>OY728130.1:835655369-837074875 GCA_963277665.1 Viscum album
GGGTCCCACATCATCCACTTAACATAGGTTAAGCGACTTAAATAAAATAAATTGGTCGCACCAATTTATTTTTATTCATTTACTTAACCTGAAAATTAAAAACCACACCCGAGCAAACGTAACTCCAGAAAAGGTGTTCATAAGCAAATACTGGCGCTGCGAATTCATCAGTGCCCTCGGAATTCGATTCCGAGCACCGGTTCAAAAGTTATAAAAAAAACGCTGGTTCGTTCACTGAACGTACCCGAGATAAACATCAGATAGAAATTTTGGGCACACCGGGCCTCTGAATCAAGTGCCGTCAAAAACCGCGTTCTTGTAAAATCGCAAAGAAAATTAAGAAAAAAGTTCACTTGAATTTTAAGGGTCTTTACATTACTCCATCCTCAGTTTTTACGTCCCCATAAAGATACATCAAAAACTAGGGGAACAAATGTGGGTATTGTGCACGCATCTGAGCCTCCCGCTCCCAAGTGCTCTCCTGGAGGTTCCATTGCTGCCATCTGATGCGCACTAGAGGAATCGACCGTCCATGTAGGACCTGTTTCAATCGATCCTCGATCTCCACTAGGGCCTCTACAAAAGTCACCCCATCATCAATGTCTAGCTCCCCATGGTCAATGATATATGTCGGGTCATACACGTATCTCCTCAGCTGGGATACATGGAAGACGTCGTGCACCCGGTGCAACTGAGGTGGTAGAGCCAGGCGATAAGCCACCTCTTCAATCCTACTGAGGACCTGGAATGGTCAGATGAAGCGTGGAGACAACTTGCTGCCACTGCCAAATCTCTGTAATCTACGTTGAGTTGAGACCCGCAAGAAGACGTGGTTGTCATCCTCTAACTCCAGTCGCCTATGCCTCCTGTCAACATAGGACTTCTGCTGGCTCTGAGTTGTCCTCATCTGCTCCTGGATGACCTGGACCTTCTCTGTCATGGCCTGGACCATCTCCGATCCCACAAGTGCTGACTCGCCAGGGTCTATCCAGCATAGAGGAGATCTGCAAGGTCGTTCCTACAACGCCTCGCATGGTGCCATCCCGATGGTGGAGTGGTAGCTGTTGTTGTACGAGAACTCCCCCAAGGGTAGGTGGTCCTCCCAACTGCGAAAAAAGTCGATGACACATGCGTGGAGCATGTCCTCGAGGGTCTGAATAGTCCTCTCCGTCTGAACATCCTTCTGAGGGTGAAAGGTGGTGCTCAGATGTAGCTGGGTCCCGAATGCCTCCTACAACCCCTTCCGAAGCCGAGAAGTAAAGCGAGCATCTCAATCAGAGATGATGGACGATGGAACACCATGAAGCCGTACAATCTCCTAAACGTAGAGACGTCCCATGCTCTCCACAGATCCCAACTCTCTGATGGGTAAGAAGTGATCCGACTTGGTGAGTCGGTCGAGAATCACCAAAATGGAGTCCTGACCGCTGGAAGTGTGTTGAAGTCCATTCACGAAGTCCATAGATATCATGTCCCACTTCCACTACGGGACTTCCAAGGGCTGTCCCAAGCCTTCTGGTACCTGGTGCTCTGCCTTCACCTGCTGGCAGGTGAGTCATCGAGAAACGAACTCATCCACAACCTTCTTCATGCCCAGCCACCAGTGCTGTCGTCTAAGATCCCGGTACAACCTCGCCACTCCAGGATGTACCGCCAAAGGGTAAGTGTGAAACTCTCTCAGCACCTCCTCTCGTAATGAAACGGTTACCATGGTACATCCTCTGAAAAGGACTTAGTGCTCTCCTACAAAGGTGAAAACATCAGGTGCCTATCCTGAGGATATCTGCGCACACCACGTCTCATAGTCGTTGTCCCCACACTGGCCTCTCTGACCCGCTGCAGTAGTGGGGGAGTGACTTTGAGTGACTGAAGGAAGGCTGCTCTATCTCTATCCACGAAGGATATCCGCAAAGCGGCTAGATGCTCGGTTGCCTCCCCATGTAGGTGGATGCTCATCCTCCTGCTGAGAGCATTGGCTACTACGTTCCCCTTCCCAGGAGTATAGACAATCTCAAATTCATATTCCTGGAAGAACTCGAGCCATCCCCGCTGTCTCAAGTTCAGGTCCTTCTGCAAGAAGATGTACCTGAGACTCTGATGGTTATAATAGACTGTAAAGCGCTCTCCCATCAGATAGTGTCACCACATCTTCAGAGCAAAGACCACTTCTACTAACTCCAGGTCATGGGTAGCGTAGTTCTTCTCATGCTGCCTCAACTGGCATGATCTATATGTGATCAAGGCTCGCTCCTGTATCAGGACACATCTGAGTCTGGTCTCTGATGCATCGCAGTAAACTAGGTACCCATCTCCCTCCTCTGGTAGCCTCAAGATAGGCGCGCTGGTCAATCTCTGTCTCATCTCTTGGAAGCTCTGCTGACATTTATCTGACCACACAAAGGGTTTCCCCTTCTTTGTCAAAGCTGAGAGTGGTGCCGCAACTCTGGAGAAGTCTAGCACAAATCTCCGGTAGTACCCATCTAGTCCCAAGAAACCCCGCACCTCTGTCACGCTCTTGGGTGGCTCCCAAGCTAGCATTGCCTCGATCTTCACAGGATCCACTGCAACTCCCGCCTTAGAGATGACGTGTCCCAAGAAGTGGACCTCACGTATCCAGAACTGACACTTTGAGAGATTTACATAAATCTGGTGCTCTCGGTGTGTGTCTAGTACAACCCGAGGCATGCGTAGCACTGTCTGCCTCTCGAAAGACTGGCTCCGCGATGTGTGCCCCGCACTGCTGAGCCAGTGTCCTGAGGTCGTCTGCCTGAGGGTCTGGTCTGCCTGGACCCATGAGTCATCCGTCGACTACCTGTTGAAGAAGACTCTGGTACGTGCCACCCTGCGGTAGGTCTAGCTACTGATGTAGGCTTAGCAAGGAAGCTCTCGATCAGAAGGGCTCGCTCCAGTCCTCCTGCCTGTGTCAGAATGCTGAGGGAGATCAGCGATGCCCTGATCTCCAGCCTCTGACCCTGCTCGAAGGTCCGGGCCCGGAAGAATGGGTCTCGTGCTATGTCTGTCGAATAGCACGAGAGATCGGTAAATCACGCCGAGTACTGGGTGACCGTCAAACTGCCCTACAGCAGCTGAAGATGCTCTTGGATGTGCACCTCACGGAGGGTGACTGGGATGAACTTTGAGCGGAAGAGGCTCTCGAAGTCCTTCCAGATGAGAGATGCCTCGTTATGCACTCGGAGCATCAAACTCCACCATCTGCCTGCTGCCGCGTGCAGTAGGCTCGCTGCGTGGATCACCATGAGGTCTGCTGGTGTCCTCATTAATGTGGTGGTTGAAGCATTGCATTTAATTCGCATAACTGTTTCATTCGTTTTTTTTGAAATTTTAAAACGCAAGGCTTGTGAAATAAAAATAAGACAACTCATATTTTTATTAGCCTGGTGGTGTTGAGAGGCTAGGGTGTTTTCACTCATGCTCTTGAATATCTTCTCTTCCAAGCAAAGAACACGAAGAACGCGAAGAATGCGAAGAACGCCGGATCCTCAGAAATCAACGACGCTCCTTCCACGACGTTTCTTCCGTGACGCCTTCTTCCACGACGTGCTTTTCCGCGACGAACTGTCGCTCGACGGTGCTTGAGGTAGGGGTTTTGATTCAATTAATTCTTTGTGATTTATACCCACGGTATATGTTTAAATATTTTTCAGAAGCCTTTTTACACCGCTAACGCGGTGGGTACGGACCAAAGAACAAGTCTGAATCCACCTACCCTTCGTTCTTGGTGTGCGGATCGGCGGGTGATGATGAAGCAGGCCGCACGGGCGTTGTGAGGTCTGCGTAGTAAAGAACCGGTCCCGGGAGGGCCGTTGGCGAAGACGACAAGAATATCCGACCACCAGAGCTTGTCCGGTGATCTGTGGAGCAATCCGTCGGCGCGCCTCGCCGGCACGGCGGCGCCGGCGACAGGAGGCGGCGGCCGGCACCGGCCGGCCGGAAAGAGACGGCAGCGCCCGGCGCGCCGCTGGGAAAAGCCGCGGCGGTAGGCCGCTATTATCGTGACCGCGTGGGACCGGAGGAGGTGGGACGCAGCAAACAGCCATGTCCGTTGGCAAGGGGCGGCCCCCACGCGGGGCTACGGTTTCATCCAGGGAGGAGGTCCCCCCCCTTTGCGCGGCCGCTCGGCCAGCGCCAGCGCGCCTGGCCGAGCCGCCCGGCCGGACCGCCAGGGCGGGCCGCGCCCAAGCCGGGCCAGCCCGCGCCAGCCAGGATGGGCCGCACCAAAGAGGGCCGGACCCGGACCCGGGTCGGGTCAACCTGGTTCGGGCAGACCGGGCCCGAACCCCCGAATACCGGAATTTTTCGGTCTGTTGCCCATAATGTGGGATACAGACCTCCTATCTATTCACTTCCAGCTGCGTAGTGATCTTTGGATCGAGACGGTCATTTCAGTATATTACACTTAGTGTTTTGGAGAACTTTGGGTTCGACCGGGTTGGTTCGTACACAAAACCAACCGGGCCCTAGGAGCGGAAATGATCATAACTTGAGGTCTGGACGTCCGATTGACGTGTCGTCAACTTTGTTGGATTCCTCTTAGTGAGACGGAAATTTTGGCTTACTCCACTGGAGGTTTAGACGCAGTTGGAGTACGGTCGTGTTGGTTTTGACTTAAAAACCAACCGGGCCCTAGTAACGAAAAAGCCAATAACTTTCAGACCGGGCGTCCGACTGACGTGTCGTCTGTGACGTTGAGTTCCTGTTGATGAAACGAAACTTTTGGATACATCAACTCCGGACTATGAGTCAATTGATGTATCAGCCCTTCGGCTCGTGGATCGGACCCTCCCGAATGAGCTTGCTGTGTGCGGGATCCCTAGAGCTGGCTGCGAATGCAACGACGATGAAGACTATACAGAAATCCTCCGTGGATTCGACGACGACGACGACTACAACACTCAACGATCCTACATGGATCAGTGCTACCGATCCTGTGTGGGTCAGAGCTCAGCGGTCTTGTATGGTCCAGCACCTACAGATCCTCTGTGGGTCTGATCCTGTGTGGGTAATTGCAGGGGTTAGTTACCTATTGATCCTTTGTGGGTCATTGCGGGGGTTAGTACCTATCGATCCTGTGTGGGTCCGACAGCTTAGATGAATCAGTGGAAATATCTGATCGTCTCTATCGTCATACGAAGAAGTATACCTGTGTGATATGAACCTTGACTTTCTTTCCTATGTGGATTACGTTATGCATTTCTGTGTGGATTCTATTGTGTTATCCTAGGTGGATGTGATCAAACTTGGGCTCAGATGTTGGATCCGAACTGGAATTGATGACTTAGGTATATGTATGCGCATATACCTAAGTAGTGTCGGATGTTACTTCGTGATTGTATCTTTCCTTTGTGGATTATCCTTTGTGGATTCTGGGAGACCTTAGTGGGTCTCGGGGTCCCTACTGAGAAGCATATACTCACCTCTGCACGGGCTATGCCCGCACTACGTTGTGTTGGTTGCAGACGACCGATGACACTGATCACAATTGAGGCTTGCGGAGTAGGTCGGTACCTGGAGGTGGACCACTAGGTGGGACGTATTCGAAGCGGACGACTGGGCCCGAGGAGCTGTGGAGGATATTTGTACTCACCCTTCAGGTGGGACTTCCAGTAGATGGCTCGAGGCTGCAGCTTTACTTTCAGTTGCTATTTTCCCTTTCTAGTTGTACTTTACTTTCAGTTTGGGTTTGTATACTGCCCCACATACTTTTCTGCACATACTTTTGTATCAGTTTTTACTTAGTGTTTACTTCTTCTTTCTTGCTCTGTGGTATTTTTTTACTTTACAAATGAAATTCCTTCCCTTTTTACTGGGAATCGCACCTTGGTGCTAGTCGCCAGCCCATGGCCTATGGAAGGCGGGCTTGGGGTGGTCAAGGCCTGGGCCCCGAGGACGGGTCATGACATAAATTCATTGAATCAATAATAAAAATTCATATTCACCTATAAAATTCATGTATGGCATCAAAACATTCAAATTATATTTGTTTTAATATATATAATATCATTTATTTCATTATTTCATTAATAAGAAAAATAACGCATCATTATTGTGTCATAAATAAATAAAATTATATAATGTCAAAAAATTATAAATAAAATACAATTATGTAGTAAATATTGATATCTTTCTCATTAATATTTAAATTATAATTTATCTTATGTATATCCTTATATTAAAAATGTTTTATTTAAGAAACATTGAATTTAACAATTTTAACTCTTCTTTAAATTAAATAATAATAAATGTCCTAATCTAATCCAAGTGGACCTAAAGGATCGTATTTTATTCATAAGGTTATTTTAGGTCTAATTACACTTATCCAATAGAATTAAGACATGTTTTATGGTAATTATAATTGCATTTTTACCCTTAATTACGATATTTACTTTTAACTGCGGTAAATAAAAGTCAAACGTTACTATTCACCAAAAAATATTTTCATCTTATTGAACCACATTTTACTTAATAATATCAACGGTGTCTCTCAGATTTTTGAAATTCAACTCACAGAAGCGGTAAAATTATGTTTTCTGTAAATTTGCAAATGTTCCTATGATATGGGTAAAAGACAGTGAAAAGTTCAATAACATTTTTATATATTTAAATTATTATAAACTGACTCCAATGAATTTTATTGAACTTATATAGATATTATGTATCTATTTTTACCTAATATAAATTTAAATAAAATAAATAATTATTTAAAAAAATCGGTTTTAACAACTAACTCAGTGTTTTTCACTATTCATCAAAAATTGAAAGTTTTCAAAAAAATACCAAAATTTTACCCTAAGCTAATTTTGATATTATAAATTAAAAAAATTAAGCCTATTTTACCAAATTACAAACATAGAAGTTGCATTTATTAATTTAAAATTAATTTCCATTGTCAAAGTCAAAAAATATGTTTTTAAGAAATAATAACTAACAAAAGATTAATACTTGTTTATTTCCAATTTCAAAGTGAAATTACTTACAATTACCAAAAATGGATTAAATGATAAAAATATAATCTATTTATACTTACTAACAATTAAAATGTATAATTTAACACTATAAATTATTCTGATTAAAAAATTTGCTTTCAGTTAAAATATTCTATTTTTCACTATTCCCCCTAATATGAATATTATCAGAAAAACACCAAAAATTTATTGAAACTAAATTCTTATGTCCCGATTCTAAAGAAGAATTTTATTTTGTCAAATTGAATATAGAAAAGTTTCAAATATTGGATTTAAAAACGGTTCACAATTAAAAGGCGGTAAAAGTGTAACTTATGAAAAATAATTCTTTTATCTGAAAAAATGAATTAGTTCATACATTATGTCTAAGAAACACATAATATGGATTGTAACATTGTAAGGATTATATAATGTTGAAAATTTAGTTAATAGTATTCATAACCTCTATTGAACGGCTGGTTTGGTATGTCGTGGTGTCCATGAAATCAGTGTTGCCTGTGGTGCAAGTTATTGAATTACATTGAAGAAATAATGTACTATGAAATCATGGGGTGTTACATTCTTCCCTCCTTCAATAAATTATGTCCTTGCAATTTGAAATTGTTCTTCGATAATAAAATTTTGAAAATAGAAAATTCCTTTGTGGAGAACTCATATCGGAAATTGGGTTAATAAAATTTAGTCATAATAAGAGGGAATATATGAATATATATATACACACTTGATAGGTAGAGTTACATCCTTTAACTAATTCCTTCAACAAGCTCAGCTTTCACTTCAAAAGATTTCAAAAATATATATTCTATTTATCCTAATCATATAGGGTTCCAAAAATAATGAATTTGCATTTCACCTATAAGACCCGTTAAAAAAACTAGATTATACCATCGAGGGAATTCATGTAGTCCAGTGGTAGGTGATAAATCCCAATCGCACTATGGTTGGGGGTTCTATCCAATTTGAATCTTAATATATTCCAACCTTTAGACTTATCCAAAATACTTCTATCCATACTCGCAGTCCAAAATTTATAAGTTAAACATAATGAAGATCCTTTTTTCCATGTAATAACATGTGAACACATTCATCATGTAGTATTTTAAAACATGGTAACACCCAAAATTACCATAAAAACGTATTGATTACATTCCATCCAAATATAAATTTTTATTAAAAAGTCACTTTAAGGACAAGTGGAAACCATCGTTTGGAAAACCACAACCAATACGTGCTAAATGAGCTCAAAAAATTATTAAACACCATACTGAGGTTATTTGAATCAACCACTCTATATAATTCGCATCGCAATGTGCTGAACTGTGTGTTTGAATCCTCCCTGAGCAATTCTTCGAGATGAGAGATCATCCTGTCCATTGTCTGAATGAATTCTTCCAAAGATATTTTTCCTTGGTTGAAACACCAAGCAATTATTTGATCTTTCTTGTCGATCCATGCTTCCTGATCCTCAGTGGCCTCAACTTGCAACCTTCTTTCATAAATTCAAGCAATTTCCCCAATTGAGGCGTTGGGCCTCATTTCTTTCTCAATCATTTCTTCCTTGGAGTGAAATATGAGCATCAGGAAATCCCTTACCTATTCTTCTATTAACATTGGTCCTCTACTTAGATCACTGTTATCTCTGTCCTTAGGGGAGTTGCTTCCCTTGCTTCCACTTTTCTTGGCCGACCATGTTTCCATTGGTTTTTTCAGGTAAGAATAGTCTCTATGTCCCTTTATTTTTTTCCCTTGAACCACAATGCATTTTCCATAGTTGCACTTTCCTTTGAGACCCTTCTTCCTTCTGGGGTTGTGAGGACCTTTCCCTTGAAGACGATCCCAACTTTCCGTTGAAATATGACTAAAGCTATCATCACCTGAATCTTCCTCCTCATGCAACATTACCGGATCTGGATCCACTAGACTATCAATGTGGTTCCTTAGCTCAACCCTCGATCCCTCAGTGCGAGGCTTCTGCCCAAACTACTTGCTCAGCTCACTGGGGGACCTCTTGTTTTCCCCTGTAGATGAAACCTTTAGTTAGGATGGGGGTTGGAGAATGTTTGGGTCCAAGGGACCCAACACACTCCCCTCCTCTCGAATCCCTATACTAGGAACAGTATCATCAACCTTATACACCTTCTGTATCCTAGGAGGCTCGGTCACCCTACCCTCCTCAGTCCTTCCTTTTACAGTGTGGGGAACCTTGGTAGACACAGTCACCTCCTTTGAATTCCAAGGAAGTTCGGCCTCCTTGCCAGCCTCTATTTTTTCACATTCCTGCTCACATTGAGTGAGTTTCTTCATCTCCACTGAAGACCTGGTAGCAGATGTCTGCTCAGAACCAGTGCAGGCCTGTTGCTCCTCAATATCTCCCAACTCCTTCAACGGTACACCCAGGTCCTGCTTTAGCTGATCAAACACATCATCCACCTTTGGATTTTGGTTCAACCTCCTTTCCTTACTTTGTATAGAAGATGGAGGATTAGAGGTCCCCTGAGACTCCCTAATAAAACCTCGGTCTACAACCGCATCCTCCTTCTCTGAGAGGGAACCACTAGGTAGATTACATACATCAACATTGTCATCCTTCATTAGATTGGGAGGACCAGACCAGGGTCGACCGGAGAGGCTTTTCCGGCACCTGGAGACATCATGTCCTATGCAGAAACAGCCCGAGCAAATGGAAATCCAGTATTCATAATGAACCTTCTGAATCCAGCGAAGCTCTCCCTCAATTTCAATGACAATAGACTCCAGTGGGCCTTTAGATAAATCTACTTCAACACAAATCCTTTGCTCAACTGGGTGGCATACGACCTTGGTGTGGGAATCAGAACAAAGATAGCATCCAAACAGATTTTTTATGAGCCGGAGTATTACTGGGTTCTGAAACGGCAATGGGAGACCAGGTAAGGATATCCAGATTGCTGCGGTCGGAGGATCACGTCTCAGATGAAAGTAGAGGGTCTATCAGAATAAAGAGAACCTGAACCCCTTCATAGAACGCGGAGCAAAGGCCCAAGTAGTCAAAAGGCCATCTTCATTAGAGAATCGAAGCTGTAAATGTCTCGCATCTAAAAGGCCTACCATAACACGATCCTTCAAATTCCATGAGGAGAACACAAAACGATTAAACGTATCGACCGATGGAAGATCCCTTCCGGATCGGGCTACCAACGTGAGATCCAGTAACGCAGATGCTTTTGTGAACTCCAGAGGGGAAATATGAACAGACGGAACTCCATTAACAATGGATTCAACTGTAGGGCTTATATCGATTGCAGAAAAAGGAGGAATGGAGGATGGATCTGTGAAGGGGGAGAAAGAGGGTAATCGAGGGGGAATCGGACAAGACGATGAAGAAGGATCCCCCCTCCCCGACTAAAGAGGTCCGAGGAGGGGAGGCGGCGGCACAGACATACTCTACGACATAGGAGAAGGGCGAGAGCGAGAGCGAGGACCCCCCTTCATTATTGCATTACATTCATGCTCCCTTATCCATTATATAATACCTGATATATTCCTTATATCAAAAAACATTGAATATTTCAACAATAATGAAAAAAACAAACCATTAATCAGTTCTAATATAGTCATGAATATCAAATATAATTTATCCAAATAAACCATCTCTTATTCCAAAATTACTACCTTAGTATCAGGACCATATAATCTCAAATTCCTAAAGAAATAGTACTGCAATACAATCCTTATTTATTACCATAATTCATATAACCAATACATCATTGATACAACACTCAAATTACACAATACCTTAACAACAACATAAGAACTCTTAATCATTCTTCTTCATCATCAGTAGTATCATAAATTTATTTTTTCCCAATAGAAGCATTTGGGGTATACTCTGATGATTTGAAAATTGATTCACGTAGTGTCCCAACTCCTTGCAGATGAAGCATTGTACATTTGAAACCTTTTTTCTTACCCTTGTTGTCACGTACTTAGTGTCCATTTTCTCTACACTTATAAAAAAATCCCATTCCCTTCATTCAATTTCTAGGGTGTTTCCTCCCACAGTTATCACATATGGGAAAATTATTCTTTTCCCTATTACCTTTATCCATATTTCACTCTTCCAACCTTTTCTACTCTTGCTTCCCTTAAAATCCATAGGACTGGGAGAATTATTTACTTATCTTATTAACACATGATACTATTTATTCACACATTGAGAATACAAGGGAGACTATTTCCCATCTAAATATTGTCTTAATACCATGAAATATATTATCTTTCTTACTCTTTGGATCATATATATTGCTGGAGTTCACATTCCTTCTACTGGGCGCCCTTTTTATACAATGGCATACACTTGGTTAGTTTATGAATTGGAATGAATAATTTCAAACATGTAAAATACCTAATGAAAATTGAACAGTTTATGGATATAATCCATAATCATAAAAAAATTCTTTTAGGAATTATTTAATCATAAATCATTCATAATGTCTTGTAATGAAAATTTGAATTACACTAAGCATATCCCCATGAGTGTCGTAACCAAGAGTGCAGCAAGGCCCGTTGTCATGCACCAGTTCCCGTTCTAGTCTAGCTCAAAGCGGTGTTTTTATGATTTACCCCTTGGTACATATGTGCCAGAGCTACCTCTACCTGATCGTATCCAGATAGGGATGTATTTCTTGGAAGACTCATAGAATCTCTACATTACCAAAATTCTAGGAAGTTCTTCTATACTAATCCTCAAAGTATGTCTTAAGACTATGTGCTCTAATCAGAGTTTATCTTATTCTAGTTTCCCAGGATTGTACTAAAATTCTTTTGATATTAACTGTAATGCCCTGACCCCAATTACCCAGAGCTGGTGCATTATTTTAATACATTGGCCTGATTATATGGAATAATGTTCCGAAGGACCAATCAGTTTAGCAGTCTTGGAAAGTAGACTACATACATTAACATTACATTATAATTTCAAACATAAAACACAACATAGATAGTTATTTGAGAACTCAATTATTCCCGTTAGCTTAACCCTACATATCAATCATAATACACCTCTTGGAATCCTGGGAAAATAAAAAAAAGAAAGGGGTGAGCTCAGATGCCCAGTAAGGGTAAATAATTTAGAGGATGCTATAAACATTTATGGTAAGATGTGTGACAAAAACAACAGTCTTTTTAAACATAAATATTAACATACTATGGAAAAAATAAATCAAATATTACCATATAAACATGCACATAGATATTATACTTGTCGAATAATAACATGTAATAACTAATTTCACAATGAGGGAATGCCTAACACCGGACATCATTACCACATAGTCAAGGCGTTGTGCGAAGACTACAAATAAATTATTTGTTAAGGCATTCTTTCAAGACACTAGTTTGTCTCATGAGAACTACCGATGCATCGAGGAGATATAGCAGGCTCCACCCGTCACTTACTAAGTCCACTTCATTCCTAATATGAAAATGTTGAAACATAACATAATCATTCGTATTAAAACTAGCATACAAATTGTCAATATATTAACCATAAACCATGAATGGTATAAAAATAGCACATTAAAAGTCAAACATATCATATCTCATTGAAAACAATATTAAAGATTTTCTTTATAATAAATCAACCTCAATTAAGAATAATATCCAAAAAGGATGTTGACAAAGTTGAAAGTAATCATTAAAAACCTTTGAGAAAATTGTCTTTTTTTGTGAAATCATTTAAATGTGACGTATTTATAAAGAAAGTCATTTAATAGAGATTTTTGAATCAAAGTGTCCCATACCACTTATAAACTTTTGAAAATAATTATTATTTCAAAACATTGATGTCTATATAAATAAATACTTTAAACCATTTTGAAAACATGGACATTAATTAAAAATATTGAAAAAGATAAATCTTCAAAATATTGAAAACTCCTATCGTGATAAAGAGTACCTTTCAAAAATCCTTAAAATATTCATTTTGAAATAATTTTTATGAAAAATGGTCATGGATGATAAAAATGTCCCAGTAAATACTTACACAAAAACAATCTCGGATAATAATGAGATTGAGGAATTATCCCTTACCAATTTGGTAACTTATGAAACATACACCCCATTAAAGAAGAACCATAAAATGAAGATGTAAATACACATAAATTAAAGTGTATTATAAAAATAATACAATTATAGTCAGTACATACAATAAACAAAAGGAAACAGTTGTGATATAGCATGAATCTTACGGGAATAAGGAGTGAGATGAAAACCACTTACCTTGTACTTTCCTTTAGTCGAGGGTACGTTTAACCATTTGTATAAAGACAATAGTATTTTATTAAATTATTTCAGAACCATATTAATATTTTTTATATCATACATGATTCATTTATTACTTTATACTACCCATTTAATAATATTTTCCATATTAAATTAACTCTTCGGGTAATAATCGATTTCTTTATCATACGTATTTTAACTTGTTATTCTTGATCGTATCATTTAGATCATTATTTAAATACATCCAGAATATAAACCATTATTTATATATCATATAATTTATAACATAATTATTTATAATAGATAGATATATGAAATGGAAAACACCTTTTATGGAGACGGTAGTTCATACGTACCATAATCGATGTTTCTGTTTTCATATCTTATTGAACGGAAGAAAGTGAATAAGATATATGGAAGTACATAAATAACAATATATATTTATATATATATATATATTAGCATTATTATGTCATATATTACATAATTATTAGTAATATATATTTTTATAATCGTTGACGAATGGTGAACATGGAAATGAATCTCATCACGTCGTGGAGACGGTAATCCGTACGTACGCACGAGCAACAATATCATTCTTATGATATTAAAAAAAATTATAATTGTATGGTATATCATATATAAAGAATCATTATCATGTTATATTTATTATTTACATCAATTACACATCATTATTATAACCATCGAAATAACAACAGATTGAATAACAATTACACCACGACGTCGAGATAGTAAGTCATACATACACACATATGGTGACATGTCATTCAAAGGATGAATAGAATAATGAATTTGGTTGTACCATATTTATAATACATCAAATTAAATATAAAATACTGGAGTTATTATTTTATAATGGAAACGACAAAGAAAATGGAAGTGAAAGAAGAAAAGAACTTAAAAGATGGGGTGAGATATTTACCTCTTCTTCGGGTTCTTTCTTTTGATTTGATCAAAAGAGATCCTTAAGTTGGATTTATGACTAAAGGAAGGAATCTTAGATAAAGGTAGTATAGATGAGAGTATATTTGAGTAGGGGTTGTCTAAGCCAAATGTCTTTGAAGGAGTGAATTTTAGATAAGGGGGAGTACCCATTTATAAGAGGGGTGAGGGGCACTTTAGGAAAATATTAAAGTATTAATTTATTATACAATCATATTAAGTTTATAATGGATCCAAATGAATTTAATTTAAAAATAAGGTGGTTATGGGTCAAAATCCTCTCAAAAAATAGGTTTTAGAAATGTTTAGGTTACAAATATAACTGTATCTTTTAGATTTAACTCTTAGATAAGTAGTTTAACTTTTTTTGTGTCCTCTTGTGTTCTTACACTATATGGTTCATAAACATACTAAAAACATCCAATAGAACCTAAAGTGGTTTATTAATGACATATATAACATTATTTATGACCTTTGGAGGATCCTTATATTTTTAGCAATAGAATATCAATTAATAATATTATATTTGTTTTGAAAACTCTTTTATGTGAATTTGGACTCTATTTAGTATTTTTGTTATTAAAGCCATAACAGCATTATTAAATCAAACTAAATTCATTAAATCAATAATAACATTTCATATTAACCTATAAAATTCGTGGATGGAATCAAAACATTCAAAGTATATTTATTTTAATATTTATAATACCATTTATTTGATTCTTTCATTAATAAGGAAAATACTGCATCATTATTGTGTCATAAATAAATAAAATTATATAATCTATAAAAATTATAAATAAAATACAATTATTTAGGAAATATTATTATATTTCTAATTAATATTTACAGTTTACTTTATCTTATGTATAACCCTATATTAAAATTGATTTAGTTAAGAAAACTTGAATTTAATAATTTTAACTCTTCTTCAAATTACATCATAATAAATGTCCTAATCTAATCCAAGTCGACCTAAAGGGTCCTTTTTTTTCATAAGGTTGTTTTTGGTCAAATTATACTTATCCAATACAATCAGGACTTGTTTTATGGTAATTATAATAGCATTTTTACCATAAATTAGAATATTTACTTTTAACCGCGGTAAATATAAGTCAAAAGCTACTATTCATAAAAAAATTATTTTCATCTTATTGAACCACATTTTACTTACTAATATCAACCGCGTCTCTCAAATTTTTGAAATTAAACTCACAGAAGTGGTAAAATTAAGTTTCATATAAATTTGCAAATGCTCCTAGGAGATGGGTAAAAGACAGTGAAAAGTTCAAGAAAATTGATATATCTAAAATTGTTATAAACTAAATCCAATGAATAGAATTGAACTTATATAGGTATTATGTATCTATTTTGACCTAATTTAAATTAAAATAAAATAAATAATCATTTAAATAAAAAGTCAGTTTTAACCAATAACTCAGTGTTTTCACTATTCATCAAAAATTGAATGTTTTCATAAAAATACAAAAAATTTACCTTAAGATAATTGTGATATTATAAATTCAAAATTTAATTCTATTTTACCAAATTCAAAACATAGAAGTTGCATTTATTAATTTAAAATTAATTTCCATTGTCAAAACCAAAAGGCGTGTTTTTAAGAAATAATAACTAACAAAAGATTGATACTTTCTTATGTCCAATTTCAAAGTGAAATTACATAAAATGACCAAAATTGGATTAAATCTTAAAAATATAATCTATTTATACTTTCAAACCATTAAAATTTATAATTTAACAACATAAATTATTTTGATTAAAAAAGTTGTTTTCAGTTAAAATATTGTATTTTTTTAATATTCATCCAAATATGAAAGTTATCAGAAAAACGCCAAAAATTTTTTGAAACTAAATTCTTAAGTCTCAATTATAAATAATAAGTTTAATTTGTCAAATTTAATATATAGAAGTTTCAAATAATGGATTTAAAAAGGGTTCACCATTAAAAGGTGGTAAAAGGGCATTTTTTAAAAAATAATTCTTTTCTCTGAAAAAATGTTTTAATTCATACATTATGTCTAAGAAACTAATAATATGATTTCAAACATTATAATGATTATATAAAGTTTAAATTTTAGTTAATATTATTCATAACCTCTTTTGAACAGCTAGTTTGTTAAGTCGTGGTGCGCATGAAGTCAGTGTTGCGTGTAGTGCAAGTTATTGAATTAAATTGAAGAAATAACGTACTATGAAATCTTGGGGCGTTACATCTTAGTAGTCGTACATATCCACAGAACACTAATTGGGGGTTACATTAACATCACCATCAATATCCCCTTAATAAATAAGGTGAGATTCATATTAAATATAGTGAAAAAGTTTTGACACATAAAAAAAATCATGAATCTGGACCATCTATGGGGAAAGTTGTAACTGTCTAGAATTACTTCAAGTGGACTATAATTGATACCTATTGGGGCACTCCATGGGTGGCTACACCCCCTGGGGGGACACACTACCATCCCTAGTGGCATGCATTTCCTCATGAAGCCCTTGGGCGGATAGCCATGCTTCCTCCAACGCTCACATGTGAGAGTTCCCAAGGATCAGATTCATTCCTACCTCCTTTGCTTCTGATACCAACTGTAGAGACCCAATACATGATGTAAATGGACATTACATTAATTTTTGTGGAATACATTATACATAACAAAATAAGACACACACGGACCGTAATAGTTTAGTGTCTTTGGAAACTTGGAATATAATCTTCTAAACGTGGTGAAAGATCTTCAACATCTCCCATAAAGATCATCCTCATTTGATTTCTTACCTAAAACCATTCATTAAATCCTGTGGAAAAGAAAACATATAAATGGTGAGATCAGATTCTCAGTATGGGTAAGCATGGAGACAAGAAAACAAATCATATACATTTGAACTTAAAATAAACATGAACATAATGTTCAAACATCAAAATCTTGAGTAATGACGTAAAACCTTGCAGTACGTAAGGAATAGATCATAAAGAAACATTAATCGTGATAAAATATCATGGGAATAAAACATATAATTGTTGTAACCATTAAACATGTGATATGATTTCCATAGTAGCCAAGCCATTGCTGCCAAGACCATCTCAATGGATAAAGCTCCTTTCTGAATCGAGTTCACTCCTCGTTCTAGTCCTGTATCACTGAACCAGATTAACATTTCGTTCCAGCCGTGTCTATATCACGAGATATAAATCATTACCCAATTCACTGGAGGGAGATATAGGTCCCACCAATCTCATAATGAAATCATTATTAAGTGTTCCACAACATAAACATAAATCAATCATCATAACCCAAAGAATAAAATGGGTTTCATAAACATTATCCCATCATAACATAATCCATATAAAACAAATAGATATCATTTCATCATAATAAAAGTGAAACCATGTAAATCATAGAGACATTATACTTGAAACATAAACAAATGAAATAATTTCATCTTAGATGGAAAATGGTTTTGATAAAACACATGAAATGAATTCATGAGGAAAATATCATTTCTTCTTCAAAATAATTTTCTTTTCACAAAAATGTCATGAAATTTGAAAGGAAAATTTTTTTGTTGAAAATAGTCATGAAATATTTTAGAGTATTATTTATAAAAATTAGGCATTATGAAACCGTAAAAATCCATTCATTCTGTATAAGTTAATAAAAGATTCTCATTGCACTTTTAACGGAAAAGTAAAAAAGTACCACATATGGTAAAGAAAAGAAAGATTCCTTCCATAACACAAGGTAAAAGTCAAAGAGGGATGCATGGAATAAGATTAAACACTTTATCAAAAACATTTTTTTATGGACATGGATGAAAAATATAACCCTATTAAATAGTTACGAATTTACAATCTCGGATAAGAATGAGATTGGAATAGTTATCCCTTACCTTATGTCCGATATGTTTCGTATGTATCCGAACCTCCTGTATAATGATTTAAATAATTTCATTTACTTATTAAATAATCATATTTATTGTTATGATATAATATATGGTTCAATTATGACTTTATATTACCCGTTCTTTTGTAAATTCCATGTTAAAGCAGCGTTTTGGATAAAATCGTTTCATTTATCGTACGTGTTTCGACTTGTTTTTCTTGATATTATTACTTATATCCAGATTTAAATAATTCAATAATGTTAAAAATTATTTATATATAATATATATTCAGTATATAAATATATATGATAGATTGAAAAATGTAATGAAATACACCGTTCATGGAGACGGTATGTCGTACGTACGCATGAACGCTGTTTTTGTTTCCTTATTGAATTGAATGGAATTAAGTAAATGAAACATATATGTACATAAATCAAGTATAATTATTATTTAATATCTTTCATGATTATTTATTATATATATATACTTTATAATAATACATGATTGGTTAATCATGTAAAATTAATCTCATCGCGTTCGTGGAGACGATATTCCGTACGTACGCATGGCGGTGATTTCATTTTCCGAAGGATGGATATAAGGTGAAATAGAGTTGTTTAATATTTTTAATATCATAACAGTATAAAATTAATACTTATTTTATTACTTTATAATAAAACAACTAAAGAAGAGGAAGTAAAAGAAGAAAGAAACTTGAAACAATCGGTAGAATAGATTACCTCTTATTCGACGCACCTCCTTTAAGCTACCTCTTAAGGGACTAGAGTTGGTCTTTTGAGAAGACCAGAACCTCCAAAATGATTCTAGGGAAGTGTAGAAGATAAACGGGATGGTTTTTGACGAGCTTGAAGGCTCAATGTTGTGTAAAGAGGAGAGGGAGGAGGTTCCCTTTTATAAGGGAAGAGAGGGGCACTTTTGGAAACATAATTTGTTTTAATATATTATAAACTCGAACCCCACATAAAAACATCCAAAGTGACTCAAATTCGTATAGGAGGTAAGATAGGGTTTTAGTCTCCTAGACCTATCAAATTTAGACATTTTTGGATATTATTTTAAACATTATCTATTTGATTTATCCTTATTTAATTTATTTAATCTTATTTGTGGTCATAATATTCTAAATTTTCAATTGTTATAAATAATTACTTATGTGTTGTGAATTATCCATAATTGGGTATTTTATAAAATTTTAGACCATATAAATTTCAATTTATGATTTTTAAATATTTATGTGATTTTTAAACAATTTAATAATATGTTATTTTTATAAAATAACAATAGTGTTAATTTTGATAATATTCATTTATTGGAATTTAAGTAAAATCCACACAGAGGATATATTCGAACCAAAATGTTTAATAGATTTTTAACATGTCATATGAATCTAAAAAATTTGTTTAGAACATTAATTAGTTCATATAATGTTTAATTTAATATTTATAAAACCATTTATTTGATATTTCTTTTAATAAAACAATTACTACATCATTTTTGTATTATAATTTAATATACTTATTAATTGAATAAAAATTATAAATAAAAGCTTATTATGAAGTTAAATATAATACCTTTAATAATAATATTTGTACTTGAATTTTTCATCTTAAAATCACAACATTTAAATTGTTATATTTATTAAATTATGAAGGTGACATCTTTGACACCATTTAAAATAAAATAATATAAATGTTCTAATCGGTTTTATAAGACTCCAAATAGTCCAAAAATATACAACTGGTTTACTAGGGTATATATATACACTACCAATAATGTTTGGTCAATTTTCTAGTTTTTTTGATAGGTATTATTGTTTTAATAAAAACTATATTATTGATTGTTCACTAAATAAATAATTTCTACATCATTAATGTATAAGATTTTAAGGTAATAAACTATTTATTAAAAATTAAAAATAAATTACCATTATAAAGAAAAATATTTTAGATTTCAAATGAGTATTTATAATCGAATTTATATCCTGTATAACTATATATTAAAAATAATCATATTATTAATGTTTGAGTGAGACATTTCACTTTCCTTTAAATAAACTAAATAAAATGTCTTAGTCAAATACAAGTGGGTTCCATTAGATTCCATTTTGACACAAGTATGATTTAGGATAAAATATAATCATCTAATTTTATTAGGACAAGTGTTAGGGTAATTTTATAATATTATATTTACCCTTAATTACCTGATTTACCTTTAACAATAGTAAATAAAATTTACCATAGTTACTATTCATAATAACTAAAAATAAAAGCTATCATATTAACATAATTTGGACAAACTAATTCAAAATATGGAATCCATTTTTCCAGATGCAATACACAGAAGTTGCAGAAATTAATTTAAAATTAATCACGTTGTTAAGAAAATGGGTTTTGAAAGTTAAAACATTTCCAAAGATTGAAATTTTTTTACCTATGAATTCAATGTAAAATTAATGGTAACGACATTAATTATATTAAATGGTAAAAATATATTCTATTTATACTTTAAAACCATTCAATATTATAATTTTACTATATAAATTATTGTGATGAAAAAAGTTGTCTTTAATTAAAATATAGCTTGTTTTTACTATTCATTAAAATATGAAAGTTATCAGAATAATATGAAAATTTTATCCAAAGTAAATTTTTATATCCTGATTCTAAATATTAATTATATTTTTCCCAATTAAAATTATAAACATGTCAAAAACTATATTTAAAGAGGGTGTCCCATCAAAAGGCGGCAAAACTACATTTTTGAAAAATACTTATTTTACTCGAGATTTTTTTTCATTCTCATACCATGTTCTAGAAAATTTGTAAGATGAATAATAATGATCTAAAATTCATAATGTAGTTAATACTATTCATAACGGCTAGTCCATAATAATATTATAACAATATATCGTTGTTTAGTGAAACACGGTATTGCGTACTACACACGCTATCGAGGAAGGTCGCGATTGCGTGTAATGATAGACAAGTCAGGGTTGCGTATAGTGAAAGATTCTTTGTCATTGCGTATAACAGAATCGAAAAATGTTTTATTTATACATTTAATATATATATATATATACACACTCAATGTTGAATTGAATAACTACTATCAAACGAACATGAAATTGTTTGTAACACGATCCAAGAATAGTATTTCGTATACTGCAAGCTAATATGGTGTTGCGTATAGCGCAAGATAATCTTGGTGTAGTGTACAACAGAATATATGAAAGAAATTAAAAGGAATATATCTCATAAAGTATCGTGGTGTTACATGCTACCCCCTTAAAATTAATTTCGCCCTCGAAATTCGTCGGGGTTATAAATGGTTTCCACATTGGAGATCATAGGTGAAAATATGGATATGGAGGAGAAATATAACCATCAAGTTCTGATGGAGAGTGGTAAATAACATGGCTATGAAAAATCCAACAATCACAAATCCATAAATTTGTGATGATCTAAGGTATTATCTCATTCATCGGATATGAGGACATTAGGAAAACATTTATGGTTTCATGATCATTTCCCAAATGTTGAAGAAGTTTTGAATTAAAAGAAAAACTTACATGATTTTGGTACAATATAATTGTTTTTCATGCCTTAATCAATTTCCACTTCATCTCTTAAAGAAATGAAGATGAATTTGTCTTCTGTGAAGTGTTAGCAGATCATGATATATTATGATAGTTTATTCCATCTGTCTCAAACAAAAGGTTAGAAAAAGTTATCAAATATATATAAGTCCATCTATGGTGAGGGTAATCTTATATGATTCCAAAAACGGACTTATACTTCATCTATAATACCGCTTAATAAAATAAAACTAGTTTCTATAAACCATGGACGTTCTGTAGGCCAGTGGTTTGCGATAAAGGCTTGTCGCACTTCGGTTGTGGGTTCGATTCCCACAGCCTTGTCCGATGTGATGAGTTGTCACCCGTCCTGCTGGTTGTCCCTTTTTCTAAAACAACATTATTATAAAATTCCAGCAATAATATCAAAAAAGGTTCTAGCCTTAAACAATACTAACTTATGTCCAACATAATCCATTCCAATATTTAGACTTATCCAAAATACATCTTTCCAATCTCATAGTATAAAGAAAATGATTACTAGAAAGGTCACATAATAAGCAAGTGAATACCATAATCTATCCCCCATATATCATAAGATATATCTTGTTGATTGCATTACAAACATGTGAATACCTTATTCATGTATTCTCTTGAAACATAAATTATCATAGAACCATAGTGAAAACATGAATGCTGTCAAAAGGTAACTCTTTCCACATACCAAATTCCTAAAAATTCTATATACTAAATAATGATATCACTTTGTCTTTATATCAGTCATGATTTCATTAATACTATCAAACATTTCATTATCTCCTTATCCCTTCTTTATGCGCATATTAGGTTCTTTCCAAAAATATCTGAATAACCATTCATGGTTATCGGTACCATTCAACATATACTTTCAAAAACATAATGAAAAACAATAGTGTAACAATCCATATATGTCTCATTAATCAATAGTACCATGAGATTACTTATACAATATTACTCATGATAAACAAGTAATCATTCCACTACCTTCTTAAACCATTGACCGATCATGGAAAACTCATTCGTCTCACATTTCATTTGTAGTATCTTCATCATCATTAATATAAATACTACCCATACGACCATACGGATTCTCTTCATGAGATTTTCCCTTAGGGGATTGGTTTACATAATGCCCGTATATTCCACATTTAAAACATTTAACCGTTGTTGATGTCTTAGAAATACCATTATCCTTGTCCATGGTGTAAACTGAACCTTTTCATTTACAATTACTGGCTTTGTGTTCATTTTTTCCACATCCAAATCATCTCCTAGTTCCTTTGAAACATTATCCCTGATGCCTCTTCCCACATGATTTGCATGAGGGAAATTAAACTTTCTTTCCTCTATGATCATCATGAAACTCCATCTTTCTCTTATTAGCTGAGTCGGGAAACTTACCAAATTTGAGATTATTGATCATATTATGAGATTACTGAGTAGGCATAATAACGATATGTGGACCTCCAGATCCAATTTCATTTGGTTTCTCATCAATAATATCATTCCATTTTCCATCATATCCTCCATTATCGTGAATCATCCTGTTTCCAGCCATTTTCTAAAACCCAAAAAGAATTGTGTGAGAGGAAAAAATCATAATCAAGGGGGATTACCTTAAATATATAACATCTTAGGTTTAATTATAATATTGTTACCGTAATTCTAGGACTATAACCTATACTTATACTTAACCTTACGGACATCCCCAGACATACCTTAGAAATATCTCTATGGATCTCACTAAAGTTCTCGCATCCTGGTTTCCAAAGGTTGGCTATACTTTTCCTTTGATACCAACTGTAACAGTCTATAATTACTTCCAGTGGACTCTAATTGATACCTATCAGGGCACTCCATGGGTGGGACACACCACCATCCCCAGTGGCAGCCATTTCCTCATGAAGCCTTGGGCGGAGAGCCATGCTTCGTCCAACGCTCACATGTGAGAGTTCCCAAGGATCATATTCATTACTACCTCCATTGCCTCTAATACCAACTATAAGGACCCAAGACTTGACGTCCATGGAAATTACATTACTTTTTTCAAAATGCATAATACATAACATAAACAGACACACAAGGACCGTAATAGTTTAGTGTCTTTGGAAACTCGGAATATAATCTTCTAATCGTGGTGAAAGATCTTCAACATCTCCCATAAAGATCTTTAAATTTTTTTTTCTTACCTAAAACCCTTATTTAATTCCTGGGGAAAAGAAAACATATAAAGGGTGAGCTAAAATGCTCAGTAAGGGTTACAATTGAGAAAATAAAACAAATCATATACATTTGAACTTAAAAAAAACACAAACACAATGTTTAAACATCAATATCTTGAGCAATGACATAAAACTGATCAGTACGTAAGGCATAGATCATAGAAAAACATTAATCATGATAAAGTAGAATGATAATAAAACATATAATTTTGGCAACCATTAAGCACGTGATATGATTTCCATAGTAGCCAATAAATTGCTGCCAAGACTATCTTATTGGACAAAGTTCCTTTCTGAATCGAGTTCATTTCTCGTTCCAGTCCTGTATCACTAAACCAGATTAACATACCATTCCAGACATATCTATCTCATCAGATATAAATCATTACCCAATGCATTGGAGGGAGATATAGGTATCACACGTCTCATAATGAAATCATTCTTAAATTTGCCACAACATAAACATAAATCATTCGTCATAACCCAAAGAATAAAATGGGTTTCATAAACATCATTCCATCATAACATAATCCATATAAAACAAATAGATATCATTTCATCATAAGAAAAGTGAAACCATGTAAATCATAGAGACATTATACTTGAAACATAGACATATGAAATAATTTCATCTTAGATAGAAAATGGTTTTGATAAAACACATGAAATGAATTCTTGAGAAACATATCCTTTCTTCTTCAAAATCATTTTCTTTTCAAAAAATGTCATGAAATTTTAAAAGGAAATGATTTTGTTGATAATAGTAATGAAATCTTGTAGAGGAATCTTCATAAAAAATAGGCATTATGAAACTGTAAAAATCCGTTCATGCCGTATAAGTTAAAAAAACATTCTCCTCACACTTTTAACAGAAAAGTTAAAAAGTACCACATATGGTAACAAATGAAAGATTCCTTCTATAACACAAGGTAAAAGTCATATAGGGTTACATGGAATAATATTGAACACTTTATGAAAGATATTTTCTATGGAAATGGATGAAAAATATAACCCCAGTTAATACTTAAGAATAAACAATCTCGGATAAGAAGGAGATTGGAATTGTTATCCCTCACCTTATGTCTGATATGCTTCGTATGTATCTGAACCTTCGGTATAATAATTTAAATAATGTCATTGAGTTATTAAATAATCATATTAATTGTTATGATATCATATATGGTTCACTTATGACTTTATATTACCCATTCTTTTTTTAATTCCATGTTAAACAACGTTTTGGGTAAAATTGTTTCATTTATCATACATGTTTCGACTTGTTGTTCTTGATATTATTACTTATATCCTGATTTCCTTAATTACTGAATTTAAAACATGATTTATATATTATATATATTCAGTATATAAATATATATGATAGATCGATAAATGGAATGAAATACACTGTTCATGGAGATGGTAGGTCGTACGTACGCATAAACGGTGTTTTCGTTTCCTTATTGAATTGAATGGAATTAAGTAATTCAAAAATATATGTACATAAATATAGTATCATTATTATGTAATATATTTAATTATTATTTATTATATATATACTTTATAATCATACTTGAATGGTTAATCATGGAAAATGAATCTCATCGCGTTCGTGGAGACGGTATTCCGTAGGTACGCACGCGCGGTGATTTCATTTTCCGTAGGATGGATTTAAGGTGAAATGGGGTTATTCCATATTTATAATATCATATCAATATATATTTAATAAATATGTTATTAAATTATATTTAAACAACTAAATAAGATAATTTAAAAGAAGAAATAAACTTGGAAGAATCGGTAGAAGAGATTACCTCTTCTTCGAAGCACCTCCGTTATGCTTCCTCTTAAGGGATTAAAGTTGGTCTTTTGAGAAGACCAGAACCTCCAGAATGTTTCTAGGAAAGTAGAGAGGTAAATTGGGCAGGGTTTTTCTGAGCTTTAAGGCTCAATGTTGTGTAAATAGGACAGGGATTAAGTGCCCTTTTTATAAGGGAAAAGAGGGTCACTTTTGGAAACCTAAAAAATATTAATTTATAATAAACACTAACCCCACATAAAAACATCCAATGTGACTAGAATTAGTATATGAGGTAATATAGTGTTCTAATATCATAAAAATTTCAAATTTATAGATGTTGGAAAATTATTTTATACCTTATCAATTTGATTTATCCTTATTTAATTTATTTAATCCTAGTTTCGGTAATAATATTATTAATTTTTAATTGTTATAAATAATTACTTATTTATTATGAATTGTCCATAATTGGGTACTTTATGACATTTTAGACCATATAAAATTAAATTTAAATTTTTTAAATATTTATTTTATTTTTAATCAATTTAATAATATGTTATTTTTATAAAATAACAATATTGTTAATTTTGAAAGTATTCATTTATTTGATTTTAAATAAAATCCACACAGAAGATATATTCCAAAAAAATGTTTAATAGATTCATAACATGTCATATTCATCTAGAAAAGTTGTGGAGAACATTAATTAGTTCATATATTATTTAATATAATATTTATAAAATCATTTATTTGATATTTCTCTTAATAAAACAATTACTACTTCATTTTTTGTATAATAAATTAATATAATTATTCGTTGCATAAAAATTAAAAATAAAATCTTATGATAAAGATACATATTATACCTTTCATAATAATATTCTTACATGAATTTATCGTCTTCAAATCAAAACATTTAAATTGTTATATTTATTCAATTATGAAAGTGACATCTTTGACACCATTTAAAATAAAATAATATAAATGTCCTAATCAATTTTACAAGACTCCAAATGGTCCAAACATAGACCCTTGGATGACTAGGGTATATATATACTTGACCAATAATGTTTGGTCAAGTTTCTAGTCCTTTTGATAGGTATTATTATTTTAATAAAATCTATATTATTGATTTTTTACTAAATAAATAATTTCTACATCATTAATGTAGAATATTTTAAGGTAATAAAATATTTATTAAAAATTAAAAATAAATTACCATGATAAAGAAATATATTTTAGCTTTACAATTAGAATTTATAATCCAATTTATATTCTGTATAACTATATATAAAAAATAATCTAATTATTAAAGTTTGAGTGAGACATTTCACTTTCCTTTAAATAAACTAAATAAAAGGTCTTAATCAAATACAAGTGGGTTCCATTAGATTCAATTTTGACATAAGTTTGACTTAGGGTAAAATATAATCATTCAATTATATTAGGACAAGTGTTAGGGTAATTTTATAATATTATATTCACCCTTAATTACCTAATTTACCTTTAACTAGGGTAAATAAAATTTACCGTAGTTACTATTCATAATTACTAAAAATAAAAGGTAGCTTTTTAACATAATTTGGACATATTAATTAAAAATATTGAATCCATTTTTCCAAATTCAAACCACAGAAGTTTCAGAAATTAATTTAAAATTAATACCATTGTTAATAAAACAAGTTTTAAATGTTAAAACATTGCCAAAGATTGAATTGTTTTTACCTATGAATTCAAGGTAAAATTAATGGTAATGACATACATTATATTAAATGGTAAAAATATATTATATTTATACTTTAAAACCATTAAATATTATAATTTAACCATATAAATTATTGCGATGAAAAAAGATGTTTTTAATTAAAATATATCATGTTTTTACTATTCCTTAAAATATGAAAGTTATCAGCATAATATGAAAATATTATCCAAAGTAAATTTTTATATCCTGATTATAATGAATAATTATATTTTGTCAAATTTAACTTATAAACATTTCAAAAAACTATATTTAATGTGGGTGCGCCATCAAAAGGCCGCAAAACAATATTTTTTTAAAAATACTTATTTTACTCAAAAAATTATTTTGTTCTCATACCATGTTCTAGAAAATGTGTATGAAAAATAATAATGTTATAAAATTCAGAGAGTAGTTAATACTATTCATAACCGCTAGTCCATAATAATATTATAATAATATAGCTTTGTTTAGTGAAACTGGGTATTGTGTGCTACACACGCTATCGAGGAAGGCCATGATTGCGTGTAATGCAAGCCATGTTAGGGTTGCGTGTAGTTCAAGACTCCTTTGTCGTTTCATATAACTTAATCCAACCATATTTCATTTATACATTGAATATATATATATATACACCAAATGTTGTATAGAATAACTACTATCAAACAAACATGAAATTGTGTGTAACACGATCCAAGAATAGTATTTTGTATAGTACAAGCTAATACGGTGTTGCGTATAGCGAAAGATAATATTGGTGTAGTGTAAAACAAAAGATATGAAAGAAATTAAAAATAATATATCTCATAAAATCTCGGGGTGTTTCAAAATTATTATCTAATATGTGAATAATCCTACACATTTTGTAATGAAACATGATTTACGTACATAGAAATTACATTTCATTTACAGAATTCATAAGACATGACTCAAAAATATTCCCAAAGACCATATTAGTTTATTTTCCTTGGAAAATAGAAACATAATATTATAACTTGGTGAATGATCTTCTACATCTCCCATAATGATATGCGCCTTTAGTTTTCCTACCTAAAACCTTTCATTTTTTCATAGGAAAAAAAAATAAAAAGGGTGATCTCAAATGATCAGTAAGAGTAAAAATTAAGAACATCAAATAAAACATCATCATAAGAATGTGAAAAAATGACCATAAATTTTGAATATCAAAATCGTGAATCATTAAAGAAATCATGGCGATATGTAAGGAATATATTATAAAAGAACATTAACCATGATAAACTAATGTTTTCATAAAACATGGGATTGTGAAAATTAAATAAGAATATGATATTATTTTCATATTATCCAATGCATTGGTGCCAATACTATCATAGTGGACAAAGTTCTTTATAGAATCGGGTTTAATTGTCGTTCCAACCAAGTATTAGTAAACTAGGTTTAGTTTCCATTCTTGCCTTGTATTATAGAACTGGATTTACTTTTCATTTCATTCATGTTTACCTCATTAGATATAAATATTTACCCAATTCATTAGGGGGAGATATATTTCCCACTCATCTCATAATAAAATCATTATTACTTGTGCTACAGAAACATTATACATTCATCATAACATCACCCATGAAATAAAATATGTTTCCTAAACTTCATTATATCAATAAATAATCCGTATAAAATACCATTCAATTATTAAAAATCAAATAATAGTTATAATAGAGATATAAACATAACCATATTTAAATAGTTTCATCATAGATAGAAAATAATTGTGATAAAACACTTGAACATAATTCTTGAAGAAAATATCCAATCTTCTTCAAAAACGTTTTCGTTTCTCAAAATGTCATGAAATTTTAAAAGAAAATATTTTTATTGAAAATATAGTTGAAACCGTGTAGAGGATGATACCTGGAAATTAGGCGATATGAAGATGTAAAAATATGTTCATGCTATATAAGTTGAAAAATGGAATTCTTCTTGTACTCTTGCCGAAAAATTGAAAAAGTACCTCATATAGAAAAAGAATGAAAGATGCCTTTTATATCATTTAATAAAAATTCACCAATGGATAAAATTGAATTTAAAAAATATTATAATTATATATATATATATATATTAAATTTTATATATTTAAAAAATGGACATCAATGATAAATAAACCCTAGTAAATAGTTACAAATAAAAAATATCAGAAAATAATGAGATTGAAAAATTATACCTTTCCTTACGTCCGATTTCTAAGGTATGTGTCTGAAACTTCTGTATATAAGTTTTAAACATATTAATAACTTGTAAAAAACTATAATAATAATTATGACATCAAATATGATTAACTTATGAGATTATATTACTCGTTCATTTGTCAATTTCATGTTAAAGAAACGATTTGGGTAATATTCGTTTTATTTATCATACATTTTTGGAAAAGTTATTCTTGATATTATTAAATAGATCATGATTTAATTATGTATAGAATGTAAAAAATGATTTATATATCATAAATATTTTGTATGTAAATATATATAATCAATATATAAACAATATGGAATACACCGTTCATGGTGATGATAGGTCCAATATACACCTGAACGTTGTTTTCATTTCCTTATTGAATTGAACATATGAAAGTAAATGAAATATATACATACATAAATCTAGTATAATTACAATGTCACATATTTCATGATTATTTATTATATATACCTTATAATCATTCTTGTATGGATAACGTGGAGAATGAATCTCATCGCGTCGTGGAGAATGAATCTAGTTTATTATTTCCTTGATGGTTAAATAGTAGGTAATTGGATAGTATATGAATTTTATAGAATAATTATTATGTTACATTAATTATTTAAATTCATTATAACCATAAATATATCCATCCAAATTATGTTTTTTTGAATAACACTTACACCACAGTGTGGAGACGGTAAGGCATACGTACACACACCCAGTGATATCATTATTCGTACGATGTATAAAATGAGGTATAAGGTTTTCCCATAATTATTATATCATCTAATCATGAATAATATAATGGATTTATTACATTATAATGGAAAAAACATAATAAAATGATGTATGAGAAGAAAATAATTTTGAAAGATGTTGTAAAACAATTACCTCTTTTTTTGGTATCTCCTTTTGGTATGCACAAAATGACTCTTTATGATGGATTTCTGCCAAAGGGTTGAATCTATTATTACGATATTGATATTGGGAGGATATTTTGGTATGGTATGGTGGATAAAAATTTTGACACCCCAACCATCCATGGTACGTTTCCCTTTTAATAATGTAGTAGTTTGCGTTTTACGAAACTTGGGGTTTAACGCACCATGACTGATCAAACTAGCCGTTATGAAAAGTAATAACCACATTTTGAAAATTTATAAATTTTATTTTGTAAAATGGACTTCATTTTTGGATTTAGAATATCAAAATTAGCTTCGCGTGAATTTTTTGTATTTTTCGAAAACATTCAATTTTTTATCAATAGTGAAAAACACTGCGTTATTGTTTAAAACTGTATTTTTATTTATATAATTAATTATTTTATTTAAAATTATTTTAAGTCAAAATATATACATAATACCTATATATGATTAATTTAATTCATTAGAGTCATTTTATAAAAATATTTTTTATATAAAATTTGATTGAACTTTTTATCGTCTTTTACACACCATCTAGGAGCATTTGCAAATTTGAATAAAACATAATTTTACCACTTCTGTGAGTTGAATTTCAAAAATCTAGGAGACACGATTGAAATTAGTAAGTAAAATGTTGTTAAATAAGATGAAAATAATTTTTTTGTGTATAGTAACTTTTGACGTTTATTTACCACGGTTAAAAGTAAGTAGGGTAATTAAAGTTAAAAATTATATTATTATTACACTAAAAAATTTCCTAATTCTATTATATTACTGTAATTTGACCAAAAACAACCTTAGTAATAAAATATGATCCTTTTGGTCTACATGGATTAGATTAGGTCAATTATTATTATTTAATTTAAAGAAGGGTTAGAAGTGTTAAACTGATGTTTTCATAACTAAAACATTTTTAATATAGGGATATACAAAAAATAAATTTGACTACAAATATTAATTATAAATATAAAAATATTTCCTATATAATGGTATTTTATTTATAATTTTGATACATTATTTAATTAAATCAATTAATGACAAAATGATGATGTAGTAATTGACTTGTTAATGAAGGATTAAAATAATTGAAATTATAAAAATACAAATAAATCTAATTTGATACTTTTGATGAATTCCACAAATTTTATAGGTTAATATGACATGTTAGGGATTATTAAATGAATTTATTTTGAATTAATAATGTTTTTAGGACTTTAACAAAATTCAATTACTAATTAGTGTCAAAATTCACATAAATGAGTTTTTAAAACCAATACTATATTATTAGTGGATATAATATTCCTAAAAATCTATGTTTCAGCGAAAAACATAGACATGGTTATATATATCAATAATGAACCACTTGGGGTTCTCTTGGCAGTTTATAGTAAGTTTATTAACCATATAATATAAAAATACAAATAGACATGGTAAATGTCAAACTATTTAACTAAGAGTTAAATCTAAATGATAAGGTTAATATGGTATCATAAACCAGGATAAAACTAATTGATTGATATTATTTCGACCCATCCCCCCTTAGCCTCAAAATAAATTATTTTAGAGCCATTATAAACCAAATATGATTTTATAATAAAATAATATTTCATACTTTTCCAAAAGTGACCCTCACCTCTCTTATAAAAGGGTAATTCTCCTTCTCTCAAATTCACACCTCCAAATCCATTTGGCTTGACCAACCCATGAAACATTCCTCTCAACTATCCTCCATTCATCCTAGAGGCCTTCCTTTGGACAGAAAGCAAACCAATGAATCCCTTTTGACCAAATCAAAAGGAAGAACCTAAAGAAGAGGTAAATATTTCATTACCTCTTCCAAGTTCTTTTTATCTTCCACTTATTCATTCCTTATTGTTTCCATTCTAAAATAATAACTCTAGTATCTTCTATATACTATTATTTTATTATAAAAATGGTGCAACCATATTCATTATTCTATCAATCATATTAATGAAAAAGTCACTGTACGTGTGTACGTACGGCTTACCGTCTCCACGTCGTGGTGTAGTTGTTATTCAATAAATTATTTTTTGAATGGGAATAATAATGATGTACAATTGATGTAAATAATTAATATAACATGTTAATGATTCTGTATATATTATATACCATCTATTTACATATGATTTTAATATCAAATGGATGATATTGTCGCTTGTACGTGCATACTGATTATCGTCTCCATGAACGTGATTAGATTCATTTTCCCATTGTAACCATTCAAGAATAATTTTCAATTGATGATTAAAAATAATGTTTAAGAACTTAATATCACTCTTTATATGAATCAAATACATCCTATCCATAACAAACATGACTTATGTATCAAAACATATAAAGGAAAATGAATCAGTTAACACCAGGAACAATGATAATACTAAAATATTGTTAACAAAACAATATTAGAAGATCATATATGATATCATATTTATATCGTTTTTGTATAATTTAATAAAAATTATTTAACTATTATACAGGAGTTTAATGTACCCTCAGCTTGGGAAAAGTAAAAGATAAGGTTTAATTTTACAATCTCTTCATTATCTGTGGTTCTTTATACGTAATTATCTATTGGGACCTCTTTATCATCCACAACCATGTTTCTTAAAATGTGTTTCAAAACATTTTTATTATTTCCTAGGATATAGGTTAAAGTCATTTATAACATTGTTTTTCTTTTTATAAGATTTTTATAAAATGAATATTTCTTTCATTTTCCAAACAAGGTACTTTATGACCTTTTCGACAAAATTAAGTTAAGAATGTCTTTTTTTAACTTGTATGGAAGGTGCGACTATTTTCCACCGTCATAACACCTTTGAAGCATTCCTTACAAGAATGTAATAATATTTTCAAAAATAAATGTTTTCCTTTATACATACTTGACTTTTAAATGATTCTAAAATAGAAAGATGTATTTCTTTAAAATAGTTTCCATTTCATCTATGCAAACATCCTTTGATGGATTTTGAACTTGTTTCAAGTTAATAAATTATGATAAAAATATTCCATATTTTATTGAAGGTTTTTTGATATGGTTGACTGCAGATGTGTTATTTTTATACCATTTATGGTTTATGGATAAAGTATTGACATTTTTTATGATATTTTTAATATGAATGTTTATGTTATCTTTCAACCTTTTCATATGAGGAATACATTGGACATAGTAAGTGAGGGGTGGATCCTTCTATAACTCTTCAATGCATTAGCAAGTCTCATGAGACAAACTAGTGTCTTTGAAAAAGTCTTTTACAAAATATTATTTGTATTCTTGGAACAATTCCTTTACTATGTGGTTATGAAGTATGGGATTATGCATTCCATTATTATGAAATTGGCTATTGATATTGCATATAATTATTAGACTAGTATAATATCCTTTTGAATAAGTAAATGGAATTATTTTATTTATATTATCTATATTATAATGAATTTTATGTTTAAAAGTATTTTGTGTTTGTCTCAGATATTGCCTTAAATGTTGGTTCTTATTTATTAATGTTTCCTCTATATTGCAATCCTTACTGAGCATCTGAGGTCACACCGTTCTATGTTTTATTTTTCCAAGGATGTGAAGAAGTATATTATGACTGACCTGTAATAATTTTCTAAGGGATATGAATGTGGTTAATGAGTAAAATTTTGTTGGTGTATTTCATTTTATAATGTAATGAAAAAATTATGAATGTACCTAGTACTTCCAAGGCTACTAAAATGATCGGTCTTTCCGGGCATGATTCCCTTGTATCATGCCATTGTTATGTAATAATGCACTGACTCTACGTAACTAGGGCCGGGGTGTTTTAGTTTGTATCAAAGGAATTTTAGTACAAAACATGGAAGCTAGATTTAGAAAAACTATGATTAGAGAACATTACCCTAAGATATACTTTGAGGATTAGTATAGAAGAACTTCTTAGAATTTTATAAATATATTGATTTTGTGTGTTTTCAAAGAAATACATCCATGTCTAGATATTATCTAGTAGAGGTGGCTCTAGAACAGATGTACCTAGGAGTGAAAACTCTAACAAAGAGTTTTGGGCATGACCTGGGGTATCCTGGTACACAACAACGGGCCTTGCTGCACTCTTGGTTATGACACTCTCAGGGGATATGCATAGGATAATTCACATTTTCATTACAAACCATTATGAAGGATTTATTAGTATATACCTCCTAAAAGAAAACATTTTTATGATTATGGATTTTATCCATAAAATATTAAATTTTTGTTAAGTGTTTTACAAGATTGGAATTATGGATTTTGGTTCATAAACTAATCTAGTGTATGCCATTGTTTTGAAATGGTTCCTAGTGGAATAAATGGAAAACATATCAACGAATGTTATCCATGTAGGGATTTCCCTCCTACTCATGATAATTATAGTGGTGTTGGTGATGAAACTAGTGCTGATCAGCTTATCTCCAAACTGGGAAAACTCACATAGGTTATGAATAATAACCTTACCCATATGGAGCACCCTAGTCCACAATGAAGAAGTTGAATTCTAAACTGATTCATGAAGAAACTACAACCAGAATTCAATGGGCATAAAATCATTTTTTTGGTGAGCAATGGATAAGTTCCTTAGAGAAAATATTTCATGCTTTATGGAGTAGTGAAAGGGAAAAAGTTGTCATGACAGTTTATCGCCTCACAGAAGATACAGATCAATGGTGGTCATTAATTAAAAACCCAAAGAAAGAAGACGAAGTATTAAATATGGAATGGATGGAGTTTAAAGTGATTTTCATATATAAATACTTTCCTCATGACCATCGAGCGGATATGGAATGTAAATTTTTGAGTCTAAGGAAAAAGGAGAATGAGAATGTCGTAATGTAAGAGGAAAACATTACAAGGTTAGTAAGGCATGAAGATGATTATATACATAACCAAAGGAGTATGATTGATCATTTCTTTGATGGGTTAAAACCATTTATTAATTGAGAATTAGTCTCACAATACTTCTCATCATACGAAGATATTTCCTCATGTTATATCAAGACAGAAAATAAATTCTCTAAGTCTTACAACTTTAAATAAAATCAAGAGAAGAAGTGATCTACTAAACCCTCTAGAAATGGAAATACGGGGAACAAGGGAAAATTTGAATATCCATCCTAAAGTAAATGCGGGAAGAAACACCTCAGTACTTTCCTGATGGGAATGAGAGTCTCTTACAAGTGTGGTGAAAAAGGCCACCAAGCTTGTTTTTACAAGGGGAAGAAAGTGGTTGTCAATGATGAATGCAACAGTTTTAAAGAAATGAGGAATTATGAAAATGAATTTATTATTCTTCAGGGAAGCATGCATCAGACAAGGCCCAAGGATCAAGGCTTAGCTTATGTGATCACTAATGTAGAGGTTGAAGCATTATAAGACATGGTGGCAGGTAATTTAATTATTTACTCAAGTTTATCCAATGTTTTATTTTATTATAGATCACCAAATTGTTTTATATCTTCCTAGTTTACAAATAAAATTTGATATTTCTAGTTTAATTTAACAATTGAGTTATCAGTCAAAACTCTTAAGGGAAGTTTCATTGCAACCAAGTTTTGTGAATTGGTTCCCATTAAGGAATATAAACGTTATTTATATGCTGATCTCATCATCATACCCATGATTGAATTTGATATAATCCTCGGTATGGATTGGCTTTTAGACCATGATGTGAAAATGTATTTTAATAAGAGGAAGGTTAAAACTTTCAATGTTGATAAGGGGTACCTTATCTTTAGAGCAGAAACTTCACCATCTAATTCTTATCTAGATCTACCCCCAGTAGCTCTACTAAATTCAATTATTGGGGAAGAAGGGAATGAAATAACTGTGGGTGGGGAAAGGAATGTTAAAATATAAGATACAAATTTTGTGCAATAATCTATAGACGTGTTTCCAGAGGATTTACCAGGACATCCTCCTGAATGAGAAATTGAGTTTTCCATTGATTTAATTCCTGGTTCAAGGCATATATCGAATTCACCTTATAGAATGGCCACTATGGAATTAGTGTAACTAAATAAAAAACTAGAGGAATTGAGTAATAAGGGATTTATTCACCCTAGTGTCGTTCCATGGGGATCCCCTATTCTTTTTGTTAAGAAGAAAGATGGATCTATGAGGGTTTTCATTGACTATAGGGAGATCAATTCTATAACAATAAAGAAAAAGTATCCCCTACCACACATTGATGATTTATCTGATCAACTCCATAGAGCTCGTTATTTTTCAAATATTGACCTTCGATCTTGATATCATTAGTTGTTTTTGAAGATGAAATACATTCCGAAAATAGCATTTCAAACTAGTTACGGGCATTACAAGTTTATAGTAATGTTGTTTGGGCTCAATAATGCACCCTATATTTTCATGGATATAATGAGCATAGTTTTTAAGGAATGTATTAATGAATTTTTAGTGGTATTTATTGATGATATCTTGGTATAGTCCAAAATATATGAATATCATGAAAATAAATTCCACATTATTCAAAAAACTCTTAGAAGAAATGAATTATATGGGATATTTAGCAAGTGTGAATTCTAGATTCAAGAGGTTTCATTTCTTGGCCAAGTTGTCTCTAAGGATAGAATCTATGTTGATCCTTCAAATACCAAGGAAATCCAAGAATGGATGGCACTGAAAAGTATAACAGAGGTACACAGTTTTATTGATTTATCAGGTTATTATGGGCCTTTTGTCTAGAATTTTTCCTGATTGGCTTACCCATTAACCAAGCTTACACGTAAATGTTTTAAATTTGTTTGGACAAAAGAATGTGAAGAATGTTTTGAATAACTGAAGAGAATATTATTCAATGACCCTATCTTGACACTACCATTGGGGAATGATGGGTTTGCTATTTATAATGATGATTCAAATAAAGGACTTTCTTGTGACCTTATACAGAATGATAGTGTTATTTCCAATGCACCACAGTAGCTAAAAATTCTTGAACAAAACTATCCCACTCATGATCTAAAATTAGAAGCTATAATCTTTGCTTTGAATATTTGGGGACACTATCTATACGGTGAAAATGTGACATATATACCGATCACAAGAGCTTGAAGTATATATTATCACAAAAATAAATCAACATGAGGAAAAGGAGATGACTCGAGCTACTCATGGATTATGATTCCACTTCACACAACCACCTAAGAAAGGCAAATAAGGTGGTAGATGCTTTGATCAGAAAGGATCGTGGTTTTTTGAACATGATGACAGTGGAAAGGGATCCCATTTTCATGCATCTAGTAAAGATGGAAATGAAAATAACCATTGAAGGTGAAACATCAATAATTTTTCAAATGGTTTCTAAACCTTATTTACTAGAAAGGATAAAGAGTTCTTAGACTGATGATGAAGAGTTTAAAAAGAAAATTAAAGATATTAATGATGGGATATTGATCAAATTCGTATATGAAAATGTGATTTTGAAATTTGGGAAGAGACTTTGTGTTCCTAGAATACCTGATCTAAAAAGGCAATTGTTAGATAATGCTCATAGCTCCAGTTTCTCTATACACCCTGATAGCATTAAGATGTATAGATATTTGAAAGAACATTTTAGGTGGGACAACATGAAGAGAGAGATTTCTGATTTTGTGTCAAGATGTATGGTTTTCCACCAAGTGAAACCTGGAAGACAACATCATAGAACAGTCATGAAACCTCTTCCCATACCTGAGTGTAAATGGGATGATAATATGATGAAAATTGTCATGGTGATACGAAATAATCATAGAATGAATGATGTAATATGGTTCATTGTTCATCGTCTTACCAAATCAGCACATTTTCATTCTATAAGAGATGATTTACCACATCAACATCTGGAAATACTATATATTAATGATGTTGTAAGACTTCATGTGGTACCCCTATTGATTGTTTCTGATCGTGATCCCTATTTTACATCATTATTCTGGAAAAGTGTTCATAAATCCCTGGATACTAAACTTCGTTTGAGCACTGCCTACCACCATCAAACAGATGGACAATCAAAACGCACTATTCAATCATTAGAAGGCATGTTGAGATCTTTCTCACTTGACTTTCATGGTATGTGGGATAAATATTTACCTTTGATAGAAATTTCCTATAACAGTATCTTTCATTCAAGTATTCAGATGGGACCATATGAAGCGTTACATGGAAGGAGATGTCACACACCATCTTGTTGGGGTGATGTTGGTGAAAGAATACCCGTAGGCCCAAAACGTGTTGAGGAAACGATAGAAAATGTGAAGGATATCCAAAAACACATCAAAGCATATCAATGTAAGAAAAAGATCTATGCCGATTACCGATGTAAGGATTTTGAATTTCAGGTTGGAGATCATGTTTTCTTGAATCTATCTCCATGGAAGGGAGTTATATGATTCGGTAAGAAGGGTAAATTAAGTCCCAGTTACATCGGACCTTTCGAAATTCTAGAATGAATTGGGGTTGTAGGTTACCGTTAGGAAATGCCACCAAGTCTCTCCAATGTTCAGGATGTGTTTCACATGTCACTGTTGAGAAAATACATGTCTGGCCCAATGCATGTTCTCACCTATAAGGAAATTGAACTAGAACCTGACATGTCTTATTGTGAAGAGTCTGTCAAGTTTCTTTATACAAGAGAACATGTGTTGAGAAACCGAACGACTCTTCTGGTAAAAGTTATATTGAGAAATCCTATTATGGAAGAGGAAATGTAAGGACCCAAGGAACTTATGATGAAGAACTACCCAAATATTTTTATGCAGTAAAATTTTCGAAATTTCGATGAGAAATTATTTGAAAGTGGGGAGAATGTAACACCCCAAGCTTCCATGGTATGTTTCCCTTTGAATAATGAAGTAGCTTGTGTTGTACGTAACTTGGAGTTTTAACACACCACGACCAATCGAACTAGCCATTATGAATAGTAATACATACTTTTTGAAACTTAATAAATTTTATTTTTTAAAATGGACTCCATTTTTTGATTCGTAATTTCAAAACTAGCATAGGGTGAATTTTTGATATTTTTTGGAAAACTATCTATTTTTGATGAATAGTGAAAAACACTGTGTTTTTGTTTAAAACCGAATTTTTATTTAAATAATTAATTATTTTATTTAATTTTTTTTATTTCAATATAGATACATAATACATATATATGTTCAATGTAATTCATTGGATTCATTTTATAATAATATTTGATACATAAAATTTTATTGAACTTTTTATCGTCTTTTACCAACCTTATAAAAGCATTTGCAAATTTACATGAAAATTAATTTTAATTCTTTTTTGAGTTGAATTTTAACAATATCAGAGGCATGGTTGAAATAAGTAAATAATATTTGGTTCAATAAGATGATAATAATTTTTTATGAACAGTTGCTTTTGAATTTTATTTACCACGGTTAAAAGTAAATACGGTAATTAATGGTAAATATTTTATTATTATTACCCTAACACATGTCATAATTATATAGGATATGTGTAATTAGACCAAAAAAATCTTATAAATAAAATATGATCCTTTTGGTCCACTTGGATTAGACTAGGGATTTTATTATTATTTAATTTAAAGAAGAGTTAAAAGTGTTAAACTCATGTTTTCATAACTGAAACCTTTTTAATATAGGGTTATGCATAAGATAAATTCAACTATAAATATTTATTATAAAGACAAAGATATTTCCTATATAATTTTATTTTATTTATAATTTTTAGACATTATGTAATTAAATTTATTTATGACATAATGATGATGCAATAATTACCATATTAATGAATGATTAAAATAATTGATATTCTAAAAATCCAAATAAATCTAATTTGAGACTATTTATTAATTAAAATAAATTTATAGATTGAAATGAAATTTTAGGGTTGATTAAATGAATTTAATTTGAAGTAATAAAGTTTTTAGGACTTTAACAAAAATCAATTACTAAATTGTGTCAAAATTGACATAAATGAGTTTTTAAAACCAATACTATATTATTAATTAATATAATATTCATAAAAATATATTTTAGTCCAAAAGACCTATATAAGGTTATATTTATCAATATTGAACCACTTGGGGTTCTCTTGGTAGTTTAGAGTAAAATTATTAAAAATATAATATAAAAATACAAAGAGACATGGTAAATGTTAAACTATTTAACTAAGAGTTAAATCTAAATGATAAAATTAATATGGTGACATAAACCTATATAAAACCTTTTGTTTGAAATAATTTCGATCCATCCCCACCTTAGACTCGGAATAAATCATTTTGGATCTATTATAAACCAAATATTATTGTATAATAAAATAATAATTCATGCTTTTCCTAAAGTGACCCTCACCTCTCTTATAAAAGGGTACTTCCCCTTATCTCAAATTAACACCACCAAATCAATTTGGATTGGAAAAAACCTACCCAAATATCCTATAAACTATTCTACCTTCATCCTAGAGGCCTTATTTTGGTCATAAATCCAACTAAGGAGCCCATCTGATCAAATCAAAAGGAAGAACCCGAAGAAGAGGTAAATACTCCATCACCTCTTTCAAGTTCATTAATTCTTCCATTTACACTTTTTTGTTGTTTCCATTATAAAATTAAAACTCTTGTATATTATATATACTTTGTTTTTATTAGAAAAATGGTACAACCATATTAATTATTCTATGCTTCATATGAATGACAAAGTCACCATACGTGCGTATGTAAAACTTACCGTCTCCACATCGTGGTGTAGTTGTTATTCAATACATTATTTTTTGGATAGGTATTATAATGATGTATAATTGATGTTAATAATAAATATAACATGTTAATGATTCTATATATATGATATACCATCTATTTAAAAACTATTTGAATATCAAAAGATTGATATCGTTATTCGTTCGTACGTACAGATTACCATCTCCACGAACGCGATGAGATTAATTTCTACATCGTAACCACTCGAGATTAATTTTAATTTCATGATTAAAAATAATGTTTAAGAACATAATATCATTATAGATATTAAAACAATACATCTTTTCCATAAAAAACATAGCTTAAATAATATAACATATAAAGGAAAATGAATTAGTTAACACTCAAAACGACAATAATACTAAAATATTATTGACAAGGTAATATTAGAAGAACTTAGATGATATCATATTTATATGATTCATGTATAATTTAATAACTATGATTTAACTATTATATTTGAGGTTAACGTACCCTCGACCAAATAAAAGTACAAGTTAAGGGTTATTTCTACAATATCTTCATTATCCGAGGTTGTTTATACGTAATTATCTACTTGGACCTCTTTATCATCCACATCCATGTTTCTTAAAATGTATTTACTAACAATTTTACTATTTACAAGGCTATAGTTTAAAGTCATTTATAACCTTGTTTTACTTTTTATAAGATTTTTATAAAGGAATCCTTCTGTCATTTTCCAAACAAGGTACTTTATGACCTTTTCGACAAAATTACGGTAAGAATATATTTTTTTAACTTATACGGCGGGTGAGGCTATTTTCTATCATCATAACACCTTATAATCTTCTCTTAAAATCTTATAATAATATTTAAAAAAATAAATGTTTTGTTTTTTAATAACATGACTTTTAAATGATTTCAAAATATAAAGAGGTATTTCTTTAAAATAGTTTTCATTTCCTCTATTTCAACATATTTTGATGGATTTAAAACATGTTTTAAGTTGATTTATTATGATACAAATCTGCCATATTGTTTTGAAGGATTTGTGATATGTTTGACTGTGGATGTGTTATTTTTATACCATTCATGGTTTATGTATAATGTAATGAAATTTCATATGGATGTTTTAATACGAATTTTTATGTTATGTTTCAGCCTTTTCATATGAGAAATGCATTGGACATTATAATTGACGGTGGAGCCCACTATAGATCCTTGATGCATCGGTAGATCTAATGAGACAAACTAGTGTCTTGACATAAGGTCATGAAAAAATATTATTTGTAGTCTTTTCACAAGGCCTTGACTATGTGGATATGATGTCTTGCATTATGCACTACATCATTATGAAATTGGATATTGATATTTCATATGATTATTCCACTAGTAGAGTATCTATGTGAATAAGTAAATATCATTATTTAATTTATATTTCCCATATTATGCTGAATTTTAAGTTTAAAAGGCTTTTGTTTTAGTCTAATAAATTGATTTAAATGTTTTTGGTTATTTATGATTGTTTCTCCTATATTGTTATCCTTATTAAGCATCTGAGCTCACCCCATTCTATGTATTATTTTTCCAAGGATGAGAAAAACTATATTATGACTGACCTCTAGGGATAGTCAATGGGATATGAATGTGGTTAATGAAGACAATTTTGTTGTTGTATTTTATATTATAATGTAATGTAAAAATTATGAATGTATCTAATACTTCCAAGGCTACTAAACTGATCGGTCATTTGGAAAATTATTTCCTTGTATAATGACAATGTTATGTTATAATACACTGACTTTGGGTTACTGGTGTTAGGGATTTTCAAAAGGGCTTTGTATGTGTGATTAAAAGACATGGAGATGTTCCCTTTTGTAAGAGAGGGGAGGGGAACCTTTGAAATTTCGTGAAATATTAATTTATTATAGATTCCTTTTTGGTCTATAATTCCCCAAAATAGATTTTGTTCAAATATAAGTTGAGTACGTGTCCAAATCCTCTCATACAATAAAATTTTTAATTGTTTGGATTTTATTTTAAATATTATCATTTTTATTTATCCTTATTTAATCTAGTTAATTTTATTTTTTGTAATAATATTCAAAATATAAAATGGTTATAAATTTTTACTTATGTGTAGTAAACTATCATTAATTGGATACATTATAAAATTTGGGACAATATAATTTTAACATTGTAATTTTTAAATATGTTTGTTATTTTTAAATAATTTCATATTTTTCTAATTTTATAAAATATCAATAGTGTCAATTTTGACACTATTCATTTACTTGACATTAAATAAACTCCACAATGAAGATAAATTCGAAATAAAATATTCAATAAACTCTGATCATGTCATAGTCACCTATAAAATTCATGTAGAACATTAAATAGCTAATATAATATTTATTTTAATATTCTTAAAACCATTTTTTAATATTTCTATCAATAAAATAATATCAATATCTTTATTGTGTCATCATTAATGGTAGATATTTAATCCTTAAAAATTTAAATTAATTCCCATGATGTAGATTATTTAATTATATTTCTAGTGAATATTCATGTTTAATGTTGTATAACATTGTTCACTATATTAAAATTATTATACATGTAATATATATGAGAGTGACATGATATGACGTTCCTTTATTTTAATTATAACTACATCACATTCATGGAAGAAATCCACTAAATGAATATATTCTAACCCATAAGAGATATTGGTCAATTTTAATTCATCCAATTAGATGTTTTTAGGTGTTATGGTAATTTTATAATTTTTATCATATTGTTAGTTACCCTAATTTACCTGATTTACCTTTAGCTATGGAAAATAAAAATGTTCTTAGTTACTATTCATAATTACCAAAAAATAAAAGTAACATATTAACATAATTTGGGCCCATTAATTCCAAATATTTAATCCATTTTTCAAATTTGAAACACTGAATTGGAAGAATTTAATTTAATAATAATTCTCATAGTAAAAAAAGTGGGTTTTGAAATTGTAAAAACATATCAATAGAATGTCATATATTTATGGCAAATCAAGTGGCGGATGCATTGTCAAAAAGAGCAATCCTTGAGGTGAGCTCTAGCTGGTCCTTTGTTCTCCCTGAGTTCTGCAATGATTTTGTTCACAATGATAGGATCGGTACTGTGTTTACAAGGTTGTGTAAGGATCCCTCTTTCTGAGTGGCTTGTACTGTTTTAACTTTTATTTAATTTTATGGGAGCAGGCCTCCTGGCTCTCGGGCTTTTTGGGTATATTAGACGAAAATGATGTTTTGAATTAAAATTTTGTATTTTCACTATTCATCAAAATATGAATTTCTTTAGAAAAATACAAAAATTTCAACAATGTTAAATTTTTATGTCCCTATTTCAAATAAGATGTATATTTCCTTGTATAAAATATATAAAATCTCTAGAAACTATATTTAAAAATGATGCCTCATTAGAAGTTGGAAAAAATGCATTTTTTTTAAAATACTTCTTTTGTCCGAAATATTGAATATGTTCTAATATAATGTTCTATAAAATAAATGAGATGAATTTTAATGTCATATAAAATTAAAAATGATATAAATACTATTCATAACATCTAGGTTATATAATATTTTAACAATATATCTTTGTTTTTCGAATCTTGGTAATCTGTAGAACGCAAGCTATCGATGGTGGTCACTTTAGTGTGTAACCCAATCCATGTATAGTGTTGCATATACTGCAAGCTAATACTATGTTGCGTATAGTTCCATAGAATCTTGTTGTAGCATAAAACACTAGAAATCAATGTAATTAAAAATAATCTCTCTCATATAATCTAATTTTGTTACACATTTTAATACCACAAATAACCCATCTAACTGGAGAGAAAGCTTACTAACACAAACAAGCCATTATTTCCCAAGATGATGATTTACCTTCAAAAACATATTTTCTCAAAAGTTAAACTATATAAGACTCCTCTAATTTTTATCATAGTACTTCTTAATGATCCTTCATCAACAATATCTATTTTAAAATAACTTTCACCATCTTTGGCATGGTCAATACTAGATTCTTCTCGAGAATTACTAACACTATAACCCAAATCCAGTATAATAGAGAATATAAAGTCCATCTCAAAAAATATTTAAATAGTGCCATAAAATTGGTGGATTGAAAACTATTATTCTTGGATAACATTACCAATGGTAGGTTCCTCACCCATGACCCTATAAAATCTATAACACAAGCACATAAAATTTCATTAATAGTCATGATGTTCCACTATAAATATACAATTTTATAGATGAAAATCAGAGTTGAGGTAAATCTAAGATGAAGAATCATGTTCAATATCTCTCCACACCATGGTGGTGAAATGAGGATCATGATCGGAGATTATTATCCACAGGACTATGTAAAACCTCACTACCTCCTACAAATGCTGCCTTGGAAAAACTTCCACTAATCTCAACTCCTTTATCACAAATAAGTGATCCAATTTTCCCAAAAGTTACACTCTCAACAAGATACCATCATAGCCTCCATGATCAGGAGGTAAAAATATTACAACTTCTAATGAAATTTCCTTCCACTTACATTGAGGAACAGTGAATGATTGGATAAAACCATGGGGAAAACATTGTTTAGGATTCACCTTTTGGAAGAATAAAAAATAAGACACACACTATGTAACTAATCACATCAACAAAGGAAAAAAAATGAGTTCATAGATCATGGTACATCCTTGTCACACGAAAAGTTACCAATAGAAGTGATCTGTGGAACTCATGGAGAACAAACATATTCCACACTATAGGAAATAAGATAATCTCCTAAAACAACACACATTGTTGATCACTCTCAGACCATCCATAAGAGGTGTCACAACATACTAGTTACTCCCAATATATTTCCACCTCAAAATACACTACTTGGGACTCCTTCACCAACTATACTAAATCTTAATACAACACCATCTGAGAAATTCATCTGTTTCCACCAATCTATCCCTTATCAAGATGAATCATGGAGAGATATTACACAACTTTACTAGAATCCATAGATTCACATACAGAACCACCAATTGACATCCAACAAAGTGCATCGATAAAACAATTACCCTTTCCTAGTGTATATAAAATCGAAAAGTCATAGTTATATATGAATTAAATACTCCTTAAATATTTATGGTTCAATTCATGTAGGGACAAGTCATATCTTAAGATCATGGGGTCATAACTATTCATGCACATAAAAAAATCCACTCTCTTCTACATAAGGACCCTTCCCAAGAGAAGATGTGAATCATAACAAAAGAAATCAAATTTTACTTCATCTTTACACATATGAAGAAATGGGTTGTTGAAAAGTTTCTCCTTCAGATACTCAAATGTATCATGACACTACTTATTCCATAAGAATTATAGATCCTTTCTGGTCGTGGTTGTCAGTGGATCCACAATTAGAGAGATGATGGGTACACACCTCCTATAATAGCCTATAATATTTTGGAAACATTTAACCTATGTGATAGTCTTAGGTTCTAACCATGAAAAAACAGCATGTATCATTGAATGAATAATTTATAATATACTATTAGAAACAAAACACCTCAGGATAAATACATTATAATCTCATTTATTACACTTTTATAGTTTCTAAAATAGTAGTTGATAATGAAAAATTCCCAAAATGGAAAATAAATGATCAGTGTACTCCTCCATAGACATAGAGTAAAAAAAGGGAGTCATCAATAAAAAAACACCATGAACTACAACATAATCTCCCAAAGAACCACATTCATCAATTCCAAGAAGATATGTAATGTTTTTTTACACCAAACAACATCACAACGAACCCCTAATTTGCATTATGGAATCCAAAAGATGACTTCGGTATATCTTCACCCTTTACCCATTTCTGATGATATCCCAATCCTAGATTTATTTTGAGAACTAAAACTATTTCATAATATGATTAAATAATTCATCAATCTATGGAAAAGGGTTGATATTTTTCATTCTCACTTCATTAAAGAGATGATAATTGATACACATATGTAGATATCCATCATCATTTTTCAGGGATAAGATAGGATCACCTAGAGGTGACACTCTCATCAAAATTAAACCACTCTCCAATATATCATCAACCTATATTAATAGATCCCTCAACATTTAAGGAATCTTCCAATAAAGATACATCAAATTGTATAAATTCCTTATTATAAATATATCCTGAACACAACCGCCCATCCAGGGGTACTTCCACTACCTCTTTAGGAAATACATCATGACACTCTCCTAAAAACCTATGAAATAGTGCAAGCTTTACCTCTGATGAACTCTACATCATCTCATCCATTAAGGAAAATAATGTAGAAAACACAACTTAACCATATATGGGCATCACTCTCTAATGAACATGATAGACTCTTCGTTGGAATCCTAGAACAACATATTACTCTTATATCAATCTATGATATCTTTCATTGAATACTATATATCCATGTCAATAAGGATATCATATGGTTTTATTTAAAAATATATGATGTATCCCAAATAGAGGTTCTTCCCCATCACTAGCTCAAATTCTTTAAATACATAACAAAAAAATCTCATCCTTCAACATGCATAGTCCGTGTGAATGGATCTATAAGTATATTCATATCATGTTCTAAAGAACGTATTAGGTATGGTGATACGAAGGAATGTGTATATCATGAATCAAAAAAGTAATGAATGAATTAAAGTAGAAAATAGTTCCTTTAATTATGTTTGACTCACATATTGTTGCCAAATCTAGAGAATCCATCTGAAAAAAAAAACCAACTCTACGACCTCTCTAGACCAGATGGTGACAACCTCCACAGTCACACTCTTCTCATTAAATAAGTGGATAATCACAATGTTGTCCTCTCCCTGCCTCATCTACCTACTTATAGTCAGAGTCTAGATAGCCATTCTACAACTACCTAAGATGATATATCTGCAATGGTGGAACTTAAATTATACCACCATCCACGTGTTATATACTAAAAAAGGATGGCTTCTCCCTCAACAAATGACCATGTCATCCATAATAAAAACAAAATTTTGATATCTTAGATGGCAGTTGAGGGCCACCATCTCTAATGAAATAATATGAACGTGGTAAGGATATACCCTCACCTATTCGAGAACCCTTATTTCTAGGAATCTATGGACCATGGATCATAACTCTACTATATAGATAATCATAAGAAATCTCTTCCCATGAAAATGTGGACTCGTATAGTGTCCTAACAAAAAAATCTACACTCCCCATTTCATAGAAATATATTGGAGGAAAAAAATGTTTCAATGGGAACTAGATATCTAGATGTAAATCCTTCTAAAAATTATTCAACATGGCCTCCTTGTCTTATATTGGGTCAAATGAATATTAGATAATTTTTCGTGAAATCATAGCAACCAAGCCTTTTATTAAATTACTATTAATACATTTTAATGATAAATAACATAATAGTATTAAACATAGAGGATAAAAAGGTTTGGTGTGTTGGGGAAACTAGGACCATACATAATAATTACAACATCAAGCATATACATTTATTTAATTCTTTCTTCTCTAGCTTCTTATTGGCACTTGATCTCTCCTTAGTACATGTCCTCACATGAGGATATACATAAAAAGGGGTGAGCTAATAGACCAGTAAGATGATATATAAGAACTAAATAACAATGGGTGATCATAACCATAACATTGGAAAAGGACCATGAACATTAGAGAAAGCATTAATAAGAGACATGAAATTTGGCTACACAAAAAAATGGAACATCATGTCTTAGTGGTTAACTACCATACATAAATTTGAACAAAGCTAGCATATTATTCAAACATCATTTCACATTAACTCATGAGATTAATCACTTTACCAAATGCATTGTATTGCTGAATACCTCAGGGCGTGCCCGTCACATTGAAACATTCATGTTGCGCTATATAATTCTGGGCGCACCCATCACATCATAACATTATCTTTTATCATGCCTAAAAAAATGAACAGATATCAAAAATGAACATAACATACCAATGTAAATTAATGGGTTTCATCTCATATGAAAAAATTCATAAAAATTGGGTTCCCAAAATTAAGTGGTAATAACATACTTGATACGATAACCATCAACATTGAGTGATAAGTAAAAGGTTTGTTTTTGAAAGAAGGGTTCTTTTGGAAAACATTTACTTGAAATGAACATTACTGTAAAAAAATTTATATCCTAAAAAACTAATGTTAATGATGAAAAAATGATTTTTAAGGAGGCAACCTACCAAAAATTAAGGGAAAGGGGGAGAACCCAAAGAAAGAATGTTGGGTTCAATATTTTCCCCTTACCTTGTATCATAATGATTTCTTCACTCTAATTTCCTGTATAACCACATTAAATTAATTAATAGACAAATAAAAAACATTATTTAAATAAATATGGATAATTATTGTTTCATTAAGATATTTTACAGTCCTTTGGATGAGTTGTAGAGTTTAAAAACATTGTTTTGGAATGTTCTTTTTTATGGTTTTCATGAGCAATTCACGTGTATTCATAAATGGATGTTCATGTAGAACATGGATAAACATCCAAAAATTATATTTCATGTTATTCATGATAATACTGAAGTTAAAATTATCTTATAATAAATAATAATATATACCATGAGGATGAATCATTAGATAAGAATTAAATTATGATTGTTTTGGTTAATTTGGGTGGTTTGTCGACCACAACGAACTTGTTTTTTTTAATCATTTATAAATACGTACATAAGTTAGTTACTGAAAATTAAATAGATAATTATACATATAAAATATTCTGGATGAAATATAAAAATGGTTTCATGACCTGATCTGATGGTAGAAATGGAAAAAAGGAAAAATTTTATTCTTGGAGGTGATTGATTAACACCTCACGAACAACGTTTTTTTTATAAAATAAAAGGTAGAGGATAAGGGTCTTGGATAGTATAATATCTCATTAGTATAATAATATTCTTGTATATATATGATACTGGAGTTAAATACCATGTATATGAAGATATTTGGGGATAGAATAAGAAAAAAACATGATATTGAAAGGAAATTAAAGGAAAAATAGAGAGAGAGCAATTACCTCTTGAATCCTCCTATTGAGATCCTCCTTAAGGATGTTAGGCTTGGTATTTTGATGAGACCAGAAGCTCATGGTCAGGGGAGGGGGGGATAGGTAAGATTATTGGGAAGAGTTGAGGCATGGAATGAAGCTTGAGATGTGTGAGGAAAAGAGGGTTTCAAGGGTGGTATTTATAGCGGAGGGGAGTGGGGTTTTGGAAATATAAAATTCATTAGTTTAGTATTTCCCCAAAAGTCAAGGAATAGTGATTATTCCATGACCTATATTAGTAATTTTATCATGTGAACATATAGAAATGGGATTACATCAGCAGAGCATCATGAATGACTCTATAATTAGCTTTTTTTCTTATTTTTGTGAATTATGGTATTTCACTATTCATTAACATTTCAAGTATTTTCGAAAAAACCAAAAAATTTACCCCAACCATTTTTTGATGTTTAGAATCCAAAACTGAAGTCCATTTTTCAAAATTAATATTCTTAAATATGATTAATTTAATAATTATTTAAAATCCCAATTTACAAGAAAAATATAGTTTTAAAAATTATAACTGATTTTACAATGCTTTCAAATATTACGTAATGTCTTATAAAATTATATTAAAACTATACGACATAGATTTTTTAATTTAAAAACACATTTAAATAAAATAGATTTTATTTTAATTAATTAATTATAATTATTTATGTAAGACTTACCAAAATTCCAATACTTATACTACGGTTAAATTGGCATTTATAAGATGGATAAATGTTATTTAATTATTCATGGGTAAGTTTAATCTTATTTTCGACGATTTACTATTCATAAGAGTCAGATTACAGTTCATACGGGTAGGTTACTATTCACCAAAAATTTATTTTTTTCAATCGGATTCCAAACATCTTACTGATCACAACCTTGAAAGTCAGATTTTTGAAATTCAAAACATAGAGGTGACGAAATTATGATCAATGGTCACATAGTATTTAGTATCACAGTATGTCATTGTGTTTCTTAATGGGATTATACTATAAGGAATAATTATAATAAGGGAATTCCATTAATAAAACTTTGGGTCATTACATTCTTCCCCCTTTTGAAATTTCACCCTCGAAATTTCGTTTTATAAAAACATGTGAGGGTACATCTACCTCATTTCCTCTTCTGGTTCTCAAGTTTCTTCTTTAAACTTATGGTTCCTCCACAACTCTTTGACAAGGTTGGTTGTCTTGTTGCATAGAACCTTATCTCTCGGGTCTAGAATCTCTACTAGTTGATCCTTATAAGAGAGATCATCCTCTAGCTGCAACACCTCTGAGTTCAGTATATGTTAGGGATCAGGTATGTACTTCCCTGGGAGTGATTCATGAAACGAATCATGAAATTGAGCCATATTTTATGGATTTGGAAGCTGATATTCCATGAATCCTATGCATTCAAGGATCTAAAAGGGGCCAATGTACCTTGGGATTAGGTTCCCTTTCATTCCAAACCACTTGAATATCTTCCATGGTGATATTCAAAGGAATACATTATCTCTAATATCGAACTCGAAGTCCCTTCGACGGTTGTCAGCGTAGCTCTTTTGTCGAATTTGAACATATTTGATGTGTTTCTTGATGAATTGAAATGTCTCTATCATCTCTTGTACAAGATTGGGTCCAAGTAGCTTTCTTTCGCCAACATCATCCCAACAGGTTGGAATTCTACATCTCATTCCATAGAGAGCTTCATATGGAACCATCTGAATACTCGAGTGGAAGCTATTGTTGTATGAGAACTCAACCAATGTGAGATGTTGATCCCATTCAACTATGAATTCTGGATATTAGGCTCCTAGCATATCTTCAAGTGTATGAATAGTGTTATCAGATTGGCCATCAGTTTGGGGGTTATAGGATGTTCTAGAATTTAACTCAGTACTCAAAGCATGTTGAAGGCTCCTCCAAGATTTAGATGTGAACCTTGGATCACTGTTAGAAGCAATCAAGAGTGTAACACCATGTAGTCTCACTAATTCAGTTATAAATAACTTTTTATGTTGTTCAAGTGATAAGTCTTCCCAAATAGGGATAAAATGGGTATTCTTCGTGAGTCGGTCAACCATGACCCATATCACATTATTTTCCTTTGACATCTTCAGGAGACCTGTGACAAAGTCCACAGTGAAATTCTCCCATTTCCACATGGGTATAGGTAATGGCATCATCATCCCTTTGGAATCTTTTCGATTTACTTTAACATGAGGACATACCTTGCACTTTGATATATATATCCTACAATCTCCATCTTAATGTTATCCCACCAGAAGGTTTCTCGGAGATCACGGTACATCTTGGTACTCCCAGGATGGATAGATAATATTGAGCTATGTGAATTTTCCAATAGCTTATTCTTTATCTAGGGTGATGAAGGCACACATATCTGTGTTCCAAAATGATTCACACCGTCATCGTCGATATGGAACTCATGTGGGTTCTCTTCCATTACTGCATTCACCCTCTTTTGTATCTCCACATCATCCCTTTATGTTTCCTTAATCTTCTCTTGGGTGGGTGGTTTCATAATCATTTGGGAAATGTAGGATGTTCCCCCTTGCCTTATGATTTCTAGACTCATCCTTTTCATATCCAAGAAGAGAGGGTATTTCTCAATCTATAACATGGATATAATAGCAGGTTATTTACTACTTAGAGCATCAACTACCTTGTTCACCTTTCCAGGATGATAGTAAATAGAACAATTGTAACCCTTGATTAGATCTAACTATCTCCTTTGACGCATGTTGAGCTCCTGTTGTGTGAATATATACTTTAGGCTCTTGTCGTCGGTGTATATGTTACACTTCTCACAATTAATGAAGTGCCACTGGATTCAAATGGAAAAAATCACGGATTCCAGCTCTAGATCATGCATCAGGTAGTTCTACTCATTGATCTTCAACTACCATGAGGCGTAAGCTATCACATTGTCATTTTTCATGAGTACACAGCCCAATCCTTTCATTGAAACATCACTATATATCACAAATCTTTCTCCACTTTTTAGTAGTGTGAGTAGAGTTGTAGTGATCATCCATATCTTTAGTTCCCTGAAGCATCACTCACATTATTATGTCTAAACATACTTTAACCCTTTCCTTTTTAAATTAGTTTTGTGGCTTAAAAATTGTGAGAAAGGTCTCACAAAACATCATTTGTACCCAGATAATCCAAGAAAACTATGGATTTCTATGACACTAGAGGGTCTAGGCTGTTCCACAATTGACTTTTTTTAAAGGGTCCATAGAAATTTCCTCAATTGTGATCACATGTCCCAAGAACGCGTCTTTAATCATCCAAAATTCACCCTTGCTGATCTTGGCGTACAACGTCTCCTTTATTAATGTCCCCAAGACAAGTCTTAGTTGTTCTTCATGATCCTCCTTTATCCTGGAGTAGATGAGAATTTCATCGATAAACACTACCTGAAATTGTTCGGGGTAATGTATAAAGACACTATTCTTCCAATCCATGAAGATTATAGGGGAATTAATAAGTCTGTAGGGAATCACCAGAAACTCATAGTGCCCATAACTTGTATGAATGGAAGTCTACTGAATATCTTCCTTATTCACCTTTAGTTGATGATATACAAAATGAAGATCCAACTTTTAGAGTTATTGTGCTCCTCTTAACCTATCGAAAAAGTCGAAAATCCTTGGAAAATGATACATGTTCTTTATAGTCATCTCGTTGAGTTCTTGATAATTGATACACAACCACATTGTTCCATCCTTCTTCTTCACAAAGGGCGCTGGCGCACCCCAATGTGATGCACTAGTGTGTATGAACCTTTTTTCCAGATTCTCTTTCATCTTCTTCTTTAACTCATCGGTTATATAGGAGCCATCCTATAGGTACAAATTGAGATTGTAGTAGCTCAGGGTATGAGTTATATTGAGAAAACTACCTCATGATCTGGTGGAATTTTGGGTAACTTTTCTGGAAATACATCACTGTATTCCCTCACTATGGGAATTCATTCAAGGTTGGTATTATCCTTTGACTCAACCATTTTGGCGAGGTATGATTCTTCAAAGGGAATCAACACTCACACCATTGGAGGATTTTTCAAAGGACATTATTGATCTTCCTTGAATTTTTTGAGGAAAATTTGATGGTTCAGAATATAAAAATATATATCCTTTTCCCAATTGTTGATACATGCTCAATATAAAGAGAGCCAATCGATTCCCATTATAGCATTTAATTCCACCAAGGTAAGTATTACGACATTCAATGGAATAATATTCCTACATACACCAATAGGGGAAGAGTCAGACACTTGGGTTTCAATGATTTCACCACTTGGTGTCTTTACGTATATCTCTACTTCAAGGTTTCAGGGATTTGATTCCATAGTCCAAGAAAACATTCCATATATAAAGTAATGTATAGAACTAGAATCAAATAATAATTTTTCCATTCATGATTGAATAGTATGTATACATTGTAAAACTTCATTATCTATCTCCACTTCTACAATAGTGATGGAATAATCCTCCCCTTGTTCATTTGTATTTGGTGGCTGCTGATGCTGATTTCCCTCAAGAACTCAAGGGTTACTACACTGGCTTTCATAGTTCCCTAGCTCCCAACAGCTGTAGCATTGAACCATGCATGGTTATCTATTTTATTCAACCACATTATCCATCCTTTTGATGTCGTTTCGACACTCTTGAGCATGGTGTACTTATTTCCCACACATGAAGCACTTCCCCATCCCTTTGAGTCAGTTCCCATGGTGTAGCTTCTCACATTTTTGGCATGTGGATCGTTGATTTTTCTTCCCACATTTATCATTAGAACCACTGGGTTGCAACTTCATCTTTTGATTCTTATCACCGTATCCATGGGACCATTCTCCTAACACCATCTCCACTTTTAGATCACATCGATCAACTTCTTCATAACTCCCAAAGTATCGAATTTATAGAGCCTTTCGAAGGTGTGGTTTTTATCCACTAAAGAATCTATAAATTTAGAAATCATTCTTGATATAAAAACACTAAATTTACCTCAATAGCCTTATCAAATTATATTCTTAGGATGTGATTGATTCTCATTATTTTTTTTAATCTCTATGAATTCTATATCTATATTTTTTCGAAGAGTTCTTGGGAAATATTTTTTAAGAAACATTATCTTGAAGCCTTTCCATTCCATCTCCCAAATTTCCTCCCTTGGCATGGTGTTCTTAATCAAATCCCACCATTGATCAGCCTCTCCATCCAGATGATAAATGGCTACTGACACCATCTCTGTCTCAAAACATTGATGAATATAAAAGATCTTCTCCAAGGAGTTGACCCACAATTCCACCACTAGTGGATCAGAATATCCACTAAACATTGGTTGTCGTTGCTGCATAATACATTTGATGTCCAGTTTCTCCCTATTTGGTGAAGGATGTCATTCCTCATTATTATGGTTATTGTTCGTAACCTACGATAATTGGGTAAAAATATCCATGAATTTTTAACTCAACCTCAAAAATCATTGGTGATGTCGTTGTCGCAATCGTTACATTGGCCTTCACATGAGTTTCGTCCTGGTTTCTCTTGGTTCCAACCATTTTCTAAAATAGAAAATGTTAGAACAAAACATAATTAAAATATTCAAGAATCACTTATTAATTTGTAAGATTTTTATTAAATCATAATATATGGGATCCCCATGTAAATATTATTGTCGGCATATTTCTACTTATTCTCATGCAAGAGGTTTTCTCTAGGGTTCAGTAATCCTAATTCTCGAATTAACTGAACCTTTCCTCTGATGCCAAATATAGTGACCCAGATTTTTATTACATTACTATTACATAATTTTATAGATAACAAACATAGTATTGTTACACATAGGGGGTCCAAAGGTTTAGTTTGTTGGTAAAACTAGGACAATATATAACAATTACAACATCAAGTAGAAACATTTATTTAATTTCGTCATCTATAGCTTCTTATTGGAACTTGACCTTTACTTTGTACATGTCGTCACCTAAGGATATACATCAAAAGGGGTGAGATAAAAATCCAGTAAGAAGATATATAAGAAAAATATAACAATGGGTGTACATAACCATATCATAGGCAATGGATCATGAACATGAGAGGAAGCACTAATAGGAGACTCGAGATGTGGAAACACATAAACAAGGAAACATCCTGTATTAGTGGTTAACTACCACAAATACTTATGAAAAAAGATAGAATATTTTCCACACATAATTTCACATTAAATAATGAAATTAATCACTTTACCCAATGCATTGGAGTGCTATGTAATTTCGAGCACACCCGTCACATTGAAACATTCATATTACACTATATAATTCCAGGTGCACCTGTCACATCATAACATTATCATTTATCATGCATGTCATAATGAAAATATATAAAATAAACTAACTAAAACATGCAAAGGAATGAGTTTTATCTCATAATAACACATTCATAAACATTGGGTTCCCAAAATTAAGTGAGAATAACATACATGATATGATAACCACCAACCATGAGTGAGAAGTAAAAGGTTTGTTTTTGAAAGAAGATTTCTTTTGGAAAATATTTATTTGAAATAAACCTTCTTAGAAAATATTAATATCCCAGAAATGGTATGTTAATTTTGATCAAATGATTTTAATGGAGTGACCCTACCAAAAATGGAGTGAAAGAGAGGGAACTCGAAGAAAGAATGTTGGGTTTGAGATTTTCCCCTCATCTTGTATCTGAATGATTTCTTCACATTAATGTCCTGTATAACCACACAAGATTAATTAATTAAAAATTACAGAACCATATGTACATGAATATGGTTGATTATGGTTTCATTATGTTATTTTATGGGCCTTTTTATGAGTTATAGAGTTCAAAAACATTGTTTGGGAATGTTCATTTTTATGGTTTTCTTGAGCGGTTCACATGTATTCATAAATGGATGTTCTTGTAGAAAATGGATAAACATCTATAAATTTTATTTCATATTATTAATGAAATTAAATAAGATAAAATGATCATAAAATGATTTATATTATATACCATGTGGATTAATCATTAAATAAGAATTAAATTATGATTGTTTGTGTTAATTTGGGCGGTTTTTCAACCACAACAAACTTGTTTTGTTTAATAATTTAGTAATATGTACATAAGTTAGTTCCAAAACATTAAATAGGACATAATAAATATTGAATATTCTATTTCAACCATAAAAATGGTTTCATGACCTTATCTAATGGTAGAAATAGATATAGTAAACTAGTCGTTCTTGGAGGTGATAGATTAACCCCTCACGAACAACATTTTATTTTATAAAATAAAAGGAAGAGGAGAAGTGGGTTGGAAGATATAATATCCCATTAGTATCATAAAATTCCATTATATGTATGATACTAGAGTTATAATACCATGTGGATGAAGATAGGTTGGGAAATAATAATAAAGAACTTGAAATTGAAAGGAAATTAAAGGAAAAATTAGAAAGAGAGGAGTTACCTGTTGAATCCTCCTCTTGAGATCCTCCTTCAGAAAGCTCGGAAAGGCCTTTTGACGAAACTAGAATCTCTTGAAAGTGGTGGAGGGTATAGTTAAGAATCTTGGGAAGAGTTTATACAAGTAATAAAGCTTGATATGTTTGAGGAAAAGAGGGTGCGAAGAGTGGTATTTATAGTGGAGGGGAGAGGAGTTTTCTCAATACAAAATTCATAAGTTTATTATTTCCCTATAAGACAACAAATAGTGAGTCTTACATGAACAAGAACAGTAATTTTATCATTTTAACACGAAAATTTTTTTATTACATTAGAATAGCATCAAGCATGAATCTATAATTAGATTTTTAGCTTATTTTTGTAAATTATGGTATTTAACTTTTCATCAAAATTTCGTGTATTTTAGAAAAATCTCAAAAATTAACCCCAACCAATATTTGAGGATTAGAATGAAAAAATGAAGTCCATTTTTAAAAAAAATTCTAAATATAATTAATTTATTATTTACGTAAAACAATAATTTACTTGAAAAATACTATTTTTAAAATTAAAACTGGTTTTATAATGCTTTCAAAAATTACGGAAGGCCTTATAAAATTATCCTAAATCTATAATACATATATTTTTAATTTTATGAAAAAAAAATTAAGAAAACACATTTTCTATAAAATTAGTTAATTATAATTATTTATTTGTGACTTATAAAAATACCCATACTTTTGATATGGTCAAATTGTCACTTATACGATGCCTAAATTAAATTTAATTTTTCATGGGTCAGATTGCTCTTATTCTGGACGATTTAATATTCATAAGAGTCATATTATTGTTCATAAGGGTAGGTTACTATTCATATATGTATGTTACTATTCACCAAAAATTTTGTTTTCCCTATTGGACTACAAATATCTTACAGATCACAACCATGTATGTCAGATTTTCAAAATTCAAAACATAGGTGGGGAAACATTATTTAAAATGATCACATAGTATTTAATATCATAATATAGCATTCTGATTTTTAATGGAATTATACTATAAGGAATAATTATTATAATATAATTCCATTAATAAAACATTAGGACGTTACAGAAATAGATTGTGAACTCCCATGTCATGGTGTTTCCTAATCAATGGGAACAAAAATCCTGAAAACTAGACTCCCTTATGATCAAAAATAAAAAAGAAACTCCACTTGAAATTAGTCTTGAAACTACTCCCAAAAAACAGCTAACTCTTCTTGATACCTAAGGAACAAGAACCACAACTTCTTGTCTTCCCCATGTAGCATTGTCACTACTAATAAAATTCAGTGCTCCTTCTAAGCATGAATTGATCAAAAGGTTATCTCCTCCTCCTCCAACAGGTCCGTTGTCACTGAATTTGAAATAGACTCATCGTAATTTTATATACTTTGGTGCTGAAACTCATATATTGTTTTCCACTATGTGTCATCATAATTAATGTCAACTATATGGTGACCTATTTTAACATCCTACTAATCATGTTTGGTATGAACATGATGAGGATTTTGACCTAAGGACATGCCTTGAAAATGAAATATGGATGGGGAATCCTAGACAAAAAATATGTAATATTCCATATGAATTAATTATGTTTCAACAGACCCCCGATGTATATCCATTTCAAACATAGTCAGAAACAAGAATGATTCGTGATCCTTTCCTAGGCCCATACAGTACAACCAGTATCAATTCACTTATTAGGCTTAGTAAACATGAAGGTATTATCATAGAATAATAGGGGGCTATAAACACCATTTTCATAGACAGTCCCCCTTGTTTTCATCACTTACTAGGATCATCTGACATTATTTCTATACCAAATAATGAAGTCACCACTTATTATTATCTCCACACTCCAACATATCCCTCAACCTGACCATTTATATAACACTTTTATAACCCTTCCCCACAAAGTTACTCATCATGGGATGAAATCGAGGAATGATATATTATGATACCGAAATACCACTTCTAATAGGCCATGGGATTGAAACTAAAATTGTGTGTATATCATAAAAACAGATGTTAGGAATTAACCTCTATGAAGAATGATGAATGATAGATAAAATAAAACTGCCAAACAACTTCAAATCAGAAAATAATAAAAAATATCAATACATGAATAAAATTAAAAAAATGTAAGAACTCCAAGGTAAAAACCATATACTAAATGAAAATTCTCAGTAATGACCTAAAAGTCCAAACATATATTGAAAAACACACACGCGCTACTGATGTCCATCCTGATCAGAAACCCATTCATTCAGACAAAAAAATAAATCATATGGATTTAGTGTCAGCATAATAGGGATACACCGTAGGATCCAACCCATATCCTATAATGAAAAGGCTAAATAAGTCATATTAAAGGCCAGTGAATGAACAACTAAAACTAAATTTTTACCGAAACAAGTATTCTATGTTTCCATCCTCATGAAAGTTCACTCGCAAAGTATCTCATATAAGTAATAATATAATATCAACATAATATCAAATGAAGGGAACCCATAACAACTTATCCAATATTTTTCCTCTCTACCCCAATGTCACACATCTTGATCCATCTCTCACAATATAATCCACATGCGTCAAAGGAAACTATATAATATCTCACAACTCATCTATCTCATAATATCATCAATATCAAACCCTTCATAATGTAACTAAGTAGTTAAACAAGAGCCACCATAGCCTATAAACCATTTACTATAACTTGAAAAATTACATAATATACATAGTTTACCTGTTGTAATCATCATTATATTATTTTTGGAGATTCATGTGTGTCAAAAGACCAACAATTTATTACATCCTTCTACTCACATATATGGGAATGTAACAAAATTATTTTTCAGGGCACATAAAAATGATTAATTTTTTTAATATCATTTATTGAATATGAAATTGCCTAGGTCACATCTAGAGGATTTTTGGTTGTTTAAATTGTGTATATTTATTTAAAAGGACTAAAATAAGGGTGGTTTTGATAGTATTTTTTAAATAAAATGACATAATTTAGAAGTTTAATAGTTGAAAAAAGGCGGTGTCTGATAATTATGATAGAAGGAGGTTATTTCATGTTTAGTGAACATCTTAGTATGATAAATATTATTAAACTTACACATGGTTTAATGGAATCCATTGGATGAGGGAAATCAAGATCTTTATTCCCCTCATTCCATTTAAAATGATTCTTAATGAACAAACCCTTCAGATGAAAGAACATTTTCAAGGTTTGGTTCTTAAGCATCGAATTGGGGCTCTAAAATCATACTAAAATATTATTTATGTGTAATATAAAAATGATTATTTTTATTTAAAATTAGAAAAAACCATTATTAACAATATAAATCTCAACCCAATCGGCATTTAGATAAATTGGGTTTCCCTTGATTAATCCAAAAAAGTACATTCAAAGAAGATTCATTTTAAGATAAAACATAAATGAAATATTTCAAACACATATTGAACAAAAACATAGAAGAAAAAGTGTTATAACTCCCTCTAATTTTTTTTGTATCTCTTATTAAATAAACCAACCACTGCTTAAATCCCCATTGAGAGAAGTATGAGGACTGGGTGGAGGTTTTCCTTTATCCTTGATCTCCCAACAAGGATAAGGGCCTCTAAAACATCTATAATGAAGAGATGAATCCTTTGGCTTTGTAAAGTGTCATATATTTTCCCCTATTTCAAACATAAATATGTGGTGACTAAGGAACCAATTTATAGGCTAAGTGGAAGGTGTTATTGGGAACCCATATTTCTAAATACCCATTGTATCATGGTTTTGGGATACCATACATCCTTATCTAACATTATAATGAACTAAAAAGTTGTTTAACCACCTATTTAATATCTATAATGAATATTCATCATCATTTGGAGGCCTAAAACTAGAGATATGGCTTCATTATAGGAGTGACCTCAAAAATTCTATCCAAAGACAGAACATTTTGGGCCTCAAAATAGATTAATTGGTATCCATGTTGTTTTATATAAATTTATCCCATATGGTTTATCATATGAACATCAATTTATATCCCAATTTTATGAATATAATATCCATATTATGTATTGTTTTCCACATATGTTATTGGTAAATTTTGCAGTTTGGCCCTTTTTTTTGAAATTCATCATTGGATCTCCAAATCACCTCCCATAACAATGTATTCATTAAAACAAGTAATTATTTCTATTTTAATAGTGATAAAAAATAACTTATTTAACAAAATTTTAAGTTAAAATTTTTATATTATTATTAATTTATTATAAAATTTCATTTAAAAATAGTTGTATAAGTGTATAAGTTAATAGTTAATCATTACATGATCACACCCCCAAACATAAAACATTTCACTCCTGGGAAAAGTAACATTTCAAAAAATATTGTATGAAGATATAACAACATTAATGTTGATTAAAAATTAAAATGAAATTTAATTCATTATATAAATGAGATCAATGAAAACCCCACGCCAAGAAGTTATCCTCAATGATCATGAAAAATATAGCTTATAAATTGAATTAGAATGAAATTTAAGGAGATATATGATAGTAGACATACAAATTAAATTACATGCTAAACATGTCACTATGTATCCATGTGTGTGTCTGTTTGTGTAAATAACATTTAATCATTTTATTCTCGATTTCTATCCAATAATTATAGGATATTTTTTAAAAAAACTATTACCTAATTAATTCCATTGGACCTTCCTTACATCCATTATAATCAAATTTTAAGACCCACTCACTTAAGTATTCTTAAAACTCAAACCAAAATCTCATGACCTAGATATCCCCATATATTGTACATTTCATCACTTACCTAATTATTATTTATTTAGTAATTTGATTTTATCGGAATAAAATATCCATATAATATGTACACACTCATAGGTCAATTTGGTATAGTAATTAAATCGATCAGATAAATAATGATCCTATGGAAAACACATTTTTAATGCCGATAAATATTAATAGAAAATATATTTACCTTTTATTGTGTAATAAATATTAACTCTTCATTGGTGGGTGTAAAGACGTGTGGATATGTTAAGTGACATAAATTTCTCATAAAATACTGCACTGAATGTATCAACAACATCAAATGTTTCGTAGGGAGAAAACCATTAATTTCTTAAAAAAATACCAATATAAATAAAAAACACACAACTAAATGTTAAATTCATATTGAAAATACAATGCCGCGGGTTAATCAATTTTTTGAAATTTTAAAAAAACTTGAAATGGGGAAATAAACCATGAATTTCCATAATTTATATGATTTTATTGGCATCAAAAATTAGTTTTCTGACAAAAAGGTGAAAACATCAGGGGGAGGTAAAAATACCATGTTACAATCCATATTTGAAAAAGAATAAATATGATTAAAATCCTAACAATCATAGAAATTTACCCATGCCCCCCCCCAAGAGTGTAATTTTGTCTCACTATAATAAAGATTAATGTGGAAAGGAAGGATATAAATTGTTGGGTGTCAATGGAAGGATGATTCTTGAAGCAAGAGTTGTAATAAAAGGTAATCACAAATGTTTTCATGAAAGTGCTTTAACCGCTTCCCATTAAATATTAATGATTGTTTGGTTTTCCCATTTTTAACATGTATAACACCAAATAAAAATAATTTAATATCATTTTATGGTCGAATATAGATCGAAAAATCATACATGGGTTCAACTTCAAACTATCATTGAAAAGTATGAACTTATTCCATGTATGGAATTGACTATTAATGATGAGGTGGTCCTTGTCAGCCTTTGTTCTCTCCTTGTAGATCTGGGAGTTCTCATTTGAGTCATTCTTAATTTCCACCATCTCATGAATCTGTGACATCCTATACTCACCTATATATAATAGATTAATATTATATTTATTAATATCCCAATATGAATGGTTCTCTATGTCTATACGGAGATGAAAACCCATTACAAACACAATTCAATATGGTTAAATTCAGATTAGGTTTTTAAAAGATGTACAGTATACCTTAAGTGAATCATCCAAACATAAAATCTAATAATTCTTATTAGATTGTATTGTTTTTCCATGATTCACATTACTTCTTGATTTGAAATTTTTGCTTGTCTACTAGTTTGGGGGTGATATGTAGTGGAGAATTTATGGGCAACCCCATACATAATGAGTATTTTTTCATATTTTAATTAAAAAACTGTGAACCATGTTCACCAATGATTAGGTAACCACACCTAAAGATATTTGTCTCATAACAACATTCATGAAATTCACCACATAGCATACCAAATTATCTGCCTCATCAGGAGGGTCCCAACACCACAAACTGCTCACCAATCGGACACGCGGTTTGCAAGATATGGGATTTTTAGTAAACAGGGGGTCAGTTATGTAGAACGGTATGCTGTGAAGGAATGTGGTACGCGAAATGGTATGCGGTGAAGGCATATGGTACACATAATGTCGATGAAAATAGCTCGTATCATGGTACATGGTGACGGAATGTGGTACGCGATGAAGGCATGTGGTACACGGAATATTGTCGAAAACGTTCGCAGCAACAGTACGTGATGAAGGCTTGAGGTATGCGGATTTGGGAACAGAACTGAAAATTGTTCGCAGTGACGGTATGCAGTGAAGGAGTGTGGTGTGCGAAATGATTTAAAAAATGGTTCGTAGAGATGGTACGTGGTGATGACTTGTAGTAAGTGGACCGACAACCATATGGTATGCGAAATGTTATTTTTACACGATAAAGGTACACCATTTAGAGGAATGCAGTACATGGTGGAGGCTAACGGTACGCAGATGGAGTCCGGATTATAGATTGTCCCACATTGAAAATTTTGGAAAATCATATTACCAAAATTTGCGGAGATATGTGATTATTTAAGAAGAAACAATCCTCTTTTTTAAGGGGTGATATTAAATTTTAAATTTTTGGGTTGAAATTCGATAAACTCTAAAGTGGTATGCAGAAGAGAAGACGGTACGCGGAGTGAATCGTACACATTAGGAAATTGTTCATAGAAGAGATTTCAGTTCACACAAGAATATCTCATGGTATGCGGCCGAGGAAGGCAGTACGTGTAGCAGGATGACATGCGTAGGAGTGGAGCAGTACACAGTGGAGCAAGGAAGTTTGCAGAGTAGGACGGTATGCAGAGGAGTGGAGAAGTGTGTAGAGTAGGGCAGTATGCGGATCAGGGCAGTACGCAGAAGAGCTGCACGGTACGCAGAAATAGTAGCAGTACGCGGAAATAGCTACATGGTACACAGAAACAGTTACACAGTATGAGGAAATAGCAGTAGTACGCAGATACAGCAGCATTATGTAGAAATAGCATGCAGTACGCAGAAAACCCAGGGAAGAAAAAAAATTGACCAATTCAATTTATGAAATTAATTTCCATAACATATCAGTGTACGGGAAAATTAATTACATCTGTGGGTGATTAAGAGATATAAACATAGGATCCATTTATAGTTGAGGATTCATTGTATAATGCTAAAACATTGAAGTGGCCTTTATGTCGAAAAAACTGAGTGGAGATTCTTCCAATGCAGTGTGCAAGGGGAGTCAGTGAAAGAGATATGAGGGATGTAGTGTGTTATCCCTGAACCTTGAAAAGAAAACGAATATAGAACAGAGTGAATGTGCTAAAATCATGTAATCCACCATTTGTGATGATTAGTTGTTTTTTGTACGACAGACACACTATCGGCGTATTCTCCTTGGACGTAGCCCTTAGTGGAAAACCAAGTAAAATAGTTGGGTCATTTATTTGCATGTGATTGATTATTTAATAATAATCCTCTTCAGATAGTTTTAATAGGTTCCTACCAACATGGGAACATTATCCATCAATTTAAAACAAAAATTTTACCCCCTGATTCACCCTCCCCTCTCAGGGTGTTCTGGGGTCCTTCAAGTGGTATCAAACTGTAAAGGTTGTTAGTGTTAAATGTGCCTATCATGGAGAGTTTAGTCATCATTATGAGAGTTCCCCTCTTCTATGGATGTAATTTTTAAATATAGAAAAATAGGATGAGATCTCAACTAAGATGTCTTGGAATGGATGTCTTATTTTTTACGGCATAAGGAATAAAATTCACTGATCCTGTAGGACTATCGATGAAAGATACATACAGAAAATTTATTGATACTGATGTAAAATTATAGAATGCTTTCACTGTATCCCTTTATGATTATATTTATCTAAAGGTAATGATATTCACATCTACCAAGTCAATGCGGGATAAATTTAAGAATATTTATTAAGGATATTGGAAAGTGAATGAGAAAAAACATCATGTACTACACATCAAGTTTGATGATATGAAGATGCACCCTGATGAAAATGCAGACTCCTTTTTAAATCAAATTTCTTATGTTGTAAGAGAAATTAGAGGTATAAGAGAAGCAATAAAATACATTAACATAGTAAATAAAATCACAAGAATTCTTCCACCCATTTACAATTCAAATGTGTTGGACCTTGAAGAAATAGTTCTCTCTAAACTCTCAGTGGATGGTCTCTTGAGTAGTCTATCTTCTTATGAAATGAGAATAAAAAGAGAATAAGTAACTACTCGTGTGGGAAAATAAATGGAATTAAAATCCATGGACAAACTAATGGTTTTAGAAGATAGCGGTGATGCATATGATGAGGAAAATGAAACTATTTCCCTGATTTCCATAAGGGTCAAGAAGGTAATTGTGAAATTTCAAGGCAATATACCTCTAGATTGTTTTTTATATATAATAGTTGGGCACATTGCCTCTCCATGCTCAATAAAATTTAATAATGAAAAGAGGAAAGTTGAAACCATGGAAATCCTTTGAAAAGATTCTTCAAAAACAGAATCTTCAAATTTTAAATGAATGTAAAGAATAAGAGTTTTTTCTGTGAGGATAATGAATATGATAATGAGTTCTGTGATGAAGAAGAACCATAATTTAAGACTGGGAACCATGCATCCATGAAAGACACTGCTGAAAAGTCATAACCATTGACCTATAAAGATATAGATAATCAGTTGACTACTAATGTCGATACCAAGTTGCAAGTTAAGGATTATTTTGGTAATATTGAGATTAAAAGTAAGATAAAAATAAGTGGAAAGCAATGGTGGAAGAATCATTGAAATATATTGATCAACAAGAAGAAAAAATTGAATTACTGGAATAACTCGTGAATGTAAAATCATCCATCTTTGAATGAACTAATAATGTTTTGTAACTAAAACTCAGAATTGAATAATAATAAAATGAAATTAATGACCATACCTTGAGACTGGATGTGATTCCCAAGAACGTTGAGGGACTCAAAGAAGAAATTTTTAATCTGATAAGTAAACACTAAAGTGATTCAATTTCAAAAGAATAAATAAAATAAAATTTGGATTGTTTTCGGATTCTGAGTGGATAGAGAGAGAAAAAAGTGGTTCTGATGGAGTTTAAAATGTCTTGAGTGACCAGATAACCACATTCATTGAAAATAGTGGAATTTTTTGTGATGCTGAAATATCAAATGCTATAAGTACAGTGAGCCATAATAAATGACATATGAAATAATATCATGTTGAAAAGCCCCCATGATTGATGAACCTGAAACCATTAAATCAAAATGAAAGTGGAATTAAAGATTATCCCCAAGTTTATATAAATTAAAGGTAGTAAAATTATTTTCCAAAATAATAATTCATGAGGAGAAATAGAAGTGAGAAGTCATTTCCTTTCATGAAGTGTTGGTCTTGTGGATATCTAGTCCATAACGCATCATACTACCAAGCGGTAAGGAGCTATATGAATGGGTAATTATCAGGAGTTCAACAAAGTAGAACATATTCATACCCTACTTCTTATAGAAGAAATAATTTCTTTGCATATTGTTTTAAATGTTATAACTTTAGCCATAATGAAATTTATTTCAGGTAGATGTATGACAGGGTAAATTCATTCAATGTTCAGAGACGAGTCAATACACGTCCAACCAATAGTGTCATTATTTCAAATAAGTTTCCTCCTCTAGAAGAATAATTTGAATATAAAGAACCCATTTACAAAAAAGAGATAATTAAAAGGTCATATGTGCCCTAAACTCTATCCAATTTATAATGGAAGGAAAAAATGAAAATTGAAAAGTCCAATTTTTGTAAAAGTATCCCTCAAAGATACAAAGAACAACAACACCTTCATTATTGATGGTGGATGTTCATCCCACATCATGAGTAATGACACCTTATTAATGAATGAAAAGAATATTTCAATGAATAGTGAGGTTCCATAATAATGGTGCTATGAAGATAAAAAAATTGATGTACTTAGTTATCTAATGGAGAGATGAAGAAAACTGAAGTCTTGTATATGGACAGTATGTGTCAGAATCTTCATATTGTGAGTCAACTCTGTGACTCAGGTCTTACTGTGACATTCAATCTGAATGTTTTTACTATAATATGAATGTCTAGGAATTATCTCCCAAAAGGTTGTAGAATAAAAATAAACTTATTTCAAGTTAACAATAAAGATAACATTTTCTACCTAACAGTAGGAGTGGAAAACAGCTTATGGAATCAAATATTGGGGAACATCAATCAGAAAGACCTGTAAAATATATCAAAGATGAGTATAGTCATGTATATCCAAAATCTAAAGCTTGAATAAGAAAACACATTGGATGCTTACGTGCTAGGAAAACTGGTCTTTAGTTCCTACTGAACAAAGAAGAAAAGAACATCAAATCTCTTTGACCTCATCCATAAAAATGTATCTGTCCTTATAAATTTTGCTGGAACACATTGAGATAGGTACTTTGTTCTTTTCATATATTATATAGTATAATGTCATGTGTGATTGTTATATATAGGAAGCAAAAAGTCCTAGATTTTTGAAATCCTATAGAAGAATCCGTGAGAATGATACTAGATGGAATATCGAAGCCCTACAGTCTAATAATAGAAGGAAAAACACATCTATTTAATTTAAAAATTACCTACAGAAGCATGGGATACAACATAAGGTGGAATATTTGAGAACCCCACAAAAAAATGGAGTTGTTGAGTGTATGTATCTACAAGTACACAACAAGGAAAGAACTATGCTAATTTAGATTCGTATACTCGATATTACTGAAAAGAGGAAGTAAAAGATGCAGTGTATATTCAAAATCGAATAGGGATATATATGTGTGAAAAAAAGACACCATATGAAATGTTTCATGGACGTAATCCATCTTTAATTTTTCTTTTTCGAAGAAATGTTTTTATCCAAAACAAAGAATTAAATCATGGGAAGTATGTAGAAAATTCAGAAAAAGAATATTTCTTGGATACTCAATGAATAGATAATCCTATAAGTATTTCAATAAGTACATGGAAATAATTTTGGAAAATAGTTTTGTAAATATCACTGAAGAGGAAAACCAAAATGCTTTAATGAAATCTTATACTGATGTGATAGAAGATGTGGAAGAATGTGAAAATTGAACAAATGCTAATATAGAGGCATAAGAAGGTGAAAAAAACTCTCTGGAGTCACATCATGATGTTGAATCTGAAGAAGAATTAAAAGAGGAGGCCATAGCTGGAAAGAATTAGGTTGAACCCCAAAAGAGAAATCGAAGAGCTGAGATTGATCAGTCTAACATTATTGGGGATCAAAATGCACCTTCACAAACAAGGAGAATGACGAACCATGCACAATCACCATTTCTATCAGCTGTAGAAGCATCCTCATTTGAAGAGGATATAATGGATGAGTCATGGGTAAAAGAAATGAATGAAGAGTTATATCATATTGACAAAAATATGACAAGGGATCTTGTTAAAGGATCTGAAGATCATAATGTGATTGGTACATAGTTGATTTTTAAGAACAGATTTGATGAACATGGAAATTTGATCATCAATAATGCGTGCTTGTTCTTTAAAGGATATTCTCAAATCAAAGGCGTTGAGGTTGAGTATATGTTTTCTCTCGTAGAAAGACTGGAGTAAATCAGTCAATTTCTTGACATGGAAATCCATAAAGGTTATAAAGTGTATTGAATGGATGTCATGACAAAATTCATAAATGTTGTATTGGAAGAAGAAGTCACATTGAACAACCCATAAGGTTCTTACATGGCAATGATGAACTGAAGGTTTTCAAATTAAAGGAACATATTTATGGCCTGAAATAGGCACAACCGGCATGGTACACTCAGTTGGAATCTTATCTGAAAATCATGAGTTTACGAAACGAAGAGTGGATCATAATCTCTATGTGAAGAACTCTCAATATGATCATTTCACGGTATTGTTATATGTGGATGATATTAATTTTATTAGAAGTAGGCATGGATTAGCGGATAAATTTTCCAATCACACTACATCATAATTTGAACTGTCCATGATTGGTGAACTCATATACTTTTTTTGGTTTTAGGTACATTACAAGAAGGATTACACATTCATTTCTCACAAAAATTACTCAAGATATCTACTGATGAAATTAAATATGCATGATTGTAAACCAAGTTTGACTACGATTGTTGATGGATCGAAGCTCAAAAAGCATGAGGAATGGACATATGTGAATCCACCATGTACAGAAGATTCATTCGAATTTTTTTGTACCTGATGGTGACATGACTAGATATTGTCTTTCCATCTTTCCTTATAGGACGCTTTACGAGTAATCTAAAGGAATAACATATAGATATAGTGAAAATAATCATGATATACATTCAAGGTATGTAACATTTTGGGCCATACATTGATGCAGAAACAGATAGTGAATTTTCATCATTTTCTGATGCGGACTGTGCAGGATATGTAGTGGACAGAAGTCTAAAAATGGAGAATCATTCTATATTGGGAATAAATGTGGGGGCTAGTTAAGCAAGAAGAAGTTACTTCACTTAGTACTACTAAAGATGAATATATATCTGCTACCAAGGCATGCACTCAATTACTTTGGATGAAGCAGCAAATGGGTGAAATAATTGATTAGGTGAAACAAATAATAGTTATTTATTGTGATAACAATAGACCAGTTGATCTTATCAAGAATCATATTTAGAAATATCATACGAAATATATTGGGAATAAATAAAACTTCATCAAGGAAAAATTTGAACAAGAAGTGATCAAAATGGACCATATGGGAACTTGTTAGTAAGTGGATGACATTATAACCAAGCCATTTTCAGCAGCTGTGTTTGAGAAACATCGGTTGAACCTCAGTGTTCAGCCACCTCCTAGTGCATAAGGAGGTTAAGAGATTCCCCTCTCCAAGTTTTTTTATCTATTTTTTATGTTTGTTGAAATGATGCAGGTTTATGGGGCATATACAATATAGGGGATCATGTTTTTTTGACTATACATGTCACGATTTGGTTCATTGGATTTATTTACAATGGGGAAAATAGATAAATTCAATGGAGAGTTTTCTTCTTTCTAGTTACGAGAAACAAGGAAAATAGAAAAATCCAACAATGAAATTATGCGGGAGAAATTAAATGATGATAACTCAATTCATGTCCCCTCTCTTGTTTTATACACCGAGCACTAGTCACATAGACTTAGAGTGGTGGATGTGTTGTCTCGTGAACTTTTGGGTTTTGATTGTGGTTGGCACTTCTGTGAATTTATATGGAGTTTTCCAACAAACCCAAAGGGGGATATTGTTGGAACCAATGATGTTCATTGATATTATTGGAGTTTTCTTTGGGTTTTTTTTTCAATCTACACATGGAGTTTTCATGTTTGTTGTCAATCTGAACATGAATGTCTAGTGAGTTTGCAAAGAATTGGGTCATATTTTTTTGACTGAAAGTAGTATCGAAGGTCAACGATCCTAAAGCTAGTAATCACATTAAAATTTTCATTAAAGTTGGAACATAGAATACCAAAATATCCACCTCACCAAGAGGGTCCCAACACCATAAACTTCTCATGAATCGAACTTGTGGTTTGGAAGATATGGATTTAAACAGGGGGTTGGTTATGTAGAACAATATGCTGTGAAGGCATGCAGTATACGAAATGGTACACGGTGAAGGCATGCGGTATGTGGAATGTTTTCAAAAATAGTTCGTATCATGGTACACGATGATGGTGTGCAGTACTTAGTGAAGTTATGTGGTATGCGGAATGCTATCAAAACGGTTCGCAGCAATGGTACGCGGTACGCAGAACAGTGTGCAGAACTAAAAATAGTTCACAGTGACAGTACGCGATGAAGGCGTGAGGTACGCGAAATGCTACTAAAAATGGTTCGCATCAATGGTACACAGTGATGAGTTGTAGTATGTGGACCATCTTCCATATAGTATGCAGATGGTTATTGGTATGCTATAATAGTTCATAGTTTAGAGGATTACAGTACGCGGTGGAGGCTAGCCGAACTCAAATAGAGTTCAGTTTACAAATTTTCCCAGATTGAAAATTGGGGTAAATTGGATTACCAAAACTTGTGGATATATGTGCTAATTTAAGGAGTATTAATCCCCTTTGTTATGGGATTATATTAATGATTAAAATTTTCAGAATATATTCGGTGAAGTACAATGTGGTACGTGGAGGAGAAGATAGTACATGGAGAGAATCATTTATGTCAGGAAAATAGTTCGCATAAGAGAGAATGGTTTGCATATGAATCTCTCGTGGTACTCATCCAAGCAAGGAAGAATGTGAAGTAGGATGGTACATGGAGGAGTGGATCAGTACGTGGCGGAGGAAGGCAGTATGTAGAGTAGGATGGTAAATGGAGGAGTAGAGTAGTACGCAGAGTAGGGAATTATGCAGATTATGGAAGTTCATGGGGGAGCTCTATATTACGCAGAAACAACAGCAGTATGCAGAAAACATTTCACGGTATGTGGGAATAGCTACATGGTATGTGTAAATAACATCAATATGCAGAAATAGCACTAGTATGCAGAAACAGAAAGATGTACGTTGAACACCCAAGGAAGCCTAAAAATTGAAAAAATTAGTTTCTGAAAATAATTCCCATAACATATCAGTGTAAGTGAAAATAAATTAAATTGGTGAGAGATTACGGGACGTCGATAGAGAATCCATTTACAGTTTAGGATGCAAGATCTAATGCTAAACCATTGAAGAAACCTTCATGTTGACAAATTGAGTGTTGATTATTCCAACACAGTGAGCAAAGGGGGAGTCAGTAGAAGTGATCTGATGGATGCAATGTGTTATCCCTAATCCTTGTAAATTAAATGAACCTAGCACATAGTGGCTATGTTATAATATTTTAATCCTCAACTTGTGAAGATTAGTGGTTTTTGGTACGACCAACACACCATCCGAGTATGCTTCTTGGACGTCACCCTAAGTGGTGAACCATGTAAAATTGTTGTGTCATTTCTTTGCATGTGATTTTTTTATTTCCTGCACTTCCTCTTCTGACCGGTTTAATAGGTTCTTATGACTGTGGGAACAAGATCTATTAGATTAAAAGAAACATTGGACACTCATATTCACCCTTACCCTCTCAGGGTGTTTTGGGGTCCTTCAATTGGGAGAGGGTATGTTCTATTTAATGAAATGTATCTATGAATGGACTAGAATAGTTTACTCCCGGTCAGTGGATGATCATTTTGAACATATTGAAATCACCTTGAGTAAATCGAGATATTTGAATAATTATTCCAATCTAACCAGATATAGTTTCGGGATATAAAAGTTTCACTTCATAAGGGCATGAGTGTTAGTGGAACCAGATAATCTTGATCCTTATTATCATTGGAGTATCCCATGATTGATATCAAGATTCATAGTTCTATAGGTTTATCATGTCATTATCAATGAATTATCTAGGACTTCTCTAGATTTTATGAACTGTTGTTTAGGCATACCAGGAAAGGGGAGATGTTTATTTTGTCTGATGCTTGTGAGAGAGCCTCCATCAGGATGGTCTCTTGGTTGTAGTGATTTTCTTCTCATACTTATCCATGAAAGGGTTCATATGGTCATACTCTATGTGACAAAGAGAAATAATGATGTTTGTAAATGGGTGTTGCATCGAGGCCTGAAAAAGATGTACCGAAATCTCTATAGATAGTGATGGTGGATAGGAATAAAAGGAGGTATCGATATTTGTGGTGAAATATTTCACCCATCCGCATGTAAAAGCCAGGATTCAAGTACCAGCTAGGATATTACAACCTCTCCCAATTATTATGTGGAAATGGGATGATGACACCATGATTTTTTTTGTATTATTACCTAGGATACCTCATAATAATGAGGTATTATTTGTAATAAAAGATCGTATGATGAAGGTATCCCACTTCATTCCATTTATGGATACCTTCACTATAGATTATCTAGATAGTCATTATGAGTGGGATATAGTTTTGTTTCACAATGTTCTGAGTAGTATCATTTCTGATAGAGATCATTATTTCATGTATAGTTCTGTAAATATCATTATAAGGCTCTAGGAATGTAGGTTCTTCTGAGTATGAAATATCATTCAGAAACTGATGTGATATCTAAATGGTATTTTATGTTTTGTAGAATATGATAGAAGTCTATGTTTTTTATTTTTATGGATCATGGGAGTATCATGTACCAATCATGAAGTTATATTACAATAAAATATTCTCGGAATCGATAATTGTGGCACATTTCAAAGATTTATATGGGAGGTGTTGTCATTTTCCTATTTGTTGTTTGGAGGCAGGAGAGTCAACGATTATTGAACCTAATGTCGTTCTTGAGACATCAGAGTAGGTTCAATTGTTTAGGAATCTATTGGTGACTGTGAAGTTCATGAAGAAATATTATGCTGACCATAAAAGATAACATCCTGATTTTGAGTTTTTTCAACATGTTTTTCATCGAGTTCTATATAGGTGGGTTAAATACCATATTAGGAGAGATTTAATTTTTGTGGACAATTTTTTATGTCTTTTAAGAATGTGGAAAGGGTTTTCTGAGTGGATTAATCATTATTCCTTCAAAATTCCTATTATTTGATGCATGATGTGCTTTAAATTTCATAGCTTCGATTATATCATCATGAGTATTCTTACATGGTACTGAATGATGAAGTTGATCTTGACAGAGGTTGCATCCTTTGAGGGGCATCTAATATTAATTGTGGGACGTAGTGAGAAGTATCTTCCAGAAAGGACAATAACTCTACTTCAAGTGCAATGGAAGCATGGGTGTGAGTTCTAAAGGATACCATGGTGAGGGAGTCTGATAAGAGACTATAGTGGCCATAAATTTTCATCGAGGACCCACAGTGTTGTTTGGAGAAGCTTAGGGATGCAATGTTGGATGATAGAGAGTTTGTAGGATCCAAATAGGTTTCAAGCACATCCCTCTTTGAGTTTTTCATTGAACCTATTTTGTTTCAGTCTTCCTTCATCATTAATGATTAGTAGTCGAGTTACTTTTTTAGATGGTGAACTTTGTGGGGGGGGGGGGAGTGGCCAAATATTATAGGGGAGTTGTTTATTGAATTAATCTTTTTTGGTAATAAATGCAATAATGGATTATGAGGATTATTTTTAGTTTTTATAACCTCAGTTGGGTTCAGGATTTTCTTATAGAAACAGAGATGAGATCTATTTGATGTAAACATACAAGTTGTGACCATGTTACAGGGCATGTAACTTCTTATAGTATGATTTCATAAACTGTATTATCTCATCAAATTAATAAACAATGTGAAACTATTCCAAGTCATATAATGTTCAATCAGGGTTGTTTTAACCCATCTCTATGCATTTTTATGTGATACTCATAAGTTGGAAAATACATGTCATGAAAATTATAGAAACCATGTAATTAATGGAATTAGTGGTTTAAAATCCATGTTTTGAATTTGATTCTTTATTCATATATTGTTTATACAACTCCCTAAAATTCTAGATTACTCCAAGTGATTTTAGAGTGCTTTGTTCCATTATAGACATCAAGATCAATCATTCAATCCCTAATTAGTGTTTTGGTTTTTCTTTCTATTACACATGTTCTCTATTGTTGTGGCGGAAAATTTTCACCTTTTGGGAATTAGGTGTTTATCTTGATCTTGTGTGATCTATGTTTTTTCAACTCTTCACATTCATTATTTTTTATATTCTTATTGGAAGTTCATTTGGATTTCTAAATAAATTTAGGTGCTCTAGTCCCAAACACCATGGATTTTTTGAAATTGATTGTGTATGTTCAATAGTGTATGATTGTTCCAAAATAACATTAACATTATATTTTTATTAATTGAGATGATAAATCATGTGTTGTATTACTCTATAGGTTCATTTGGATCCAATCATGTTGTGACCTAGATTGTGGCTACTTGTAGGGTGTGCCTACCCTTGATTAATAATGAACTATCTAATGGATTGAAATATTTTTCTCCTAATATGATACCATAGGTGATTTATTATGATAGATTAAACATGTAAAATGTCTTATATAATTATTGTAATTACTTGTAATGTTTTATGTGATATGATTGTGTGAATCAACATGATAATGGTTTAAGGTGGACTTGAAAAATAAAAGGGCTAATTGAATGATATAGGGTAATTGGATGAATTTAATCTTGGGTATTATACTGTTCTTATATGGTATTCTTACTATTATTACTTATGTTGTAATTGATGTTGAAATAATTATATAATGGGATATGTCCAGGGAAGCTAAAATGATTATATGAAGGGTTATACCTAGTGATGGTGAAATTCCTATACAATGGGAGGTGTTCAGTGATGATGAAATGATTATATAGAGGCCTTTTCCTGGTTATTCTATAATGAATATAGGTATTTAATTGGTTAGGTTGTAATTCCTACAGGGCTTGGACTAGTTATTCTATAATGATTATACATGGGTATTTTACTAGTTATGTGATTATGCCGGGTATTTGTTGTTATTTATGGAATTATTGTGATGCATGCTTAGTGATATTTTGGCATGGTGTTAAAGTAGAGTGTTTGATGTGTTCTATTTATGGAATAATAAATACACATATTAATGTCTTCATTTTATGAAATTATTATTAGACTAGTTTTTGTAGACATGGTGGGATTAACCTAATGTGTTTTACTCGCACCGAATTCGGTCTGTTTTTTTATAGTGAAGTAGTTTATGTGGAAACAGGATTGGACATGTGAAAGGGACCTTATTGTTGATTATTTCATTTTATATGGGTTATATTATATATTTGGGATTGATTTGTGGTTCGATGATGGGGACATTTGAGTTTATTTGTGTAATCAAATTATTTTATTTGTATTACCTTCATTTTGACTAGTAGATACATTCCAACCTGAAAATAAATTATTATTATTTCATTTTATTAGTTTATCCATTACCTTCCAATCATATTTTATGATATTTTTTCAATTTTATATTTCATATATAATTGTTTGTTTCTACTATATCATTACTCAATACCAAGGGGACTAGTCGTCCCACAATACACTTTACAGTCCCGATAGTAGTCGGAAACCTTTTCCATATGGGTTGGCATACATGAGGTATATTAACCAAAATGATTTCGCCACATCAGAGAGTGATAAATTGGGGGTGCTTCACCTTGCATAATATCATAGGTGGCCTTAAAATCCAATTTCATATTCAGTATCCCCTAATTATTCAAAAACTATGTTAGGCTAAAATTAATTCCTTACTAACCCTATACAGTTATCACCAGTTCCTACCTAAAAATGACATCCTATATCATAAACAAAATTGTCGATACCACTCCTTCAGAACCCCACTCCAGAAGTACCCATTTGTTATTTGCAGTAATGAGATGTAGAGACCCCCTATGGCCTGACTCAATTAGTCTTGAGGTTGATGAGTAGCACCAATGGTATAAAACCCTCAAATGGGATGGTTTCTCCTCAATACCAGTGAATCATATCATAAAACCAATAACCAATCCACAATACTATATAAGAAATCAGCATAATTATCTAAATAATATGTATCCAACATGTATAAATATATAAAAAAAATACATAAGTATCTATTGAAAAAACAATACCACTGTAAATCATGAAAAGATGACTACCATAACCTACATTATGAGTAATTACTGACTATATAAATCACTGAATCCCTCTTGGAAACCTGAAAAATAGTTTATATAACTATATGGTGCGAATTAAATTAAAACTCACTAAGATTATACTAAATCCCCCACATGAAAATGTGGTAATAGTGTACTAATTTCCCATTGAAAATACATCATAACTAATGAGAAACTACATAGGTCAACTAGTTACCCCCAGACTCACTACAGTCCTCTCAGTAGAGAAAACATCCATGAATAATAAGGTCATATAATCAGAATGTAGATATTTCACTGTATATCCACCTACCCATTTATTTAAGGATCTCACATAATGATATAATAAGCTTTTTTATCATCCCTTCCATATCCACAAAAAATGGTACGAAGTGTATATCTTGTGTTGTGGAATACATCAATATCACGTCTTCTATCATATAACAAGGGTAGATGGGTATCATGAAATCATAATACATCAACCCTAAGTCATCATCATCCTAGAAGTACCCCCACCACATATCACATCCTCTAGCACAGGTATCACCAAAATCTATAACTAAATGGGGTGGGGCTATAGAGAGGGCATCGTCATCCAAATCCTCCCCATCCTATAAAATAACGAAAACACCCCTAGTGTTTCAGGGTGTTGGATATGTAACCCGACTCATGTTGGGTACATATAAAATTCATAAAATAATATGAGTATATATTATTGTCATGTAAGACCTCACCTATGGGTTCACACAAGAAACCCCACCATGACTACAATCAAGTCATTATTGATATCATGCCACCAGGAGTTACCTTTATGGTATTACAACCAACTGTAAGAATCACACAAGGGATCAAGAACAATTATTTATGCCGAATGTAATCGAATGATGGGAGATTAATCATTATTCACCTATATGTGGGCATCATGTTGTTAACTGGACTAGTTGATAAGTGGATTCAATAGTTCAAAATGATTTTTTCTAGAATAATCAAGGTAATGTTACTTGTTCTTACTAATAGGATTCTGGGAATGAATATTTAGAGGTGGAGGGAATCCAAAAAAATTGGTTATATTAAAGGGATTACATATAAAGTGAAATCAATACATTTGGTTAGATCATATTTAATTTGGTCATAAATATATTTGTCAGACATGTCAAATTGACTAAGGATATTGTACATAAAATAGACGATATGGTTTCATTCATGGAATTTTTTTATTTTCCTCACTAGTAAATATTATTATGTACTCCATGATAAGTACTAGATAATACATTTCCCTTATTGTGGGTATTTTATGTCAATTCATGTAAAAAATAGTTACAAAACATTGAAAGGATTTTAAATATATCATTTGGTACTTGATGGGCTCATAAGATACAATCATGTTCTTTAGAGAGGACGAACCATTATGAGGATACATTGATGAGGGCTTAATTGGGGATTTGATACCAAGAAATTAACCACAGTGTTTATGTTTACCTCTAAAGGAATGATGACTAGTTGGATGTAGTGACAACAACATATTGTCAATTTTTCCACAATGTAAGTATAGAATATAATTATAATAGAAGTAGAGAAGGATTTGTTTTTTTATGTGGTTTTTTAAGGATCTACAAATAATGTATGAGTGTGGAGTTTTATTCTATTATAATTATATCGAATTAACATGTCTTGAAATCTGTTATTCTATTCATAAATGACGCATATTAACCTTAAATACCACTTCATTTGGTACTTGATGGAGGAAAAGGAGTTGGTTTTATAGAAAATTTTCATAAAAAATCCAAAATACATTTTTTACAAGGTTTTATTTCAATTAATTATGAAAAATCATTGTGCCTCAGTGAGGCTAGAGTGAACTAATAAAGAAAAAAGAATATTGGTTATTGGGGAAATGAGGGAGACTATTTTTCACTGGTGTGTTGGAGATATATTGGGAGGTCCCTAAATTAGTCTTCATGTAGGATATTTTTAGGAGTTTGAATCATTTTTATGTTTCATGTAGATAAACTGGATGTTATAAATCCTAATAATACATCATCATTGTGGTTTAAGAAATGAAAAAGGATATTTATGATGGATGGTAAAGTATTTGTAATGTTATATCAAGTGAAAGAATTGTGCATGGGTTTTAGTTCGGACATGGGAAATAAAATTTATTGAAAAAGTGTAACATGGTGTGTTTACTAGAGAAAGTGGCCAGGTTTTATAATTCCAGTATATTCGTTGATTACTATTCCAAATAGAGGGTTATATCTGGATATAGGAGGTCGGTGCTACTAGGATGACTGACTGAAACTTATATAAAAGGGAATTGTACAAGTTGTGCACATAGAGGTAGAAGCACTACACATGGATTTGGATATGACATTAATCTATGAGTTCTAGAGTGGTTTTTCTCTATAATAATCCATACTGAATGGTTATTTAGGTGATTTCTAAATCATGAAATATATAATGTTAATAGAAAGGTTAATATTATTTCTACCGTGGATGTAGGAAACATTGTTGAACCCATCTAAAACAATGTTTCATTTACATTTTAGTTTTCAACATGATTTTTTATTAGGTGTTATTTTTCATGAGTGTGTTTAGGGATTTTTTTCGAAAGTGATTAGGGTATGAGGCTTCCTATATTCAAGTATAGTTTGTTGAGGGAGCCTATCTAGTTGACCTATTTTTTCCTCAGTATTGTTCAAATTTTTACATCAATTGATCAAATGTTTTTGTAAGATCCCCCATAAAATTATCACTAATCTCATGACTAAAGATGGATCACTACTCCATAATAATCATTAGATGGTCCAGACCATCTATGAGTTGCTTCACATAGACTACCAAAACATACTTTTCTATTTCAAATATATATACATACTAAACATGGGGAGTTATTATCTTCATAGAAATCTCCAAAAACTCTTTCATGATTTACAGTACTACAACTAGGTACCTACATCACCCATCCTTGTATGGAATTCATAAAATCTTATTCACAGTTAGAATGTGTCATATTGAAATTCCATCCAATGTTAATAAATTCCCATCAAGAGTATTTTGAGTTAGTTTTCACAATCATTTAAATATAGTGATTAGTGGATACACATGTAGGCAATGGACCATGATAAATCATCTAATCCAAAAAATATTCTTTATACCTTTTTGAAACTACCTCCACACACAATCTTCCATTACAACATCATGTGGTTTTCTTCCATTGTAAATTACGATCAAAACCTATGAACTAAAAACAAAACAAATCCACCACAAACTTACTTAAAAAACTATTATGATTAAAACTTCCATCAATGCTACATTGTTGAATACAGATTTCATTATCCAATAGTTATAAACTCTAAATGATTTTTTACATACAACATAACTCCTATAAGGTCACATATATACTCTGTGGTTCTTGTACTTATTATAAAAAATCCATCATTCTCTATTTTTTATGATAATTACTAAACAATAAAATGATTCAAGAACCATATTTTCAAACCTCATTGTTAACAAACACATTAAAACAATACCAACCAACTTTTCAATCAAAAAAACAACCCAAAAACCTTGAAAAATATTGTCAATGTATTTTTGACCTATATTGACTCTTACTTCAATACTAACTCCCACTATAATGATTCACTCATAATTCATAGATCATTAAATATTCGGGGTTCTCCATAATCATTAAGTAGAAGATATATTCTTCAAAAATCAATCTTTTTTTCTGGTCTTATATCGTTGGGGGACAATCTTAGCTCCTTTGATTCGACACCTTCTGGACACTTTTTTCATAAAACAATTACCCATGCATCCAAATTCCTTTATAATTTTAGTACATTGGGTCTTGGTTCTTATAGAACAGGATCAGCATCTTCAATTATAGAACATGGCTGTACATCTAAAATTACGAACGTAGGGAATGATCTTAGAGAACATAAACACTATTTGGATAACATTAGTTTTTTTCTAACAAATACATCATATTTTTTTCTGATCATTATAAAGTATCATGTTATTTAAAATTAAATCGTGCACTGTGATAACCTTTTGTGGGCTATCATCCATTACAACACATTAATTTTATATGGTGTCAAATGAATAGGCTTCTCAATCCAAATATGATTCATATAATAAACATATAAAACTCATTCTTCATTACTCACCACTGTTATTACACCGATGGTATTTCAACATCATTCTGTTATTAGCTTCAATTATCACTCGACATCTTATAAAAATTTTGAAAACCTCAAACTTGTGTTTGAGAAAAAACACTGACACCTTTCACGTGGAATTTTCAAAAAAGGAAACATAGTTAAGTCACCCTTATAATACCAATAAATTTTTACTCCATATTCATCAATATGATCCAAATAAAGATTCTAATTCATTATTTCCTTTTCTAATAAAACAAAGTACAACTTCCACTACTTTTCATCGATGAAGATTTCATGTATTCTATACTATGCATGATAATGATTTAAAATCAGTTTGTATCCAAATTCTGTAAACAATTCTCATCCATGTACCCAATGATTTCATTCCATAATATTATTGTTCTAGATGTTTTACTCTAGAATATATTTCAACTAGTGAGTTACTATTCATGTGGAATAATTCATCCTTAACACTATTGGCCAAAACCATGGAACATTTGTTGATCTTATTCACACCATCCAAAATGAAATTAAACAATAAAAAATCATCAGGCTTCCCAAAGAGAAATCTGGGTATTTCATAAACATTGGATGTGGTGGAAACCATGAAAATTAAAAAGGAATATGTTATCATTTTAACTTTTAAATCATATTTTCTGACAATATTGAGTACTTCCCCACATTTAAGGTGAACCTTGACAAGGAATTTTGAGACATTTTTCAGCATTAACTAATTTTAAAACTTTGAGTGAAATGAATCTCTATATTCCAAAACCAAAGACTTCATCAAACTCTTGACACTGAATATCAATTTTACACCCCACCCCCTTAGATGTGGAGTTTCTAGATAATATTGATGTATTATTTCTTGACTTTTCATGATATTTATGCTAGTATTTCCAGTAGTTCTTCTTATTTCCACAATGACATCATGTGAAGTCAATAGGACCAACTGATTTCCCATGGAACCGTTATCTTTTATGTTGGACCCAGATAGGACCATTAATGGGATATTCCCTTAAGGGGTGAATCGGTGTATGAAAATCATTCTCATTTACAAATATTCATGTGGAAATATCACTGTCCTGATATATTTTAAACTCACCTATTACTATGGTCAATATTATGTTCACTTATTATGTGATGATCAAATTAACTCATGATGTTATCATAGCCTTATTCTGATAATATTGGTTATCACTCAATCCACATGAACTGATTGTAATAATTATGAATATTAGTCATGAATGTGTACATGAAGCAAGAATTTGACATGATTTATCTACACTGGGATGTGTCCAAGGATCACTCACTGACATTATGTCAATGTGATAGATTTCACTAATAGTATTTTAGTGTTGAATTTGGTGTAGGTCACTCATATTAATATGGTCAATCCCTTTACAGGGATTAGGGTTGGATCACTATCACCCAAGGTCCACTCCCTTTATCCACTCCCTTTTTGCACTACATTAAGTTGGAATGATTTTTAGATAACAATACAATGCAAATTCACTCTCAAATAGTTGATGCACTAATTAGTGTTCATTTTTATTCACACTTATTCTTCAAAAACTACTAGTGGACATCACTATTGGATTTGTTTCACATTCCCTATTAATGTATTCTTAAAGGAATAATGAATTTTTTTGAATGGTTCTATAATTATAACCAATGACTTCTTGTATTGTTCACCTTCAGAAAATTCCCAATAGAAACTATTTCATTCCCTTCCAATACTTTACAGAACATTTCACCTTCATAGAAATTTTATATTCTTCATGAAACTCTATACTTTAAAATAACTCAAAAAAAATCTTGAATCAAAAAAAAATTCAATAAACATCCTTGGATGGACTAAGCAAAGTCTTTTCTTCAAGAAACTGATGTTATTATGAATTATTCACATAATAAAATCCTTCATAGAAATTAATTCCGGATTTTAGAGCCTTTGGATCTTCAATTAGTCAATTGTTTTCAAATAAGGGGGTTATCCCCCTATTTTAATATATTTTCAACCCTTCAAAAATCATTTTCAATATGCATAACCTTTCGTAAAACTCTACATTATATTCATGAAACACCCTTTTATCAAAACAATTTGGGGTGTATTTTCTATTATTGTAAACATTTTGAAAAACATGGAATCTTCACATAACTCACCTTCTTCGAAAACCATTCTTCCTTTGTAAAAATTAATATCATAAATCATCAATATCTCATGAATTCCATGAATTTTCCCTATTTTTATGATGTGGCCTTCAATATTAAACTTCAAAAAACCTTACGCATGTTCGCACAACATTGGTGCTATGTGAAAATCTTTTACAAACTTAATGCCTTTTCAATTTGTCAATGATTCAATATTGAATATTCAATTTCAGAAAACATTAAAAATATTATAATTCCTTTCATGAGACTTTTCCAAATTCACTAAAATTCTTTAATTTCCATTTTCATGAGATGACTTAGAGTCATCACGTTTTTGGAACTTCTAATTTGTGTGAGTCTTCTTCCATTGATCAATTTTCATGAGAAAAATTCATGCACACATTAAAATTTCATAAAATCCATTTCTATAAGAATCCACTAAGGTCATGATGTTAATGGAACTCCTCTATAACATTTTAATGATGCATACCTTTGCGGTTTCTCATTTTTCATCAATATCTTCAATATGTCTCTCAGTATTATCGTGATCAACCTTCTGGGGACAAGTAGTACTTCATGAAATACACCATTTTACCTTAATAAGGAACATCACCATCTCAATAAACTATTAACATGGTGAAAAGTAAATCCAATTTAATCCACCACACCATGTCAATGGAAACACCACATAAAACATTGTAACTTAATATGAAAGATAGTGATACCATTAGGAATGAATCTGTCATAGATAAAATTGAAACACCAATTCTCATTGGTGTATAGAATTATATTTTATCTCTTCTTATTATAAAACATTTGAGTGTAATGTCACCATTATTCGACACTAATTTTAGTTCTAGTATAATTTTATACTTTGTTCATTTTCATCAATTTATTCAAAATTGGACATTAGAGTTACTCGAAAACAAATTCACCCTTACAATTGGAGTTTCTAATAAAAATAACCATTATATCCCATGGTTTCATAATACATGATAAAATTATGGATTCCCATATCCCTCTATATTAATTCACCAAAATGGACTATAGTTAGCTCTGCATTTCATTGAATTTATTCACATGATCATCCAATCACAATATTTATTACATATTCATGATGATAATTCACAACATAAGAAATATCTTGTTAAATATTGAAGGCTTATCATACATTTTCACAAGTGTAGACATCAATTTAGTGGTTCTATTAACCTCATAGAAATATATGTTTTTTAGGCCAATAGCATTTGATTCACACCCAGTGCCTTTTGGTAACCCTTTAGTACTATTACTTTTAAATTTTTTCTACCTTGACCTTCATCAATGTAAGGTCTAGATCTCACATGAAAAGGTAATAATCAAATTTTATTTCCTTGAATATATTATTCATTCCATCAAACTTGTGTAGTCCCACCTTACCATCTTCCAATACCACCATTCAAATTTTGAAAATTATTTCAGAAATGGGAAAGCATAAAGGATAGGAAAACACTATTGTGGAATGTAACCTATAAATTTCAGCACCAAAACCTGATCAAATATACTATCAATAGAACCATTACCTTTTATTATAAATGATCCACCAAACACTCATATGAGGTGGAAGTGGAGTAGAAAACTGAATATCAATGAGTTTTCTCACACTTGATTGAGTGTACCGATAGTAGATAGACAAATTACCCTATACACACCAAAATTTTATATGTTCATACATACCAAAGTACAATTAGACAATTTACTAGAAATAAATTAAAATGTAAAAAAAGAATGTAACATATGGTCTTAATATCCACTAAAATGGCACCTTGAGCTGGTATTCCATAAGACCTCAATTGAGCCTCCTCATATTCTGGAAGATACCACATCGATAGAAGGGTGTCATGACCCCCTCCCACCAAAGATGCTCCTCATGAGATCAAAATGGTGAAAGGGAGATAATGACCCCCGAGTCCCGCCTCCAGTAGGCCCCAGGGTGGCGACTAGCACCAATGGTATGAGTTTTCACAAATATGGGAGGCATTACCCTTTTTATTATTTAAGATCGGCAAATACGACAAGTCAACCACCAAAAAGGAAATGAACAAGTGTATAGAAATAAACCCAAACCAATCCCACATGCCATTTTAAATAGTTCTGAAACAAGGTACAAGTACAAGAAATGTCAAAAGTACAATACCAAAAGAAACAAGAGTATAGGAACTGAAACAACTCCAACTGTCCCGACTAGTAGGGTCCCGCAAGGCCCTAGTAGTCCTCCTGGAAACCTGAAAATAAACATAGGGTGAGCATACAAGTATACTCAGTAGGAAAACCTAAAGATCTCATGCACAAGTGGGGAGACATCCTAATGTCCCGTTAGAACAACCGAAGAAACCTAGAAAGGAATTATATCCACCCAACCTCACCAGCCACACTCACCAAAAACACAATCACAACAGGTAGTAGTATATAAGAACAAGAGTAATGGGTACCCCACACCATTTCCCACTAGTTAGCTGCTCTTCCTAACGGTGAACGTCCTGACACTACCACACTCTTCCCGCCTGCCCACACCTGGGCCTCAAGAACCACACATCCCACCCGCACACACCTGGGCCTCACAACCACGTATCCCGGCCACACACACCTGGGCCTCACAACCACGTATCCCGCCCGCACACACCTGGGCCTCACAACCACGTATCCCACCGGTACACACCTGAGCCTCATCTCAATGGTTCTTGGGAAATTGTAAAACGTGCCTGAAGAGTCTTGGTCTAAACTACCCCAATCTAAACCTACCCGAAGAATCTTGGGTGTAAGGTCGCCTAAAGCCGTCACAGCCTAGGGAAGAAGGAGCAGGAAGGAGCTAGTAAATAAGGAGAAAACACCCTCTCCCATGAAATGGTAGTGTTCGGCACTAAGTGCTCAACAAGGGTGGGGTGCGATAAAACTCAAAGGTATATATATATATATATATATATATATACCAAACACTCAGCCCAACCTATGGCTTCTAATCAGAGAACTAAGCACATGCCTCGGCACTGCTACTACGAAGAATGCATGTAATAATAATCCCGAAACCCCATTTTAGTTTTCATGTTTTAACAGAACCAGTTTATTAGTTCCTTTACTACTGGGAAACTATTAAAAAGCAATCACATCAATCGTTCATAAAGCATATCCCTGCCATCCACAAATCAAGTTAAGAAAACACAAGCAGCCCAACAAGTCCCTTCTTAATAACCAATAAAGAGACCCATTGATTAACATTCCCGTTCCATTACCATTACCCACCATTTATTAACACTTACACTTTTTATTTATTATTTACAACCCATAGTTCGTTCACATTCAAACCCAACCCTACAGCCCTGCTGCCAACCACCATAACCACAACCACACCGTACATCATCACCCCTTTAATTCAATTTATTGCAGCCCCACTGCCCATCACCAACATAACATTCACACCAACCCACAACCAAGCCAGCCGCAGCCCCGCTGCTCACCCGATCCACAACAACCCACAAAAACACCCCCATCACATGCCACGTATCCATGCCAACACCCACATGTTCATTATTCCATTTTTTCTAACTGGGGTGATCATAAAAGGGTTTCAGATTTTAAATCATCCAACTTTAGTTGATTATCCAAATTCCACATTCAATAATGATTGATTCACAAGAATGGTCTAGAATGATAGGGAAACATTTATTTTCACAAGAAAAGGCCTCCAATGACAATTATTTTCAGTAGGCATAAGCCTATTCAATTCACAGCATAATATCACAAGATATACAATAAAGTAACGGAATTCAGAACTACCCATCCTCATTATATAAGATAGTTATTATCTTCATTAAACCGGTTCAAATTTGTTTCACGTAAACAAGAGGAAAACCACCCCACATGATGCACAATTTAGAGATACGAAGGTAAAATCCCTACCTTAATAGGTTCTGATCACAACGCTCCCCCGGATCAACTTTAGAAGATGTCTGTCGGAATCCCTCACTTCTGTCAAATCCTTTAAAAACCTCCTTGGGTGGAAGTTGGAAAGGAACGGCCATAGGAAAGACAATGGATCGAAGCTAAAAAGTTTCGCCTCGTCGTTATGATCCCTTGGCCACTAACAGACCGTAAATTGGAGCTCGAACGAAGAAGTTATAGAAGAAAAGAGCCTTTGAGTTTCTTGGGAGAGCTCTGCTCATAGGAATGGGGAGGATAGGGGTGAGTTGAAAAGGAGGAGGGGACACCTCCTTTTATATTCATGAAAAACAAAAGTACATGGCTTGTACTTTATGGTACACGGCGTGTACTCGACCATTTCACACGGTCACCATGCGGCTTCCAACGCGGCCTTCAACGCGGCACATGGTCGTTGACTAGTCAACACACGGTTTGAAGGTAACGCATACGTGGGGAGGGACTACAAGGTGTGTAGAATTTTCTACACAGCGTGTACTCATTTATTCCACATAGTAAGGACACGGCTCCAACATGGCACACGACTGTTGACTGGTCAACACACGGTTTGAGGGTAACGCGTCCGCGGGGAGGGACTACATGGGGTGTAGTATCGGTTACATGGCGTGTACTCATTTATTTCACATGGTAAGGACACGTCTCCAACATGGCACAGGACCGTTGAATGGTCAACACACGGTTTGAGGGTAATCCGTACACGGGGAGGGACTACACGGTGTGTAGTATTGGGGTATATGGCGTGTACCCATTTATATCACACGGCAAGGACACGACCTTCAACACGGGGTATACCCAGCGAGAGGGTACACGGCGTGTACTCACACTACATGGCGTGTAGTTTCAAATGTCTGAAAAGTGTGGGAAAAGTCCATTTTACCCTCTAGAACACTTCATGACCCTTTTTTTGAAAATGGAATGGGCCGGAGATGTCCGGGACATTACATCAGATACCTCTTAAAACATTCTCGTCCTCGAGAATTCAAAATCCAACCCAGAGGAACCCAACAAGATACCTCTTAGGGACCTCGTTATAACAGGAACCCATCCAACAACCCTAATCATATGTGTTAGGAATTCCTTATCCTATGTCGATATATTATCCACTTTAGAAGGCACCGACTCACCTGCACGGGTTTAATCACATCCTCATTAATGCGTCTCTATTAAGAATTGGGTCTTCCTAATTTCATACATTAGGATTTTCAACTTACACTGCCCCTAACACCACACAACCAACACACTGCTCGAACATGTGGTTTGGGGAAATTCCTTCTCCTATGTCGAGATATTATCCGCTTTAGGCAGCACTGACTCACCCGCTTGGGTTCAATCGCATCTGCATTAATGTGACTCAATTAAGGGTCAGATTTTTTCCTTTTTCCACACATCCAGACATTCTACACACTTCCAGAGAACAAGGAAACAAAATGTATCATAACCAACAAGCCAAGAATTCCATATATCACAGTATAAAGTATAACATCAAAACAATGCTTAGAAGAACAAAACAACACAAGTCAAAACAACTCCGGGTACTGAGCGTGCATCTATGCCTCCCGCTCCCAAGTGCTCTCCTTGAGGCCGCCATGCCTCCACAACACAAGAACCAAGGGAATGGTTCTTCCATGGAGCACCTTCTCTTTATGACCCTCGATTCTGACTGGTCGTTCCTCAAAGGTCCCATCGTCTCCCATATCTAACTCTCCCCAGTCGAAAACGTGAGAGTCGTCGTGTACGTACCGAAGAAGCTGGGAGATTTGGAAGACGTCATGAACCTTCTCCAACTGAGGTGGTAGGGCTAGCTGATATTCCACCTTGCTGACTCGCCTAAGCATCTCAAAATGTCCGATGAACCTATGGGAGAGCTTACTCCCCTTCCCGAACATCCGTAGCCCCTATCGAGGGGAAACCTTCAAGAACACATGATCTCCCACCTCGAACTCCAAGGGCCTCCTCCGACGATCAGAATAAGACTTATGTTGGTCCTTAGCCACTTTCATCCTCCCAGGTACAAGTTGGACTTTCTCTATGGTGCTCTGCACTACCTCTGGCCCAAGAGCACCTGTCTGACCAACCTCTACACAACAAATGGGTGAACGACATGTTCTTCCATACAAAACCTCAAACGGTGCCATGCCAATAGTAGAGTGGAATCGGTTGTTGTAGGAAAACTCTACTAAAGGAAAGTGTCATACCCATGACCATCTGAAATCCAGAATGCATGCTCGCAACACTTCCTCTAATGTCTGGATAGTCCGCACTATCTACCCATCGGTCTGGCGGTGGAAAGTGGTGTTAAGGCATAGGTGGGTGCCAAAAGCATATTGTAACCACCTCCAGACTTGTGAGGTAAACCGAGTATCCTGGTCTGAGACGATAGTCTTCAAAACTCCATGAAAACGCACCACCTCGTCTACATACCTCTGTGCTAATGTACTCACTGGGCCCGACTCCTTAATTGCTAAGAAGTGAGCTGATTTAGTCAGACGATCCAGCACCACCCATATAGCATCATAACCTCCCTGAACTCTGGGTATTCCTGTGACGAAGTCCATCGAGATGTCATCCCACTTCCACTCGGGGACATCTAAAGGATGCATCAAACCACTGGGAACACGGTGTTCATCCTTCACTTGCTGACACACTGGGCATTTAGCCACAAACTCTGCCACTTCATCTTTCACCACGGGCCACCAAAACTATCCCCTCAGGCATCAGTACAGTTTTGAAACTCCTGGATGTACCTCCAAGGCTGAGCTATGGAACTCATGGATAAATACCTCATGCATTGCCTGAGGAACAAACAACCTTCCATGGAAAAGAATCCGATGTCGGATGTCCTCTGACCATCCTTCTGGAGGGTTCCCCTGATCAACATGATCCTGCATCACTTCTGACTTGGAGTCCCCCAACTGAGACTCTTCCACTTGTTGCAATAAGGAGGAATACACCGTCATCTAAAACAAACAGCCTCTAACACCTTCTACCCTTGCATCCAAGTGCAAGGCGACCAACTCTCCCATCGCTTTACAAGCATCAGCGGATTCCAGAACAGCTTCTTTATGTGACTTCCTGCTCAGGGCATCAGCCATAACTTTTCCCTTAACTTCAGTGTAAGATATCTCGTAGTCATAGTCTTGGAGGAACTCGACCCATCTCTGCTGCAGTAAGTTTAGGTCATGTTGGTAGAAGAGATAACGCATTCTCTTGTGATTTGAGAAGAACACAAAGAGCTCCCTAAAGAGGTAATGTCACCAAAACATCAGTGCGAACACTAATGCTGCAAGCTCCAGGTCATGGGTGGCATAGTTACGCTCATGAGGGCGCAACTGCCTAGACCCATAACAGATCACACCATTCTTCTACATCAGTACGCACCCCAAACCAAAGCCAGAAGCATCACAAAACACCTTATAAAACAAAACTTCCTCTGGAAACCTGAGTACTGGAGCACTGACCAACTTCTCCTCTAGGTAGTCAAAAGCTTTTTGGAACTGCTCACTCCATAAGAAGACCTAGTTCTTCCTAGTAAAAGTTGTCAATGGAGAAGCAACTCAAGAGAACTCCGAAACGAACTTCCGTTAATAACCTGCTAACCTGAGGAAACTAAGAACTTCTTCCACGCTCTTGGGTGCTGCCCAAGAAAAAAATGCCTCCACCTTTTATGGATCCACTTACACTTCATGCTGAGACACTACGTGCCCAAGAATGTGTACTTCTTGCGTCAAGAACTTACACTTCGACAATTTCCCGTAAAGCTGGTGGTGTCGAAGGACTTCCAAGACTTCCCTGAGATGCTCAACGTGCTCCTCCTCTGATATTGAGTAGATCAAGATTTCATCGATAAACACAATGATGAACCAGTCCAGAATCTCTTGGAAGACAAAGTTCATAAGTCCCATGAACTCAACTGGTGCATTCGTAACACCAAACAGTATCACTACAAACACAAATTTCCCATACCTGTACCTGAAAGCCGTCTTCGAGATGTCACTATCCTTCACCCTCAGCTGATGATATCCAGATCATAGATCAATCTTAGAAAACAAACATGCACCCCTCAGTTGGTCGAAGAGATCATCTATCCTTGGAAGGGGGTAACAGTTCTTGACCGTTACCTGATCCAACCTTCATTAGTCTATGCATCACCTGAGACCACCATCTGCCTTCTTCTTGAACAAAACTGGAGCACCCCATGGCGACATGCTAGGTCGAACAAAACCCTTCTCCATTAGATCGTCAATCTGAATCCACAACTCCCGTAACTCCAAAGGTGCCATCCGATAAGGAGCCATTGAAATCGGACGGGCACCAGCCTGTAAGTCTATCTCGAACTCAATGTCACGTCAGGGGGGGGGGGGGTAGAGTCACAACCTCCTCGAGAAAAACATTGAGGAACTCCCCAAAAACCTTTGGGACATCCATCATTTCTGTATCAGATGGAACCACGGATAACCCTCCCAGCAAGGAAATGAGAGGCTCCACACAGCGACATCCCACCTGATAGCTTCTCTCACCAACAAAAGATACACGTTGCACGTCCACATTGGAGAACACAACCCTTCTTCGGAAGCAGTCAATAATGGAAATAACGGAAAACAACCAATCTATGCCTAGGATGACATTGTATGGATGCATTTGTAATAGAAGAAGGTCCCCACTAGATCGATGTGGTCCCAACGTCAGCCCACATCCCCGACAAACACAAGATACGCTTGTCTGGCCTCCAACTGGTGTACTCAGCACCAGTGGTATGGAAATTCTCTCTACGTCTAGTCCCAAAGCATGGGCTAGACCAGGAGAAACAAAGGAGTGTCAATCTACTGAATCGAACAAAGTAGAAACGAGAGTGCTGAACAAGCAAATCGATCCTCGCACCACCTCTGGTCCCGCTGGAGTTGCCAGCTCCGCTGCGTGAAACTGTCCACACCCAGCTCCTCTGCCTCTATGATATCATCCACCTCCCCGACCATGACCTGGTCGAGGTCCCTGGGGAGCACCTTAAGGTCGTCCTCCTCCTACAAAGTCTTCCCTCAGGGGAGAATGGTCTGACTGCTGCTGGAAGGGCCTCGCCGGCAACTGGTGCTGCTGAGGTGGGTGCTGAACCTGCCCACCTCCACTATACTGAGCTCGGGTCGGGCACCAACTCTGAATGTGCTCGAAACCTCCACAAGAAAAACACTTCGGTACTGGGCTCGTGAGAAAGGGACGAGGACCTAAAGATCTGAACTGGAACTGGTGGGTCCTGCTCCCCACTTGCCTGAACCTGGAAGGTCCCGTCGCAGGAGACCTGATGCTGACTACCTTCCCCTTCGATGAACCTGGTCAGATCCCCTCTCGTGGTGCACCTCCCAGCGAGTGAATCCTCTCTACAAAATCTGCCTTCTTATGTACTGCAATGTACGTCGGAAGGGTGAATAGGGTGACAACATACTAGAGCGAAGGATGAAGCACCTCCTCCAAACTTCTCACCTGAGACTCCTCATCCGGAAAGAGATCCGGAGGAAAGCGTAAGAGATCATTGAACATGATCCCCAACTATCGTACTGACATACTCCCTTGCTTAAGGGAGAGTAACTCATGTCGCTTCTCCACCTTGATCATGGAAGAAATGAATTCCTATCAGAATTCTTTCTCAAAGTCAGCCCACAAAACCTCTTCCACTATCCTCTCTCTGAGATAGAGCGTCCACCATTATCGCGCCACACCTCTCATCTGACTGACTGCTAGGGGAACCTAGTACTCCCTCAGAGAACAGATCAAGGTAAAAGAGATCCATAACTCCTCAAGACACCCCTCTGTCTCTATATCTCAAGTACTACCCTCGTACTTCTTGAGGGTATGTCACTGGAATGAACGGAGAATCCTCTGCCACTAGTCATCTTCCTCCGCTCGGTCAATCCTCAACTGCACGACCGACTGAATATGTTGGGCCTCGTTCGTCTGAGTCACCTGGGGACGACGCCCAAGTGCTATAGTTGTACGGTAAACAAATATCGCCAAAGCCCAAGTAGAAAGGAATTTCTCATGGTTTCATTTTATAATTTTATTCAATTTCTTTCCCAAAACACCCAAATCAAGTAAAACACAATCATGATGATGCATGTGACCTTCCTAGGGTTTCTACCCTGCAATCAATGTAGTCTCACTTGGTCATTCGGTAGGCTCAGAGTCCTTGCATTGGATCACGGTGAGCCCTAAAATCTCGTGTCCTAGCTGGTCATCCCTGGACTATGTCACACACCATGATCAACCAAGACTATTTCCCTACCATCCCATGCAATACTCACTGTTCCTAACTCCAGACTCCATCCTATCTCTCAACCATCGCCTCAGATAACATTCTATCACGACCCCCTCCCACCAAAGATGCCCCTCCATAGATGGCAATGGTGAAAGAGAGAAAATGTCCCCCGAGTCCCGCCTCCAGTAGGCCCCGGGGTGGCGACTAGCACAAAGGGTATGATTTTTCACAAATATGGGAGGCATTAACCTATTTATTATTTATGATTGGGAAATAGGATAAGTCAACCACCAAAAAGGAAAAGAACATGTGTATAGAAATAAACCCAAACCAATCCCACATGCATGTTTAAATAGTTCTGAAATAAGGTACAAGTACAAGAAAGCTCAAAAGTACAATACCAAAAGAAACAAGAGTACAAAAACTGCAACAACTCCAACAGTCCCGACTAGTAGGGTCCCGAACGACCCCGGTAGTCCTCCTGGAAACCTGAAAGTAAAGATTGGGTGAGCATACAAGTATACTCAGTAGGGAAACCTAATGCTCTCTTGCACAAGTGGGGAGACAACCTAATGTCCCATGAGAACAACAGATAAAACCTAGAAAGTAATTCTATCAACCCAACCTCACCAGCCACACTCACCAAACACACAATCACAACAGATAGTAGTATATAAGAAGAAGAATATTGGGTACCCCACACCATTTCCCACTAGTTAGCTTCTCTTCCTAACGGCGAATGTCCTGACGCTACCACACTCTTCCCGCCCGCACACACCTGGGCCTCACGAACCACACATCCCACCAGCACACACCTGGGCCTCACAACCACGTATCCCACCTGCACACACCTGGGCCTCATCCCGAAGGTTCTTCGGAAATAGTAAAACCTGCCCGAAGAGTCTTGGGATAAACCACCCCAATCAAAACCTACCCAAAAAATCTAGGGTGTAAGGTCGCCTCAAGCCATCATAGCCTAGGGAAGAAGGAGCAGAGAGGAGCTAGTAACTAAGTGGAAAACACCCTCTCCCATGAAATGGGAGTGTTCGGCACTAAGTGATCAACATGGGTGGGGTGCAATAAAACACAAATATACAGATATATATATATATATACACACACACACCAAACACTCAGCCGAACTTATGGCTTCTAATCAGAGAACTGAGCACGTGCCTCGACACTGCTACTACGAAGCAAGCATACAACAAAAATCCCGAAACCCCATTTAAGTTTTCATGTTTTAACAGAATATGTGTATTACTTCCTTAACTATTGGGAAACGATCCACAACCAATCACATCGATCGTTTGTAAATCATATCCCTGCCATCCACAAATCATGTTAGGAAAACACAAGCAGCACAACAAGTCACTTCTTAATAATCAACCAACCCATAGATTAACATTCTCGTTCCATTACCATTCCCCACCATTTATTAACTCTTCCACTTTTTATTTATTATTTACAACCCATAGTTCATTCACATTCAAACCCAACCCTGCAGCCCCGCTGCCAACCACCATAACCGCAACCACACCATACATCGTCACCCCTTTAATACCATTTATCACAGCCCTGCATCCCATCACCAACATAGCATTCAGACCAACCCAAAACCATGCCAACCGCAACCCCGCTGCTAACCCGATCCACAACAATCCACAAAAACAGCCCCATCACATTCCACATATCCAAGCAAACACCCACATGTTCATTATTCCATTTTGTTCAACTAGGGTGATCACACAAGGGTTTCAGATTTTAAATCAGCCAACTTTACATGATTATCCAAATTCCACATTCAATAATGTTCCATTCACAAAATGGTCTAGAAATATTGGGAAACATTTAATTGAACAAGCAAAGGCCCCCAACGACTGTGATTTTCAGTAGGCATAATCCTATTCAATTCACAAAATAATATCACAGGATATACAATAAAGTAACTGCATTCACAACTTCCCATCCACGTTATATAAGCCAGTTATTATCTTCATTAAACCGGTTCAAATGTGTTTCCCATAAACCAGAGGAAACCCACCCCGCATGATTCACAATTAAGAGAGACGAAGGTAAGATCCCTACCTTAGCGGGTTCTGATCACACGCTCCCCCATATCAACTTTAGAAGACGTCTGTCAGCATCCTTCACTTCTGTCAAATCCCGACAAAACCTCCTCAGGTGGATGTTGGAAAGGAAAGGTCAATGGAAAGACAATGGATCCAAGCTCAGAAGATCCACCTCATCGTTACGAACTCGTTTCCTCTAATGGATCGTAAATCGGAGGTCAGACGAAGAAGTTATGGAAGAAAAGAGCCTTCGAGTCTCTTGGGAGAGCTCTGCTCAGAGAAATGGGGAGGAGAGGGGTGAGTTCAAAAAGTGGAGGGGACCCGTCCTTTTATAGGTGTGAAAAAAAGTACACGGCGTGTACTTTATGGTACACGGTGTATACTCGGCCATTTCACACGGTCACCACGCAGCTTCCAACACGGCCTTCAACGCAGCATGTGGCCATTAACTAGTCAACACACGGTTTGAAGGTAACGCATACGCGTGGAGGGACTACACGATGTGTAGTATTGGGTACACGGCATGTACTCATTTATTCCACACGGTAAGGACACGACTCTAACACAACACATATCCGTTGACTGGTTAACACACGGTTTGAGGGTAATGCATCTGTGGGGAGGTACTACATGACAGGTAGTATCAGTTACGCGACGTGTACTAATTTATTTCACACGGTAAGGAAAAGGATCCAACACGGCACACAACCATTGAATGGTCAACACATGGTTTGAGGGTAATGTGTATGGGGGGAAGGACTACACAGCGTGTAGTATTGCGGTACATGACGTGTACCCATTTATTTCACACGGCAATGACACAACCTTCAACACGGGGTATACCTGTGAAGAGGGTACACGGCGTGTACTCACACTACATGGCGTGTAGTTTTAAAATTCTGAAAAGTGTGGGAAAAGTCCATTTTACCCTCTAGAACACTTCATGACCCTCTTTTTGACACTGGAATGGGTCAGGGAGGTCCGAGCCTTTACAAAGGGTCTAATAGTGGTACTTGGGGTGAGCATACACTCTATATTTTTAGTAAATATAGTGGTAGCAATAATCATTAAAATTAAAGGAATTAGAAACAAATAATAAATTAAAATAAGAGAAATCATTCATGAATAAGTAAAAAATGTACAACAAAAGACATAAATTGGTTAAATATAACAAATATAAAAGGAAAATAAAAAATCACATTGTTACATATGTATAATTATGTTATGATTCAACTCAATATTGTTCTCATAAGCTCCCACATACAAGTATAATAGTAGACACATGAACTATGAACCTAAAATAGTAATGAAGAATTCTATTCTGGTACCCCAGTTCAATGGAAGCCTAAATATGGTGTGACATATACTCAGTTATCCACCACCAACATATTGTAAAGAAAAATAGTACACTAATATAAAATAATTAGTGAGTGTTATATCAAAATGATGTAGTAAAAAATAAACAACAACATGTCAGACTCAAGTTCCTTGAAGACACCTGTCTAGAAATACCTACTTCGACCAAAACTAGAATGTCTATGCACATCTTCTATTAAGTATATATATGCCTATATGAGACAATCATATGAACGGATATACAATCATTAGTGTGGACCCTCTATTTAGAACCAAGGCTTCAACATGAGAGGATCTCATATTAAATAAGAGATTTCATGCTTAGGGATTCATACTCTTCGATCACAATATAAGGGATTATATGATCATGTAACATGATGCAAGGGACTCCAGGCCTGAATATCATAATGTATGTGATTCCATATCTGAGTATCATAATTTAAGGGGTGTCGTCCCCAAGTATCATAATTTAAGGGACTTGATTCCTGAGTATCATAATATAATATTCTCAATTCTAGATTATAATAATTTGAAAATATATATAGGCCATGTTAGTAATCATGTCATTTTATTAGAAAAAAATAATTAATAAAGAGTCCATTTCATTGAGAATTCTATATCACAATTAATTTATTAATTTTTGATAATTCCATGTTTGTAATCATGTTATAGATAACCCAGTATTCTCATTAAATTGAACCTTTTTATTAGGCAAGGAAACACACCTCAATGATTTTATTATTAGAAAATAGAATCAATATCCCCACAAAAATTATTTCAGTCAATTTAATCATTTAATCCATAAAAGATAGTCCTTACACCTAAGAACGTGATTCAATATGTGGAGAGTGATGTATAAATATGTGAATCAATAGAAAACCCTAAGGGCTAGTTTAGACAAAAAATGTAATCATTGATTCATGGGAAACATTGGTCTAACTCACCTTACATGGTGGTTCATATAGAGGTTTTCAATTATTAACCATGTATAAGGGTGTCATAATATATATAAATATGGTCAAGATAATTAATTTAAAGAGATTCATAGTTTAGAAGAAATGTACGTTAAATTATGACGTGTGTTACCATTGTAGTACTTTATAAAAATGAAACATTTAGGGGTAATCATATATACCATCTACTAAATTCATAGTAAGGTCCACTAATCCAATATAAATCATTGAGTCGACCCAAAAAAAGAGGAATCAAAAGAATAATAATATTTCCTAAAAATAGAGGGAATTATCTTTCATGGATTTAGTATGTTGTATGGTGATATAAATAAAGAAAATAATAATGTGGAGTTTTAGAAATATTTAGGTCTATCCAAATAAACTAACGGTGACTGATTTGAGGTCCAAATAGATGAGATCTCTCTATTCCCAAAGAAAAGGCTTAGCGGTTACTCTTAAAGAGGGGGATACTACGCGTGGATGGGATTAGAATTTAGTTGTAAAATCCTCGTTCTGGAAGCCTCCTAGAGGCGCCCCATACTCTGTTGGTCACATGGCCTCAAACGCATTTCCCTAAATGCCAGAGGCTGCCGACCAGTATCGAGGGCCTTGGTTTTGATCGTGGGGAAACTATTCCATCATTGGAAGAGTAACATAGTGGACGAAAACAATAGAAAAAGTGGAAACATGAATAATCTATACAAAAGTAAACAGTAGAAGACTGGAAAATAATAAATTGGATCACACACATATATATACAAATGATTCATGATACATATGTCTTGGAAATCATCCAAAAAATCACAATGCTAGAATAAAATAGTACTAAATCCAAGACCAAAAGAAAGAAAAGTAAACAACTCCTCATCACTGCAATCCATAGCTCGGTCCCATGCTCTCCATCTCCACAGTAAATCAAGTACCTGAAGTAGAAGGGCGCTTGCCCTAATCTATAACTACAACAATATAATCTTTTTGGGCCCAAAAGCGAGGCCCAAACACGGTGTTAGACTAAATCCCAGTAGAAAACCACCACAAGATCTGTGCCTAAGAGTCAGTCAATATATGGAAGTTAATAAATACAGAAAACAGTAAACAAAAAACTACTCAGCAGTAAACACCCCATAGTTTCAATTCATTCAGTTTCATATTTCAAGCAATATCTAATCAAAATAGGTAAACACAGATAGGTAACCCTCAAGGAAGTACTCATAGCCTCTACCCTCTGGTCCTACCTAGCAACACAAGAAACCCTCTGGGCAGTACACTCAGTCTAACCCCTCTAGTTCTCCTAAAGCATTGACTCTCTGAGAAAGCACTCACCGTCCATTCCTCCTACAGTCTCGTATCAGTAACTAAAGGCACTCTGGGGAAGCATTAAATTTCTATGCCCCTTGAGGCCAGAGTCGAGGATCTAAAGACCTTCTGAGGAAGCACTTATGTCAATTCCCCCTATGGTCTCGCATCGTAAGTAAAATAGACACTCTAGAGAAGCCCTTACATCCATTATTCATATGGTCTACTACACCAGGTTCTCACAACCCTGTGTAAGTCTTGTAGGTATAACCACTTGTATCGGCCAAAGTAACCCTTAAGAACTACTTGGATAGCAGTCTATAGCATATCAGTATTTTAGAACAATCACACCATCCTAAAACTAGACAGGGAAGGTAACTAGCAGCCTAACAGACAACCTATACCTAGTGGTAAAAATAGGCAATAATGAATTGGAAATCACATCTAAATCATAGAAATTAACTCTATTCACATTCAATCAACCTATACTCAAGAATACAAGCCTAGTAAGAATAAAATAGGGTTTAAACGGTAAACTCACAATACCCTGTTCGTGGGTATTGGTGGGTTTTTCACAAATAACTCAAATCCATTCAACAGAAAGACACAAACCACCTACCTTGGCATTGGGAGATCAATATAATTGAGTCTCAGAGCTTGAATCACTTTAGAACCCCAAAGATCTACAAAAACATCTAAAAAGTTATACAGTGGATAACATGAGAAATAAAGGGAATCATGAATCTATGATCTAGAATAAGGAATATCTTATCGAGGTGATCCCAATGCAATCGACGGTGGTCAAATCAGAGATCCGACGGAGGGTCAGGGGCTCAAAGAAGGATCGTGGTCGTATGGGTTTTCTCGGATGAACGAGACAAAAAAAGGGTGTTTTCTCTATCAAACGCATCCCCGGTGTTTTTAATGAAAAAAGAAAGTACATGGAGTGTACTTTTATATTACATAGTGTGTACTTTACATTTTCATACCCCTCATTAGGCGGCCTCCAGGTCACCCCCACATGGCTGTGAGCATGGCTGCTACACAGCCGACAAATAGCTAACCACAGTAACTGAGTACACTGCATTTACTCAAAAAGAACACAGTGTGTACTTCAAAAATTCCCATAAATTCCCCTTTCCCTCAAAAATTACCAGATGAAAGTAAACATACCAAAAAAGATGGTCTGGGTTCTTACAAAATTGCCCCACATAAAGAAATCCATCCACAAATTTCCCTAGCATGGCGGCATAGAAGAAGAAACCTTGAAAAGCTCTGGTGACTATGATCGTACATCTGCCACCCTCTCCCAAGTCTTGTCCTATACTCACCCATGCTGCAAAGAACCCATAATAGATGAATAGAATTTCCATGGAGAACTATCATACTTTGATCAACAATCCAAATATGATACTCCTCGAAAGATGCATCCACTTCCAACTCAACCTCCTCGGGTTGGAATACGTGAGATGGGTCTGAGAAGTAACGTCGAATCTGAGAAACATGGAAGGCGTCATGCATATCCCGATACCTATGAGTTAATTTCAACATATAAAAAATATTCCCAACTCTCTCCAACACCTCAAACGTCCCGACATACCTTGGAAAAAGCTTACCATGTCTCCTTAGCTTCTTGTGTCCCAACCATGGTGTGACACATAGAAAAACCTGATCCCCGACCTCGAACTCCGGATGTCATCTCTGTAGATCAGCATAAGGCTTCTATTGAGACTGTGCAGTATCCATCCTCTTTTAAATCAACTCATTATGCTATGAGGTCACCTAAAGAAGACGAGGTCCCAACATAGCTGCCTCTCCTTCCTCCAGCCAACATAAGGGTGATCAGTATGGCCTACCGTACAAATACTCATTAGGTGACATCTTAATAGTTTCTTGAAAACAATTTTTCAATGAAATCTCCACAAGAGGTATGTTCTTCTCCCAAGAACCTCCAAAATCCACAATACATGTTCGAAGCATGTCCTCAAGCACCTGAATCAAACGCTCGGACTGGCCATCTGTCTGGGGGTGGTAAGCTATACTCAAAAATACCTATATACCTGAAGCCTTCTAAAGACCCTTCCAGACCCGTGAAGTAAAATGTGAATCTTTGTCTAAAACAATAGAGTGTGGAACTCCATGTAAGTCCACAATCTCATGGATGTACAACCATCCCCACTCATCAACACTAGAGGTCTCCTTTATAGATAAAAAGTGAGTAACCTTCATGAGTCTATCAATGAAAACCCAAACTGTAACATTCCCTTGAGGAGTCCTTGGTAAACCTGTCATAAAATCCATCATGACATCATTCCACTTCCACTCGGGAATGAGTAACTTCTGTAAAAGATCTGCTGGTCGCTGATGCTCCCCATCCACCTGCTGATAGGTGGAACGGCTGATCAGAAAACTAGAAACATATCTCATCATACCTAGCCACCAATACTGACGGTGTATATCACTATACATCTTGGTGACACCAGGATGAACTTCCCAAACTGAGGAATGAAAGTCATGTATCATCTCCTCACGTATATCTACTGTCACCCATACACACCCCTGGTAATTCAAGATCTAATCCTTGACTATGGACCATCTGGGAATAGGGTCCTCTCCTGACACACATTCCCATAGGACATGGCCTTCAGAATCTGATAGATGCCACATTGTCACTCGATCAAGAAAAGTAGAGGTAACATCAACAAAAGAATGAAATGTATTCCCCAGTTTGTTTTGTACCACCAAATGCAACTCAGAGAACAGAGCCTTAAGTTTCCACTCACTGCTGGCCTCTTGAACTGCTTGTATTTGGGTCCTCCTGCTCAATGCATTAGCCAATGCGTTTCCCTTCCCCAGTGTATAGGAAATCTCAATGTCAAAATACTGAAGGTAATCAACCCACCTTCACTGTCTCAAATTCAACTCACACTGAGTGAAGATATACATCAGACATTTTTGGTCGGTGAAACCCAAAAAAATTCTATCCCATATGATAATGGCTCCAATAGTGTAAGGCATGAACAACTGTAGCCAGCTCAAGATCGTGCGCCAGGTAATTCCTCTCACATTTTCTCAACTACCGAGACCTGTACACAATGACTCCTCCTCCCTACATAAGTAAATCTCCAAACCCGATACATAAAACATAATAGAACACATTATATCTATTTCCTGGCTCTGTCAAGACTAGTATCTGTGCTGAAGTCAACCTCCCTTTTAGCTCATGAAATGATGACTCTCAAGAATCTGACCACATGAACATCACACCCTTCTTATTCAGACCTGTTAGTGATGTTGCTAAGCGTGAAAAGTCCTGAATGAAACATATTTAGTACCCGGCAAGCCCTAGAAAGATCTGTACCTCAATGTTGTTATTCGGCTACTCCCATGAAACTACTACTCTCACTTTCTCTAGTTCCACTAATACTCCTGTCTCTGAGATAATATGATTCAAGAAGTGAATCGGATCAATCCAAATGTGTAATTTTAGAGCTTAGAATATAATTGATTCTCTCTCATTATACTCAAAACTTTATCAAGATCTGTGGCATGGTCATGTCGATTTTGAGATTACACCAAGATATCATCCACGAAAACCACCATGAAGGAATCCATGTATGGATGGAACAATCGGTATATCAGTGTCAAGAAAACTATAGGTGTGTTCGTGAGACCGAATGACATAACCATGTACTCGTATAGACCATACCTACTCCGAAAGGCTGTAAGAAGTATATATGATAGTCTAATGCGCAACTGATGGAAACCAGACCTCAAGTAAATATTTGAGTACACCCATGATCCTCAAAGATGGTCAAAGAGATCGTCAATCCTTGTAAATGGATATTGGTTCTTGACCTTTAACTGGTTAAACTTCAAATAATCCATACAAATCCTGAGGGTAATATCATCCTTCTTCACAAAAAGGACAAGCGAACTCCAAGGAGAAGTACTGGGTCAGATGAAACCCTTTGCCTGTAACTCCTCCAACTACTTCTTGAGCACCTACAACTCCAGTGTAGTCATCCTATAAGGAGGGATGGACACTGGTGCTACTCCTGGAATAAGCTCAAAAGAAAAAGTCAACCTCACGCTCAAAAGGAAATCCGGAAAAATTTCATGAAAGACATCTCTAAAATGATCCACCACTAGTGGAAGTCCCTCTGTGAAGTCCCCTAGTCGTCTAGTTATAGACTAGAAATCTGGGCTATAGCTCCTACAAACCTATGATTCTCGGGTCCCACTCTTCTCGCCTGGACATCCCATTCACCCTTATGAAGAAAAGATCCACCCTCTGGTGATACGAAACTCACCATACAGCAATAATAGTCGATGACTACCTGGAAGGGAACTAGAAAGTCCATTCCAAGAATGACATCATAGTCTGTCATCTCTTGCACATAGAGGTCCCATAAAAAGTGACACTCACCATCGTTTATAGGGAACTCCTTACCTTGTCGCACGCTAGCCATTCTACATCCCCGCAGAGTGTCGAGCGTAAAGATATCAAAAAAAGAAAATATGTAGAGCCCAATTCTCTCCACAACAGCAAATGATATAATGCCATGGGATTCCCCTATATTGAAAAGAGTAGAAGCTAAAATTGAGGCAAATAAGATCGTACCTCAAACTGTAGAAGGCTCAGGATCCTGCTCCTGTTGGGTCTGCTCCACTACAAAAGTCTGACTTGTATCATGGCCCTATAACCCTACCTGGCCACTTTGAGATAATCCACCCTATTGACATTGAAATCCTTGAGACTAGATTCCATGGCCATGACCTCCACCTCGGACAGAATGGTCATAAGTACTCCAGTTCCCATACTGGTGACAAACTGGTGGTGCTGCACCTGAATGAGGAGTTATAGAAAAACCCATGTCAGCATATGCTAGTGAGAAGATCTGACAGAAGCACTGAAGATGACCCATCATTCAACAATATCAGAACTCCATTGGTCCACTGGGGCAATGTGGCCCCGTATTCCCACTCTTCCCACACTTGTACCACACCACCTAATTACCAGAAGAAGTATCTTGCCTTCTTGGATCTCCGTACGAAGACTCCCTATGGTGCTTCCTTCTATCAGTAGGAGGTATTATAACTCCAGATGTCAATTTTTCCAACATAATAACTCTATAATCCCTCAGATTGCGGTCATTAATCTGTGCCTGGTTGACGATATATGTGATAGAAGTCAACCGGAAGATGTTCACCAGCGATCAGATGGTGTGCCTCAGACCATCCTCGAACATCCTTTACATGAATAACTAATCACCTCATGAAATAGGCGTGAAACATTGAATCATGTTAAAGAGATATGAATACTCCATAACCGAAAGATTTCCCTGCTCCAGACTCATAAACTCTCATGCTTGATCATCCTTTAAATTCTACGGGTAGAAGTAGTCATAGAAGATATGCTGGAACTCCTCCCACGTCATATCCTGCTGGTGTCCCGCCTATGAGATCACATCCCACATCCTCTTGGATGATTATAAATGCATATATGTAGTGAGCTTGAATCGCCTCTCTGGAGGCATCTTCAGATGCTCAAAGATCATCAGCATGGATTCCAACCATGACTATGTAGCCTTGTTTCCTCCATACCCTATGAAAGTGGGAGGATGCTGTTGTTGAAAGACCTGCATCAATTCGGCCATCAACGGGGCAGGAGGAAGTGCTCTGTGAAACGTCTGTATCATCCTCATAATTTCTTCACTGAAATGTGCATCAGCACCTGTGTTAAGTATAATGGCTAGTTCCAAGACTGGCACAATGGGAGGATCTACAGGTAGTCCCTGATCATCCATATCTAGCGTCTGATCACCGCATTGTAACTGGAGAACAACCGGAGGACGTCTCAGTGGCATGACTATGCAACTTCAAATGTACACCATAGATTAAGATTATCAAGGACCAAAAAATGAAAACATTATAATGGAAGAGGATAGGGAAAAAATTCATGTTTTACAAAACATGACTACACGGTGTGTATAACACCTACACTGTGTGTTCTCTTCAGCATTTCATATGGGTGTGTACTCCTGCCAGAACTAGTCATATAACACACCATACACACGATGTGTTCACCTGACACATGACTTGTACTTGAATCCTATTCCCATGTCCGAGTCCTTCTACATGGCTAAGCCACCCAGTTCTCCGTAGAACGAGACTACACAGATTGTTAGTGCCAAACATTGTGTGTACTAGATGAACCTCACCGACCCGTGTTGTTAGATACACGGTTGGTTACATAGCTCCCGCTACACAGAATGTTGCAGAAGGACACGAAATGTACTAGAAAGGATCACAGTGACCAGTTTTGTTAATTACACGAGCGAACATAGGGTAAACAAAACATGGTGTTTACATATGGTAAGCGATGTGTTCAGCCAAAGGTTTCCTTATCCCATCTCTCTGCCCACATATACTATGACACAGTTAGATACTACATGGCGTATACATACAGTACATAGTGTGTACTTAATAAAAATAGTTTCTTTTCGAACAGAAGAACACATGGCACATAGTCAAAACTACACAGCATGTATTCTAGTTTTCTCTGGACATTATGCCTTAGAAACTACTCTCTAGCCCAGAAAAACCCTGAAATAGTTCTTTAAGTTCCAAATTTTGATTAGTGAGGGGACATACACCCCCGCGAATCAAAGATCAGCATCTTACAAATGTTATAAACACGGTAAAGAAGTCAATGGTCCACCAAATTCTGGTCATTGAGGGCACATAACACCTCAAGAACCAAAGTTTTCATTCATTTAAACAAATCCTTACACGAAGAAATACCCTATCAAACAATAGGTATTCTATCAAATCATTTATCACAACAGCATACATATCTAGCACAACATATATCACAACAACATTAAATTTCTAATGCACCCTAAATGGCATGGCAATGAGGCATCACATGTGATTCTAAACAACAGACTATATGATGCATGAGATGGCATAACTTCATCTCATCAGGTTGCAATAGAAATAGAACCCTAATAACATCAATAGTAACTGCATAAAACATGTGAATCACTCAAGGTGAAATGAAATCACCTGTAATAATTTCAAAACAAGAATTTTTTTTTGCAAATAATGAGATAGATTGGCTTTTCCATATACACAGGTTAGCTACTCTCAGGCACAACTTTTTACCAAGTACATATTCTTTCCTATCCTTGTCTATAGGCTCCAAACAGTAAGTCAAGAGAAAAGAATTCCACTGATACCACTTTATAATGTCCTGGTTCTGGAATCCACCCAGAGGCGCCCCAAACTTGGTTGGTCACATGGCCTCAAGTACATTTCCCCGAATGCCAGAGGCTGCCGACTAGAAGCGAGGGCCCTGGGTGTGATAGTGGAGAAACTATGCCCTCAGCGGTAGAGTGACACATTAGAAGGGAAATATAGAAAAAGTGAAAGTTGGAATAATCCATTCAAAAGTAAAAAGCAGAAGACTGGAAAATAATAAACTGGAGCACACATATATATATGAATGCTACATGATAAATATGTCTAGGAAAGCAGCCAAACAAATCACAATTCTGGAATACAACAGTACTAAACCCAAGAACAAAAGAAAGTAAAGTAAACAAATCCTCAGCATCGCAAGCCATAGCTTGGTCCCATGCTCTCCATCTCCACAACAAATCATGTACTTGAAATAGAAGGGTGGTTACCCATATCTATACGTACAACAATACAATCTGTTTGGCACAAAATCATGGCCCAAACAGGGTGTGAGACTAAATCCTAGTAGGCAACCACAACAAGATATGTTCCTAATAGTTAGTGAATGTATGGAAGGTAATAAGTACAAAAAGTATTAATCAAGGACGTACTCAGCTGTAAACACCCCACAGTTTCATTGAAATCAGTTTCATATATCAAGAAACAGCTAATCGAAACAGGTAAACATAAATAGGTAACCCTTTGGGAAGTACTCACAGCCTATTCCCTCTGGTCCTACCTAGCTACACAAGCAACCCTCTCAGAAGTACACTCATTCTAACCCCTATGGTTCAGCTTAATCATGGTCTCTCTAAGGAATCACTCACCCTCACTCCCTCCTATAGTCTTGTATTGATAACTAAAAGAACTCTAGTGAAGCACTCAACGTCTATTCCCCATGTGGCCTGTGTTGAGGAACTATAGACACTCTGAGGAATCACATACATCAATTACCCCTACGGTCTCACATTGTAAATAAAATAGACACTCTGTAGAATCCCTTATGTCCATTCTCGCTACGGTCTACTACAACATGTTTTCACGGCCCTGTGTAAGTCAAGTAAGTATAGAAACGCGTATCGGCCAAAGTAAACCTCAAGAACTACATGGATAGTAGTCTATAGTATATCATCATATCAGAACAATCACACCATCCTACAACTAGGAAGGGAAGGTAAACAACAGCCTAATAGGCAACATAGACACAATGGTCAAAACAGGCAATCATGAATGGGAAAGCACTTCCAAAGCATAGAAATTAACTCTATTCACATTCAATCAACCTCTACTCAAGCATACTAGCATAGTAGGCAAACAATAGGGCTAGAACAGTAAACGTACAATACCATGTTCATGTGTATTGGCAGTTGTTGCACATATAACTCAAATACATTCAAAAAAAAGGAAAAAACCCCTACCTCAGAGATGAGAGATTAATATACTTGAGTCTCAGGGCTTAAATCACCTTAGGATGCCAAAGATCTAAAAAACGTCTAAAACATTAAATAGCCGATAACATGAGAAAGTGAAGGAATTATGAAATGATACTATACAAAAAGGAAGATTTTATCGAGATGATCCCAATTCAATTGACAGTGATCAAATCAGAGATCAGATGGAGGCTCGGGGGCTCCAAGAAATATCACGGTCTTACGGGGTCTATCGGATGAACGAGACCTAGAAGAATGGCGTGCTGTCCATCAGACACATCCTCGTTGCATTTAATGAACAAAAATAAAGTACATGGAGTGTACTTTTGATGTACACGACATATACTTGTCGTTTTTGTACCCCTCATTTGGTGGCCTCCAGCTCACCCCCACATGGCCATGTGCGTGGCCGCTACATGGCCAGCACTAGGCTACTCGCAGTAACCGAGTACAAAACGTGTACTCCAAAAATTTCCATAAATTCCTCTTTCTCTCAAAAACTACTAGAAGAAAGAAATCATACCTGAAAGGAAGGTCTGGGTTCTTACATTAGTGATGTAAAATTTAAAGGAGTAATGGAAACATGATCATCTCTCCTCATTCAAAATCCGTATGGGTTTGCTGCATGGTTTGGAACAAATTTTCTCAACTATTCACACAAAATGTCCAATGGATAGGCCCCTCACAGGACTAGCTGCATGATTTGAAAAATAGTTCACAACCTGTTTCGTATTTATTATCCTCCCAGGAACACCCCCTCATAGTAAATTGTATGGTTAAAGATACTATGAACTACTCCTAGGCACATGATGTATCCTTACTCAAAAATGGGTTTCTTAGGATCATTGAAAATGAAACTCATTTCCTATTATGAGGCACCTTTTGGGCCTCATACCACATCTAAAAAAACACTTTCATGATTTTTGAAACACATAATTATGATATGATACTCAATTTAAGATTCATCCCATCAACAAAATAATAGGTTCAAATTCATTCAATAAATCAAAAAATCCAAAAACATGGGACCTTACAATCTCCCCCCCCCCTTAAAACATGTTATCCCAAAAATTTATTCAGAAAAAACATTACCAAACCTACTTGGGTTATTATGTTTTGTTCAAATGGTTATGGGGTGTTTCTGAACACTCAATATACGTCCAGAAAGCACGTAAAGCACAAGATAAAAAAGCTCCTAAAAATTGATCCAATACATGAAAATACCATTTAAACATCAAGATAGGGATTACCCAAGCCCATAAATCCCAAGACACAGTCACATTTTCATCTCTTACATTAACTAGAAAATGGAACTTCCCACCCCATGTTCTAAAATTAACTGGCCAATTTTGATTCATGTTACTCATACAATCATAATTTCATGTGGAGTGAAAACTATGGAGTTATTATGAATCTCCTAGTAGATTTATCATATTTAATGTGAGGAAACTATCCTTAATCCTTGACCTGATCAAAATGGTTGAAATTTAATCGGTTGTTCTCAACTGGTCACTCCTCATTTTATTTGAAAATCCCTAGTCAACCTTTTTATTTTTCACTTCTCTCATCCTGATGGTGTTCCTGGTGAAAGTTTCTCACCAACCACGTCTATCTAAAATAGAGAAAACATGTTGAACTGCCACTGGTCAACTACTTCCTAAAATAACACAACATCTATGGATGACGAATCATTAAAAAAAATTTGAGGCCATTATACCAAGGTGTACCAATGTCATTATAAGCATTCTCAGTAATGTTTGTGCTGAAATTTCAATGATGTCTCCTGGACGAATCATATCCTAAGAAAAAAATGTCATCAATATTTAACCGAAGGACTAGAATTTTCCAAATCCAAAAACCATCGAATTTCCTATGAAACTTCGGGAATCACACTCACCTCTAAAATTTCACCGAAACAATTACCAATTCATACCTAGAATCTTCCAAGGATTATAGTTTTACACTGCTTCATCAATTAAATGGAATAAAATTTTCAAAATGACTGTCACATGACCGGTCTCATGGTCCCATGACCTTTCTCCCCTATGGTCCCCCCCCATTTGTAAGAACCTGGGTTTTTTCATATTTAATGATCCATTTAAATTCATTATAATTAATTATTATGGACCTAATATGGATTCCCTTTGAGTATATAATGGTTTTGGGGGTTTCTTGTGATTTTTAAGACATTGTAATCCCGACCGATGGAGAAAATATTGGACCACCTGGTTAGTATAAACTATGAATACCAACCCACTATGTATCCCAAAGTCATGCATGGATAGATAGTGGGTGGAAGCAGGGTGCATGGTTTTCCATAAATGTGCACCAGGGGCCGCATACCTAGGAAAAATGTCTACAATTTTTACTAGATCCATATCACATGATTGTTTCGTGATTTCTTCCACTCTATGAACAAAAAGTGCACAACCTTTTAATAGGTATTCTTATTCATATAGGATCTACCACATTAGAATAACAAATGTTTCTTGATAAATCTTTAATTTGGTGTTTAATTCAGCTAATTTTAGTCATATTGGATATCAACTGGTGGGATCTTCAATCATCTTGAGTCACTCACCATTTTTCGTTCTCCTGATTACTCTTTTAGGGTGGAGGTTCATATACCATATTTATATGTAGTTGATATTTTATTCTATTTTCTCTCTATCTAGACTAAATCGAGAACCAATCTAGGATAAAGAGAGTTATACGGGTATGAGGTATTTGGTTAACTGATTATCCCTTAGCATTTGGATGATTTATTCTGTGTCACATTGTTCCATATGCTAGTTTCGTTGTGTACTTCACAAAATTGTATTTTTCTTTCATTGGTTGCATTTATTAGAACCTAAATATTTCTTAGAACTCATCCTCTTATTGATATGTAAAACCCATGAGTGTTCCATCCAATTGGGTGTGCCCATCATAATTCTTAATTGTTTTTTATGTTCTTATTCCCAAAAAAATGGTGTGTTTGGACTTAAATTACAATGATGATACCATGTTGATATGGAATTAAACTTGTGGAATATCATAGATAATTTCTTGAAAATTATAAAGAATTGAATTGAACTAAGTGTTGAGCCAATGCCAATTTCTTAAACAAAATGATGTTTATTCCCTCATTAATATTGAATGAAAATATGTTGTGAATTAAATAGTAGATCTTATTAAATATTCAACTACTTATAATAACCTAAAAATGTGGGAATAATGAACCTTGATAATTATTTTACTCATTCATGATGACCCTTATGCATGTTTAACATAAGTGGACATAGAGACCCTTCTTCTTAATAATAAATGGTCATGTTAAACCCCTCTAATTAAGGAACATGGGAATGGTGACCTATGTTATTATATACAAGCATAATGAGCCCCTACTTATTTCTAAATTGGAATGGATTACTTATATATAAATTTTATAGAGGCTTGGGGACCCATGTGATACAATACATGCATGACATCCCTTGTTATACTATATAGGCATGACATCCCTTGTTATACTATATGAGCATGGCATCCCATGTTACGTGATTAAGGTAATCATTCCACATACTACTATGATACTAGAAATGGAATACCTATTTTGTGATACTTTTCATGCTGTTTCAATTCTATGATATTGAGAATGGTATCCCTTATAAATGTGATATTGGGAGTAGAAACCCCTTTACTAATGGGAGACTGAGCAGGAAATCCCTTACAAATGGGATTCGAGGAATTGTATCTTTTGATACTTGTTTGGAGATATCCAGAAATGTGCTAAAGCTGGTAGTGTCATCACGGTTTCCTTTGGGAACTACCACTAAACCATTTATTATTGTTATTATCATTTCATCATTATATCTGCACACTTCTATATTTTATACATGCACTATATATTTATAGATGTCATTGGTGATGGCCAATTAGGATTTATCATAACCCTTATATGTGCCGCCTATGACAAATAGTCAGATTATATGCATGAAGGTGTAGATAATGGGAAGCTTCCAATTATAGATGTAAGACCTTCTTCAGGGACTTTGGATGGGATATTGGTTGTATATGACTGAGCAAGAGCATATGATTCTTGGATATATTTTCGGCCTTTTGTTGATTTTGTATATCGTGTACAACATATACTGCATGCTTCCTGTATCCATGTTTCTTTTTTATTAGATAAATGAAATTCATTATCATCATTCCTTATATGATTTCATTTATTGTATGTTATTATCAATATCAATTTATTAATTATTGACATCCTTATCCCCTAATTATTTGTTGTTATATTGCATCTTCTAATTATTTATTGATTGTACCATTGTGGTACTTTGGTAATGATGTAATTATCTCTCCATGGAAACACCCAATGCCCTTTCTTATTGTCTAAATCATATAGCATTTGAGGAGTTGAACTTGAGGCCATTTGTAAAATGGATGTCTGGGATCCTCTATGTGGAACTTGAGTTTAGGATGTCACAAAGTGGTATCAGATGATCTTTTCATACATTACAATGTTGATACAGTATAAAGGAAATAAGGAATGTTATTGGGTTTTTTTAATGAATTTTTGCCTTATAGTAGCTGACCCATGAATAGAGAAAATCCAAATTTCCATTAATAAAAATTTCTATTTTCATCTTTTTTATTATTACTGTTGATTAGATTCCACCATTGGGTGATGCACTTGAATTGTGATATTAGTATTGACCTAGTTTAGGTTTATATTTTATTCTTAGGCAAATGGTATAAGGGAAAGTGATCATTGATATTGAATCAAATTAGTCACCTTTTGAGAAATTCACATACAACCCATATTCCAATCCATATAGAATCATTATGTCATTTCCATCACCTATAATTTCCATGATTGATTTGATTAATATAAATAGAATTGTTTTGGATAATAAATCTTATAAAGAATTAAGGAAAACATATCAGTGCTTAGATTGTCTTCAATAACCTAAATTGTTTTATTACATATTCTATAGTAGAAAACCTAAGAATATATCTATGGAACGTCGAGTGTTGGACCATTGGAGAATAGGCATGAATGTGTTATGGTGTGGATTTTTTGGATGCCCCATTTTGGTTCATAATGAGTATGGGACCTTAATGTACGAAAGTGGTAAAATATTTTGTTCAACCCTTTAAATTGAAATGTAAATTTTAATTTAAATTAAAATATAACATTCAAAAAACAAATAGCTTGAACTTGTCCATGCATTAGTAGTAGGATGTATGTAGCGTCTCTATTGTTCAATATAAATGTTTCTATCACACGAACCTGCATCTTTGAGAAGGAAGAGATATTATATTATTACATATAATGTATTTTTACCTATTCTAGTTCTATATATGTGGATTAGTCATTTTTCTAATAATATTTGAGGTGTATGTTTGGTTGATGTAGACCAATTCCACAACAACTTCCTCCGGTTGTACAGTAGGAGGGCGGTGACGACCATGCCCTGAAGGTGGTGGACCCTCATCTACCATTTATACCTCCATTATTGCCTACTATGAAACCTATTACTATTCATGATGTGGGATATGATCCTTCTTATTTAGAAAAATTATTATGGATTATCCAGACCTTATAGTGAGATCCATGCTCTTCCCCTTCCATGGGAGAGTTGACTCAGGAGTTCCACCAACAGAACCCGCCCAGGTGTTCAGGGGATGGAAGACCACATGATGTAGAGTTATGAATCAAGAATATTATTAATATATTATAGAATATGGAGAAAACTTCTAATAAGAGAGTGAAACTCACTACATATTTGCTTTAAGGATCCACCAAATGTTTGTGAGATATTCTAAATCTAAATGGTTAGTATCAGGATGTGATATGGAGGGAATTCTAGTTTAGTTTATTTTATTATTTATTTAATGAAACACTATAGGATGATCATTTGAGGAGTTCATAAACCTGAAATAGTGTTCTTTGAATGTTATGGAATATTCTTATCATTTTACAATGATTCATTACTTCACACCCATATATACTCTTTTTGAGCCAAAAAAAGAAAGACGATTTGAGGATGGTAAAAGGAAACTTATTCATTCCCATGTGATTGTTTTCTAATTTCCTACCATATATGAAATAGTTAATCATTACCTTATCACTAAGTAGAACATGAGGGAAGAACAAGGCCTAATTGATGGAGGTTCAAAACCTATAAAGAGTTGTGGTTCTACTTGTGGTTAGAAGAGGTGCTTTGAGACTACGTATGTGAGTAACAAAACCCAATTGACACCAAGAGAAATTTTTGTGGTACTTAAATCATGTGGGAATCTTAAGAATAAGATCCCACAATGTTCTAGAGTCCCCATAGAGTGTTGAGGATATGGAAGATTAGGGAATTTGTAGCTTTTCTACAAGACCTTCCCATATCTTCTCAGTGAGGGAGGATCCTTGCTAAACCCACCATTAGTAAGAGATTCAATATAATATCACTAGGAAAGTAGTTGTAGTCCTACTATCAATACAATCAGATGAGAAGGTGGAATTTTTGATATCCAGACATCTAATTTTCAGTGACAATTGTGCAGAACTGCTCCAAATAGTCAGGTTTTAGTACATGGATGTGGTTCAGTCCATATCTATTCAGTGTAGCCTATACCAGAGGAGTATGATGCCAAACCATATACTATTTGAGGTACTATTATAGTGTCTTCATCTACCATTTATGCCTTGTTTTATACTGGTTCCTCACATTCTTTCATATTTTCACCTGTTGTGGAGAGTTTCTCAAATCATTTTTAGTACCCCTGTAGCATGATGACACTATATAAACCTTTGAGTGAAAAGATCCAAGAAAATGTTCCAATTAAAGGAATATCATATTCAAGTAGGTAGCCAAAATTTATTATAGAACCTCATCGTCCTTGAGTTGACAGTCTTTGACTTCATTCTCAAAATGGATTGGTAGGTTTCTCATCATTCCTAGGTGGAATGTTAACACCCGAGGGTGTCATTTAAATCACTATAGGGAAAAACTTATATTCAAAATGGTGAGTTGGATGTCTAGACTAGTATATGTAGACCAGATAATATTTATCTAGGTAGGATGAATACCCAGATTGATAGTCTATATATAGAGGATCAAGGAATAAATTATATTGTGTTCCCTCTTGTAGTTGATTAATCTAGGGATGTCTTCCCCGATGACTTTTGAGGACTAACACTTCAAGGATCAGTAGAATTTATGATCAAGGTAGTTCTTAGAGGGACACTAGTATATATTACCTATCATAGGATTGCTACTCCTATGTTTTAGGATTTTAATATGAAACTATAATATTTAGAATAAAATTTTTATATGGATCAGTACATCTCCATGGGGTACACTGGTACATTTCGCCACGAATGTGAACAGAACCCATATGATTTTTGTGGATTACCAAAAAATGAATTTTATTTTACTGAAAATCCAGTATACATTACCTCACATTGGTGATCTTTATTACCATGTCAAGAGGATGAAGGGTATTTTAAAAGACCAAAATGATATTGTACAATAATTTTGTTCAACTCATTCCTTTATATATTCCATATACGACAATATGTAGGGGGTACTTTTTAGATTGGTATCTTATAATTTCATTTTTTCTTTATGAAAAATACATCCATCCTCGTGGATTTGATTAATAGGGGTTTCCATCCTAATCATGATTCATTTTTCAAGGTATTCATTGATGACATCAATGTGTATTTTGATTCCCAAAGTGACCATTCCTTTCATATTGACATCATTTAAAATTCACTAATTGAGCTCCAACTGTATTCAATGATAAGTAAATGTAATTTTTGTATCGACAGGGTTCACATATGGGGTCACATTATCTCAGACGTATGAGTTTTAGTTGACCTAGATAAAGTGAAGGAATTAGTTATCAGAGTGTATCCCAAGAACATCTTTGATATATGATGTTTTGTGGGGATAAAAGGTTACTAAATTTATTTTAAATTGGACTTATCAATATTTTCAACACATATTATGTTTTAAAAAAAGAGTGTTAAGTTTATATTTTTTAAATCCTACAAAACATCCTTTTAGTAGATGACGGAAATATTAAATTCATCACTAGTCCCGATTCTTCCAGAACTGCGTAGAAGCTATACAGTCTATTGTGATGCATCAAGTATCAAGATAGGATAATTTATGATGTAGGAACACAGATTCATTATTTTTGGGTCATTAAAGTTGAGAAATTATGAGAATAATTACCCAATTCATGATCTCAAGTTAGTAGTTATTGTACGCTCCTTGTGATTTTGGAAGAATTGCCTACTGGGAGAGTGTTTTGTCATGTTTACAAACCACAACATCCTCATGTATGTTTATTAACATCATGAATTGAATCATAATTAGTGGATATGGGTTGAATGTCTAATGTTATGTGAATTCTATCATGCGTATAACCTTGGTAAAGGTAAAGATGTTGATAATGCTCTGAGTAGGAGGACTCGGACATAGGAAGTCCAGGAAGCCATCGACAAATGTAAACATATGTATTTTTTAGATGCATATAGAGGTGTAGGACTATCATGGGTATTCTGTAATAGCATCTCTATCAGTGACCCATTTACTAATTGATAATGTGATAGTTAGGTAATTTTCATATCTGGAGGGCTTGTTCCTAGAATATAAAAATTCTGGTGGGGACATACCGCCAGATTGGATTCCTGATGATGAAGACATCCTATCTATACATGGGTGTATCTGGGTTCCCAAAGATATTGGAAAAGAGATAATGCATGCGTCACACGCTACATAGTGGTATGTTCACCTGAGTATCTCGAATATGTATCATGACATGTGCCAATTGTATAGATTGCAGGACTTATCACCAGATGTTCCACATTTCAGTGAGTGGAGGTGGTGAAATGGTGAATTATAGGGTTGTCAAATCTATTTCCGGTTCCATAATATTATTGGGTGGGTGTTTCCATGGATATATTATTGGATTAATGAGGTATACTCAAGGTAACGATTGAATTTTGATAGTCATAGTTTGACTGACGAACGTATCCAACATTCTTCTTATCGAGGATACTTTCTCAATTAATGAGCTAGGAAGGTTGTATATCTGTGAGATCATATGACTACACAGGGTCCCATTCACTATAGTTTTAGATAAGGAGGATAACATTACATCATCATTCTAGTAGGGGTTGAAAAATTCTATGGGTATACTGGTTCTTATGAGAACAACCTTTCACGCTCAGACCGATGGCTAGTCAAAACTGAAAATACAGGTTCTAGATGGCATGCTTCGTGTATTCATCTTTGAATTCAATGGTCCTTGGGAGAATCATGTCCCACTCATTGAGTTATCCAATAATACAATTTATCCAGATAAGATACACATTGATCATTATGAGTCCATATATGATAGGACATGTTGTTCTCCCCTACTTGTTAGTGGTAGGAGAGGCATCACTACTGGGTACTCGTCTAATTTAGGAGATATCAGAGTAGGTTCATCATGTCCAAAAGAAAATATTTATAGTTTAGTCCATATATAAATATTACTTTAATCGTTGTAAATGATATATAGATTTTGAGGTCAGGTATTATGTTTTCTTATGGGAATCAATTAGACATGGGCATAGATGAATATAGAGGCTAGGGAAATCTTCGCTGCACTTTTTCAGATACCTTAACGTTCTGGAGAGATTCGGGCTAGTAGCCGATCTATTTATCCTAACTCAGATGTACTGTTAAACGAATGTCATGTTTCCGGATTCATATTTTCACCAATATCAGGCTGACTTATCTCATACATTTGATTCTAAGGATGTTGATCCAGATGATGATGCTTCTTTTGAGGATTATACTATATGCATCATTGATCAAAGCACAAATGTTCTCTGAGGATGTTATGTCCCTTTGATATTGGTTCTATGATTGTACGGTCAAGTACATGATGTGACATGGGATCAGAAAGCTGACATACATACTTAGTGACCGAAATTATTCCCAGATGAAGCATTTCTACATCGAGAATGTGAACTCATGGATGAGATTCTTTAAGGATGAAATATTGTAAGTACCTTGTTTTTATCTCAAGTATGGATCCTTTTAAATTCATTCAAATTATTTATTACAAACCTAATTTGGATACAATTTCATGTTATAATGTTCCAAAGGGTGTATGGGGGTTTTTCTGAGTTTGGAACCCTGACTGATGGAGAAAAAAATTGGGATGCACATTTAGTAGAAATCATGTGACCAAGCCCACATGGTATCTAATAATTGTGCGAGTATTGACAGTGAAGTGGAGTTAGGAAAATAATTTACACTAACCATGTTATCGGGGCCACACAATCATGTGAAATTTCTATAGTTTTTAGCAGATCCATATCTTATGGTAGGATCATGGTTTGTCCAACCGTTCGGTCAAACCGTGCATATCTTTTTTTTTCAAATTACCAAATTACCCATAAATTCTTATATATTTTACCCATCCTTCATTTTCTCTTATTTACAATGGACTATGAATTCTTATTCATGAAGTATATCCCACCTTATCCTAACCTATAATTTAAATAAATCTATAATCTGGTGTTTGATTTAGCTTCTGATGGTCTCAATGGAACTCCATTGGTAGAGTTCTCATTCAACTTGATCATTTCTTCATTTTACTTTCTCTCGGTGATGATATTTAGATGTAAGATCATATTCCCTATTTTTAAGGAATTAATCCATACTTTCATTTTATGCCTACCTATACCAAATCATGGTCTAATTCTGGATGAGGAGGGTTTTATGAGTACATTATTTTTTGTTAAAAAATTATCCCTTAAATTCTTCTTGTTTTATACTATGTGTCATTATGTAGCATCATAGTTTCACGATGAATTGTCCTAAATTTTAATTTAAATATATTTTTTTCTTTCCTTGGTACTAAAATACTTATTAGAACCCAAACACTTACTGAGATGTAAAACCTCGGTGTAATCCACCCATTTGGTTGTTGCCTTCAATATGATTAATGGGCCATTATAATCTTATTCCCAAAAAACAAAATGGTGTTTTTTTACATAAATTAAATTCATGATACCATGTTTATATCGAATGAGTGTAGTATAATTTGCATGAATAGTTCCTTTAAAATTATAAAGAACTGAATTTCAGTGAGTGGTGGTCCCACCTCGTGTGCTTAAGCTAAACAATATCTACAGCCTCAGGAATATTTAATGTAAATAAGTTGTGAAATAACTATTGATAGTTAAAAAATAATGGACTACTTATATTAGCTTACAAATGAGGGTATGAAGTCCCTTGATAACTAGGGTATTAGGTTGGAAGACCCATTTTAATGTTTAATATTAATGGTCCTGGAGACCCTTCTTCTTAATTCAAAATGAGCATGGAGACCCAATCTAATTAAGGTAAATGGGTATGTAAACCCTTGTGTTAATATATGGCCATGATGTACCTATTCATTATTAATAATTGGTTCTGGTTTCCCCTTAAATAAATTTTATGTGGTAAGGTAATCCCCTGTGATACTATACGGGCATGACATCCCTTATTATACTATATGGGCATGAAGTCTATTTTTTTTAACTATATAGGCCTTGGAACCCTTTTTATATGATTATGAGAATGGTGCCCCTTACTACTGTGACACTAGTAATTGTGTCCCTATTCAATTATTCTCGGAAATATGTCCCCATTTCATGATACCTGGCATGGAATCCCCTTTACTATTGTGATACTAAGCATGGTGTACTTTATAAATGTGATATCTGTTATAGAATCCCTTGATACTTGTTTTGAAAAATATCAACATGGTCCAAAGGAGGTAGTGTCATCCTGGTTTCCTTTAGGAACCAAAGTTGACCCATTTATAGTTTTTATTACTATTTTTTCCTTATTATATCTACAGACATTAATATTTTATACATTAATTTGATATTTATATATGTTGTTAGTGGTGGACTACAGATATTTATCTCACAACCTAACTGAGGTGCCACTAGAACCTAGGCATACCATATACATGTAGGTGTAGATAAAGGGAGGCATCTTCTTTCAGATCTGTGTCTTAATGTATGATATAGGATAGAGGATTAGTAGCTGATCATCGTGTAGGTGCTTGGGATTAATGGAATGTTTTTTTGCCTTTTATAAATTTTATTTAACTTGTACATAATACATTATTTTTTTCTTGTATCCATGTTTTCCTTATAATTAGATACATAATAGAAATTATCATCCTTATGTATATGAATCAGTTTATTTCATTTGATTGTTGATATCAGTTTCATGGTTATTTACATCTTTCTCTACTGCTTATTCATTGGCATACTACTTCAAATATTTGTCTGTCAATTGTACAACTATGGTACACTACTAAGGAGGGAATATTTTTTCCATTGACACACTAGAGGCCCTCACTTATAGTTAGTAACATATGGTGTTTCGAGAGAGGTTTTTTAGTCCATTAGGACAACTAGGCTTAGGGAACATCTGATTGGCACTTGGGTCTAGGACATCCCAATAGTGACTGATGTCCCACTTTCCACCTTAGATTCATAAATTTTTTCACATAAATGTATAAAATAATTGGCTCCATAACCCATCCCCTATACTCACTAGAAATAACAACTCCCATTTCATGGATCCTTCTCATCCCAAGCATCGATGTAACCTTCAAATGTCACCCATTCAAACTTCAAAATAAAAGTTATCATAGAGAAATATGAACTAAAATCTTAACCAGGTTCATAACCATCAAACGACCAATAGTGTACTAGGAAAAAATTTTATTATCCTAAAACATATCCTTAAGAACTACTCTTAATGGTTCTTTCTATTAAATAATTTCATCTTTTAAATTAGTATCTTGGAATATAGCTGATTATCTCTCATCATACTCAGGGTGATGTCAAGATAAGGGGAATGATCACCAATTAAATAGGATTTTACTAAGATTTGATTTATTGGAATTTATAGCTCCATACAAGCCATGCTCACATCAGCTAGGCCATGCCTACATTTTCAAATTTCTCACACCAAATCTCTTTACCATGATTTCTTACGTCAATTCTATTTTAGGCCTAATCACTATGCACTTTCTTTTAAATTACCTAATGGTTTAGTTCATATTTATCTCATGTTTTACCTTCAAACCCTCGATCCTCAACCCTTAATTGTATATTCATTGACAAACCATTCTAAATATTTTCCGCAAGAAGTATGATTAGGCTAAACATACCATACACATCTGCATTACATCACTTAACACCCATTTCAAACCCAACTCACGCTACAGTGGGTCATCAGTCAACAAGGTCAAACTAACCATGCTACATGGTAGATTAGTATTTGAATAAGATGAATCATCCATTGGATATACTCTTCAAAATTAGTCATTTCACATGTTTTTTTATTTTTTGAATGATATCCATCCTCACAAAATTATTTCAGATAAGAAATAATAAACAATGCAAGAACAGGCCAACTGGGCCTGAAACCCCCAAAAATACTACCCAACATAAATAGTTTAGATAAAGAATCATGCAAAGTAATTTCAAAAGGAAATATATATACAATTACAGAACCAAAAGACTCTAGTACATTCCATGACCTAGTCTATAAAAGTTTCTATACAAAGATTACCCAAAAAAAAGAAAAATGAATCTCTTGAACAACATATTCTTCCGTTTTTTCCAAACAGAGGAACATCATTGACCTAATAGGGACTGATTAAAAAGTAAGGGTTCTTAGTCCACCCTCTTATCCATCATATATCTCACATGAGAAAGACATCCCATTCATTAAAATTTATAACTTAGAGTCTAATTCACCTAGAAACTCTCATTTATATGAGGTTAAACTAATATAGGTAAGAAACTATTAACCTAAAAGGATGATAATACATCATCATTGGTGTAATGAAATCACCTACCAACATTGGTGTACTAGGCCCTGATCATCTACAAGAACCCGAATAGGGAAGTGATCATTAAAATGTCTCAAAGTTAAAGTAATGGATAATGATTAAGTACTTTGTAGTATCCATATATGAGTATACCCCCTAAAAGTTCAAGATACTAGACAAATACTCATCTACCCAGGGTATCCTTTCGTTTTTGTGAGTCCTACTCAAGATAACTGGATCCCAAACATAACCACACGCCAAAAAAACTAAAAGGACTCATTTATCAAAAAAAATTATACCAGAAGATGTTACGACAATAAAGCTAGATCCTTACATAAAAAATTAATTGAACCTAAAACAAGGTCACACGTAAAAGATCCCTAGGACCATTCACCTTATAATTAGGTCCAAAAAATACATGAAATATGTCATCAGAGTTCCACATCAATGATCATGTTCTCATTAAAGGGAAATATCAAGGAAGAATGTAAACTGAAACGTTAAATGAATATCCTTACAAAAAAAATTAAAAGGATTAATTTTTAAGAATTTATGAAATTTTCATTCGTATAAACATTAAAAACATTTCATATACCATGGATATAAAGTAATAGTTCTTAGAGAAGCTGTAAATTTCATTTTATTTTGTAAAATCCATTCATAATTTGGTAAATTATCTCATAATTTTTCCTTTTTTTCTTTTCCTAAACATTTATTTAATTGATGTGTTTTTAGTACCAGTTCTGTTAATTAAAATTTCAATTTATAGTCTTCTAATGAAAGCACAATTTGATTTTTAATTGTAATTTTAATTTATTCGTACCTATTTTGTGGAGAAATGAAACATGGATGAGATTTCCACCTGATTGTTTGATATATTTTGGGGGATTCAATTCCTTTTTCAATCATTCACACCAGGTTTTTTATTTGTAAATATTCCATAGAAACTCCCAATAGATCCCTCATCCATAACTGAGTACAGACCTTTATTCCAAATGTTGGTTTTGCTTTGGGGATTCACGCCAAACGACACATAGGAACTCACATTGGTTGAGAGGAAGGGAGGCCAGGCTCATCCCCATATTTTGGGGGGAATTATTCCCAACTTCCGGACTCTTTTATAAATTTATGATATGTTTGTGAAATTTACCACATACCATGATACGATACTATTTACCCCATGTGTTAGTGACTCGATTATGAACATTTAGTGATAGGAACAATTTTCATGAATATCACAGGTTCTCTATCGTTCTATTATTAATTTATGATGTTGTATTTAATTTCCATTTTTAGGAAATTTGGAGACCATTTATCTCTAGGGAGATGGATTGTGTCACAGACATGGGATTGAAACTCCTTGAGGTTTCCTACATATCCAATAAAAATAGGATTAAAACCCACATTGTTTTTTGGAATTGTTTAAGGTCATGTGACTACATCCATCTATGTAGTTTAACGTATTGCGATACAGACATAAATATCAGGCTCAGAACTGATTGAGGCATCCTACATATCCTTTTTTTTGATAAGAATCAGTTTCTATGTAGTTATTATAATGGGTGTTTGTGTCATGATAGATATACCAAAAATGCCCCAGGCGGGAGTTATGTGTGTAAGGCTTCCATGGATTTATTCGTCAATAGTATGGCCATTTGTGAAAAGATGGGATGTAATCTAAATTACAACCCATTTTTTATCCCATACTGGGGAATCCTAATCACACTATCAGTAGATTCATCACCATTCTCTAATCCCATGCTAGTCATACTCAGTGTGAGAAGGAAGTGATAGAAAACTATTAGACACATTTCATGAGAACATATCATTGTAGTGCTTACATATTAATTCTTCCCTTTTGAAGGTATGATTTCCCATCTCCTGGAGGATATATTATGGATCTCTCTCCATAGTAATCAATCCTATTTATACCATTTATAACATGAATCAATGTCATAATTGATTATTTCATCCCAAACTCACTCGTGGGTTTGACGCACTCGAGGGTATGATGGGGACTGATACCTAAAAATATTTTCTTGTGTTATCCCACTTCTCGTCCGTTGGTGGGAAATGAAATATGGTAGACGTATGGGAGATTATAGTTCCCTAAGTTAAAAATAATTGGGGCATGATGTGACTTACACTGAATCAGATTTCCATTTGATCTTAGGTCATAGGAAGGCATCCTATGTATCCTATTTGTTGAAGTAACATGAGTTATTGTAGTTTATTGACCCGTTAACCCACTGATGGGATAAGGTGGGTGATCATTCTTGAAGAAATTAATGTTCTACCCAAAGTTGTAGAAATGTTGGGGGCTTATACCTAGATGGTTTAATTATTGATCAGGGCTAACATGTAGAGGCTTCCTTATCATATACTAATACTCTATCTTTTGATGGATAAAGAGAGATAAAAACCATAAAAGGATAATCTGACTACATGAACAAAAAAGGGTCTCATGAGTGTGTAACAATGTATTATCATGGAAACATCCCTTATAATATTTTTATACATCCAATTGTTCCTAGTCGGGGTCCACATGAAATGATTCCAAGTGTATATTCAAAACAATGTTGGCATGCCATAAGGGATCTTCTAGATACGTCCTAGATGTCTGCTGGAAATTCCTTTATTGTCTTCCAAACATTATACATTCTTTATTCAGACACGGAATACACAACGAACAGTTTCTTTTTTATCAATTTACATGTCTTGGGTGTCTATTTATAATCAAACTGGACATGCATGAGATACTTTGCAAAACCAAAGTGGACATGTTCGGGGTCTGGAAAATGATCAAAGAAGATATGACTGTACTCTATTGTATGATCGACCTGACTTGTATTCATACTATTTCATGACAATGATTACATGTATAGGGGTAATCTCATAATCATTTTGACATGTCAGAGACCCCTTCTCATGATTGAAGTGAATTATCTCATACGGTCACATGAAAATACTCATAGGTTGATATGTCAAGGCATGAAAATTCCAATAATGTTAATAATCTATCACAAAGTCCAATTTCCTTGTTCATAGTAAATCGCATGATGATTCTAACAAGTCAACAAACAATTGAAATATCAAACCAACTTGTTTGGGGTATTTTTTTCCATTAAAGTGAGATATCCAAGGCTTACCAATGACATCATGAGTTCAATGAGTAATCTTGCAATAAAATGACCATTTATTAATCCTATCTAGGGGTCTTGTAAACATTTCTATCATATTTCACTAATAAAATTGTTGAATTTTCATGCCCTAAGGGATCATGCTCACATTTGCGTGGGATTTTATTTTCCTTGTGGGAATACATGTCTAAAACTCACGTTGGAGGCATATGTCTTGGGGTTGAAATGAAGTGGAGGGTTCATACCCAAGTGCCTTTATCCATGCTAAAGTCACGTGTATGGTGGTGACACCACACCACGCTATATTACTTAGTTGATTTACATGACACTCATGAGGTCTTCATCTACATCCAACCAATATTTATAGGCTTACCATTGGCATCAAAATCATGGGTGATGAAGTATGTTATATGGAGGGAACATGTAATATAAGATGTGTGTCCATGGTGTTTGGTTTGTATGGATGGGTACATAGGGAACCGCATGAAAAATGGATTTTATTTACATTGTTGCATTATTATAGAATACAACCTATGTATTACTTAATCAAATGAGTCTGATAAATGAATGACTCATGACAGGACTGTCGAAATCTCAACTACCCATATGTAGCTGCAAAGCCTCCATGGGGTCTTATTATGAACTCCATAAGCATGCTGGAAACTAGATGGAGTTCCTCCTGACAAGGTAGCTAGTTTCAAGTTTGTATGCATGCACTATAAGATATGGTTCTCTCAGTATTTATGTGACATGAATGATGTTCCTATAAGATGTACTATGAATAAGTGTAAGGGAGTGCACATTAGAACTGTAAGCACGATCAAAGGCCCTATTTGGTGAATTAATTAACCCAATGGATTATCACGTGTTCACGTTACTACCTCATATAAACTAGGCATCACATGATTATATATTCATCATGTCATATCTTGGTCTAAAAAATTCATGTAGTAGGTTCTCTTGATCAGTTAAGGAGGTTCTCCCATGGAAGGTTTCTATATTATCCTATTTCTTTTCTTCCTCTCTCAATTCCCCCTCACATGTGTATTTTTTAAAGGTAGTTAAGAGAATTTATCTGCAAAAATTGGTCAAAGAACTTTCCAATTTTTATGGGGGCATGTCATCCAAATCGGCTGAGGTGGTGGAGGATTTCCTGTATCATTATTATATGGTCATGAGGTAGCTTCACATTATCTTTATTAAAATATATGATTTCTCTCTCATGGTTAGATGATTTTTTTATTCTAATTAACCACATTATATACCCTGATAAATATTTTATAATTGATATGAAAATAAAGCAATTGGTGGAAGGATCTTGCAGTTATAATATAATTTTGAAAAGTCATGTGAAGGAATTCACATTGATCCCATGATCAATGGATGGTCATGTGATTGATTTGTTATTTTGTGGGATATCTTGTGATATAACTCTAGTTTTTTAATATGAATCTTCTGGTGGATCACATACATGAGTTATAAAGTGTATCGATCAAAGGTGCATGCTTGTTAGTTTTCTCTTACTTGATCAGCTATCAATGAAAGACAGGAGATTTTGGTGATGTTGAGGTAGTTTTAGGAATAACTCACAAAGTTGAACAAGGGTGTCGTTAGGGTGAAGATGAGTTTAGGGTTGCATGACATCACTTGATTTAGAACATGTGTAATTCGAGATAAACTATTTTATAAAAGGGTGTTTCATGGGATTTCGAAGGATTTTTAATATCATCTTATTAAATGATAAAGAAGATGTGATTTAATAATATGAAAAATAGCATGAAAATTTCATCCCATATATGAAATCATGTTTTTATTCCCTCTAGTATATAAATAAAGTTGTGACCATATTTTAGTCAAGCTAGAAATGGGGTTCTTCACCACTACAACCTATAAACACCAACACTCTGGCTTCGACCCTGCAGGATTTCTACCAATGCAATGTATTCTATTGGGCTCATTCACAACAAGCCTATACAAGGACCCATCCTCTCATTTCTAGCACTATTCTATTGCCATCTAGCTGGCCCAGGCTGGCTACCACTGGGTGTGGTTAACACTGATCCCACATGGGCTTGTGGATGAGCCCTGGAATGGATTGATAGTGGATTGGATAATATTTTTTCTAACAGGGATAAAATTTCCATATATTAATAAGGTCTAAGACCAATACTTATTTTCAAGTATTCCATGAATCCACATCCATATTTCCTCATAGTCTTTAAAACAGATGAAATATTCAACGGAAAAGTGGTAGATGCACAATTATGAGTCCCAAAATCGCCTCCCCCCATAAATGAGATTATTTCAAAAAAAACATAATATAATTATATGGAAACCGTAGATCAATTTTTGGAACATGTGAATATATTACAATACTTGATACTAATCTTTCTAGGGGGATCTATCTCGAGCATTCCAACTAAAAATTTTTAGGTGTTATCCATTAGAGACTTGTGACTATGAATGATAGACTAAATTTGAAATAGAATGTGTCTTAGTCTTGGGAGATGGTTACCCTAAATTTATAATCTTTATGAATTCAAGAATCTAACAGTGATTGGGTATAATGTAACTTATAGATATATCTAATTAAGTTACATTGACATCTCTATGTATCCCATGAGAAAGGGAATCATGTCATAGTTAGTTCTGAAATATACCACTGTGTAGATCAAACCCAGGCACATGAAACATAGGTTCACAAATAAATAACTCTATGAAAAATTTCATTATATAGATCTACCTCATATATTGGATGAATATTGTCGCTATTTTCTGAGAAAATATCGGTTAGATATCAATTTTTTAGTGGTGATGTTGCTCAGAACATCCACTATGTCCATCCTTTGTGTATAAAACCAAATAGATCCAATCACCTAGTTTTGAGTTCATAACATACAAAACATTACCCTTTCAGAAATATTAATGAATGACCATTAAAATGAAATTCATCCATGATGAACTTTCTATAGTAGTGTTGAGATCATATGATTTACTTAAAAAATTTGGTTTTGGTATCCTTCTAGATGTCAAAATTCTATAACTTCTTCCTAATTTAGGGGACATACCAAGCATAGATTTATTTTGTATAAATCCATATAGTGGGTGGAAAAGTAGTTTTATGTCTTTATTTATTATTCCATAACTTTTTCTGAAGCATCTAATTGAGGAAGACAAAGAAGGATTGGACTTGAATTTTTATCAGGTTTCCATCTTATAGGTTTTGACCAGACAAATTTCTATGCCTATTCTATTTTGTAAATGCTCAATATTTACTAGATCACCAAAAGTACAAGTCTAGCAAGCAGCGACTCAACTATTTTCTGAAGATTTATTTATCATATTTTCATCCTAGAGAGCATTATACCTTTTTTAGTTGGGTTTTTATGGTCTTGTGATATGGACCATTACTATGTTGTAGTTTATAGTCATTTAAATCATACCATTGTTGTACATTAGTTTAGTGTCTTCTAGATTGGACCTTTTTAAAGCTTTAGTTTATGGTATTCTATCTTGGACCTTTCATGTGATGTATTTTAAGGTCTTCTAGCTTGTAAATTTGATTTATTTTAGTTTAAGGTCTTCTAGAATGGACCTTGAGATGATATGATATATAAATCCTTATGGTTAGGACTAGAGTGACAAATATGGACTTGGGAAGACATATCGTGGGATGACCGCAAATAAAATAAGGTTCTGGGTTCCACCATGGTATTTCCATGGCTCATTAGGGTTGTAGATCCTTTATTATAAGGAGAAGATACCATTGGTTCATACATCAAATACTTTAGGCATCAATAGAATGTCCAAACAAAGAGTTCTCTGCTATTTTCAAATTTTAATGGAATATATATGGAGGGAATATTAGTCTAAGGTAAAATACTATAGATTATACACCCATCTAGATAGTTGGATTATGTTTGATAGGATTCATAACCAAAAATTTAGAGTCAGTGAATATGGGTTGGGGAAGACATACCAGGGATGACCCATAACACCCAAAGGTGATAGGTTCCCCCACGGTGTCTCTAGGGCTCATGAGGATTGGAGTTACTTACTTTCAAGTAGGATATTCCTATAATTTTTAATTCAAAATACTTATGCATGAGTCCATAAGGCTTATATGTATGGCCAACTAGAGTTTAGCCTCAATCTTTTCCAATGGTCATTGACTATTTTTGAATACTAAATAATCTGACCAATAAAGTAGTTTATGGAAGATAATATATCTAGTAAGGGCTCTAGAACCTTAAGGAAATTTAGCTCAAAATGATAAGTTTTCTCCATATGCCATTTTGTTTGGAATTTTTAGGTGTATTCGGGGATAGAGATTTTCATTCCTTCAATGATAAAGGGTGTAGAACATGGTGACCTAACATTGAGGATGTCAAATTCTGTTGAATATTCTAGTTAAATGAATTTTAAATCATGTTATAAAGTGCTTAGGTCGTGTTGACTATATGGAACAATCTTGTCAGAAATGATCCAAAACACCCTCTGGTGATGGGTTCTTCCACGGTGAAATTAGGCTCACATGAAACAGAAATCCCTTTATATTGGGCCAAGATGTCTCTGGTCGGTGAATCTAAGTCATTCTTCATCAATATCATGGATGAAATAAGAGATGTCTTTTCTATCCCAAGGTCTATGGAATGATTGTGACTACCTGTGGCATTCAAATCATGAATTGTGATTTAAGGATAATGTAATATCAATAAAGAGTTTGTGCACCCTAAATGTTGTTCCACTACCTATAAAATATATTCTCCCAATGATGAGATGTTATAAATCATTAATCTAACATTTTTAGATACTAGGGGTCCAATGATAATATATTTTCTTTTAATAGGGATCAGATTAGGCCCTACGAGCTTTACACCATATTTATTTTCACCCAAATATATTTTCCTAAACTCTAGAGGTGAAGAGTTTGGTAGGCGAAGACATGAATTTTTTTAGGCTACTCTTTTTGGGTTTTCAACCTAACAAGTTCTTTGTCTCTTTTTTCATGTATTTTAAGGACTTTTGATTTGGACCATTATAGTCTATCAATTATGTTCATACATCTTTTACCAAAGGGTTGGCTATTTAAGGTTGTGACACTCATAAATCTATTATAGGGAATATTACCAAAGATTCAAATTATGATATAAGGTCCTAGAGTATTCCAAAATCATTCTAGGTGGGAGATTCAGATTTAATAAATTACGGTTTAGGGTTCTGAGGATATGAGTAATGGTATTGGAAAACCCTATCAGTGATCAACCAAAACACCCTCAGGTGATGGGATTTTCCATGATGATTTCAGGATCAAATGAATTGTAATTCCTTTCTTACAGGGACAAGATGTCCTTGGTTTTTTGGTCTAAGTCCATCTGCACTAGTATCATGGTCACACTGAGAGATCTACTTTCCCTTCCAAGTTCCATGAAAGGCTTGTTAAAACATGAGACCCTCAATACATGAATATTGGTATATGGATTGAGGTTCGTTAAAAGGTATAGTAAGCACCCTGTGATCTACTTGATTGGGGTGAGGTTATTGTGGTCCTTTGATAAGCATTGATGATGAGTTATGGCCTGCAAATTTTAATGTCAATAGTGGGCATGTAATTACATCAATGAAGTTTAACTTTATGCAGTAAGGATATTTTTTATATTTTTAATGTCATGTGACCATGAAATTTTTCTTTCTGTTTAACATCATAAATTAAGAATGTATTTTTTGTTCAGTTTTAATGTAATGTGACAGGGTGTTTATATTACAATTTATCACCACATAGTAAGTATGTAGGAACCAATGTGAAGAATTGTGTAAGATATATTATATGTAGAAGAAGGAAATCTATAGATCTGTGTCGTATATAGGAAAACTGATCTTGTACGATACAACTCCTATGTTGTTGTGGTGACTTTTTTTACCAATTTTTGTAGATGGTCCTAGGTTTGAAGATCCAAGCCTCACTATATATCATGTGATGACATTAATCAAGTATTACATAGTTCTTTAATGGGATGTTTTCTACACATGTATGACCTATACATTGGGGTGGGAATTATTTCTATTTATTTTCATAGATGGGTCCAAGATTGGATATTCGGTCATCACTACTTATCCTATGATAATAATAATCAAGAGACATGTTCTTCTTTAGGAACAGTGCAGTTTAACATCATGCAACAAGGATATGGGATTCACAATGTGAAAAGGGGTATTACAACTAGTTCTAAATATAGAAATGGGGGGTGTCACTATATATCCTATAATAATAGAAATAATGGAACAATTAATTCTTAAGAAATGAAATTCAGGATCTAGTCAATCGAATATGATGTAATGGGGAATTTTTTCATTGTTCTGACTAGACATGGGATTGAAGAACTAGGATTCATTAAGTGTTATACAGTGTTATGAATCAAGTAACATGAAGTTCTTGAGAAATGTGGATTGGTTTGAGACCAATCACTAGAAATAGTGTTCCTCTCAGGAGAGGTCCATATGAATGTCCAATATTATGTCATGAAAAGGACATCAACCATGCAGTTTAATTTCATTCAGTGTGGACTCATAGTATTCCTTTTATGGTCTTTCATTCAGGATCACGATAACCCTATCATGAACCGATATTCTTGTTTTTATAGTGTGAGAAATAAAGAACTCTCTAGGTTCCTCTCGAAATTAAGAGGGATCTAAAGCATGAACATGGGTCACTTTCATCACGGGGTGGTTGCACTATTATATAGGATTGATTCATCTCTATAGTTATCATTAAATGTGAGAATCAAGACATACATAGTTCTTAAAAACTCATGCAATATAATGTTACATATAAATAACTTCAGTGATGAATTTTAACATCTAGTAGTAAGAACGTAGGTTTCCCAACATGATTGAAGATGAATTTTTTTTGAATCTATTTAGTATAACATCATGTGGTTAGGATGTGTGCCATACAGTTAAAATTCATCTATTAATGATGAGGATCACCTTAGGTCAAATAAAATTAATATTTTCACTAGACCCAATACTAGAGGTTTCTGAATCACTATGTTTCATATGATGTCCTAAGTAAATCCACCTGTAGTTCTTGGATGAATAGATTCCATATGTGCACCTAATTCTCACACCAGGATGGGGGGAATTTAATACATCATTTGAAAAGATCATTGTCATGTGTGGTAAGTAATTAGAGAGATTCTTCTTCCCATGTAGTTTTGTATCATTTAGGGATAATTTTCTCTTCATAGTTTAGTTTCATGTGTTTAGAAAATGAGATTTCATGTAGTTTAAAGACTTACTGCTCTAACATGATACATTGTGTAGTTTAACATCATGCTGCTAGGATGATAGATGTTTTTTAGTTTAATGTCTTGCTATTATGAAAATATATTTATACATTAAATTTCATGTAGGTAGGTATTTCTCCAAATACATTAACATCATATTGTTAAGATTAAATCCATAAATATTAACATTATGTGGTTGAGATTAGCTCAATAAAGTTTAACATCATGTGGTTAAGAAGAACTATGGAACTCCATTTTCAACCTATTTATGATCTCATAATTGCAAGAGGAAATGGATCTAGAAATCTTTGAGAGGATTCTTCCTGCTAAGACACTTCATATATCTATTTCATATACTTCTTTATCTGATCTATATGTCTTTATATAACCAGACCATATAGGTTACCTCTATAGGACTCTAATTGACCATGGTGATGTGCTGCTGATAGTTTATTGGTGTATTGTGTACGGTTAACCCCAAAATTTTGAGAAACTTTTTATATGAAGGTTCATGATATTTTTGATCACCTATTTATATGATGTTACCTGATATTTTTGTGAACCTCCATATAAAAAGATGTCTGGATAAGGGGATCATTTCCTTGCCTATTGAATATATCATTATGGGGAGGTTCATCATGGTGGATGTCACGAGTAATGTCCTTGTTATCTATAACCACACTACCATGAGTTATATTATCATGGTGATGATCACCTACTTCTTCAGTTGAATAGTTGACGGACCCTTGGTGTGATAAGAATGTGTCTCGAACAAACTCAAGAGATATAATACTACTCTATTAAGGCTACTAGAATCTATTGATAACCGTCTAGTGCTATAGGAATATGATCCTGCTCCTAAAATGTTGTTGGGGTTTTCTAATGATATTGTCTGACAAGGATATGAGAATTTCCCAAGGTGTGTTCCACACTCACGTGTTGGGCCTTGTCCAAAATGGGGATATGAGTCTAATCCTAGGAATTTGGATTATTCCAAGGGATTTATATTATAGGATTATGTTCCCATCTTGATGTAAGTACCACTATCACTTGGTGATCCCCTGTCAGAATGGGAATATGAACACAGTCGGAATAATATTTACGCATCAAAATGTAAAGAACTAATATTTACTTACATGGACATTTCATTAAATCTGTGGAATTCATAATACATGACACAAACAGATGCACAAAGACCGTATTATATTAGTATTTTTGGAAACTTGTAATATAATATTCTAACATGGAGAAAGGTCTTCAATATATCCCATAAAGATCTTCCCCTTTAGTATTCCAACCAAAAAACATTCTTTATATCCTGGGGAAAATAAAACATAAAAAGGTTGAGCTCAAATGCTCAGTAAGGGTAAAAATAATGAACATCAAAAAAACATAAACATGAGAATTTGAAAACATGAACATAATTATGAATATTAAAATCGTGAGTCATAAAATAAATCATAGCAGTACATAAGTGATGGATCCCAAAGAAATATTAACCACAATACAATAGAATTGGAATAAAACATAGAATTGTGGAAAATAAATAATCACATAATAAGATTTCAAAAGTATCCAATACATTTCTTCCAAGACCACCATAGTGGAAAAAGTCCTTTACTGAACTGGGTTGACATGACGTTCCATGCATGCATTACTGAACCGGATTTACATAACGTTCCAACCTTGTATTACTGAACTAGATTTACATATAGTTTCAGTCATGTCTATCTAATGAGATATAAATCTTTACCCGGTGCATTGGAGGGAGATATAGGTCCCACCTATCTTATAGTGAAACCATTCTTATGTGTGAAATAACATAAAAACATTCACCATAGCATAACCCATGAAATAAAATGGTATTCTTGAACATCATTCCATCATAATATAATACATATAAAATCACATTAAATCATTAAAATAATACAACAATAATAATAATAGCGATAGAAATATAACCCTATTTAAAGATCATCATCTTAGATGGAAAATAGTTTTGATAAAATATATGATCTTAATTCTAGTGGATAATATACTTTCTTCTTCAGAAACTTTTTCATTTCTAAAAAATCCATGAAATTTTACATGAAATAAATTTAGTTGAAAAAAATGAAATATTATATTCGATGCTTCATGTAAATAAGGCCATATGAATACAGAAAAATCCATTCATTCCAAATAAGTTAAAAACATTCTTCTTGAACTCTTCCTGGAAAAGTCAAAAAAGTACCTCATATGGAAAAAAGAATGATTTCCTCCATACCATTAAATAAAAATACACCAATGGGTAAAATTGAATTTAAATGTATTAAAAGGCTATAAATAATATTATATTTTCAGGAAACATGGATATGGATGATAAATAAACTCACCGTAAATGCTTATGAATAAACAATCTCGAAAAATAATGAGATTGCGGAATTATTCGTTACCATAGGTCCAATTTCTTCCATATGTGTCCAAAACACCTGTATAGTGAGATTAAACATATTATTAAGTTGTATTAGAACCGTAATAATATTTATGATTTCATTTATGATCCACTTATGACTTTATATTGACTAATTATTTATCAATTCCACGTTGAAGCAACATTTTGTGTAATAATCATTATATTTATCATTAGTGTTTTGACTTGTTATTCGTGATATTATTACATAGATTGTGATTTAATTACTTCCATATTTTAAAACATTATTTATATATCATAAATATTCATTATATAAATATATATTGTAGATGGATAAATGAAATGCAATACACCGTTCATAGTGATGGTAGACCGTACGTAAGAATGAACGTTGTTTCTGTTTCCATATTAAATTGAATTGATGGAAGTAAATGAAATATTTATAAATAAATAAATCCATTATAATTATTATTTCATATATTTCATTATTATTTATTATATTTACATTATAATCATTCTTTAATGTTTAACATGGATAATAAATCTCATTGCATCTAGGAGACGGAAGTCTGTACATACGCACAAGCGACGATATCATTCACTTAATGGTTATATTATATGTAATTTGATGGTATATTACTTATATATAATAATTATCAGGTTATATTGATTATCTAAATCCATTATAATCATAAGTATACCCATCCAAATTAAATATTGTTGAATAATAAATTACACCACAGCTTGGAGACAGTAAGTCGTACATACGCACACATGGTGATATTTTTATTTATAGGATTGATAAAAGGAGGTTAATGGTTTTCCAATAATTATTATAACATATCAGAATTTAGAAGATACTATTGTTATTACTTTATTATGGAAACAACATAAGAAGAGGAAGTAGAAGAAGAAAATAATTTTGAAAGATGTAATAAAACAATTACCTCTTTTTCCAGTATCTCTATTTGATTTGCACAAAAGGTCTCTCTATGATGGATTTCATCACAAAATGTGGCCTCTATGAGAAATGGATTGATTTTTAGAGATTATTTTAGTAGATTTCGGATGATCCAAATGACTTTAAAGGTGTATGTAAGTGGATAGACTTGGTAGCTTTTATAAGCGGGGGAGGGGTACTTTAGGAAAGTCTTGAAAGATTAATTTATAATAAATTTATTTTCGATGTACAATGATCCCAAACTCATTTATTTCAAATATAAGATTATTATGGGTCAAAATACTCTCCATAAATATTAGGCATGTTTGTATTTTATTTTAACCCTTATCATTTTTATTTATCATTTTTTAATTTATTTAATTTTATTTGTGGTTATAATATTTAAAGTTTTAAATGGTTATAAATATTTACTAAAGAGTTGTTAATTGTCCATAATTGAATAATTCATGAAATTTGGTACCATATAATTTTCAATTTGTAATTTTTAAATATCTTTGTTATTTTTAAATAATATAATAATATGATATTTTATAAAATATCAATAGTGTCAATTTTGACACTATTTGTTTATTTGAATTTAAATAAAATAAAAACCAATGATAAATTCAAATAAAAGTATTTAATACACTAATTCTATGTCATTTTCATCTATAAATTTTTTTGAGAAAATTAATTAGTTAATATTACATTTATTTTAATATTTTTAAAACCATTAATTTGATATTTCTATCAAAAACAAATTTCTACATCACTATTGAGTCATCATTAATGGTAATTATTTAGTCTCTAAAAATTATTTATAATCTTAAATGATGTATATAATTTCATTATATTTCCATATACTATTAATTTTCTATGTTTCATCATGTTTAGAAATATATTAAAATTATTATACTTATAAGATATATGAGAGTGACAAGTTCTCGTCTTCTTTTGTTTTAATTATAATTACATCACTTTCCTGGAAAAATATCAATTAAATTAATCAATTCCAACCATTAGGTGGTATTGGTCATATTTAATTCATATAATGGGATTTTGGTAGGTTTTAGGGTAATTTTATTATCTTTATTATTTTCTTTATTACCCTAATTTTCCTGATTTTCCTTTAACTATGGTAAATAAAAATTATCGTAGTTACGATAAAAGAAAAGTAACATATTAACATATTTTGGACCTAATGATTCCAAAAATAGAATCCTATTTTCAAAATTCAAAACATATAATTTTAATGAATTAATTTATAATTAATTCCCACTCTCAAAACCAGAAAGTGCATTTTTTTTCTCGAAATAACATGTATACCCATTGCATTCTGAAATCTCTTCTAGAGGCACAATGTGAAATGATCTTCCTTATTTTTAATTATAGTACAAGGGACCCCATGTAGTTATATGATCTCATGGAAATACAATCTTTCTAGCACATGAACTGAGACATTGTACTTGAATGAAAGAAAGTGAGATACATTCTTTTTTTATTGAAACCCCATACTACGTCACTACATCTAGGAAAACTTGGTAAAATGACTACAAATTACATGGAAACATATTCACATTCCTATAATTTCACTAGAAGTGGTAGTAATAATCAATAGTTCTATGATCCTCCTCCTTGACTTTCAGACAGGTGGAACACCTAGGGATAATGCTTGTTATCTGACATTTCATCCCATGACTCCAATATTTGGAACACATATCTCGATACATTTTGGAGATTCATAGACGAACTTCACACTATGGAACATATTTCTATCACATAAAATCCAATCTCATATCTGTAGGAACCCAAAAATATCCACGAATATGCTGGTTTTTGTCTCTATCCACAAACCAATCTAGAGGTAGGTCATCTCATGAAATACTCTAATGGAGAACAAAGCCTTCAGAATATGAAAATTTCTTACTCATCATATTATCAAGGAGGGAAGTTGTGCCTTTCGGCACTTAGAGGTAATACTACACATGAATATCATGACACTCCAGTTTTACCTATGAGAATAGGGCCCTCAATTTCCATCTATCTCTGCTTTCCCATACATCATGTTCATGAGAATTTTGAATCAGTGTATACAAAACATCATTTCATTTACCATACATATAGGTACGATCAAAATCAAAGGAATAAATATATTATACCCCTATACAATTTCTATGATTTAATTCATTATTTATAAATATATATTTTATGGTATATTTGTCTGTATACCCCAAAAATAGAACACACATCAAATAGTGTCTCCATCAACTTAAAGCATGGACAATTGCTTCTTGATTGACATTTTTTGTGGGGTAGTTTCTCTAATCATAAAAAAATTATATAGACCTATATGCAAAAACTCTATCCTTGTGCATAACCATTTCTACCATGTTGATGCATAATTCATCACATTACATTGTATATCCTCTACTAGGCTCTGTCAGAATCAGAATAGGTGTCGAGAAAATTCTCTATTTTAGCCCCTAAAATAATTAATTTTATGATTCTAACCATATGAAATTGACACCCATCATTTTAATACCATTAAAGGGTACATCCAGCCATTATAATTCATATATGAAACACCTATAATATTCATCCATCTATAATAAAATTTTTATATCAAACAAGTTCTTAGGCTGATCCCCAGAAACAACAACACTAGCCTTATCTAGATTAACAGAGACTCCTGATTCAAATGTAATATGACCCCAAAGGGACCTTTTTCAATAAAAAAGTGGTAGTTAGCATGATTTCCCAAAATCTAATGCCCTCTCAGTGTACTCAAATTGATCTCAAGGTTCATAAAAAGGTCACTATGAGTGTGAGAATACAATAATATTTCATCAAAAAAGACCAGGACAAAAGAATCTAAATATGAGTGGAACACATAATGTGTTGTATCCATAAAAATGGTTGGTGAATTTATAAGACCGTATCACCTGAAATGTTACACATATAGACCATACCGATTGTGAAAGGTTTTATAAGTTATTTATGATGGGCCGACTCACATCTGATGATAGCCTGATCTTGGGTCAGTCTTAAAAAACCATGGATCCTCAGATCTGGTCCAAAAGGTCATCTATTCAAGGTAGTGGATATAGGGTCAGGATTGTAATATAGTTCAAATGTATGTAATCCATGCACAAAAAAAACATATTTTCCTTCTTGGTGAAAAAAATGGGTGAACTCCAAAAGGAAGAGTTAGGCCATATAAAACCATTGGCTTATAAATCCTCTAACTATCACTTTATATTCTATATCTCGTTAGGTACCATCATGTATGGAGGAATGGAGAATAGATATGTTCTTGAAATGATATATATTGTAATCTACACCTCTCTCTGAGGAGGTGGGCCATAAATATTATCAGGAAAGACATCTCTAAAATGATCTACTATTGGAGGGAATTCAGAATAATGTAATCCCTAATCCTCCATAAATAGATTATCAATCTAGGCAGGCACTTTTCCAATCCCATGATTCTTTGGTCTAGTTCTACTAGCCCAGAAATTCCCATAAACTAAAGAACACAAGCTTTCGTGTTCAATACATATAAATGTTGTGTATTTTTCTTACAAAATAAAGCGAAAAAATACACAACATTTAATACAGTCCCTAAATGTTTATTGTTCTAGGTTTTGGAGATTTAGATACATTTCATAAAACATAAAAATATTAAAAAATAAAATTTAACAAAAATTCATCACATGAAATACCTCCACAAAGAAAACACGAATCATAAAGTAAATACACTAACCCAGTAAAAAATAAATTTAAAACAAGGGAAGAGAAATTATTTTTTCTTAGTAAGGGGATTTAAAATCACAAGTAATTACTTTTATTTAATTATGTTGAATAATTATCTACTTAAAAATAATTTTCAAAAATATTAAAATCTAAAAAGTTCATATTGTTTTGAAAACCATAAATTTTCAATGTAATAATATTTTGTAACAAAACATTGTATTTCTCTATTTGAAAAAAAATAATTTTGGAAGATCAATTATGAAACTCAATAGACGTTAAGAAAAAATAAAGGACACTTAATGGTATCTCAAATGGTAAATATAACCTCATTTTCATGGATTCACACCTCATACTATAACATAAAATTCAACACTCTAGTGACAATTTTAAGAAAACATTTTATTGGTCCCACCTTTCTCAATCATAAGTAAAAAATGCTTCAAAATAATACATACATAAATTATTTTTATTAAAATAAAATAATCCTATATAATTCTTAATATGTAATCAACATTCTTCTAGTAATTTTAAAATCTTATTTAAGAGAAATTTATGATTATAAACAACAATTCTTAATTATAATTCAGAAATATAAATGAATAATAAAATAAATGAATGGTTAAATAAAAATTCATAATATATATATAATATTACAGATGATGGCCATATCTAATGTTATTAACAATGTTCATGAATCATTGAAGATTACTAGTCCATAAAATGCCATATTTTATAAGTTACAACATGTTTTAAGTAAATTGTACACTTAAAATTATTGTGTTAAGGGAACACATAAATGAAAAGAAAACATTTTAATGTAAAAATATCAATAATATCTTATTAAAAAAATGGAAAAATTAAATTATTCTTATATTATAAATATATAAAAATATATAAACATAAAAAATGAAATTGAAAATATCTGTTATGTAATATATAAATTAAAATCATTATTATGTTAACAAATAAACTAATCCCATTAATTAAAAATTAAAATTAAAATTAAACCAATTACTTATATCATAATGTATGAAAACAAATAAAGTTATAAAGATACATAAATTTATATATATATATATATAAATACCTTTGTAAGTCAATCATAAATTAAAAGATTAAAACAAAATAATATCAAACCCTTACAGACCATAAATTAATATGTTTAGAAATAAAATTTAAAACAAATCCCTTAGCATACAAAATTTGAAAATCGATATAATTATATGTATATATATATAAGTATATAAATATATATAATTGTAAATAAAAAATAAATTAATTAAAAAAATTCAATTACATACATATATTATGGATGGAACAGTCTTATTAGCTTCTCTACCCCAAGCAGAATAAACATAATTAACTTGGGGATTATATCAGGTCATTTTCGGTATGGAATAAGAGGGTTATACATATATATATATATATATATTATTTTTAAATCTTGTAGAGAAATCTGAAATTTGAATTGTTGGTTTTAGGGTTCCATTCATACAACATGCCAGTTTAAAAAGAGGTAAAAACATGAGTTACTATTTTTATTCAATCACTTCAAAACCTTATCATTTTTTATTCATTTGTTTTTTAGAATATTTTCTATATTGATGATTACTTTTTTTATTCATATCAATTTCCTTCTTTTCATTTCTCACATCTATGACTTTTGTTTTTATCATGTCATCATAATCATTATAATTTTATATTATTATATTATCCTTTTCTTGTCAAGCCTTAATTATTATAATAAAATATTATTACATAATCATCATTCATTTTTTATATTTTTTTCCTTAATTATATTTTTAATTTAACCATTTTTCTTAAAACTCTTTAGATTTCTTTTCATATATACATATACAATTGGTGTTTTATAAATAATTCAAATCAAATTTTTTAGCATATGTATAATGAGATTTTTTATAATAAAACAATTATACATATTTATAATATAAAAATTATATAAAGAAAATCTAATATATTTTAATATATTCATAAGCTATACTATCTTAAATTGATAATAAAAATTTTCATAAAAAAGATCCCTTAATTATTATTATTATTAACAAATTATAGTTGTCAGAATTTATTTATGTCACAATAATGGTAATTTTTTTAATTACATTCAGTATCATAAATATTAAAATAGATATATATATATATAAATTTCATTAATAATTGTAAAATTAAATAATTTTTTTTTTTGAAAAAATATATGTTATTTAAATATTTTCTTTTTACAAAAACATCCACAATATATATTAATATTAAAATTCGATTTTAAAAAATTTAATACCACATTTATTAAAATTATTTTCATCATTAAATAAAAATATTTGGAGTTCAAAATTATAATATATTCAAAATAATAAATATTAAAACATCCTTCGAAATAAAAAAAAATATTATTAGTTAAAAAATTTAATGAAAAAAATATTATTGAAAAGTAGTATTTTATAATCATGGATAATAATATATAGTTTTATAAATTATTTAATTAAAACCTTTCTTGATTAGTTTTAAATTTTATAAAAATTAATTAATAAATACATAAATATAATAAATTAATATTTAAATTTCATTGGGTGTTACATTCTTCCCCACTTAAGAGAATTTCTCCCTCGTAATTCGTTTGACTGATTTAAAAAAATAAATTCTATATTTTAATCATTAGAATTAAAAATAAATCTTGAATTTGTAAACTTCTATAGATTAAAATCTATAATCTCCTATTTTTTCTGGAACATCTCTCTAATACCTAGTATAAATAACTGAACCCGCACTTCAATGTTCATCACATATAAATGTTAGTTATTTTAATGAAAATGAACAAATACCCTACATTTAATACATTCCAGGAAAATTTACCTATCTTGATTTTGGAAAATTACATACATGACTTACAACATAAAAAAACCATACAATATAATATTTAACAAAAACTATGTATGTGCTACATCTGCATAGAAAATACACATCACAAGGTAAATCCACTAAACCAATGAAATATAAATTTAAAACATTTGGTGAGAAATAATTTTCTCCTGGTAAGGGGTTTTAAAATCACTGATAAGTACTTTTAAAAAAATTTGAATAATTTTTTAATTAAAAATAAGATCACAAATTATTGAAATATAATATGTTCATATAATTTTAAAAAACATTATTTTTCCATGTAATAATATTTCAAAATAAAAAATTGGATTTCTCCATTTAAAAATATGAATTTTGGGTGATTAATTATGATAATCTATGCTCTATATGAAAACTATAAGCCCCCTTAGCCATATTTAATATTGGACTATGTCCCCTTAACGTCATTGGTTCACTCTCCATGTTTTATCTTAACATTCAATAATCTAGTTCAAATTTAAAAAAAAATTAATGGTCCTTCATTTCTCAATCATACCCCAAAAACATTTCAAAATTATACATACATATAACATTTAATGTAAAAGAAAATAATCCTACAAACTTATAACATGTCATCAATTTATTTAAGAATTTATAAAATAATATTTAGGATAAATCCGTTCTTATAAACAATTATTTATAATTTAAATTCATAAATATAAATTTTTATTAAAATAAATGAATCCTAAAATAAAAATGTGTGCAATTTTGATGATATCATAGATGATGGCCATATCTAAATATATATGGGACGTTCAGGGAAATTTGAAGATCATTCACACATAAAATGATTTCTTTAATCCGGTACAACCTTTCTAAAATATATTTCACACATAAAATGATAATCTTAATGGAACTCATAAATGAAAAGAAAAAATTTTAATGTAAAAAAATCAGGAATATATTATCAATACTTGTGGAACAATTAACTTCTTGGAATATTATAAATTCACATACATATATATATAAAAACAGAAAAATTGAAATTAAAATTATTCCTTATATAATATATAAACTTTAAACTTTAATAAGTAAAAAAATAATTTTTTCCCATAAATTAAATATTAATATAAAATTTAAAAAAATCACTTATATTATATATTACTATAAAAAAAATAATGATATATATATATACATAACATTTTAAATTATTCATAAGTAGATAAATTAAAACAAAAATAAATTGAAACCCTTAAAAACCATAATTTGATAGGTTTAGAAATAAAATTTAAAACAAATTCCTTACCTTATAAATTATAAAAATAGGAAGATATGTATATATATATATATATTTTTATAATATATTAATTAATAAAAATAAAATCTAACCCACACATTGATTTACGATGGAACAATCTTATTGGTTTCTCAAAACTGAGTAAAATAAATAGAATGAACTTGGGGATGAGATTTGATCATTTTAGGGGTGTAATAAGAGGGTTGTATGTATATATATTATTTTTAAAGATCATAGAGAAAACTGAAATTGTAATATTCTATTTTATAGTTTCTTTTATAAAACACATTATTCTCAATAGATCCAAAATCTTGAGATACCTTTTCTTATTCAATCATTTCAAAATCTTATAAATTTTTATTCATTTTTTTCAAAGTTTTGTCTTGATTGATGATTACCCTAATTATTATTCATATCATTTTCTCTCTTTTCATTTCACACATATTTGAATTTTTTTGTCATTTCATCATTATCATTATGCTTATATATTATTATATTATCATTTTGTGTCATTTGTTGTCAATTGTGGTGTTCTGTTCAAAGATCGAAACCGTAATTTTATTAGAGAAAAATTACAAAAAAATATTTCATGAATCTAAAAGGATGGATTTTTTTGAAGTCCATATCATGAAGAGAAATAAATTTAAAAGGGAGATCATTCAGCTTGGTAATTTCATGGTTGACTCCCATATTAGCGAGGCCATATCCAACCATGTTCACTTCACAATATCTACAACTGACAATATAGTTAGAGTCCAAGAGGTAATGCACACAGTCCATCCAAAATGAAGTAAGTGTCTATGCAAGGTGTACTACTTCATTGAAAATAGAATACACAATTGTCATCAAATCACTTTTGATCTATATATAGTTCCAAACAAGATGCGTTTTAAAAGAGATAGTGTGAATCACACTCATTATTTTAGCTTCTAGAGTAGTGGAAACACCGCAGCTATGATAAAAGAAGCCCAGACTCTTCCCACGGTGGTTTCTGTAGATAGAACAATAATATGAGGGTCTCATGATTCCTTTAGAAGCCCCATAAAACATTAACATTGATCCATCTTGGAGGCGCAGCATTCTATAATACTTCAAAAGTGCATCTAGGATGGAGATAAATTCTTTTCACCCCATCCGATCAAAGAATCCCAAGGTCTCCAAAAGTGTCGATGCAAATTACCCTTTCAATTAAGGCATCTTTTTGAATGGAAATTAGGATTCTCATTTTACCTTCCTTAAGAAGAAATGAGTAATTTTAATGAATATAAGCATTTCTATCATACCAGATCAAATGGAGTAGCTCAACTATAGTTGTTATAAACAGATTCTTGATTTGTTTGGAGTCAGTCATATCCACACAATGATGTAGTGGAGATATGATAGAGTAATAACGTAGACAACTACACTGAAAAACATCTTGAATGTAATTATAAAGGGAAGTGGTCATAGAAAAATAAATAAAAATGGTATTTATGTCTTCTTGATGTGGGTGACAAAATTACATTTAGTGAAAAGTTGAATCCCAAAGGATTAAAGGAATGTGTCATTTCGGACTCTTTTGTGTGAAATATGCCAAACAAGAGTGAATCATGATGGAATTAATGATAATTTATTAAAAATGATAGCTAACTCAAATTATTCTCAGTGTTTTTAAAAATATGATCAAAAATGTTTTTTTAGTCAAGCATACCATTATGAGAAGGTTCACAAATTAAAAAATCATCACTGCTGAAAAAGGAAAAATTTTCAATGACCTACTTAATATTGGAAGGTAAGTTAGAATTTAGAGAGAATAACATATCATCAGTGGTATTATTAGAGTTTTCAAGTGATTTACTGTGGGATTCCATAGAATGAGTGGGGCACCAGTCATGTTTGCAAGCCAGAAGGTAAAGGAAGAATCATTTCTCACCATCTATATAGAGTTATACATGATGTTGGAAAAATAATTCATAATGAAAGGCCATATGAATGAGATCATATAATTTATCTTTAGATACTTTAATTTATCATGAAATAGTTTTTTGAGGAAGTCAAGGGAGGATTTTTTTTTGAAGGAGATTCCATGTGAGTCTGGATTGTAAGGTATCATTGAGAAATTTGTGACTTTTGATGTCGATCCCACATTTATCCAAAGGCTAATAAAAGGTAGACCATGGAACAATTACCATCTTCCTTCAAATATTTTCCCCACTCCACAAAATGTTTTTGATGAAAACATTTATATCATTAATTGACCATCATGTCTTTTATAAAGAATCATGGAATAGACCATTTTGGAAATAATTGTAGACTTGACTAGACATATCCTTCTATCCATGGAGAGGGATTTATGTTTCCATGAGGAGAGTTGGTGGAGAATTTTGTCAACACTGGTAGAAAATTAACACGATTTTGGTTTTCCCCAAAAAATGGGAACAACAAGATAGGTGAAGGGGAGGGACCCGTACTTAATTCCAAAAACATTAATAATATTGGTTTTTCTATTTAATATATATCTATTTCCAAAAAAATATGTTGAATTTTCTCTAACTGATGGTTTTTCCAGAAACATATTCATAGTGTGATAGGGAACTTCTAAGGATATTGATATTTATCTTGTCCCCTTTTAAAAACCATGATTTCCTCACAATATAAGAGATACTTGTGTGAATTCAAATTCATGGAAGCATGAATCATATTAAGATTCTCTTGATCCTCTAGTTGAGTGAGTAATCTTCTTAATTATTCCTTAGAAATCTAGAAATAAATAGTGGAGAATGGGTCACCACATCTAACCCCTTTTTATAATATAAAGTAACCCCTAGGATATTCTTTAACAAGGATATAGATGACGCCCAATTTGTGTCATGTCTTAATTAGTATAATAATATTTTATTACATAATCAACATTCATTTTGTTAAACATTTTTCATAAAGTTTTTTTAATGTCACTATTTTTTTTAAAACCTTTATCATTATAAAATAAACAATATATATATATTTCTGTTTTTATAAATAATTGAAATCATGTTTTTTAAACATAAATATATTATATGTTCTTTTATAATAAAATTATTATATATATTTATAATTTATAAATTTTATTAAACAAAAACATAATTTATTTTCATATATTTATAAAATATTTAATCTTGAATGTATTAATAATAATTTTATTAAAAAAATTATCCTTAATTATTATCTAAAATATTATTAATATTATTATCGTTAACAAATTATAATTTTCAGATTTTCTTTATATCAATATGATTGTAAGATTATGTAATTATAATTTTTATATTAAATATTAAATTTTATATATATATATATATATCACTGTATAAGTATAAAATGTAAATATTATAAATTTTAAAACAACATTATTTAGTCAGATCATTTATTTATACAAAAATAATCATCTAAATAATCTTATCTTAAAATAAACTTTTAAATAAATTAATACCACATTTACAAAAAATTATTTTTCTATAATTTTAAATCAAATTATTTTTCATTAAAAATAATAACATATTCAAAACATTAAATATAATAAAATTATTAAAAATAAATAATATATTTTAACATTAAAAAATACATTTATTAATATAAAATAATATTTCTTCAAATGTAGTATTTTATAATCTTGAATAAATTTATATTAGTTTTGTAAATGCTTTTATTAAGACCTTTCTTGATTGGTTTTAAATTAAAAACAAATTATTAAATATAACTAGGTTGCCTTGGGAATCCCTCCTCTTCAATTTTGGGATCCATCCAGCTCGCCATGCTCAATTTCCTTCACCTGGATCTGTCTTCAGATCTAGGTTTCCTAGATATTTGGCATTCATATTCTTCAAGGGCTCTAGAAATCGAATGGTGGCGGCCAAGCTTCTCTCATTCGAAGCTTTTGAGGCTTGCGCGTGAATGGATCTTTGGTGATTAATCTCGAGGGATGTTTCTGGTTTCTCTTCGATCGACAACCGGGGGTCACTCGACTTATTTTTTGGTGGGTACACTCTTGACGAAGGAAGATATGGATGACTTTTTCTTGCATCGATATGTTTTGTGGTCCACTTGTGCCTCATAATGCTTCCCCTTCCAGTTTTGGTTAGGTTTTAAATCTTTTCCATTCCAATATAGTGTGCTCATTCACTATGTGGTGGCGATCATATTGGGTTGCCTCTTCCTGTTCTCTTCAAAACGATGGTATTTGAGGATCAATAAAGGGAATTGCGCTTGGAGGTGGTCCATTATACAAAATGCATGGTTGAAAATTGTGGGTATTTTTTTTACCATCTCCCCTAGTTTCACTGTTTATGATCTTAAAGTGGTGTAGTTTGGTTCCTGAGGTTCTGGGTGGAGGCCGAGGGATGTGCCTTGTTCGCTTCAGTGTGATCTTGATATTAGTTGTGCTCTCTTCTATTTTCCTGTTTTCGTTTTACTTCTGTTTCTTCATGAGAAGTGGCTTTACATGTGGGTTTTGGTTCTCGTTGATGAATTTGGAATGGCACTGTAGTAGTTTTTAGGAATCATTGGTTGGGTGGCCTTGAAAGATGGAGGGATGTGATGACATCCTTCATCCTACCATGCTTCATCTCCTTGATGGGTGTATGGTTTCATTTACATGTCATTTGTTCTGTGATTTTTCATATTTTTTTTGTTTCATCAGGTTGACATTTTTGAAGATCTCTTCATGATTTGTTGGGTGGGCGGCTCACAAGAGAGAAAGGTGTGTTGGCACCTTTCATCGAGATCTCCTCCACGTTGTTGGTCAGGGAAGATCTCTAACACATTGTGCTTCCATCAGAGTGAAACTTCTTGGCAAAGGGGGTGACACAATTTCTTGATAGGACACACTTTACGATGCTTGTCAAGGGTGTTTATGAGGTTTTCTAATGTCCACTTGTATGTTTGTTTCTTTTAACATGGTAGTTTCATTTTGAATTCTTAGGTTTCTGCCCTGCTTGTTACATTTTTCCTCTTTCCCATTCTAAAAGAGAGTTTTTCTTTATTAATGAAAGGGGGCTTTCCCCTCACCCTTATTTAAAAAACATAATAAAATAAATTGATAATTAATTTTCGTGGGGTGTTACATTCTACTCACCCTTATTTACATATCAGATTCCCTCTTGTGATTAAAATGATTCTCTATGATGATAATAGTCTACAATGGTGTGATATGAAACCAACAAATCCATCTCAAGAATGAGGTTGAAGCCTCTAATATTGAGAACAAATAGGTTCTATAATAAAGTAAAATGGCCTATCTCAATGGGGAAGTCCCTACATTGGTGTATGCACTCTTATTGTACTCTCAATGGGGTATCCATGAATTTTACACAATAGTAATATTATTCCTTTAGCCTGAGACTTTCCATGATAGATATGGAGATGAAAGAGTGTGAATCACCTATATTAAATAAAGAAGATAATATAGTGGTGGCTTCTAAAATAATACCTTTTAATTTAGATGGTCCCACTGCATGGTGATTAGGTATTAGCTATAGTGTATACAACTAAACTGATCCATGGCCTTGTGAAACAGATGGGAAACCGCGAATTGAATTTTTCTGAAGGAATTTTTTATTATCAAAATCCCATCTACCACATCCATGACCTCCTCCTCCACTAGTCATGTTGGTGCTACTCCAACTCCGCACATGACATGGCATCAAAGAACCTACTCTTAAAAGTGGAGCTAGTGTGGAACCTCTTCCTCTGAAAGAAGATTGAATGGTCTAGCGTAATCTATGAAGATGCCCCAAACAACCATAATCCTGGAATTCTAGAGGGTCTCTATCACACTAAGGCTCCAGGTTCCCCAATCTCCACATTAGTAACACACCATAGAACGACTAGTATGAGTACTCTATATTCCACTTCCCAAAGAAGAAAACTTAAGGGAAAATTTCTTACTACTATAAGAACTATAATCATACATCTATATTGATCCCTTATGCTCATTACTTTCATTGTCCCTCAGGTATCTCTTAGTGATAACAACCTTACTGAATTTTTCCAAAAAAGGTCGGAAAAAGACATTCAACTAACTATAGATGGAATAATAAAGTTGATCCTAAAAGTGTCTAGTACGTTATTACTAGTAACTAGGTAGAAGTAGTGAATATAACTATAAATCAGTGAAACGTTATGAATACTCCATTAATGAAAAAGAACCCCACTACAGATTCATGATTTCAGTTTCTTACTAATCTCTCAGCATCTGAGGAAAGGACTGTTCATAGATGTCAGTCTTGAAATTAGCCCATAACATGCCCTCATGGTGACTAGCCCTGGTAACTTCATCCCACTAGCTCTTAGCTGAATCACCCAGTGTGTACATTGTAAAATTCACCCTCCGCTCAGGATATAACTTAATATGCTCAATGATAGACAATGTGGAATCTAGCCAAGACTCAAAAGCCGATGGACCTCCATCCCCCAAGAATGTGAGAGGTTATTACTATTGTAACTCATAGGTCATATCATCCATCGTACATGCGGGGTCATGGAGAACCATTCCTAGTTTTCATAAGATTTAGGATACTATCAAATATCTGAGCATCATATCCCAGATCAGGTACAATAGGTGGTTCCAAAAGTAAAAATTCTGACTATAAGACTAGTACTGTAGGACCCACCATATCTTTAGTATATTCTACACCACCCTACTACTATACTAAAAAAACTCTTAGTGGATGTATTGGTCTAAAAATGTCAATAACATGCCTCATACCATCACAGAATCATACAAATAGAAATATTGTATGTTGAATGTGAAGATATCGCTCAGTACCCATGGTATACTACCCTAACAACCCACTTAGAAGGCCTGGTATTGGTTTGTTATTGTGTTTAAATTACAAGGGTTCTATATTATGAATGAACAACTACACCATTCCACATCATTTACTATAAACCATTTTATTTTTTAAGGAAAGTTTTACTTTGAAATTTCATTTTCTTATTTCTCATATATCAATGTTCACATAGAATGGATAACAATTCCCAATGAACTAGGTTCCATGCATCATATGACAAAACTAAACCAATCAAAATAATAATTAACAACATCATATATCATTGTGTCACCCATTGGTGAAATTAGTACAACTCCAATAGGAATAAATTGAACATCAATAATGATTTAGAAACCTCATCATTTACTATGAACATGGGTTTACTACACCCAATAACAACTCATAACAATGTCCCAAAACATTACTAATCTCCATTCTATTGTATTCAAATCTTAATGAAAAAAAACAATATTATACCACTTTGTGACGTCCCAAACCCAGATTCCACTCAACAGGTGCCATGATCCTAGTGGGCCACATAGTCTCAATAGCATATCCCCAAATGCCAGAGTCTTTTGACTATCACTGATGTAAAATGGTGTTTCCATTGGGAGACTATTGCTTCATTTCCAGAGTGATGCACAATGGATGGAAAAAAATAAAGGTAAATAGTGTAAGTAGTATAAATAGACTGCTAACATAGTATAAGCAGACAAGAATAAAAAACAATTGAACAGCTGGTAATAATATTCAAAAGTTGATGATGATATTACATGTATCTAATAATTTATAAATCTTGGATACAAAGTAGTAGACAATACATTCTATAAAAAATTAGCAAAAATGAATCCAAAAACTATACCATGCATTCCAAGCTCCAACATGGTCATCGGATACTAGATCGAATCAAAGGTAGGAAAGAAATCAAGTGTCTGAAGTGGTACACCTACCTTTATCACCACATTCATACATGTAGTATCCATATGTTCCAATGGCCACCCAGATGAGATGTGAGATAATTATTAGTAGTCGACCACCAATAGAGTCTTTAACATCCATTCGATGTAACATAAAATGAAATAGTATGTAAGCAGGCATATAAAAAATTAATGTATTATTATAACATAAATACCAACGAACCTACTTAATCACTCATATAATGTCTAAACATGTAACAATTTCATTAATTGTGTTCTAGTTTATATAATTATGTCATGTGAGTTAAAAATACCACTGACATCTCGACATGATAATGATACTGAAGGGTCCTAGATATAGCAAGGCATCCTATTATTATAATAATAATGAAAAGGTTCCATTTTAATAACCATTTAAACCTAGACCTCAACGGTCACCTACATAGATGTGACTGAAACCCAGATAAGGTGTAAGAGTGTAATTCACAGAGCATCATCCAAATAATTCCTTAATAATAAATCTTACTGAGTCCAAGGAAATGTCCAAGGAAAAATGGGATAACAAGTGGTTACGTCCAATGATATAAATAAGGAAACTAAAATCTATTACATCCATTATAGATCCAATAATTGTATCCACGCAATCCATTAATATTTGATATGGGATCCTATAGTGTCATACCGAGCATCCATTGAATGATGGGGATTAGGTTCCAAGGTGGGTATAAACCTAGGAAACCAACATCCCTGAATTGAAATGGAATCCACAAGTTTTTAAGGCATTCCTTAAAGAATGAAAAAGTTAACTCATGTCTAGAAACTCCTTTAATGATGTCAAGGTACCTATAGAATTAGTCACCTTTCAATTGTTTGATTTTCAATCAATTTATGTGATAGTCATACCATTTAATAAAATGACGGTTCAAGCCATTTCCATTCATTAGAGTGACAAGGAAAGGGTAATGTAACTATTTAAGTAATTTCATATTTAATTACATAGTTATCTCTTGTAACTTTCATAACATTCCAAATAAGGAATAAGGATGAGAGACAATATGCAATTTATTTAATATAAACTAGGCCAAATGATATCAACACAATAGATTCTAATTTCCTTTAAAATATTATTTTATCAAGTTTAAGAACATACCATTGGCGGGTCATGTTATTCGAATATTTGGTAATTTGTATTTATTGGTTCAATGATTTAATTAAACACTTAGCAATAACATGGTCAAATCATAGCTCACCTAAATAGTGGAACTAATAGACTCAAAAGATACTAAAACTGTAACTATGGAAATGGCCTAGTTGGGGTGCTCCATATTGTGGAAATAATCACCAATAATGAATAACATATTAATCATGTGTCTTAGAACATAGTTTCAAAGACTATAAGTAAGTAATATAAATTAAACAGGTGATACCCGATTAAATCAGCATGTGCAGAATTAAATATATAAAATGATGAAGCTTGAGGTATGAGTTATAGACCACCTACCTCATACTCATATGACCCACCTTATCTAGTTTCAACATATTGTTTGTCCTGGATTTGAAGATATATTAATTATGGATAATTTTTCAAAAAATAGGGCATATGAGCTTGTATCTCAACAACTTCATTGATGGGAATAAGAACGATGAATGATTACAAGGAATTGCATATTTTCAGTGGTGATCTACTGAATGAATGATAATTGAATTAGACTATGAATGGACACTCAAGATCAATTACTAATTTAGGCCTTTATATGATCTCAAAAGGTAGAATAAAGGGTCCCCTTTCTACTATAAATTAAATAAAAAATAAGGGTTAAATTTAATTATAATTTAGGTTATTTTGGTAAAATCACCCAAAATAGTTCTTCACATGGTTTGGACACACACTTTTCCAACCCATATGAAAATCATGTACATTCATCTCTAGGTAGGGGTAGCCCACACTATTAGGATCCCAGGTTAGGGAAACCATGCACCAACCCTGCAAAACACCCCTACGGGTTTTTTTGTAGTATTTATCATGGTCGTGCAGCCAAATTCATAGAAATTTGGAAAACTATGTGCCCTTCTAATTCTCAATGTGCATCCCTGTAATGCTAGAACTAACTATAAGACCACATTGTATGGTTTTTTCTAACCTTGTTATAGGTAATATTCTTCAATGAAGTTGGGTTCTAGGCTCTAGACAAGCACCGAACACTCCGAATACCTTCAAAAACTCATTTGGAACCCATTCTAGGTCCACAAAATAGAATTAGACTAAAATCAAAAGAATCAATTTCTATGTTAAAAATCATGTTCTTAAACCACAATTAAAATCAACCATCCCAACTTCTCTTTAAAAAGTTTATTGTGACCATCAGGCTTTAGTTTCATTTATTTTCAATATGTTAATATGTGTTTAGTTATGAAGACGATGATTCTGGGATAATTGTGAAAAAATTCAATTTTATTCATAATAAATGAAATTATTTCCACACATAGTGTAAAATATGTTTATTTATGGAATATTTGAGGTTAGATCAACTATTTACAAATTTGTTTAAAAATCCACTTTTGAGCCTTTGATTTTCACTATTGTATTCTGGTCATAATTATTATTTTTTGGCTTTTTTCAATTTTAAAATTTTGTGACAGATTTCTTATATTCATGGGATACAACATTCATTTAGTTCATCTGTTCTAGATTTTTCATTTTATTGGAGTAAATGGGACATGAATTCAATGATGTACTAGACTCATCAAATTGGACATCACTTCACCATTTAAGTCATATCGTCTATATCATGGATTAGTTTAGGATCATATCAGGAAATCACAAAGAGGAACCAATTCCATAAAAAATAATTATTCTATAATCACATATAGTTCACACATTTTAGGTGTCAATACGTTAGTGAATGTTGGATTGAAATATTAGGCCCAAATTCCAATTCACACTTATATATTCTTCGATCCTATCCTCCCCTATAATCTATATATGTGTGTTTCTCTCATTTGGAGGTGTTTTTCTATTTATATGCGGATTAGTAGAAATTATATGAGGTTCCTTGGCATTTATATGCATAATTGGAGGAGGTAATCTCTCAATCCAAAATATCCTCCAAAATGATCTCCTTTTCCACTTCTTTGTTCTAACATCATTTTTCATGAAATATATTATCTATATCTATTATATTTTAACATTTTTATTTCAATATTATTTTTTTCTTATTATATAAATTTTTTGTTAAATCAATAGTCTAAACAAGATTTTATTATACCCATTCTATACCTTTTTATATGAAATAAGTTTCTTTTATAATTACACTACCCATGGAAGAATCATTTTTCATAGTAAACGATCAAAATATTACCATTCTCACATATTTATTTTCAAATTAATGAGATTCTTTAAAATACCATATATGATCTGTGAATTGAGTTATTAACATAAAATAAACACATTAATAAATTGAACGATTAACAAAAATCGTGAGAGGTTAAGCATTGAGTGAATTATTAGAGCACAATCCTAATCGATAAAAAAATATACATAATAATTTTTTTTTGAAATATAATCCCTAAAATAAATTCATATTAAATTGAAATGTGGATATGATCTCGAATTCACCATTTACCATAATCTTTCCTTGTAACAAATTAAATAATTGTTCCGAGATTACATATTATAAATCTATACCAGGGTTTAATTAATTTCATATTTTTGGTTGAGGTAAATTCTAACAGGGTCCAGGGGTTAAAAAAATAGTGATCTGTAATTAAGGGAGCATTAATTTGAAATTTAATTATTAAAATGTTTGTAAAGAGTTAGAGTTATATCGATCACACAATCTAAAATAGCATCCAAAAATAACTCCTCATTGTATTTTATAATTCAAATTTAAAAAACCCATATTATTATAATATAATTATTATTTAGTTATAAACATTGACCCCCCCTCCCACATAATTTTTATTATTTATTATAACATCTCGGATCCGATTGCCACCCCAAGTTTCCCTGAACATAGTTGATCACATGACCTCAAGCGCATTTCCCCAAATGCAAGAAGCTATCGACTAGCGGTAAAGAAAAGGTCTGATAATGGGGAAACTATTCCCTCATAGAAAAATTATGCACATCAAAAAACAAATAGTAAATCTAGAGGAAGTAGAAACAGCATAAAACAGAAGTAAATAGGAGAATAATAATATTAATAAAACAACTATAGAATATATATATATATATATAAAATACATGTCACATGTGTCTATGAAAGCATCCAAATAAGTCACAATTCTAGAAATAAAATATTGAACCAAACTACTAAAAAGCATTAAACTCCAACAACAATCAAGTACCATGAAACCAACAACAATCAATACTTAGCTTGGTCTCATTCCCTTAATATCCAATATAAATCATGTAACTAATGGGGAAGGGTGATTGACATTATCTATACATGCAACTATAAAATTTTTTGGCCCCAAAAACATGACCCATATTGGGTGTGAGTCAAATCCCAGAAGGAAAAGACCAAAATATCTGGGCCTAACTGGCAGTGAAAATATATAGCAGGTAATATTCAGAAATGAATAAATAAACTAGGAAGTACTCAAATGTAACCAATCCTACAGTTTTCAATCACACCCATTTACATTTATTAATTATTCAAATCATTGAATAATGAATCCCGAGATCTAGCCTAATCTTTGTAACCCTCTATGTAATAGTAACACCAGTTGTCTCAGAAGACCATCTAAACAATAAATTATGACTAATTCCATGCTTGTTCTTTGGATTGGAGACACACCACAATCATTCTATTTTTCATGACAACCCTATGAGAAATCTCTCATGGTCTAACCCATTTGTTTTCACACGGTACTAATCAAATAAAAATGACCACTTGGGAAGCTCTCATGGTCAATTTCCCTAAATCAACATAGATTCTATAAATTGTCAATGACCTTTGAGTAGATCTCACGGTCAATACCCCATGGGTCCACATTGCTTAAATAATCACAAACGACGCCCAAGATAGCTCTCATGGTCCATACCCCAAGGTCAAAGTCTACACTAAGGCTCTCACGGTACTATGTAAATAACATGGAAACCCCTATAGTTTTCATGTTCCAAGACTCTCACAGTCCATTTGAAGATCAGAAGACATATCATAACAAGTCATCACATGTAATCTATAACTAAAACATGGATAACATTATAAATCATAACACATGAAATTCACATATTCAATCAACTCTATACTAAACAATTCAAGGCATGGAAATGAAGGTATGACACACAGGATACCTTGGCCAAATAACCATAAATAGTCAAATAGGGGAACACACCCATTGGATGTCTTATAACAAGGTGTAAAACCTTATGCAAAAGAAATCACCATTTCACAATAAAACAAACCATCTCATGTATTAAAGAGGGAAAAATTCCAAAATACGCAATACCCCAAATATTGGTATTCAACACATTAAGCATATATAATCCAAATACAATTGTTGAAAGGCATAAAACACCTAACATGACGTTTTAAGATGAACAATCTTGAATGTCGGCCCTATAATTGGCTTAGAACAATGTACATATAAAAAAGGGTAAAAAAGATCAACCATTGATAAATCACAAGAGAGGGGAATTAGGAAGAAAGGATCCATGGAAAGAGATAACTCAAATGTGGGAATCCAATGCACCCAGTGGCATCTCAATTGGAGGTCTGCTGAAGAATAGGGAGGGGAACTAATTTCTCTGGCATTCTGTCACTCTCCTATACGAGATGAGGGAAGAAGAAGTGTTTTCTGGATCTGGAATGTGACCCCACTCTGACTCATCAATTAAAAGGAAAAGTACACTATGTGTTCATTTAATGTACACACTGTGTACTAGCCTCAACTGGCCCCCACATTGGGTGGTCGGGTAAGTCTCCTACACGGCCATGTAATTGGCTGTTACGCAGCCAATACACGACTACACATTGAAACCGGGTACACGGTGTGTACTCAAAAGTACACTGTGTGTACTTAGAAAATTTTCCATTTTTCAATTTTCCCTCAAACAAAACCCAAAATCATGTTCCATACCTAAAATGATGATCTAGGTTCTTAAAAACCTCCACCCTTAAACCAATGTTTCCCCAAATTTCTCTTCCAAGGGTGGTGAAGAAGAAACATCAAACCAATCTGGCCACTGTGATCATACATTGGCCTCCCTCTCCAAAGACTCGTCATGTACTTGCCTGTGTTTCCATAACACCCATAATAGATGAATGACCGGCCATGGATAACCTTCATGATGTGATCCAAAATATGAATAGGGTGATCCTTGGAGGATTAATCCACATCCAACTCAACCTCCTCCGATTGAAAAATGTGAGATGATTCTAAAAATTATTGTCGTAGCTAAGAAATATGAATGATGTTATGCATAGCTCGGTACCTCTTAGGTCACTAAAATTGATATGCAACCATCCCAAATCATTCCAAAAACTAAAAAATCCTAACATATCTCAGTGAAATCATCACATATCTCATAATCCTCCAACATACCCACCTTACTGTGATAGGTAAGAAATCCTAATCTCCGACCTCGAACTCTATAGGTTGTCTCCTTCGATCAACAAAGTATTTTTTGTGAGATTGTGTAATAGACGTCCTCTATCCAATCAACCTCACCTAATCAGTTGTCTCATGGACATGATGGGGTCCCAGCATAATTTCCTCTCCTACCTCTAGCCAAAATAGAGGAGATCAGCATGGCCTATCATACAAGCCTCATAAAGATCCATCTAAATAGTTTCTTGAAAACTTTTATTGTAGGGAAACCCTATTAGGGGTATGTGTCTCTTCCAAGAGCACCTGAAATACAAGATGCATTCTCGTAGAATGTCCTCCAAAACCTACATTATACTCTCATATTTCCCTTCTATTTGAGGATGGTAATATGTACTCATAAGTACTTGAGTACCCAAATCCATTTGTTGTCTCTACCAGACATGATAAGTTAAATGAGGGTCTCTATCTGAAATGATATGGTGAAAAACCCCATGCAAAAGTACAATATCATTGATGTATAACCTTCCATTCTCATCAACACTAAAGGTTTCCTTGATCAACAATAAATGTGAAACCATTATAATCATGTCGATATTAACTCACATTGTATCGTTACCATGATACCTCCAACATTTATAAAACTCAACAAACTGTGCCCCTAATCATTCCAATGACACTACCGGAATGTTTTCCTTTAACTAGGAGAACCCAAACACAAATTTTTTCATAACCGCGACCATAGAGTATGGAAATATCAAACCCAAAGTGACATCAACAATACTGGTCACACAATCTTTCCTCGAAGTTCATTGTGTATTTTTACAGCACGCCAACACTTAGCCAGCAGGTTATTCAATCTAGATCACTCGAACCATACTCACAGAACAAGAATGACAATGATTCAAAAAATCACTAGATGACTTATCTTAGAAATACTTGGATTAGAAGACTGAAATATTATAATAGAAAACAAATTCATTTTCCCAAGGCACCACGTTCTCACAACGAACCCATTCACCAAATCCTACATCTATCTCTTGGAAATGCTCCTATGTCACACTATCCCTTGATCACTAAAAAGGTCATGTCACAAAACTAACAAAAACATAATTCCATATCCAACCCACTAGAATTATTACCTATTTAATAATTACCTTTGATCCTTACTAAAATTATGAGATAACCTCATATTAATCAACCCAGATTCTAAGGAACTCACAGAGGTGGTCCTTACTCCCTGTATAAGTGAGGCTTCGGTGTGAAGCCAAAAATTCCACATAAGAAATGTAACTAAAACCAAAATGGCATCCTCCTGGCAGTCATGTCAAAAAATTGGTATGCGCCAGGAGTCTTTCCAAGGTGTTCTTACACAGAAACTCAAGTATCAATAATGATTAAACAACCCTCTACAGAAACCATGCATCTAGAACACATCAAGGAAAGAGATCACAAATTATTCCAATGTATTCCAACTCTAGAACGACATATAATTGATGCTCTCTTAGTGCACCTAGGACGAAGTCAAGATAAGGGATATTCTCACCTCATAAAATAGGGAACACTATGAGGAATTCAAAGATTACCATAAAAGGATATTTGAACCACTACTAGTTGACCTCGTAAAGGAAACTTGGTTTTAATTGCCGATATATCGTCATTTAACCGATCATAACAACATTGTGCTTTCTAGAATGCACCAACATGGATTAGGAATAACAAGCCTCAAAATCATTCAATGAAAAACAAACCATTTTGAATGGTCCATTATTGTGATCCATCCACCTGGAATGAACAAATTTAAAACAGAACTAACATGATGCACTTTACCTAAGAGTGTCTTATACATCGAGAAGGACTAGTCTCTCTCCAATGAGCTAGTTCAAAAGCAACATAAATGCATGTGGGTCATTCCATGAACCATAATCACCACTTCACATCATTTGGCATGAAGATTAAATGTTAAACTGACCAGCGTGTCCAAACACCCGTGTCCCAAAAATTCTTCCTGAGTAGTGGGACGAAAATGGTTCTATAATTATTAGGTCACTCTACACAAGAGATAACCCAAGAACATACACTATATCTCAAAGGTTAACGATGTGACCAAACTCAACAGCTCAATTAAACATTTTACACTATATGGGTATTGTGTATGTCGACATACTCTGACCAAAATTTACAAGATCAATAACACATTCTTGGGGACTATGCATAGGTTTCCCACCCTATGCATCCTAGTACCAGATGGATAACACAATAACTGGCTCAAAAGAAAATTATTTACACAACCAATAACTTAGCTAATGATGTACCAAGTCATTCTTCACTGAATAAAAGGGAATTTTACATGACCTCCTAACAGCCGATCATTCCTGAGGCATGTCTAACTCGGAGAACCAAGCGATCCTCAAGCTTGTTCCCTTATCAAAATTCAAGGCACAATGACCACCCCTCTAAACAAAGATGTCATTAAAACCAGAAGTCCTACAGGGCACAATGATACTTGGACCACACCAAAGTCAAAATCCCTTAGTAGAAAACTAGAAAACCCTCTCTAAGAGTGCTTCAAACCACATTCTATCATATTACGAAGAATAAGTGCAACCATTCACTACTAGGTTACGTAAAATAGATTCACTCAGCTCAAAAGCCCCTAAAAAATACTTTATCTCAATAGCTCAATGTGAAACAACAATGTCTCACAAACATTCCTTTAAAACATTTAATAACTATAACATTTCATAAAAAATGGAAATGTAGCATGTAAGATCCTTTTTAACATCCAAGGAAACCTACCAAGACCTTGTTAAACCAAACTGGGCCCTCCAAATTGGATCCTAATAGTGGTTTTTTAACCAAAAAAACATGAACACAAATGTAGTTCATTTTATTAAAACCCCCTTCCAAAGCACCTAAGAAGAGGAATCCAACAAGGCATCTTCAAATTATAAATAGATAGAGCATCCTACAGTATGGATGCTTGAAATGGTACAAAGATAGGGGATCCTTCTAGGGATTCACTAGAAGCAATAGGTCTCACAGCCTCATAGTTCAGAAGGCACATCACACATGGAAAATGTCCTCAAATGCAGAACATCATGACAGATAGCTCACATATCATATTAGATCTAAGATCTCTACTAAGTTGTTCTGAACACCCAACTAATCATTTATGCATTGGTCTCACTCCCATGAGACAACTACAATGGTAACTGGAGGAAGAAGCTCTCCATTTAGAATAGAAACACCAAAACACCTATTAGGAGTCCTCATAATGCTCCATAAGTTCAACCATGACGATATACATGGAATATATCTCATAAAAGACCACTCATGGGTCCAGAACTGACATCGGGGAATAAAATAGGAACATACCCTCAAAGGGTACAATAGATGACTACACGTTGTGTAGAAATCATACACATCATGTACACTCATGTTCTTACATAGGAATGTACCCCCGCCTATATAGGAATGTAAACACCATAGGTGCATGATGTGCCATCCCGGAACATGGCGTCTGCGTATGTCCTCACTCTTTTCCATGTTCGTCTACATGGCCAGCCTCATGCATGTTCTGTCTTGAGAAAACTATAGAGGGTGTACTTAATCTACATGGAATATTCCTTTACAAAATCAAAAAAACACGGGATTTTCCCCACATGGTTGGAAACATAGTTGATAACTACTCAGAATGAATAAATTAGCCATGGTGCGTACAACCTATGTTTTATCCACCCAAGTTGTTGGTCACATGGCTTGATACACAATTTTTTACAACACCATGTCTAGTCCTAGTACACGGCATGTTCCACAAATGATTCCCCTGCCCCATATATCTACTAACACATTCAAGTAACATGGCCAACAACTAAAAAAAGTGTTCTCCCAATACATGGAATACACTTAATAAAATTTAGTTCTTCCAGAACAAAAGAATAAATTTTGTGTGTTCATAACACCACACACCATGTTGTTTGGGTTTTCGGATTGTAGGCCTCTGAAACATCCCCAAAAACCATAAAACAATATATATTTTCCAAGGAATGAACAATTATGACCATTGAGAGCCCATAATTTCACAAATCAATTTTGACATCTTTATTCATATTCTAACATGAGGAAATTATATTTAAGATCAAACATGATCCACCAAATTCCCATCCAAGAGGGGTCATAACACCTCAGGGACCATGGTTTGGAATCCATCTAAATAAAACATTACATATCAAATACACAATCAATATAGATGGTATTCTATCCTGGAATCTATTATAATAGTATGTATATCTAGCACAATATCTATCACAACAACATGCAATCTGTAATGCATCCTAAATGGCATGACAATATTGCATGACATGTGATCTCAATAAAGTGACTATTTGATGCATGAGATTGCATACCCTCATCTCATTGGGATTCAATAGATATAGAAAGACAATTTTATCAATAATAATGGAACAAAACAAGTGAAACACACAATGGTGAATTCCAATCAACTATAATAATTGAAAAATCAAAAGAAATTTCTATATTCAAGGTAACATGGATTTTCCCTATGCCCGGGTTAGCTACTCCCATGAAAAACTTATTATCGACTACCCAATTCTTCATATTCCTGTCTATTGACTCCAAATAGTAAGAAAATAGTGAAAAGAAAACTCCCCTAATACCACGTTGTAACATTTCAGATCTGGGTGCCACCCCAAGGTGCCCTAAACCCGGTTGGTCACATGACCTCAAGTGAATTTCCCCAGACGCCATAAGCTGTAGAGTAGCAGTGAGGGATAAGGTTTTACAATGGCGAAACTATGACCTCATTGGAAAATTATACACTGTGGAAGACCAAGAGTAAATAGTACTGAAAGCAGTAACACCATACAATAGAAGGAAACATCAGAATACAGATTGTAATAAAACAACTATAGAATATATATAAATGATGCATATCACATGTGTCAAGGAAAAAATACAAAAAAGTCACAATGTTGTAAATACAATACAAAACCAAAGTACAGAAAATAAAAAAACTCCAACAGCATCACAATCCTCAGCTGTGTCCCATGCTCTCCGACTCCAATAGTAATCAAGTAACTGATTAAGAAGGGTGTTTTCACTTATCTACACCTACAACCATATAATCTGTTTGGGGCCAAAAGCATGACCCAAATAGGGTTTGAGACAAATACCAATAGGTAACCACCAAAATATTTGTTCCTAACTATTAGTGAATATATATAGTCTTGGTCAAAAAGTAAGACCCAAATAGGGTGTGATACCAATCCCAACAGGCAGCCACCAAAAGATATATTCCTAACTATAAGTGAGTATATATAGAAGGTAATAGGAAGAAATAAAGAAATAAAAAAGGAAGTAATGAAAAGTAACCAATCCTATAGTTTTTAATTACATTCATTTATATTTATTAATTATTCAAATCTTTGAATAATGATTCCTTATATCAAGGCTATGTATTGTGTCCATCCGTGTAATAGTAACAACAGATGTCTCCGAAGACCGTATAAAAAACCAAGTAAAACAAAGTCCAAGCTTGTTCTTTGTCTTGGTGAGTCACCATAATCATTCAATTATTAAAAACAACCCTATGGGAAATCTCCCACAGTCTAGCCTCGTTGGTTTAACATGGTACTAATCAATTACAAATGACCACCTGGGTAGCCCTCATGGCCAATACCCCAAGTTTAACATGGGACCTATAAAATATAAATGACCTCTGGCTAGCCCTCATGGTCAATACCCCATGGGACCACATATCATAATTTATCATATATGGCCTTCTCGGTAGATCTCATGGTCAATACCATTGGTTGAACATCAAAACCAAGGATCTCACGGTCCTGTGTAAATAACAAGGAAACCCCCACAGTTTTTTTAGTCCAAGGATCTCATGGTCCATTAGAATATCAGTGCACATATCATCATATGGTAGCACATGTAATATATAATTACTACAGGGATAACATTCTCATGCATAATGATTCTAGTTCATTTAATCAATAAACTCCATACTAAACAATTCAATGCATGGAAAACAAGGTGTGACTCATAGGAAACCAAGTCCAAATGACCACAAGTACTCAAATAGTGGAATACACCCATGGGTTGTCCCATGAAAAGTTATAAAACCATATGCACAATCAATCACCCATTCTCAAACAAACAAACCATAGCATGTATCAAATATGGTAAAATTCCAAAATACGCAATACCCAAAACTTGGGTATTCGGCACATTAATCATATATAATCTAAATACGATCAAAAAAATGCAAAAACCACCTACCTTAATGTTGTAAGATAAACACACTTGAAGGTCAACCCTTTAATAGGTTTAGAATAATGTAGATATACTAAAAGGGTTAAAATGATCAACCATCAATAACTCGTGAAAGGGGAGGTATTAGGAATAATTGCTCTAGGGAAATAGAGAACACGCTTTTTGGATTACAACGCACCCAGCGGCATCTATATCTGTGGTCGGTCAAATAATTGGGCGAGGTTGATGTTCTTCGGTGTTTCGTCACTCTCCTATATAAACCAAGGGGATAAGAAGTGTTTTATGAAGATGATATGTGACCACTATATGACACATCAATTAAAAAGAAACGTACATGGTTTGTTCATTTAATTTACATGTTGTGTACTAGCCTCAACCAACCCCTACTATAGGTGGTCTTTCAAGCCACCTACACAGCCATGTACTTGGTTGTTACACAACTAGAACACAGCTACATGAGGCAACTAGGTACATGGCGTGTACTTAGAAAATTTCTGATTTCATCGTTTTCCTCAAAAACAAACCAAAATCAAGATCCAAACCTAAAATAAAGATCTAATGTCATAAATTTATTTTCATTTATTTGTTTCAAAATACCTTTAATGTGTTGTTTAAAGTACTTCTTTATTAAATAATGACTTTGGTCATCCTCTCTGCAACACCTAGGCACTAAAAATTATACATCATTTTATGGAATCCACAGAAGAACCTTTTAGATTGTTATGAGTTTTATATTCAATGGTATAAATATTATGATTGATGTGATATTCTTTAAATAATCTAAAGGAAATTATTGGTAGATGTAGAGACACTATCGGTATCAGGTTTGAGGTTTTTGAGTTTCTTAAGAAGGTATGGAGTTACTTTAAATAAGACCGTAATTTTTTTGAAGGACGTAAACAATTTGGATCTGAAACAGAATTAATAGAAATTTCCATAATCATTAGACTTTAATATAATAATTTTTGAAGACTAAAAAAATAATGTTTTTTATTTCAAAGCATTAATATAGGACATTTCTAATAATAGGAAAAATGTAAAATTCCATAATCGTAAGTCTTTATGATTGATCTTATGAATATTATATTGAACATAATGTTTCATCATAAATATTTGATAATGGGAATGGGGCTTCACAATAATAATTCCACATAGATTTATAAGACATAGAGTATTTAATATTTTTACAAAAATGAATAAAATGATGAGATGAATCTCACATTACATGTTGGTGGTCCAAATAGAAAAAACAACGTACACAATAGATGTTAGGATTTTTAAATAGATTAAAGATGATTTTTTCATTATAAGAATTAAAAAAAGGAGACATTAAATTATTTGGGTGGTTCAAATTTTGAGTTTTTTTTAGTATCATGGAATTTTAAATGAGTTTATCACAGTGGTTTAAGATTATCGTAGTTTCCATATATGAACAGAAGCAGAATAATCACAAAATATACTATACGTTTGAATATAAATTTTTTTTCAAAGAAGTATAGTTAAATAGAAAGAATATTGAGAAATTGAATACCAAATGTTATAAATATTAGAACCTGTTATACATATGTATCCTAGAGATATAAGGATTCAAATATGGGATCTACTTAGGAATATTATTCTTGATCTTGAAGAAGTATCTAGACTAGCACTATTGTTAGGGTTCTTAAGGAAGTACATGTGCATACCTATTGATCCATTTTCTCATGGAGATGGACCAACATCCACAGCGGAAGAATAACACCGTAAGACAATTTTCTTTAATTTATGGATCTTTTTGTTAAATAATATTTATATCTTCTAGTGGACTCTTGAAGTAGAGAATAGTATAGTGGTCTCTATGTTTTATATAGTTAATGGATATAGTGTGTAATACAAATTGGATGGGTGGGGGTATAACCAATATTTAAAGGTGTGTGCTTTTCATATGAACCTTTAAAATGTGTCATTATTTTCTATTACTTACTTTTACATCACACGCAAGTGAGGCTTTAAGAAAATATTTATCTCCTCCCTTATTCATATATTTTTTCATAAAAATTCATTAATAAATGGATCAAAATTTTTACTATTAAGTAGAACATGTCATTTTGATTATAGTAACTCTACCGTGGTCAGTGTAAAATTTTATTCATTTTTAATTGTTTGATATATAGTTGGAATGACAGGTATTTAATTTGCCAAATAAGAATTATTTAGGATGTCATCAACACATCTGACGAGATTTAATCTTGTCTCAAATACAATCTAAATATGTTGAATATAAGTAGAGAATCTTACCTATATACTCATATAACACTGAAATTAAGACTTTTATAGACCTGAAGGATGTTAACTAATCTCTCGTGATTGGCAACTAGCACTACAAGACTCAAAGTGTAGTTAGGTAATTATTTTTCCATGTGGTTTATACTTGAAATTAAAGACCATTTTATATAATAAATTCAGAATGACTCAATGGTATGTTGGGAATTTCAAAAACAAAACATAAACCAAACAGGTTATAAGTAAATAAATAATACTATAAATAATCTGTAAATATTTAAATTAATTCATACAAGGCCAATGAACAAATTGTCTAAAATTAAATAACAGGATAATAAATATTTCAAATCCAAATGGGTCATATGATATGAAAGACGAATTGGGGAATAAGTGAAAAACTAATCATGAGCTCTAGATATCACATCACCAACACTAACCTAATAATGGGATATAACCACCCATTATTCATACAAAACTAACTGTCCATGGATATCCTCAGCTACTAGCATGTATATGGGTACCTAAAATTCATTAAGTTGAGTTTCATCTATACTAGAGAATCCTTGCAGGGTGTGAGTGTAAACATTGAATAAGGTACCAAAAATAGTGTCTCCACACATTAGTGATGTAAGGATTTATGTATAAAAATATCATCAAATTTATATATATATATATATATACGTTAAAGTTGTTTTGTATTTCAAAAATAAGGCATAGTAGTATATTAATATAGAGGATCATGAATAATCCATGTATTTTTTAACCAAAAACTCCTTATACTGAAATGGTCCATAACTACACTACCCGCTTTGGACTAATCTTGGCATCTAAGATGATACCACATATTCATCCACAAAATTATACTATTGGTATATACATACATATTAAGTTAGGGCCCAAGCACCTATATCATGGGAATGGAATGGTGTATACTATGTTAGGCGCATCTCTTTCCTATCCAATGGAAAAGGGGAAAAGGATATATATTAGTCATTGAGAAATACCCATCCCATTAAACTGTTTACATCAATATTCATTGATCCTTCAAAAACTATTTATAATAACAATAACCCATAAAAAAGTAATATCATTTATCATGGTAAAAATATTAGTTAAAAAATAATCATGTGTATATAACATAGAAACTACATACTTGATATATAATAAATAATCGACATGGTAGATATGTAATAAGGAATCAACATTTTCTATAAAACATATAATTGTATACATGATATGTATACTCAACTATAATATCACCGAACCTGGAATAAACAAACATGGACTATAATATAGAAAGGGAGGGAGGAAATTTAGTGAATATAATAAAATATGTAAGAATCAAGAAAATTATAGTGTTAATCAAAACATGAAGAATGGAATACTAATATTCCATGAAACACAAGGGAAAATTCTAATAAAGTAAAAAAGTCAAGTCATAACCACAAACTCAAAAATTGTAAAAAACCAAACAATTTAGTAGATATAGAAAACTGGTATAAATACTAAAAAAGGTATGGAATCAGCAAGATGATTTATAATTCCCTACATTCATTTTACATTAAAATAAAACATTTAATGTTTACAAATAATCAATTAATATTGTTTTAAATTATGAAATATGACTGAATTTGGAAAACATATATTGGGGAGAAATTTTAAAGGAGAAATGACGATGTATATCTAGTTAATGGAGTGTTTACAAAAGGTTCCATTATTTAAAAAATTGATTTTATATACAATTCCTCTAATCATTGATTTATATTAAAACTATTCAAATTATTATCATAGGATGCAACATTTATGTTAATACTAAAACTAATGGATTTCTATATTTAACCATTCCTTTCTATATTCTTAACACATCAATCACATCTCCACTAATGCACTCTCTTAACCAGGGGTATGTGGGGTTCGTTGACTTATAGGTCATTTAGGTGTTTATGTAAAAATAGGTTATTCATATTATGAATATGATTAAGACTCCTGTAATTTCTCATTAAAAATTTAATAAAAACAATGGACCATTAAATTAGAGAAATATAATAAACTTATAATTTTTCCTCAGGTTATATTTCCTTAAAGAACATACCTATGGTTTTTTCCAACCCATGTCCTTAATAAAATAAAGGGTGTGAAACTCTGAGACAAAAAGGGTTACGTGACATAATATATAATGGGTTCAAAGAAAAAATTTAACAATTAATGAATTTTAATTTTAATGGATCATCCGCATATAACATGTTCAGTATGGTTCACAAAGATGCATAAGAGGTAATAAATATTTACATATAGTACCATGTGTATCCCTTGAAAAACTATAAAACATTACGTAAAAATATGACATAGAATAATTAAGTAATATTTTTAAAATAAAAGATATAATTTATTATAAATGTTGGATAAACAATAAAGGTATGTATGTTACTGGTAGAGCTCAAGAATCACATGGACGATCAAGAAAACATACTAGTATAATATGAGAGATTTCTAATTCAAAACCATCTCTAATAAACACCATGGAATTATTAAGAAAAATTCCATCACTGAATAATCAAAATTACATAATCATCCTAAACAATGGATACCAAAATCAAATATAAAAACAAGGAAATAAATCACTAAAATTATTCCAAAAATATGATAACCTAAAACCACTATCTCAATAAAGAAAAGAACCCTAAAAATCCATCCGAAATCCTTAAATCCATAAAATAAATCATAACCCAATTTCCTATAACCCAAATAACGAAAAAATAAGAATCCGACCAAGTAAATTATTATTGAAGTAATAGATAAATAATCCCCTTGATCTTGGTATATTTACACCATGATCTACTGAGATTTATCTCAACATAATCCAAAATGGATGATAAGATAAAATGAAATTAAGATGGATGAATATAAGGGAGTTGAAGGATAATCATTGGACTATTTATGAAAGAATCATTTGGATCACCTTGAATAAATTGTGATAAATGAGAGGATTAAGGAATATTCAAAGAGACATGAAATTGGATATCATGTAGTTGGGAGTAGTGAATTATAAAGATAGTGGAGTGTGGGAAAAAAATTGGAATCGGAAATGATAATGAATCCCTCACTAAAAAAGAATACAAGACATACCTGCTGAGTACCCAGTCTGGGGTCACCAAGTAACATATGGAACTCCTAGGCCACCATTTCCTTTGTCCAGTCTACCATGTACTCTTTGTCATTTTAGCAGTTACTCAATGTCTTCTTTAGTAGTAAACTGGAGGTGTAACCTCTTTCTATGTACCACCCCCCCTGAACACTAAACACTCTAAAATACATAAACCACCTCCAACAACACATTTGAATTCATTATAAAACACCAAAAATTATATCTGTAACCAAAATTTAAAACCAAAAACCTAAAAGAAACCAAACATTAAAACTATCCATAAATATAACTATCTATATTTCTCACTTGAGACCTTACATAGAATATAAAAAATTTAATTATGAAATGGTTCATCACAATATCAAAACTATATGACATCTCATCAATAATAATTCCAGGTATATTCTTACCCGAATATTCACTACCTCTATATCTCTAATAAATAAATTAATACATCTTATAAACCCATAATGTATTACTCTTTTATACACCTCAAATGACCAAAACAAACCAATTAATCATTCCAAATTACCAAATCATGATCATATCACCTATAAACCATCCAAACAAAACCTTGATCCATATCTAAAATCATCATTCAAATTTCAAATTTATAGCTACCAAATCTAAATATAATTCCAAAGATCCATGAAATCCCATATTTATGACCATAAATAACCAACAATCCCAAATAAAAAAAATTTATTCCAATAAATAACACATTAAAACAAACTAAAATCCATTAGTGTTCTTCTAATGGGTGACCATAAAAAAACAAATATATTAAACAAATAAGAAACTTAATACTAGTGGACGTACTATCATTATCATCGTCATAATCATATATATACCATCAACTTAAATGAATACATGATATGGTAATCCTCACAATATGATTCCACTATGACCGAAATTTTCTTGACTTTCAACTGTGTTCTTAAATATCGAAAATATTCACTAAAAAATCCAACATAACCCATTCATGAATTCAATAATTACATATTAAATCATTTCTCAAAATAACTGGATTTACACAATAAAACCATTATAAAAATAGAGTTATAAGAAACACACTACTCAACTTACATTTTTAAAAACACATTCCTTTTTTAAATAATGATTATGAAATTCTTCAACATTGTATTTGACTTCATTTTAAAATTGAAACTGAATTACATTTCAAATCATATTCTCATTCTTCATTAAAAATCAACCTTTAATTTTTAACAACCTTTATCCTATTTAAAACACACAATAGGGTAAAATATTTATCACCAAGACCAGTTCTATATAAAACTACAAAAAATAAATTCCCTTTCTAAAATAAAAATATTTTCTCAAAACCAATTATTTTGAAAATTCAGCTTTTAAGAAACACACCCCATATATTAATTGTATGTATCATAGTTGTAGAATGGTTTCCTTTACCACAAAACAATAATAGGTTCCTAGAATAATATTAACTAATAAGTACTGATTAATAACATTTATGGAGGCACTAATTCTAATTGGAGAAAACCAAAGAAAATGAATAACATGATTGAGTGCTTCATTTATAAAAATATTCTAGCAATATATATGAAAATGATTAATTAACAATAAGAAAAATATTCTAGGAGAAAATTAGTAAATATAATGAAAATTTAATGTCCAAATAATAAATATAATCATGAATTTGGTATAATACTAGATGAAAATATATAATCTATAAACATGGAACAAGATCATAAAATAAACAATAGATAGAAAATAATGGCATAATTTAGCATGTGTTTCATTAAGCAAGTAAAAAATAGTAATCCAGATGAACAAATATATGTTTTCTAACTAAATGGATTCAATTTTTGATTCATATTAAGTTAGTTATCAATTATATATATTTATATGTGTGTATATACATGAAAAAAATTTATAGATAATGTTGATGTATAAATTAATAAAACTTACAATTGATTCAATTAAAATGATAAAAAAAACACATTCCTACATGAAATATGGAAGGATATTCTATGTGTGTGTCTCTATTACACCAACCATGTTAAGGGAAATAAAAGAGGATAACTCATGGTTGAGTCCTAGATACAAGTCTAAATTTCCATTCCATCATACTCAAGACAGGTGAACGAAAACCTCACTCAAACCTATAATGCATAATAAGTACCTAGACTCCCATGATTAACATCAGAATATACATTAAATATGTTCAAGATTAATTTTTCAGGAGTTATTTATCAATCCCACATATCCATAACTCATGTATACGGGAATAAAAAACACATTAAATTTCAATATCTCTCCATTCAATTTTGTAGCAACTCTAGCCTGAATTCCCATATAAAACCCAAATTAGGTTCTCATTAGGCCCCATGGGTGTTCCCCATACCCAAGGGAAATATACTAGTATAATTGGTCGCAAAATGAATTTGTGGAATGATTTTTCTATTTTATATATTTACAGAAGTCATAACCAGATTCTACCAAAAATCCTTCATGGATTTTCCATAGGTCGGACATTAAAAAAATAAACCCAAAACCACAATTATAAAAAGGAAATAAATTGTTATGTAAACAAACCATAAATATCTCTTTGAATGCATATAAGGCCATTCAAAACAAATTATACACAAAATAAATACACTTATAAATATGTCAATTCCAAATAGGTCTTTATAAAGGAAAGGCCATCATATTAATATGTGAAGTTTCAAACACATCCTCCAATCATTGCATCATCGAAACTGACCTATTCATGGTATATAACCCACAAAAAAGAACCAAAAATCAACTTTACATATATATATTCAATTATTAGTGTACAAGAAGGTATTTGAAACACAGGAAGTGGAGATGCATATCCATTAGAGTGTCTGTGAATATTGTGAGCATAAATACTTATTAGGGAACCACCAATGGTTTCCTCACACAATAGTGATGTAGAAATATTTAGATAAAAAATCTATAAAAATACATAAAAATACAGTAAAAGTTATTTGGAATTCATAGAAAAAGTATATTAATATATTAGTATAGTGATAATTAAAGAATACTTATAATGAATTAATCAATAAATTTTTTCCTGGATGGTGCATACTTGTACACATTCTCTAAAAAAGATAACGATATGAGATGATTCCTGATTTTCATCCACAAAATTAGATAGATGGAATATCCATATATACTAATTCAGGGCCCAATGACCCATCCTATGGGAAGGGTAAACTGTATACTAGACCAATGCCCATAAGTTGTCCATCCCAGGGAAAAGGTAAATGGGTATATAGTAGTCAATGTATAATATCCATCTCGTTCAACACTATATGACATTTTTCAATGAACATACTCAATAGGATTTTATAGAAAATATACTATACTAATGATTAGTCAATTATAATGGTAAAAATGTAGTAAAAATAATCAACATATTGATATTCCATGAAAATAATATACTTTATACATAATTAAGATTAAAATTTAATACTCTCACATAATATAAAACTATATCCAATCATTGTACACTCAAATATAAGATCATGTTACATGGAATCAGCCAACATGGACTACAACATGTCAAGGGTTGGAATCAATCCCAATAAAATAAAATAACAGGTAAGTAATCATATATGATAGTTTTAATCCAAATGAATCTTCAGGTATGAAATAACAATATTTCATAAAACAATAGTACAAATTATAAGAAATGAAACCATCAAATAATTACCATAGACTCGAACATGTTATAATCATTAAAAAATGCATTGTTTTGAAAAAGATTAGTAGTAATACACAAAGTGGATTAACACACAGTCAAGAGGAGTTAGAAAAACATAAATTCAATTTACATTCATTTAAAACATTTATATTTGACACACACTCACTTTATATTGTTTTAAAATTAAAAAATTGAGTCCCTTTGGGAAACATGTATTTTTATTAAATTGTAAAATATAAAGAGAACGTAATTATATTTAAATGAAGGTTTAAAAATGATTCAATTATTAAAAAATAATTTATTGTATAAATTCCCATCACCAATGATTCTTAAAAAAACATTTTAATTATTATTATAGATAAAAATATTTATTTTTATATAATAACTAAATAATTTTTATATGGAACCACTCTTTCCAACCATCTTAACCTATCCACCACATTGCTACTAAAGTACTCTCTTAACCAAGGATAATGTGAATTGTACTAACTTTTGTATCATTCATATTTATGTAGAAAGAGGTAATTCATATTATAAATATGTTTGAGACTCATGGAAATGAAATTTAATCATTTGAAAATAATCAAGAAGGATTGATCATGGAAAAAATCTTAATATATAACTTATTCTTTGGGTACATTGACTCGAAGTACGTGTTGATTTTTTCTATTCCTGTCCAAGTCTTTAAAAAAAGAAATTTTGTGACACTTAAATAATAAAAGGGTCATGTAACATAATATAAAATGGGTTAAAAGATTCGTATCCCAAGAAAAAATATAACAATTAAGGGAATTTACTTGAATGTGATTATAAAGATATAGTAGATAAAGTAAGGTTCATAAGGATGAATAAGAAGAACGAATATTTATATGCAGTCCCAAGTGAAAATATTAAAAATATTTTAACTACTATATTAATTTTTAATTTAAAAACAGTACTTTATATTTTCCAAAATAAAAGATAATATTCAATAAAAAAAAGTTTGAAAACGGAATGTATACATGTTTAGGCATAGCTCAAGAATCACTCAGAGGGGTGAGACTGCCTACTGTTACTATTGGAAAACCAAAAAATCTCAAAAAATACCTAGGAATTATAAAAATAATTATATTACCAAATATGCTTAATTACATATTCTTCATAACCAAATAATAAAAAATCAAAGAGATATTCAATGAAATATACCACTAAAATTAACCCAAAAAATATAATAACCAAAAACCCCAAAAACTCTTAGAAAGCATCCGAAAAAACCATCCTAAAATCTAAATATCATTAATATAAATTATTTCCTAATAACCTTCAATAAAAATGAATATGAAAAATGTGAAAAAAGACCACATGAAGATTTTTGAAGGAAGATAGAATGATTCCCCATGATTTAGGATGCATTAGGCCATGATTTGATGGAATTCATCTCAAAATACTTAATTTACTATGAGAGTTTTTATAAAAAAAAGTGAATAAGAGGGAATATATAAGGAGAGGATAAATAATAACATAGGATTTTACATATAAAAACTCTTTTATATCACATTGAGTCATGATATTGGAAAGAGTGGATAATGGAGACCTCAAAGATCCATGAAAGGGTCTCTCAAGAAGATACAGAGTGGTGAAATTTCGGGGATATGTGGAGGGTTAAATAAGTGAATATAATGAAATTACCATAAATTGATCACTAAAAAACATAGGACGGATCTATTGGGCACCCATTCTAGGGAAACATGGAATCTAGTGGCACCCCCAAGCCACCCTAGCATCGGTCTAGTCTACCGGGTACTTGGTATCACAAAAAATTTTAAATAGTAGGTGAAACCGCTACATGGGTACTCTTAAACTCCAAACACTCTACTAAATATAAAACTTATTCAAAAGAACCAATTTATTCATCTTAAAAAACGTGTAACAAATTATTGATATTAATATAAAGACAAACACCCAATCAGAACCAAAAATTGAAACAATCATATGCTTTAACCATCTAAATTTATCAATTAATACCTAAATGACATTGTTGTCACCAAAACATGGGATGAAGAAGAACAAGAGGGAAGTCCCTGAGGATGCCTCGAAAAGACCATTTTTGGAGCCCCATGACCTTACACCCGCCACAGATAAAGGAGTCGTGAGGCTCTGCGAACCCCTTTAACGTTTGTGACCCCACTGTGGAGCAAGTAGGTGGGATGCTCTGCGAACAAATTTGAAATTAGTAAGTCCTTTGTAGATCAGGGATGTGGGATGCTCTGCAAATTAATTTGACATTCGTGACCCACCACAGAGAAAACTCTGTCTTCGTGATGAGCTAGCTCTGCTTCGCAGTCCCTCTTGCCTATAAATATAGGGATCCCCTCAAGCCCAAAGGATAAATCATCCGACCTTTCACCTTTCCATCTCTTAAATCGCAGAGCACTTCTTGCTCTACGAACCATGAGCTTCTCAAGGTACTTTTGAATTTGAAAAGTGACTCCCCCTTTTCTTTAATTTAACCCCTATTCTGATAGGTATGCTTTTCGCGAAGGCCACAGGCCTTCACGAAGGAAGGGGATCCCCACAAGAACTCAGGTTGTTGCAAAACCTTTATTCTTTCCCAGACACACACCATTTATGAACGACCCACATACTAAGGAAGGGACATTGTGTATCATGAAGCACATTTCTTCACAACACCTTGCTTCGTGAGCCACCCTTGATGCACGAGGCATTACTTCGCGTATGACTTTCCACTTCACAAAGCTCCTCCCATATGCACCTTTTTCTTATGCCTAGTCTTCGCGACTTCACTTCACGAAGCACATACCGTCACGAATCCCCTCCACTTCATGAAGCACCATTACATCACAAGGCTTCTACCTATGAACCCCTTTTCTCTACAAGTCCCTTTCACATGCGGCCCTTTATGTTTTCATGAATAAATTTCAAGGTCACTTGGATGATATTGCCCATTATGTTGCTTTGCCTCTTTCTTCATTGCATGGGCATGATAACAGATATTTCTTCTACTTATAGCCACACTAATGTGGACCCCTAATGTGATCACCTCTCGACACCCCCTCAGTCACGGCATTGTCGATGCCTTCCTTCTCCTAAGGGAAGGCATGTATCGGTTATGTATGTCCTAGGAGTGCGGAGTGCACCCAACTTGTCTGAGTTATAGGACGTTGAACTACCAAGCCCCCCTCGTCCTCATCACATGATGTTAAACTATGACCCCACCCCAATCCTTACACGTGGTGTGCCCCACATTGGACGTTCTCAATGCCCACTGGTCTCCACGGGAATGAGACCATTCCTCACATGGTATGACATCCTCTATATCAGGGTGGCATTCGTCTGTGGGGAAAGGGCCACCACACTGGTGTAAGCCCATATCTTTCCTTGTAGGAGGCAGCACCCCTGCTCCTCCTCTCTTCCTGGGTGCCAAATCTCTCTCTCGTTGGGTTCTGTCATCACTCAGGCCTCCATCCGGTAGTAAGTCCCAATCTCTACCTCCCTGGGCTGTTTACCATGTGTAAGCCACAGTTTCCTCTACGGGATTCTAACCACGCATAATCCCTTTATTCCTCTTTGGGCTGTGAACCACGCGTGATCCCGTATTTCATTTTTCGGTAGATACCGGCGCATCAGCCCCACTGTACTTCCCAAGGACGCACCATCTGTGATGAGATAGTTAGGTATTTCTTGTCTCTTGTTTCTCACACCAAGAATGACTCACGTGGGAATAGATCAAGTATCGACCATCAAATCATCTCTAGGAATCCTAGAGTGTAAGCCCCTCCATAATTCTGAACAATGAGGTCTTTGTTACTTTACAAGGAAGGGTATGTAGGAAGCCTCCCTGAGGGTCAAACCCACCATCCATTGGTCCCGACCATCCCTAAAATCGGATCAACAAACACCCCTTCTAAACTACATGGTCGTTGATCCTTTCCAAGGCAAGGTACGTTGGAAGCCTCTCTGAGGTTCAAGCGCAACACCCGGTCGCTCCAACCCCCTTCACGTCAGTTCGGCCAAAACCACCTAAACTATGTGGACATTGATCCTTTCCAAGGTGAGGTACATATGAAGCCTCCCTTAGGTTGAAGGCCGACACCAATTGGCCCCGACAACTTCACGTCGGTTCGCCAACTCCTTATGAACTACATGTACTTTGATCCCTACCATGGTAGGGTACGTAGGAAGCCTCCATGAGGTTAAATCCCATCATCTATCTGGGCCCCAGGTCCTAATTCACATTGGTTCACCCCCGTCCTGCATGATGTTAAATTGTGGACCTCAATCAGTGGTAATTTGTTTTTCACCCAGTCATAGGTAAGCCGTTGCACCCACCCGAACTATGGGGACTTTAATCTGTGCCAAGGAAGGGAGTGTAAGACATCTCCATGAGGTTCAATCCCAATAACCATTATACCACAGGTCCTCCTACATGTCGGTTCACTGACCCCCATCCCAGAGGAACTATATGGTTTTGATCGATATCTCCTAAATAAGGTACATAAGAAGCCTTCATGAGGTTCAACCCCATCCAGTGGTAATCCGTTGCAACCTCGTCCAGTGGTATGTCGTTGCGACCCCATCCAACTGTAAGTCGTTGTGACCCCATCTAGCGGTAAGCCGTTGTGACCTCGTCCAGTGGTAAGCCATTGTGACCCCATCCAGAGGTAATCCATTGTGATCCACCATATAGCGGTAAGCCGTTGAAATCCCCAATCGGTGGTAAGAGATCATCAGATGAACTACAAGGACTTTGATTTCCTTCCTCGGGGATACGTAGGAGGTCTCTAAGAGACTCAATCCCAACACCACCATCGTCCTCAGGTCAACTGCATCTCGTTCTCCACCCACTTCATTAAACCCTTCATTATCCATCTGGGTTATTACTCGAGACACCACATCCTGGTGGGATAATTCCTCCTCATTCCCCATTCCCCGTAACAACAACCATAAAGCTAACCACACATTGGCCCCAACATCAATGTTCCCTCCAGGGGTTACACCTATCTGATCTACTCTAATTAGTGTTATGATCAGTCTGATCCATCTCCGCTAGATGTTAAACACGTGGTATACCCTGTGTTAATCATGGGAAGCTGAGAAAAAACCCAAATAAATGCTTATGGCATAAAATTTCCCACATTCGACATGGGATGCCTCGGGCTTCTTCACCCTCGGGAATGCCTATAATAAGGGGAAGAAACATAGACACGTCAGTGTCCCAGCATCCAAACACGCCAGTGATGTCGAACGTGACTACTACCCTAACCGAAGGTTGCTGCGCTGACCACACCCTTTTGATTGCCCCGACAGAAGAAGTGTAATTAACTGGTGTCCATGAAGATATGCCACTTGAAAGAGTTTCAAAAACAACATATTAAATATATAAGGGAAACCTGTACAAGTTGACGAGTTCCGAAGAGGAATACCCTAAAGGAAGAACCAACATCCCATCATCCTATTTCGATCAAGGAGAGAATATCCCTGAATAAGGAATGGATGCCACCCGCCTTTGAAAAGAAGGGATGTGGGGAAACAAACAGCACCACTTTCCTACAACAAGATGGATGCATGTGCCCCAAAGAAGGAATCAGAAACAAAAATGGTGAACCCGGCATGAAGATCTTCTCCTCAATATAGAGATTAGTAGCATTCGAGACATCAGTGTATTAGTGTGTCACCAGATCCAGTTATTCTGCATCGGGTCCTGCAATTTAAAAAGTGGGCCTAGTGTGAACGTCACCAGATGTTTGGGTAGTGAAAACGTTGGATGTCCCTGTCTGCGGCGTCGTCAATGTGGATCCATCTTACCAGCCATGGAAGAAATATTGGTGTTGGGGCATTGGTCTTCAATTACCTTTTTCTTTCAGCACTGATTAGTTAATCTCCCAGATTTCAGGAACGAAGCTGTTGCACCCGGAACTCGATCACTGCCTGCTCACTAACGCAAGTTCAGGGGCTGTACCAGCGTGGCAGTCCCGCATGGCTCCGCCTCTTATGTGACGGTCTCAACAGCCACAACCGCTAGGTGCCTCTGCCCCATATCTCCCTTAGAGTTCATCCAACGATGGGTTATCAATGACCTCATACACCGGTATGAGGAGGAGGGTATTATCCTGACTCAGGATATGGACTGCCTGGATTTAAATGCATCTGCGCCTCATTGTCAATGCTGCCCCCAAGGGCCGCGTAGGGAGCCACTCCTCCCCACTCCAACATATAACCATTTCGGTAGCCTCTCATTGGAACGTCTCGAAAACTACCTTCCCTACACCGATGAGGTAGGGGATATCTAGGTCATCTTACCTAGGATCCTTTTCTAGGGGCTCCCACCATGGGATCCCACTAGGCCGCGTCCGCACCACCACCGAATCATACTGGATGAGGATCAAGTAAGACATGTACTTGCACCACCGGCTCTGGTCTATCTAACACAATGCCAGTGTCGACCACAAACTGAAGAGGACGTCTGCCAAGGGGCATCAACGTTAGCGGCTACTATAGCCCGAGCCACCACTGACACATATCACCAACAACCATTGTACGTTGAGTAGGGACATTCATACGCCCGACCTAGATCGAGGACCCAACCACCCCATGGGTAGGCTTGGTCGACTCTCTTGGTCTCTAGAACATGCAGTGGCCACTGCGGACTAACCAGCAGTGATGCCACCCAGTACAGAGGTCCTCCCCATACTACTACCATAGAGAATGTGAGCCTTCCCTGCTTCCAGGATCAGCATGGATGTCTGCCCCGTGCCACCTTCAATACAAATGTGGGTCCTCTCTGTGTTGGTTATGCTTAGTAAAAAAGTCTATCACATTCCCACTACACCAGATATGGAGTCATTCCTCCCCCCACAGAATGTTGGTACGTGGACGTTGCACATTAGGTCACACTTCAACTTGGGGACCCTCCCTGTGTCCTCGTAGTAACTGACAAAGGACCTCCTCGCCCCAGAAATTAGAGGAGTGAGGATCAGCATCACTTCACCATCACCCAACATGGATGTCCTACCCATCTTTAGCTCTACCAGTACGAGGACCCTCTTCATACTGATTTCATCAGGGGAAACAATCATGTAGGTCCTCCCCATGCTTCTTCCTGTTCTAGAGGAGGTCTTACCCACTCCTTCACTACCCACAGAGATCCTCCCAATGTCCCCTTTGATATATGTCCTGGTTCTCCTTGCACCCCTGCTTACTCAGGTGGAAACCCTCTCTACCCTAGAACCAATATGGCTGGAGGACCTACTCGTGTCAAAAATCTACCCCTATCCCGAAGAGCCATCCAGTTGCTGGAAGGCGGGTCGTCGCTTCTATAAGAAGAATTATGGGAAGGTCCGGATAGAGATCAAACCAGTCCGCTTCTCAAACTCCGAAGCAGAGTACAACTCAGCACGGGAACCCTCCCCTTGCTCCTTGGAGACCAAGGCTGGGGTAGGAACAGGGGGCATTATCCTATTACTCTCAGAATGCGAGGTCCATTGGATTCCCACCTCCCTCCACAGGTACATCCAGTTGGAAGACAATTTGGAAACCCCATAGTTTAGTATCGTGTAATCACCCTCATCGTCACTATAAAAACTATGTACCTCTATTAGAGATCATAGAGAGCTATTCTAGGGAGCACTGGATGGCGAGCAGCAGTGTAGCCCATCGCCAGTAGCCCTAGCCCTTGCGCCTAGAGTTGCAGGTATCGGCCCATCCTAGATGTGGTGGCTTTGTTGCTAAAATCTTAGGAGGATAGCCCAAGATGTGGTGGTTTGTCAGCTCGCTCGCCGTACTCTCCACCAGCCAGCCTATTGTTCCAGCGGCCTGCTTCGGTACTGCTACCGGTTCCTCAGCCGCCTCCGGTTGAAGAGTGAGGTAATGAAGGTTCAGTCCCTAAATCCGAGCCAAGGAGATTATAGAATATCCTCACAAAATACCACTTCCCTAAGTTGTTTTGGCCCGTGACAGTGCCAAATTTCAGCATGCCAGAATCTCTCACCTCAGAGGAAGTTGAGTGTTTCTGTCAAACCCTCTGGGTGATGCAATTCCACCTTCGTCACCAGCGAGTGGCTTATCTGAGGATCCAAGTGCATTTTGAAGACATTGGAGAGCAATGTTGTTTAGTTGATTTGGCCGCACTCCCTATGGCCCGACGCCCTAAGTCACCATGTCGCAATAGGCCCCTCTAACTGCAATGCATTCAAATTTTCAAGGTTCTCTGAAATATTATCAAGGAGGCTTCCCCCACCTACAGATCTATGGCTGGTGGCAATATGCTACCCTTATCTTCAGTCCAATTTGATAGAAACTTGACTCGCTAGGTGACATTGAGTACATGCCCCCATGTATAGATGTAGTCAACATGGACACCCTATTAGAAGTTAAAAATGAGTTGGAGCTCCTGGATGGGGACCTCCCCCTTGAAGGACTGCCATAGTTACTGGATCCCTCGGGGAGGGTTACTCGTCAACAGAGGAGCCTGTTTGTTCTCCCTGGGCCCACCAATGCATTATTCCTTATCCAAAATCACAGTAAGGGTAAAGAGCATCTCGAAGCCCCTAAACCCTCTGACTCGTCTAGCTCAGTGAAAAAGACTGAGGAAGACCCTGAAAAAGACACGTTGCGTTAGTAGCATTCCAAACAGAGGAAGGTGTATGACAACCTCCTCATTGAACATGATGTAGAGCGACGACCATACTATGGTAATCCAAGGCCAGGAAAGCAAGGGTAGGAACATCTTACCCTCGACGAGATGCCTCTAGGTGACCCTGACAATCTTATCCCCCATGGAGAGGGTTGAAGCCATAACATACGGAAAGAGGGCATGGTATGTCTCGCCAAACCCTCCGGAACAATGCAACAATCCCTGGGACCCATCTCGGGTTCCCCCACTTACCCTGAGGATCATGCTACCAGCCGCTCCATGAGCCGCTGGTCCTTCTTACCATGATGAAGAACTATACAATGGACTCATGGTTAGGGATCCCCATCAAGATAGGGACCCCCGCCCAGATGATCCAATGGAATCACTCATTTCCCACCTTGAGGCATTAGATACGTGACAGGGGGAACTCCCACTTGATGGTAAGCCATATCCGGCATGGGTGGATGATATGAAAGTACCCCCATGTTTTGAAAATCCCACCTTTTCCCCCTTTAATAGGACATGGTACTCTCCATAGAAACTGGAACACTTTACCTCAAGGTGTGTCCCCATGTTGGGAACTCAAGTGCGGTAGGAAGCTACCAAACTCCGGTGTTTTGTGCAGACTTCGGAAGCCCCTATATTTTTTTGGTACAACCAGCTCCCCATAGAATCGGTGACCAGTTGAGAGGATCTATGTAGGTAATTCCTCTACCAGTTCAGCTCCACCATGCGATAAATTAGTATCGTGGACCTCTTCAAGTGCAGGTAGACGCTTGATGAGTGCGTCACCAACATTGTCACCCGATGTAAAGGACCCACATATTCCCTCGACATGCCACTAACTCATGAGAAATTACTGAAGATGTGTGTTGGAAATGTTAAGATGGAACTGGTTCCCTCTCTCATAACCCAGAACTTCCATGGTGGATTTAGAGACTTCTCTGATAAGGCCTAGCACCGAGAGGAATCCTTACAGCAGGCTAAGCATGTACTTCTGTTGCCTCCTACAATCCTTGCGAGAAGGGACACCAGGGCCAAGCCCAATGAAGAGGCCCAAATAAAGGTCCCCAAATGATTAGAGATGTTTCTAGTGAAGTAGCCTCCAAATCCTCGTAGTGGTCTTCAACCTTAGGCACATCCTCTAGCCTAGCAGCATCCACCTCAGAATCGGAAAGTGCCCCCCATGCAATGTCCCGCCACCGCCTAGGCAAGATAACAGAGTTCCACCTCCTCGCCAGGATCCTCCAACACCCTATCAGGTTCATGCTCCAAGGGACCCATTTCTGGATAGTTTAAATTGGACCTACTCATTCAATGATACATAGGTCCTCGGTTACTTCCACAGTGTCTGGGAACAGGGGATTGTGAGTTTTCTTGAGTGTAGATGTCCGTAAGAGGCAAAACTTACTAATCACCCTAATTACTGCGCCTATCACCGGATCTTGGGGAACACTATCAAGAAGTGCTATGTGTTCAAAGACTGGCTCCAAGACCAGGTCGACAAAAACATAGTCTAGATGGGCCCGACCCAAATGCATGTAACATGAGTCCTTGTGAGGCCAGACATCAGCAGTGACAGTGAGGTTAATTGGCGTCGGGTTTCCAATCACGGTTCCCATAAGTATGATGACACGACGGCTCGCAAAAAAGTCACTCATGCTCATGGTGTCATCTGGGCATGCATGAATCCACCAGAGCCTTCAGAAGATGTATCCACCACTTCTCCATCGTCATCTCAGTTTTCCTCTTCCAAGAATAGAAAACACTGGTGACTACAAGGAAAAGAAAAGTCCCCCGCCGATGGCATCATCATCCCGTACTATCGGCAACATCATGCCTGTGGGGATGGAGATACCTCATAGAATCTATCCAGTAGTGGATGAATCTTCCAATGATGCTCAAAGGTAAGCTTCAGTTAACACCATGGATATGGTAAACCCCTACATGACACTTGACTATGGGGAGTGCCAGACGGATCAACCCAACATCCCCAACCGACGCCAACGTCTGCAAAGCTATGACCATATTTTTCGACAAGGCACATCAGTTGGAACTTCCATCCAGGCCATGCATGCCACTGAGACCAGACAACAGGCCCATCATAGATCTCAGAACATGTAGCCTCCTCATCTGGTGTCATCAGGCCCACCTCTACCATCATTTGTGCTACTGGACCAAGTAGAGACATCTAGGACTCACCGTGATCGACCACACTCCAGCTCGGACTAGTCCCAATCAGCTAGCCCCAGTACGGAAGGTACTCCACATGATTAGAATAGTGAGTAGCGGGACATTCCCGGCACCAGTCAGCTTCCAATCCAGATGGTAGGGCCCGCCATGCCTCATGTTAGAGAGAGGCCTCCTGCAAGAAGAATTTCGTGCCTGTCGCGGAAGTACAATGTTCTTAAACAACATGATAGTATTCCAACAAGGCTCTCCTTTCTTGAGCCACTTCATATGTCGTCAGATATGAGTGAGGCCCTCACTATGGCTTTAAGAAGCCCCTTCCATTTTGAGACGTAGGAAGCAACTGCAGAGGCCTTTCAAGCTGAGGCGATCGAGAATGCTGAATTCCAATCCATCATCTCATTCTCTAGAGAAGATGAAGGTTATCCCATATAGGGGCACATTCACCCACTGTAAATCACTGGCCAATTCAATGGCGTGTAGGCCCACCGCTGTCTTGTTGACATAGGCTCTTGAATAAGTCTAATCCCGACTTAGACACTGCGAAAGCTAGGATTGTCTGAAGATGATCTATGTAAATCTAACCTAAGAATCCAAGGTTAGGATATCACAGAATTGACACCAGTCAGTATGATATGCTTGAAGACATAGTTTGGTGGCCTAGTTTCCAGCACCAAATTTATAGTAGTCTCCTAAGACATCACCTACAATAAATTGATGGGAAGGTCGTGGCTCCACCTGCATGCGGAAATTCCCCAATAATATCACCAGTGCCTCAAGTACTCCTTTAATGGTCATGTGGGAATGCTTCAAGGTAACACATCTGCCTTATCTTTTTGTGAGGCCCGCTATATGGATACCAACTACTACAAGATCAAGGACAAGTAGATTCAAACTAATGAGGTCAAGCATGCCATCGTTGTGACCGACCCGTGGATAGATCTAGACGATGCCTACATCTTTCCAATCTTCCAATTGGAGGCTACCACCCTGGACATGGGACAATGCTTTGTTGTGTCTGGGACGAGGGGGATCACATTCCCAGGTCTATGTGATGTTAGAAAATCATCTCATTCTCCTATAAATCTTAGGCTTGGGTGCTCCCGGAGCCTCCTACCCCCATAAGTTATCGGGATGTCAGCCCCATGGCAAGGGCAATACGTCATATGTGATTTTTCTATCAGGCTAGAATTAACCGGATCAAGACAATGCGCCAATATTTATTATACATCATCAAGCACACCCCATTGGGTCAAGGCAAGATGGGATAAGATCGACATCCTTCATCGATATGGTTGCGACAGCACAACAGTCCTCTGATATGGTGACCATTGCCGCCCGGGCTGGTACCAGCCTCCAATCGGGATCTCCAAACTTATAAGTGACTCCTCCCACTGAGGATACCCCCTCTACAAGTGAATCAAAGGATTTATAGGTTGTGCCGCCAGCCTTTGAAAAGGGTCTCTCTGCAATAGTCTACGAGTTGGTACAAGTGAACCTCGACAGTGAGGCAGTCCTGAGACCCACATTAATCAGTGTCGCCATGCCCCTCGACGAGAAACAGTAGTAAATAGACTTCTTCAAAAAAAACACTGCAATGTATTCTTTTGGAGTTATGATGAGATTCCAGGATTAGATCCTAAGGTAGCCATCCACCACCTCGGTCTCCCTGTAAATCATCACGGGTTCAAGCGTCCTCCCAGAAAGATTCACCCTTCTAAGGGTTCCATGGTAGAGGTAGAAGATGATAAGCTCATCAAAGTTAATTTTGTTAAATAAGTAAAGTACCCCAAATTGCTAGCCAACATTATGCTAGTCAGGAATAAGAATAGATAGATCTGAGTCTGCATCGACTTTTGGGATCTCAACCATCACTGTCTGAATGTTGATTTTCCCCTTCATGTGATGGAGTTGTTGATTGACACTACAGCTATATTCCAAGCCCTCTTTTTCATGGAAGGGTACTCCGGGTACAACAAGATCTAATTTTCCCTTGAGGATGAGGAGTTCACAACCTTTAAGGCATCTCAAGGTACTTTATGTTACCATGTCACGCCCTTCGATTTAGATAATATAGGTGTCACCTACCAGCGGGCTATGCATCGCATATTTAAGCCGATCCTTGGGATGTTGGTGGAATTCTATGTGGGCAATCTAGTCATAAAATCTCATCGATGTATGGACCATCTCAAAGACCTTGAGAAATTGTTTGGCTTTCTCTGTTCCTATCACCTGGAGTTGAACACAGTGAAGTTTGCCTTCTGGGTCACCTCTGGAAGGTTTATCAACTTCATTGTCAGATACAAGAGTATTGAGATCGACCTAGAGAATGTCAATGCCATTATGCAGATGTATCCTCTGAGAAACATGTAGGAGCATCGAGGTTTCCAAGGCCACTAAGCCTACACATGACGATTCATTGCGAATCTGGCCAGAAAGTGTAAGCCCTTTTCTCGACTCATAAAGAAAGACACTGCTTATGAATTGGACGAAGAGTGCCAAACCACGTTTGAGGAAATCAAGAAGTATATGCTCTAGCATGCAGTCTTAATGCCACCAATAACCGGAAAACCACTGGTCCTTTATGTGACTTCCTTGGAATGATCTCTCGGCACCCTTCTCTCCCATAAGAACAAGGAGGGGATGGAAAACAGACTTTACTACCTCATCCACATGCTCCTCGATACGGATACCAGGTACTCACCCATTGAAAAGAGATGCCTTGTGCAGGTATTTGCGCTAAAGAATTTGAAATGTTACATGCAACACCATGAGGTATAGCTAGTGTCCCGGGTAGACCCACTGAAGTACGTTTTGAACCATCCCATGTTGACATTCCATCTAGCTCAGTGGGCAGTAATCCCCCATAAATTTGACATCAGGTTCATGCCCCAGAAGGTTGTCAAGGGAAAAACATTAGCACAATTTCCTGATTCCCATCCAACCCCTGTTGACCAGTACTTGGTTATCTATTTCCCCAATGAGGTGATCCTATTGGTGGAGAAAGCCATGTCGTGATGGAAGATGTACTTCGATGGTGCTTTCTGAAGCCCCACCGGCATGAGGCTCAATGACCCTTGGATTAGTAGAGTAGGCCTAGGTATCATCTTTATTACCCCAACATAATCCATTCTACCATAATCATTCTTGTTGTTAGAAGGATGAACCAACAATGAAGCAGAGTATTGGGCTATCATCACTGGCCTCAAGCTGGCTCTTGAGATCGGTGTGCCCCATTTTCATGTGAAAGAGGACTCTAAACTAGTAATCAATGAAATCAATGGTGACTATATCATTAAAAGTCCATATATCATACCATTTGTTGAGCACACTATTCAACTAATGGCCTGGTTACCATATCGGACAAAAGTTACTTATGTCCCTCGTTCTCTTAACGGTCGAGCTGAAGCCCTTGTCGGCTTGGCTGCATCACTTGCACAACCCGAGAAGGATGATCTGATTATCCACATGACACATTGAAGAGTCATTTCCCCTATCTACCCAGATGTTGACGACGACCTGCAGGTGAGCCATCTTACCACCGGAGCCTCCACGTGAGGACCCCAGATGTAGTGGTTGAAGTGACTCCCAAATGGAGAGCCCCCTTTGTCAAATATCTCCAAAATGGTCACCTTCTAGTTGATCGGGCTGGGTGTGAGTGAATATGATGCCACGCATTGTAGTTCACCCTCCAAGACATCCCTGGACATGAGAAGATCATCTAAAATAACGAGTTTGATGGTATTCTCCTCTTTTCCATCAAAGGAGTTGTGATTTATCACCATATGTCGGAGGTTCATGCCGGTTCCTGCGGTGCCCACCAGACCGAGCCGAAGCTGTCTCACCAGATCCGGAGACTGAGGTACTTTTGGCACTCCATGATCAGTGACTTCATCAAGTTCATCAAAAGATGCCATGCATGCCAAGTTCATGCTAACATCATGCATCAGTCACCAGATCCTCTCCACACTACATTGTACTCTTGGCCCTTTACATTCTGGGGACTAGATGTCATGGGACCATATTTGCTCGCAAAATCTTTGCAGTTTCGGTTCATCATGACTGCTACATATTTTTTTCCAAGTGGGTAGAAGCAGTTCTTCTCATGGAGGTCACGGCCCGTTCTATCGTTGACTTTGTGAGCTCCAATATCTTCTACCAATTTGGAGTCCCTCATATCGTTCTCACCGATAACGACACCATCTTCCGCGCGACCAAGTTGAAGAAGTTGTACACCAAGTAAAACATCCATTCTAAAAATACCTCCCACTACCAAGTGTAGGAAAATGGGAAGATCAAGGAATTCAACCAAACACTCTATAACATTTTATAGAAAATGGTTGTTCAGAACAAAAAGTTTTGGCTAGACAAGCTCCCCAATGCCCTCTGGGATTATTGGACGACGACTCGTAATTCCACAAAGGTGACCCCATATTCTTGGGTGTACAGATCTAAGGTCTTCTTGCCCATCAAGATTCAGCTGCCTTCATTACACCCAGAAGTCTATGATTAGAAGGCGCCAGTTAAGGTAGCTGAAATCTATCTAGCTGAATTGGATGCACTTGAAGAGAATAGGCTTCGTGCCTTTCACAATATAGAAGAACATCAGAACAAGATAACCAGAGTTTTCAACAATAATGTACTCCTATGTTCTTTCTTGCAATGCAATTTGGTATCGGCCCTCTGGATACCAATAATACCTGGCAAGAAACCACCCAAGTTATAGCCTAAATGGTAAGGACCTTACATCATTCAAAGGGTTTACCCCAATGGTTCATACTCACTGGTGACCATGGATGGTGAGCATAAAACTCTTCCCACCAATGACAAATTTCTCAAGCAACACTTTCCCAGAGCCAGCTAGTCCTGCATGACCCTAAACTGCCAGGTCCTAGAAAACCCTAAAATGATTCATCTCACACGATGTTAAAACTGTTCATCATCCCACATGGCATTAAACTGTTCATTGTCCTACAAGAAATGAAACTGTATGTCTACTCTAGAACTATGTAAGGATTGATTCCCATCCTTAAGGAATTCATAAGAACACTCAGACACTCGATCCTGATTCCAACCCCCAGACTCTTCTATTTGACTACCCCCCATGGGTATAGTTCTCTTGGAGGGTCCTTGCATGGTATAGTGTTGGATGTTTTAGCCCTACTCATGTCAGGATTACTATGGTCGCACTATATGCCCCCTCCCCGTTCTTCTATCCTCCCACATCCTCACTGCACAATTTAAACTGCATGGCCTTCATGTACTATGTATGGCTTGATTTCCATCCTCACGAGAAATGATGGAACGCCCAAACATTTTGTCTGTTGGTCCATCCCCGAACCCCAAATTATCTCATCAGGTCAAGATATATGTTGTGGTGAAGGATTTTTCCTCAATTCAAGTCTAGTTCATGTGAACCTCGCCATGTGTTCCACTCCCTGGTTACATCCACCTCTTTCACTGTCCTGGTTGACATTGAAATGCACAAGCACAATTATGCTTCACTCACGCTCCTTGTTTGGGACTCCATAATCTTTCATGTCCAATAGGGCTCTTGATTGTCATGGATTCCTGGACCAAGGTCCCTCATACCATTATGGTTCAAATACCTTGATGATTTCGAACAACAAATTGACACGAGCTCTGTATTGCGAATTTGGTGAGCAGGCAATCCACATTTTTTGTTCCCGTTACAGGTCACACAATATGTACATTGTGTTAAAAACATGGTCAAAACCTATATGTTATCATTAATGAAACTCCAATTGATCCCAAATATTGAGTGTAGTGGCTCGTTTTTTCCATATATATCTTCAAGTCGCGGTCCCGCTCAGGTGATGCCAACTATCTGACCTTTATATAATGGGGAGAGCCAAGTCCTAGTCCTTGTTTCCCACACCAAGAATTGATCACATGGGCTTAGAAACTATGATGTGGTAACACTGGCATAACATTTTATGTGGCCACGGCTGACTGGGATGCCCAATCTTAGGTCCCCCGACCCTTTTGGCCTCTTAGCTAAAATTCCCGTTCGGGATTGTGAGGTGTGGTATGGACTCACAACCTTATTCATGCCAGGATATCTGGAAACTCCACACACATCCTCATGATTTCTTCCTTCTCCACTAACACCCCATCTATAAGCACATGCCCTGCTATGCTTTGCAGGCCCCATAATTTGGGTTTCCATTCTTATATTTCCAAAAGGACCCCCAACTGTCGTGGATTCTTATCCCAAGGGCTCGCATACCATCTCATAAAAAACATCATTGAGGATATCAAGCGGCAAATTGATACATGTCCCGTGTTTTGAATACATTCAATGGTTGACACTCAATTTTTTCCCTGACCTCCCGTAACACAAGGATGGATGATGTGTTACGAATTCTGTCAACAATTTTCGTCTTCCATCACTGCCTCTTTTAAAAAAAGCGTATACAGTCCGAGTTCTATGACCCTAAACTAAGATCACATTCATCCTCACTACCAAACGTTAAATTGTAAACTAGTTGAGACTTTCCGTCTGAGGCCCAGCCTCAGCCCCGTTGACCTTCTTGGGCCCCTGTTCTAATTTCTAACTTAGGGTTGTATGGTGTGGTGCGGGATTATGTCATCATTCACGTCGGGTTACCCGCTATGTCGTACACATCCCTGGATGAGATAACTTACCCCAACTGTCATCCTCACTACAAGACGTTAAACTAAAAACTGGCTGGGAGATTCCGTCCACGACCCAGCCTTAGACCCCTTGGCCTTTTCGGGCCCTTGGCCTAGGTTCTCACTTAGGGTTGTATGGTATGGACTCATGTACTTATTCACATCGGGTTACTCGATGTTCCGTACATGCCCCTCGTTGGGGTATCTGGCCTTAATTGTCATTGCCCCATTCCCAGAACTATGTGTGGATTGATTCATATCTTTATGGGATACATAGAACTGCCCAAACATCTAGTCTTCGGGTCCAACCCCATCTCTTAAAAACATCCCTATCATTGTTGGCCGCTCGGCCCACTTTCTACAAGAAGAGGGGTATACAGTGTGGTATGGGTGTGTGTCCCCATTCACATCGGGTTTATAACAACCAGGCCACATACCTCTCTCTCTTGAGTGGCCTTCGCTCCCTTTCCCCACTTTCATCTCTTGGAGTCAGTTTCCCTTAAGTTGGGTCTCTCTGCCCTCTTCTGTGATTCACCAATTGGTCTATGTGTACTCCGGTCAAGAACCTTGAGTGTCAGATTCTACCTGGACATGTTTTCAACCATTTTTCAGGCTTCATGTTCCTGTTAATTTTTGAATCCATAATCTTTCACACCTGAAAGGTCCCCCAAATGGCATGGATGCTAGGCCTAAGAGCTCTCATACCATTATAATCCAACATCCTCAAGGGTTTCAGAAAACAACTTGATACAAATCCTATATTGTGAATCTGGTCAGCGGTCAACACTCATTTTTTATTCCCATTTCAGGTCACATGATATGGATGCTGTGTTTTGAACATGGTCAATAGTTATCCTCCATTGTCACGCCATCCCCTTCAAGCCTTTAATATTGGTTACATGATTCACAGTATTTTTCACCCCATCACATCCAAATGGAATTTTGACACTCCTTGCACTATACCTCAGTTAGCATTTGCAAGTAAGGAGGACCAAAGCCATGGTAAATGCGTCATTTGGGGCTCCTCCACAACTTCCATTTGGTGTACGTTCCAGGTATTTCTAAAAAACTCTTCTGCCCTTGTTTCCCACGCTGATTTTGACTCACGTGGGCTTTAGGATCAGGTTGAGGTATGTACTTACATGGAAGTATTTCCCTTCTCTCCAGTCCATGCTATAAGAACATAATCTATGATATATTTCAGAACTATTTACTTCTTGATTCCCATTTCCTTGGGATACGTAAGAATTCCTAGACGTCTCTTCTTTGGATCTAGCTCGAGATCCACTAATTTATCTCTCCTATCCGGCCTTCTGATCTCTAACACTTATGGGACTCTGTGGTGTGGTGTGGGATTATGTACTCATTCATGTCGTGTTTGCATTAGCTGCACCACATACACCCCTTTTTAGGAGTTATCCCCCTACTTCTTGTCAAACATAACATTAAACTGTATGTCGTCCCACATGATGTTAAAAGGCACCTTCATGAACTATGTGTGGCTTGATTCCCATCCTCATGGGATACGTAGGAACACCTGGACATCTCGTCTTCAGGTCCAGCTAAACTAGGAGCTAGTTTCTCCATCCCCTTATCCTCTAATATTTCCTGGACCCTTGGCATGAGGTTTTCTCATTAGAATTGTGCACAGTATGGTGTGGAACTCATCCTCATTCACATCAGGTATGCTTCATCATGCCATGTGAATCCCCTCTGAAACCTCATCTCTTCTATATACGTCTGATCCATATGACTTTAAACTATGATGCCTAGTCCCACATGAATTTAACATGTTTCATATATCCTACACAATGTTAACTGGTGGGTCCCATCACAAGACCCTGACTATGACATTATAGTTCTGGCCGCATGAAGAAAAACGGAACTTCACTATGATATCCTCACATGAGGGGGCATCATGTTTGGTATCGGTCACACACCATACCATTTTTCAATTCCGGCATATGGCATGATTCTTGTTGTGTAACTAGATTTTTTAACCATGGTCCATCGCTTCCAAAAAAACACACATTCATCCTAAAGGGAAAATAAGACCAATCAAACACTGCTTCTTTCAGTGTAAGGGCCAGACACGCACAACCTCATTATCTTTGACACTGGTATCCAACCATGTCCCTTGTTGAACTATGTATGGCTTGATTCCCATCCTTGTGAGATATGTCGGAACGCCCAGACACATTGTCTCCGGGTCTAGCCCCAGGAATCCAAAATCTTGTCCCCCCTCTTTCGACCCCTCAGTCTGAACTCTTTCGGGAATGTGTGGGGTGGTGAGTAACTTATGGTCTTTTTCGCTCATTCACACCACGTTTTGAAAAGGCGGCACCATGTGCCTCCCACGTCTTCTCCCCACATGGTCTGAGATCTATGAACCTAAACTAAGATCACCCTATGGGAACGACACGTCATGATTGGACACTTCGCCATCCTGTGCATAGTCATTAAATCAATTTACCCTTAATGACTCATCCTATGAACATTATGCTGGAAGCGTGAAACCACAAGACCCTTGTCCTTGGAGGGAAGGGACTCGACCCCCTCTATCTAATACATCTTATTGTAATATTCAGATGCATTTTGACAAAGATCCCGAAGTGTGGAGTTTTCACAGGGACATTTCCCTCGTTCCAGGTCCAAGCTTTGTGAGCCACTCATTTAGATCCTCATCCTCTTCCATGTCTGAATGGACCCCATTTTGTGGCCTATTCTCATGCCACACTGGCTTACCTACCGTCCTTGGCCAATGTCCCTGAAGTCCTCAGAAGACATTTTCCACAGGTCCCGTGTTTCGAACATGGTCAGTGGTCATCCATTATTTTTTTATCTCCATTCCATGATAATGCTATATGGATTTTGTGATTCGAACATGGTAAAATGCTCTCCCCTATCGTCATGCCACCATCATTGTGGTTCAGATCTCGATCATCATGATTCACATATTTCCACTTTCTTATGTTCAAATGGAATTTCAATGTATACATCTTTAATCTTCCAGACATCTAGGGGAATTATGTAGGCGGACCGCATCATTGGGATATCATTCATTTAGTGTCCCATCACCCCGGAATTGTGAATTCCTATTATAGGAATGTCTCATCACTACTCCCTGTTTCCCACTTCGAGCACGACTCAAGTGGGCTTAGTAGATCTGGTAGGACGTGTACTGGCATAGTCAGGCCACACATGCCTTTCATCTCCCACCTGACATTAAACTATGCCTCAGAACAACGTATGGCTTGATTCCCATCATAATAGGGTACTTAGGAACATCCAAGAACCTTGCCTTTGGACCAGCCAAACATTCATTTTAGGTCCCTAGACCTAAAGAACATCCTCTGGGGATATGTGGTGTGGTGAAGACTCTGTATGTCCTCATTCATGTTGGGTTTATAGCTACCACACTATTTCTGATGCTTTCACCGGGGCGCACACATTCATCTTGTTTGAGGAAAAAAGGTGTAGTTTTATTGCCCTGCATTCCTTCTTTTCAAAGGAGAGTGAAATCTATCTCTTATTTCAGGATGTTTTAAATTTGATCGAAATGGGATGATGGGATGTCAGTTCTTCCTTATTTGGATTCCTCCTCAAAAATAGTCACCTAGTCTGGGTCTCCATTATATATTTAAGACGTTGTTTGTGAAACTCTTCCTAGTTCCATATCTTTTTGGACCCCAGTTAACTAAAATTCTTCTGTCGAGACATTCCAAAGGGTCTAGTTAGGGCAGTAACCTTCGATCAGGGGAGTATTCATGTTGGACATCACTGGCGTGTCTGGAGGTTGGGACACTGGCGTTTCTGGATGCTGGGACACTGGTGTGTCTAGATTTCTTCCCCTTATTATAGGGCTTCTCGAGAGCGTGGATGCCCGAGGCATCCCACGTCGAACATGGGGAATCATATACCATAGGCATCTATCTAAGTTTTTCCTCGGCATTCCATGTTTATCATAGGGAATGATGTAGGTTTAAAGTCCAGTGGAGACAGATCAGACAGATCAGAACATTGATTAAAGTTGATCAGACTGGTGAAACCTCTAGAGGGAACACTGATGTTGGGAACAAAATGTGGCTAGCTTCTTGATTGTTGTTGAGGAGAATGAGGAATGAGGTGGCATGATCCCATCAGGATGTGGCGGGCCGGGTAAGAGTTAGGATGGATGATGGAGTGTTGAATGAAGTGGATCGTGAATGGGATGGAACCATTAGGAGGATGACGATGAATTTGGGATTGAGCCTCAGAGAGGATATCTATGTATCCCTGTGGGAGGGAATCGAAGTAATCATAGTTCATATGAAGACAGATTACCATCAAATGTGGTTGGAAATGATTTATCGCTGAATGGGGTTGCAACGGCTTACCGCTAGATGGGGTTGATCCTCATGGAATATTCCTACGTACCCAAACTAGGAGACAAAGATCAAAAACACATAGTTTATATTGGTTAGGGGTCAGTAGGCTGACGTGAATAAGGACTTGGGGTCCAAATAGATGGTGGGATTGAACCTCATGGAGGCTTCCTACATACCATGCATTAGAAAGGATCAAAGGCCTCGTAGTTTATGGTGGAGTATGGTGTACCGATGTGAAAGGGGTCGGAACCAATGGGTGATGGGCTAGAACCTCAGGGAGGATTCCTATGTACCTCACCGTGGAAAGGATTAATGTCCATGAAGTTCAGGTGGGTGAAACATCTTACTACTAACTAGGGGATCAATGGCTTACCGTTGATTGAGGTCCACAGTTTAACATCACGCAGGATGGGGTGAACTAAAGTGATGGAGGACTTAGGGATCAGATAAATGGTGGGATTAAACGTCATGGAGGCTTTCTACATACCCTACCTTGGCAAGGATCAAAGACCTCGTAGTTCAGGTTGTGTGGGAACTGACGTGAATGTGGTTGGAACTACCAGGTGTTGGGCTTGAACCTCCTGCAGGATTCCTATGTTCCCTGCATTGGCACGAATCAATGATGTCATAGTTCATGTGTGTTTTGGGGTTTAAAACCCAGGCTTCCTAGAGAGGATTTCATGGTTGATTCTTGTTCTAAGACCATGTGAGTCATGCTTAGTGTGGGAAACAAGAAAGAGCAAAGACCTGATGATCATGTCGTGAAAGGTGCGTCCATGGGAAGTGAAGTAGGGTTCATGCATGGTTAGTGGTCCAAAGAGGTAACATGGGCTTACATGCGGTTTGTAGCCTGAGGTGATGGATATTGGGACTTACTCTAGGAGAGAGTCTTGGGTGGTGACAAAGCCCAGTGGGAGATGGATTTGTAACCTAGGAAGAGAGGAGGATCAAAGGTCTTGCCTCCTACAGGGAAAGCTAGGGGCTTACACCAAGGTGGTTTCCCTTTCCCCGCGGACAGGCACCGCTCTGATGAAGAGTATCTCATTCAATGGGAGGAATGATATCACTCTCTTAGAGACCAGTGGGCATGCTGGATGTCCTAGGCGGGGAAACCCCATGTCCAACACACGGGGCATGGGGCGTGGTTATTGTTTTAACATCACGTGTTGAGGACGAAGGTGCTTGGCAGTTTAACATCCTGCAGCTGGGAAGAGGGTGGGTCCACTCCGCACCCCTAGGTCTTACATAACCGGAACCCTCTACAACTTCATGAAGCAAAGGGACCAAAAAAGTCATGTTTGTGGGGTGTCATGGAGTGAACCATTGGGGGGTCCATGTTAGCATGGCTATGCGAAGAAGCAATTGATGTTAGTGTGCCTATGCGAAGAAGCATGAGGCGAAGCAACACAATGTGAAACACCACCCAAGGGACCTTGAAATTACTTTGTACGAACCAATAGTTTCGTATATAAAAATCATGTGTGGAAAAAATCTTTTGGGTGTGGGAGGTGCCTGAAAATGATGTCTGGAAAAGATACATCAAACATGTGTGCACAAGGTGGGAGGTTTGCGCCCAAAAGGATCAGTTGTGTGGAAAATTCTGGGTCGGCGTGTAATTGAGGCACATATGCAAAAAAAGGTAGGGCCGGTGCACAATTGAGCTGATTGTGAGAAAAAGGCCGGGTCGGCGCACAATTGGAGAGCCCAGGCCCATAAAGGGGAGCCACTATTTTGTGAGAAAATAGAGAAGATTATGCGCAAGTCATACGGGTTGCACGCAATTTGAAGGGAGTGTGTGCAATTGGAACACATTGCACACAATTGGAAGGGATTGCGCGGAGGGGACGAGACTCAAAGGTATTCGGATAATAGTTAAGCCTGAGTGGTATCGCGTAAAGGCAGACCCCTGGGTGACCTGTCGTGAAAAATCTCGTACCTGAAATCCATCGTTTGAGCGCAGGAGAGGTGGATTTTGTGCAGAGGAGATGGTTCAGATTCAGTAGTCATTAGATGTTGAAGGGGTGTCCTTCTATTTATAGGTGCTCGAGTTTCCCGATCCACGCAAAAAAAGGTCCATGTGAAAGTTTTTGAACCGGTGTCAGTAGCACAAAAGATCTTCCATGCGGGGCGGTGCGTGAAACATTCCACGTCGAGCGGAAGTTTCCACGCCGAGTGGAAGTTTGCATGTCGGGGTGGAAGTTACCATGCGGTGCGGGAATTTTTTTATAGGCGTGACAGTTTTGGCGCACCGTGATTTTTTTCGTACACCCGCGGAAAACTCCCACAGACCTCGTGTTTTTCATGCGTTGGAGTGCCTTTTTTCGCAGCATCCTATGATTTTTTCGTGTGGCCCTTCTGGGCCTCCCTAGAATAGATTGATGGGTCAAAATATGTCTTCACTTTGTCTTACCAAAACCTTCTTCAGCCCTTGAGCACTTTTCGGCGTCTACAAATGCCCCCCTCGAAATCGATCGGTGAGGGGATGCAATGATCGAATTCCAAGGGAAACACCAAAACACATAACTTCCTAGAGTCCACACTCAAAAAAACCATAGGTTCGCAAAAACTAGGAATTCGCGCACAAATCACTTTCCACACGCACTCAAAATATCTACTCTACACCTATAAAAACCCAAGTGGGTCCCTCAGTATGTACATATTTTTCTTGCGCGATAAGTTCTAATCTGTTGCGCGTGAAACACTTTCCCTCTATTTTGTGAAAACCTGCTTCGACTGGGTGTAAATCCCCGAGTTTAGCCTTCGTTTTACATGAAGACCCAAGGAATTTCACACCATGACCTATGTTTTTCACGCCTACTCCGGATTTTTTACATGGAATTCTGAATTTTTGCATCGCCTCCTAGTTTTTCGCGCCAACTCCTCATTTATATATGTCGAATCCTTGAGACCTTGCTAGAAGAAGATGGATTTCAATCAGGCTAACACTTAAGGAGAAGATGCGTTTGCCGCTCAAATGATTGAGATGGTTGCCAACCCTGAGGATTATTGATCCCAAAAGATCTTATCCAGCAATAATACTCTGTTTAGCTTATTAACCCCAGCCCATAAAGAGTATGCACTATCCGACAATTTGCCGATATGGGACTTCGGTATTTTGGAGGAGGTACCCATGCCCCGATTTGAAGTCGACACACCACGGTTTTGGGTGACCAGTGATGATGACCTACCTCAATATAATATCACCAAAAATTTCAATCCTACCTGAGAAACGAGGCATATGGATGCTTACGTCTTGAATCCCAGGACAAGAACCATTTTGGGAAGTGACCTGGTTGCAGAGGACTCCCCGACCCATTATGCAAGTACTATCCAACAGAGTGTCACTGATGAAACTAAAGGATAGCTACAGGATTAGGATATGCAGTCTAGGGGAAATTTTACCATTGAATGGGCCTGGGAATATTTGGTACAACAGATGTTTGACCAGTTTGGTGCTGAAATGCAGCACATCAGGTTGTTCGAGGCGGTGTGGATGTCGTCGTTCCATTTCTACTATCAGGATAAACATGGGCCGGATATGTTTACCCAATGGTCCCCCGATACCAATACCTTCCACCTTCACCATGGGGAAGTGGGAATCAGCCTTTGGGACATTCATTGCATCAGGGGTGTCCCTTTGGATGGGCACCAGTATGATGAATTCCTTCTAACGAAGAACATCTGGGGAGACAGATCACGAACTCCTATCCTAACATGTCATCTGTTGGAGCTGGATAAAGAGTGGCTGGGAGTCAATGTTGTTTTTAAGGACATTGCCTACAAAAAATGGTTTATCTTGTTTCTTCAAAGAGATCAGAAGTCAATATTTCGGGGTGAGGAAAGAGGTGTCTGACCATGACACAGAGTAGAAAAAGTGAATCGTACAGGAGGATCCTAGAGATGGGGGAATATCAATCATGGGGATTCAGTATAAATGAGAGTCGAGACCTAGACATTTGGTATTCCGGATTTCTAGAAACCTTCTTGAGTGGGTGGCTCCTACCAGTGAGGGATTCAACGATTAGAGTTCGTCCAGTGACATTGGTGATGGCTTGCATCATGGCCGCAAATCAGAGGTTCAGTCTGGGAGTCCCTGTGTTAGCCCATTTCTACACCATCCTGGGCCACTTTTTTGAGAGGGAGCACTCCATGGAAGATATGTGGTCCCCTCCAGATCACCCATGGTTTGATTGCAGCTCATTTCGGTGGATATACCATTCAAAAATCCATTCTTCCTCTGGGTAATGGCTTGCGACCGTCCTTGATGAACATTGCAGGGGCCATTCCATTGACGCACAAAGAGGAGGGGGTAAGGATCAGGATCACCAATCATGCCAACTTCACATTCATCCCATTCCCCAATCCAACTGGCCAATTGATAGAAAATGGGAAGGGCTCACTGGAGCAAATAGAATGCTTCCAGAGAATTAGAGGTGGGGTGCTTGTCACCCGAGTTGATGGGAAGATTTTTTGTGAGACCTACGTGGCGTCAAGATTCATCCGGCAGTTTGGATTCCTCCAGTGGATGCCTGAGAAGGTGCATATAGATTTCTAAGAAGAGAGGAATTGATGTGTTCTTCACCAAATGTGGCTGATGTTCACAACCCATGGCTCTAGAGACGTCATTACCATTCCCCCCATCGGAGTTGAAGCTGGCCTCTCTACAGAATATACCAAAAATTGGTATTTAGATTACCTGGATGGACTTGTGAGTAGGATAGATTGGTAGCTCATGGTAATTAGTGTAGAACCAAGGTGGCGAGAGAGAAGATAGGGTGTTGCTATGTAGGAAGTGTCAGAAGAAAATCGGGCAACTAGACCTGCACAGGCTGGGACTACAGTAGCGGGAACGTCGCACGAAATGGTCACGCCTTCATTGCCCAGGGGGAGAGGGGCTTATAGAGCGGTCATAAAACTTCCTGGGAAGAAAATAAGATATCTTATTCAACCTTCTGATGATGAAATCTTCCTAGCTCTGTGGTCATACTGGTTGACCCTATGGCAGTCAATGGGTACTGAATCCCTCTGACAAAAGATAATACGAGACAGAATCCAGCTGCCAGAGTTCGGACACATCCAGGTTGATGAATGGGTAAACCTCAATCATCGACACGCGTACCTCACAGGAATGGATGTGTATTCACACCACTGAGGTCAGCGTGATGAACCACCCCTCCTAGTGAAGGTAATTCTTGGCTAGGAGAATGATCCATATAAGATGTCGCCTGAGGATGATGACAAGGACAAGGAGCTGGGGGGTAGTGAGACGGAAGAAGAGGAGGCGAAAGGAGAAGGTGAAGGAGGGGTTGAAATAGAATGTTAAGGAAAGGTTGAAGAAGAAGAGATCTTCGAAGGTGGAGGGTCTCAGGGGATGTCCCATCAAGGGAGTTTTTGGGAGAGTGGAAAGATCATTGTCTCTAATTTAGACATAACCGAGCTACTTGAGGTATGTCTCGTCCCATATCTATCCCCCCCTTGTTTTTTTTGTAACCCTCAATCAGATCTCCTTATTCTGCTAAGGGGAATATTGAGGTTGACTAAGAGGCTCCATCCAATGAAGGGAGGAGGTGCCAATAGAATAAGATGGGGAGACGACGCCCATTATTGAGCTAACAAGAACTAAGGGATCCCCTACAATGATAGCTCCAGTAGCAGCTAGATCACCAGAGGTTGATTCTTTGGGCTCTTGTAAGTTTATTACTTCAACACCGGTATATACCATCAGAAAGATCATTTTATTAGGGTGTTCATTGTTTGTGAAATGATCACAACCTTGGGGGCTCTTCGGGCTATCGAATCCAGGTCATATGTGATTGATTCAACGACAAATGTGTCATCCCATTCCAAGCACGCATCCCAAACCGAGCCGGCCCCGTCACTCGATGAGAAAAGGGATGTTGATATTAGTGATATTAATGTTGGGGTAGGTCCCGAAGTTGGAAATGGAGCTACCTAGCCCAAGGTGAGATAGGAAGGTCACCTAGGAATTGATGAGACTAACCCCTTTGGAGAAAAACCCGAAGTAGACCTGGCTGATGGTATCTTGGCTTCTTTCCCCAACTATCGGCCTGCAGATCATGAAGAGATAGATGATTATGATTCGGAGGCAACCAATGAGAGTCTTATGATGTGGTCCAAGGGGTGGAAATGTAATAAGAACTTTCTCAGTCATCCTCAAACAGAATATCTAAAATAGATGGGATCGATCAACACCTGGTTCTGCTTTCTCTGTTATGTAGGGGTGGATACTCACCGTCTTTATTCGACAGTCCATGACTACATGGATGAGATGTTACGCGAGAGCAGCCGATGCTCCGACGTTGCCAGGAATCTGAAAGATTTGGGGAATACCCAAGCATTATTGAAGGTGGAACAAGAGGTCTGACGCCTTGAAGAACAGATGAAATAAGATGAGGTATTCATCACCAACTATTTCGAACTTGTGGAGTAATTGAGGGCCTAGCTGAGGGATGCCCAAGAGCTTCTATTGGAAGTGGGTAATCAAATAACTGAACTTCAAACTGAACAAGCACAAGCAAAAGCTAGGGAATGTTCACTAATCTTTGTGGCTACTGATGAAGAGAGGGTTCTCAATGGATGAGAAGAAATCCGGGAGGCCACACACCAAATTGTAGCAGCGCTGGAATGATCTATCCAACATGTTGATACATAAGGGCCCTGTTTTGGTCGAAATCAAAAACTAATTTCTCCTTACAAACTCTTGATCTGAATTGCATGTATGGATAGATGAATTGATAGACTTATTTACTTGTTCTTTTTGTTTAATTAATTCTACCACAATACTGAAATAAATAGTAATCCATTCATAAGCTCACGTGGGTCATACCCGATGTGAGAAACAAGGGATGATAGTATATATTACATCGTTTGAATATAGGAGTTCAAACCAGGATCCAGTAACCTGAGGGTTGAACAACCAATACAGATTCCTGGGAAGAGAAGAGAGAGACCTAACTGGAGAATGATGCTCTCAGAATAGTTGAATTATCGTTTTCCAGTGTGCTCTTGTGCACGGACGGGGTAATTCCAGGGGCACTGGAATAAATCTGAATAGGGTGGTATAGAAGGAGTGAATCACAATACCCAAGATTCGTAACACTATAGTGATGGCATGAAAATTAACAATGACTATTGATCATCTTCGAAACACAGTATCCTTATTATGTTAACCAGAAATGGGGATATCAAATGAGGGTCGACTGATGACCATGTTCGAAACACAGGACCTGACTCGAAATGTAATCCATTAGTCTTTCGGAATGTTATCCTAGGATAGTTGGTGAGCCATAAGTTTTGCATCCATACTATTAGATGGGTCCTCTAGATGTGAAAGTGGGAGAGGATCTAAATAAATGTCACACAAAGTGTGGAGAGTGGAGTGATGGGTTTGTTCGACTGGAGTCCAAAACTCTAGAAATTATGCCATCGTGGTGGAAACGCATAAAGTGGGTACATAGGTCTGATCAGGGATAAAAAATAGTTCCAAAAAGAACCTCTATGACAAGGAAAATGTTTCCTCCAAACTTTATAGTGGGACATCCCCAACGTGTTCAGGGTAAAGCTGCAATTTCATGGTTCCCAACAAGAGCTCATGTCAAGGGACTGAAAAAAGATGGGGAACAAGAATTATGATTCCTGGGGATGGACCTAGATACATGATGTCTAGGGGTCCCTACGTATCCCATGAGATTGGGAATCAAGCCCAATGAAGATCTTGGGGCACTGTGTGGTCAGAGAACAACACTGATTGGGAGAATCCTCCTTGGAGATGAAACTGACGCATCCCATGATTAACACAGGGAATCCTGAACTTGTTAAGGGTAGAACAACAGTTTAGTGTCATGCATTGTCGACATATAGGCTCATGCTGTTTAATGTCATATGTTAGGACATGGTTTAAATGGGATGATCCCAGTAACGGAATATGTGGGGTGGTAGCTATAAACCCAATGTGAATGAGGACTTGGAGTCCGGATCACACCACGTATCCCCGGAGGAAACTCTTCAGGTCAAGGGACCAAAAGTAAAAATTAGGCTAAGCCCAAAGAAAAGTGGTCGGGTGTTTCTACATACCCCAGGAGTATGGGAATAAAGGCATACGTAGTTCTGAGAGTGTAGTTTAACGTCATGTGGGATGAGGAAAGGTATGTGTTGCATGGTTGCACCAGTACACGTCCTACCAGAACTACTAAGCCCACGTGAGTCATGCTCATTGTGGGAAACAAGAAATAGCGATGGGACATTCCTAGAATAGGGAGGCACGAGTTAGGGATGATGAGATACTATGTTAATGACTTCCCACTGATGTTGACCCGCCTATATAGCGCACCTAGATGCGTGAAGGAGTAAATCTGATCATGTTGGAATTCCTCTTGGACATAAGAAAGTGGAAATATGTGAATCATGATGCTCAAGATCTGGACCACAATGATGGTGGCATGAAAATAGGGGATAAAAATTTATCATGTTAAAAATACAGTATCCTTATTGTGTTAGCCTGAAATGGTGACAAACAAATGAGGGTCAAATGTTGAACGTGTTCGAAACACATGACCAGTCGCAAATGTCGTCTGAGATCATCAGAGATGTTGTCCCAGGGCAGTGGGTAGGCCAGTGTGGCTTTAGACTTGGCCTCAAAGGGGGTTCTTTTAGACATGAAATATGATGATGATCCAAATTACAGGCTCACAATGCTTTGACATGGAACGAGGGGAATGTCCCCGTGAAAATTCCATACATCGGGCTCTTTTTCAAAATGCATCTAAATATGACTATAAAATGTATCAGATAGAGGGATTCGAGTCCCATCACAAGGAAAATGTTCCTAGGGTTCCTCCAATTAAACTTAAGGTCCTAGGTTGGACCATTAAGGGGGATTTATTTAATTGACTTTGTGTACGACATCAAAATAGCCAAACGTGATGTGCAGTTCTCATAGGGAGATCTTAGTTTTGGGTCATTGAAGTCGTACCATGCTCTGAAAAGATATGGGAAGCACATGGTGTGGCTATTGAAAAACCTAACATGAATGAGAACCTAAGAGGTAGTCATCACACCACATGTTCCAAAATGAGTTTGAGCCAAGGGGCCGAAAAAAAGGGACAGAATTTGTAGATTCTTGGGGCTGGACCCATTGACAAAAATGCCTGGTCATTCCTACATATCCCATGAGGATGGGAATCAAGCCATACATAGTTATGGAAGATGTCATGCATTTTAACATCTTGTAGAAAGGATGTAGAGTGGTCTTAATTTATGGTCATAGAGCTTGGACCATAGATGGTTGGAAATAAGAGACACATAGTGATGTAATTACAAGACCTGAAGGGAATGAGGACCCAGTCCGAATCACTGTGTGCTTCTTTGGGGAGGTTTTAGGTTGAGGGATCAAAAATGAATGTTAGGCTGAGCCCGAGACAAGGTGCATGGACGTTCCTATGTACACCATGAGGATTGGGATCAAGATTCCCATAGTTCTTGAAGGTTTATTGTAAAGTCGTGCAAAAAAATATACAGTTTAATGTTATGTGGGATAAGATGTGGGGGGGGGGCTAACTCCTAGAAAGGGGCATACGTGCTATGGCCAATGCAAACCTGATGTGAATGAGAACGTAATCCCATACCATACCACGTAGCCCCGTAAGAGTAAAAGCACCAAAGGAAGAACATAAGTGATAAATTAGTGTAACTCGAGCTGGACCCAAAGACAAGTTGTCTAGGTGTTCCTACGTATCCCATGGAAATGGGAATCAAGTTGTACATAGTTCTAAAATAGATACTAGTTTATGGTCTTAAAGCATTGACCATATAAGAGTGAATTCTTTCCAAGTAAGTGCGGACCTCAACCCATCCCTAAGCCCATGTGAGTCAAACTCAGTGTGGGAAATAATGGTGAAATAAGTTTTTTTTCAAAACCTAGAATTCACACCAAAGGGAAATCGGTGTAGAGCCCCAAATGAAGCCATTACCACAGATTTTGTCCCCCTAACGTGCAAATGTGCACTGAGGGAAAGTTCCAGGAGTGTCAAAATCCAATTTGGTCATTATGGGGTGGAAAATAATGTGACTCATGTAACCCACATTCAAAGCTTTAGGGGGATGGTGTGATGATGGAGGATAACTATTGACCATGTTTGAAACACAACATCCATATTGCATTATCCTGAAATGGGGACAAAAAAATGAGCATTGACTGCTGACCATATTCACAACGCAGGACTTGTATCGATTTGTGGCATGAAACCCTCATGGACGTTGGTCCATAATGCTAGGAGAGACCTTATGACTAGCATCCATTACATTTGGGGGTCACTTCGGGTATGAAATATTATAGAAGCCCAAATGAAGGGGAACACGAAGCCTATAAGGGGGTCGAAATCATGTCCAGGTAAAATATGACACTCCAGATGCTGAACCAGAGTACTCTTGGGCACATTGGTGAATCACTGAAGATGGTCTAGGAGCTCAAAATGATATTGGACAATTTTAAAAGATAAGTATATAACAAGGGGATAGAGAACATCTTAGGAGAAAGAGGCACATGGCGTGGTTGTTATAGAGCCGATGTGAATGAGTAAAAAATCCCATACCACACCACATACCCCTCTCCCCATTAAAGTGCATGCCAAGGGACATGGTGAAAGGGAGATTTCTATGAAATGACGGTGGACCCAAAGACTAGACATTTGGGCAGTCCTGCATTTCCAATGAGGATGGGAATCAAGACACACATAGCTCTAGAAGAGGGTAACATTCTGTTTACTGTCATTTAGTAAGGAAGATAATGGGTAAGATACCCCTCTCAAAGGAGGTGTATGGTGTGACAAGTAACCCGACATGAATGAGGACATAATCCCAAACCACACCATACAATTATGAGTGAATACTTGGTCTAGGGGCCTGAGATTGGTCCACAGATATAATTTTGTGTCAAGATTGCAGTTTAAAGTCTTATAGAGAGGACGAAGGTAGGGTATGGTATCTCATCTAGGGATGTGCACGACAAAGGGAGTAAACTGACGTGAATGAGAACATAATCCCACACCACACCATACTTTCATATGTGAGACCATGGTCCAGGATCCTGAAAAGGCCCAAGGGCCTGATGATTGGCCATGGATGGAGCGTTGTGTTCAGCTTATAGTTTAACAACTTGTAGTGGGGATGGAAAGGATCTTAGTTTAGGGTCATGGAACTCATACCGTATATGCCTATTTTAATTTCATATATGTGGGCCAGAAAGGGTGAATCGTCATGCTTATGGAAGACCACAAAGTAGAAATGATGATTGAAGACAACAGTTGACCAGGTTCGCAAAACATTGTCCACCCTTGTGTGACCAGAATTCAGGGCAAACAAGTGTGCATCCACGGATGATGGTATTCGCCACACGGGACTTGTATCAACTTTTTCGGTGACAATCCTCAAGGGTGTTAGATTATAATGGTAGGAGATCCCTTGGGCCGAACATCGATGCCATTCAGGGGACATTCTAGATATAGAGGGTGACAAAAAACCAAATGATGGGTCATGTTGACCTTGGCGGGGCCTGTGCTCACAGAACGGATGATAAATGAATGAAGGGATATCTCCAGGGGATATGTGTGTCTTGGAGAATTAGCTTGATATGAAGGAGTACATGAGTCTACACCATACCACACAATCCTAAATGAGAACTTGGGAAAGGGGCTCGAAGGGGTCGAAGGACCTAAGGCTAGGCATCCCGACCAAACCTAGCCATATGACATCTTGTGCGGTTACTGCCTCATCACAGCTCCTAAGACCACGTGAGCAGTGCTCGGTGTGGGAAACAAGGATCCGAATTCGACTTTCACAATCATATAAGGGTCGGATAGCTGGCATCACCTAAAGGGTGTCGCAACTCAAATATATAGCAGGAAGGATGAACCACCACATTAAATGTTTGGGATCTATGGGGTTGGTTAAAATGGAAAAGGATATCCACTGACCATGTTCGAAACATAGCATCCTTATAGTGCGACATGAAATGCGGAAAACAAATGAGCGTCGACCACTAACCATATACACAACATGGCACTAGTATCAATTTTTTGCTCAACATCATTTAGAGAGTTGGCCCAAATTGGTAGGAGAGCCCTTAGGCTGAGCATCTATGCCAGTTGGGGTTCCATTATGAGGTGAAAAACGATGGAGTCCCAATCAGAGGAGTGGGTGAAGCATAGTTGTGCCCATGAATTTAAACATCAGGTAGGGTGGAGAAAGTGATGAACATCTCCTAGGAGAGGGACGTATGGCGGGATCAAGATGATATTGACATGATTTGCAGAAAAAGATTGTACCATACCATGTGTCCCGACTCGAGTGGGAATTCTGATGTTTGGGATGGGCCAACTGAAAAAATGTTTGGGCGTTCCTATGTATCCTACAAGGATGGGAATCGAGCCGTACATAGTTCTTAAACGCCATGTAATTTAACGTCGTGAGGTATGAATGTGGGATACTAGAAGAGCAAGGAAGGAGCACAGGGTGCGATCATCATAACCATGACATGAGAAGGGGATAGTGAAGCCTTCACTACGCCGTGTAAGGATCCTCCAAGAGGTCTACCCTGAGGGGGGGATAGTCAAATGCAAGAGTTTGGGGGCTGGCCACAAGATGAAATGTTTGATCATTCCTATGTATCACAATCAGATGGAAATAAAGCCTTACATAGTTCTAGAAGAGCCATACATTTTAACTTCTTGCAGGATGATGAACAGTTTAACATCTTGCGGGATGAAGCATATTAGGGTCATACAAGACCCGATAGTTTAGGGTCATGTAGGACCAGGCAGTTTAGGGTCATGCCGGACCATCATGCAGTTTAGGGTCATGCGTGACTATCTAGTTTAAGGTCATGCAAGACCATACAGTTTATTGTCATGTGGGACCCTACGACTAAAGAAAATTATTTCTTGAGGAACTCAGCATTGGTGGGAGGAGTTATACGGTCACCATCAATGGTCACTAGTGAGTATGCACCATTGGGGTAAAACTTTTTAACAACGAATGGTCCTTATTTGGGCTCCATCATGGGTGGTTTCTTGCAAGGTATCATTGGTGTCTGAAGGGCCAAAACCAAATCACCTTGTAGGAAGGAGAAGAGACGATCCTTTTTGTTGAAGGCACTAGCTATCTTATTTTGATGCCTTTTCAGATTGTGCAGGGCACAAAGCCTATTTTCATCAAGTGCTTCCAACTCATCCAGGCGAATTTCATCTACTTTATCTAGCACCTTATGATCATAGGCCACTGTGCGTAATGAAGGAAAATGAATCTCAATAGGCAGGATGGCTTCTATTCCATACACTAGTGAATACGGGGTCACCATTGTGGAATTACCAGTCATCATCCCATAAGCCGGGAGGGTGTTTGGGAGCTTGTCCAACCAACTCTTCTTGTTCTGACCAACTATTTTATACAAAATGTTATAGAGGGTCTTGTTTAACACCTCGATGTGCCCATTTTCTTGTGCATGATTGTGGGAGGTATGGTTAGAACGGATGTTGTATTTGGCATACATCTTCTTCAACTCAGCTGCATGGAAGCTAGTTCCGTTAGCGTTGAGAATGACATGTGGGACTCCAAATATGTAGAGGATATTTGAGCTTGCAAAGTCAACGGTGGAATGAGACTTGACTTCCTTGAGTGGAACTACCTCTACCCACATGGAAAAAAATCTGTACCAGTTAGGATGAACTAACATTGGTGAGCTGTCATCAGAGGATATGGTCCCACGACATCCATTCCCCAAACTTTGAAGGTCCAAGAGTACATGGTAGTGTGGAGAGGCTATGGTGGACAGTGCATGAATTTGGATTGAACTTGACATGCATGAAACCTCTTAGAGAACTCGATGCAATCATGGATCATGGAGGGCCAAAAGTACCACAGTCTCTAGATATAGTGAGATTGATTCAGTCCAGTCTTGTGGGTGCTGCTGGATTCGGCATGAACATCTTGCATGAACTGAGAAATATCGACACCTTGGATGCAAAACAGGTGAACACCATCGAACCCGTGCTGGTACAAGATCTACTCAAGACTGTGACCACTCTGGAGGGTAAACTGAAGCGCGCAGCATTGAATTCACTTGCGCTCGGCCCGATCCTCCGGGAGGTAACCATTTTGGATATACTCCACAAAGGGGGATCTCTAGTTAGGATTCACTTAAACCACTGCATCTGAGGGACCTGGGGGTCCTGAATTGGAGGCTCTGGAGGTAAGATGGCTCACCTTCAGGTCATCATCATCACCTGAGGAGACATGAGAAATGACTCTTTGATTTGCCGCATGGATAATCTTGTCATCCTTCACGGGCTCTGCATGTGATGCAGTTAGACCGGCCAAGGCATCCACTTGACCGTTCTAAGATCGAGAGACATGAGTAACATCCGGCCAAGATGGGAACTGTTCTATTAGATGGAGAGTGTGTTCCAAAAATGGTACACGCTCATGATTTCTAATGATGTAGTGACCGTTGATCTTCATGATTACTAGTTTGGAATACCATTTCTCATGAAAATGGGGCACATCAATCTCGAGGGCCTTCTTGAGGCCAGTGATAAGAGCATGATACACTGCCAGATTGTTGGTGCAGCCTTCTGACAACAGGAATGAGTACGGCAGAATGCTTGTGCCAGGGTAATAAAGATGATACCCAAGCCTACCCTATTGAGTCTGGGGTCATTGAGCCTCCTACCGGTGAGGCTTCGGGAAGCCCCATCAAAGTGAATCTTCCAGCACGACATGCCTTAGTCCACCAAGAGGATCACCTCATCGGGGAAATTGAGATCCAAGGATTGTTCAGTGGGAGCCAGGTGGGTAGCTAAGAAGTCATCCAATTCTTTCCCCTTAATCGCTTTTTGAGGGAAAAACCTGATATCAAACTGTTGGAGAATAACTGACCACCAAGTGAGATGACCTGTCAAAATGGGGCAGTTCAGAGTGTACTTTAGTGGGTCTACCTGAGACACCAGCTGTACATCATGGTGCGACAAATAATGTCGTAATTTTTGCATTTCGAATACCAGCATGAGTCAGCTCTAATTGATAGGGATGTATCTAGTCTCTATATTTAGGAGCTTGCAGCTGAGGTGTTAAAGGATTTTCTCCATCCCCTCATTGTTCTTATAGGAAACAAGGGATCCAAGAGATCGTTCTAGTGCAGTCATGTAAAGGATTAGTGGTTTTTCGGAGACAGGTGGCATCAAGACCAGAGGCTGGAGAAGATACTACTTAATTTCCTCAAATACAGTCTGGAACTCTTCATCCCATTCATAAATGGTGCATCTCTTCCGGAGCCGAGAAAAGGGCTTACACATGCCGGCCGTATTCATAATGAATCGACGTATGTAGGCTATATGTCCTTGAAAACCTTGAAGCTCCCGAATATTGCTCAGGGGATGCATCTGGATGATGTCCTTGATCTTCATCATCTTGATATCGCTGCCCCTATACCTAAAAACAAATCTTAGGAACTTCCCAGAGGTGACCCCAAAGGCACACTTCAATGGGTTCATCTTCAGGTGGTAAGAAAAGAGGAAGTTGAACACTTTCTCAAGGACCTTAAGATAGTCCTGGAGCTGGTGATATTTGACCACCAGATCATCCACATAGACTTCCACCAGTATCCTAAGGATTGTCTTGAATATGCGATGCTTGGCCCACTGATAGGTGGCAAAATCATTTTTTAAGATGAAGGGAATGACCTGGTAACAAAACGTACCTTCTGGCAGCCTGAGGGCTATAGAATTCTCTTCCTTGGGGGACATTCAGATCTTGTTATATCTGGAGTAACCATCCATGAAGAAGAGGTCTTGGAACCTAGTTGTAGCATCGATCAACAATTCTATCATATGAAGGGGAAAATCATCCTTCAGACAGTGATGGTTGAGATCCTAGAAGTCGATGCAGACTCTGATCTATCCATTCTTCTTCCTGACTGGCTCAATGTTGGATAGCCATTTGGGGTACTGGACCTCCTTAAAGAAATTGGCTCGGATGAGATTATCAACTTCTGCCTCCACCATGGGACCATGAGAAGGGTGCATCATCATGGGAGGCTGTTTGAACCCGTGATGATTTGCAGGGAGACCAAGGTGGTGGGAAGCTTCCTGAGGATCTAGTCCTGGAATCTCGTCATAGCTCTAGGTGAACATGTCACGATGTTGTTTTTGGGATTCTATGTACCGCTGCTACTCCGTGGGAGGCATGGAGGCACTGATAAATATGGGTCTTAGATCTGCCTCACTACTAAGGATCACCTGTACCAACTTGTCGACTATGGCAGAGACACCCCCTTCAAAGGCGGGGGGGGGGGAGTATCCTCCAAATCCTCTTCTTCACATGCGGAGGTGGGACCTTCAGCGGGAGGAGCTTCCTCTGGGTCAGTAGATTCTGACGGGAGGTTGGTACCAGCCTGAGCAGCACTGATCTCTACATTAGGCCATTCTGATGCTGCTGAAACCATAAAAATGAAGGTCATTGACCTGATCCAATCTAGTCATCATCCCAAGGGTCCACGCTTGATGATATCAAAGAAATAGTGGCGTGTTGTCTTGAACTGATTAATTCTATCCTGGTGGAACAAGCAAGTATGTCAAATTTTCATTGACATGGGGTGAACATCTGGATACCTTATGGGACTAAGGGGCTCAAGGATCAATGAGGCTTGATTCGTTTAAGAATATGAAGTGATATCCTGATGTCTCTTAGACATGATAATATGCATCCCCATTTAACAAAGACAAAAAAAACATTGCCCCAAATCAGGGTTCGTGGCCTCCAATCGGTGGATCAGGAAGACTTAGTCATCTTCTAGACCTGCCCATAGGCCAGTTTCAACCGCAACAGGTTCTACCTCTCTGGCCTGAATCTGTTTTTACTTGCTCTTATAATAGTCTTCATTCTAGTAGTGGGCTTCAAAAGAGGGAAAAAGATACACGTCACCCTGGAGCATGCCCACTGGACCATTGAGGGGGTACTTGAGGCACTGGTGATACGATGAGGGAACCACTGCGTGCAGTTAGATCCATGGTCTGCCAATCAATTAATTGTACACGGTGTCTTGGGAGACAACTGTAAACTCGGTGCTGGAAACTAGGATAGTGAACTGGGTCTTGAAATGGATCTTTTCTACTAGGGTCTGTTCTATCTTATGATATCCCTATATTTTGAGGTCAGAGGGAGTTAAGTTGTCTTTAGATAACCCCAGCTTCTGCAGTGTCCGGGTCGGGATAAGGTTAGACCCGGAGTCGTTGTCAACAAAATAGTGGTGAACCTCCACACCATTGATCTGGTTGGTGATGTACAGTGGGAAAATGTCCCCATGTGTGGGAGAACTTTCATCTTCTCCAGAGAATGAGATAATGGCTTGGAATTCAGCATTCTTGACCGCTTCAACATGAATGGCTTCTACGACTGCTACTTCCTTCTCAAAATAGAGGGGGCTTCTTAAAGCCACAGCGAGGGCCTCCCACATATATGATGATATGCGAAGGGCCTTGAAGAAGGAAATCCTTGTTGGGATGTTGTAAAGTTATTAACAACATCGCACTTTCACGCCAGTCGTACGCTTCTTCTTGCATGTGGTTGCTCTTTGTCAGGAGGCATGGCGGGACCTACTGGCTGGACAGACGGCTGACTGGTGCTTGGAATATCCCGCGTCTCACTAGATGAAGCCCACATAGTGGCTACCAGATGAGGTTCAGATTACTGTGACTGGCTTGTAGCAGGGTGTGGCTGGTCACAACATGGTTGGGGTGGCTCTGCCTAATCCGATAGCACAAACGGAAATGGAGGTGGGCCTGATGTCACCATATGAGAAGGTTGTGCGAGCTGGGATCTGTGCTAGGCCTGCTGTCTGGTCTCATTGGTGTGCACAACTTGGATGGATGTGCCAACTGTGGTGCCTATACAACCCATATGGTCATGGCTCCGCTGATATTAGCATCAGCTTGGAACATTGGGGAAATCTGCCTGGAGGTCCCCGTCATCGGGAGTCATTTAGGGGTTTACCAGTTCCATGGTGTTAACCAAAACATACCCTTCACTATCAGTCAAAGATTCATCCACTACTGGGAAACTTCTAGGAGGAATCCTCATCTCTGGGGGCATGAAGTCACCGAGAGTACGGGACACTGATGGAATTGTTGGGGTGCGTTGCTTTCCCTTACGCCACTGGTGTTTGCTCTTCTGGGAAGAGGCCGACTGAGATGACAATGAAGAAGTGGTGGCTGTATATTCTAAAGGCTCTGGCCGATTCAGGCATGCACGGATGATACCATGATCATGGGAGACTATTATGCATGCCATCCAGTCATCATACTCCTAGGACCCATGGTTAGAAACATACTGTCACTCACCCTCACTGTTGCTGCTTCTATTTGGCCATACGATGATGCATGCCACTTGTGTCGGGGTCGGGCCCATCCTAGCTATGTTATTATCAACCTAGTATTGAAGCCAGTCATCGAACACATATTACTACTTGAGAGTGTGTCCCCTGATCCGGTGATAGGGGAAATAGTTGGGGCGATTAGTGAGGTTCACCTCTTCTTACCTTCTGAACTCATGAAAACACACAATCCCCTATTCCAAGGCACTTTAGAAATAGCCGGGAACCTGATTCTCATTAAATGAGTAGATCCAGTTTCTTCTGTCTAGAAAGGGGGGCCTTGGAGCTTGGCCCTGACGGGGAGCTAGAGGAGCCTTTCGAGTAGGTTGAGCCTGGTTATCCGACATGGTTGGTGGCTGTCGTGGAGGTTTAGCCAGTCGAGGAGGTTGATCCTAGTTAACCAGGAGGATTTCATCGTACATCACACCCAATATCGGGACCCCTGAGATCTGTTGCACATCCCACAAGCTGATGCCAACCTCCCAGTGGTGCAAGTAGAAGGTATTGGACCTCGATGACCACCTTCTCAACTATTTCGTCAATAGCTGGTTCAGTTGGTAAATGTGGAATTAGGAGGCCCAAGTCACCTCATACAGACCCACTCTTCTTAGCTCCGACCCAACTCCTCACATGAGGCACCTACCCAGTAGGACCATGCCTAGTTATCTGTGAAGTTACGCCCTGGAGTAGGTCCCACTCCTCAAAAAATCCCTTCATTAGGTTCCTCAAGTCTGCCTTCAAAATTTTCTGTTACAGAGGGGGGATGTCTCCAGCTACAGGCCTTCCCATCCACATTTTTTAGGTGGATATACAGTCAGTCACCATTGACAGGCATGATATCTTCTCGAGTATGGCCTTCAGCCACCCCAAACCATTGGTGCTGACATGGCGTAATCCTGAACCAGTAAGCTGGCCTGCCCTTACTTTCTTTAGTAATGAAGACGTCAACCCTCAGCCTGAATCCGAACAAAGGAAACCTCTTGAACAGTGTATAGTTCATCTGGACTCCTCTAGCAGCTCCACCAATGAACCGTGGTCAGAATGGATCTGTATTGACTCCCCTAGGACCAAGATATTCAACATCTCCTCCCTTTGGGAAGCATCCGCAAGGACCCCCCCCCCAGTAGCCTGTCACTGAGCCATTCAGTTTTGATTTTGGGTGATTTTTCAGGTTTGGTTCACGAAGCTGGTTTGCGAAGATCGTTCATGGAGCATGCTCATGAAGACTATTCGTGGAACTCTTCCCTAGCCTGCAAATGCCTAGATGCAAAGCACTCCAACGTGACATCAACGACTCACTTTGCACCATGAAGTAGAAGACCCGATTCGCGGAGAGTAATCCCAGAGTACGTGGGAGCTTCACGAATTGAGGGTGATAAAAGCCAAATTCACATAGGAAAGAATGTAAAAAAGAGAGGTCATCATCCATATTTATAGGCAATGACCTTCGGTTCTTCACCGTACATCCATATGGCACCGAGCTTCACAGCGCGCTCAGCCTACAGGTCGCCAATCTGCCTCGCGGTCCCTCTTTGTGAAAAAGCTTCACGAACGACAGGGGGATTTTAGTGATTGACCCTCTGACATTTACCCTTGATTTCTCCTTGGCTCCAAGTCTGAGGGGGTAATTTGTTGGTTCCAAAAGCTGGGAAGAATAGAAAGACGAGGGAAGTCTCTAAGGCTGCCTTGCGAAGACCTTTTGTGGAGCCCCATGGTCATGTGCCCGCCATGGATCATGGTGGTGGGAGGCTCTGCGAACAACTTTGATGTTGGCGAACCCACCATGGAGCATGGAGGAAAGACACTCTGCAAGCAAATTTGACGTTCGTGAGCTCGCCGCGGAGCATGTACGTAGGACGCTTTGCGACCATATTTGTCATTCGTGAGCCCATAGCGGAGCAAGAGGGTGGGACGCTCCGTGAACAAAATTGATGTCAGTGACCCACCGCGGAGCAAACTCTATCTTAGCGCAGAGTGAGATATACTTCATAGCACATCTTGCCTATAAATATAGGGCTCCCCTTGAGCCCAAAATATGGATCATCTAACCTTTCACCTTCCCAGCTCTCAAATCATGATGCACTTCTTGCTTTGCAAAAAATTAGCTTCTCAAGGTACTTTTGCATTGTGAAGTGCCCCCCTTTTTGCTTTAATGCGACCCCTCTTCCAATAGGGATGCCTTTCATGATTCCCATGGGACTTCACAAAGTAAGGGGACCCCACGGGGACTCGGGTCATCACGAAGCGTTCATACTTCATGAGACACCCTCCATACACACACGACCCATATGCTAAGGCAGGGTCACTATTCTTTGCAAAGCACATTGCTACACAACACCTTTCTTAGGGGTGCGGATCAAACCCACCTCATTCGAGTTGTAGAACGTTAAACTGCAAAGCCCCATCGTCCTCAGCATATGATGTTAAACTGTAACCTCACACCATTCCTTGCATGCGGGGTGCCCCAACCTTGGACATTTTGTACACCCACTGGTCTTCGCGAGGATGAGATCTCCCCTCACAGGGGGTGATATCCTCCTTATCAGAGTAGAGTTTGTCCGCGGGGAAATGGTGACCATCTTGGTGTAAGCCTGTATCTTTTCTTTCCAGAGGAATCATCCCTGCCCCTCCTTTATTCATTAATCCCATGGAATAGGGGGAGGTGGGAATGGACACCAGGCCCCTCCTTTCTTCAGAACCAAGTCCCTCTCTGGCTGGGCTTTTTCGTCATCGGTCCTCCATCCTGGACTAAGTCCCAACCTCTTCAGGCTGATAACCAAGCATAATCCCCTTGTTTCCTCTTTGGGTCGCGATCACGCGTAATCCCTACTCCACTTCCCATGAACGCACCTTTCATGACGTGATCATCGAGTCTCTTCTATCTCTTGTTTCTCACACTGAGCTTGACTCACGTGGGCTTAGAGTGAGCACCGACCATGACATCTTCCTTGGTCCGCCTCAATGTGTAATCCCTAAATGCAACCACCTAAACTACAAGTTCATTGATATTTTACAAGGTAAGGTACTTCGGAAGCCTCCCTGTGGTTCAAGACCAACACCCATTGGTCGTTCCGACCATCTTCACGTTGGTTCACCAACCCCATACCTGAACTAAGAGGTCTTTGATCTTTTCCAAGGAAAGTTACATAGGAAGCCCCCCTGAGGTTCAAGCCCAACACCCATTGGTCGTTTTGACCATATTCACGTCGGTTCACCAACACCACCTGATCTACGAGGTCTTTGATCCTTGCCAAGGCAGTGTATGTAAGATGCCTCCATGAGGTTGAATCCCAACAACCATTGGACCCCAGGTCTAACTTAACGTCGGTTCGCAACCATTCAAACTACAAGAACATTGATCTTTGCTAATGCAAGGTACATAGGAAGCCTCCCTAAGGTTCATGCCCACCATCCACCTGGACCCCAGGTCCTTATTCACTTCATTTCACTGACTCCTCCCCTATCCCTGAACTATGAGGAATTTGATCCTTGCTAAGAAATGGTATGTAGGAAGCCTCCCTAAGGTTCAAGACCACCATTCACCCAGTCGTTTTGACCCCTTGACGTCGATTCACCAACACCATGGGCTTCCTCAGAGTGAAAACCCCAAATACCCCCCACACCACCTAAACTATTAGTACTTTGATCCTTTCCAAGGCATGGTATGTAGGAAGCCTCTCCGAGGATTATGCCCAAAACCCAACTGATCTGACCCCCTTCACATTGGTTCAACCCTGTCCTTCATGACGTTAAACTGTGGACCTCATCCAGTGGTAATCCATTGTAACCCCATCCAGTGGTAAGCCGTTTTTATCCTATTCAGTGGTAAGCTGATGATATTCATATCCAGTGGTAAGCCATTGAAACCCTCATCAGTGGAATGATTCCATCAGAAGAACTACTTGGAATTTGATTCCCTGCCATGAGGATACATAGGGATCCTCTCCAAGGCTTGATTCTCGCTCAAATTTACCCAAGAAAAGAAGGTAAGACGGTCCTTGTAGTTTATCTTGGGTTATCGAATCCACAGAGACCTAAGAAGAAACCTATAGACACGTACATTCTATGGACTGTTTTAGGCTACGAAGTTGCCAACTTGGATTTATTTTGGATGGGTTTTAAAGATATATAATTTACTTAAGTGAATTCAATTTAAAATAATGAGCTGATCCTAGGTTATCGCTCGGGGTGGATTGGACGTATTTCCTTTTTAATGATTTCAATTTCTTAAATTTGAGATGGGATCATTTAATGAGATAAAACAACATCATCACTTATTGGTTTAATGCCTACACCCTTTAATACTAATCACCTATACACTTGAAGGATCAATGTTTTGATCACTTCAAGGTAAAGGTTCGTATTAGTACTTGAAGTGTGTGGCCTTAAATTCAACAAGGACGATGGAGTTTAAAAATCATCAAAAAAAAATCCCAATTAAAGAAGTGATTATACATTAATTAGGTGATAAATAGCATCCAATCCAGCCCCTTGATACTCCCTTGGATCAACCCATAAGTGGGTTAGTCCTCCATTGATTCCATGGTTTCAATGGAAGCGGAAAGTAGACTCATGAGGGAGGAAATGGAGAAGTAAAGAAAACAAAAAAAATAAAATGATCACTCCACCGTTGTGTGAATAATTTCACAAGGGTTGGTGTGAATAAATTCACACCTTGATCCAATGGTATAAAATTGATATGAAGAACAAAAGAATAAGTGTAGAATAAGAACTTTTATTAAGAAACTAAAGTGAATTGAACAACTTACATGTGAAAGACAAATTTGAGGCAACAAAAATGCAGCATAACATTACAATTGAACAAAACATCCAAGATTCTCAACTCCTTCACCACCACTACATTAAATAGGCATTTTGGGAGCCTTGGGTCAAGCGTCAAATAGTACAAAGTATCTAAATTAATTTTGGTAGGCCATAGGTGGTGGAAAGCTTGTGGAATTTGAACTTTTGCACATTTGACCCGAGGTGGCAGCCATCTTTCCTTCACCGAACAGACGCGTATGTAAGGCCCTCTAGACGGACGAATCAGAGTGGGCCATAGATAAAGCAAATGGAGCTCCCGATATCTTCTAACCTCCGGTAACATTTGGGCCCATTTGGAGTTACGGATTCCGAGATATGATAAAATTAGTGGACTGTTTTTCTGGGCCGCAGAATCTGGCCCAGAATTGTATCTCTAACTTGGGCCGCATTAATGACCACAATAGAGGCCGAATTACCGTTGTCTCGGGAAGAGTTGTTTATTCCTCTGAATGTATTCTAGAATCCCACAAAATTTGGGATTCATTGTGCCTATATTTTGGGCCCCACAGTCTCATCAGTGGGCTAGTGTCCAATCTGCCTTCTCTAGAATTGCTTCCTTTCATCACAAAATATCCCCATCTTATTCCATGAATTCTCTATTGATACCTGAATGAAAAATGTTCACATTTAATTGTAGATAATGTTACCAAAATATCAAATTAAAAAAAATTGATAATTACATTCCTTAGAATCAGATGACTCATTGAGCCTAAATTGGTGTATATTAGGCATGAAGTGCACAAATGATGAGAATGGATGTTCGTAATGAAAATGCACTAACTCAGGCCCATAAAATCAAAAATGAACATTTAATACCATTAAAATGTAATTAAAATATATGTTTTTATTGGATAATCACACCCCCCAACTTGAGATTTTCTAGTCCCGAGCAAAAAAAATCAATTATTTTATTTGAATTCCTTTCTTCAAACAAATTATAACAAACAGTGCTCACAATGTAAACTGCACACAAATATATTTTTATAACCTATCAAGATAATTTAAAAAAAGATGAATTTAAAAGAAGATCCCAATCCCAAGCCCATTCCTTTGATCAAATCCATCATCATACTTCATCCAACTTAATTAGGTGTAATGATGTGTTGTGTATCACAATAGATATGGGGGATCATTTTCATTCAAAGGGGAAATCATGGAAGCGCTAGGTGGAATCACATTTAATCCTAATATGAGTATTCTTCATTCTTTTTTTTTATTTTTTTTTGAAATATTTCCATAGTAATTGAGATTGCAGTTAATCAAATCAACCCATGTAGCAAGACTTTGCCGATGACTCCCAGACTCAAAGGCCTTAGGGCACCAAGTGAAGCCCACATACTCGGGCATCGTCTCGATTTAACTTAATCAAAAACAAAGTCATATTACCATAAATAGAGATATATTGAAAAACTCAGGGCTAGAAAAATTTGGAGTCACGATCCCCAAGTGCCGAAAGCCTCGCATTTTATCAATCCATTGCTCTACACGCAAAATTTGTTTTATTATTATTATTATTATTTTAATAATTTTTTTTTAGTTTTTTTTGAATACTCTTATTATTCATAAAAATAAAACCAGCCTATGCTATTTATTATGGGACCCCAAAAATTCAAATTAGTACCCCACAGTCTATATGATGTGCATTGTGGTATTTTATTATTTGGATGAAAATATAAACGATGAAATATCACATTGGATAGCCACACTTTCCAAAAATATATGCTTTTAAACTTAATCATGAATTAAATTAAGAGTCAAGGAAATAAAAATTATTTGATATGTAGTTTTTATGTGAGAAAAGATGTTATTATATGAATGATAAAGGAATTTTACTTCTTTTTGTTATCATTGTTTTTTTAACAAACATTTTGTTTCCACACCCCCCAACTTAGAATGAAACTGTCCCTAGTTTCATAAAAACAAAATATAGAATGGTGTAGAGGAATAAAAAGGGGAGTGCAATAAGGAAATTGAAATATGAGGATCGTGGAATGAAGTCACCTGGTGGTTGAAGTTTGAAGTTCTTGCCGATCGAATTTATTTCTTTGATATCCATGTCGCTTGCAATGTTCCCTAGTGGAAAAAGGAAAAACAAAACAAACAAAACAAACAAAAACAAACACTATATATATATATATGTATATTTATTTATATAATAAAGGAAGTAAAATATAAGAATATATATAAAAATTATAGAATAAGGAAGCACAAGAAGCCGCAGGTCAGTGGTAAGCGCACGCCCCTGTCTCCCTTTGGTCCCGGGTTCGAGTCCCCGCGGCTTCGCCAGTTGTGACGGGGTTTTCCCCACGGCCTATGGCATGGAATTTTTATTATTATTATTTTATTTTTATCTTAAACTATAAAATAATAAAAATAAAACAAAATAAACTGATGATACATTGTCTTCTTTTTAAATTTCCGGGTAAGGTATTACTCAAGGATCACACCACGTGACACGGATGAATATGGTGCTCCCCTTTCGTACCCATCCATACACATTATAGAAGAACAGGTCAACAGTTTATTATTTTTTTTCAAAATATCAAAATGTCTCATTAACCCTATTTAAAATATAAAGTTGATTAAAACAATGAAATTATTGGAAACCTGAAAACCATGGGTTGCCTCCCATTCAGCGCATTGTTTAACGTCGTTAGCCCGACATGGACCCTAAATCTTTTAATTTGTTCCTTGTTCATAGGTTGGCTCAGATAACTCAACCTCTATTTCCTGTTTATTGAATGATTCAATGAATGGTTTTAACCTTTGACCATTGACCTTGAAAATGTAACCACTTGTGGGATCTTGAATCTCTACTGCCCCATGGGGGAATACATGATGCACTATGAAAGGTCCTGACCATCTAGACATTAACTTTCTCGGATGTAAATGAAGTTTTGAACTATACAAGAGCACAAGTTTTCCCGGTTCAAAATGTTTGACCTTGATATTACTAGATTGGTATGCTTGAACTCTATCTTTATTGATCCTTGAATTTCCATAAGCCTCCATCATTAGTTCCTCCAGTTCATTGAGATCTAATTTCCTTTTTGTTCCAGCCAATGAGAGATCATAATCCATTTTCTTAATTGCCCAAAAGGCCTTATGTTCAATCTCCACTGGAAAATGGCATGCTTTACCATAAACCAACCTATATGGGGACATTCCTAAAATGGTTTTATATGCGGTTCTATAGGCCCAAATAGAATCTAAGAGTTTCTCAGACCAATCTTTCCTAGAGGGGTTGACGGTTTTTTCAAGAATTTTTTTTAATTTCAAGATTGGCTAACTCAGCTTGACCATTGGTCTGTGGGTGGTAAGTAGTGGACACTTTGTGAGAAATTCCATATTTTTCCATTAGTGATGAGAATGGACGATTGCAAAAATGAGTTCCACGATCACTTATGATAGCCCTAGGAGTTCCAAATATAGAGAATATGTTTTCTTTTAGGAATCTAATCACAGTTTGATGATCATTGGATTTTGTGGGAATGGACTCAACCCATTTTGAGACATAATCAACAGCTAAGAGTATGTAGAGGTATCCCCGAGAGTTTGGGAAGGGACCCATGAAATCAATTCCCCAACATACAAAGATTTCAACCACTAAGATGTGAGTGAGTGGCATTTGATTCCTTTTTGTGATGGACCCTACTTGTTGACACCTAGGACAACTTTGACAAAATGTGTAGGAGTCCCTTGAGAGGGTGGGACAGAAAAGACCACATTGAAGAATCTTAGCAGATGTTTTCTTAGATGAAAAGTGACCTCCACATGCCTCACTATGACAGAATTGAAGGATGGACTCTTGTTCAGATTCTGGAACACACCTCCTAATGACTTGGTCAGGGCAGAACTTATAGAGGTATGGATCATCAAACACATAGTGTCTAACATCAGAATGGAATTTCCTTCAAGCTTGAGTCCCTAAGAATTTTGGAATGACTCCTGTCACAAAGAAATTTTCTATGTCAGCATACCAAGGGCAGTCACTCACAGAGTATAAGTGTTCATCAGGAAACGAATCAGACACAGAAAGGTGATTTGAGTTGTCTTTGAATTCCATCGTAGAGAGGTGATCAGCTACAACATTTTCAACTCCCTTTTTATCCTTGATTGTGAGGTCAAATTCTTGTAAGAGAAGGACCCACCTAATCAGTCTAGCCTTAGCATCTTGTTTTTGGAAGAGGTATTTTAGTGCAGAAAGGTCAGTGAACACAGTGATGGGTGATCCTAAGAGGTAGGACCTAAACTTATCTAAGGCAAACACAATAGCAAGTAACTCTTTTTCAGTGGTGGTGTAGTTGATTTGGGAATCATTTAAGGATTTTCTTTCATAAGAAATGACATCAGGAGTTTTATCGCAACGTTGTCCTAACACAGCTCCAACAGAAAATTCACTTGCATCACACATAAGTTCAAAAGGAAGGTTCCAATTTAGAGATTTCATAATGGGAGGAGAGGTTAGAAAGGATTTGAGGGTTGAGAATGAAACCTCACAGCTTTCTATCCAACCAAATGGAGCATCCTTTACAAAGAGAGCACAAAGGGGACGGGATATTGAACTAAAGTCCTTGATGAATCTTCTATAGAAACCAGCATGTTCTAAGAAAGACCTCTCTTCCTTGACAGTTTTGGGTGATGGAAGGTGACGAATGATGTCAACCTTTGTTTTATCAACTTCAATCCCCCTACTCGAGACCAGATGGCCTAGAACAAGTCCCTCTTTAACCATGAAATGGCATTTTTCCCAGTTTAGGACCAGATTTTTTTCTTCACATCTTGACAAGACTCTCTCCACATTCTGCAGACATCCCTCAAAAGTATCCTCAAACACATAGAAGTCATCCATGAAGAAATCAAGAAAATCCCTTACCATGTCTGAGAAGATTCCCATCATGCACCGCTGGAAGGTTCCAGGGGCATTGCATAACCCGAAGGGCATGCATTTGAAGGAAAAGGTACCGAAAGGACATGTGAATGTAGTCTTCCCTTGATCCTCTAGGGAGACCTCAATTTGATTGTACCCTGAGTACCCATCTAAGAAACAGTAGAAGGCATGACATGTCACTCTCTCAAGGACTTGTTCAATGAATGGTAAGGGGAAATGGTCCTTCTTGGTGAATGAGTTTAGTTTCCTATAGTCAATGCAGACCCTCCATCCACTACTCACCCTTATTGGAAGAATTTCTCCATCCTCATTGGTTATCACTGTGATTCCAGCCTTTTTTGGAACCACTTAGATTGGGCTCACCCATTCACTCTCAGCTATGGGATATATGATACCAGCTTTCAACAATTTCATAAGTTCTTTCCTTACTACCTCCATGAGATTAGGATTGACTCGCTGTTGAGGTTGATGACATGGCTTTGAATCAGATTCCAGAACAATCCTATGAGTCCTGATAATTGGGCTAATCCCAGGAATATCAGACATGGTCTAACCAATGGCTTTCTAATGTTTCCTAAGGACATCTAGAAGCACCCTCTCATGATTGGCTTCAAGGGAAGAAGAAATGACAATAGGATGTGTTTGATTGTCCCCTAGGAAAGCATACTTGAGTGTAGCAGGAAGTTCCTTCAATTCAAGATCAGGTTGGTTCAGAATTTCAGCTGAAGATTGGGACATTGGATCAAGTTCAATTTCTTTTTTTAGAGTTTCAGATATGATTGATTCCCCACATGTAGAAGTTTCAGCTACTAGATTGGCTTGATCATATTTAGGGAAGGAAGTTTGATTGGTCTCCATGAAATTGGTTTCTTAAAAGGATTCACTAGTTGTTGGACCTAAGAATTCATCATAAGAGCAATTTGAAAATGTTTCAATCCAAGGAGATAAACTTACTTCATATGAACAAAGGAAATCAATCTCATCTTGACTTAAACATTCATCAAATATTCCTTGATGTTCCATGCATTCATTATCAATGCTTCCTATCATGTTTACTTCATGAATGTTCTAGTCATCCCCTATTTGTGAGCTTTCATTATAGATGTTCAAGTCTAGAATCATGTTCCCAAAGGTGATGGTCATGTTCCCATTTCGGACTTGGATAACAGAGTTGATTGTTGCAAGAAAAGGACGGCCAAGGATGATTGGGGTTTGTTCCTTATTTCCTATGTTTGGATGGTTTTCAAGGACAATGAAGTCAGCAGGGTAGATGAAGTTTTCAACCTTTACCAGAACATCCTTTAAAATCCCCTTTGGAACCCTAATGCTACGATCAGCAAGTTGAAGTGTGACATATGTGGGTTGGAGTTCTTCTAGGCCTAACTGGCAGTACACAACATATGGGATGAGATTGACACTAGCACATAGGTCACACAAGGCTTTGACAACTTTTCATTCTCCTAGTTCAACATTGATGTAAGGGCAACCTGGGTCTTTCAACTTAGGAGGAATGGTCCCTTGAATGGTGGTACTCACATTAACATCCAAAAGGACTTGGTTTTTATGTGAAAATTTTCTTTTAAAATTTCACAAGTCCTTAAGGTACTTTGAGTAGGCAGGTATGGTTTGGATTGCATCGAGAAGGGGTATGTTCAACTTGACTTGTGAAAATATTTCCCTCAACGTTTCACTCAGTTCAGGATTGGTTTTCCCCCTCATGCGTTGGGGAAATGGTGCAGGTTGTGGGTTTGTTTGTTGAAGAGTTGTTTCTTTCACATTGTTATCAGTTTCCTCAGTCTGATCTTGTGGTTAATTTGAATTTTCATCCAAGTTTGAATCTTTAGGTGGGTTCTGGATTAGTTGTTCAAGTTTCTCAATTGATTTCCCACTTCTTAAAATAGTCACAGCCTTTAGTTGTTCATGAGTTGTTTGAGCACAACTTGACTCTCCCCTTGAAGTTGAGGATGGCACCGCCTGAGTAGGCATGGGTGCCTTTCCTATTTTGATGGTTTGAACTTCTTGTTTTAGGGAAGAGACTTCTGAGTTCATCCTCTCCATTTGTTTGCACAGTTGTTCTAGTAGGCTTTGTGGAACAGTTTGGGTTGGTGCTTGAGTAGGTTTGTTTATCCCATGGGGATATTTTGGAGGTGGGATGGTTTGTTGAAAATGGACCGGTGGCTGTTGGTATTAGATAGGTTGGGTTTGGAACTGGTTATGGGTTTGGTAGTTCTGTTGAGGGTAAGGATTTGGCCCTTGTGGTTGGCTATGTTGTTGGTTATCCTTCCATCGGAAGCCTGGGTGGTCATTGTACCTTGGATTGAAGGTGTTTTGGTATTGGGGCTTTTGAAAGTTTAGGGCATTGACTTCCTCTGGGGGTCCTCCTAGAAGAACATCCTTGATCGATGGAATGGCTGGGCAGTTGTCTGTTTTATGGTCATGTTTGTCACAAATTGTGCAAACAAGGTCTACATTTTGGATTTCATGGACTTTCCTAAGGTCTATCTCTTCAACCTTCCTAGAGAGTGCTGCATGTTTAGACCTAAGGCTTTCATCTTCTCTAAGTGTATGAATTCCAGTGGTTCTTTGTGGATTTTCAGAATAAGGTGAAGTTCCCCAAGTTTGGTTTTGTTCAGCCAGACATTCTAGATACTCGTAAGCATCATTTGGGGCCTTGTTTTTAAAAGTTCCATTACACATCATGTCAATGAATTGTTTATTACCCGGACCCAACCCTTCATAGAAAATTCTCACTTGTTCAGGTATGGAAACCCCATTGTGTGGAACCATGTTTAGGGTGTCTTTGAACCTCTTCCATGTTTCATAAAATGACTCTCCCTCTTTTTCAAAAAAGTTTTGGATGCTCTTTTTAAGTGAAATTGTTTTGTGATGAGGGAAGTATTTTTTGTAGAATTCTGTTTGCAGTTGGTCCCAAGAGTGGATTGATGCAGGTCTCAAGTTTTTTAGCCAATTTTTATCTCGATCCTTTAATGAAAAAGGAAATAGCCTCATCTTAGTAGATTCTAGTTGATGTGGGGGACACATGGTTTCAACAATGTCGTTGAACTCTTTCACATGAAGGTATGGCATTTCTGACTCCATCCCATGAAAGGTTGGAAGGTGGTTTAGGACATGGGGTTTGAATATGTATTTGGTGTCTCCTATGGAATTGTGTCTAATGCATGAGGGGGCATTGGTCCAAGTTGGAGTGAGGTAGTCGTTCATGGTTTTATCAACTACATTCCCTAAGATTGGAGCTTCTTGGTTTTGGTTTCCCATTTGATTCCCCCCATGGTTTAAAATGTGATTTTGTGGATGACCCTCCATTGGAAATGTTTCAAGTTCTGACTGTGGGGTTTCAAGAATATTTGATTCTGATTTAAACAATCCCTTAGGTGCACTTTACTCCACTATCCTAGTACTTTCCACCTTAACTAGTCTGTTTGAGATATCGCGGGTGTAGGCGGACATGCGCCAAAAAAAAGTGAGAAATGGACAAGATAAGAGATCTTGGGTGAGAGTAGAAGAATGGAGGTGAGGAAATAAGGTTTTTTTATCTATGTTACTTACTTGTTCCCCGGCAACGACGCCAAAATTTTATTCTCGCTCACATTTACCCAAGAGAAGAAGGTAAGACGATCCTTGTAGTTTAGCTTGGGTTCTCGAATCCACAGAGACCTAAGAAGAAACCTATAGACACGTATATTCTATGGACTGTTTTTGGCTATGAATTGGCCAAATTGGATTGATTTTGGATGGGTTTTAAAGATATATAATTTACTTAAGTGAATTCAATTTAAAATAATGAGTTGATCCTAGGTTATCGCTCGGGGTGGATTGGACGTATTTCCTTTTTAATGATTTCAATTTCTTAAATTTGAGATGGGTTCATTTAAGGAGATAAAAAAACATCATCACTTACTGGTTTAATGCCTACACCCTTTAATACTAATCACCTATACACTTGAAGGATCAATGTTTTGATCACTTCAAGGTAAAGGTTCGTATTAGTACTTGAAGTGTGTGGCCTCAAATTCAACAAGGACGATGGAGTTTAAAAATCGTCAAATAAAAATCCCAATTAAAGAAATGATTATACATTAATTAGGTGATAAATAACATCCAATCCAGCCCCTTGATACTCCCTTGGATCAACCCATAAGTGGGTTAGTCCTCCATTGATCCCATGGTTTCAATGGAAGCGGAAAGTAGACTCATGAGGGAGGAAATGGAGAAGTAAAGAAAACAACAAAAATAAAATGATCACTCCACCGTTGTGTGAATAATTTCACAAGGGTTGGTGTGAATAAATTCACACCTTGATCCAACGGTATAAAAGTGATATTAAGAATAACAGAATAAGAGTATAAGAAGAACTTTTATTAAGAAACTAAAGTGAATTGAACAACTTACATTTGAAAGACAAATTTGAGGCAACAAAAATGCAGCATAACATTACAATTGAACAAAGCATCCAATATTCTCAACTCCTTCACCACCACTGTCTTAAACAGGCATTTTGGGAGCCTTTGGTCGAGACTCAAACAATACAAAGCATCTCAATTAATTTTGGTAGGCCATAGGTGGTGGAAGGTTGTGAAATTTGAACTTTTCCACATTTGACCCGAGGTGGCAGCCAGCTTTCCCTCACCGAACAGACGCATCTGGAAGACCTTCGAGACGGCCGAATCCGAGTGGGCCATAGAAGAAGAAAATGGATCTCCCGATGTCTTCTAACCACTTGTAAAAGTTGGGCCCATTTGGAGTTACGGATTCAGAGATATGATAAAATTAGTGGACAGTTTTTCTGGGCCACAGAATCTGGCACAAAATTGTATCTCTAACTTGGACTGCTTTAATGACCACCATAGAGGCTGAATTACCATTGTCTCATGAAGAGTTATTTGTTCCTCTGAATGTCTTATATCATCCCACAAATGTTGGGATTCATTGTGCCTGTATGTTGGGCCCCACAGTCTCATCAGTGGGCTAGTTTCCAATCCGCCTTCTCTAGAATTGCTTCATTTTATCACAAAATATCCCCATATTCTTCCATGAATTCTCCATTGATCCCTGAATGAAAAATGTTCACATTTAAGTTTAGATAACGTTCCCAAAATATAAAATTAAATAAATTGATAATTACATTCTTTAGAATCAGATGACTCATTGGGCTTAAATTGGTGTATATTAGGCTTGAAGTGCACAAATGATGAGAATGGATGTTCATAATGAAAATGCACTAACTCAGGCCCATAAGATCAAAAATGAACATTTAATACCATTAAAATGTAATTAAAATATATGTTTTTATTGGATAATCAAGGCTTAAGCCCAAAACTGTCATCATCCTCATGGTGGTTCCATCCCATTCGCCGTCCATTTCATTCAACTGCTTCATCATCCATCCTGATTCTTACCAGGTCAGCCACATCCTAATGGGATCATGCCACCCCATTCCACATTTTGTTTAATAGAATTCAATAATCCACCCACATGATGGCCCCAATATCGGTGTTCCCTCCAGGGGTTTCTTCCATTTGGTCCACTATAGCCAGTCTTCTCATAAGCCCGATCCATATCCGCTTGACGTTAAACTCGTGGCATACCCCATGTAAAACATGAGAAGCAATGGAAAACCTCAGATAGATGTCCATGTCATATAATTCCTTGCGTTCGATGTGGGATGCCTTGGGCTTCCGCGCCATTGAGAAACCCTATAATAAGGGACAGAATACAGACACGCCAATCCCCCAGCATCCAGACATGCCAGTTATGCCCAACGTGACTACTCCCCTAACCGAAGGTTGCTTCCCTGACTGGAACCCTTGGAATGTCCTGACAGAAGCAGCGTAATTAAGAAGAATCCATGAAGATATGGCACTGGGAAGAGTTTCACGAACATCATCCTAAGTCTTTAAGGGAGACCTGATCTAGTTGACAAGTTCTGAGGAGGAATCCACAGAAGGAAGAAATGACATCCCATCATCATGTTTCAATCAAGGATCAAACATCCCTAAACAAAGAAAGGATGTATCCCGCCTTTGGAAATCGAGAATGCAGGGCAAAAGCTGCGCGTCCTCCACATATGGATGTGCGTGCCCTAGAGAAAGTGTTGGAAATAGAAATGGTGAACCTGAAGTGAAGTTATTATCCTCAATATGGAGATTACTAGCACTCGTGGCATCAATGGATTGACGTGTCACCAGATCCAGTTATCTGGCACTGGGTCTCGCCAAGCAAATAGCAGGCCTAGTGTGAAACTCACTAGAATTTGGGGTAGTACAACTTTTGACATCCTATTCTGCGACGTTTTCAATATGGATCCCTCTTACCGGCCATGTAATATGGGATGGAGCTGGGGAATTGGTCATCAATTCCTTTTCCTTTTAGCACTGACGAGTTCATCTCCCCGCTACTTTGGAATCAGGTAGCTGAACCAGGGATGTGATCATCGCTAACCCATCTATGCAGGGGCAGGGGAAACACAAATACGGTTATTCCACATGCATTACAATCTTCCATGATGGCATCTACATCTACGACCATGGGGAACCCACTCCCCCTATCCCCATCCGAGGTCATTCGATGGATCGTAATCAACAACCTCGTGTGTCGCTATGAGAGGGATGGCATAATCCCAGCCCAGGATACGGCCTGCCTGGATATGGAGGCGTCCCTGACTCGCCATCAACGTCACCCCCAAGGGCCATGTAGGGAGCCATTTCTCCCCACCTCGGCATACAACTACTTCAGGAGCCTATCCCCGGAGCGCGTTGATGACTCCCTACCTTACGTTGATGAGGTAGGTGACATCCGGCCCTGCCCGGTCAGAGTCCCAATCCAAGGTTCCCTGCAAGGGCTCCCACCTGGCCGCATCAGCGCTGCCACCCAGTCGTTCTAGAGGAGGAGTAGGTAAGCTATGTACCTGCACCACCAGCCCCAGTTCGTCCATCCCGACACCAGCATCGTGTGCAAGCTGAGGAGGACGCCCACCAAAGGGCGTCAACGTCGACGACTACTGTGGCCCCAGTCACTGCTGATGCATATCGTCAGTCCCCTACATACACTGAGCAAGGGAGCTTATACACCCAACCGGGATCGAGGTCCCAACCGCCCCATGGGAAGGCTGGGTTGACTCTATTGGTTGCAGGCACGAGCAGTGGTTTCCACGAACCTACTCGTTGCGACTCCACCTCGTACTGAGGTCCTCCCTGTACCACTACCATGGTGAAACTAGTCCTCTCTAACTACGAGGATCGACAAGGAGGTCTTCCCCATGCCACCCCCAATCCGAGTGAGGGCCTTCCCCATGACGGTGCCACTCAGTATGGAATCCTCTCCCATGCCCATTATACTGGGTATGGAGTTGTTCCTCCTACCCTCGACCGCATGTGCATGGACATTGCACATCCGGTCACTCTTCCTCATAGTGACCCTCCCTATATCCTTTCAATATCCAGTGAAGGTCCTTCTCACATCGGCAACCAGAGGGGTGAAGGTCAGTCTCTCTCCACCCGCACCCAAGATGGAGGTCCTACTCATGTGCAGCTAGACTGGTATAAGGACCCTCCTCGCGATGAGGTCGCCCGAGAAGAAAAGCACGGAGGTCCTTCCCATGCACTTTCCAGTCCTACTGGATGTCTTTACCACTCCAGTGCTATCAATGGAGGTTCTCCACTTGTTCCCTTCTACATTTGTCCTGTTGCTCCTAGCACCCCAACTTTCTCAAGTGGAAACCCTCTCCACCCCAACACTAGTGTAGCCGAAGGACCCTATGTCAGAAATCAGCCATGTCCCGAGTAGCCACCCAGGGGAAATAAGGGAGGTTGTCACCACCAAAATAAGAATTCTAGGAAGGTCCAGATGGAGATCAAATCAGTCTGCTTCTCAGACTCTGAAGCGGAGTATGACTCAGCTAGGGAACCCTCCCCCCGCTCATCCGAGTCAAGGGTCGGGGCAGGAACAAGGCACATCAGCCTTGTACTCTTGGAATGTGAGGTCCACAAGATTCCATCCTCCCTCTGAAATTGTATCTAGGAGGATGGAAATCTGGAAACCCCACATGTTACAGTTGTGAAATCACCACCATCATCACCAGAAGTGCTCTCTACCTCCACAAGAGATCAGAAAGAGCTATTCTGGGGACCAATGGCAGGTGAGCAGCATTGCGGCCTTTCACTAGTGGACCTAGCCCCTGATCCAGGAAAGACGGCCATCAACCCGTATTTTCATGACGTAGTGGCCAGGTCACTACACTATTTGGAGGACAGCCTGCGAATCAGCGGTCATTCATCCCATTTTTCATACTCTCCACCGGCCAGCCTTTCGTCCTAGCGGTCTGCCTCAGTACCACTGTCAGTTCCTCAGTGACCACCAGTTGAAGAATGGGGAAATCAAGGGCCAGACCCTAAATCTAATACATGGTGCTTCTAGAACATCCTCGTAGTGGACCACTTCCCTAAGATGTTCTGGCCCATGGTAGCGCAAAATTTATGCATACTAGAGTCCCTCACCCCGAAGGATGTTCAGGGTTTCCGTTAAACCCTCTGGGTAACACATTTTAGTCTTCATCATCAGCAGTTGGTTTACCTCTGGAGAAAAGAGCATTTCAAAGACATCAGCGAGCAATGTCGTCTGGTCGAGTTGGTCGCACTCCCTTTGGTCCATCACCCCGCGTCACCAGGTTGTCATGAGGCCCTCCAGTAGCAATGCATTCAGAGTATCAAGATACTTCACAAAATTATCATGGAGGCTACCCCCCACGTGCCAATCCGCGGATGGGGGTAGTATGATTACCTCCTCTTTAGTTCTATCTGGTGGCAACTCGACTTGGTAAGTGATATCGAGGTAATTTCCCCAGGAAGGGTCACGCTCAACATGGCCGACATAGTGGATGAGGAGGATGAGATGGAGCTTCTCAATGGAGACTTACCCCCCGAGGGTGTGCCACCACTGTTGGATCCATCGGGAAGGGTTACACACCAAAAGAGGAACCTACTTGGTCTCCCATCACCCAATGAGGCATTAGTACTTAGCCAGAATTCTAGTAAGGGAAAAGAGCACGTCAAAGCTTCCAATCACTCTGAACTGTCCGCCTCAGTGCAGAAGAGAGAGGAGGACCCTGAGAAGGCTACATTGCAGCAACTTGCTGAGCAGAAGAAGTTGGTAGACGAACTCATGGATGAACATGTCGTAGAGTGACGACTCAACTTCGGAAATCCTAGGCCAGTATAGTTGTGGTAGGAATAACTACCCGTCGGCAAGCTGCCTCTAGGTAACCCTGATCATCCTACCCCCGCAGATAGTGTTGAAGTTGGAGCTTATAGAAAAAGGGCATGGTATGTCTCTCCAAACCCTCCTAAACGGCGAGGAAATCCAACGAATACGTCCCAGGTTCCCCCAGTTGCCCCATAGGCCGCCCAACCAGCTTCTCCATGAGCCGCTGAGCCTTTTTACTATGTTGAACAACCCAGCAATGAGCACATAGTTAGGGATCCTTGTCAAGACAAGGAACCCTTCCCATATGATCTAATGGCAGCACTCATTTCCCACCTTGAGGCATTAGAAACGCAACATGTGGAAATCCCACCCGTTGGTAAGCCATATCAGATGTGGGTGGAGGACATGCCGGCACCTTCGGGTTTCGGTAATCCCACATTCTACCCCTTTAATGGGATGGGGGACCCGCCGCAGCACCTTTCCCACTTCATCTCAAGGAGTGGGCCTATGTTAGGGAATCAAGCGTATCCGGAGGCTGCCAAGATCCACTGTTTTGTTTAGACACTGGAGGGGCTGACATTCGTCTGGTAAAGCCAGCTACCAGTCAAATCCATAACTAGCTGGGAGGACCTTCAGAGGAAATTCCTCAATCATTTCAGTTCCACCACCCAGAAAAACAACATCGCAAACCTCTTCATGTGCATGAAATGTGTTGATGAGCTACTCACAAACTTTATTATCCGGTGTAAGGGGCTCCCATACTCCCATGACATGGCACTAACTCAGGATTAATTACTGATGATGTACGTAGGAAATTTCGATATATAATTTGTTCCTTATCTGATCACCTAGAACATCCCTAGGGGATTCAAAGACTTCTCCGATAAGGCCCAGCGCCTAGAGGAAGCCCTAAAACAGGCCAACTAGGCATGTCCGTTGCCCCGTCTAATTCTAGCAATGAGGGATGCCAGAGTTGAGCCCACCGTAGTGGCCAAAATAGAATCCCCCAAGAAACTAGAATTTCTACCATTGGCACTTTCCCCATTGCCTTACAGAGGCCCTTCACCTCAGGCTCAACCTTCAGGTCAGCAATGTCCTCCTCATAATCGGTAGGTGCCCTCGAGGAATTCGACTCCACCGCCTAGGCGGGAAAACCAGGCTCAACATCTTTGACAGGCGCCCCCACCTCCTCATCAGGGCCAGGATCCAAGAGCCCCCTTTTCAGATAGAGGAAACCAGACCTACCCGTTCAATGAGAATCTGGTCATCAATTATTTCAGAATTTCCTTGTAACAAGGAATCGTGTGTTTTCTTGAGTGCACAAGGGTAGATGAGGAAAACCTCACTGATCGCTCCAACTACTTCCTCTATCATCGGATCCTGGGGCACACCCACAAGCAGTGTTATGTGTTCAAATACTGGCTTCAAGACCAAGTATATAACAACATAGTCAGGATGGGCCCATCCCCGACATAAGTGGTGGGTGTCTTTGTAAAGTCAGACAGCAGTAGCGAAAACGAAGGTGAGTGGCAGCAGGTTTCAAACTGCAAGTCCCATAATTATGATGACTGGATGGATCGAAAAGTGGTCGCCCCTGCCCATGGAATCATTTGGGGATGTCTGAATCAGCTGGAGCCTTCATAAGCCTCATCCACCAATTCTGCATCATCATCTCAGTCAGCCTCTTCCCAGAAGAGCAGGCATCGGCGACGCAAGGGAAAGAAATGCACCCCGCCAGTGCCATCATCGTCCCAGACTCTCAGCGACTTCATGCCCCCTGAGATGGGGATTCCTCCTAGAATCCGTACATTAGTGGATGAATCTTCAAGATATAGTCAAGGGTACACTTCTTTTAATACCGTGGAGTTGGTAAACCATTATATGACTTCCGACAATGAGGAGTGACAGGAGAACATCCACAACATCCCCAGCCGACGACAACATCGGCAGATTCACGACCACATGGGTCGTCGGGGAACATTAGTTGGAACCTCTATCTAGGTTGTACACGCTGCTGAGACCAGAAATTAGGCCCAAAGCAGAACCCAGTGTGCGCAGCCTCTTCATCTGGTGTCTTCGGGCCCGCCTCCACCACCATTTGTGTTATTGGATCAGGCAGAACTACCTCAACCAGGCCGTGACCAGTCTCGCCCTGCACAGGCCAATCATAGTCATCTGGTTCTCAACCGGAAGCTACTCTTTGGGCTTTGGCTAGTGAGTAGTAAGATATACCGAGCACCAGTCAGCCGCCGGTCCGGCCGGCAGGGCCCGCTATGGATCCTATCACAAAGCGACTTCTTGCAAGCAGAAGTTTGTGCCTGGCACAGAAATACGATGTTCTCAAGAACTTTCCATTATCCCAACGAGGCTTTCCAACCTCGAATCCCTTCTCTTCTCTCCAAATATTTGTGAGGCCCTCACTAAGGCTTTAAGAATCCCCCTCCAGTTTGAGACGGAGGTAGAAACTGCAGTAGACTTTCATGCAAAAGAAATCGAGAACACTGAATGAAAGGCTATCATTTCATTTTCTAGAGAGTATGAAGGCTCCCCCATAAAGGGGCACATCCTCCCACTGTACATCACAGGACAATTTAATGGTGTCGAGGATCACTGATGTCTTGTAGACACCGACTCCTAGATTAACCGTATCCTGACGCAGACCATGGCTCCACCTGCATGCGGCTGTCCCCTCGTCGTATCACCATTTCCTCAAGAAATCAATTAATGGTCGAGTTGGCGTACTCCAAGGTGATGTATCACCTTTCGCATCTTGTGAAGCCCTCTACCTAGATGAATAATATTAAAAAAGAGAAAGGATAAGCAGATGCAGGAAAGTGAGTTTGAACCCATCACGGTCGCAACATAACCCTGGGAAGGTCTGGTTAACGTCTACGTCTTCCTGATCCATCAATTGGAGGGCACAACCCCCGATATGTGGCAATTAATTATTGTCTCTGGTACAAGAGGAAATCATTTTCCCAAGTCCATACAATGATGTAAACTCACCTCGTACTCCTAAAAAACCAGGCTCGGGTGATCCCAGAGCCTCCTACCCTCGTACGATATCAGGATGTACGCCCCATAAAAATTGAAGTATTTCCTACATGTATGTTTCACGGGGCTGGGATTCACCAGGTCAATCTGATGTGCCACTGTTGATTTAATATCATCCATCATGGCCCCTTTGGCCGAAGACCAGATGGGGTTAGATCTACTGCCTTCATCGTTATGGCCTCAGCATCACGTGAATCTCCCGATATGCTTTCCACTGCTATCCAGGCTGGTACCAGCCTCCTGTCAGGATCTTCCAAACCAGAGGAATCTTCTCCCACTATAAATCCCTCCTCCACAAGAGAATAAAAGGATCTAGAGTATGCTCCCCTCTCCTTTTAAGAATGAGTCTCTACCATGGTCGATGAACTGGTACAGGTGAACCTTAGTAGCGAGGAAAATTTGAGACCCACATTGATCAGTGTTGACATGTCCCTCAAGTAGCAGCAACGGTACATAGATTTACTGAAGCAGCATCATGATGTATTCACTTAGAGCTACGACCAGAAGCTGGAACTGAATCCTCATGTTGTCGTCCACCACCTCGGTCTCCCGGAAAATCATCACGGGTTTAAGCTGCCTCCTAGAAAGATGCACCCTTCTCACGATGCCATGGTCGATGCCAGAGTTGACAAACTCATCATAGACAACTTCGTCAAGGATGTCCAGTACCCTAAGTGGCTCGCCAACATTATTCCAATCAAAAAGAAGAATGGATAGATCAGGGTCTGTATCGACTTCTGAGACCTCAACTGTCATTGTCCGAAGGATGATTTTTCCCTTCTAGTGACAGAATTGTTGATCAATGCTATGACTGAGTTCTATGCCCTCTCAATCATGGATGGTTACACTGGATACAACCAGATATGAATGTTCTCTAAGGACAAGGAGTCCACATCTGAATTTTCTCTGAGGACAAGGAGTCCACATCTTTCAGGGAACCCAAAGGTACATTCTGTTACCAGGTTATTCCCTTCGCCCTAAAGAATACCGGTGCCACCTATCAATGGGCCATGAACCGCATATTGAAGAAAATCCTCGGGACATTGGTGGAATACTATGTGGTTGATCTAGTGGTAAAATCTCACCAGTGCCAGGACCATCTCAAGGAACTTAAGAAAGTGTTCGGCTTCTTCCGTTCACACCACCTGAAGATGAACCCGTTGAAATGTGCCTTTGGGGTCACCTATGGGAAGTTCCTTGGATTTATTGTTAGGTATCGGGGCATCGGGATTGACCCAGAGAAGATCGAGGCCATCAGTCAGATGCCTCCCCCGAGCAATATTCGGGTGCATCGAGGTTTCCAAGGCCAATTATCTTACATAGGCCGATTCATTAAAAATTTGGCAGGAAAGTGTAAGCCATTTTCTCAGCTCATGAATTAAGGCTCCACCTACGAATATGAAGAAGCGTTCCAGACCGCGTTCGAGGAAATCAAGCAGTATCTACTCCATCCACCGGTCTTGATGCCACCCATCTCCGGAAAACTATTGATCCAGTACGTGAATGCCCTAGAATGATCTTTCGGCGCACTTATCACCCAGAAGAACAATAAGGGGACAACAAATAGCCTCTATTACCTCACCCATATGTTCATCAATACGGTGACTAGATAATCTTTTATCAAAAGAAGCTGCCTAGAAATCTTATTTGTCGTGCCGAAGTTGCGACATTACCTACAACCCAACGAGGTACAGCTGGTGTCTCGAGTAGACCCGCTGAAGTACATTCTGAACCGCCCCATGTTGACCATCCATCTAGCATGGTGGGCAGTAATCCTCTATCAATATGACATAAGGTTCATGACTTGGAAGGCTATAAAGGGACAAGCACTAGATGATTTTCTAGCTGCCCATCCAACCCTCGTGAACCAGTCCCTGGACCTAGATTTTCCGGATGAGGCAATCCTCTCGGTAAATCATGCCATCCCATGTTGGAAGATGCACTTTTATGGTGCCTCCCAGAGCCCCACCTGCAGGAGACTCAATGATCCTAAGCTCAATAGAGAAGGCATATGTATTTTCCTTATTATTACAACAGAAGCCATTCTGTCATATTCATTCCATTTGTCAGAAGGCTGCACCAACAACGAGGCAGAGTATCAGGCTCTTATCACTAGCCTCGAGCTGGCCCTCAAGATCGATGTGCCCCATTTACATGTAAACTGAGATTCTGAACTATTCATCAATAAAATCAATGGTGGCTACATCATCAGAAAACCAGAGCTCATACCATTGTTAGAGCGCACCCTCCAGCTAATGGCTCAGTTTCCATCTCGTCTAAAAGTTACTCATGTCCCTCGATCTCAGAACGGTCGAGCTAATTCCCTTGCCAGAATGACTGCATCACTTGCTAAACCAGAGCATGATGATCTGATCATAAACGTGGCACATTGGAGAGTCATTTCTCCTATAACCCCAGATGATAATGATGACATACGAGTAAGCCATCTTACTGCCAGATCCTCCACGTCGGGGCCCCCAAATTCCTCAGATGTAGTGGTTGAAACAAATCCCTACTATAGATTCCCATTTGTCGAGTATCTCCAAAATGGATACCTCCTAGATGATCGGGCTAAGCATGAGTGAATCTGACGTCACACGCTGCATTTTACCTTCCAGAGTGGTCCCAGTCTTGAGAAAATACTCCAAAAGCGCGGGTTCGATGGTGTTCTCCTCCTTTTAATCCAAGGATTTGAAATTTATCAGCTCATGCATGAGGTTCATGGCAGTTCCTGCGGTGCTCACCAGATTGGGCCAAAGCTGTCCCATCAGATCTGGAGACTGGGGTACTTCTGGCCCTCCCTGATCCATGACAGCATCGAGTTTGAGAAGAGATGTCACTCGTGCCAAATTAATGCTAACTTCTTACATCGGCCGCTAGACCCTCTCTACTCCACCAAGTACTCTTCACCATTCATGGTGTGGGGACTCGATGTTATGAGACCATACCCACCGACGACATCTCGCCAGTGCAGGTTCATCCTAACTACCACAAATTTCTTTTCTATGTGGGCAGAAGCAGTTCCGCTCAAGGAGGTCAAGGCATGTTCTATCATCGACTTCATGAGATCCAATATCATCTACCAGTTTGGAGTCCCTCACGTTGTCCACACCGATAATGGAACCAACTTTTGAGCATCTGAGCTGAAGAAATTGTACACCAAGCATAATATCCGTTTGAAACATACCTCCAGCTACCGCTAGTAGGTGAATAGACAGGTCGAGGTGTTCAACAAAACCCTCACTAACATTTTTCAGAAAATGGTTGGTCAGGAAAAGAAAAATTGGCCGGATATGCTCCCTAATTCCCTCTGGGATTATCGAATGGCAACTCATAATTCCATCCTGGTGACCCCATATTCCCTAGTGTGTAAAGTTGAAGCCATCATGCCCATTGAGATCTAGCTACCTCATTATTCAAAGCGGTCTATGACCAGTAGGTTCCGGATAAGGTATCCAAAATTCATCTGGCTGAATTGGAATCACTTGACGAGAATAGGCTTCGTGGCCTACATAAGCTGGAAAGGCATCAGAATAACATAGATAGATCCTTCAAAAAGAAGGTTCTCCTCCTCTCTTTCCAACAAGGCGACTTGGTATTGGCCCTCCGGGCACCAATGATCCTTGGAAGGAAACCCCCCAAGATGGCGGCCAAATGGGAAGGACCTTACATAGTTCATAGGGTTTACCCCAATGGAGCGTACTCCCTAGTGACCATGGATGGTGAGTGTATAACTCCTCCCACCAATGCGAAGTTCCTAATGAAATACTTTTCCTGAGCCACAGTTGTTCCTGCATGACCATAAACTGCCTGTCCTGTATGACCCTAAACTATATGCTGGTCTAGCATGACCATAAACTATTCTGTCCAGCATGAACTTAAAACTATTAAATCCTATATGACTTTAAACTAGGCATCGTCCCGCATGACATTAAACTATGCCCTTAGAACTATGTATGGATTGATTTCCATCCACATGGGATACGTAAGAATGCTCAAGAATTTCATCTTGAGCTTAGCCCATGAACTCTTCTCCTTGACTATCCCCCCTGGGTATAGTTCTCTCGGAGGATCCTTGCATGTTTTGTTGTAGGATTCCTTAGTCCCACTCATGAAAGGATTATAATAGTCACACCATGTGCCTGCTCCCCATTCTTCTACCCTCCCATGTTCTTACTGTAGGACCTTAAACTACATGGACATCAAGAACTACATATGGATACATTCCCATCCTTATGGGATACGTAAAAATTACCAGAATTTTTGTCTTTTGGCATAGTCCAAACGCCAGAATCTCCCCTCGGGTCAGGAAATATGGTGTGGTACAGGTTTTTGTCTCAATACACATCGATCTCATCTCAATTCCTCCATATGTCTCCCTCCCCAAAGGTGTCCGCCTCTTTCATTACCCTAATTGATTTTAAAATGTATGGGTATAGCTATGCTTCATGCAATACTATGATTGGGACTCCATCATCTCTCCCATTCCGAAGGGACCCCGAACAGAATGGATTCTTGGCCCAAGGGCTCTCCTACCACTTCGGGCCGACGCCCTTGAGGATGTTGAACAAAAAATTGATACAATTCCCACATTGTGAATATAGTCAGCGGTCGATGCTATTTTTTCCCATTCTACATCACTATAGGGATGTTGTGTTTTAAACACGGTCAACAGTGATCCTGTGTCGTTTGGGCCACCCCAAATGTCCTAAACATTGAGTTCAGTGGTTCATTCTACCCTGTTTTGTCTCCAAGCGACGAAATCCCATCAGGTGATGCCATTATCTAGACTCCTATATGGCAGGGAGAGCCGAATCTGACTCCTTGTTTCCCACACCGAGTACGACTCATGTGGGATTAGGATCTGTGATGAGGCATTAACCGCACAAGAGTTTGTATGGTTATGATTAGTCGAGAAGCTCAACCTCAGGCCCCTATTCCCTTTCTGGCCTCTGGACCAAGTTCTCAATCAGGTTTGTATAGTGTGGTATGGGACTATTTCCTCATCCATGTTGGTATACTCCTTGTATCGTACACCTCCTGTATGTATGGTATCTTACCCATTTTCATCCTCACGGTAAGACGTTAAACGGAAAGCTGATGGGCCTTTTCCGTCCAATGCCTATCCTCAAGCCCCTTGACCTTTTTAGTCCAAGGCCCAATCTCCCACCCCTTGTCCCTTTTTGTCCTCTGGCCTAGGTTCTCATTCAGGGTTGTATGGTTTGGTGTGGGACTATGTCCTCATTCATGTCAGGTTACTCATCGTGTCGTACACCCCCCTCTTTGGGGTATCATACCCCTATGTGCATCATTTATAGAACTACGTGTGCATTTATTCACATACTCATGGGATACATAGGACCTTTCGAATGTCTAGAATTTAGGTCCAGTCCCATCTCTCAGAAATCTCCCTTTCACCTTGGCCCCTTGGCCTACCTTTTCTTATGAGGGGAGTATATGGTGTGGTATTGAACTATGTCCTCATTCATGCCAGGTTTTTAAATACCACACTACGTACCTCTCCCTCCAGAGAGTTCTCTATCCCCTTACAATATACTCATCATTTAAAATTGGTTGCTCTCATGTTGAGAACCCTCCTCAACCCTCGTCGGTGATTCTCCAATCTGTTTAAGAGTACTCTGGTTCAGCGTGTGGAGTGTCGGATTTTATGTGAACATGATTTCACCCATTTTTCAGGCTTCGTGTTCCCCATAATTTGGGCATCTATAATCTTCCACACCCAAGGGGACCCCAAAATGGAATGTATTCTTGGCCTAAGGGCTCTCCTACCATCACGGGCCAATGTCCTTGTGTGTTTCAGACGACAAATCGGTACAATTCCCGCATTGAGAATTTGGACAGCGATCAATGCTCAATTATTTGTCCCCATTTCAGGAAAATGCGATAGGGATACTGTGTTTTGAACATGGTCAACATTTATCCTCCATCTTCACAATAACCCCTTTTTTCCTTGAATGTTGGTTACATGATTCACATCATTGTCCACCCCATCATGTCCAACTGGAACTTTAACACTCCTGACACTATCCCCCAGTGTGCATTTGCACATCAGGAAGACTGATCCACGATAAAGGCATAATTCGGGGCTCTGCACTAACTTCCCTTTGATGTGTGTCCCAGGTATTGTAAAAAACCTCTTCTTACCTGGTTTCCCACACTGAGTTTGACTCACATGGGCTTAGGGACCGGGTTGAGGTATGTACTTACTTGAAAGGATTTGAATTATCTATGGTCCTAGTTCGATGACCTTAAACTAAGATCTTTTCTTATTTCCCCTATGTGATAACTATGTATAGCTTGATTCACATCCTCATGAGATATGTAGGAACACCTGGACATCTTGTCTTCGGGTCCAGCGTAATTGGGAACTAGTTTCTCTTTCCCATTACCCTCTTACATCTATTTTGGCCCTTTGGCTTGAGGTTTATTTTGCAGAATCACGTACGGTATTATGTCTGTGTCGCACGACATTAAAATGAATGGCTGGTCCCATCACATGACCCTAAACTGTGACATTATTGTCCTGTCCGCACGAAAAAATGGTACTTTCTCGTGATGTCCTCAATAAAGGGGACACCATGTTTGGTATCAGTCACATTCCATACCTTTTTTTAATGCATGCATACAACTTTACTATGGTGGTGATGCCAAGACTTGCTATCCTAGGCCGGTCGCTTCACAAAAAAACCATTCGCCTTAAAAGAAAAATAAGATTTATCAAATACCGCTTCTTCTAGTGCGAGGGCCACACCCACACACCCATTTTATCCCTGGAACTGGTACCTTACCTTTCCACCTATTAGAACTACGTGTAAAATGATCCCCATCCTCATAGGGTACATAGGAACATCCGTGAACCATGACTTAGGCCCATCATAACTCTTGTTTCTGATCCCTTAACCTAAAACCTTCCCAGGGAACACGTGGTGGTCGGAACCCCAGGTTCCCATTCACGTCGGGTTTTATAGTTACGCCACCATGTGTCTCCCACGTTTCCTACCACTTTGCGTCGTTGCCGCAAGATGTTAAACTGTACGAAATCTTGTAGAACTATGTATGGCTTGATTTCCATCCTCATGGGATACGTAGAGACTGCCATGAATTTTGCCTTGGGTCCAACCCCAATAATCATAAATCCTATCCCTCCTTAGTTTCGGCCCGCCTGGCCTGACCCCTTGTTGGAAACCATGTAACTGCAGCTTTTCCCGGAACAAGTTGGGATTCCCCACGATGGCATTTGGAAGCGACAACTCCCTCTCTAGAGAGGTCCTTTCTAAAAGAAGGGATTATTCACGATCAAACCGATGTTCCCATCTAATGTGCCTCCACCATGGTGGCGTAGTTTCAAGAGTGTTGGAATCTATTCGAACTAACCATCACTCCACATTCCACGCATTTCATAACTGTTATTCGGACCCTCATCCTATTTCATGTCTAAGGGAACCCCCTAATAGTATGGATGCTCTGCCCATGGCCCACCTATTGTCCTGGTCCAAAGTTTCAGAAGACCAATGGATGAAATTTTGAGTTAGGCACCATATTTCGAATGTGGTCAGTTGTCGGCCCTAATTTTCTATCCCCAGTATAGGATAATACAATAAGGATATTGTGTTTCGAATGCATTGAATAGTTATCCTTCATTGTCACACAACCCACACAATGTTCAGAATCCTGACTATCATGGTTCAGACCTCCCATTCCCATTTGTTCAGATTGATTCTAGGGCCCCTGGCTTTACCTCATTAGTGTAGAAGAGCACACTGGGAAAATGGTAATTTGGCTGTTTAGAGAGATTCATTCTCCAGTCAGGTCTCTCCCATTTCCTCTTGGAAATTCGAAGAAGTTGTTCAAACCCCATATTCTGAAAGCTTGTATTGCACTCCTACATTTGTATGGGGTGATAAGGTGGTCATCCCTCATTTCTCACATTGGTCCTGACCCACGTGAGCATAGGGAATGATCTTTGGATGCTCTATGAACATCACGAGGATTCAATAAACTAATGTAAACAATAGAACTCATGCATGATATGGCATCAAACAATCAAAAAAATGAAAGTATGTTTGAGGATTTGTAATCATTATAGTACCTTAGGGTCGACTCCCCCCATGGATGGGTTGACCTCATCAAAATATTGTAGCAGCTCCACCTCCCTCTGGTTGGTGGTGTTCAGAAGTTGCTGCTGCCTGTTCAGCTCCCGCTCCTCCTCGGTAGCGAGGGGGCGCAATTTGTTGGCCGCATTCTGGGCCCGCTCCAAATCGGTAAGGATGTCGGTTATATCCATATAGGCTCTCTTAATGTCTCTTTGGCCTATTCCAGCTGGGCCTTCAATCACAATATTAGCTCGGATTGTGCATTGAGGGAGGTCGAGTGCCCATCTGCCCGATTCTGTAGCCACTGGACCTCGTATTCAGCCTCCTAGAGCCTCTTGATGTTTACTGACATCCTCCACTGCCAGCCCAACGAGAGGCCATAGTCATGATCCTGAATTTTTCTGCCATGAGATTTCAGACGAGCATGTGAGGACTCTGGGCATCCACTCCCCCAACACACTGTTCGCGCAGTCATGAGAAGATTCTATCCATCTCATCCATCCATAGTTCCTTGGGGAGTCATTGATGAAATGAGTGATTAGGTTCCATGATCGGCGATGAACTATCATGTTATTCACTTCATCTGAGGTCATATCATCCCAGTCGGCATGGTTGGAAGGCTCAAATGCGGGGAACGCCCATAATAACTCTTTAGCAGGGTCCACGTTCGGTGTTTGATCTGGCATGGCAGGACTAGGGCTATCCGACTGGTCCTCATCGTCAGACGCCACCTCAATTATCTCAGGAGCAACCCCACTGACGGTCCCACTGGTTATCAAGATTTCCATAGTTAGGTAAGCTTGGAACTCCACCTCTATGGCCACCAACACTACCCTAAGAAGGATGCTGCAAGAAGCCTTGATCAACCTCTCTAAGGCGACCCACACCATTTGAAGAACTGTATGTGCCAAAAAAGGACATGGACATCAGTAAAAATGGCCATGGGATGGAAGTCATGTAGTTGGTGGAAGGGAATTACATAGATCAAATTCCTGATCTCAATCTGGGGTTGATTCATCGGGACCCCGAAGCGTGGCCTGCCCGTATATGGTCGGATGTACTAAAAGCTCTGGAGGGGTCGCATCAAATATCGTATCCCCACTGGAGGTAGAAATAGATGCAGTGGAAGACATAGATCCTGAGGGTCCCACATCTACATCCACTGCGGGATGAGAACAAGTCCGGTATATAAGACCCTCTTGCATGGTTCAGATGTTAACAAGAAGTCCGCAATGAACTCAAAGCATGTCTCAGAGAAGGGGGTTTTAGATTGTTACCTCAAGGGCCTCTGTGAACTCTTTAAGATTTGAGTCATGATCTCTAACTTAGCCCTCATCCAATGGGCTCCCTCTCCCGGCCTCTTCTCCTTAGGAGGACTCTTCTGATTCTTCTGGCTGGGGGAGCCACTCTTTGAAATCAGTGGCTGACAACTGCGAGGGAGTAGTGCGATCGAGAAACACATTGACTCGATCTATCATTGGACGAGGAGTGCCCTGGGAATGCACAATGTCCTCCATCTCTGCAAGGTACCACTCCGCCTCTGCCTGGGGCACCGCAAAGCTGGCCCGGATGAGGCCTGTCCCCTGTAAATCCATCCTAAGACAGTTCAGGTGCTTCCACAACTTGGTGGGGTTGAGGAATTGTCTGTTGACTTCCCAGATGTCCCAAGCCTCTAGGAAGATGACATTCCCTAGCATGTCGACATGGAACAATCGCTTCTATGGATCCTGGGCTAGTATCCTGAATAATCTTCTCGGCAGCCTCCCCTCCAGATGTCTCTATTCTTCTGGAACCGCCGGGTTCTCTACCACTGCTATATCTATGGATACTTCCTCACCCTCAACTGGTGCAGGCATCACTGCCAAGGTAGCCCTCCCACCATGGGATGCCCTTGCTGCCTCCCGGCCCTGAGGTTAGGGATGCTCACCGTCACCGACTCAAATGGTTGGCTACTTCAGAATCTCCCCCGGGTAGTCTGTCACCCAGCTCTAGTCATATTCCTTTACCCACCCGAGGATGGTGGTCGGTGGAGGAAACTAATTCCGCATTTTCCCATCTTCCTGTGAGAACATGTGTCACATCTGCCTCATCATGCATAGCTGTTCTTCAAAGCGCACCTACAGATATACCTGTGGGGTCATCAACTGCATACACAATAATTTCCATGAAAACTGGTGTGGGGTGTATGGCTTGCAGAGGGGCTCGCGGTCCACCCTCGCCACCAGGACTCCACCTCGAAAGGCTAGTAGATATTCCTGATGCTCTTTCGTCCCCCGACCGTCATCTTTGAATGCCCCCATCGGTAACAAAAAAAGGTGGAAATTTAATTCCTCCACCCTCCATACCCGTTTCAGAATCGACTGTGTTGTCAGCTTGGCCGGAATGCTCCTTCCAGCATTCTGGATCGATGGGTGGAAGATCGAGCCCAGAAGAGAGATAGGGTTTTGGTATTCATAAACCACCCTAATATGTTCCGCAATCCACCCATACAGGTGGTAGAACGGCCCACATACCCTCTGCGGCCTTTTCCCCTCGCTGATATGCCACATCACTATATACAGTTTGGAAAGCATCGAGATTCTAACATTGACCCGCCCTTGTGTCGCCAACTTAGACACCATGATAAATGTTCTCGGACATACTCCTATGTTGTTATCCCTCACCGATAGGATCCAACCAAAAATGATAGAAATTATAAACGCCACCAACCTGACTATTGGATATTGCTCAGTGCTGAAACTAAACCCCCAGGTCTTCCACTAGCTGTCCTCCAAATTCTTCAGTATGAGTGCTCATTACTCCAAACCCCCTTTGGGCAAGTCCGATCCCTCGCCAGAAACTACCTGTTTTCTAGGAAGCTCAAGAATTGTTTGAACCACCACCTGAAGTGGACATCCCTTACTGCTTCCTTGTCCTCCCTAGGCACTAGCCCCATCAACGCCATTTCCAATCATGGAATTTGTTTTGGATCCTCCCATGCACTCATGACGGGGATGAATTCGTCGTACATCTCCCCCCAGTATCTGGACCCCCGAGATCTAATGGACATCCCACAAGATAATACCGAACTCCCCATGATGTAAGTGGAAGGTATTGTTCCGCGACGACCACCAGCTCAAAAACACCGACATTATCTATTTCAATTGATAGATGTGGAATTGGGAGGCCCATGCCGCCTCGTACAAACCCACCATCCTTATCTCGGCCCAAACTCCACACACGAGGCACCTACCCAATAGGCGCAGACCCAATCATCCGTGAACACACCGCCCTTACGCAGGTCCCATTCCTCGGACCACCCCTTCCTCAGGTTCCTCAAAGATGCCTTCATTATCGTGTTGTATATAAGAGGAGACATCATCGACTACAATTCCTTCCCATCGATGTTATTTTGGTGGATGTATAGGCAGTCAGCAACAATAGGTGTGAAGTCTTCCCAGGCATGGCTGTCAGCCGTCCTGATCCATTGGCACTGGCATGACATACTCCCGAACCAGAAAGCTGGTTTATCCCTAGTTGCTTCAGGGATGAAGATGTCATCCCTCTGCCCACATCCATACAAAGTAATCCTCTTACACATTGGGTAGTTCTTATGGCTCTCCGACAGCACGGCCACCAACGAATCATGGTCAGAGTGGCTATGGTCTAACTCCCCTAGACCGAGAATATTCACCATCTCATCCCTTCGAGCGACATCTACATGAACCCCCTCGATAGCTTCTAGATGAGCCATTCAGTTTTATAACATTGGCGATTTTTGGTTTGGTTTGCGAAGCTCTTTTGTGAAGCTGATTCGCAGAGAGAGTCCACGAGGCCTATTTGCAGAGTCCTTCCCATTTCTTTAAGAGCGAGATCATGAAACACTGTAGAGGAGTCAAAAACTCGTTGTGCGCCGTGATGCAACGACACAATTCACAGAGAGCATTCGTGGAGTACGCAGTGCTTTGTGAATCTAGAGCGCTAAAGTCTAAAATTGCAAAGATGAGAAAATAAAAAAGAGAGTTCAGGTCCCCTATTTATAGGCGAGGGACCCTCGGAGCTTCGTAGTGCATCCTGACCGAAGCCTACATCACGGTGCATCTGGCCAGGGCTTCGCTTTCCCTCTTTGAGATCCCTTTTCATGAGGTAGCTTCTTGAACGACTGAGGATTTTTTAAATTTACCCTCATACTTTTTCCCTTGACTTCTCTATGTATCCAAGTCTTAGGGGGGTGGATTTATTGACGCCATGATGTGGGGTGGGGAAGAAGACACAAACTCGAGGGCTACCTCATGAAGCCTCTTCGTAGAGTTCTCCTGGCCCCACGGCACCCCATGAAGCATAGAGGCTGTGATGCTCCGTGAACCCCTTTGATGTTCCTAAACCTTCCGTGAAGCAAAGAGGCGGTGGTGCTCCAAAAACCCCTTTGATGTTCACGAACCCGCCGCGAAGCAAGGAGGCGGTGATGCTCCAAGAATGAATTTGATGTTCTCAACCCACCGTGAAGCTAACTCTCGCTTAGTGCTAAGAGCGTGCTGCTTTGCGAAGCCTATCTCATATAAATACCAACCTCCCTACAAGTCCAGGAGGTGGAAAATATGACCTATAAACTTACCAGCTCTCAAATCGCAAAACTCCCTTCTGCTCTACAAATTATGAGCTGTGTTGGGTACTTCTGCTCTGTGAAGTGCCTCCCCTTTGTGTAGTTTTGATCCCATTGTTCGAGAGGGATTCCTTTCTTGAAGCCTAAGGGCCTCCGCGAAGGAAGGGGATCCCCAAGGGGACCTGGGTCATTGTGAAGTGTTTATGATTTGTGAAACACCCTTCATGTACTCATGATCCACATGCCAAGGCAGAGTCATTATAGTATGTGAAACACATGGATTCACGATATCTTGCTTCGTGAGGCACCTCTTCTCCACAAGGCAGTGCTCCGCGAATGCATTTCATATTTGTAAAGCACCTACCACATGCACCTCTGCCCTAGGCTTGGGCTGATGAGCCCCACTTCACGAAGCACACCCTTTCTCAAGCACCCTCCGCCACACGGAGTAGCAGAGCATGACAAGGCCCCTACCTATAAAACCCTCTACATTGTGATTCATTTTCCCATGTGACCCTCCAGGTTTTCACGATGATATTTCAAAGACCCTTGGACGATCCCACCCGTTATGTTTCTTCGCCTCATGCTTCTCTGCATAGGCACACTAACTGCTATTGCTTCTTCCCATAGCCACATTAACGTGGACCCCCCAATGTTTTACTCCAAGAAACCCCCTATCCATGGATTTTTCATGTCCCCACTCTACACAAAGGAGAAGAGGGTACCTGTTATGTACATCATAGGGGTGTGGAGAAAACCCACCTCATCCGAGCTACAGGATGTTAAACTGCTAAGCACCACCATCCTCATCACATGACGTTAAACCTCGCACATGGGGTGCCCCGACCTTGGACATTCTCTACGCCCACTGGTCTTTGTGAGGATGAGATCTCCCCTCACAGGGGATGATATCTTACTTATTAGAGTGGTGTTTATCCGCGGGGAAAGGGTGACCTTCTCGGTGTAAGCGCCTAGCTTTTCTTACTGGAGGCAGCATCCCGACCCCTCCTTTCTTCATTAGTCCCAAGGACCAAGGGGGGATGGACACTGGAACCCTATTTTATTTGGTACTAAGTCCCTCTCCTTCTGGGCTTTTTCACCATCGGGCCACTATCCTTGAGTAAGTCCTAACCTCTTTCGGATTCTAACAATGCATAATCCCCTTTTTCTTCTATGGTCTGCGATCACACGTAATCCCCACTCCACTTCCCATGGACGCACCTTTCAGGACGTGATCATCAGGTCTCTGCTAACTTTTGTTTCTCAAACTGAGCATGACTCATGTGTGCTTAGAGTGAGAACTGACCATGACATCTTCCGTGGGCCGCCTAAGGGTGTAATCCCCAAATGAAACCACCTGAACTACAAGGTCTTTGATCTTTTCCAAGGTAAGGTATGTAGGAATCCTCTATGAATTTCATGTCCAACACCCATTGGTCATTCTAACCATCTTCACATCGTTTCTCCAACCCCATACCTAAACTACGAGGTCTTTGATCTTTTCCAAGTCAAGGTACATATGAATCCTCATTGAGGTTCAATCCCAACACCCATTGGTGGTTCTGACCATCTTCACATCGGTTTGCCAACCCCACCTGAACTATGAGGTTTTTGATCCTTGCCAAGGCATGGTACATAGGAAGCCTCCATGAGGTTCAAGCCCAACAACCATTGGACCCCAGGTCCACCTTCACATCTATTCCCAACCATCCTAACTACGAGGGCTTTGATATTTGCTAAGGCAAGGTATGTAGGAAGCCTCCATGAGGTTCAAGACCACCATCCACCTAGACCTCAGGTCCTTAATCACATCGGTACACCAACTCCTCCCCCATACTTGATCTATGAGGACTTTGATCCTTGAAAATGCAGGGTACATAGGAAGCCTCCCTAACGTTCAGGACCATCATTCACTTGGTCGTTCTGACCCCTTTATGTCCATTCACAAACATCCTTGGGTTTCCTTACAGTGTAATACCTAGATCCCCCCACACCACCTGAACTATGAGGACGTTGATCCATGCCAAGGTAGGGTACATAGGAAGCCTCCCTGAGGTTCATGCCCAACACCCAGCAGTTTCGACCCCCTTCACGTTGGTTCATCCCTCTCCAGCATGACGTTAAACTGTGGACCTCATCCAGCGGTAAGCGGTTGTAACCCCATCCAGTGGTAAGCTGTTTTGATCCTATTAAGTGGTAAGCCGTTGATATTCTTATCCAACGGTAAGCCTTTCAAACCCTCATCAGCGAAAATCCGCCATCAGACAAACTATGTGGACTTTGATTCCATGCCACGGGGATATGTAGGAAACCTCTCCAAAGCTCAATCCTAAAACAATCATCATCCTCAAGGCGGTTCCATTCCATTCTCCATCCACTTATTTCAATAGCTCCATCATCCATCCTGATTCTTACCCAGGCCGCCACATCTCGATGGGATCGTGCCACCCCATTCCCCATTCCATCTAACAGAATTTGAGAAGAAACCCACACGATGGCCCCAATATTAATTTTTCCTCCAGGGGGGTTCCTCCATCTGATCCACTCTATTCAGTGTTCTGATGAGCCTGATCTGTCTTCACTGGACATTAAACTCGCGGCATACCCCATTTTAAACATGGAATTCTGAGGAAAACCTCATATACATTCCCATGGTATATGATTACACGCGTTCTATGTGGGATGCCTCAGGCTTCCGCACCCTTGAGAAGCCCTATAATAAGGGACAGAAGATAGACATGCCAATCACCTATCGTCCATACATGCCAGTGATGCCCAACTTGACTAGTCCCCTAACCGAAGGTTGCTACCCTGACCAGACCCCATGTAATGTCCTGACAGAACTAGTGTAATTAACGGGAATCCATGAATATATGGAACCAGGAAGAGTTTCATGAACAACATATTAATTCTATAAGGGAGACCGAAAGTAGGTGACGAGTTCCGAGGAGGAATCCACAGAGGGAAGAACCGACATGCCATCATCCTGTTTTGATCAAGGAGAAAACATACCTGAACAAGGAACAGATGCCTCCCACCTTTGGAAAGAGGGAATGCGTAGAAACAGCTACCTGTCCTTCACAGACAGATGCGCATGCCCCGGAGAAAGTATATAACGACCCATACTTTACATACATTGTTATTACATCAGAATTGAAGCACACTTGTTAAAACATATAACAAAACCAGTAAAGGACCGTATAGGTATAGAGTCTTTAGAAACAAGGAAACATAAACAACTGGTTCATAAAGCATCTACATTGTCTCCCATTTATTTCATCATATCTAGAGTCCCTTTTGGCATATCCTACTTAATAACCTTCTTCTTGACCTGGGGAAAAAACATACAAAAGGGTGAGCTCAAATTCTTAGTAAGGGTAAACAAAAGAAATATCAATCACATCATATTCATAAGAACATAACATTTTAGAAATCTTAACCTGCAAAAGAGATCATAATTTCATAACATGGGATAAATCATAGTAGTGAAATGTAATGCCAATAATCATAACTTAAAACATGAAACTTTGTGTCATACACAACTAATCATAGAGAATAATTTCTTAGTAGTCAAAACTCATATCCAAGACTATCTTAGTGGACAAAGTCCATTTCTGAACCGAGTTCACTCCTCATTTCATCCCGGTTTCACATAACTGGATTAACCTGCCATTCCAGCCATGTATATCTCATGAGATATAAATCTCTACCCAATGCATTGGAGGGAGATATAGGTCCCACCCATCTCATAATTATACCATTATTATGCGTGCCACAAAATCATAAACCATACATCATAACATAACCCATGTAATAAAATGGGAATCTTAAACATCATGCCATCATAACATAATCCATATAAGATAAAAGGACATCATAAAAATAATTCCATCATAACATAATCAAATCAATGTAAAAAATAGGGATAGAAACATAACCCTATATTATCTTAGATGGAAAATAATTTTGATAAAACACTTGAACTCCATTCTTGAAGAAAATATCCTTTCTACTTCAAAAACATTTTTCCTTTCTTAACATGTTATACAATTTTAAACTAAAAGAAGTTGATAAAAAATAAACTTGAAAACTTGTAAAGTAAATTTCATGGAATTTTTTTTTTAAAATACATTCATGCCGTATAATTTAAAAAAACATTCTTCTCGTACTTATGTTGGAAAAGTCAAAAAGTGCCTCGTAAGAAAAACGAAAAAAGATTCCTTTCATATATTTTACTAAAAACTCACAAAAGGGTAAAATTGGATTTAAATTTTTTTTGGAAAATATAAATAATATTACATATTGAGAAAACATGGATGTGGATGATAAATATTCCCCAGTGAATTCTGATGTATAAACAATCTCGGATAAAAAATTGAGATTGCGAGATTCTCCCTTACCTTAGGTCTGATATGATTCGTAAGTGTCTGAACCTCCTGTATAATGATTTAAATAATGTTATTGACTTATTCCAGAATCATACATATTTTTATGATATCATATATTGTCATATTCTTAGCTTATTATTAGTAATATTTCATTGTTACTTGTTATTCAGGTGTTTATTTCTTTTTGTTCTTATGCGTGTTTTGTCGAATAAATTCTTATTCTTCTTTTTTGGTTATAGATACCTCGTTTAAAAAATCGTATTATTGTAATACATATCATATTTATTCACTCAATTCATTTATTTAATCATTATTCAGTTAAAATCATGTAGAACGAGTCACATCACATCGTGGAGACGGTATTCCGTACGTACACACGAGCGATGATATCGTTCCCATGATCATGGAATTGTATTGGAGTGCATTTATACTATTTCAGAATCAATATCACTTTACAATAATCATATATAGTTATTATTTACACCATTATACCCATCCTAGTAAGGTGGTGGTGGAAAATAGATTAGACCACGGCGTGGAGACGGTATTTCATACGTACGCACGCGCGGTGATTTAATTTTCCGTAGGATGGATAGATGGCGAAATAGGGTTGTTTCATACTTATAATAACATATCCGTATATGAGTGATATTGATGTTATTACTTCATAATGAAATAACTAAAGAAGAATAAGTGGAAGAAGAAATAAAGTTGAAAGAATCGGTAACAGACATTACCTCTTCTTTGAAGCGCCTCTTTGAGACCTCCCCTTAGGGAAATAAAATTGGTCTTTAAAGAAGACCAGGAAATCTATGATGTTTCTAGGGAAGTGTAGAAGATAATTTCGTAGGGGTTGGAAAAGCTTGAAGGCTCAATGTGGTGTGAGGAATAGAGGGAGGAGGTGCCCTTTTATAAGGGAGGAGAGGGGCACCTTTGGAAAAACTTATTATAAAGTCATATTCGGTTTTAAATAGTTTTTAAATGATTTATTTCAAAGATAAGGTCGTGATGGGTCAAAATACTCTCATAAAATAGAATTTAGACAGTTTTAGGTTTCTATTTTAACCTTATCATTTAGATTTAACATTAAGATAAATAATTTTACTTTTACCGTGTCTTCTTGTTTTCTTACACTATAAGGTTAATAAACTTACTATAACAACCCAAAAGAACCCCAAGTTGTTTATTACTAATATATATAACCTTATATAAGTCATTTGGCCGAACCTTAGATTTTTAGGAATAAAATAACAATTAATAATATAATATTTGTTTTAAATACTATTTTATGTCAATTTGGACACTATTTGGTAATTGATATTTGTGAAAATTATAAAAGAATGATTAGTTCGGAAAAAGTTAATTAAATCTATAATAACATGTCATATTAACTTAGAAAATTAGTTTAATTCATAAAAAGTCTCAAATAACATTTTTTTGGATATTTATAACATCAATTATGTAAATGTTTCATTAATATGATAATTACCGTATCATCTTTTTGTCATAAATAAATTAAATTATATAATGTCTGAAAATTATAAATAAAATAATATTATGTAGGAAATATTTTTATATTTTTAATTAATTTTTATAGTCTAATTTATCTTATGTATAACCCTATATTAAATATGATTTACGTATTAAACTTGGATTTTAACTATTTTAACCCTTCTTTAAATAAATTAATATTAAATGTCCTAATCTGATCCAAGTGGGCCTAAATGGTCATAGTTTATTCCTAAGGTTGTTTTTGTTCGAATTACACTTATAAAATAGAATTAGGACATGTGTTAGGGTAATAATAATATCATTTTACCCTTAATTACCTTATTCACTTTTATCCGTGGTAAAAAAAAGTAAAAAGTTACTATTCACCAAAAATTATTTTCATCTCATTGAACCAAATTTTAGGCCTTGATATTAACTGTGTCTCTCGGATTTTTGAAATTCCACTCGTAGAAGTGGTATCATTAAGTTTTATGTGAATTTGGAAATTCTCCTAGGAGGTGGGTAAAAGACATTGAAAAGTTCAATAAATTTTTTATATATCTAAATTTATTATAAAATGACTCCAATGACTTGTATTGAACTTATATAGGTATTATGTATCAATTTTGACCTAAAATGAATTTAAATAAAATAAATAATTATTTAAATGAAATGTCGGTTTATAAATAGTAACCTAGTGTCTTCACTATTCAACCAAAATTGAATATTTTCAGAAATATACCAAAGTTCCACCCTAGGCTAATTTCGATATTCCAAATCCAAAAATGAAGTACATTTTGAAAGATAAAATTTAAAAAATTCCAAACAGTGGGTATTACTTTTCATAATGGCTAGTTTTAATAATATTTTAATATCATATCATTGTTTAGTGAAACTCGGTATTGCTTACGACACAAGCTATTGTGGAAGGTCGCGATAGCGTGTAAAGAAAGCCAGGCTAGTGTTTTGTGTAGTGAAAGATTCCTTTGATGATTTATATAACATAAAAACAAAATATTTCTCATGAAAGTCTTGGGCGTTACATTCTACCCCCCTTAAAATGAATTTCTCCCTCGAAATTCGTCACTTTGTAACAAATAGATGAGGATACCTCTCCCTCATCATTTCCTCAAGCTCCCACGTAGCTTCTTCTAATTGGTGTTTCCTCCATAAAACATTCACCAAGCGAGTGGTCTTGTTCCGTAGGACATTTTCGCTACAATCTAGAATCTCTATCGGCTGTTCTTCATAAGAAATATCTTTCTCCAGCGGTATAACTTCTGAGTTGAGTACATGAGAAGGATCAGGTATGTACTTTCTCAAGAGAGATACATGGAACACATCGTGAACTTGAGAGAGATTCGGTGGAAGCGCCAATCCGTAAGCTACCTTCCCAACACGATCCAGTATTTCTAAAGGACCGATATACCTAGGACTCAGTTTCCCTTCTTTCCAAATCTCATTAATCTCTTCCAAGGAGATATTTGTAAGAACACTTTATCACCCACTTCAAACTCTAGGTATTTTCTTCAGTTATCGGCATAAATATTTTGTCGACACTGAGCAGCTCTTATGTGTTGTTGAATAGATCTGACCTTTTCTACCATCTCATCAACAATATCATGTCCTAATAGCTTTCTTTCCCCAAATTCAACCCAGCAAGTTGGAGTCCTGCATTTCTTTCCATAGAGAGCTTCATAAGGAGCCATCTGAATACTGGAGTGAAATCTATTATTATAAGAAAACTCCACCAAAGGTAGGTGTTGATCCCAACCACCTTTGATATCCATAGAGAAAGATCTTAAAATATCTTCTAGAGTTTGAATTGTTCTCTCATACTGACCGTCTGTCTGAGGATGATAAGCAGTACTAAAACTCAACTCTATATCCAGAGTATGCTGAAGTCTTCGCCAGAACTTCGAGGTAAATCTCGGGTCCCGATTAGATATAATGGAAAGTGGTACTCTGTACAGTCTTACCACTTCCTTCACATATATCATGACAAACTGATCCAGAGAGAAATCCTCTCTAATAGCGATGAAGTGTGCTGACTTTGTAAGATGATCAACTATGAACCAGATAGAATTATTGCCTTTGGATGTTTTAGGAAGTCCAGTGACAAAGTCCATAGTGATGTTTTCCCAATTCCATTCTGGTATGGGTAATGGTTGTAACATCCCCTTAAACTTATGTCTCTCAGCTTTAACTTGATGACAAACCAAGCATCGAGAGACATATTCAGCAACATCTCTTTTCATTCCATCCCACCATAAGTACTCTCTCAGTTCCCTATACATCTTCGCGCTTCCAGGATGAATAGAGAATGAATAACTATGAGCCTCATCCAGCAACTCCTTCTTTAATTCTGGGATGGGAGGAACACAAACCCGATTCCTGAACCTTATTATTCCGTCACAATCAAGGTTGAATTCAGGAACATTTCTCACCTTCTTTTGTAACTCTACATATTCTTTCTGTGCCTCTATAATCGTCACATGGCTTGAACATTCATTTGAGAAAGATACGGTATTTAACCTTCCATTATAATTCCAAGATCCATCCTTTGTAAATCCATAAATATTGGATCTTTTGTGATCCTCATCAGGGATAAACCGGCATGGTCTTGTCGACTTAATGCATATTCCACCTTGTTTTCATTCACAGGGTGGTAATGAATTGAGCAGTCGTAATCCTTAATTAGCTCCAACCATCTTCTTTGGTGCATATTCATCCCATTTTGTGTGAAAATATACTTTAAACTTTTATGATTAGTATAAATATCACACCTTTCTCCATAAAGACAATGCCTCCAAATCTTTAATGCAAAGATTACCGCATCTAACTCCAAATCATGAGTTGGGTAATTTTGCTCATGGATTTTCAACTATCGTGAGGCATAAGCTATAACTATATCATTTTTCATAAGAACACACCCCAACCCCTTCTTGGATGCATCACTGTAGATCACAAACCTTTCTCCACTACAAGTAATTGTGATTACAGGTGAACTGGATAAACTTCTTTAAAACTCTTTGAAATTCTCTTCACATTCCTTCATCCAAACAAACATAACTCCTTTCTAAGTCAACTTGGTGAGTGGATTAGATAATCGTGAAAAATCTTTCACATAACGTCGATAATATCCAACCAAACCAAGAAAACTCTGCACCTCAGTTACTGTTGTTGGTCTCGACCATATTTCGATAACCTCGGTTTTTGCTGGATCCACAGATATCCCCTCTTTTGAGATTATGTGACCCAAAAATGAAACTTTTTGAAGCCAAAATTCAAACTTGGTAAATTTGGCATAAATCTTATCCTTTCTCAGGTACTTTAATACAATTCTCATGTGATATTCATGTTCTTCCTTGCTATTTTAATAGATAAGAATATCGTCTATAAAGACTACCAAAAACTGATCAAGATAGTCTCTAAAGACTCTATTCATCAGATACATGAAGATAGCAGGGGAATTAGTAAGACCAAATGGGATCACTATAAATTCATAGTGTCCATACATTGTACGGAAAGTAATCTTTGGTATATCCTCCCTTTTGACCCATAATTGACGATACCCTGAACGGAGATCAATCTTGGAAAAGTGTTTATCTCCACGTAGTTGGTCAAATAAGTCATCAATGCATGGGAGAGGATATTTTTTCTTGATAGTGATGTTGTTAAGTTCTCGATAATCAGTGCAGAGTCTCATTGATCCATCTTTCTTCTTAACAAAAAGAACAGGTGCTCCCCAAGGTGATGCACTAGGGAGTATGAATCCCTTATCAAGATTTTCCTGGAGTTTCTTCTTTAATTCCTGCAACTCAATTGGGTCCATTCTATAAGGTGTCTTTGAAATAGGCAAAGCACACGGTACGATTTCTATTGAAAACTCGACTTCACGATTCGGTGGAAGACCCAAAAATTCATCAGGAAAGACATCATCAAACTCCCGTACAATGGGAATATTCATAATCGTGAGTTTCTCCAACCATTTGAGATAAATAAACTTCACTTAGTGGAATCAAGAACCATATGATAGAAGAAATTTCCACTGGAAGGTTATGTTCATCCTTGCATCGATAGATGATCATAGATTGATCTGGAATATGAAATGTGACATACCTTATTTGTAAATTGACATGAGCTCAATATAAAGAAAGCAAATCCATGCCATGAATCACATCAAATTCCACTGTAGGAAGGATCACAAGCTTTTCAAGAAGAACTTCCCCACAAACTTCAATCGGAGAAAAATGATAAACTTTTTATGCGACTGTTGTGCCATTAGGGGTTGTCAAAGCTAACTCAACATCTAATTGTTGAGGTAATATGGTGATACCCTTAGAAAATTCTTCAAAAATAAAAGAATGGGTGGATCCAGAATCAATAAAACATTTTCTACTATAGAGTGGATGGTAAGTGTACCATTCACCACTTCGTTATCGTACTCCACATTGCTGATAGAAATTACATGTGACTTTCCTTTTTCTTTAGCCTTAAGAGTTTGTTGACATCAATCATCATCAACAACCCTTGGATTAGAGGATTGATTGGTATAATTCCTCATTTCCTTTCACTTGTAACATTGAAGTGTAGGAGGTGCACTCTGTGTAGCCATTTCATTGTTCGCATCACTACACATCTTCTTCCCATCATTGTGGCATTCAAATTCCCGATGACCTTCTTTTCCACATTTGAAACATTTACTTGCCTCTTTAAGACAACTCCCTCCATGTTTCTTTCCACACTTTGAGAATAAGGGAAAGCCCATATTATTTTCAGTGTTCTCTTTAGATTTTCCATTGAATTCCATTTACCTCTTCTTATCAAACCCATATGACTAATGGGATAATCCAATATCTATCTCAAATTTTAGAGCACATCAAACGATTTCCTCATAGCTATTGAAGTTCCTTATGGATAACGCCCTTCGAAGACTTGGTTTTAAGACACTAAATAATCGATCGATCTTACTCTCAGGTTGGATAATAATACCAAAAGCGTTCCTTGAAAGTCTTGTAAAATTTTCTTCATAGGTACCAACAGATTCAACATCCTTTTGCTTTAGTTCAAGAAACTCCTTCTCCATATTTTATCGAAGAATAAGAGGGAAGTACTTATTGAAAGATAATTTCTTGAACTCTTCCCATTCCATGGATTCAATTTCATCCCTTTGCCTTGTATTTTTGATAATATTCCACCGTTGATCAGCTTCACCTTCCAAGAGATAAACTACTAAGATGACTTTATCATGTTCAGAACATTGAAGAACTAAAAATATCTTCTCAGTGGTACTGATCCATTGTTCAGCCACTAATGCATCAGAAGACCCACTGAATGAAGTTGGGTGTTGCCTCATGAAGGATTCAACAGAATGTTCCTCCTTCCTTTGCTCGTTTGGAAGTCCTGCATGATTTATAGCTTGAGAAAGTTTTGTGATCATGGCTACAAGATTTTTCATTCCAGCTCCCATAACGTTTGGTTGCTTAGGAAGACAATCATTGCATTTCCGGTCGCATTCCGCATTAACATGGTTCCTTCGGGTTCCATCCATTCACTAAAAACAAGAAGAATAGTGTGAAAAACACTAATAATAATAGGAAAAACACATAATCAAGAATAAAATTTCCCACTTAAGGTCTTACCGTAGGTTATTCATGGACATTTTTAAAACACTAAGATTTTGTTCTATGCATAGACTTATCCTTAGGCTTCTTACTATGGCTTTCACATCCTAGTATCCAATAGTTGACTATACCTTTCCTATAATACCAACTATAACGACCCATAATTTATATACATTGTTATTACTTCAGAATTGAAGAACACTTATTACAACATATTACAAAACCAATAATGTACCATACACGTATAGAGTCTTTAGAAACTAGGAATCATAAACAACTGGTTCATAAAGAATCTACATTGTCTCCCATTTATTTCATCATATCTAGAGTCCCTTTTGGCATATCCTACCTAATAACCTTCTTCCTGACTAGGGGAAAGAAAACATACAAAAGGGTGAGCTCAAATGCTCAGTAAGGGTAAACAAAAGAAATATCAATCACATCATATTCATAATAACATAACATTTTGGAAATCTTAACCTGCAAAAGAGATCATAATTTCATAACATGGGATAAATCATAGTAGTGAAATGTAATCCCAATAATCATAACATAAAACATAAAACTTTGTGTCATACACACATAATCATAGAGAATCATTTCTTAGTAGTCAAAACTCATATCCAAGACTATCTTAGCAGACAAAGTCCATTTTTGAACCGAGTTCACTCCTCGTTTCAGTCCTGTTTCACTGAACCAGATTAACCAGCCGTTCTAGCCATGTCTATCTCGTGAGATATAAATCTTTACCCAATGCATTGGAGGGAGATATAGGTCCCACCCATCTCATAATGATACCATTATTATGTGTTCCACAAAATCATATACCATACATCATAGTATAACCCATGTAATAAAAATGGGAATCTTAAACATCATGCCATCATAAAATAATCCATATAAGATAAAAGGACATCATAAAAATAATTCCATCATAACATAATTAAATCAATGTAAAAAATAGGGATAGAAACAAATCTCTATATTATCTTAGAGGGAAAATAATTTTGATAAAACACTTGAACACCATTCTTGAGGAAAATATCCTTTCTACTTCAAAAATATTTTTCATTTCTTATCAGGTCATACAATTTTAAACTAAAAGAAGATGATTAAAAATAAACTTGAAAACTGGTAAAGTAAGCTTCTTGGAAATAATGTTTTAAAAATCCATTCCTGCTGTATAAGTTAAAAAACATTATTCTCGTACTTATGTTGGAAAAGTCAAAAATTACCTCGTACGAAAAATGACAAAAGTTCCTCTTATAGATTTTACTAAAAACTCACCGAAGGGTAAAATTGGATTTAAAAAATTGTAGGAGGATATAATTAATATTACATATTGATCAAACATGTATGTGGATGATAAATATTCCTTAGTAAATTCTGATGTATAAACAATCTCGGATAAAAATAGAGATTGCGTGATTGTCCCTTACCATATGTCTGATATGCTTCGTAAGTGTCCGAACCTCCGGTATAATTATTTAAATAAGGTTATTGACTTATTACAGAATCATACTTATTTTTATGATATCATATATGGTCATATTATTTTCTTCTTATTAGTAATATTTCATTGTTACTTGTTATTCAGGTGTTTATTGCTTTTTGTTCTTATGCGTGTTTTGTCGAATAAATTATTAATCTTCTTTTTTAGGTTATAGATACCTAATTTACAGAATTTTATTAGTTTAATAAATATCATATTTATTCACTAAATTCATTTATGTAATCATTTTGCAATGAAAATCATGTAGAACGAGTCGTATCACATCGTGGAGACGGTATTCCGTACGTACGCACGAGCGATGATATCGTTCCCATGATCATGGAATTGTATTGGAGTGTATGTATACTATTTCAAAATCAATATCACTTTACAATAATAATATATAGTAATTATTTACACCATTATACCCATCCAAGTAAGGTGGTGGGGGAAAATAGATTACACCACGGCGTAGAGACGGTATTCCGTATGTACGCACGCGTGGTGATTTTGTTTTCCGTAGGATGGATAGATGGTGAAATAGGGTTGTTTCATACTTATAATAACATATCAGTATATGAGTGATACTTATGTTATTACTTTATAATTAAACAACTAATTAAGAAGAAGTGGAGGAAGAACTAAAGTTGAAATAATTGGTAACGAACATTACCTCTTCTTTGAAGCGCCTCTTTGAGACCTTCTCTTATGGCACTAAAATTGGTTATTTATGAAGACCAGGACCTCTAGGATTTTTATAGGTAAGTGGAGAAGATAATTTTTCAGGGGTTGGCCGATCTTGAAGGCTCAAAGTGGTGTGAGGAAGAGAGGGAGGAGGTTCCCTTTTATAAGGGAGGAGAGGGGCACCTTTGGAAAAACTAAAAATATTATTTTATTATAAAGTCATATTCGGTTTTAAATAGCTCCAAATTAATTTATTTAGAATCTAAGGTGGGTATGGGTAGAAATAATCTCATACAATAGAATTTATACAAGTTTAGTTTTCTATTTTAACCTTATCATTTAGATTTAACTTTAAGTTAAATAATTTTACTTTTATCGTGTCTTCTTGTTTTCTTACACTGTAAGGTTAATAAATGTAATATAACAAGACAAACGAACCCCAAGTTTATTATTATTAATATATATGATCCTATCAAAGTAATTTGGCCGAACCTTATATTTTTATGAATAAAATAACAATTAATAATATAATATTTGTTTTAAAAACTATTTTATGTCAATTTTGACACTATTTGGTAATTGATTTTTGTGAAAATTATAAACAATTATTAGTTCGAAAAAAGTTAATTAAATCAATAATAACATGTCATATTAACCTATAAAATTATTGTAATTCATAAAAAGTCTCAAATTACATTTATTTGGGTATTTATAACATCAATTATGTCAATATTTCATTAATAAGATAATTACTACATCATCTTTGTGTCATTAATAAATTAAATTATTTAAACTCTAAAAATTATAAAGAAAAAAATATTATGTATTAAATCTATTTATCTTTCTAATGAATATCTATAGTCTAATTTATCTTATGTATTACCCTATATTAAAAATTATATACTTATTAAACTTTGATTTTAACAATTTTGACCCTTCTTTAAATAAATTAATATTAAATGTCCTAATCTAATAAAAGTGGGCCTAAATGGTCATATTTTATTCCTAAGGTTGTTTTTGGTCGAATTACACATATCTAATAGAATTAGGACATGTTTTAGGGTAATAATAATATAATTTTTACCCTTAATTACCATATTCACTTTTAACCGTGGTAAAAAAAGTAAAACGTTACTATTCACCAAATATTATTTTCATCTCATTGAACCACATTTTAGTCCTTGATATTAACTATGTCTCTCAGATTTTCGAAATTCCACTCACAGAATCGGTAAAATTAAGTTTTATGTGAATTTGGAAATTCTCCTAGGAGGTGGGTAAAAGACGGTGAAAAGTTCAATAAAATTTTTATATATCTGAAATTATTAAGAAATGACTCCAATGAATTACATTTAACTTATATAGGTATTATATATAAATTTTTACCTAAATTAAATTTATATAAAATAAATATTTATTTAAATAAAAAGTCGGTTTTTAAATAGTAACCTAGTGTTTTCACTATTCATCCAGAATTGATAGTTTTAGGAAAAATACCACAATTTCACCCTAGGCGAATTTTGATATTCTGAATCCAAAAATGAAGTCCATTTAGAAAGATGAAATTTACAAAATTCCAAAAAGTGAGTGTTACTATTCATAATGGCTAGTTTTAATAATATTTTAATAGTATATCGTTGTTTAGTGAAACTCGGTATTGCGTACGACGCAAGATATAGAGGAAGGTCGTGATTGTGTGTAAAGCAAGCCAAGCTAGTGTTCTGTGTAATAAATGATTCCTTTGATGATTTATATAACATAAAAAAATATTTCTCATAAAAGTCTCGGGTGTTACAAAGCGTCAGAAATAATGATCTTGAAAACCCTGATAAACCTTAGGGATAACATGCCTCCCCAAACAAGACACCACGATCCTCATAATGGGAAGGCTCTCAAAAAAACATAGTCTCCCTAATAAAAATCCTATGGCCAATTATGGATATCTTGAAAATATTTATTCCTTCTTTGGAAAGTCCTCATCTACTCATGGATGACCCATACCTTCCATGTCATCACCTACACCAACTCTGGACCCAAAAGTGATGTCTCGCTAATTTTTTACTACACAAGGGTGACCTATAGGGTCTCCCAAATAGGGCCTCAAAAGGTTCCATGATTATGGTATAGTGGTGGAATTGTTTTATAAAATCTCTACCATGGTAAATCGATCCTCCCATCTCAGATTGAAGTCTAACATGCAATCCCTCAACATATACTCCAACACCTGGATTGTGTGCTCAATATAACAATCTTGATAAGGGTGAATGGTTTTAATCATCCTCAAATGTGTCCTGAATTCCTCATATGTGCCTCTACACAAACATGACGTAAGTCATGCATCATGATCAGAAAAAATCATTGACGGAACCCCATGTAAGAGAAAAATATAATGTCTGTACATCTTCCTCAAACTCTCCACCGAACTCTACTCCATAATAGTAAAAAAGTGTTTCATCTTCATGTGTCTATCAACTACACCCAGATGAAGTCATGGCCATTTAATTTATACGGATTCCCTATAACAAACACCATGGATATTCCATCCTACATCCACTATGTCATCTCAATGGGCTATAACAAAACTACCATAAGCTGTTGCATAGCCTTCGCCTATTGATAGGTAAGGCATCAAGAGGAAAAATAAGAAAAAAAAATACATCTCATTTCATAACACTATAATTTCCATTGATTTTATTTGTACATATTTCCCACACTGGAATGTGCAAATAGGGAAGATGTTTGGAACTCTAAAATCACCTCCCACCGCATCGTGATTGGAACCACCGTCAGGCCATAGAAAAATATGACGTGATTCCCTCCTTCAAAATTTCCATCGTGTGAATATCTTAAGGATATATGGTCATGAAAGTCTCTTGAAATAAATTTATCCTAGCTAGTAGTCTCTAATATACTGAAGAAGTGAATGATTCAACACATTCGACTAGAGAAAATTTACACCCTCCTGCTTCACATGGGTCAGAAGTATAGATTCCAACTACTCAAAAGCCTCCTACACCAAGAAATCCTGTGAATTATTACTAATGAAATCTACTATTATGTTTCCCTTCCATGGGTTATAGACTATCTCAAACTAATAGTTTGTCAAGAACTCCAACCAGCGCCCCTTTTTGATGTTCAAGTTTCTCTACGGGAAAATGTTCCTAAGACTATAATGCTGTGAGTAAACCAAAAATACCCCCCATAAGTTAGTTCCTCCACATACAAAGGGTTAATAAAACTTTTTTAAGCTATATTTCATGAGTCATGGAGTTCTTATAATTGGGTCTCAACTAACATGACCCATATATGATAATTGCCATCCCTTGCATTAACATGCAGTCGAGGCTAGATCCTAAAAAATTATAATACATTATGTACTCCACACCCTCCTATGGTAGTCTGAGTAGAGGATCACTCACCGGCCTAAAAAAGTCCCTCTGGCACTACTCAGTTTAGGTAAATGAATTCCCTTTACACATTAGGGTAGTTAAAGGAGATGGAATCATAGATAAGTCATATGCAAACCATTTGAAATACCCTTCCAAGACAAGAAATATTTTCACCTATAATGTGGACTTTGGTGGCTCCCAAGGCATCACTACATCGATATTCACTAGTTACATACCTAAACCATGATCATCAATGACATGCTCTAAAAATTAAACCACATGAATCATGATCTCCCACTTCCAAGGATTTGTATAATGTGGGTGCTCTTGAAGAAAATCAATGACCATCATCAAGTGAGTTTCATAGGCTTCCTATGATAAGGAGTATATTAGTATGACATCACTGAAGACAACCAAAACAAATCCATGTATGGATGAAAGATATGGTTCACCAAAATTATAAACATAATGGTGGAATATGTCACACCAAAGGGAATCAACATGAACTCATAGAATTAGTAGAGGCATAGGAATTGAGTCTTGGGATTATCAGTCTCATGAACCCTCAAATAGTGGTAGCTAGACTGGTGACCAATCTTCAAGAACCATATTGCACATTAAAAGTGGTCAAATAGGTGGCCAATCCTTTCCAATGGGTAGTTTTTCATTATCATAGCCTAGTTTAGGCAACAATAATCCATACAAAGACATAAAATCACATAATCCTTTTCCACAAAAAAATAGATATGCCTAAGGGGACTCACTATGCCTGATGAGACCCTTCTCTCAAATGTCCTCCAACTATAATTGTAGCTCTTAAAGCTTGTCAGGAGCCATTTGATATTCCACAGAATATATTGGAGCGGTCTTATGATGGAAGTAGATACAAACCTCAATCACCTACCTTAGAGGTAGTCCTAAAATGTCCTCCTAGAAGACGTCCATAAAATCATCCATAATTTATAGAATCCATATGTCTTAAGAGACTTTTCTAGTAATGGATATACTAATCAAATTATGGGTGATGGGTTTCAGCCTCTTTCTCATTGAACCCACTTTTCCCAAGATGATTTCTCTCTCACCCATTAAGGTTAATCTTGCCCCATTAGCATGAAGGAATCTAACTCCTTGGTGGTGACAATCAATCTGGGATCAAACAATAGAAAAAAATCCATACCCAAGATGATGTCAAAGGGTTTCACATGTATGACTAAAAGTCCCCACATAATCCTCACTCCATCAATAAATAGAATGCACTTCCATAAGATAAAAGATTCAAAAGAATCATTCTTCTAGGTACATAAAGGTGAAGGTGAGGGGGGATTACCTCAACAGGGAGATCAATATCATCCACCAAGAGTAGATATATTAATTAATAACTAGAAAATGTGTCTACTAACTCTAAATAAATAGTATAAAATAGGAAAATTATTCCTCAAATTATTTTGTGTCATGTGGTGTAATAAGACTCCAAACCCTATAGATTTCTGTGTCCCCCACCGCCAGCTCCATGAGCCTAATGTGGGATGCCTAGTGGTGGTGGTGGAAGGATATCATAGCCTCTTCCACTAACCAATTATTCTCATACTCTTCTTCTATCTCTACCTTCCTTGCGGCCTCCGAGCCCTCTCTTAAGAGATCCCTGATCACGGCTTTGTCCCCACCATGGTGGTTCATCCACTACATTCCCATGCTCCTCAGTATGTCTAGTTGAGAAGCCACATGTCATGTGACCTCACCTATCATAAGGGTAGTACCACCCATATCTATGCTACAATGTTTCTATATGATTCCCCTAAACATAAGACTGAGCATGATCATTGGGAGGTCTTTTTCCCCAAGATCATGTGGGTTGACGCCTCCTAGCAGCTACCTATGCCTCATCCCTACAATGTCCACTATCATCTCCATATATCAAGATCCCCTATGATATGAATCTATATATAACTCATTCCTTCTCCTAAAACCCTTAATATATGGATATGCACAAGGGCCTTCCTCGAATGGATCTCTCTTTAGAGTCCCTACTCATACTTCCATCATTAGGAGTATTCATATGGGATCATGTTAAGGGATTATCGGTTAAAGTCATTGAAACTCACTATGTAATCATACACTTACATTCCTATCTTCTACAACACCGAATTCTCTTAAATTAAAACTAAGAGAAAATAATATGGGTAGTATTCTTCATGGATCAACTATTGTAAGTTGGGTCACAAGAGTGTCGACTTATCATGAATTTGGGTAATAAGAATTCCACCAGCGCCAATCTACTCTATGGAAAATGATATCTACCAATGAAACCAGTTGATCCCTTGGTGTCCAAATAAGTCTGAAGATATGGACTATAGACTCTATCTAATCCTATATTTCTTGTGGATATCGCACAACTAGAAACCTCAGCAGCCTTTGGAACTGGATCTCTCAGAGTGCGCTAGGCCAGTGCACATCCTCAACATCTTATACTAGGATGATCAGATTCTCAAAAAGTGGTTTTTATGATACCTTCCCGCTAAGAGGAAGAATCTTACTAGATGAAACCTGGACTAAGGCCTCATCTCTCATTAGATCTTCTTCATGATCTGGAACGGGTACCCCAGCTGGTTGTCATCGGAGAGGAATCTTGTAATTTTAAACAATATGTTCCACAGTCAAAATAGAATATATATATATATATATATATATATATAACAACGTGGATATGAATCAATAAAGAATTTTATAGAATCAACTCTATATGATTTATGTACCATTGATATCTAAAACAAATGCCTCATAATTTTGAGTCATCATACAGGTAGTCAAGGTCAGGGTGAGTGGATATGTCTGTATCCTGTAGTGTCACAGGAATCCCTATACTGAGGGATGTACTCGAAACACTTTGACACTATTTCCCAAATCCCATTGAAATCCTCATAAGCGGAATAGTCCAAAAAACATTAAAAGGAACAAACTACTCTGATACCAATATTTCATGACCTAACCCTAATAGGGGTTTGAGCCATAAATACACCAAACTCACCTCTATGGGATAGAGGATGGAGAAAAGTGTAGAAATCAATTTCCTAAATGGAAATTCTTTTCATAACGTACCTACATTCACACACCAAACCATCTGAATGTTGTAGTGCATAGGAATGATAATATAAATATTAAATTTCTAGAAAGGAAACCATGTATTTAAAATATATAGGGTGTATAATAGTAAAATAGAGAGAAATGAAACGTAAATGGGAAAAATATTTGACCATCCAAAAAGACGTCCCAACATGAAAAAATTAAAATGTAAAGTACTGAGAAATACCAAGTCCAGATCTACAAGCTATGATAAACGTACACGGTCCGCATCACCCATTATCTCTAGGATCATTTTTAGTCACTGCTAATAAATATTTTATATTAATAAGACACGAAATGTGTAGGAAAATTCCATGTAGGGGTGAGTATATACATACCCAATAGGACACCACGAAAGTTTAAGGGGTTATATTAAGAGATGAAAAAGTAATATAAAGATAGTAAATAGTAAATAGGATGCAGCTCAACCTAAGAAATAGAAAGAGTAACATTTTCCAAGAACAAGGAGCTCCACACGGTCTACATATGGACTACTCATAAATTCCTCACAACCCATAGTAGGAGATTAATCTCATCCAACAATTAGAAGATAAAAATGGAAAAAAGAGGGTATACCCTATATGTCTTTGCAACAAATGGAAGAAGGGTAATAAAATCTAAATGTATTGATACACACACACAGATATATATATATATATATATTGTCAGCAAAAAGAATCCCAAATAATAATATAATGGGATATCCATCTCACATCCCATCCCAGGAAAAGAGTCTCCAATAGTCCCAAAACTCCATCAATGGTGCCCATTATCTCACGCATCTTCCCAAAAGTAATCCTGCAATGGTCCACACCTCACCACAGTGTTTCACAATAGAGTGGGAACAATCTCCAAATAGAGGACCCATGCCCGGGTGCATCTGGGGGGGGGGGGAGTGAACTCAATATGAAACAATAGATGACATGTGCCCTGATATTCCAGGTGGGTTCCACTCTAAAAATTGAGGACCCAAACCCTAATACCATAGGGTAGTTCTACTCTAGTGTTAAGAGGACTCACACCCTATCTGATAGAGGGTTCCACTTGGTAGATATAGGACAAGTTCCCAAGCTGATGGGGGTTTCACTCTAGTGTCACGAGGAAATGTTCCTTATCTAATAATGGTCTTCACTCTGTATATAGAGGAACCATGCCCAATATGATGTTGGGTACCACTCTATAGGTTGAGGACACATGCCCTGGTTTGACTGAGGGTTCCACATTGATCATATAGTACTTGCGGCCTATTTGATAGGGGGTCCAATCAGTAAATAGTGGAAATGTGCCCATGATAATTGGGGTTCCACTCTATAGGTCACTGGTGATCCTCTACACGGTCACTACTATCATAGGGCATCACTACAATAATCATTAGTCCCATATAATCTCATGTCAAATGAAATAAGCAACAACCAAGGGAACCATCACATTGTACATGGATGAAATCATGATACATTACTCAAGGGGAAAAATCCAAGTCCAAATTAAGAAGATATGAGGTTTTGATGTTTCCTCAAAAGTATGCATGGGGTATATGGTTTGTCAGGGTTCCACACGGTATGTTATATCATTCCATCAAATTTCCTTGTACTTGTATATACATGGAGTTCCAACTATGTAGGTATAAATGGAGTGTAAGGGAGATAAATGGTGTCCCCATTCCACTCGTGGTCCCAACCAAGTTCATTGTCATGTTCGTTTATCAATCTTGTGTTTTTGTACTCTAGTACACAGTGTGACTATGGTCATGTCTTCCCAAATGGACTCGTACCCGTGTTCTTCTCAACAAATCTCATCCACCTTGGGAAGTGGTACATGGAATATAGGAGGACCACATTCTATTCCATCCTTATATATTCCCAAAAACCTAGTTGTAGTAGCAGTAAGGCCTGAAATGCCATGTGTTCTTCAAAATACTTGGTGTGTAGTCAGGATTTTTCTAGAAAATCAGATCTTCTCTCCACACACAAGATCAGGTCTTTCCGCTTCTATTTTGGCCACACATCCTCTCAAAATTGTGGAATATTTTTCATGATAGTTATTTTCATCTCTATGGTGGTTGAAATTTAAATCTGGTTTGATTCCACGTGAACACATATGCACCAATCACACCACACACAACTCATTTATTTCTTCTTTTAATATTTGGATGTCATTCTTCGAAAAAAAATATACAACTAGAAAAAAATCCATATATATGTCTTTGGTTCATTGATCCATCCCTCACAAATATCTACTCCATGAATCTAGGGGTCTTAATGAGCTTCTTACCACTTGAAAATGTTAAAATGGGAACTGAGTGTCCATCCATTGAATAACACAATGTAATTATAGGAAAAAAGCACAAGAATAATTTTTTGGTGAACATTTCTAAGCTTTCATTGAAAATGATAACGAATGAAGATATTCAAGATTATAAAATAACTGAATAATCAAATAATCTGATACATGGGCGCTGGCAAGGCTCAATGATTGGTGAATATCATAAAAGGGATGATCATGCTCAATCAATTAAATCCAAAAAGGTGTAATCCATATTTTTATAAGTCCTTCATATATATTTTATTGTTCCTCATCAAAGAACTCACTTTCCAATGAATATAAGAACTTTTTGTATTCAAGGCATCCTGATCTTCCACAATCAAGATATTCCTCATCATCAGATGCATATTTCAAATGTAAGGAGATGAAGAATATGCTCTCGACGGTCCTAGGGTTATGAATCTAACTATGGTAAAATCATATTAGAAGTATTCTTATAAGAGTATGATTATTTTAAATAAATTAAATAAATTAAATTATTAACTAACAGAATGCACCACCAATAGGTGTGATATTTGAACGCCCCGCTCTATCCCATTTTATGTCACACCTAGGGTAAAAAATTCATTTTAGACTCCATAGTTGACTCATGATTATTATTCGAGATTATATTTAAGATTAATTCAATTTTTTATAAGAAAATTATTTAGGATAATATAAAATATATTTAATATTTTAGAAAAATTTAATATCCGGAAAACCAGGCCTTGGAATTGCACACCGTCTTAGTGCCTGGAATTGGAAATATATATATTGAAATATTTCAAATTTTTATATGTTAAAGACTATGTCAATACATTATTCTCAATAAATAACATTTTAACTGAGATTATATATATTTTAGTTCACCAAATCCCTTATGGATATCATTATTCCAGAATCAAGAGGGATATTAAAGGGGGTTTATGTTGTAAAAATTTAAATATAAATAAAAAAGTTTATATACTACCTATTAAAACATATATTATAATATATTAATCTTATATGAAATAATTTTAAGAATAATAATCATTACTCAATGAATGATAATTGATTTAACAAAAACCCTTACAACATCTTATGATTTCTAATTGAAGATACGTGGAAGCTAGAACATTAGAGAGATTTTTAAATCCTTTATTTTGAATCAAAATTATGAAAAAAATACATTAATTTCCTATACATACACAATAAAACGAAACGAGTGGTGAATACACATCATATATTAATAATGAAAATTTTTGAAGCAAAAACTCTTACGTCGGGTCCTGATTCATTCTGAATTTGCACCTAACAACCTAAATAATCAAATTAAGTTTATTAAAAACCTTATCAAGACACTTTTCCACATATATTTCACAATAATTGGTCTATTTATTATCATATTTTATTTATTTATTAAATATATTTTTTATAGTGGTTATATGAGTTGGTTCGGTCTATTATTTGGAAACTTCCTTAGAAAATTGAACATGAAAAAATGTATTGTAAAATATATTAAAAATTAGATTAATTTTATAGCCTTATTAATTTTATTAATCTAGTAGAAAAAATAACTATTTTATATGATTTCATAGAATGGAATCAATTTAAATAATGTGTCTTGATAAGTTCATTTATGAAATTTATGTTTACTATGAATAATTATTGTTAATATAACTATTAAAATGTGAAATATTATATTACTTATTATTAATAGTGTCATAAATATAGTAATTATTAAATAAATACATCTTTAAATTCATCAATTTTATGTGGTAGTGGAAAAAGAATATGTCATTTTTTAGAGGCGGTAGTCTGCATGTATACACGAACGATACTCTTATTTTTCATAGGATGCTAGGGAGGTATAAAATAAAAAAATAAATTATTTTAGAATCATAAAATTTTTATACCTTTTATACTTTATCATTAAACAAATCTTTTAATCCAACCATGTAAAGAGGATATAAAAAATATTACAACAACTTATTGGGGATGGTAGTCAACATGTATAGATAAAGACCCCTTAATTTTTCAAATGGTTTTTCGAAAAAGTAGAAAAGTTACATTAAATTAGTATAATAAAATTTAAACATATTAATAATACTAATTTTCTCTTGTTATCATAGATATAAAATATTGGAGTGCTTAAAAATGTAAATAATTAAGAGATCTTAGTTGAGAGATTTACCTCTCCCTATGGATGTTATCCCTTGGGTAACACCATAAGGCTACATATCTTCGTTACATGAAAAAAAGGAATATAGATCATGGGGATAGGTTTTAGGATATACTAGATAAAGATTTTTTTAGATATATCTCCTTTGGAAGGGTGGATAAATGTAGAGGAAGTGGTCACTTTTTATAATCGAAGAAAATGACACTCTTCTAAAGACTCATTACGTTTTAAATGATGGCATGACACTATTCAATGGTCAATGGCACTATAAGTGAGAAATAATAATGTTTGGGACGATATAATTTTTTTAAAAACTCTACCATTTATTTTAACCCATATTTTAATTATGTGTCATGTCTTTTACCAATATATTTATATATTTTAAGATTTTAATGGTTACCATGGTTACTGGTTTTTACTCAAGTAATTTATACTTGATTTAAAAAAACTAACCCATACTAACAACAGTTATTTCTAAAACTAAATTTATTATCCATATAATCTAATTCATTTTATAAATAATAAAAATTTAAATTTAAAATTAAAACATTTAATATATGAAAAAATTATTTGTTAAAGAATATTGATTTCACCATTAACTATTATTAATTGTCTGTAACATTAATTTCCAATTAAATGAGTCATACTATATATGTATAATTTTATAAAAATAATATCAATTTAATTATATAAAATATATCAATTTAATTTATTACATAAAAATTACTGAACTTTTGTAGAATAATTCTTTAAAAATAACTGTTTCATCATCATGGTCATGAAAATTATTATTGTACTATTATATATAAAAATGAAATTGATATTATTAAATAATTTGAATATCATATTCTAATATAAGAAAAAATAGATTTATTTTATACAACTAATGAAAAATATTTATTAATATAATAAAATAAAAATGTTTTTATAGTAAAATATTACTTACATTTCCAAAACATTAAACATGATCCTTATAAATTAAACATAGTATTTTTAAATGATTTAGTTTACATTATTAATTTATAATTTTTATAAAATTATTTTTCGAATATTTTATTTCATTCTTCAATTATGATAATTATATAGAAGTGATAGTATTTGGAAAATGGTTTTTTCTCTATTCACCTAAAATGAATTATTTTTAGAAAAATCTCAAATATTCATACGATGATAATTTAAAAATGATATATCAAAAAACAAGGTTATTTGTAATAAAATTATAATTCTAAAATTTATACATTCATATTTTAAATGAAAATTTAAACAAATAATGAATAAATACATTCATTAAGAAATGCCTTTTAAAAAAATTATAAGTTCTTGATATTATTTTCTATTAATTTTTAATTGATTCCATTATTTTTATTTGATATATGCCTTATCATTATTATATGTTCTAAATAATATTCAAATTATATGTCATGACTCATTTCAGTTAAGTGTTTCGTGTTATAAAAGTTATAAAATACAATAGATATATTTAAATGAAATATATATAAGAAAAACTATCGAAGTCACCCCACTACGGCACACTATGATGCATCATGTTCTTCGAGGAAGGATGTTTTTAATAAAATTGAGCTAAAGTGATTATGAAAAAAAATCAAGACATATTTTGGTAGTTATTTCATTAAAAATTCATTACCCATTCGACATTCAATGGTGAAAATCATTTTAGAGCCATTTTGAAGTCTAGTTTTAAATTAAAGAGATTTGAGGGTTGTTTGAATTTAAAATTTAAAAATCATAAATCCTTTGAATTACAAGTGTTGATATAAAGTATTCAAAAAATAACACATTGAAAGAATAAATGGGGGATCATTTAATATCAGTGATAATAAATGAAAACTAAATATATAGTTTATATAAAGGAAATGTGAGAGGCTAAATTATATTTAAGATCATTCTTATAAGAAATTGTTTTATGTACACACTATTGATGTTTCAAACTTTAATATTAAAGTATCAATGAGAACACCTTCATGTATTGGTGTCAACAATTTTATTGATATCTCATAATATCAACCTATGTGTTGATATCGTCTTTGCATTCCCATTGATAGAAGTGTCTGGAAGATGGAAAGAGTTTGTTGTCCTTGGTTGAGAACTAAGATATTTCAAATATTTTAATTACATACTAATTAAGTAGTTATATTTTTTTATATCATCAGAACATTGATTTCTTCTCCTTGCATGTAACCAATTTTTTATAAACAAGGTAAACTTGTGTGTCTCTTCTCTTTCTTGATTTTACCTTTTTGTTGTTCCAAATAAAAGAGGTTCAACAAGTCTTTTTCAACCCAAAGATAATATCTTATTTAGTTTGAAGATAAATAAATTTTAAGTTACAAAAATTCAATTACCCCTTTTATTAAGGTGTCAAATGTGACCATATAGAAGAACAAGTGGTATCAAAGCCATTTTTTGGTTCTTAAATATTTTATGGGATAGTTTAAGTCTTGTATAGAATTTTCAATGTAAATGGATTACACATATTTTATGTCTAAAAACACCAAATTTTGAAAAGAAGATCAGATCACATTTTATATATCTCGGTATGAACGTTTAGTCGACCGCAATCCATGTGGTTCATGTCAGTGATCCCATTCGTAGGTTGATGAAAGAAGTATACAAGAAAATGTTAAATTATAATTACATTATCATATTAATTTATCAAAAAAAAATTTAAATTAGTTTTCTATGAGGGTGATGGACTATTCAACGACCAAATATATTTGGGATAAACTTACTAATATCTTTGGGGTGACAACAAAGTGATGGAGGAAATATGGAATGTTTTATAAAATTTATTTGATTATTTTAATATAAACCCCAATTGAAATATAGGTGGTTTATTTAATCATCTTATTATATTTTTTGTTCCATTAAGGGACTTCATTAGGAGATCAATGATCTATATATATTGAAGAATATCATTAGAAATATACCTCCTATGTAGAATCCAAAAGATTCAACTCTTGAGGGGAGGAATCTCATTGAGGTCTATATTGATCACTTATATAGAAATTTTTTAACATATGGGATGTGAGTAAAGAGAAATAGATATTTTTAATGTTAATCCAATGCGACTGAATTTAAGGTTATTTTGTTGTAGAAATTTTATGATATTGAAAATGAAGATGATGCAAGTGAAGAATGTAACAAAAATGACTTGGGATATAATTAAATATGATTCTTAAAGAAGAGATGGAGTCCAAAAATAAAAATAATAAGATAAAAAATATAGGCTTATGTGGTTTTGGAATAATGCATATGTCTGTACAGAGGTATAACACTTCATTAAATACTAGTATCATAATTACAGGGTACAATCATAATATATGAAACTCTAGATGAAAATTAACTCATAAAGAAATATAGTGCGACAACAATATGTGTTTCTACAGTTCCAATCTACACACTAATTCCACTATGCTATAGTATCTGGTGTTAGGAATTACATAGAGCTACAAAACTATTTCAAAAAAAGACCATGATATTATTGTACCATTTTGAATATCTATAACATTCTATGATGTAAATGTTTGTGTCGTCAGTCATCTTTTCTATATTCAATAAAAATTTATACATCAAGGTTGTCTCTATTTTGTTAAGGATGGACATATCATTTCTAGGTTTCTAGAATGTTTTTATGAGGGGGTAGTGAGCTTAAATACTCATAAATTATAATTTTCCATTTATAATAAATTTCAATTCTGAAAATTCAAATGGAAATATGTTTTAAAATAACCTATTTGTTAGAAAATAATAAGGAGATAATGAGTAATATTTTATAGACAGTATTGAATGTAATGTTATATTAGACATAAAGGATAAAATAATGGATTCAATTTAAAATTATAAAACATAAAAGACAAAAATTATCAACCAAAAGGAGTTGTAGATATTCATGTTATATTAGAAGAGGCACTTGATTGTCTTGATTTATAATTAAAGATAAATGGAAAGATGATGGATGGTTCAAATAATCATTAATTAATATATATTAGTTAGAATTTTAAAATTATTATCTTGAGAATTTTATAGAAAATTGTGAAAATATTTATTTGAAATATGAAGAAGATATGAGTTACTTAATGAATATTGAGAAATACATTATGTTTATTGATGATCATAACTTATCTATCAAAGGATTGTGAATTAGAATAAACATCTTGAAAAAGATTTTGTTTATTTGTTAAATAACGTTAAATAGAAAATCAATACAGTTGATTTAAATAACAATAATTAGTTTGGGAAATTTTCAAATAAATCATTTTAAGTTGGTGCTAAATGAGTTATAAGAAATTTTGAATAAATACAAAGTGATAAATGGGTAAATGGTATGAGATATACTTGAATTGGATTTGATGGGGATTCCTAAATGAAAAATTCAATAATAATGATTTCCATAGTGAGGTTGTTAAATGGAAATAGTTCTTAACAAATGATAAATTATGAATAATCAAGGAATTGTACAAATTGTGCAGAAATTTTGGATATGTGATGATAATATGATATTTTTTAATGAAATTTTAATTTTATGGTTTTATTGGCCACATAATATCCTACTATGGTGAATCTAAAATAGATATAACTATATAAGTGATTGGAATTGAATTAATAAAACTTGATGCATACATTTTATATGTGAGAAAGCATTATTTCATTGATTACAATTTCTTATTAAAAAATTTGACATAAAATTGTATATTATAGGATGAAAAAAATTATTATAGAAGAAAAATATAAATGAATGCGAATAAAAATAGTTTAATAAGTTTTAATAATAGTTTTTATCCACTTTAAAAATAATAATCTAACCGGATGTATTGTTTTGAAAGTAATGATAAGGAACCAACAAAAGTCACAAGTCATTAGAGATTATCATGGAAGGAATGGATAGAGATTGAGAAGGAAAACATGGATGAAATTTTCTTGAATGTAACACCCTGAAATTTTTTGAAATATATTTATTCAAATAAATTAATCCTTTAAATATTTATCATTACATGCATCACTAAGATTATTATCTATTACACACAACACTGAGTTTAAATGAAATGTGACATACTACTAAAGTAACATTATTTAAAATAATAGTTTATTCCTAGACATTGAAATAAGGGGTATGAATTAGATTAGATAAATTATGAAAATATATTGTTTAAAAATGTTTATAATATTAATTATTTGGTGAATAATTAATTAAAAATAAAAATAAAAATTGCTCAAAAAAAAGAAATATTTTTTTAAAATATTATTTGTATTCAGAAAAAACATGTTTTAACTCAATAAATTTAAAAACAACTTTCACAAAACTTTTTTAATGAAATATATGTAGTATATATCTAATAAAATATTTAACATTAATATTATTTGTATTCTAAATAAAGGATATGAATATATTTAATTGATGATTAAATAATTTATTTTTGTAAAAATCATTCTTGTCACGTTTTGTGAACTTTTCTTAAAACTAATTTTTCAAAATTCTATAAATATTATTTTAAAAAATAAAGGTAATTTTTTAAATAAAATTTCATAAATATATTTGGGTGAAATGTTTGATGTTTTCTGAAAAGATTAATGCTTTTGATAAGTATTGAAAAATAATGAAAAATAATTAAAAATATCCTTTAATTTAAATTATTTTTAAAGAAAAATTATATTTTCAATTGTGGTTTAATTAATATTATTTAGGTTATATATATATTAATCCAAATCATTTCATTGGAATCTTTTGCATAAATGAGTTTGATATAAAAACCTTGTAATCTAATGATCATTTCCCTCTTTGACAACCTGCTTTCTCGTCACTTGTGTATGATTAATTTTAATTTACAATTTTCCACTTAGATGAATTTATGTGGAAAAATAGACTCAATATTTACCAGGAAAGCTCAGTCATAGGTAAAGCCTCTGACCTTTTATTAAGAAAGGAAAAGTACGTTGAACAAGAAAACACACAAGAAAACCAGTTACATGTCATAGAATTCATACCCCTCACCACACCCATGATATATGACTTCCTCCGAAGTAGCTGATTCCCATTCAGAGATGTCATAGTGCTTCAGGACCTTCACATATTTCTGTATGAGATTCCGCTTCTCTAAGGATAACAACTCCTTAGAGGATTTCCTTGCAGCGGACCTAGTTGACACCAACTTTGGAAAGTAAGAGTAAGCCTTCCTCATTATTCTTTTAACTAGGGGATTTTCCTCATTTCCATATTTTTTCTTCCCATCCTTGAAAACATCACTAAAGGAAGGCCTGGACAAACCACAAATATTTTCTTTGTCACTGTCTAAGACATCCCCCCAATTTCCAGAAATTACCACCTCTTGACAAACATCAGTTAGGGTCCCACTATACTCATATTTCCCATTGATATCAATCATAGACAAACAATGGGGGACTCCACACAAACAATACCAACATCTAGATACTTCCCCAACACATAATCTTTTCCAAACTAAATTTTGTGACCATCCTTCCCTGGATTTCACCCATCCATCTCATCATGACCCAATTCCTGAAAGTGGTTTCATGTGTCCACTATGAACTGCAAGCCACAATCAGAAGCCAACTACAACTAAGAGTCTTTACCAACTTAACGTACAGGGGGTGCAACTGGAACCTGCATATCGACTGAACTCCAAGACAGCTCTCCCCCCTTCTGTCCAACTTCATCAGCTTTGATCATTCCACAGACATCACTTTTTTGCATCATCCTGACCAACAAGAGTTTTCCCTTGCTGCGATACATGCCCTGCATTAGAAGATGCTTCCAGCACTCCCCCACTGCCAGAACTAGTACCCTCACACATATTGAGGGTCATACCAACAGGAAGTGCACCATGTGATTTCCAATCAACTGGGAACAATGGAAGCTCCTCCACCATCTTTTCATCATTCCCGATATTGATAAGCTCACTGACAACCCTTCCTACGGCACACTGATGAACATGGTTTTGATCATGCTGCAACATCTCCCCTGAAAAAGTAGGCACTCCCATCTTTCCTCCAACTCCAAAACCAAGTCCATCCTCATCCTTGTCAATCTGATCCACACCACTTTACACAGAGAGATCATGTTTCAATCTTTCAAACACCATAGAAACAGACGGATTATGTGAAGCCTGCGCCTGGTTCCCCAAAGATGTCTCACCCAAACGAACAGCATTTTCATGCATAGCTGCATCAGTCCCCAACTTTCCTTGACCAGAAACACCACCAGGCCTCTTCACCAAAGTCGCTGATCTCATTGATTTTGACTCCACGACGACAGTGACCAGCTAAGTGACCCAGATGACAACAACTCGAGCAATAATCAACCCAATTTTCAAATACAACAACTTACCTCCAGTGGAACTCCTCGCCAACAGTAATCCAAATCCAGTCTACCGGTGGATTCACGGCATCCACCTCAACAAAATTACGAGGTTTCACTGGATGACTCACAAAAGATGTGCGAGCATCTGAACACAGGAAACGGTCGACCAAATTCCCTAGCATACAAATTATCGCAGGATTTTGAAAAGGTAAGGGAAGATTAGGCAAACATACCCAGGTCACAATTGAAGGAGGATCCCGATTCATAAAGAGATCCAATGACCAGTGAAGTGGGAAGAATTTTCATCCATTGCACCGATGGGGAGCTCTGGACCATCCACTTATCAAGTTTTCCTCCGAACCAAATCGAATCATCAGATGGCGATTATCAAGAAGGCCTACAACCGCACGTTCCTTGTATAATCCAATACCTACCAAAAAAACATAAAAAATTTCCTTATCTCATTTAATAATCCATATTTTAGAATAAATTCAACCTAGAATGTCTTTGGTGCAATCCTATGGAGGTCAACTAAAGAAGAGTTAGTGTTCTTCAATGAGGGTATTTATTTTATTTCTTTATCTACATCCTTCAAATATTATTAACACATGATGATATATTAAAATAAGAATATTACAAACAATTAAATATTTTAGGTTATTTTCATGAACTAAAATATTTTCCACTTCCATTAAATGTGTTACAAAATCATTATTAGCGTGTGCAGTGAACTACTGCCTCACGAACCGATGTCTGTTGATTTTTCGTTACCACCTCACACCATTGGGTATTATAATGTATATAAAGTAGATATAATAAATATATAATATAATTATACCTCTTGATAAATTATATTATATAGACCTTTTTACATTCCATTTCATAGAGGATACAATATTGTCACTTATGTATCTGGTGCACTACCGCATAACGAAGCGATGTGATTCTTTTTTCACTAATGCTTTAAAAGGATGAAAATAAAGATACATTTAATGAATATATGTGATATAAATTATATAATTCTGATATTAATGACATATTTATAATTATGAAAATATAATATATCATTTTCTATTTTACATTTTCACTCACTAAAGGATGATAACGTCGTTCATGTACGCATGGACTACCGCCTTCACTAAGCGATGTGACTTTTTTAATAACCGAATAACATGAATAATATGTATTAGTATATTTAAATAAATAATATTTTATTTATGATATTATTTTTATTCTATATAAATAAAATATTACATACCTTATTTCTATAATGATCGTTGAAAAATGAAAAATTTACTCATGTGTACGTATGGCATACCATCTCTGTGATCGTAACATACTTAATTTATAAAAACCATCATTCATGATTGGAAATAAAAGTATCATTGATGTAGGAATATGATTATTATTTCATTATTATAATTTTTTAGATCATTGAACCATGGTCAAAATAATATGACCATAAATAACAAATCAAAACATATATTAAAAAAAGAAGTTATTACATGAAACACGATATTAACATAGAATTTGTAATAAATGTGTAATAAATGTTAATAATTATATAATATAACAAATAATATTTGTAATTATGGTTCTATAATTTCCGAATAAAAAAATTATATTTATTATATATATGTTTTTAATGTGTACTAAGGTTGTCGATAGTTATTGTAAGGGTTGCTAGTCTCTCTTTTATTTCTGGGAGACAGATAAAAATTTAGAACTCATTTATTTTTTGTGGTTTATAAAATATCCCATAGATAAGTTTTATCATGAATATCATCGTTTCCAATATATTTAAAGTTTCATTTTATGGGATGCATTTTTTGTTCTTACAATTCAAGTGGCTACTAAAGTGGTAAGGATTTTCTATCTCACATTTTACTTTTCTGTGACACAAGACATATTGACCACCTCTTTATTTTATGTGATGTATATAATAACAATGAATTTATTTTATTATTATTATCTTATAAAATATGGGTATTACATATCCATTTTTGGAATACACTTTCATGAAAATTCTATTTCAAATGAATACCTAAGTTGTAATAAATTTATATTAACATCTCATTGTTTATCTATATTTTTAAGATTATGTATCCTATATTAAAATATTATGATCTAACTCTCAATAATTATAATTAAATTTTTTATATGTGGGTTATTTCATGAGAATAAATAAAATTTCCTCTATTTAGGCACAAAAAAGATCAAAATAATTTTTGTAAGAAAAAATGTCTATATTTATCTCTTTGGTCAGAACCCTTTTCTTTTGAAACCAAGTATTCTATAAAAAATGTTTTTAACATTATTAAAATTACTTAAATATGTTTTTACTCATTTTTGAATTTTTTTTAAAATGTTTTGAAATTTGTCTTTATATAATTTCACAAATAATTCCAATTTTAATTTTACTAAAATGTAAAATGAGTATTTATTTTGACACGTACGAAACTAACATATATTTCTTCCATCATGAATATAATTTTCATAAAATATTACATTATAGGATTCTCAATTTATTTTCAATGAAAATAATTTTAAAAGGGTTATATGATTTATTTTTAGTTTTAAAATATAATTTTGAAATAAAATATATATTTATCAATAAATGTTCCATGTTTTATTTAAAAAAAATTCTCCATCTAAGATGATATCCTTTGATGTAAATTATTCTTGGTTGGGTATAAAAACCAAGGATAAAAATTTTATTATTTCATTGAATGAATTATCATGAAAATATTTTCATGCAACTCATTTCTCAAACATGGGTTGTAAAATGATAAAATTCATATGAAACCTGATTAATTTTCCATAGATTATAATATGATAAAATTATGAAATGATTACGAAATATGTCTATCGTACATAGGTTTTTATATGATGAAATTTTTACTAAACAAATTTCATTTAATGGGTTATGATATGATAAATATTTTATGATCTTGTGGCACACATACGTATGGTTTTCATTATGTGGATATTGGGAACAATATCACCTTCCAATACATTGGGTAATAATAGATAACTAATAAATAAATATGTTATATGTGAACCTGATTACATGTTTTCAATGTTATGTGTGAAACTGATTACATTTTCACAACGTTATGTGTAAACCTGATTACGTGTTCATAGTGTTATGTGTGGACCTCTCTTCAAAGATCATAATGTTATGTGTGGACCCTGTTTCATGACTATATGTTTATGTGAGGGCATAATTTCATGTCCTTAACATAATTAGTGAATCATTATCTATTTATACAGGATCACAATGTTATTGTTTGTTGTGTATTCCAAAAACCAATTTCATATGCAATGTTATTATCTCATAGCTCGTGTTCATTGATTCTATTATGATTCATGAATTATGAAATTATAATCCTTATACCATGATTCGATATTATAAAATTTGATATGATTTTTATGGTTTTAAATTATTATGGTCTAGTTCCCATACCCTTATCTTCATGTTAATTTTTTTTGTATCTCCATTGACTACCCTTACTGAGTATTTGAGCATATCCTTTCTTATGTTTCATTTATCAAAGATATAAAGAAATTTTTTTAGTAGGGTATGATCATGAAGTGGACTAATTGGGAAGATATTTATGTTTCATAGTGAAGCTCTTTTACCAAATTAGCAGATTGTGTACCAAGTCTCCGCATACACTGACCTATTATAGTCAATGGGTTTCTATCTATGTATGATATTGAATATTCATCTAAAAAGATATAATATATATGCATGAGAATTTTGGGTCCCCATATTGAATGAATCAAATAAAATTATTAAGTCGGTTCTAGAAAATGTGTGTTCATCTCATATGATATGTAATATGAATTTATTGACAAATATTAAGGAAATGACTGATGTAAAAGTTCACATTATAAATGATTGATCATTGAAAATTAAATGTTGTGGTAGAGATCATATTTATTGAAATGAGTAAAAGAGTACTGATGTTCAGTATTCTGATGGATTCCATAAAAAATTATTGAGTGTTAGTTAGCTTTGTGACTAAGGATTGCATGTATCACATATTCGAAAGTGTTGCATCATCAATATAACATCTCGGAATTATTAAATGAAAGGTTTGGGTAAAATGGAAACCTATATCCGGAGGATAGTAAATAAAATAAATTTTTTATATAAGTGGATGATGAAAATAGATTTTGGAATTGCGGACTGGATATCATTAATCAACAATGTATGGTGAAAATGTAAAAATTATTTGTTTTAATAGATATTTCTAATTAGAAGATAGATTAGTAACTAATTTATAATTCTTCTATGTGAATAATTATGGTTTAAAATCCATATCTTCTTAAGAATAATATATTTTTATGTTTCTTGAACATAATTCACAAATATTTAAGTCATCCTATTATTCAGTTACGAATCCATGGTGAGAGATATTTAATCCAATTTGTGGATGATTATAGCATGATAGGGTGTTTTATTCTCATACAGTCAGATATAGAAATGATATATTTTATAATGATATTATATAGAAGATAATAAGATGAAACTAGATGAACTATAAATATTATTATATTGGATAATTAAATAAATTACTTATCCTATTAGGATTAAGAATATATGAAAAAGAATGGTTTAAAAAAATAAGTGTTATTAATGAGAACCCCTCAATATAATGGGATTATGGAAAGAAGAAATCAAATATCCAATAATATGTAAAATTCGTTGTTGGTAAAAAGTGGTATCTCATGAAACTACTAGAAAGAAGTAATTTAAGAGGTTTTCTATACTCAAAATATTTTATTCCTCTATTATGGGGAAGAGAAGATTTTATACAAAATGGGGAATAGAAGGAGACACTCATTGAAGTATATCAATACATTTGGAAGGAAGTTTTTCATTCGAAATAAAGTACGAAATTAAGGAAAACAAAAATATATAGAGAATGAAGGATCATTCCTATGATACTCAACAAAGATTAAAGGCAATAAATGATTTAATAAGAGGCTCAATATGACTATTGAGAGAGTTAATGTAATAGTTTTTAAGAATGAAACTAAATTAAAATATGGAATTTATATTTTTAAAAAAATTCTTGGTGAAAGTGAATAAAAAATATAGCATTGTGATAAATTGAAACACTCTGGGATTAAAAATATACACTATGTTCGATAGCATAAACAACATGAAACTTCGAGTTTAAACGAACAACAATATACTATTAAAATATTATTATTTAATGAAATAATTATACCCTAGAAATATAAATGGTGGGTATGAATATTATTACCTAGATTATCAAATATTTATAATGTACCAACTCAATAAAAATAAATTGACTATTTTTGTGGAAATAATTACTCAATTTTTAGTAAGGTTATTTTATGATTCTAAAATATATTTTCCTCCAAATAGAGTTTCTTGCTTTTTGATTGATATTTTTCTAAATAATTTCTATAAAATATATAAATATAATAATATAAAAACATAATTTTTTAAATAATTATATCAAAATAAGATTCAGGTAATTTTTTTATATTTTTCTGAAACGATTGATTACTCGGTGAACTATGAATGGTAATGCATTTTATTAAAAAAAGAAATTTTGTTTCAAGGATTTAAAAATTCCCTTTTAATATTAAAATTATTTTAAAATAAAATTTGTTCTATTATATTATAAATAATTCAATTGTGTTCATTGGAATCAATTTTATTATTTAATTTGGTATAAAAAATATTATACAAAAAAATCCATATATCTGAAAACCTGTTTTTTTATTCATTTTTCGTTATTTAAAATTAACTAATAAAACTTATGTAAATTGAATCATAAAAAAAGGATTCCAAATTTTGAAATATTAGGTTATAATTTGGTAAATATACCTCTTTTATTTTTTAATATCAATAGAAATCGGTGTCTCATTCATCACCTCGGTAATGGGTAAATAGTGTTAATAATTGTAAGAAATAACTTATTAGGATATATTTTTCAACCTAATATTTATTTTTTGAGGTAAATAATCCCATTATAAAATTATTTTGTAACATTATTGGTTTAATGGACACTTTTTTATGAAAATGACATATATAATATTTAAATCGATGAAAGTTACAAAATGTCACCTTCTTAGTTTTAAATATCACTTATGTGTTCATATGAAAATATAGGTTTTGAATAAATATTTACAGTAATTTTGTATATTATGAAATTATATTTATGATGTTAATTTATTTATAATTTATAGTGATTAAATAATTAACTTAAATTCTTGTTCAACTCTGATACGATATTAATTCAATTAACTAGAAAATAAAATAATTGAATTTAGAAATATTTATTTAATGTTTCATTAAAATTTTATATATTAATGTAATATATTAAGATTTTTTTCATTTATTATATTCTAATTCACCTTTATTCTCAAATTATTAAATGTCAAAATAAATGAAAAGTGTAAAAAATGACATTAATGATATTTTAAAACAAATAATATTTTATTAAATGATCTACAATTTTAAAAAAATGATTTGACCAAATTAATTGGATATCTTCTTAAAACATAAATCATGGTACATTTATGATACTTTTATTGATTTATTGTAACATTATTAACACTTTAAGGGTATAAAATATTAATATTATGATAATTGTCATAATGTTTAATGGGGGATTAAAACAATAAATAAGAATGAATAATTACCAAACAATTATCAAAATCTTAATAGATGAGTGTATTTATACCTAAAATAATATTAAATTTAAATTTAATCAATTGAGTTCCATTTTAAAATGATAAATAAGTTTTATTAATTTAATACTTGATGAAATTCCTAGAGTCCCCCTCCCCTCAGTTATAAAAGGGGACCCCTTCCTTCACTTCAATTAATCACCTTGAGAAATAAAGATCCAAAAAATCATAATCATTTCACTTATAAACATACTTATAAACTTTATATATGTTATTTTACTTCCAAAATACATACCCTAATCCCCCTAATGAGTTATATAAATGAAGTATTCCAAATAAGAGATTATTATCTTTACCGAGGCCATCAAGTTTTTTTTCTTCTACTTCCTCTTGAACTGATGTTCCCATCAAATGATGGTTGAACCTATATCATCAATAAAAAAATTAGTATGATAATTGTAAAATTACATTATATCTCATTTCCATTATTTGGAAATGGAAAACATCTCTTATGCATATGTGAGACATAGCATATCCACTTTTTAGTGTCAGTCGTTTTCATCACCATTTCACTTTGATGGTTATAAATATGGAATTAATAAATATATATTATATTTATGAAACTAATATGATAATTTATTTAAAATATCATATATATCTTCTTACCTTCTAATCTGTTATAAAACGATAGTGTCGCTCGTGCGTACATGTGGTCTACCACCACCACAAAGAAATGTGATGTGTTTTTCATTTACGCTTTACATGGATGGTAATAAGGATATATTTAAAATATATATATGATATATATAACATAAGAATTATTCATGAAAATTTAATTATTATTTACCATTCTTTCATTCCATTCATTGAAAAATGAAAATAGCGTTCATGTGTACATATGTCTTATCATCTCTATGAATAGGGTAGTTCATTTTTTTACCATATATTTTATTCATTAATATAAATATATACATTTGATATATTTTATATCTATATAATGAATAAAATTATGATTATTATGGAACCATGATAAATATTCATGTACTGGAACCATTAAATCAAAACATACATGAAAAATAAAAGAATTACCACCTGAAATAATGATAATAATAAAATATTATTATAAAATGGGTAATAAAATGTAATAAATGGATCAAATATGATATTATAGATATGAATATGGTTGTGGAATATATTTATAATAAATTCATATTTATTATAAATGGTATTATAACACCAATGAGGCAAGTTGAACTTACGATAAGGAATATCATCTCGATTTTTACTCCAATGAGGCATATTTGTTAATATGCGCCTATATAATTTTATATGGTTTATCAATTTTCCCTTTTAGGTATTTAAAATTAAAATCAATTTATTGATTATGTTTAATGGTTAATGTAATTTTATTTTTTAAAATATTTTCTCAATTTTCTATTTGTTCATAATAATATGAAGATTCATAAGAGAGGGTGAATTATGTTCTTTTACAAATATTGAAAGATTCATAATTTTATAACTCTTTGTATGATATTATGATATATAGAATTATTTTACATAATTAACATATTAATTAAAAAAATAGAAGAATAATATATCGGTTTTTTGTAGTGGTTTAAGGCACAAATATCCCATAGTCTACTCCACCAACACTCTCTTAGAGAGCATGAATATTTTCACTAAATGTGTCCTCTTATAATAAGATGTAAGAAATTGAATAAATGAAGTTTATACTATAATAATAATTATTTAAGAAGGCCTTTTGGTCCTTTTTCATGGATTTGAAAATACCAAGATCATAGAATGAGAATCTGACACTCCACCATGACTGAGTACGATCATCCGACACTCAATGAAATTAAGATTAAAGAATTAGACTGAGAGAATGATTTAACTCACACTTGTTGCATGAATTGATAGATAACGGATCTTATCCTTTATATATATGAGCCCTAAATAAATAAAAAATTCAATTATATCCTAGTAGAAAGTTATCTTCAAGAAATATATTAATATAAAAACATTAGAGACAACTATAAATTAATAGTCGCACTGTAGAAGATCATAACATGTTTGTCTCAAATGTGGATATCTTTAGAATAATAGAGACACTGTATAAAAAAAGGTAACAGATATATAAATGATATAAATATTGGTATTTAACCTGATAAACATGACTATATTTCAGTTGAACTGATCCATTAATATTGATACATAAATCACAAATATTTGAATTTAATACGTTCAAATAAATTGGTAAATTTCAATTGAAATAAATTTGATTTAATTTATTGAAAAAAAATAATTTAAATAATTATTTACGAATATTTTAAAAGATACTTAATTACTATGAGAACATGGCTTAATTCTTGGAAAATAGCTTAAATTTAAACAATATCTTTGACCAAGTCAACCAAAAGTTAACTCCAAAATTATGATCGACAATGTATTCTTAGCTTCAAAACATTGGTTTGTTGAAAAATATTTTATTTTCTAAAAAATAGGGTTTCTAATAAATAATTTTGATTCTTGGTCAATGGTTTAAAATAGAAAAAGCTATCAGGTCCATATGTTCCTTAAAATCATAGAGTTTAAGAAACATATATCCCTCTTACAAATGAAGTGTATGAATAGTGTTTCCAGAAAACATATACAGATATACCTATAAAAACGTTAAATAAAAAATGTATCTCTTATATAAGATTAATATATCTAGGAATATAATCATAAAAAACAAATAAATTAATTTCATTTTTAAAAAACAATGGGTTTTGTGAATATCAAAATCAACATGATTCATAGAGTATTTGTAAATTTTTTGTTAATATAAGACAAAAAATTTTAATGTCCAGTCTCTAGTGATGAAAATATAACATGAAATAAATAATCACAAATATAGTGAAGACAAGAATTTAATTAAAAATATTTATATGAATATGTGAAATATTTGGCTCAAAATGGTTAAGAATAAGTATTTGATAAGTTTTAATTTTCTGGTTGATAAGAGGTGTAAGTTCTATATAAACTTCAAATAGTCTGATGAACATCATTTATCTCTACCATCATTCCCTTTAAATTTTGATTAAACATATCATCCCACTATTTCATCAACTAATTTGAGTCATTTACCATTTTCTAAATTTTCACTAAATTAAACATTAAGAACTCATGGAAATTTTCTTCAATCTAGGAAGAAACTAATTTAGTATATCACTTAACTAATTAAGAATGTATCTATTATCAGTATTATATGTTGTTAATTTCTCAATAACATCATTCAAATTTTCTAATAAAACATGTAGTGGATCACTATTTCATATAAGACAAGGAATCTAATCATTTATGGAAGATAGAACTACGGTAATATATTAAAATTTTATTAGTAGAACATGAGAAATATGATGATTATATGTAGAAGATATTTATTAACATTGAATATTTGTTTTCAATTTATAATGAATTATATGATATTTCATTAAATCAAAACTATGTGACATTGAAATATACACTTCTATGGCCATTTCAATCTAATCAATCATTTCTATTTTAAATGAGTCAAAATATACATTAGAAATCGAATTTTTTTAAGGTTATACATCTAAGTTTCATCTGATTCCAATTCTTCTCTTGAAACATTTGAGATTTTCAAATCCTCAAAAGATTTATTTGAGAAATCCAGCTCACTTTTCAAGGATGAATTATCTTATTTTATTTAATTAATTTTATACACCAACTCTTCAATATGATCATTAAGACAGTTAGAACATTATTATTTTTGGATTTTAGATGGTTTTCCAATAATAAATAAAAATAGTAACAAACCTTTATTATTCTCACTGGAAGATGATGAAAATGGAACAATTACTTATATCTTATCATCAAATTTAGAATCATCCTTTTCCAATTATTATAAAGAAATATAAACTTTTTTATTTTAAATTATTTATGTAATTTCATGTATATTAGAGTGAACTTTCTCATCTCCTTGATCATTATATTAAACCCGATATTCTATATGAGCCTGATGTGTATATTTATTCTCATTTTATATCTCTATATAGGTAGTTGTTACATCTATGAACAATAGCTATTCAGCGTTTTCTTCTTTAGAAGATTTATATTCTTGAGCTTATACATTATGTTCATCACATTTTCTAAGAATTTTTATATGGGCGCCACTCATTTCTTTTTCTGAGGGATCTTTCTAATAATGGTGAATATTTATTATAATGTGAGGTTCACTAAAATCAACCTAGAGTCTCTTATAAATTTTCTCAAAAAAATTATCTATTCTTGATTCACCTAATTTTTCACCAAAAATTCTTATTAACCCAGCTGATTTTTGGTTACCTTGATACCCCAAAGTATTATCACCAGATTCTTGTTGGTCATTAGCACCTATCTGCATGAGCTTTACTTTTGAGATACTTCAATTGAAACCATACATTATTAAGGTTAGATCACAAACAATATTACTATGATGACATCTAATGGAAATTTAAATATCATAAAAAATAATTCATATTAAAAATGGCAGAAATAAGACTCTCATATGGATAAACAAACATCCCTACCTATTTTGACTATTATGATGCACATACCATTGAATATACTAACTAAAATTAAATTTTATTCACTTAGCATTAAAAACATTATATACATATCTAGAAATATAATTTTATAAACTGCTAAATCTTTGTATTATTTCAGACTGAATGAATTTGACCAGTACATTTTGGTCACACTCAAGATCCTTGACAAAAAACATTCATATTAAGGTGGATCAAAAATATAAAAAACATAATATCCGAATATTTATGTTCCTCATCTAAAATTGATATAATATTAATGTTATAAACCCCTTCATGGGGACACTAAAAAATCTTAGCTATTTAAAAAGATGATATTGAGAACTTCATATCATTTACCTTTTAAGTGATGATTTCATATGTGTTAGAAAAACTAAATGTGGTGTATTCATAGAACTATTTTTCGTTATCATCGAATACATACAATATATTTACACCATTGAAAATAAATTCTAATCATTTTAATGTAATGGCTTGATTTTATAGAAAAATGATCTAAAATGACCAATTATAGTCGATGAACACCCCTTGATGGACACTTTTGTTAGATCTTGAAGTGCATTTCTACATCGATTCACTGGGGCCTCCTTCATCTATCCTCTTATTCTTCTCTATTTCATAAAATCCAAATTTTTGGGTTTTTATCTTAGTTTTTCAACATGAAGATGAGATCTCTAAAAGTTGAGATTATTTGAGAATGAGGGAAATAGAGATAGAGATATATAGAGAGAGAGTGTATCTAATAGTAATTGTTAACGTTGGTTTGTTTTCTCAAGTTAAATACTCTTTATAATCATTATATATTTTAATTTTTAAAAGAAATGTTTTTGAAAATAGTAATGAATCTATAATTTATTAAATAAAAAATTAAATATATAATAGAATAACATAATTAATTAAAAGATTCATACAAGATTGAAGAAAACAATTAAAAATAAAACATTATTTAAAATTATATAGACCTGACACCCTAATAATATATTAAAAACTTTTTGTGGGAAGTGGTTTAGTGAAAATATCATCATGTTTATATTCATTATTAACATATTCTAGAGATATATCCTTTTTTAGAATATAATCTCTTATTAAATGGTACCTTATATTCTTATTCATAGTTCTTGAGTGACTTATTGAATTTTTTTTTAAATATATTTTGAACTATTATTGTCACATAAAATAATGTTATTATTTAATTTGAGTTCAAAGTCCAATATCGTGGGTTTCATCCACAACATATTCGCATAACTACTACCATTATAGATATATTCTACCTCAGCTAATGAAAAATCAACTGAATGTTTTTTTCTTAATTGAACATTAGACTAATAGCTTCTATAATAAGTGACAGGTTCCAAGTTTAATCTTTCTATCTGACCTACATTCTCAAAAACAATCATCTAGGTATGAGATTAAATTAAAATCATAAAATTTTGGGTAATGTTAATATTGGAAAATAATTTCATTGAAATATCTAAAAACATTAACTATAGTAAGGTGATATTCTTTGGATTTGTTTGAAATCTAGCATAGATATGGTTTTAAAACATAATTATAGGCCTACTAGAATTAATATATAAACAATTCTAATCATACAACTATATAACTTATTATAAACTTGTTTTCCAAATTCATCTGAATCATGTTTTATATTCGTACAAATGAATTTTGTATATGTTTTACTATTTTCAAGTACAAAAATTTCCAATAAATAAATAATATATTGACTTTGATTCAACAAATTCCATAATCATACTGATAGATTTAAAATAAATAAATACATTTAATCACCATGTCATATTATTTTCAATTTTTTCATTATTTTGAAAAATCATTTAAAATATTTTTATTTGTTGAACCAAAAATTACATCATCTACATAAATCTATACTAATAAAATATCTGAAAAAATAGTTTTCATAAAGAGATGAGGATCTTTAAATGTTATAGAAGACCCAATTATTTTTAGAAAATAACTTAATCTTTCTTATCGAGCTCTTGGTTCGTGTTTATGTCACTAAAGAGTTTTAATATGTTTGCAAACCTAATTTCGTATACAAGGATTATCAAAACCTGGAGGTTGTCCAATGTGAAATTCTTATATTAAATATCAGTTGAAAAAATCTTATTTTACATCCATCTATTATAATTTACAATTCATATAGTATCTATATGATAATGTGATTCTATTGTTTTTTAATCTTTCAAAAGGTGAAAATATTTCATCATAACTATTCCTTATTTCTTATTATATTTTTTAGCTATACATCTGTATTTCTTTCAATTTATTGTTCCTTGGACATCATGATTATTTATAAAAATACATTTGGTTCCGATTATTAGATGATTAGATGGACTATTAACCAATTCCCAAACTTTTTTTTTCTAAATTGGTTATATTCTTATTATATAGCTATTATCCAACATTCATCTTCTAATTATTTCTCTACAGTTTTTGGTTTTAATTGAGATAGAAAAGTAGTGAATTCCACAAGATTTCCAACATTTCTTATTTTTATAAATCTCATATCGGTATTTCCTATTATTTTTTCAAATGTATGATCATTTTATTTTATATATTTTCTCGGTAAGATACCTTTAGGTTCATCGGTTTCTTGTTTTTATGGGCTATTCCAAATTTCATCAAATTATTATTTTCCTCAATATCATTTTTAAGAGATTCAGGTATCACATTTTCAAATGAACTTTTAAATTCATATGTTTGATAATTTTCTAGAATCTAAAGGAAAACATTAATAAAACATTACATCATAAAATTCTTATACTATATTTTAATTTTTATTATACACTCTATAAGAATTAAATGTACTTGAATATCCTATAAATATTACTTTATCAAACTTTATATAAAATTGAATATAACTTTTCTAGTTATTCAAATATAAACTATATATCTAAACACCAAAAAGTATATTTCTTTAGGTTTTTTATAATTCCATATTTCATAGGATATCTTTTTAAGAAACGGGTTTAGTAAAACTCTATTCATGATAGGATAATTAGTGTTAACAACTTATTTCCAAAAGTAGGTTGGAAGAATATATTAATTCTACACAGTTAATTACATTTCTTGAATTGTACTATTTTTTATTTCTAAAATTAAATTTTTTATGGTTTTCCATGTGCAGAGTTGGTATGTTTAATACCTATGTTTTAGAAAAAAGAAATAAATTTTTTATTTTGAAATCCACTACTATGATCACATCATAATAAAATTATTGTAAAAAATTCATTTTGAATTATAATACAAAAGCTTAAAAAACAAAAAAAAGACCTCAATTTAATATTTTAGATAATAAACCTAAGTAAATCATGAAAAATAATCAACTAACAAAATATAAAATATAACATATAATATTATAAATTTTTGTTGTAAAAAATTCCGTGTAGATATTCCCTACTGGTTATGATGTAGAAACCTTGTTAATGGATTTGAAGGATGACTTCTGTTTCTTTCCTATTTTGAATGAATCAAAAAATCAATGTTTTTCAAATTTAATGCACATAAAATATATAAAAAATTCATAAACATGTTATATATAGTATTTACATTATATTATCCATGTCTCATATAAAAAATCTAGGATTCATTTATCTTGCTATTTGATCTAATTAATTTTTGATCCCACAAGTAATTAATATTCAATGTATATACACTTTCAGTTATTGGTACTATAAATTTAAGAAATATATCTATAATAATAGAGAAATAATTATTAGATAAATCACCATAAAAATCATAATATAGTTGACAGATAATTATAAGATTTTGCTTCAACCCTTGAATTCTTTGATCAAAATTTATTTTGTACTTCCAAGTAATCAAACTACAAATATTTTTCCTATTTCATTATCAAAAAATGTAATCATTCCTCCATATAATTTTGATCATGTATGAAAATTGTAATTCTCTCCACCCATGTGTCTTCAGAATCAATTATCCATATACCATGCTACAGTATTGTTTTGATGAACTTTTTTCTACAAAATATATTTAAAAAAACCTTGATTTTGGACCCTAATTTTGTTACATCTAGTTATGTGAGAGAGTAAATATATGACTACCCAAATTTTTATATTTTCCCAAATATATAGAACTTTGTTTATCAATATTTCTATAAATATAAGTATATTTTATTTCATTTATTTCTGGATTTCTTAAAAAGTAGTTATTATTTTAATGACGTTTAATTCCAGAACAAAAACTTCTGGAATTTTTAAAATAAGGTAAAAAATAATTTCTATAGAATATTATTTTTCACCGTTGTTTCTTATTTTATATTTATCCATTTTATGAACATTTTTACTAGGAATATAATTTGACAAATCCTCCCCCTTAGTTAGTATAATGGCGACACTTTTTATTGACTCTACTTCATATTATAAATCTTTAGTAACATAATCATGAGTAGTGCAGTTTGAGGTAGATTTTATAAATTTATCTTTTAAGTCCATGTTTTATTTTAAGATGGAATATTTCTATTCTAATATATAATTCTTTATATTTGATAGTGATTTGTGATTTTTTTAATAAATATTCATACTTCCCTTCAAGAAATCAATAGTTTCTAGTGAATTTACTTTTAGAAAATCATTCAAAATTAGAATAAGAATTATAGTATGATTTCACCTTTTCTTCTTCTTTATCCATAAAATACATATTTTCTTTCAAATTGATTGGATATTTTCCTGAATCAAATTGATATGTATTATTGGTTTCCATTGAGACACTCCATGTAGCCTTCGTAATGTTTCTTATTTTTTTACTCATAATCAGTTATTATCTGATAATTCATTTAATTATTTTACATTATTATATTATATTATATTATTTATGGGAAATCAGGTTTGATATGTCCCATTTTGTTGCATTCATGGAATCCTATATCATTAACCCCACAACATTCTTTCCTATAGTACTTCTTTAAGACTTTCCTATTCTTATAAAATTTATTTAATCTTATCGCTAGATGAGTGAGTTATATTTCAAAATATGAATATTTTCAATCATTTGAGAGTACTAATTCCTATTTTTATTTCTTTTCATATTTTTTTACTAATAACTTTGTATGTTGTATTCATTCCTTTTACAATCCTATAATCTTCATCTGTAGCCTCCATTTCTTCTTTGTACATCATTACTATTATAATCATTTTTTATTATATGTTGTGAAGCTGAATAATATGAACTGATTTCAGACATTATCCCATTACATTTAGATCATAAGAATCTCGAAATATTGAAAGATTTTTATTCTTGTTTAATTTTATCTCCAAAGGCAACAACACCATTGACTGTTTCGATGAATCTTCCATTTATCTAAGTTATAATTCCACCGTTCTGCATTGTAAAAGTATCCAATTTCATTTTTATACTGTTATATATTAATTATTCTACATTTTTAGATTTGGTATAATAAATAGTTATAGTTTATATATATATTAGTAATTAGTATACTGAGATACAAGATTAAATTCATTTCATCCAAGTCCACATATGATGGAAGTCATGTCTCTATAATAGACATTTTACTCATCTTCATTAGCATCATCCCATTTTCTAGTTCTTTTGGGTCTCATTTGATTTAAAAATAATCATTAAATCTTTGAATCCAATATTATTCAAATAAATAATCCCACGAGATTTCTTGAAGTCATAATTATAAAATATAAAAAAAGGAACATGAATTATGGACATTCCTTCAAATAGTTTTGTCATTGACCTCTATTTTCATTTAGAACATTATCTCCATATTTCTAGATATTATTATAATTATTAAAAAAACACTACTATAATACAAGTTTTTAGATCAAATAATATAAATTTACACCATAGGGTGTGAATTTTGTTCATTTACAAATCATTACACATTTAAAAAAATCCATCTTCATATAAAATCATGATATGTATATTTCTATTTCATAAAAAATTTTGAAATGGAAAAATATAGAATAATAACACATCAGTATTTATCATCTTTTAGGGAAAAAATATCCCCTAGTCCACTCCATCAACACTCTATTAGTGATCTTGGTGATTTTCACTAGAAAGGTCCTCTTGTCAAAAGACATCAACAACTGAGTATATGCAGTTGAAACCTTTATAACAAGGATTTATTAGAGACTTTTTGTACTTTTATAATGAATTAAAAATATCCAAAACTTATAACAAGAAGCTAAAACCCCATCATGACATAGTAAAAGTACTCGATACTGTATGAAATCAAGATTAATTGATTTGATTTATAGATAGATTTCTTTAATAGTTGTAGTAGATATGGAAAAATAATCAATATTTTTATTTATATATGTGATTCTTGGAGATATAATATCATAAAACTCATTATAGTTACAAATTATCTTCAATAAATATAAAAACTATATAATATAAGAAGTAATAATAGATTAATAGTCACACTACATAAGATCGTAACATGTATATCTCCAAATATTAGCTCTTTATAAAAATAGAGAAATCATATAAAAAATGGTATTGCACATATAAATTATATATCAATATGTATTTAGGAATTGAATATTAATTTTCATTTAGTTAAATAGATCATGTAATAACGCATGATAAATCATGAGTATTTGAATTTAATATGTTAAAATAATTTCATAACATCCCTTAGAAATAGGTTTAATTAAATATGTTTAACATGAGACATTTAATAACTCTACAAGAATATTTGAAAATATATTTAATTCTAGAAATAGAATTTCAGAAATCAAAGAATATAATTTAAATTTAAACTCCATCATTGAACATGTTAAATATATGGTAACTCCATAATTACGGTTGATAATGTATTGTTAGATTCAAGATGTTGGGTTATTGAACCGTACATTATTTTATCAAATGTATGGATTCTTCTCATAAGTATAGTTCTAGATCCATACATTGAAAAAACATAGGTTATATAATCTGTATGTTCATTCCATACATAGGTTTTAAGAACCATATGTTCCACTTAAAAATGTAGGGTATAAGAAATTTTTCGAGACTACTTTAAAAAAATTTCTACAACATATTAGATAAAAAATTAACCCATAAATAAGATAAATTTATCATGAAATATAATCTTAAATAACCCAAAATGTAAATTCATTATTAAGAAAAGTTTATTTGTGAGCATAAATATCAACAACATTCATAAATTATTATTGATAAAATATATGCCCAACATTTTCTTCAAATGTTACAACACATTAGAACTTGAATCAATCAAAGAAATTTTTAAAAGAATAACTGATTATAATTCTCTATTTATCAAACATATTTTATTTCTATATAAATATTTTCTTTATATTTTTTTAATTCTAAAGTTATTTATCAAAATAAATATTTACCAATGATTGAATTTTTTTACAAAATGGTTAAAAGGGAATATTCATATATTTTTTTCAATGTTGTTCTTTGATTCAAGAAGTGAAAAAGGAATTTTCTCTTTTTAATTATACAACATGGAAACAATATCCTAACATCCTGGACATTTAATGATTTGAAGCTTCCTCACTTTTCTCAAAAAAAATTATTTTAAGCTTCCTTTACATGTTTACAATGTTATTTTCAATAAACATTTTTTATTTAGTATTTTAGAATTTTTTATTTCTTAACTGTGCATCTATAAGTGAAAATGATATTTTCATAAAATTATTTTTAATGATATTCTTATGGTTCCTTTATTAATAAAATAAAACAACACTTTAATTTACTAACTCTCTACTATGATATGTTTTAATTATTCCATCATATGAAATATTCACTTACATTTGATCATTGGATATTATATTTCTATTAAATATCCATATTCTTGATATCATCGATATGATTACTGCCTAAACTATATACCATTTCAACATAAGATGTAACAAATTGAAGGTATTTGATTTGTTGTGGTATTATTGAAAATTTGGTATTCAATATTAAATATAAATATTTTTTTTATATGGATTATTTTTCATTATAAAATCAATTTATTTGATATTTGAGAAATTCATTGAATTTTTAGTGATAGGTGAGAACCAAAAATATATAGACCCTTAATGTACTAATAGGTCTCATGAGAAAAATAATTAATCTAGCATTAAATGGGTTTCTAGTGTATTCATACACATGGTTTTAAAATATCTTGTTATAAGGACTCAATGGTATAGATACCATGATGTCTGATATCATAACATAAAATATTAAACATTTATTTTATTAAGAATTCAGTTATTATTATTTAGCAGATTACTACATTTATATTATCCAAAATTTATAGCATAGTCCTATCGAGAGCATCTCTCCCTTCCCGTTTCATCCTCCGGTGATAACAGCAGCCCCTGCGCTGGCTCCTCCCCCCTTGGTGGGGGAGGGAGAATCACCTTCTCATAGGAGGGAAATAGGCTTCGTACATTTCTCCAATCCGGAGTTTCTTCCTCTGTTTCCGAGAGATTCTTTAAACCCTAAGGTTCCATATCTGGTCGATGGGGCTCCAAATCTTCAAATCACATCATACGAGTTTATGGAATCTTCATGCTTGTTGAATCTCACCCTTATGGCTTGGTTCAAGCACAAGATGGCTTTGGTGGATGACTTCGATCGTTTCGTCTTTGGTTCTTGGGATCTCCAGGAGCGAGTGGTGGTTGGATTACTCGACAATAAATAAATTATTATTCACTTCGAGATAGAGGCAGACCTTATCCAGGTGTGGTCAAGGGCTCCCCTCTACTTCTTGGGTTATCATTTTCTTCTTCTATGTTGGTCTTTCGACCTTCATATTAACTGTGATTCGCCTTGCATCATAGTTTGGTTTAGTTTCCCTAAACTCCCTTTACCGTTTTGAAACCCCTCAATTATTCGCATGTTGGGCAACATGGTAGGTAGATTTCTTTGTTCGGATAGTCGAATCGAGGTGGTTTTCCATATGATAAACCCCATGGTCTGTATTGAAATTTGCACTTCTTGTACTCCTTTTGACATTATTTGGATAACTATTGAAGAAGAATATCATTGCAACTAGAAAGTGGTGTATGAAGAATGGATCGAGTTCTGTGGCTCTTGAAGGAGGATGGGTCATTCAGAGGAGGTATGTCATAGGGGAATTCATTAATGTTCGAGGGGGTCCAGTCGCGTTGAGCATCCTGCTCCAGTGAGCACTACTAATGGTAATTGTTTGGAAGCAGACTTGGAGTAGAGTTGGGACCAGAGGTTGACAGGACCTACTATTGGAGGGAGGTGTTATGAGGTGGCTAGTCTGGCTTTGGAAGGTAAATTTTATGGGTCTCTTATTGTTTCCTCTAAGAGCAGAAGGGATTCTGGAGCTTTGTATGGTATGATGCATAAGAATAATAAGGACTCACTAGGAAGATTGAGTGCTGGGAAGGTTGGGGATGAAAGGGTTTTGAATGCAGTAGAGGTTTTTGTCCCGGTGGGTGCAGGTCTGGATCCATTGGATGCTCCATTTCTTTCACTGAGTAACAGGTTTGATGGTTTATCTGACGGTATGTTGTATGAGGGGATGGATGAGGATGATTATGGAGGAAGGGATGATGGCGAGGAGGTCCTTGAAAGGCGGACGGTTGAAGGCTTGGAAACTGTATCTGCTATGGTTGGAACGGAGGCTGTGGAGGACCGATAAATGGCTGATATGGGGCAAGTTCTAGTTGATTTTCCATGGAAGACAACTGAAATGTGACCAAGAACACACCCTTTATGTTTGAAGATCTTCAGGATGGTGGTGTTATGAAGGAGGTGTGGGCCGTAGCTGTGGGGAGGATGACCATTGAGGATGAACATCCACCAATAGTGGAGAATAAAACTCCAGACCAATGGAGGGGAAACAATCCAAGGAATCCTGGTTTGAGTCTAGGGGATAAAACCGGTAAAGGAAGGGAGATGTTTGGGGGAGGGAAGGAGAATTTGAGTGGCCTTGCTGGCCCCTCCTTCAGCGATGTTGTTCAAAGTGGGAAGCATATATTGGCTCCAGCTGAGGGGCCATTATCTGCTACTCTAAGAAGACAACCAAGGAGAGATTATTCATGCCTTCTACGGCTGATGAAGACTAGATCTGCCTTTATGCGGAATCGCGAGGTGACCATGGATTTTATGAAGGGTAGAGTGGTCAGAATTACATCTCCGGAACAACAAACGTTTGATCATCTTAGATGTCGGGTTCAAAGGGAAGGTTACTGGAGACCGCCAGAATGGGAATCAGCTACGGGTACTGGAGAAGATGAATCATGCATGGGAGGTGGAGAAGAGTATGGTTATTATGATATGTAAGTTTGTGTTAGTTGTTCCCTTTTATTTTGTGCTTCTTTTGTTTTGATTTTGTGGTTGTAAACTTTCAGGTACTGGGAATCCATAAACCGGATTTGGAAAATGAAAAAACTGATTTGCCAAAATTATCCATGGATTTTGTTTTTTATCAAGTTATTAATTAAATTGAATGTGTTTCTAGTTAATCACCATTCCATATTGATGATGACTTATTTATTCCTAATAGTTTCTAGTTTATATAACCCCTATTGAGTATCTAGTCTTTCCCATTTATTTTTTTACTTTTACCCCTAACAAGAAAAAGGGTATTATGAATAATGTCTAGGATGCAATAATTTTTTATGCTATATATTTTATATTTCAGATGTTATATGAAAATCATGTATTTATCTATTTATTCAATACTAAAAAACTATTTTTTTATTTGGGATATGATTAATTGTATCTAGTGACAATATAATAAATAAAGGGATTGGCCCTTGGTTAAAAAAGTGGCAGTTTTTTATTATTTGTATTAAATAAAGTTTAGTAAAATCCTTAGGAACTAGATTTTAATTTAAAATAGCTAACACGAGATTTATGAAAATCACTTAGAATATATTATAACTTTTAAAATTATAAAGATATTATTTTATAGTTCAATATTCATGATGATTATGAGATAATTCAATGTGTGACATTATTTATTAATAGTTATTAATCGAAGACAAGTGATCAATACTCCTAGAAAATGTATGGATTGATCTGCTAATGAATCCAATTTTTCAGGTATTAGAACCTACAAGATCATGGCTAATTTGGGGTTGTTTCCATCTGTTATAAAAAATACCTTAATCATATATAAAAAAATATTTTTCCACAATATGATTTTCGTATCTTGGATTTCTTCATGCTAAAAGTACTAATTTTTTAAGTGGAACTAATAATATATTAAAAATTAATAAATGGATTGAATCTATTGAAAATATATTCCCAACATTGATATTTAATGATAGTGAAAAGGCTATTCAAGAAGATTTTTATTTAAAAGTATATATCAATCAATTTTGGTCATTGATCCAAAATAATAAAGATATTGAATAAAGAGAATGTATAGAATGGGGAACTTTGGAGGTCATTTTATTTGGTAAATAATTCCCTTGGGAACCAAAATATGAAATGGAGATTACGTTTCTCACATTGAATTATAATGGAAAACGTGTGAATAATATAAGGCTAAGTTTAAAAGGTTACCTTTGTATGAATCTGACTTTTTATATAATTTTAAAATCATGATTAATTTCTCATTAATGTATTTATGTTGACTCTCCAAAGGGAACTAGTTTCTAAAAAATTTCATCATATGATGATATAATATCATGTTTCGTTAATAAAAAAATAATCTTATATATTCTATAAAAATAATAAGAGATCTTCATATCACCAAGAAAAAGTAAACACATCAAAGAAGAAAAATTGAATGAAGAAATTCTATCATGAATATTTTCTAGAATGAAACATCATGGAAAATGACTAAATAGAGTTCTAATTTATTACAAGTCTATTAATAAAGGAAATCTATATAATGACTATAAAATAATAAATAATCTACTACCATCCAGTTCATCGACTATAAATAGAACGGGCATTCTTCAAACTATTTCTACAAGCATCAAGGGAATATACCTTAGATGAAAATAAGGGATCTGGATCATGATTGATTAAAGTACTAGTGTATTTGGATTTATAAATTATATAACTGATATTTTAGTTATAATAATCATCAAATATATAAGATATTTTCTAAAATATTCTTATTTAAGTAATTGAGAGCATATGTTGAATTATACTTATAACCATGTAAAGCGATTTGATGGTAGGGAGATATTATTAATAATACATGAATATTAAGAAGATAACTATTAATGTGGTACTAATTTTGAGTTAATAATATTAGTAGTTTATATGAATTAATTATTTACATTGAAAAAGTTAATGGGGTAGTCTATTTCACCTTAAAAAGCATTAATAATTTGATGAAATATTAATTTATGAAAGTGTTTACTGAATTATTTGATTTATGGAATATATGTAATGAGCACAAAGTCAATAGTGATTAAATTTATTAGTATATGTTATTAGGTTATTCACATGTTTGGAATATGAAATTATGAACTACGTTATGTTTTATAAGGATAAATTTCGATAAATGTTTTGGGATTTTAATATGGTCAGAAATATTTTGGATGATTCTTAAGATTAAAAACTTATGGAATGGATTAAGTTGACCTTTGTATGTCCTTTTTTTGGAAAAATTTTGATTTATCATATTGGATACCATATTCAAACGATTTCGGTTTTTTAAATTATTTATAGGATGATAGGATGTATTACGGATTATATGATTAATTAAAAATAAATTAGGCATAAAAAAATCTTCTTGGATATCCATTCCTTGGAATAGTGAATGAAGTGGAAATTGATCAAGGCACACCCAATGTATGAAATTATACTTATGACATTGAAATAAATAATGATTATTTTCTTAAGTTATTTATCTTATAGTAGAGGAATACCTCAACTTTTGAAAAAGGATCATGAAATAAAAACATTATAAATTTACATTTCATACTGAGAAATCAATGGACTTTTAACCAATCACAGATTTGTGGTTTTGTAATGATTCACTTTCTTAGGATCATCATCTATATAAATTTCAATTAATCCTTAGGAATTAGTTTTCTATTAAATGTAAATATTTTTTCATCCCAATGATATTTTCCAATTTCAAAACTTATTTTTGTGATAACCTTGATATTTATCTTCCCCTATTTTAAGAGGAAGTTTTAATAATGCTTTTAGTTTTCTTAGAGAACTTGAATGTTAAATGATATTCAAATTACATTTCAAACATAAAATAAAAATAATATTTTCTTTGAGAACACCATAAACACTTAGCAGAAACCTTTCTAATCAATCATAGAAAACTTCTTGGTATTCTTTGGAAAAGTAAAACCTAATAAATTTGTGAGATAAAATTCTCAGTAAGGGTTAAATAAAATGGAAGATATTATGAATCAATAATAATAATCAATATGACATGGCATTGAATAATACTTGACAATCATATGGTAGGAATAAATAATTATCAACCAATTCCACATAAGTAGTCACCTGAGAATGAAACTTACCTATGAATAATATACTAATCACGTAATCAAATTAAATATCAATAAAAAAATTCATAATTTTGGAATGCATAATGTCAGTCTTCTAAAACATACCATCAAGGCCTCATTCTAGACATATAAAAATAAGTATATAATGCCTTATCTATTATGTATTCGAGTTTGTCTCATGAGACCTACCAATTCCTCAAGGGGCTATAGTGGGCCCCAAGCATGGCTTAAAAATTCGATGCGTTCATCATATGAATAAATATTTCAATAAAATCAATGTTTCTTAACAAAATCATCAACTATCTATATAAGATGAACAAGTCATACAAAATATCAATACATACCTACTAAAAATGATCATAAACCATCTTAGGAAATATGTTTAATATTATCATTATAGTAAACTCTCAATATTAGATTCAACAAATAATGTTGACAAAGATGAAAATAATTTTAATATATTATTGGAATATTTCTTGAGGAAAATTCCCTTTGAGACATTCAAAATAACATAATTTCTAAACGTAGTGAAATTATAAAGGAGAAATTTTTCTATGAATAAATTCCTTTAAACATTTAAATTAATCTTTAAAACATTTCGGTAACATAATGAATATTATTCTTTTCATGTCATATAAGTTAAAAAATCAATTTCATTACATTTTTGAAAGAAATATCATAAAGTAAATATATTGGAAAATGATAGAAATATTCCATTTAAAACATTTTGTTAAATGTAAAAAATTGATAAAATGTATTTTGATTATTTTTCATATATTAGTATAAATATTTTTGATATTTTTTTTGAAAATATAGACATGGAAGAGAAATAATCACTAACAGGGACTTAAACATAAACAATCCCTAAGGATATTTCGAAATAAACACTTATGACATTATTGCTATCCAAATCGTATTTCCCATGAATGAATAATAAAAAACGTTAAATAACATGAGAATAAGAAAAATTCATTGTATAACATGTCAATGGGGAGTTAAATAATCTTCCGAAAACATTATTTGTTTTTAACATCAAAATATTCCCCAACAAAATAAATTTGAGAGGATGTCCCTTACAAGGATTATATCATATAAGTGAGAATTAATAAAATGAATAGGTTATATATATCTTCTTTAAATAAACATAAAAAATATTAAATACAACATAAAATATTAAATTCTTCATTCACACATAATCTATGTGTTAAATTTTAAGGCCTCGGCCTTAAACATTATATAACATGGAATTTGGTTATTAATTCACATTATGGATCTTTTCAGTTTTAGTGATTTGGATAATTGGGTTATAACTTATACATAACAAATTGAATATTAAATGTAAACACTTCTATTATCTATCCATGTTTTATATAAAAAAACTAAAAAAAGAAACATGTTTAGTTATATGTTTTAGACTGCATGAATTTTCCTTGATCCCATCCTTAACCGTATTTCTCTTTATGTCCTATGAAAAAACATTTCCAAATTTGGGATAAGCCTAAAAAGATCAGTAAAGGATGCACAAAGAAGGAAAAATTTTAGTTTTTCAAAAAAAAACATGTAACCCATGAATACTTTATCACAAAGTTATAATTTTTTTAAAAGTTGAGGCACAATGTCCTTTTTATTGAAGTAGAAACAAAGTTGATAGTATAGGTTACAAAGAAGAACCAAAAGGAACATCATTGACTATGCAGAACAAATTACCTGGTTCTAGAGCGGGTACTCATGCTGTGATAGGGCATTCACCCACCCTTTCCCCGTGTATGACGAACTCCCTTCCCCCTTGAACGCGTCCACGTGCCATCTTCAGCAGCCACCGTAGCAATGGGAGTGGAGAAAGAGGCAGTGGGATCATCATTCTTTGATACAACAGTGAGAAAATAAAAAGGATTCGAAGTGCTCACATTACAATGAACATTATCATTTGGAGATGCAGTAATCCTCATTGGTGTTAGACCTTCTTTTGGCTGCTCATCAGATTTGTCCAACATCATAGTGGACTGATCCACAGTTTCACTAAGGATATCATGGTGGTTAGATAGCAAGGGGTCAATCTGACTTAGTGAAGGGTAATTAGAGCAGTGCATGGGATTAGATGTATCGACAGTTACACCCGAAGCCAGCAATAAGGAGGGGTCTCCGGAAATAATTATCACTCCATTACAACTTGAGGATGCTGGAAAAGAGGGTACTATAGTCATGATTGAATTGTTGAAATGGAGTGAGGGAATTCTAACTTCAAATTAAGTAGGGGATTACTTTTTTTCTTTGTTGATTGGACTTAACCTTATCCAAGGTTGCATCATCCAAAATAATCTTTCCTTTTCTCCATTTCATAGCATGCATCTTCTGCCTTACTCTCTCATCCACCATTGCTTGAGCTGATTATTCTTTCTCTGTTTGACTATCTTCTGATTCCATGTTATTTTCTTCCCCTTCCAAGAATGAAAGAAATGCATCTATAAATAAGATATTTCTTTCAGAAATAAAGGTACCTTCTACAATATCAACCCAGTTTTCATTCATTACTTCAACCAGATGAGGGGAGGAAGGGTCCCCCTTTTCCATGTTAGAGCACTAAATTGGTGGCTGACCAGGGGTCTTTATCCCAGGTTGGGGCTATAGATTCTGGGCATTTTCATAAGTATTTCTTTGGCTCTCAGGGACTGGACGTGCCCCTGGGTGTGGATTCTGAATAGCAGAACCTCCTTGAGAAGATGTGAGAATTTCCTTTCTTCTTAATTGTGTTTTATGGTGGCCTCTCAGCATGAAATTAGTACATTAAGTACCTAATCGACATACAGATCTAGATTTTCCTATCATACTACATATTTCACAAAACATAGGTAATTTTTCATACATAATTCTCAAACTAATTTCATCCTTAGAGGTGGGGAGAACAACTTTGTCAATCAAAGTGGATCCTAAGTCAACATCTACTAAGATTCTCGAAAAATGACCAAATGTAGATTTCTCATTGGCTTGGTCCACATAGACCGGGATGCCTATTGTAGAGGAAATATCTAAGATAATTTTAAAATGCCATAATACCCATTTTATCCATATATCTTTATCCAGACTTGTGAAATTTTTTCATTAAAGTCATGAAGACTAAAGTTAGGTGTCCATTCGTAGATCTTATGTGTTCCTCGTTTGAGGTTTAAAGACCCAAAATCTGAGGCGTGACTTTTCAATTCAGAAGAAGGAAACAACATATAGAAAAATCCCCTCTTTAACAAGACACATTTAAACTCACTGAAGCCCCAGATTATAGAAATAAGGGAAACTAGGTCAAAAAATTTCCATGGTTTCATTACTTTGGAAAGAGAAATACGTGAGATGAAATAATTTATAAATTGTTCTACCCTTTTGGTGATTACACAATCCGATGTGGAGACATGAGCCGTGGAACCATTTCGAATAATACGTTGTGGGATGTGATTCTCCGGAAAGACATATAAATAAATGGAATAGTCATACGGTCGACTTCCATACCCAATGCATTGGAGGTTATAACGTAAACACTCATCCTTGGTTTATCACAAAACCACCCATAATTTGGTTTATCACATAAAAATCCATTATATGTTTATCACGTAACCACTTGTGAAATGTCCAAGTAACATTATATAATCATAACACATAAAATTTTGAAAATATCAACATTTCCCTAATTACATTTCATTTGAAATCAAAATAAATCATTCAAATATATTTAAATAGTAAACCCAATTTGAAAAAAAAATCAATACCAAAACAACCAAAAAGGGAATAAGGGATTTCTTTTCCTTTTAAAAATGTTATGTCTTATAGATGAATCCAAATATCAAATAATGATTACGGCAGTGGAGAGGTCGTTGTCGCCGTATACGTTAAAAACATTTCTTTTTTCGTTCAGTAAAATTATTTTTATAAAAAAGATTCACTTTTAAGGAAATTAAAAGTCAATTGGTTTTATTATACACTATATAAAAGAAGTAGGTGTATTATATCAAAATATTCCTCAATGAAAAGTGATTGTGATGAAGTACCTTACAAAGGACATTTTGTTATTTAAATAGATTGATTATGTGTATTCATTAAGAATACATATAAATCATGTATAAAAACGAGATAGGATATCAAAAAAAATTCCCACATAATCATACAAAGAGATAATCAAGAAGTAGAAGAATAACCTAAAAAATGTAAATTGGTTTAAGAAGTTCCCTTTCCTCATGTCCTAATTGAGTCATTATTTATATAATTTAATAAATAATAAACATAAATTAATTTCTACATGATTTAAATTATTTTTCAAATTTTTTATTCCTTTTATGTTACTTATTACGACGTTATAAAAAATACATAATTATATAAGTTAATATCGGTCGTTTTGTCGATATTGGGTACTTGAGTCAAAAATGATCTTTTTATAATTAAAAATTGTCCATGTGGTCAAAATTATATTATATACAGAATATTATTCATGATTTAAATATCATATATATCTTGTATATATGTATTTCTAATTTTCCATAACATTTTGGAGATAAGAAATTAAATGCACCATTCATGGAGATGGTAAGCAGTACATATGCATAAATACTACATGCATTTTTTTGTAATATTAATGAAATTAAAACTAAATGATACAAAGTGATAATATTATTTCAGTATAATATAATATGATATATATGTTACATAAGTTCATTAATTCTACACATTATAAGTTCCATGCATGGAATGAATGAGTAATATAACATTGAGGGGGAGATAGTCCACACATCCTCCAATGAAATTATTGTATTTGCACATTATAGAAATAATAATGGTATAATTTAAGTAAAATTAAGAATCATTGATAATATATATATATATATATATATATATAATATCAATTATAAATATAGTTCCACCATAATGTACACCATGAGAGGTTGTAGGGTAAAATCGAACAATCGTCATTTCGTGAGGTAGTAGTTCGTCGTACGCAGAAACAATATGTCCGTACCCAGTAAATGGAAGTGTGTGGAATTTTAGTTTGGATAATTCTAATAAAAACATCATAGTATATTTAAGATACGAAGGTAGTTATGAAATAAAATAATAAAAATAAAATAGGGAGTTGAGAGGTAAAATAAAAGAAAATAACTTGAGAGAGGTAGTTACCTCTAAATCGGATAACTACTTTTGATTTGAGCCTAAAGGATTTATTGAATATAATTCATCCCAAGGTAAGGATTGTAGGAGGAATAAAGGGGCATTGGAAACTTATTTTGGTAGATTTTGGATGAGACAAGGGGCTTGAGAGGTGTGAGTAATGGGTTAGGGGTGGTGGCCTTTTATATGGGATGATGGGTACTTTAGGAATGTCATGAAAGATTATTTTATAGTAATCTGAATTTTGATTTAAAAAGGTAAAAAACTAATTTAATTTGAAGATAAGATGAGAATTATTCTAAATCCTCTCAACCAGTAGGTTTTAGACATGTTTGGGTATCAAATTTAACCTTATCATTTAGTTTTAACCCTTAGTTAACTAATTTAACTCTTACCATGTCTTCTTGTGTATTCCAACTACATGGTTAATACAGTAACCATAAAATTCCAATAAAACCCCCAATTGGTTCATTAATGACATGTTAAATATTATCTAAGTCATTTTTCTGAATATTATATTTTTAGGACTATTATAATATATAATAAAATACTGTTTATTTTAAAAACTCATTTATGTTGATTTTTATACTTTTAATATCATGACTTTTTAAAAATCTATAACACCTTTATTAATATGAAAACAACTTCATTAATAAAAAGATAACAAATTATACGCATCCATAAAATTATTGGATGGCATAAAATGTTTCAAAATAAATTTATTTTGTTATTTATAATCTTCGTCATTTAAGTCTTTCATTAATAATGTAATCATTATATCATCATTGTCTCATAAAAAGATTAATGTATTTAATGACTAAAATTTATAAATAAAATACCATGATATTGGAAATATTTTTAAATTTATAATTATTATTCACAGTTGATCATATAACTAATATAGCCCGATATAAAAATTGTTTTACTAAATGATACATGTTTATGTTACATTTTTCATTACTTCAAATTAACACTTATAAAATGTGATTTTCACATCAAAGTGGCTCCATGGGGTCCCCAAAATAAACCCAAGGATGGCCATGGTTGTAAATATATCATAAAATAGAATTATAACAGGTTTTAGTGTAGTTTTATATTATTATTATATTATTTTTTCATTATTTACTAGATTTACCCTTTAACCTTGTTAAATATAACAATTGCAGAAGTTACTATTCGTAATGTCTAAAAATAAAATGTTCCTATTTATGCAATTTCGTCCTCCTAATTCCAAATATGGAATCAATTTTTTACAAATTCAAAACACAGAAGTGGAAGAAATTAATTTAAAATTAATTCTCATTGTCAAACCCAAAAAATGGGGTTTTAAGAAGTAATAACTATCAAAATATTGACACAAGTTTATTTCTAATTAAAAATTGAAATTACTTATAATGACCAATATTATATTAAATTATTAAAAGATAATATAATTAAACTTTAAACCCAATTAAAAAGATAATCTAAAAATACTAATAAATCAGATGAAAATACAGTTTTGACAAAAAATGTAGTATTTTTCACTATTATTACAAATGAACATTATCAGAAAAATACCAAAAATTTACCCCAAGTAAATTTTTATTTCCCCCTTCAAAAGAAGAAGTGTATTTTGTCAAATAGAGCATATAAAAGTGACAAAAACTGTATTCAAAAAGGTTTTTCCTTCAAAAGGATGTAAAAATACCTTCTAAAAATATTGGAGTATTCATGCTTAAAATTGGATTCATTCTAATTTTAATTCTATAATGATTATTTGATAAATGTAAAAATATTTAACACAAATGTTTAATCATATTATGGTTATCTATCTTCATTCCATCTAATACAATAGCTAGGCTTCAACAACCATTTAAAAATAATAGTATTATATTATTATTATTTTTTCAGTGTGACTCAGCCTTGTGTGGAACACAAGATTTCAGAGAAACCCTTTGTTGTGTGTCTGGTATTCCATTGAACATAGAAATCCCTTTAATGTAAAATTATTATTAAATTACTAATTGTTCTTTATTATGAAAAATTTATATTCTTTACTTACTTGGGATGTTACATCATTCTCCCCTTTTAGAAATTGAATCCTTAAAAAATTATTTAGTTATAAAATAAGTAGGGGTATTTATCCCTCATATCATTTCTAGATTCCCTTTTTGCCTAATTAACTATATAGTTTTTCCACAAAACCATTACCCAGTGAATTACCTTATTCCACAACACGTGCTCTCTTCATTCAAGAATCATGACTGGTTGTTCCCCATAAGAGAGACCATTTTCAATCTAAACTACATATGGACTCAAAAAATGAGATGGATTCAGCATATACTTTATCAAAATTTAAACATGAAAACAATTCTGTACCTGGGATAAACATGGTGGTAATGCTACTTTGTAGAAAAATGGTCCAAATATATCTATAATTTCATAGGGTCCAATGAATCTCAGACTCGGCTTTCCCTTCTTACCAAAACACATCACACGTTTCCATAGAGAAACATTGAGAAATACATGATCACCAAGCACGAATGAAAGATCTTTATTTGATTATAATTATAAATTTTCTACCTGATATAAGCTATCTTTATGTGATTCTAAGTCAACTAAACTTTCTCAGTCAAATGTTCTACCAATTCTGGTGCTATCAACTACCTTTTAGTTATATCATCCCGAAGAGCTAGAGTTTGACACCAGATTTTATATAATGATTCAAATGATGAAATATTTATACTAGAATGAAAACATTTTATTTTAAAGAAACTCAACCAAAGAAAGATATTGATCCAAAATTCCCTGGTAATCCATTGAACAAGAATGTAGCATGTCTTCATGGGTTAAAATTGTTCATTCTGATTACCCATCTAATTGAGGATCAAAAGTTGTATTGAAAATTAATTTATTTTCCAATGAATTCTTAAGGCCCTTCAAAATGGTATAAGTGAACCTGGGATCGAGATCATATACAATATAGGGGGTAAATATATATATCTTAACTATCTCTTTAATATATAATTGATAAATATGATCTATATATAGAGTATCTGGAATTTAATGAAAATGAGCACATTTAGTCAATCGATAAATAATAACTCATATTACATTGTTTCTTTGATAAGTCTTTGGTAATACCACCAAAAAATAAATGAAAACATTTTCCCATTTTCCCTCTGGAATTGGAAAAGTTTGAACCATTTGTTTTGTTAACTAATTCTTTGCTTTAACCTACTGATAAATCAAACACATCATAGTAATGTCAGAAACATCTCTTTTTATTCCATCCAACTAGAAATATTCCTGAATATCTATTTAAATCTTAGTACTACTAGAATGAAGTGAAAATAGATAACTATGAGTATCACATAACAAATATTTCTTGAACTGGGAATCAAAAGGCACACATAATCTCTTTCTAATGCTCCAAAAATAGTCTTTATTAATGTTAAATTCAGGTAACTTACCCTTCTAAAACAATTCTACCTTTTTCCACAACTCACTGTCTGCTTTCTACACTTTCCTAATTATGTCTAACAATGTTGATTTCACTACCACCTAAAAAATAGGGTAATTCCCTAAACAAACAACTTCGAATCCAAAATTCATCAAATCAAAAACCAAAGTATATCATTCATAATGTATCACAGTTAATGTATCATTACTCTTTCAACTCAAAGCTTCAACCACTTTATTTTCCATTCCCACATGGTAATGAATCGTGAAATAATAATCCTTGACTAATTATAGAAATCTCCTCTATCTCAAGTTTATTTCTTTATGAGTGAACATATAATTTAAACTTTTTTGATAAGTATATATTTCACTCATTACACCATTCAAATGATGACTTGAAATTTTTAATGAAAAAAACATTACAAGATGTTTATTCTGTATTAAGACACAACCAAGTCATTTTAATGTTGCATCACTGTAGATAATAAATTCACAAATCCTAGAAGGCTAGGCCAAAACTAAAGAATTTTCCAATCTTCTTTTTCATTCCTAAAAACAATAATCACATTACTTTTTCTAGATGAACTTAACAGACTTAAATTTTTTCTTTGTTAGTGAGAGAGATATCCGACAAAAGTTTTTAACAATCCTTAAGGTAATAAACCTATAATCCATGAAAACTATGAATATTTATTCTATTGTTTGGTCTTGTATATTATTCAAAAACTATTGTTTTATAAGGGTCAATAGTTATGCCACATTTAGAAACAATATGACGAAGGAAAGAAATCATTTTCTTCCAAAATTTATTCTTACTAAAATTTACATATAGTTTCCTTTCATTTAATGTTTGAAAAAACAATCCTTAATTGAATTTCATGTTTCTATCAACTTTTAGAATATACCAAAATATCATTTATAAACACAAACTCCATTTATCACCTGAGTCAACTAATCCATAACTGCAACAAACTATTAAATTTTTATTCTTACCATCTCAAGATGTTGTTTGGAAGGTCATTTCCCAATGTATTCCTTCTCAGCAGAGTTTCCCTATTTCCTCTGCAGAAAATCATTCAAAAAAAATATCTTAGATAAATAAACATGGTAATCTTAAAATTCTATGTCATTTAAATATGACCATAATGTAAAAATAAATTTTGGACATTATATTAAAAAAATTCTAACTACTAAATTTATCTAAAATGACATCTAATAACAACTATAAGGCCTCATCCATAAACATTACATAATCATGAATTAAGTTAATAATTCACATTGAGGATCATTTTATGTTTAGATCATAGAGAATTAGGTCATAAATTATACGTACAATAAGAATAGTACATGTAGAAACTTCAACTCACTATCTATTTTTTTCATAAAACTAAAACTCTAATAAAAGAAAGATGTTTAGTTCCATGTTTTAGATAACATGTATTTTTCTTGATCCCATAATTGACCCTATTTCCCTTTATGTCTCATGAAAAATATTTCAAAACATGGGATGAGCATAAAAATCTATGTAAGAGATACATGAAGAAGGAAAAGTGTTAGTTTTTCAAAACAACATGTAAACCATGAATACTTTATCATTAAGCAATACATTTACCCTTAAAGAAGTAGAAAAAATACATCACTAAATATATTCTAATTGAATACTCTTTTTGTTACCAAAATATTAACATAAATCCCATAGAATGTAACATATATCATGTAAAGGTATCTTGGGACATAAACATACTTAAATGAAATAACCATACAGTTGACATCCACACATATTACTAAATAGAATAACCATATAACCGACCTCCATACCCAATGCATTGGAGGTTAAAACTTAACCACCTGTACTTGGCTTATCACAGAACCACCCGTCATTTGGTTTATCGCGTAACCAATCATCATTGGTTTATCATATAACCACCTCTCAAATGTCCATGTACCATTATGTAATCATAACACATAAAATTTTACAAATATCATCATTTAACTAATAAAATTTCATTTGAAATCAAAATAAATCATTCCAAGATATTGAAATACTAAATCCACTTTGAAATCAATTTTCAATATCAAAAATACCAAAAATGGACTAAGGTATTTCTTTTCCTTTCAAAAACATTAAGACTTATAGAGGATGACAAATATCAAAAAACGATTATGTCGGCAGAGAGGTCGTTGTCACCACATACGTTAAAAACCCTTTTTCCATTTAGTAAAACACTTTTTAGAAAAAATATTCCCCTTGAATGAAAATAAAAGTCAAAGGGTTTTATTATAAACCGTGTGAAATAAAGTTGTATATTATCAAAATATGCCTCAATGATAGGATATTGAGATGACTTCCCTTAAAAAGATCATTTTTTGATAAAATAGATTGATTATGTGTATTAATTAAAAATACACACAAATCAAGTATGAATACAAGATAGTATATCAAAATTTATTTCACAAATAATCATCGCATGAGATAAATAAGAAGTAGAAGATTAACCCAACGAATGAAAATTGGGTTAAGAAGTTCCCTTACTTCGTGTTCGACTTGACTCGTTCATTCTTTAATTTCATAAATAATAAACTGAAGTTAATTTCTACTTACTTCAAAACCTTTTTCATGTTTATTAATTTTTTGTATATCACTTATTACCACTTTATAAAAATAAATTAATTATTTATGTTAATATCAGCCGTTTTGTCGATATTTGGTACTTGAGTCAAAAGTGATCTTGTTATAATTACAAATTGTCCTTATAGTAGAATGTACAATATCTAATGAATAATATTAATGATTTAAATAACATATATATCTATTATATTTGTATTTATAAGAGTCTATAACATTTTGGAGATATGAAATAAAATTCACCATTCATGGAGATGTAATATGTATGTATGCATGAACGCTAGTTTCATTTATTTTTCATGTTAAAGAAATAAAAACTAAATGGTGGTGGTAGTCTGCACTTCCTCAAATGAAATTATTGTATTTGAACATTATGGAAGACATAATGGTATTATTTAAATAAAAAACAGAATAATTGAGACAATATAAATATAATAATTATAATATATAAATTTATTTCCATTATAATGGCTACCATGAGAGGTTGTAGGGGAAAATCGAACAATCATCATTTTGTGAGGCAGTAGTTTGCCGTACACAGAAAAAGTATGTTTGTATCCCTTAAATGGAGGTGTGTGTAAGTTTAGTTAAAATACCTGTCATAAAAACATCCTATTATATATAAGATAGTGGTTTTGTTTTGAAATCAAAGAATAAGAAGATTATTGGCAGTTGAGAGGGAAAATAACACAAAAGAACTTGAGAGAGGATGTTACCTCTAAATCGGGTAACTACTTTTGATTTGACCCTAAATGACTTATCAAACTTCCTTCATCCAAATATAAGGCATATAAGAGAAATATAAGTATTTTTTGAGCTTATGTGATCATGGGTTGGACGATCCAAGGGGCTTGATAGGTGTGAGTAATGGGTTAGGTGTGGTGGCCTTTTATAAGAGGGGGGAGGGGTACCTTCAGTATGTCTTGAATGATTTTTTTATTATAAAATAAATTTCTATTTCACAAGGTAAAAAACTCATTTAATTATAATATAAGATGGATATTGTTTGAAATAGTCTTAACTAATAGGATTTAGACAAGTTTAGTGTTCAAATTTAACCATATCATTTTTCTTTAACCCCTAGTTAACTAATTTATCTCTAACCATGTATTCTTTTGTATTCACACTATATTGTTAATATAGTTACCATAAAATACCAAAAAAACAAAAAGTGGTTCATTAATGACATTTTAAACATTATCTCTATAATTTGGTAGGATCATATATTTTTAAGACTATTATATTATTTAGTAAAATAATATTTATTTTAAAAACTCATTTATGTCCATTTTTATACTATTTATATCTTGACTTTTTAAAAACCATAAAATATTGATTATTTCAAATAAAATTTAATAATTAAAATATAACAAGTCTTAATCATATGTAAAATTCTTTTATGGAATAAAAAGTTTAAAATTAATTTATTTTATTTTTTATAATCTCCTTTATTTAAATTATTATTTAATAATGTAATCACTACAACATCATTGTGCCATATATAAATTTATTTATTTGATTTCTAGAAATTATAAATAAAATACCTTGATGTTTTAAATCCTTTTATATTTATAATTAATATTTATAGTCGAACAGATCACTTATATAACCTCATATAAAAATAGTTTGACTAAAAGATACATGTTTATGTTACATTTTTCATTACTTTAAATTAATTCTTATAAAATTTCATTTCCACATCAAATTGGCTCATTGGGTTCCCCAAAGAGACCCAAGGATGAAAATTGTTAGGAATATATAATCTAATAATATTATGACACATTTTAGGGTAGTTTTATATTATTATAATATTTTTTTAGCCATATTTATGAAATCTACCCTTTAACCACATAAATAATATAATTACTAAAGTTACTATTCATAATGTATAAAACTTAAAGGTACATATTTAAAAAATATATACCTCTGTATTCCAAATATGGAATCCATTTTTCAAAATTCAAAACATAGAAGTGGAAAAAATTAATTTAAAAGTAATTCTCATTGTCAAAACTAAAAAGAGGGTTTTTAAGAAGTAATAATTATCAAAAGGCTGACATGTGTTTATCTTTAATTAAAATTTTAAATTACTTAAAATGAACAATGTTATATGAAATGATAAAAAATATATATTTACACTATATGACCATTTAAAAAGATAATCTAACTATATAAATAAATATGATGAAAATAGAGTTTTGACTTAAAATGAAGTATTTTCTATATTCAATAAAAATGAACTTTATCAGAAAAATACCAAAAATTTACCCCAAGTAAATTTTAATTTGTCAATTATAAAGAAGAAGTTAATTTTCTCATATGGAACATATAAAAGTGAGAAAAACTATGTTTAAATATTTATTTCCATCAGAAGGTTGTAAAACTACCTTTTAAAAATACTATAGTATTTATGCTTAAAATTGGATACATTCCCATTTAAGGCCTATAAAATTTATTGGATAATGGTAAAAACATTTAACAAACATTTTTATTCATAATATTATTGGTTTTTTTATTCCTGAAAATATAATAGCAAGGCATTAACTACAATTTAAAAATAATAATATAATAATATTATTATTATTTTAGTATGACTCAGCCTTGTGTGCAACATAAGATTTCAGAGAAACCTGTTGTTGCGTGTCAGGTATTCCATTGAACATAGAATCTCACTTAAAGAAAAATTCATATTTAATTCCAAAATATTAATAATTATGAAAATTTCACATTTTTTGTATACTTAGGATGTTACAAAAATAATCAATGAAGTAGAAGTTTAACCCAATGAATGGGAATTCAGTTAATAAATCTCTTACAACTTGTAATAAGTTGAATCATATGTCCCATAAAAGTAATAATTAATAAATGAAACATTTAATAACATGAATATATTTTTATTAATTATACGATATATTAAAGGTAATTATATAGACGCTGAGATATAAATAAGTGGTGAATAAGGAATATATCTCACAGAAGTAAAAATGTGAAGAGAAACATATATATTGTGCTTCACTCTTGTTTCCCTACATACAAATCATTTATAATGGTTTAATGAATGTTATTAATTTACTCAAAAATTATATTCATATTTATAGTACATTATATGATCCATTTATAACATATTACCACACATTAATAAATAATATTTCATTAATTTCATTGTTTTGAGTGTGTTTGTTTCTTTGTTTCATGGTGGGTTCACTTGTGCATAATTATGAATGTTCTTGTCAAATAGAAATAAAACTCCAGAATATAATTTAAATGGAATTAATTCACATAAATAAATTTAAATGGTCCCATATATCATTTATATTTCTGACCTAAGGATGATTCATTTTATAAAAGTTAATCACATATGTTAAGTATATATTTTTCGATTTTTTTACCATTACAAACTTGTTTTCTTTGTTTTTTATTTTGTTTTTTATTTGTTCCAAAACATTAAATAGGTTATAATATACCTTTTAAAATCTGATTTAACATTAATAATACTTTTATTAATATCCCTAAAAGGGGTAATGAAAAAACAAAATACATTATTCCAGGAGATAGGTAACTAGCATACTTTGGACAATAGTTTTGTTTCTTTTAATAAGAGGCGGTAATAAAAGTTATGGATATAGTATATTACATTAAAGATATAAAATTATAGTATTTAAATGATTGTGGAGTTATTATTCCTTGATGGATGAAGGATTTGGGATAAGGTACAATAAGAAAAGAAAATTAGAGAGGTTCCTTGTGAAAATTAACTCTTTAATATCACCTCTTAGGAGGATCCCTCAAAGACCAATTGTTATTTTGGTGAGACCAAAAGCACATGGAATTGAGTAGAGTCAGGATTTTAGGTTTTTTTTGATATTTTAGGACCCTAATGTCTTGTGAGGAGAAATTTGGTGGTGAGGAGTTGTAATTATTCTCATGGAGGGGATGTTTTAAGTGATTAAATAAAAATTATTTAATATTTAAATCTAGCCATATTTGGTTGATACTAATTGTAACATATTAGATTGATATTAAATATTGTAAAGTCCTATTATTTATGAAGAAATAATAAACCACCCATTGAAAATTGTAGTTTTAATGTATTTTATGCTTTTACCTTTTAACTTCAACTTGATTCATTATTGTACCTATATTGTGATGAATTTTATTTACAATAGTGAATTCTTTATGCCTAAAAATTAAAATGACATTACAAATTAAGTTTGAAATTATGATTCAAAATTTTTAATCAATTTTACGAAATTTAGATTACATAATTGTAAAAATTATATTTAAATAAAAACATATAGATTGGTGGAAAACCCATGTTTTATTAAGTTTATTTTTCAATAAAAAGATGATTTTATATTAAATATATGAATAATAATTATAATTTCCTGAAAATAAATTAAATTTAATAATATATATTCAATAAATTTTATTTATAACATTCCCCATTAGTTATTTTTTTAATTAATTAAAAAGTATAAATAGTGTGTACTTTAAAAAAGTTTTCAAAAAAATCATATTTTAAAACCCACAATTAATCATTTTCTAAAATAAAATATAATGTTGATTAAAATTAATTTAATTATATGAAATATTAAAAAATAATACATACTTTACTTTTAACCGTATTCAAAACCTAATGGTACTTTTAGATTTTATAATTGATTGAAAAAATTGATATTTTTACAATAATCAGTATCTTTCACTATTAAAAAAATTAATATTTCAGAACATTTTCTAAAATTAATCCTAAGATTATTTCGACATGATGAATAAAAAAATTAATTTTTTATTTTATCAAAAAATTTATAAAAGTTTTAAAAATTAAATATATTTATTTTCTCATTGAAATCAATAAGAAATACTTGATAAAGAAAACATATATATGTAGAATAAAATTACATTCCTATACATTAAGTGCTCATTTACTCATAATAATTAAATTTCTATTTAATGAGAACATAATATTTATTTCAAAATATATTTAATCTTATTCCCACCCACTAATTTAATGACTTTTTTATAATGTTAATGTCAAAATAATAATATTTTGTAGTTCGTTTAATCATGGAGTTCTATGAAAAGTAAGCTATCGAACATAGTGTTCATTTAAAATCCAGGTGTGATAAATTCTTTGCTACTTAAACAAATTAAATCCTCACAATTCAAAATTGTCATTGTTAATAATTTTGTCGAAATTTTAAAACACTCCTATAGAAATCCATGATCACAAAAAAGGTTAATAAAACTTAATCTTAAAAAGAGAGAAGGGAAAATGTGAATGTCGATGAAACACAAGGTTCCCATATAGGATAAAACTAGTGGAAATTTAAAAAATGGAAATGGAAAATAAATATAACTATAATATTCTAATGCATACTGAAATAAAATAATATAATGAAATTGGTAACCCACATAAAATCATAAGTCTACGATCAATAAAAATACTATTGACTTCATAGTAGGAAGAGTAAACATATAATGTTTTTGTCCCAAAATATTTTTCCTATAGTAGAAGAATCGTTTTTATATCATTATAAATCACTCATGAAATAAAATTACTTTATATTCTATTTTTTAATTATAATATCATCCTTTTTTATGCTTCAAATATAAAAAATTCATCTCTTCCACAAAAAAATGGATATTCATGATGGTTTTTTTCATGACTAAAGCACTTTTAATGAATCATAAGATTCAAAAGTAATTCCTTTGGAAAATATATATTTACTAAAACCAAAATTGTTAGGGTAATTATCCAATATGATAAATAATACCTTATCCTCAAATAATTTTATCCAATGTTTAACTTATTCCATTCTATAAGTAGTTAACCTTAAGACTCTTCCAAAATACATCTTCCCAAATTCAATGTCAAAAAAAGAAGGTAATTAAATTTACAGAATCAACTTAACATTAGATTCTCAAAAGTGCATAATGTATCTCTTAATATTCCATACCAAATATATGAATACGTTGATCACTTTATATCCTGAATTCTTCCAAAAATGAAATCCCCGGTTGTCAAATATATTTTCTTAAATCCATATATGTCGTAAACCCTACAAAGATAACATAAACCATAAAATCATTAAAAACATAATTGGTCACCAATATTATCCCATAAACAACCCTTTGAAATTATTATCCCAACATTGGTTACGTATATATGGTTATCTTCCCAAAATAATGTGTTTTTCGAATTATCGACATTCAATAAAATCACATCTCTTGGCTAATGGTACTATTCAACACAAGCTTCCAAATTCATAATGTATAATTATTGTGGTTCAATCCTTATATATCACTATATTTTTAATACCATCATAATTTTGATACTTTTTTAGCATGATTCTTGAATCTAAATACAAAATAAATTTATCATTCCACATCATTTTTAACACATTAACTATACCTCATCATCTTATTCCTTCATACCCTATTCCTTTCATATGTCATTTTTAGTTTCTTTACATCAGTAATGTGACAATTATTCATACTTCCATTTTGATTGTCTTCAAGAGAATTTCCCCTAGGATATGTATTTTTATCATTCTCACACATTCCTAATTTAAAACATTCAACTTTTTATAATACATTACGGAGACCATTATTCTCATTCATTACATTAAACAAAATTTTCCATTTATAATCATAAATTAATTGAATTATGTCCTTATTTTCTACACCTAAAAAATATTATAATTACTGTAATAAATTAACTTTTTTCATTTTATCATACTCATTATATAAAAAATAGAATCTCTTTTCCTCCATGGTTTCTACCACCCATGTTCTCAACAAACCCTATCTTTTTCTTGTTTCTTAAATCGGGGAGTTGGTTAAGGTTCAAGTTGTTAATAATATATCATGATAAATGATTTCTAAAAATCCAAATATCCATTAATCTAGTCACTATCCCATTTGGTTTCTCGTCAAACCAATTCAATATTACATTCATCATAAACCTACTTACTTTTAGTTCCATTATTATCCTCAATGTTAGTCATAAGGTGAAATTTCCAAATCTATTTTTTTGAAAATAAAATTCCCAAGGATTTTATTAAAATATCTTTGACACCAACTAAATTTTTTTGACCATATCATATCATATTAAGTTGTTACTTCATTAAATTGGATTAATATTCAATGAATTGCATTCCCAAGGACCAAATTGTTTTGTAGTCTTGGATAACTAGATTTACACATCAAATTCAAATTACATTTTGAAAGAAAAACACACAATGTATTTTCATGGATAATACCATTATAACCTTAGAACAACCCTACAAAAACAATCACCAAACCCTTTTGGGTATCCTAGGAAAAAATAAAACATAACAAAAGGGTGATCTCAAATGCTCGATAAGGGTTAAATACATTAGAAGCTATTATGAATCAAAAAGAATTATCAATATGGAATGCCATTTAATAAAACTAGGGAATAATAATGTAGGAATAATTGATGATAAAGTAATTACATATAATTAATCACATGATAATTAATTGTAAAAATTCAATATTATAATAATATAAAAATCACAGGAAATATCAATAACTAAATACATAATGTTGGAATTCATAATGTTGGACATCTCAAAATTACAATCGAGGCCTCAACTCAGTCATCTGAATGTTTTTGGATAAGGCCTCATCTGAGCCCAAGTATTGTGTGTTTCATGATCCCTACCAATTCATCTAGGGGATAAATTAGGACCCTCTCTTCCCTTACTGAGTATTATTCTTTCCCCCACATAAATAAATAATACAAATGAATCCACAGTCCTTGACAAAGTCAATAAGTTTTTGTATTGGAAGAACTAGTCATAATGAATAACCATACACACCTAATCAAACTGATCATTAAACACTCAAAAAAAATATGATTAATGGTATCATTATATTATATCTTCCACATAAGTTTCATAATAATATTTTTACATAGATGAAAATACATTAATGATATTATTGGAATACTTATTGAGTAAAATTCAAGTTTTTATTTTGGAAATAACATATTTTTAAAACACTTTTCAATTATAAAGGAAAACATTTTATTTGAAAATATCGTGGTAAAATTTTAAAGGAGTATTCAAAAATATATAGTGACATGATGGTAGTAAATTCCATTCATTCAATATAAGGTAAAAAATTCTCTTCACATTTTCATAATAAAAGTCATAAAGTACCTATTTTGGAAAAACATGAAAATATTCATTTTAAAAAAACATTTTAAAAATTGAAAATGGAAAAATAAATTTTAAATAATTCTAGTATAATAGTAGAAATATTTTTGAAACCATTTTTTATAAAATGTGGAAATTGAAGAGAAATAATCCATAGTGGAGACTTAAATGAAAACAATCTTTAATGAGATTATAAAATTAAACCTTATCGTAATGTAATCAGTGAAATAAAATTCTCTTTGAAAGAATAATAAATAAATTAAATTTCATGAGAATAAATATATTTATGAAATTTAATTTTAAAGGGGTTTTATGTACACATTATAAAATATTATGGGTGCATAAAATAAAAATATACATCAATGAAATAATATTGAAATGAATTCCCTTACAAAGATCATATCACTAAAGTGAGAATTAATAAAATAATAGTTTATGTGTATCCACTATAAATCCAAATCAAACAAATGTTAAATACATAATAGGATATAAAAAATTCAATTTCACACATAATATTAGAAATACACACTTAATGAAGTGTAGTGTACCCTAATTAATGGAAATTGGGTGAATAAATCACTTAGCACTTGTAATCAATTGAACCATATCACCCATAAAAGTAATAATTAACAAATAAAACTTTGAATACCCCTAATATAATATTATTCATGATATGTTATAATAAATCGCATTACAAACTTCTCAGAAAATAAATAATTGGTGAATAAGGTATATGTTTCACCGAAGTAAAGGTTAGATGAGAAATCCTTACCTCTTGCTTCCCTTTAGCATTGAATAGTTCAACCTGATGTATAATAATGTGAATATTGTTTTTAATTTATTCCAGAACAGTATTCTTATTTATAATACATTATTGGATCCTTTTATAACATCTTACAACATATTAATTAACAATATTAAATTATTTTCATTATTTCAAGTCCGTCTGTTTAATGGTTTCATGGTTTGTTCAATTGTGTACAATTTTTTATGTTCAAGTAAAATGGAAATAATACTCCATATGTGAAATAAAATGGTATTAATGTAATTTAATAATTTTAAATGGTCTTATATATCATTTTTATTTCTGACATGAGCATTATTTATTTGATAAAAGTTAATGATAAATGTTTAGTTTATTTTTTGTGGTTTTTATGACCATTCCGATCTAGTTTACTTTTATTTAATATTATATATATATATATATATATATATTTGTTCTAGAACATGAAATAGGTCATAATATACCTTTTTAAAAAATTATTAAACCCAAATAATACTTTTATGACCAACCCTGAAGGCGGTAATGGAAAATGAAAAATTATTATTTGTATAGATGGTTAACTGCCATAATTTGGGAAAAGGTTTCATTTCATTGAATAAGGGGAGGTAGTAAAGGGGATGGATATAACATATTCCACTATAAACATAAAATTATATTATTTACATTATTAGGAGTTGTTATTCCTTGATATATGAAGGAGGATAAAAGAATGTAGATAAAGAAAACAAATTAAGAGAGGTGGTTTGAGAAAATTACCTCTTCAATATCTCCTCTTAGAGGATCCATTAAAGGCCTTGTAACTTTTATTTTCGGGATAAAATAAGCACATTTATGTGGTAATACATGGAATTATAGATTTTATAAAATATTTTTGGAGCTTCAAATATTTTGAGGAGAAAGGGGGTGGTGAGGAATTATCATTATACTTGAGGAAGTGTGGTGTTATGTGATTAAATAATGATTATTTCATATTCAAAGACAACTGTGTTTGGGTGTTATTAATTCCAATGAATTAGGTTGATAATTAATTTATTAATTTATTTCTATGGGATGTAATTACATCCACATCCCATTTTTAGTTTTATTTTTTAGGTATTTTATGATTTTACCTTTTAACATTAACTTGTTTTATTATTTAACCTAGACTCTGGTAAACAGTTTTTTACCATGGATAATTTTTTATTCCAAAAAATTAAAATGAACATAAAACACGACTTCCAAATTCTGATTCAAAAATATAGAATCTATTTTAGAAAATACAATTTACAAAATTAGAAAAATTATATTGAATGAAAACCCACACATGCGATGAAAAATCTAGGTTTCAAGATGTAAATCTTTTAAGAAAAGTATTATTTTATATTAACTAGATAAACAATAGTTATAATTTTATGAAAATAAATTAATATTTAATTATATATAATATATAAATTTCATTTTAAAAATTCACCTTGGGTATTATTTTAATTAATGTTACATGAAAAAAATTATGTAGTTTGAAATAGTTTTTAGAAAAAATCCTATTTTTAAGCCCAAATATTAACATGTAATAAAATACAATATACTATGGATTAAAAAGAATTTATGTTGATGAGATATATCAAAATATTAATTATGTTACTTGAAAAATTATTGAAAACACAATGTGACTTTTGAATTTTTTAATTTATTGAAAATAAATAATATTTTTTCAAAAAAAATATATTTTTAACTATTCATGAGAAAATTAATCTTTTATCAAGATTATAAAAACATACTACTAAGATAATTTTGATATCATGAATCCAAAAATTATTTTCATATTTTCAAATATTTTTTCTAAAATTTTCAAAAATTAAATATATTTTTTATCATTGAAATTTAAAAAATGACTTTTGAAGAAAACATATATTTGAAGAGTAAAATGACTTCACTCAAAATAATATGCTCATTTAAAAATAATAAATTAATTTTTTTGTAATATTAACTTCACATTAATTTTAAAATATTGATAATGATATAAAAATGTTCTAATTTAATGGATAGTATAAAACGGTCGTGTTAAAAAAATATTATTTTGGAGTTTGATTTGGCTCGGTGTTCTATGAAACATAAATTATCAAAAATTGTGTTATTTCAAAATTTTGGGTTGTTACACACTATATGAAACACAGACTATAAACAAACTATAAAATTATATTGAAATATTATTATTTAATTTGAGAATTATCTCTTAATCACTCACATAATTACGAGATATATATAATGAACCTACTCAATACAAATGCATTGATTAATTTTTAGGAAAAATGTACTCAATTTTCAGTGAGGTTATTTTATGCTACATAAAAATGTTATATTCAAAAATGATTTTTATTATGTTTTTAAGGAAAATATTATATTTAATTTTTTAAAAATATATAAATTTTATATTTTAAAAATAATATAAATTTTTAAATCATCATATCAGATTTATCTTTGGGTGAAATATTCAAATTTATCTAAAAAAATTGATTTTCAGTGAATTGTGAAAAATACCCTTTTTTGTTAAAGACTGTATTTTTTCCATGTATTTAATATTTAAAATTTAAAATTTAATTTTAAAATGATTTATAACTAAAATAGTTCACTTATATTAATAATAATTCAATTAAGTTAGTTGGAATCAGTTTTATGATTTCATTTGGTATAAAAACAATTTTTATATTGAAAAAAATTATGAAAACTAATTTTCTTTTCATTTTGAGTTTTTATTTTAAAATAATTATTTCCACTTATATAAATTTATTCATAAATAATTAATTCGATGATTGGAATCGTGATGTTCAAATGTGGTAAATTTTTCCCTTTTATTTTTAATCAATATGAATAGTAACCATGGAAAAATTTATCAACTTTGTGATGGGTAAATTTGGATAATATAAGTTAAAACTAAGTGATAATTGTTTTCATTAAATGTTGTGTGCGTGTAGAGAAAAATAGCCCCACATGTGAAAACATTTTTTCTTTTTTTATTTCTATATTCAGATTGAGTTCACTATTTTTACTCCCCTTGAAAATCAGGGCCAGATGAATTATTGTGTGGGGTTGAGTGTGGTTTCACAATCACTCATATAGGGTTCACCATTTTTGAATCGCATGGAAAATATCCCAATGGATCCCACATATATAAAAGCAATCGTCCTTCTTTCCAAAGGCAGGTTGTCATTTGGGGATTCAAACCCAATGATTCTTAGTAACATGCACTGGCCATGTAGATGGGAATTCATGCTCATCACACCCTTTTAGGGGGAATTATTACCTAATTTAAGAAACTCTTATATATTTATGATATGTTTGTGAGACTTTGACAAATACTTTTGGGAGACTGGTTACCCCAACAAAAATATTTGGTTTTGAATACCTATACACGAAAAATTGAGTTCTATTAATGATGTCATCTATATATATCATGGGTTACGCAACTGATTCCCAATAATTTTTTACCATGAGGTATTTATTATAATTTCATGTCATACTATCAATAATTATGGAGTTTATTTTCATATTATAAGGTTATTGGTGTTTTAGAGTCATGATTGATACTTTTATAGTCATCCTACATATCCTATAATAATTTCAATCAAAACCCACAATGTTTTTTGACCTAATTTAAGGTCACAGGTCAATAACACACTATTCAATTTAATGTCATTTGATAAGGGTGTTTATGAGTATGGATATCAAGGCTTAGGAAGGGATCATAAATATCCTACTTATATCAAGATTTAGAGTCTTCACAGCTCATCTTATCTAGAACACGCATATGGGTGGGACCAAATACTCAATACTCATGAGGGTTACCACCCAAGAGCTTAACAATTTGGGACTTCCATTGGGACTTACTCTAAGGTGGATTCCCATTTGTGGTGTAATTTTTATCTTATTATTGAATGGGGTCTTAGAAAATTAGTTTTATGTGATTACATTAATTTTATGACACTATTTATACTATTGCTACAAATCCCTATGTTCACATGAGTCATGCTCGGTGTAAGAAAAAATAGATATAAATTGGTCATACACATTTGATATGGATATGAGACTTATGTACTTGGGTAGAATCGATATATTGTTCGATATAAAAATCAGGTCTTAAAAAGGAACTCTACATATACTTCTTATAGTAGGAATTAGAGTCCTCATAGTTTTATTAGGTCCCTAACTCGCTGATGGATTTTTATAGGTGATTAGACAATGATATATTATTATTATTATCATTAAGGTATATTAAATATGGGGACTTATACTGGGGTGGATTCCCATGAGAGACACTTAGTCCTTATCCTATGATGGATAAATAGTGGGCACCATTAGTAATCGACTAAGAATGCTTCGGTGGCATGAGGATCCCATAAGGTTTTATTATTTCATGACCCTAGCCAATTATAGACACTACCCATATGAAGAGGAAATGATTGAAAAAAGGACTCATGGTTGGGGGTTCACATGGTTTGAGGGTGCATGTCAAGGTATTCCTCATTGACATGACTGATATACCTGAGGGTGTTTTCATGAATTTTCAAGGGTGTCTACATGTGTTATCTATGTGTCCTCATGCAATAGAAGCTAACATAGACAATGTGCTTCAACTTATCTGGTTAACATGTTAGAGATTCACAACATGATTTGTATCACATGTTTGAGGAATGTTGCATGAACCAGCTGAAATGTAAAGGTGTCAGCGCATGGTATGGATAACATGTCCAGAGTACTATTGCATGAACCTGGTGAATTTTTCTTGGGAACTTCTCCTGAACCATATGAAATTTCTATGATCCAGTTCTTGATTACAATAAAAATTTTCAAAGGTCTATCACATAAACCAGGATGACATGTCTGAATGACATTACATGAACCTGCTAACATGTTTAGGTGTCATCGCATGATCTAAATAACATGTATGGAGGACTATCCCATGAACCTGGTTTACATTTTTATGGTTCATAACATTATTATGATGAAATGACCAAAAGAAATTGATTGAACTATGATGACATGTCCAGGGGTCTCATCATGATCGACAAACAAATCATGGGAAGCTCAAAAACTGACCACGTGAAAATAAATATATCAATCTTCACTTGAAGATTTCATCATTTCCATCCTTTATCACATAAAGGACACAATTTTCATCAGGTTTTGTCTATTGAAGCATTATGTGATCAAGTAGATACATAGAAAATCCTTCATGTGATCCAGTTGGCATGACAAAATTTATTCATGTAATCAACTTGGTGATCCCATGTAGCGCAAACACATATTGGAAAATCCCTTAAATCATTCCATAAATATACCTGGTGAAATAATCTTGTGATTGATTGGTTACTTTCTTTGGAGGGTTCTCTCTCACTTATGTTCCACGGTGCATTTTTTCTATTCTAAGGAGGGGTATATCAGCTTCAGTCCCCCAATTCGAAGTTGCTTTACATGATTCTTAAATTTCATAAATTGGATTTATTTAGTAGAGGGAGCCTGATAGAAGGCATTTTTCATGATCTACCCATGGGTCATCCATGATTTCATCTTGTCATAAAGTGATAAATAGTGATCACATGACCACTACATCATTACTATATTGATTGAATCTATGTAATTTCAAAGAGATTTTGCATGATAAAATTGACATGTTTAATGACCTTTATAAGATCAAATTCTTATTTATGATAGCCTTCCCTTGATCAAGATGGCATGTTAAGGGGCCTTTTAAATATTATGATAACATGTATTGGTCCCTTCATGAGATCAATATAGCATTTTATAGGGCCTTTGCGTGATCGGTAAATAGATCACTTGATGTGAATAGCCCGTTCACATTAAAAATATCTTAACTCTTATTTCAATAAGTGTACCATATTTTTATATTTAATTTTATAAATATTTTTTTATTCACCGATCAGTTTCTTATCGTGAAATTTCATGATCAAACATGTATGTTTCATGTACTTCTCATGATGAATGAGACATGTATGGGGGCCTTCGCATGATGAATTCATAATGTCCGTAGTGATTTTTCTTGATCTATATACTGATCACAGGAACTGCCTCAACACTTGGCATGAACATCAATGTAACTCCTTATACATTAATATTACACCTTTTTAGATTTTTATTATAATTGTATCTTTTAATTTTCAATCATTTTTCAGTTATCATGTGGAATGATCAGAAGGACTCATATGAAGGACTCTACTTGATCAAGAAATATATATAATGGCACTTTTCTTGACCAGGAAGACTTGTCAAAGGGGATTTATTTGGTAATGAAAATATCATAATAAGTTCATAGCCCCTTCCAATGATGTTATTTGGGTCTTTTAATTTATATAACCAAGGCACCTAATCCCTATGTCCATGTTTCATCTTCATTTAATTTTCATTGAATGAAATACTTATGCTTCAGGTATTTCTTCGATCCAAAAATTTTTGATGCTCAGTTGGAGGGCATCAAAAAATGACCCCCTAGATGTGAAGTCCCATGGGTTAAAGACTTGGTTCTGAGGAAGTTAATTCCATTCTGTGTCTTTAAAACATCCACTGGTTGGTATTCTGAGAATCTTTTGGTCTTCCAAGATAGCATTCACATTCTGTGAGATTCATAATAAATATGAGATAAAGATTCCAGTCATTTAACTTTGGACCCAAGCCTCTAAATCTATTGTGATTTCATCTATCATGTCATCACTTTATAAAATCATTTTGTATATCCAGATCTGGGTTATCCTTCTTAATGCCTGATCATGTGAATTCATCACTTTACCTCTTCATATTATCTCTTTGTATTGATGAGTTGTGCTACAAAACCATGAACTAATCAATGGTACTCTGATTGAACTGTGACATGTGTATTTGTCCATAGGGTTTCTTACAATCATCATGTTATATTCTAAAGAAAAATGATTTATTGGTTCTCATGACCTTCATATGATTATGTGAGCAACATGGATCAAGATTATTTACACAATCACATGTTTTTTAATGATTCATTCTTTCCACATGTCTTGGAATGGGTAACAGAATTCACCTAATGATTCCCTGGTCATAAAATTACTTTAACTGATTCATTTTTATTAAATCCTTTTAAATATATTACATATAATCTTTTGTGGATGGATTAATGTTTTTAAGTTTCTAATGATGTGGATGAATAGAGATCTATGACTAACTAGAACCATAATATTGACCCTTAGTATCGAGTTTTTATAAAAATGAAATTTTATATGGGATTCTTCTGATTGAGCATCATAACAATCCTATGAATCACATAATACTGTAATATAGATTTATCCTTTCGGATGCCACATCCATTCCATTGACTGACTACAATCTTCCATCTAAATAACTTTTACCCTCTCCCGGTTATATTAAAATACCATTTTCTAAGACTAGTCTATTAATTGTTGAACCATTCCTAGGGTTATATAATATATTTTATAATTCCACTATAAATCCAAAAAGTCATGATCTTTCTCGTCAACTAACTTCTCATAGTTACTTGAGAAAAATAATTTCATCTCTGGACTACCCAAAAAGGTGGAAAGAGTTAAATAAAGGTTTTTCCACTTTCTATTAACCTTTATGATGAATGGGAATGGACATCCTGGGATGGATAGGGTTTCACATAAGTCTCTAATCAACTACATGCTATCCATATCTATGAGGTGACATGGATTTATCAAAATATCATGTACCTTCAATCAGAACATCTATGTGAGTTCATTAGTCATTAGTGTCTTAACACTAATTCTTTCCATCTTACCCATGGTGAGGTGGTAATCATCCTATGGGGTATTCATTAGATGGGGTGAATAACTACTCTCCGAGAGAATTATAATGGATTCCTTCTCATTATGGATGTTTGGGATGACCCGAAAAAAACACAAACCCTGGCATGAGATATGCCCATAATTATGAAGGACATGCTGAAGAATGAGTTGAACATTTATTCAATGATTTATTCCAAGGATTATATCAATGTATTCCTTTTTCAAAGAGTGACTCGACCAACTTCCATACATCACCATCGAGGTACTTTTTGACAACTTATGTATATTTTTAGAACGTGGTGTGCCCTTTTAGAGGATGGGGAATATGATTCATATGAATATAAGGTGAAAAAATGGTATCCCTAGACTTTTAGTTATAATTTTTTTCATGTTTTAAAATGGATGGCTTTTCTCATACGGGAATGAGCACTTGATAATTTTAGTTAGCTCATTAATGATGGTTAAACCACTATAATAATGGATACCCATGAACACATTTTTTCAACCCATTATTAACATTATTATATCATTGGACGTATTCAATAGGGTAATTCCCCCAAATAAATCGTTAAACATTTTCAATTTTTATTTGGACAAATAGGAGAGATTTTTGTGTGTTGTAAGTATCACAATACAACAAAAATCCTTCATTTATTAACCCTTTATAGGATGTTAAAATTTTTAGGGTTGAGGCGATGTACTTAGGTGTTGATGAGGTTATCACTATATTGATCCAGCATAATCATTTCAGTTTCATATCATACCTTACACCTATAAGGAAGATTTCTTCCAATGGTAGTGGTTCCCTTGAATGAAAATCACATAAAGTCCCACTTCAAGATGAGGTTCCTACTGATCCTATAGATAAGATAATCATCCAATATCCATACACACCCATAACAGTTTTTTCTAGTTTCACTTTACTCAAAGGGTTTATCCTTTTTCATTAGCATGAATGCATGGAGAATGACATCCCACAATCATTATTCAATTATATATCATATTGGAACATGAATATAAAACATCAGAAGTCATTCTTACACTTTTTTATTCCTATATCTTCTTTTCTTAGGACATTCCCATGATTGGGTGGAAAAATACAAGGTTGGTATAATGAGTCAATTAATTCATCACGTAGATAATATTTATGGTTTTCCAAGCCCCCTATCTATGGTCATGATATATTTGATTTGGGACTCGACAGATTTCTCAAAGAATTGTTATTTCCCTGGTGAAGGGTCTCCTGTTAAAAGGTAATGAAATTTTTTAGGAAGTCATCCACTTGGTACTAGTGAAAAAGATTACTCCGATTGAGAGGAGATCATACGATAATTATTCTATTGCATCTTCATCTGCTCCATCAATCCTTCCCTTAGTGCATCTGGTAATTGAATACAATCCAGCAACCATTATTTATTCTCATGAACTCCCTTAAATGGTTGTCAATATTATAATATTAGGAAGAATAATTTGGAATAAAATGCATTACCTGATTTCTAAGAAACCCTTGGAGATGATTCATGACCAAGAGGAATTTCTTCTCCAACTGTTTCGTGATTTCAGAGATAGTGGCTTTGACTATCCCCAATAATATGATTCCATGAATTAGATTGTTTTTAAGCTACAACAATTTGATAGTAATGAGAAGTACTTCCACACCTTTAATTAGAGGACTTCTTTATTACAATCAATAATGGATCCTTCGAAGGTGTTGGAATAGAGGCACTAGAAATAATCACAGTCACATAATCAGATGGATGGCATTACTACATTGATACTAGAAAATGAACTCTTTAAAGCATTCATAGTTCATGAGAATTAGATATCATAATCATTATTAGTTATCACATATAAATAAGGTAAAGTGTTTTCCTTTATTATTGAGGCTCTTATTCCTTTGGTGATGGTATAAGAGATGGAGTGGGTGAATCTTCTTCACATAAATGATCCATCTCACTAGACTCTGGATGATTTGAAAAACTCATTCGACCCAATTTTATTATGATCTAGCTATGGGAATATATGTTTTTCTATTTTTAGTGAACCCATGGGAGAGACTCTAGAATTTTGAGATTCCTCCTTCTTTTTCACATCATCAGTTAAAAAACCTTTGAAACATTTCTTGTCTCTATTTGAATTTCGATAATTCATGATGTGCATGAAATTTTATTAACATGATATCACATAGAATTTAAAAGATATCGAATCATATTATAATACTGAGTGAACCAAAATATTTAACTCGAATAATCAAATAAAATAAAACCTTACTTGATAATTTCCAATTAAAAATTAATGGCACTAGAATCCTTACTAATGTATATACTACAATTGTTCTGGAATATCTTGGCTCATAAGGATAATTTGGCTAAATATGTCCTAGAGGTAAGGCCCCCTAACATTTGTCTATGTAAATGGAATTAGAAAGAATATATTTAATTTTTATTAGTACATACTATAGTCAATATAAACTTTTTATCATTTTTTATCCTTAACTTGATTCTAAGCTTCGTATGGGGAAAGAATAGCAGGCATGGACATGGATCTTTATTAGGATCCCCTTTATGGGTTTTCAACTTGATGATTTTTATTCCTTTTTCAATTAGTTGTTTCATGGTCTTGGGAGCCAGAACATTGAGTTATTTTGTTTAGGGTATCCTAATTCAGAACAGTTGTGGCCGTATTTTGGGTTCTTCCATATCAGACCATCTATAGACAAACTAAGGGTACCTCTATATAAGGTTTTAAATATCAGGTATTATATTAGGTGGTTTTATCCCACACCACATAAGCCACTAAATGGGTTCGATAATGGAGTACCACATACCTTCTTTTAGAATGGGAACAATATATGGTGAGGTAACAATGAAGATGTTGAATCCACTTGAATATTTTGGGTATGGGGATTTTAAATCATTGTTTAGGAATATCTCATTCAAATAAAAATGGGTGTTGTTGGATATAGTTCAATCATTAATGGTGTTAACAAATATCATTCGTAGAAAATACAATAGGTCATGGATTTAAGGGGGGTCTTTCTTCTTGGACATAAACATACACTAAACACAATCTCCAAGGTGTTTTGTATTCACCAGTGAATCCTAGTGGAATCCCTTTAGAGTATTCAATCCTTATTACCAATAAAATATAGGGATGACCTAAGAGAAACTAAGGTATATTAGGTTCTAGGATATTTACTTCAACTCAAGAAACCGGTGAGTTTCAATAAATACTTTAAATACATAAAGGTGATTTATAGAGAATGTAATATTTAATAAGGATTTGAGAACAATAAAAGTTGTCTGTCCACCTACTGAACACATTATTATAGTGGGGAGATGTAATAAATAATCACTCTAACTTTTCCCAAGACTCGGGGGTCTAGAGACCATGGTTCAACTTTTACTACAATCTTAATAATAAACCTACAAGCTTTATTCCTTTTCAATTTATGAACTAATTTTTTTTTAAATTTATATATTAAAGTTTTATCAAGGGAATACTTGTATTTTACTCATACCTCCCTTTACAGGTTTTATCCAGACATGTTTTTGGTCTCTTTCACTATTAGTTTCAGTTATTCTGATTTGGACGTTCAAAACATAAATTTTATGGTTTTACATCATTGAATAACATGCATATATTTTATGATCATGATTCAAATGGATCTAGTTTTGGGGAAGTGTTACACATTAACCCAATCGTTATTCCAAAGGTTGAGAGTACCCAACTCCCTTCTGAATGGAGGATGAGAATTTTGTAATTCATGGATTAATGTTAATATATCATGAATGATGATACAAGATTTTCATTCCAATGATTATTGGCGATCACACTATAGTGATGAGTTCCATTTCAATGATTATAGGGAATACAATGATCAAAAGTCCATTTTTCATGTTAAAAAATTATTTTTCGGACAAGACAATAGATCTTATACATGAACTAGGGGAAGACATTCATATTCAACCCAATGTTCCCTTGATATTGGTTGTTCTTTTACATGTCCCAAGGATGATTTTTAGAAATTAGATACACTTAGGATATTACGTTTTTTCTATGGATTTAGGTGCTAAAAAAATGATTGATTCATCCAAAAAAATTGGTTGACCCATGTTAGGATTTTTTTGATCCTTTGATAAAGAGTTATGATAGGATATGGTCTTCATAGTTTGACATCATGTAGGGAAGATGAATCCATTAGGTAGATTTAAATCATGTTATTAGGATATCTCTATTATATTTTAACATCATGTGGTGATGATTTCGGAACCAATCTGAAATTTTGAAAGATATCATTAAGGATATTTTTCACTGGTTGGGGGGAATTTTGATTCGTGAAGCATCAATTATCCCTATACAGTCATGATGGAACATAGAAATATGTATGATACCATCCTATATAGCTCTATCTTATATAAAATAAATTCATCTATGGATCTAACTCATACTTAGTCAATGATATTCTATATGAATCATACATCCTTAAGTAATTTATGTTCTTGGGAGGTGGATACGAGCTCAGGGGAATATGAAAAAAACTATGACTAGACTTCCCTTGGTTTCCCTATAAAATTTATAAGGGAAGGAAAAAATCCATAAGAAACACTTTTAATGAGATCCCTTTTCATATATATAACTTTTATGTAGGGGATAGGGGAATGTTTTCCTTGAAAGGGAGGTCCTTCACTACCGTTTGAGTGCATGATCTCTTAATATCAATAATACTATTAATGAGAAGGTATCTCATGTCAGGATTGGTTTTCACTAGTGGGGGAAATTTCTATTGTACCATAACCAACAAAGGCAGAAATATTTCATTACAGATGAACCACGAAGGATGGTTGTGCAATTAGGATACATGTGATTGGGCCCAGTATAATACCCTCGTAAGTCACTAGATATCCTAATAGGTTATGAATTAATCTATAAATAGTTTTTACAAAAAGAGACCCATTGCATAGATCAAGCTCATGTACTATAAGGGATAATTTTTTATCTTCCCTTAGGAAGCCTCGACATCATATTTGGATAATGGGTTATATATATAGATTAGGCTCATACATAGATAAATGTAATTTAAAAATTTCATTAAGAAAAAAAGATGAAACATTTGTCTCTAACAAGAATTTATCTATAAGGTGGAACAATCTATAAAATTATAGGTATTGAAATATGAAACATGTGTCGTTTAGTTTAATTTCATGTGACTATAATCATTTTAAGTAGTTTAACATCATGTGACTAATAATTTTTCCTGAAATATAACATCATGTGACTATGATGTTATCATGAAGATTAATGTCAGATGACTGGAATGTTGTAAATAAATTTTATGTATTGAGTCTATAATTTATTTCAAATAGGAATAAAAAAAATCAAAGAAATTGTGTCTTCATAAGAGATTCATACCCTTGGATGGAGGGCTACCAGAATAAGATATTATAATCTTACTTGGAAAATTATTACAATGCACGAATGTGTAAGATCGGGGGTATCTAAATCCTATTAAATATTTCTGTTATGGAAACTATTAATCATAAACTAATAATATTAGAGTTAATGGGAGGTGTAAACTGGTTGTTAAATGTCAACCATAAGTAATTTTGGAGAGCTCGTACCCCACGCATTTAGGAAAATTTCTCATGTATTTAATTGGAGGCTCTCCACTATTACCAGAACACCCATTAGGCTCATGCTCTTTGACATTGCATTATTCATCAATGAATCCTAATGGGGTCCCTGTGGATTAAGTAGTTCCTATTAGAAATTTATTATAGGGTAGAATCAATAGTAGGTGAACCAAAATTCCACGGGGTTCCAAAAAAAAGATATTAACTTGGGTAATTGATTTGTATCAACTCATATATCAGAGATTTGAAGTTATTTCATTGAAAACATACGATTCAAGAAGGTGTTCAATCACTCTAAAGGCTACATAGGAATGTATTAAACACATTTCAAGGTTAAGGGATAAAACATGTGATTCTACAGTATATAACCATAATAGGAGATGATTTATTCATTGTAGAAACCTATTGATAAGTAGTTTAATGTCATTCAACTACAATGTTATCATGAAATTTAATTTCATTAGACTGGGACATGGTTCTTGGTCTTAATATAGAGTGCACATTAATCACACTGGTTATAGAAACATGTCAACATGCATAAGATCACATGTTCTATGCCCAGTGTTAGAAGAAATAGAAAACTAGATAGTTAATTTTATCATGCAACAATGCGTGACATGGAATATATAGGCCCTAAAATTTTTTAATGAGTGGGAATCCCACCACAAACATTATCCTAATTGATAAAATTAGTTGGGAGTGATGAGAATTCATGAATGGGCCTAAAATAGGGGGTCGAGCCATCATTGTGTATCCCATAGTGTAGGAATCAAGACACATGTAGTTATAATTAATGAATCCCTTGTATAGGTATAACCCATACATAAGGTAAGGCTAATTTTTTTTCTTTTCATCTTGGTGGGGCCCAAGATTTGATATTTATCTTCCAATACATATCCTATGAGCATATGAATCAAGACTAATGTAGTTCTAATATTGAATCTACATATAGATCAATCTCATGCATGGGGAATGGGTGTCTTACATTACATCAGGGCTAGATCTAGGATTGGAGACTCTTATTTTACTATATATCCTATGGTAATAGGAATAAAAAAATATTTATGATATGAATGCTATGAAATCTATATTCATTCTACATGGACCTGGAATATTAAGTTATAAATTATTGAGTCATTCTTGATCCATCACGGATAAGAGGAAAATGGATGAAATGTATCATGTATTTAAAAAGATATATCGTGAATGATTATTTGATGATTGTTGGAAATAATAAAACACCATTTAAGAAATATATTATGGGATCAAAGGGGATCTTTCCTATGAGACCAATATATCAACTAAGAATAAGCACATAGGTTCTTTTATTCACAGGTGAATCCTAAAAGGGTCCCTTATCTATTATTCATTCCATATTTCCAATACTCCATAAGGGATAACTAGAAGGATGTTGTCTCAATGTCAAATAACATCAAAGAGAATTTACACACAAGGAATATAGAAATTTAGACATTAAAAGGGGACATGGTGATTTATATGGTTTATAAAAAGGGGTTCTCCAAAGGTATTTTAACGCTCAAGGAAGTTATGTATTCATAAGGGATACATGCCACAAAATGAATATTGTAAATTAAAGCCCAATAATATCTAATTCAATATAATATGATGACTTTTGAGTATATCATGGGCATTGACAATGAAAGAATCCTATATCCACAAGGATTGGATAATATATCCTCGATTAAGGGGGCTGGGGATCTTCTAGGGGACCAGTACATCTACTAAGAACAATCTCCAAGACATTGTGTTATTCACCAGTGAATTCCAGTGGGTCCCTTGGATTTACTAGTCCCAATTACGAGTACACAATAATAAGGGACTAATAATAAGTGGTTTCGAGGTTCATAGGGTTCTAATATAAGGGTGTCAAAATAAGGAATTGGTTAGGTTTAACCAAGATATTGAAGATATAAAATGGGTTCATGGATAATGTAAAATTAAAGAATGGATTGATCATCCTAAAGGTTATACAGTGTGTACTGAAAACATTTTATATCAGAGGGATATAACATGAAATTCATAAAAACACATTCATCCAAGAGAACATTTATTTGGTATGTATACCTATTGTTAAGAAGTTTAGCATCATGTGATTTCGATGTTGTCATGTAGTTTATCTCCCTGAGTCTTGATGTTGTCATGTAGTATAAAATCATAGGACTATTAATTTATTTATTGTCTTTAGATAGGGTATACTTTTATTATTCTTCTCACAGTGACCATCTAGGTTCCCTAAGATCACATGGGTCATGCTCATCATGAGAAAAAAAGAGATAACTTAGGAATTTTATGAGCTACATGAGAGTGTTTGACTAGGAGTTTGTGGGGGTGTTCACAATTTAATGTGGAGTATAGCCTCTACATGGATCTGACCCCCGTGAAAGGACAAGATTAGGTGTGATGATAACTTATGGGTGAACCTAAAATGTAAGATCCATGCATCACTTTGTATCCCATGATAATAGGAATCATGCCAAATGTAGTATTTACATGGGAAATTCTAGACACTACTTGAGTTCTTATGTGGGGGAGATGGAATTTTTATCATATTTCCATTGGTCCTAGTATTTAAGATTTTGGAGTCACTATATATCATGAGATAATAGGAATCAAGAAAAATTTAGTTATTCGAAGTAAAATTATATACATAGGTCTTCCCCACATATAGAGAAGTTTATTTTACCATTTAAATTGTGGTTATACCAAGATTGGAGATCGTTGAATTACTACGTGTCCAAAAATAATAGGAATCAATCGATGTGTAGTTGTTAAGAAGGTTTTCGACATAGTTCCATCCCATAGGTAGGGATGACTGAATTTTTATATATGTTGATACTGGACCCAGTATTCAAGATCAGTGTGTCATTAAATATCATATGGTAATAGGAATCAAGCCACACATAGTTCATGGATGAAAAATCCTCTATACATTTTTTACCCATATATAGGGAAGGGGACATTTTGATATTATTTCAGGACCCATGATTTGGGATCTAGGAAGAACTATGTATCATTTGGTAATATAAATTAATACCTATGTTTCTATTAGTTGGAAACATCCATGTGAATGTATAACCCATACATAGAAAGTGTGTATTTTTCCATTTATATTATTTTGCAGTTGTTTCCATGATTTGGGATTTGTTAATCACTACATATCCTCTAATAACATGAATCCATCCATATTTAGTTCTTAGATGTAAAATTCCCTTCATAGGATTGACACATACATAGGTAGGGGTAGTTTTTTATTTCATATTGGGATGGGGAAAATATTTGGGATTTAAATATCACTACGTATCTTGTGAAAATATGAATCTAGCCACATGTAGTTCTTAGAAATTTCTCAACACAGGTCTATCCCATACACAGGGAGGGGAAATATTTCCATTTATATTTTATATGGGACCATGATTTGAGATATGGGTTTCACTATATACACTATGATAATAATAATCAAACCACTTCAGGTTATTGAATAGAAAATTTCCAATGTATTTCTAACTCATACGCCAGGGAATTTTCCATTTAAATTACTGTTGGATACCAAATTTGAGATTTGGGTTTCATTGAATGTCATGTGATAACATGAATCTAGTCACAAATATTTCTTGAATTTAAAATTGAATGTTCATGTATGACCCATTCATAGGGGGGACATTATTTCATTTTTATTGTGGCTAGACCCTTGATTTGAGATCTAGGTGTCGGTATATATCCTATGATAATAGGAATCAAGCCACACATAGATTGGGAATAGAATATTACCTATGTTATCCTAAACCATATCCAGGGGTAAATGTTTTCATTTATATTGGGGATAGACCTGAGATTTGATATATGGGTTTCACTACATATCCTTTAATAACATGAATCTAGCCACACAAAGTTATTGTATCTAAAATTCCATGTGTAGGTATACCCCATACATAAAGGTGATATATTTCCATCTATATTGTGGATGAATCCATTATTTGAGATTTGGTTGTCTCTACATATCCTCTGATAATAGGAATCAATCCACACATATTCCATGAATGGAATGTTACCTTTTTATTTCAAACCCATATGCCGGAGGTTTTCAAGTTACATTATAGTTTGACCCATGATTTGAGATATGGTTGTGACTACATATCCTATGACAACAAGAATCATGCCAAACATAGTAATTATAGATACATGCTTATGTGTATTTAACTCACAAATAGGGATAAGGGTACTTTTTTTCTTTCCTCCAAATAGATCTATCTCATGGGTTGTGAATTGTTCTTGAAGTAAATTCATGCAGCTTAATGGCATGCGTTAAGGAAATTGTCTATGCAGTTTAATTTCATCCATAGTTAAGAAATATTCTATGTGTTTTAGATTCATTATTCCATGAAATGGATCATTATGGAAGTTATTCAATGTAATTATTGAGAAATATCACATTGGTGGGAGAGTAATGTGTTACCCATTCATCATAGCCAATGAGTAAGCTCTATTATAATAGACCTTCTGTATGATGTAGGTTCCATCCCACTCTAGTTATAGATTTAGGGGTTCCTTACCTAGTATCATCAGTAATTTAATAAATAATTCTAGTTCCCCTTCATGGTTTTAGTGGGGTAAAACCTATTTATTAAATGTTTACATGATCTGTTTAGATAAACATTGAGGTAGTTTAGCACACACAGCCTTTTATCATTGAACCATTCAAAATCATCCATTCATTTCATTGATTTTTCATAATTTGTGTGTTATCAATAGATATCTATTTAGAGTGAGAGAGCCTGGAACTTAATGGTAAACACTAATTATAACCCATTAAACACCAAATATTGGGTCTCTTCTATGGAAGTGCATGTTGTTGTATTATTGTCCCATAAAACATGAAGGATCTTGTTCGGACAAGACATATTTACCTTGTTCACCATTTTCTTCAACATTTTTTACAGAATATTTTTGATGGCCTATATATATCCATTTTTTATTAAATTATAGAAGGATGAATGGTTGGAATCGATGTTATACTCCTAGTACAATTTCTTCAGCTCAGAAGAACAAAAGATGGTGCTATTGTCCATCAATATTCTATGAGCAACACCAATTCTTGTGATGATATTAGACTTCATGAAGTTGATGAAACTATTCATCCGGACTTACTGGTGTTGTATAAACTCATCCCATTTAGATAAGAGTTTGGTGGAATTATGTTTGTATTAAATTACTTATTTGTAGCTGGGTGGTACAACCCCACAACATCTATTCCCCATATGGAAAATAGAAAATAATACATAGCTATGTGTAGAAAATCTAGAGGATGAAAGATGCAGTTTTCATGGATTTTATATGAATGAAACTTTCTAGTGAATTCCACATAGTCTTGTATCATTTTTTACAATATTAACAAATCATCCTAGGTTGATGAGAGATTCTTGTTCCATATTGGTGAGGACCATAGGATCCTACATGGACTTCTCCCGTGATAGTGGGAATATCTCATGGAATAAATCAAAGGAGGTCTCCATCAAAGATTCATTTTTAGAGGGATTTCTTCCTAGTGTTCCCATCCTGAATAGTAAATTTTTCCTTTTAATGTTGAATCGGTTCCCTTTTGGATTGATCTAATGGGGGTCCCATTTTGGAGGTAGTCTACTATAAGAGTCATCCATCATTGGGTGTACATAACATCGTCATGATATGTGGATGTGTTGACTAGATTCATTTACTCCATGTCACAGATGATGACTAGTGAGACCACCCATCTATTAGTGATGGAAACAACTACTTTGGCCTGATCGGTGTCAATAAGAACTGTAGCTTCATTGTCCAATGTGTTAGCACAAGCCTTTTTTGATTGATGGGCATGATAAAATTTTGGCTCAAAAGGGAATTATGTCATCAATCCTCTATCATAATAGATGTGGGGGATAGTTATTCTATATTCATGTAATACTAACATTATAACTGTTTGATTACAATCCTAAAGTCCACTTTGACAATTAGTTAGTCTATTTTTACCATCAAGGATAGATCCAAACTAGATATAAGGGAATTGAATTATTAATCATTAGTAGTGATGAATTTGTATAGAGAGAAATTTTATGATAGAATTTCCTAGCCTAGTAAAACAAATATTATCCCTAGACTGATCTGATTAAGATTCATGTTTTTTATTCACTTTCTAGTAGGAATTCACGATGCACTGTGAAAATATATCGCCCATGTTCGAGGGTTGTCATGGGAATTGAAAGCATCGTTATATGAAAGTGTGATGTCCACTGGAATTCATTATTGGAAATTGGATAGGGACTTCACTTTAACTACCTTATGTGAAATGAATTAGAAGTCATATTATTTTATGGTAACTATTCATCATCCAAAACTCCCAATTAATATGGGATGTCCAAATATCTACTAGATCAGGTTGAAACGTGAGACTAGGTGGACTTTGTGATGCTGCAAGTAACACCTAAAATTTTTCACTAAATTGATTAGTGATAGACAATTATTTTTTATATCAATATATTTAATCTAAATATCTAATATCTTTTGGATAATATAGAAGAAAATATTTTCTTTCTCTACATAGTTTTCCACTCTGATGATAGAACCAATAAATCATTCCATATGTTCCACATATAGTATAAGTGGGTTTCATTGTACCAGTGGCATCATGGCCAGTGGATGCATCAGGTATTTCATGAGCTACTCAAAAGCTTCTTCGCAGTCCACATCCCATTGGTATGTGACTCCCTTGTTCATTAACATAGTGAAGTGGATAGATTTTCCTGTAATGTTGGCTATGAAATGCTATATATAAAAAAGGTTCCATTATACCTCTTGGTATTTTATGATTATGATGGGGTGTCATTGATAGTATTTCACTAATATTTTACAAAAAATACCAAGATTCATGGCTTTCATACAAAAAATCCAAGGAATTTCTATGATTTTACAGTAAAATCACACTTTTATGGTTTTATCTTCAAGTTGAGTTGTTGAAATTTTCATAATATTTTATATAGATCAATGACATTACCATAACATGGTTAGGCTTTCACGACAATTTCATTAACATAAAATTCCAAAACATCATCATAAGAATGGTATAATGGTAAGATTCAAGGAATGTTGGTATGTATCATTAGAATTATTTAATCCAAAGGTCATGACATGGTATAAAAAGATCCCCTAGGGTGCTCTAAAACTAGTGTATTCTATATTTTCATGGGCTATCTTAATCTGATTATACCTGCATTACCCATACCTAAAGAGTTTTTTGGGAATCAAATAGTTGTATCAATAAAAATTTATATGATCAGCAATGGTAAATAATCCTTTAAAATGTTCTAATTAAGGTCTCTAATATCAATGAAAACTCTGATATGCCCATTCATTTTCTTTAAGGTGGTGATATTGGATAGACATTTAGGCACTTTACCTCTTGGGAAATTTTTTCTTTGATCAATTTTTTAACTTATGATTCTATATTAGTAGATTTAGAGGGTTTAATTATCATTACTTCCTTCTTGAAACATATGTGGTCATTAGGAAAAACAAGGTGATTGGTAGCCACATCATGGTTCAGCCTAGAAATTTGTTTATAATTCCAAAATAATATCTATCGGTTATACTTATAGAAAGAAATATACATATCATTCTCCTCGAGAGACATGTGGGAACTAATCAACATAGGTTAGGGGTCTTTTTCTATTCCTATGATCACTCACCCAAGCTCATCGATGGTGGTGGATATTCCTTCCTCAAATGTGGTAAGAGCATTACTAAGGACATCCTCTTATTCTCCAATCTCTATTTCCATGGAATCATTTTTATACATGATGGGTAAACATGGTAAATGTTTTCTCTATCAAGATAATAGTTTCCATGAGATGATTATTAAACATCCTAGACTTTCAAAGACATTTTATAGTTATTTTGGGGATGTTTGGAATCTATTATGCTACTATTAAGGGAATGAGAGATATGGGCATCCTGTGATGAAGATAATTTCATTGCTGCATTTTAAATCATTATAATTTTATAAGGGAATTATTAAGTCTCAAAAAAACATTAATATGAGTAATATTTTATTTATTTTATTCATATGTTGAAATTTTTGTTGCATAGACATGGGATGGTGATGTTTTTAGTCCACAATAGTCTACTATAGATTATTCTACTACCTCAATAAGTTTTATAATTAGAACATATTATTTGTCCAGTATGATCCGTGCTTTTTTAGGAGAAATTCCGGAACCATTATGAGTAGAAACATGCCTAAAATCATTGTATGTTCATTTTTTTTTCTTTCCTCTTATATAAATATTCTTCAGTGTATATGGATTCACAACACTCAAAGGGGGAATTTTCAACATGTAGAATGTCGACCATTCCATTGATAGGGTATTTCAAGCATTGATGAAATGCTGAGGGTAACACTGTACAGATTTTTAGATAAGGTTTTCCAAGTAGGACATTGTGGGTTGTTTCCTTCTAGATAACAATAAATTCATCATTATATGAGATATCCCTAAACTGATCTTTGATATCAATCTTTCCAAGGGGCCTTTTCTTAATCTTGATATACACTTTGATGGTTTGTATTGTTTGATACAATTCTACCTCTATATGTACCAAATTTGGATGTGCATGTAACGGGATGGGGTTGATTCCAAAACCACTTTCAACCCGATGCATTCAAATAACAATATTATTATGTTTTCCATAAACTTAAAGGGGTCTGATATATCCTAAGATATTATCTTCTTGGTCATTTTCAATGAATGAGATGGTGGCATGAAATTCTGATGGTGTAGTCTCTACTCAGTAAATCTAGTCCATAATAACTTTTGTATCAAACATCGGTTGGCCCCAAGGTATAACTTATTTCTAGTTACCATATTATTCTATATGGGTGATAGTTACATAGTACACCAATGTGGGAACCTTTCCTAGTTTCACATGTTTATAATCAACCCTGATCTAAAGGATGTCTTTAAAGTAAAATAAATCCTTGATAGTGTGATCCATACTCCATAAAAAGGGAAGTAGTCATAGTGGTCACTAAGGTTAACAAAAACAATATATTTATGATATAGTATCATTATGAGGTTATATTATATATAGATGAGGAAAAAGCCAATACTATTTTTCTTTTGTATGGAATACACTTTTTCACCTACCCCTCAAATAAAGGGTGACCCTGATCTCATTTTTTTCCTCTTTCAGAGGGAGATTTTGTTAATGGTATCACTCAGTGGGAGGTTCCATGTGATTTGGGACCTATTTTGGTTCTTGTATGGTGATCCTTATTGTTTTGAGAGTAACAACATTAGTCACTAATTTATTATGAATTTTTCTAATATTGTGTTTATAGGTCGTGTATTGTCCAGAGTTCAGCAAATGAAATATTCATTAATTTTTTTTTCTACAAACTCATGGAATCTACCCAGATATTTTATTGAGATTGAATGTGTTTATATATCATCTTGAATACTCTCAACACAATTTTCTAGAAATTTCTCTTGTAAAAGTCGAATATTGAGTGAGTATGTTAACACTTTTACACTGATTGATGAATTGATGAAATCATTCTATTTCAAATTCCATTCAATTTGTGAGGACAATGATAAAATATTTCCTTAGAGTGGTTTTTATTTTATAAATTAATTGAAAAATTCAGTATTCCAAACCAATGATGGAACATATTGGATGGTTTTTGTACCATATAAAGGTTGAACCTACCATAGTCACTTCTATACATCTCAGATTCCTCACCTTCTACTAGTCCCAAGGACCCATCATCTGGATGCCCCACAAGTACATGAGATATTATTCTAGATCACATTTTTCATTAAAGGATTTCAAAAAGTAGGTAGGGGAAATTTGTTGTCAATCCATTTGGGGTAAAACATCACTTTGTTTTGTATGGGGGTACACAACCCCTCTATGGATTCTATTTGAGAATATATTGATTCAATGGGGTTGAGGATCACTGAAGGTATCATTGTCTTTACACTTCTTATCTAAAGGAAGTATATGAGTATTGATATTGGGTCCCCAATATCATATCCTTCTAGTTATTGATCCATTGTATAACTGAAAGATCACTCTGATGGGGGAGATACCATCTTCATAAGGGGGAAATTGTGATCATCTAGAACATACTCATTTATATAGATTGGTTTTATTGATCTGGAGAAAATATGATACTTGAATTCCATTCTGGGAGTAGGATTATCATTCTCCTGATGTTTATTATAAAGGATATGTGTCTCTATTTGAAGATGATACCAAATAGGGATATTTCCCCTGACCAATTCCTCATTGTGTTTTTTGATGTTTTGTATCTCAATTTTATATTTTTCTAGTCATTCCGCTATAAAGGATATTTTGTATCTTTGGTGTGGTGAGTGGGATGTGGCCTAAAAATTCCCCTTATCCTTGGAAAATTTTAAAAGAGCAAGTGGAAACTCATCATTTAGAGGTTACAGGTTCTAGATCCTTCTCTGATTTTGTTTATGTGTAGCCTTAGTTTGTGGATCCATATCACCGACCTCTCAAATTATAATTTCATTGTTTTATCCCTATCCATTTATGACATAGTGGGTATCATTTTCAAGATTGATGCGGATAAACCTCGGTAAGGAATACCATGTGATGGATGTCAACCCATTTCATTCCACGTAATAGTTAGATTCTGCACTACTTAATCCTCCTTTTAGGGTTGAATCAAAGGAATTTCTCTGGCCCATAGCCTCATTAGACAATCATGTATTATGAACCTTATAGGATTTGATTTCAATTTCAAGATTTTTCACCTAACTCAATCTATGTATAGTGACCATAATAATGTTTACAACAATATTTTATTAGTTGACCCATAATGAAATAGTTGTGCCTCAAGGAAAGATGAACGAATAGGATGTTGGAAATCATCATTTTCCACCTATAACAGAAAGTAGCATTTCTTTTTTGGTTGATGATGACAAAAAAATGCCACCATCCCTACATGATGGGTTTCATTTTGGGCCACTATTGACATTTTTTCGGTCATCGTGAATTATATGTTTCATAGGAAGAAAACTGAGATAAAAATTACCTTACCCCTAAAAGATAGGGTAGATCTGGAATTATCTTCCATTTATATAGGACCCTATGGGGGTAGGATGAACTTATTGGTGGTGATTTAGATAACAGTTCTCTAACCGTATAGGATATGGTTGATCTGGAACCATCATCAATTTCTCTAGGACCCTCTTGGGGTCTGATGACCCTAGTGGTTCAAATTGATATAAAAAATTCTCATAGTCATATAAATGGGGCTTACTTATGTAAAAATTTCATGGTTCCTTTTACTGTGATATTTTTAATTGGGTGAAATCCCACTCATGCATTAGCTGGGTGTAATAGTTGTATTTTATGGGAGTAATTTCCTATGGGAAGTTATTGAGTAGTCGGTTATTTCATATTGTGGGTTTGATGTGTGTTCTCATTTTATGAGAGGCCTATCTTATGAGACTGATGGTGGAACTCTCTCTCCTTTCATGTCCTCATTGTATAATCAGAACGAAGGAGTCTCATTATATTGACCAAACAAACCATATGTTATATTCTCCCATAATATATCTTGTGGATATAAAATTATAGGATGTCATATTTGGGGATCATTGATGCCTTGGGTATAGGGTAAGGATCAATTATCCATAATTTCCACATCCTCAAATTTGAACATCAGATTAGGATTTGGAAATCAATTACTAGAGAGTTTCCAGGCCACAATAGAAAAAACGTCATATGTGTTGGTCATGATCATCCAAACATAGGTCTTGGTCCACGAAGAACACGATTATGTCTATATGAAAAAAGAGTGTCTTTATGATATGGAGGTTACCCTCATATCCTTTTTAAGGGATGTCTCTATCCATCAAATGATGACGGGTAACCCAAATATTATGATATAAGTATTTTATGAACTTCTCATTTGACTCATCTTTGATATCATAGAGGGAAGTTGTGATGGCTTAAAACATGGTATGGTAGTTGTTTTTTCCATATCATTCCATATTTCAATTTTAGCTTCTATTTCATTCAAAAAATATTCCTCAACCTAGTAATAACACAATTTTCATTTCTCTATGCTTCTTTCTAACCATGGCGAGATAGTGTCGATAATTTAAGGGGAACTATATAGGGAACACCACTGTGTTTCGGGAACCTCAATATATGAAGCTTTCTAGGCTTGGGGATGTTTTTATTTTTTGGGTGAGATATTATCATGGGGCTATAGTGGATGTTAAGAGTAAAGTCTATTTGATCCATCTCTATACTATTATGATTAAGACTACTGCGGTATCTGTAACCTTCTTCTTCGAATGAATATTTGAAAGACCCTCTAGGTACTATATATATGTGTCATACATCCTTAAAGACACCAACATTCAATACTTTAGGAATATGATCCTCATGTTTCATTGTGGCTAAAATATTCCAAATTATCCTTTGGGGTGGAGTGGGGAAATGATTTGTGTGCATGACGGTAAGTGGAATATGATGGTGATGTCTATTTTTACACGAATATGACCCCATTTCTCAGGTGATTTTGGAGTATTCTAGTGAGCCTTTGTATCATTGATGGGTATATGATTCAGTTATGCATGGGCTATCAGAATATAATGGTCATCTTTGGTTGGAGAGGGTAAATATTCTTAGGTAATATATATACACTACACATTGGAATATTTTGATGGAACATTGGAATATGTGAAGGGGAATGAGACTCCTCATGTATTCCCTCTAAAGGATGTTGGTGAATTATTTCATTCTTGGGGGTAGGGATATGATCTTGGATACCTTATGGTACTTGAGAATATCATATGGATTTTTTTGGAGGGACATGAGCATGGTCTATTGTGATTTCCATGTTATATTGATGAACCAAAATTGGACCAGGGATATAAGCCTGATCTCCTGGATTTGGAATATACCACCAGCTTTATTATATGGAAATTTCTACCAACCCTAAGGTTTTTTCCAATCTAGGTTAGTGATCATGAGTCATTAAAAGAATAGGATCCATGTATTGTGCCTTATAATTTACTGGGAGATGTTTATAATCCTCTTGGACAAGAGAAAGAAGGTGTTCTTTCTCTGAAGTAGAAACCTATTCATATTGATCATGGTGATTTTTTCTCTGGTTTTTAGGATAAAAATATGTACATGCCCCTATATGTAAATAAATGGTGGAAACATTTGGTGGATTTACCCTATCATTTCCATTATATAGTGACACTTTAGCATGGTATGTGTAGGGATATATTCTGGAATGTTCTTAGTTTCCAAGATATACATTCATATTTCATCGATTTAATAAAAGATATAATACAACTATAGTCCTCCTTGATCCATTATAATATTATAATGGGCTTGATTTATGGGGATAGAGATATATGAATTTCTCATAATGGCTACCAAAATATGTGAGCATCCTTTATATGGGTGAGTAGGGATATGATCCGGCTCACTATTCTTACAGGGTTGGGATTAAACCATTTAGAGGCTTCCAAAAAATACTATAAGAACATAAATAAATAAATTAGTCAATTTCACCTAATTTTGGGTCATATAAAAATACTACACCATAAATTTTAACATCATTTGGTAAGTATGATTGTGATTATATAGAACATGATTTTGGAAGGTGTCTTTTATACCATTCTTATATTAAGAATTAGGGTCTTTTTCATTTGGTCTATCCTCAACCCATAGATGGGGGCGAAAAATATTAAATACTTGTGAGGTTTATTTCTCTAGAGTTTATCAACATGGAAATAGGTTTGGTGTTTAACCTATGGTGGATTACCCTGAAAGGAGGAATTTCTATTATACAATTTGATGTGATCTTACACAATAAGTTTTTCATGATTTTGGGAAGATTTTGATAATAGTGATTCGATCACATTAAATGTTTACTCTCACAACAGTCATGATCAGTGTGGGAATCATTATTTAATAAATAATCATAAAACCATCATATGGATACGGGACTTAATCACTAGGGTATCCTTGATATAGTGTTTGATATGAAGCTCAGACATTGGGAAGGCATCCTACATACCCTACTAATAATTGGAATTAGAGTCCTCACAGTTCAATTGAGTCTCTAACATGTTGATGGGTTGGGATAGGTGACTTCACATAGATAAATTATTTTTTCCCCATGTTTTATGAATTTTAGTGTCTTACCATGATGGACTCTCATTATCAAAACCCAATCTATATCCTTTAATAGATAAAGATTGGGGGTTCTGAGTGATCAACTCAATATGCTTGGGTGGGATGTGGTTCCCAAAAGGTTGTATGAGTTCCTAAACCAAGATAATTTTGAGAACTACCTATATGAAGGGGAAATTATAGACTAAAGACTCATGGTTTGGTGTTCACACGGTTCGAGGGTGGTTTTTCGGGTATTTCTGCTGGCCAATAATAATAGTTTCAATGGGTGTCTATCATACAAGTCTAGGCGGTCTTCCTGTCATGTCCAAGGGAATTCACAAGATATTAGTTGACATGTATAGGGTAATTTGTGATATCATTCTAGCATGTCAGGATGGTTTAGGAAAATCTCAATGATATGTAATAAGATTTTCTCATGAACCGAATGACATGCCCAGTGGTAATCGCCAGATCTGGGTCACATGTATGGAGGACTATTACATGAACATGGATAATATGATCAGAATACTCTATATGAACCAACATACATGTCTAGGGGTCATTAAATTATTTGGATTACATAGCTAGATGAATTTTATATTAACCTAGATTATATGTATTGATATTTTCAAAAGAATTATATGACATGTCTAGGTGTTGTTGCAAGATCTGGTCGATATGTCTTGAGTACTTTCCCATGAACCTGTCTAACATGTTCATGGGTCGTACATTATTTGGATGACTTGTCCTAAGGAATTCATGTGAACATAGCTATCATGCCTAGGGGTTTTCTCATGATTGATTAATAGAACATTCAAAGAACATTACCTTACTACATTAGAATCAGAGTATCGATATTCACATAGGGAATTCATCATTTTCAACCATTATCTCATAACAGCCTCAATTTTTTCGTTTGTTATCCTATTGAGGCATCACATAATTATGTATACACATAGAATCCCCTTCAACTGATGTAGCCATGAATTCATGATTTCTTCACATGATAAACATGGTGATCACACGAAATGTATACATATACTATGTAATCCCTTAATTAATTCCTCATATTTACTTGGTGGAAGACTCTTGAGATTTCATGTCTCTCCACTTCAGAAATTCTTCTCTCACCAAAGAACTCCAATGTGTATTTTTTCAATACTAGGGGAGTGTGGATTTATAGACATCACTACCCTGGATGAACTCTACATTTCAAAATACATAAATCACATATATTTTCTTGAGTTATTGGAGGTATCATTGAATCATGCATTTTTTAAAATCCATTCATGTATCATCCATGAAGTCATATTTTCATTTCATGATAAAAGGTGATAACATGACCAATCCATTTATACCATATTTTTTGAACCTGTTTATTTTAAATTTTCTTTATCAAGATCAAATAAACATGTTGAACATCCTTCATGAGATCGAATACATAATTCTGGTAAACATTTCATGATCCATATGGAATTTGAAGGGGTCTTCACAAGATCAGGTCGATGTTTCTAGGGCCCTTTGTGAGATCAATCTACCATGCCAGTGGGAACTTGTGTGATTTTTAAACAAATCACATGAGGTGATAACCCCTTCTCATGAGAAAACACATAACTTCTTTTTGCATAATTATAAAATTTTAGACATTTATTTTCTAAATCCTATGTTTTTTACCCATTAAGTTCATATCAGGTAGTTTCATTATCAAAAATCACATGAATAAGATCTTTCACATGATGAATTTAGCATTTCCATTGTCCTTCACATGATTGTATAAGCATGTTCCTATGTCATTAAAATTCTACATAACCTGATCATGTGAATTACATCCAACCTTTTCCTGAAAATCAATGTAACTCTCTTAAAAAAATATTCTAATTTTTAGCTTTTATTTTAGGAATAGATCAAGAAATTTTCAAGTGTATGTCATCTATCATGTAGCATGATAAAAAGGACTCATTTGTGGGACATCGCTTGATAAAGAAGGATGTTTGATGTGGATCTACATTATCATGAAGACATATCAGAGGGGAATCATGTGCACCTGAATAGATCACAAGAAGTGAATAACCCCTTCACATGATGTAGTTAGTGTCATTATATTTATATTACCCATGAATGTAATCACCATGTGTCCATGTTTCTTATTTCTTTCATAAAAAGTAATACATATACATCAGGTATTTCTTGGATCCAAAAATTATTGATGTTCGTTTGGATGGTGCCAATAATAAGGTCATATTTTTCATCCTAATTTTTATTATAGGAAGGTAATTAGGCCTTTAGCACCTTCTTCATGAACTTTATTCATTTAGTAGACACTTTCCTATGAAAATGACCCATATAATATTTAAATCAATGGAAGATAGAAAATATCACTCTCATAGTTTTAATTATATCTTATTAGGTCACATGTGGACAAAACCAAGAATTGAAAAAATATTTATGTTAATTTTTATAATAATGAAATTATATTCATCATGGATTTTTGTTTCTATTTATTAGTGACTAAATAATTACCTTAAATGCTTCTCCAATGCTAATACATTATTTATTAATCTAACATAAAAATAAAATAAATGAATTTAAAAATATTAAAAGTGACATTATTTGACAGATTTCATGTGTCCTGTGAATTTTCAAGATTTATTTGGCATATTATGATTCTTTGAAAGACTTATATTTGAATTACACCGTTTTCATGGTCTATTAAATATCAATTTAAATTAATAATGTCAAAATTGACTTTAATTCTATTTTATAATAAGTAATATTTTTTATGATTTAAATTATATAAAAAACATAGACTCATCCAAATTAATGATATATGGTTGTAAACATAAAAAGCCAATTTGTTGGTCATTTTCAATTTTATGGTAACATCTCTAACTTTTAAATGTAATAACAATTTATTATTTTGATAATTGTCAAAAGCATTAATGGAGGTTAAAAATAGAAGCTAAGCATGAAAACATACCAAAGCATGACCAATATTATTATATGATATTATTTATAAAAATACTTATATCATATTTGAATTAAAGTAATTTTATTCTATTTGGGAAAGAAAATTAATTTATATTAATTTAATAATTTAATAAATTCTATGATTTCTCCTCCCCTCAATTAAAATAGTGTACCCATTCCTTCACTTTTTTAAACCACGTTGAGACATATATCTTGGCCAGACCCTAAAACTTACTCTTCTTGACATCATTTTACAATTTATATAGGTTATTTTACTTCCAAAATACCCACCATAGGCCCCATAATAATAGATATAAATGAATTATACTAAATAAGAGGTAATTGTATTTACTAATTCCTGTAAGATCATTCCTTATTATACTTCCTATTAAAGTGTTTTACCAATCATAATATAATATATCAACTATAATCAATATAATAAGATGTTATCATTATTATGGGACAACCATATTCCATTTATTATCAATCCTATAAAAATATAAAACATTATTTTCCGGTGTATATGGTTTTCAATCTCCATGTAACGATGTAATTCATTTTTATTTATCATTTTGCGTGGATGCTAATTTTGATGTAACTAATTTATATACAATATATTTACTAAATAAATATAATTACGTAACTAAAATATCATATATAACACTTATGTTCCAATCAATTTGAAAATGAAAATGTTTCTTGTGCATACAAGTGGACTACCACCTCCACTAAGTGATGTGACCAGTTTTTCCTTTATTCTTACATGGATGGAAATAACGTTAAATTTAATGAATATATATGATATACATGTTATAATAATTATTTATTTAAATTTAATCATTACCTACCTTTATTTTGTTCCATCCTTTGAAAAATAAAAACAATATTCGTGAGTATGTATGGCATACAGTCTCAATGAATGGTGTAATTCATTTTCATGTCTCTATATTTTATGGATTACTATATATATCTATATATTGAATATATATTATATTTATACAATGAATAATATATTGGTTATGATGGAACCATGAAAAATATTAAACAACAATAATTACCAAATCATAACATACTTGAAAAACAAAACAATTAACACCCGAAATAATGACAATAATAAAAGATTACTAACCAATAGAAGATAAAATGTTATAAGTGGATAATATATGGTATTATTGATATAAATATAGTATTTATATATGTAAAATAAATAAAAATTTAATATATATGAGATTCAATTAGCTATGAGGCAATTCAAACTTGAGGTAAGGGATATCATCTCAATTTTCATGCTATTGAGGCATATTTGGTAATATGAACCTATTTACTTTTATATGGTATATATATTGTAACTTTGTGTAATTCTACAAGAATATATATTTATTTATCATTACTAGAGTTAAATTAAATTTTATTCTTTTATATAGTTTCCCTATTTTCTTCCATCTTTTCCTATCATTCGAGTTTAAATCAAACAAAGAACTGCATGAAAGAAAAACTGGTCTAATTTTTTTTCTATAATATATTTTTTCCCTTGCACATAATTTTCTGTAAAAGTTTTTCCATTTTTTGTAATTCTATAATGATTTATCAAAATAAATTTTTAACAATATTTTACTTGTTTTACAAAATAGTTTAAATGGATTCTTCCTATTTTCTTTAAATGAGGTATTTTTCGTATAAAAGTATGAAAAAAATATTCTTATTTAACTGATATAAAATGAATGGAATTTCATGTGATCAAGAAAAATAAATTTTTTAAAGATTATTTTAAAATGTTCCATGGTTATTTTTAAATAAAAAATTTTCCTTAATATTTGTGAAATGGTTAGTTTTTTTAATGTGAGTTTCTATGTGAAAAGAATATTTTTCAAAAAATGTTTTTATTGATATTTTAATGTTACTTTTATTCATATTTGAAAAAACACTATTTTTCTTATTCAAAAATAATAATATATTGTAATTTTTATATAGTTTAAAAAATTAACTTACTTTTGATCGTTGGACATTACATTTCTCTTAAATATTCATATTATGTGTATCATGGATATTAATCTTTCATAATATGTATACCATTTATTCATAAGATGTTATTATTTGAAGGTATTTGATTTAATTGGTAATTATTTATAAAATTATATTCTTTACTCATTATAGATATTTTTTGACCATACATATTGTTCATGAATTAAATCGACCATTTAATATATGAAGAACACATTGTACATGAAATAATGGGTGGAGAGAAGAATTATATATCCCCTTGATGCATCGATTGGTCTCATGAGAGAAATTATTAATATAGAATTAAATATGTTTTTGTATGTTTTCCTACCTATAGTATTGAAATATCTTACAACAAGGACTTTATGGTATTGATACCATTATATATGAGATCATGGAATCCTATATTCAAAATTTCTTTCATTGAGAATTTAGTTATTATTATCCTTAAGATTACTACATTGATATTATCCTTGGATTCAGTTTGTGCTCAAGTTATTTATTAAATGGAGATTATTTATAGTAATTCAATTTTTTATATTTATTATGACTTATTTACTCATGATATTTTCCATTTCACATAACCCTTACTAAGAATTGTATATCATTATTCTATTTGTTTTCTTTTCCCTAGGATATATAGAAGGATGTTATGAATTATAATGATGATTCTAGAATGTTTTTATACTATATATTTTATATTTCTAATGTTATATGGAAAACATGTATGCATTTTTCTCTTCAATAATACTAAACTATTTGACCCTTTGGGACGTGATTACTCGTATCTAGTGCCAATGTAATAAATAAGATAGCTTCTCTGGTTGACTGGAGTTGGAATTTTTACCAAAAAACAACATGTTTTGGATGATAATGATTTTGAGAATGAATATTTAAGAAAAAAACCAAATTGGTGGTTCATCCTATGATTTTTATAATAAAGAAAAGGGGTATAGTTGATTCAAGAAGTGTCATTGAAGACTAATAGACTCCAAAATTGACCCAAATAGGGAAAATAATATAGCACACTACTCTATTATATGATATTGAACATATTTAATTTGAATAAGTGAAAGAGATAAATCATTGTTGAAATATATTGATGAAAAAATAGATCATATTGTTAAAAATAAACCATGGTATCTTGTAAATAGATCATAAAATGATAATCTGATTGGAAAAAATTCATTCTTCAAGAACAAGTGGATACAAATGGTAATGTAATCTGGAGTTAATGAAGGATTGTTTTTTAGGGATATACCCATGTTAATGGAATTGATTTAGAAGATAATATTTTTACTCATGAAAGGGATAGATCCTGATATAATCTTTCTAGTAGTGGATACTCAAATACAATTTAAAATATTTTAGATGGATGTGGTGACAAAATTTGTGAATGGAGTCTTAAATGAAGAGGTATATATCGAATAAAAAATTTACATTTTTATTAGAAATAATGATTCAAAAGTGTATCGGTTAATAAAGTATTTATATGGAATAAATCAATCACCACATACTTGGTTTTCATGGTTGTATTCTTTCTTGATAATGTAACATTTCAACAGAGGTGGGGTTGATCACAATCTTTATGTAAACATTTTTAAATGTGGGTAGATCAAGGAATTGGTGTATATTGAAAAATTCATATTAGGCATTAAAAATTAGATATTTATTGAATTTTTTTTATAAATTAATGATTCTTGATATTGAAAAATTAATTATCATAGATTTGATATATATTATTATCATGAAAGTTAATTAAAATAAATAAAATTTTTTATATCTCACAAGTGATGTTTGTAAAGGAATTGTTGAAGAAATTTATAATTGAGGATTGAAATATTGTTTCAACTCAAAAATAATTTTAAACACAAAACATAAAACATGAGGATAGTGAGGGAGAAAATATAATTTATATACTAGAATCATTGATATTTTACTCTATCTTATTGTGAATTGTCATGCTATATTAAATTATGAATGTTTGGTTGTACATTTCCAGAGATGTACAAAGAAGGAACATCATCAACCTATGATCGGAATAATGATATATTTTAATGGAACTCTAAATTATGGGTTTCTATCCAAAATAGGGGAAAATATGGATTTATTGTTATATTTATAATTATATTGGATTGGTGAAATTGTTGATCAAAAATCCAAAATTGGAGGAGAATTTTATATTTGAAGATATGTGTTGGATAGTTATTTAAGAAATGATATTTTTCATTAATCATAGAAAATGAAGAGTATATCTTAGTAAAAAACCTTCTTCATAGCTTATATGGATGTGTGAATATTCAAAGGAAATTGGTGAAGTGGAAAAAAATGAGTGATGATTTCGTGTGGCAACAATAGTGTAATCAAATTAATAAATAATCAAATAAAACACTCTCGTACAAAAAACATTCGGTACAATTATCAATTAAAATTAATGAAAGTAGAGAAAAATGTAGTAAATATATAATTTTTTAGAACTAAAGATCTAGTGGAATATATATTTACAAAACCTTTGTCCAATAATGAGTTTAAAATGAATTGATTGAACGTCATAGTTCAAAAATTCTCTTAAAAATAAAGAGTTTAGAACATCCCTCTTACCATTACATTTAATGTAATATTTTTGTTTCTTCATGACATAACTTTATATTTTAGATAATATAACTAGTCTGTAGGAGATACCATCCACCTGGATTAGCAGTTGAATAAGGGTGGTCAAAGAAAAAATTTAAAACAATTTTAAATTTGATTGTATCTCTATTTACTACAATAATATTTTTACCCACATGGGATTAATGATTAATTAAATGAACTTTTCTGTGATTTGGAATTTTTTTATTAAGGATCTTTGGAATGGTTTAATCTAATGAGACAAAACCCTTTTAATTTTATTAAAAAAAATTGGAGAAAATGTGAAGAATTTAAATTTTAATGATGGGGAAGGTTAAGGAAAGTATAATTATAGATGGATCCTATATAAAAAATAAATGGGGATTTGGTTTAGAATGGATATACTTGGGAGTTTGTTCTTATTATTGGAAAGTTGGTTGAAAAAAAATTCTAAATGGGGATATTGTTGTATAAAAGGTTTTTTTGGATAGATTTAGTGTCAATATTTTTTTGTGGTGGAGAATTATTAAATTTTAAAATTATTATAGTCTATAAAAGAAGTATAATATCACTAATGGAAGTTTATAAAAATTATAGAAGTAATTTAGGTCACAATATGTCCATAAATATCTCATAATTACTAGAATTTTGAGTTTTATAAAATTAGAAATGTAATTATTCATAAGAGTCAAATTATGTGTTTCCCTAACTATTGAGGTGTCATGGTGTGAAAGAATATGAGATGTTGTAAGTAATATAGTAAAATTCAATCCTTCATAGTGTTGAATTGTAACGGTGTGACACGAGTGTCATTCCATCAAGTAATATAAGAATATTCACGTGTTCCTAGAGTTGAAGTGATCATGAAATGGAAGGCATACCACTCTACATCAGGTAATGGTTATGTGATGTGATAGTTAGTCACATGAGTACTATAAGTCCATTCTATTTTAATAAATAAAGCATCACACCATGAGTATATATTTCACACTTCTACCTATATGGTAGTCTAGATATGTTTCATAGAAACCACTACCTCGTGTCATGATGCATCATTTCATGCAATGAATGATGTTTTTTATATGATTAATACTGTGGTTATTATGTTGAAATTCCATTTATTTTTTGTATTTATTTCAATAACTAGTAACTATCCATTTGAAATTAAATGGTATAGATCATCTAGTAACCAATATGAAGTTTGGATTTGAAATAAAGGGTATTGAGGGTTTTTTAAATTTCAAATTATAAATTAAAATATCCTCAGATTTATATGTATTGTTGTAATGAATTTAAAAAAGGAAACACATAGAATATAATTGGAGATCATTGATGATCAGTGGGAATATAATATCATTGAATACATGGTTTATAGAATTGATGTGTGTGATACTGAATTTACCTGAATACCTGTCTTGGAAGAACGTTCATTCAAAGCATATTATTGATGATCTAGAATTAAATATTAGAGTATCATTGAGAACACATTTATTTTTTAGTTTAAAACCATTTATTTATATCTGGTATGATAAAAATGTGCATAATTATAATATTTGTATGCCTATTGAGAGTTGTTCATGGAAGATAATAAGTGGTCCATGACTTTTTTGAGTACTGAGATCTTCTCAAACATTTAATCACATACTAGTGACGTTTTAATATTCTGGAATATTAAAACGATTTTAATATCTTATCCATGGATGCATCCAATTTTGGTTGAAGTAAGTAAAATCATGTTTCCATTCTATTTATTGTGTGTTCCTTCTGATTATGCCAATGAAAGAAGGTTCAATTTATCTTTTACATTGTGAAAACATGATCTGATTTTGTTTAAATAAAAATTAAATTTATGCCATCCTAACTCCCCCCTCTTTGGGTGGTCAGTGAGAACTCAAGTTAAAAAAATACATATTATTAATTATTATTTACCCAAATATTCTCCCCATTAATATATTAAACTATTAGAAAATGAATATATTTTTTTAAATAAGGACGAGTGTTTAGATAATTTTATTTTTATCACAGAATAATATAAGGAACCTGGATTTACTAAATAGGACGTGAATAAAGTATAATATCATAGAAATTTCTATATCACTTATTAGAAAAAAAACCCTTTATATGGTATAATAATTATGTTTTTTAGTACTTGTATTATAATTTCTAAAATACTTGATTTTTTGGTCTTTAACTAATTCATAAAACTCATTCCTTCATTCATTGAAATACCAATCTTCATTAAATTAATCAGGATCAACATGAGTTTTTTATCTAGTAAAATATTTCTCATTATTTCATTTATATCCAAATACATCAAATATCATGTTTCAAGATAAATTATTATTCATCGATTAACTTTTTCTTCCCACATGATATATGTTTCATTAACATTACATGATATTCCATTTTCCATTAATAATTTAACACACATATTGGTCTTGGAATTATTTAAATATCAAGTGATTATATACTTAACCTCTATTCAAATAAAACTAAAATTTATAATTAGGAAAAATTTATTTTTGTGTACCCACCATATACTAGTTTATAATTTCCTACTCAAAAAATCCTTACCAATATTTAGCATAATAAGGTTTTCTTTGAGGTAAATTAATTTGAATTTTATCTATACATATTTTGTTACCACTATTGAGCCTATATATTTAAATGAAATATATAAAAATTTAATCCATGTAATATTATCAATCCATAATATCATTATGGAAAATTCCTAACATAATTAAAATAATAGATTTATATAATTACACTCATATGAATGCTCACATTAAAAAAACACATTCATTTTAAATCCATTTTATCCTTCAAAACTAATTTTAAAAATATTTTATTAAAGAAATGTTATTTTAAAAAATCAATTCAAAATTGAAATGAAAACTTTTGAGCTCATATTAATTTTTCACAAAACATTAATCAGAACCCCTATAAAAACATTATTGACAAACCATTTTATTATAAAATATAATTTTATTTAAAATTATTCAATTAAAAAACACTTCTTCCATCAAAATAAATTTGAAAATTACATCTTGGATTTGAAAGGAAAAAAAAAATTCATTTATATTAATATTGATGATAATTTGTTTTCAATTATATACATAATGAAAATAAAATTATATATTTATATGTATAATATATATATATATTATTTAAAATTTATATATCTAACACACAATATAATTAAAGGACAATGAAAAATAAAAAATATAAAAAATTATTTATATATAATCAGTAAAAAACCAACTAAATGCATAAGAAATATATATAATTCATTCATATGTGATCATTACAAAAAAATGAATATTGTAACTCAAAATATGATTTTGAAATATTAATTAGTAAGAAATATATATAATTGAATAAATTAAAAAATATAATAATTAATTACAATTTTATCACAAATTAAACTAACAAATATCATATGTATTAAATATACAACAAAATAAAATGGGTTTCATTTAATCATATTCAAATTATTTGTAGTGGGAAAAAACCTAAAAATAGGAGGACATATCATAAAAAATAAACATGTAAATAAATCATAACAAAAGATTACCTAGAAAAAGAGAACTATATCAAATTCTTAATAAAAAGAAAGCATGATAAACATCAATGAATAAGAAAATTATTACTTCCTACATCTGAGGGGGAACATTAGTCAGTTTATACATGATCATATTATAAGGATACCAAAGAAGCTAAAGGGGTTTTAGTTCCCTCTTAAATGAGATAAAAAATGCTTGGGAATATGAGAATGTTTTAACATCATTTCATTAAACTAATGATATTTCTTACATCAAATGAAGAAGATAAAAGCATCCAACACACTTCACCCACACCCAATAGAATATATTATATCTCTTATATAGTTGAATCATTATGCTTCTTCTTCATAATGTGTCATATTTGTTACCCTCTATTTGGTTCTATTCATTGAAATCATTTCAATTAATAAATGTGAATCTTTAAAGTGAACGAAATCATTGGTTCTAAGATGATGAAAACATTTTTGATAGACGTTGCAACATAAGAAACTATATATGCATCTTATACATATTTAATATATATATATATAATTCTTTTCTTTTATGAATGATAATTAAATTTAGACTATATATAATACCATATAATATAAATATATACTTCATGAATCATGTGGATGTGTACATGAATATTATGAATGTGAATTTTTATTGCACTTATAACAATATCCCACATTCACTAAAATCCAAACCGACCTTATTCTAAACCTCACAACTATTCATAATTCCATCCAAAATCTATTAAATTTGGTTTCAATAAATTATCTTCATTATATAAAAAACAATTATCCAAATGTTCATCTTTATCCACTAGAATAACAAACTGACCATGTGGGCCTTAGTGGACATGCCAAAAAAATGTGGAATCCCACTTTTATATTTATTAGAAAAGAGTATCCTCTATCGAAGCATCAGTGATACTGAAGCACTTAAGGGGTCTAGTGTAGTATCCATCAAACATAATCATATATTTATATGAACAAGTCCACTACAAGATGTATCTTATACATTGTATGTATAACTATATAATCCATTTCTCTATGACATTGATTTACAATTGGACATTGAACATGTCAATCTAGTATAGGACAACTTATATTTTTTGGGTTCTCTGAATATGGGTTACCATGTTGATGAATATGCCACAAGTCATTTATCATACAAATAAAATCATATCTTGTCTCAAATTTAAGTAATTGAACACATTATATGTGATTGAAGTAAGAATATACATGAATTTCCTTATTTTAATTAAATCAATGATTATATATCTTTACTATTCGTACAATTAGACTAATCCTATCTTGGTTGTGCTCAAACAACTGATATGATCAGCAACATACCCAACCACCCTCATATTAGAAAAATTATTTAAAAACATGTGTAAACATTTTTTCAAAGTATTAAGCTTCTCATTATATGTATCTTTCCAACATCAAGTAACATGGACTAATAATAATCATACACACCAAAATTTAAAGATGACTTTATGACATTCCATGAGATATACTTTAGTGGCTCAACACAAATAATAATTCTATAAATATTACCTCATGAATATTCTATTAAAATTTCAAATAAAACTATTTTAAATTAATATATGATTTTATTCATTATAATATTATCATATCATTAAAACCCATAATATGATATAATGATCATTAGTTAGGGACATCTCAAAGTCATACATTGAAGGGATATTATAAATAGACCATTCATGTAATATAAATTATATCACACATAAATTAATGATAAATAGATATTATTATTATTATAACAATTTGATACATTTTAAATCCATTAAAAACAATCTATCATATTTCTTACACCCATCGATTCTACATGAACCTCGTATTGCTGTTGTTGTAATGGTCTTATCAATAGATCTGCAACATTCTCCGGTATTTCCACCAATCTAATATTTACATCACCCATTTCAATGATATGCCATATGAAAAGATATTTTTGATATACGTGTTTTTTATTTGTGGAGACTTTGGTTCCTTACACAAAGTAACAACACCACTTTTATCACAATATTACTCAATTTATCCATTGATACTAAGAACCACTCTAATTTCAATTGTGAACTTCTTGTTCCAATAACATAATTCATATCATATGATGAAATATTGTATATTTCATCTATTTTGGAGTCATCTATGGTGGATTTATTATAACTCTTACAACATATTCCCCCACAATTTAAGAAAAATATCAGTCCAGATTGAGATCTCAAATAATTTTTTTTGGGATGGAAACTAGAATCTTTGTAACCCTTTACACAAGTTTCTTCATCATCTCTAAAGACCTAGAATATATCCATAGTTTTTTTAAAAATTTGAGAATGTTATTTATATGAATCCAATGAATCTCACTAAGACAGGAAATGTATCTATTTTTTATGATCATTTTATAAATTACAGTGGTTTGAGTATACAATAAGGAATACATGATAGATTCTATGGAATACACATAAGGAGTCAAATATCTGCGCTCTAACTCATTAAAAGTATCATAAATCTTACTAATATTTTTGTAATGAAATACTAGTATAGACCACTTCTTGGAGGTATACTTAATAAATAAGTTTACCACTTTATCAATATATTGTTTTTGTTCAATCCTAGAAATTGCTCATACTTATAGTTATAGATCTTCTTAGCTAGTATATTGGATTCTCCACCCATCTCTTTAATTAACAAACATTTTAATGGAAACACCTTCATAGATTTATGTATTGGGAAATAATTTAAAATAATAATTATAAAGTCTATATACAATATCAGAAACACAATTATACTCCAACAAACATACTTATATACAGAGGAATTATAAACATTTTTAATGAATCCAAAAACATTAATTACATCAGAAAGTTAGATATTTCAACTCTATGAATATTTATTATGTCCATTAGTTAAAACATTAAACTTTATTACTATAAAAAATTATTTTTCACTTAAAAACCTTTGGGTTATATTATACACACAACCTCAACCAAATTCTCATTAAAGAAAGATATATTGACATATATTTGATAAATCTCATAATCAAAATGCACTATTCTGGATATCAAAATCCAAATAAATTGATCATTGAAATAGGTGAACATGTTTCTTTATAGTCAATACCATGAGATTGTTTATAATCATTTTCCGCCATGTGTTATTTATAGGTGAAAACTCTTCTATCCATGTTATTTTTTTATGGTAATCCCACTTAAAAACTATTAGTATAACCTATTTAAGTGCATCAACCATGTTCCAAACATTTTTAGTGTATATGGGATCTCTCTTAGATAAAACATATTTTAACCATTTCTAATAATGTGCACTCTTAATGGATAAACAATTTAATGTTTATTCATATTCTATGACTTTTAGTTCTTCATAAGTAGACACAATAAATCCATATCTCTTAGGTTCCTAATGAATCCTACCAGATCATGGAGGTTTCTATGTAACTTGATTTAGCCCTTATTCCTTACCAATTTGTGAAACAAACTCAACCTCAATATTTAGAAAAATTATTTTTTTAGACATTATCTTCTACATGTTCAACATTACTCCCACTAACACCTCAATTCGTGCATTGCTTCCCAAGGGATATATAAAATCAGGCCACAAACACATTGTACCTAGAGGTATTATAGAAATATTATCCCTTGATTTCAATGTGATAATAAAAATTAAGCACTTATTGGATTTTCTATAAGTTTTTTAATTCTAATAATCATTGGAATTCTTTGCATCCTGAATTCATCAAAAAATAAAAATTGGGAAATTTTCAATACCCTATCTTATATGCTGTCATTATGAGTAATTTATATGAAATATGGTTTAGTAGAAATAAAACAGTTTCTAGAGAATAACCCTAGAATGTGGTAAAAAGTTCACATAGACTCATCATATATTAAACCATGTATAATAAGCTATGATTACTATCTCAGTTGAAATTATTCCATTATGGTGTTCAAAGATGAGTGATTTTTGAAACAAATACACAATACCTTAAATGATCTATGAATTCATGTCTCTTGTATTCACCACCCCGATCTAATCAAAAAAATCTTAATACATTTACCTAGTTCATTTTTACTTCATTTTGATACTCTATAAACATTTATAATCAATTACACTTCTGTTTCAGATCACATAACCATGCTGACTAAATTAATTATTAAAAGTAATAATGTTCCTAAAAACATATTTTAATTGTGTACTCATTATTCCACAGATATCATTATGTATGAGATACAATATCCCACTATCTATCTCGCCTATTCTCCCATATTATTTCATTTTCATTTTTTTACAATAAAAAATATTCTTAATTACCAAATGATTCATAATCAAATGAGTTCAACCTACCATATCTATAGAGTCTCTGAACATTTTTTGGTTTAAATTTCCAATTAGATGATGCCAACGGTTGGTGGGATTAAGATCAGCCTTGGACTTTTTATTCTAAATGTAATAAATAGGATCATTCATATCTAGAATTCCTTAAATATTCATTACATTCCTTTCAACATAAAACATTTCATTCTTATATATAGAGTAACTCAAGTTCATAAAAATTAATGAAAATCCACTATTTTTCAAAAAATATTTGGAAATTAAATTTGTATTTATGGAAGAAATATAATAATACTTTTTAAATTATAGGACTAAATTATTGTGTAAACTTATATTATAAGTGATAACTTTTGATGTAATAACACTTTCTCTATTACCGACATGATGAAAAACTTCTCCCTTTATCAATTCCCTCTTATCTCTAATTCTATTCTTATCAGCATAGGTTTTTGACGCTTACCTATTATCTAACACACATGATCCAGAGTTGATAAAATTAATCTCTATAACATTTACATTCAGATTCATTGAATTCTTTTTCAAGAAATAACTTCTCAATCCTAGGTACTAAGATTTAATTTTTTATAGGTCATAAATATAATTAATAGAAACATGTTTCTGATTTATTATTCCATACTTCACAATAAAGACATATTAGTGGGTGAGTATCATGTATTATATCTTTAATAGGTCTTGAAGTGCATATGAAAATGGGAAATAAGGGGTGAATTTTACTTATTTAAAAATTACTTCATATACAAAATTTAAGAGTGGAAAGTGATTGGTAATAATATTATATAATTTAGGGACACTAATGTAAGAAAATAATGAGAAAATAAAATGGAACAAAGTAAATATTAACACACTTATGGTGTAGAGGGTTAGATATAAATGATCATACTCTTTTCTTAGACACTAACCCTGGTGTTTGGAATCCACTATGGTATATAACTTTTAAAGGAGTGTGAAAACTCTTTGTATACACCTTTTTCAAAACTAGGGTCTTAATCTAATTCCCTTGTATTCTATGAGTTTAGAACAAAACCCCATCCTTTTATAAGATAATTCCCATCCAAGACTTTTATCGGCTTAATCCTATCCTCTTTCATTTTTTGGATAATATTCAACTAAGTCATTTATAAGGGAAAAAGTAACCCATTATTTTACAAGGGTATTCCCAACCTATACTTTCATTGTCTTTATCTTAACCTCTTCTATGTTACAGATAAAGATGAACCCAATGTTTTTAGGGGAAAACCAAAACCACAGTCTTATAGGTCTTGTCCCTTCCTCTACTATTTTTCTAGTTAAGAAGAACCCAATTTTATATATGGATTTAATATAATCTGTATTCTATGTGGAAAAAAAACCTAGAAATACCTTTTTTTTATTATAGAATTACAATTTTAAATATTAACTTAGTGTAGACAACATATCATATACAGTTATAGCACAATGAAAGAAGAAAAAAATTTAAACCATTTAATGATTGTTAATGAGGATAATTGAATTTGAATTAGGTTATTATTAAAACATTTATGATTTTAGAGAAACGAATATCAATCTACCAATGTTTTTCTTTATCATGAAGTTGAATGATGAGTCTTTTGTAATTAATTGAAAACTATACAACGTGTACAAAAAAAGGAGATTCACGTCTATGTTTCTTCACTTCTTTATTGTGATTTTTAGATAAAAAGTTTCAACATATATTTTATTCACATTAAAGAACATATGTAATATTCCATCTATTATTAGGAAGTGTAGATCCTTTAAATTTCAGTTTAAACCTTTCATTTTTTCTAGATGAAGGTTTCTATGTGTTTAACGATGGGTTCATGAGTGTACAAGAATTTTCAAGAACCCTAAGCTCTAGTTTTTATAGAAACATATAGGAAAGAACGGTTGGTGCATGGTTATTAATAACCATGTCTCTCAACCATGAATCCCTAGATAGTGAGAGAATAGTTTGATAAACCATGTTTAGTAGGATTCATGACTATGTGAAACCTTTAATAAATTGCAGGTATGATGATCGTGATTTTTTTATTTGTGTTCCAAACCATGATACAGGGTAGAGGTTTTGAATATTTCCAAATGAAAAATTTTGGAATGGTTTAATTGGTATGCACCTAATCGTGTGAAGATTTGTGTCTCATGGGTAGCGATCTTTCGTGGATGGTTTGTGGTTTTTCCAATGCTGTGGGCAAACCATGTTCCCTTAAAAAGTTTATAAAATTACTAATTTACCCTCTATTCCATTAAGTTAGTCATTTCTTCTTGCTCCATTATTTCCCCCATGCATTCCAGGTACATCCCTCTCTTTGGTTGATCCACCCTCTTATCTAGGATTGGTGAAAACTCTATTATACAGCCTTTGAATCAAATATATTCTATTATTTTGGATTCATATTGGTATGAACGTCAATCATTTTCCTTATTTCCTTTTATATTCTCACAATATGGAATATCAAATCCCAGTGAACTAATATGACTTATTGTTATGGTATTCATATATTTATATGATTTCATCCAATCAATCCAAACTTAGAGTCTAATAACAAATTCGGAGTTTACTACCAATCTAAGGTACGTGTTACATACTTTTTCCCATAAAGAATTTTCTTTATAGATCACACTATAGTGTCACCCATTGATCACTTCATGCATTTATTTTAAATTAATTATTACTATATATTGTGTTTTTAAAACATTTTTTAATTTTTTACTGACCCCTTTGACATGGTTAAAGTTCTCCATCCTCAACCCAAACCAACCCTTGAGGTGGTTTCGTTTGAACTCCTTTGACTATGCCACCCTTATAGTGTGATGTGATTTCCACCCATGGGTTGAAGCCTTATAAGTGAAATGGATTGAATGGAAATTGTAAGTGAGATGTATGGTCTCTTTCCTTGTAGATAATTATGTAACTGGTTGGTAAGGTGGCATGGACACTTACATGGACACCATTTTTATCACATGTGAGAGAATTGATTAATGATGAAATTGTGATGAATTAAATTGATATAGTCATGGAAACTAATATGAACCCATGATCCATGGTATAAACTATTAAATTATAATTCTTTCATATGGAACTAATATCCCAACATGGCACTGATGGCTTATCTATTTTGGATTCCTTGGATTATTACATTGGATTTGGATTTCGTGGACCGCCTCAGACATGCTTCTTATGATCCACCCTATCCTTTAACGAGTACCATTAAATATTTTTTCAAAAATGAATAAGATGGATGAACCATGGTACCTGGGTTCCTAGACAATGTAGGTCTACATTATACCGAGTTTTTTAGGGGTGATCTCAATAGACTAAAAGAAGACACCTTGTTCAATGACCTTGTGTCTTCGACCTCATTGTTTTGATACTTGAAACACCAAATGTATGTCATAGCTCATTCTTTACTAATGTGTATAGTCTCACTTCATTTATAGTCTAATATTTTCATCATATACTTCTATATTGTTTAGTGTTACATTATCCATTATAGCGTTAATCTTGTTATACCTAAACACTGCTACAACTTATATGCACTAACTAGATTTTTTATAGACATCATTAGCGGTGTCCTACTGATTTTATCTCACAACCTATTTATGGAACAGATTATTACTCATATAGAAGTCATGGATATAGGTAGGGATAATGGGAAACAACCAGTTGTTGATGCTTTCCTTGTTTTCTAGGATGGAGTATGGTAACATAAGAACATTATTCTGCTTGTGATGATATTGGAGATAGCTTGGGTCTTCTATAATTTTTTTTATAGAATGTTGTATATTACTACTTCCCCTATTTTTAATGTATTGTTTCCCGTTTGGTATAGCTCTATGGAATTATCATCATTATGTATAGGATATTGGATATAATTCTGCTATTTTTTATTTCTGTCTGACTATTGTATACAGATTTTTACTTAATCTATTATCTTATTATTAGGTCTATTTGTTCTTATTGTTCTTTTATTATTCCATTATGTTGTGATATGGACATGAGGGTATAGTCTCCCCACTAGACCATCAAAACCCATTCTTGTTATTCAACTTTTTTTGGCATATGGGGATGTTCTCTTAAGACCATGTTGCCAACCAAGTTCAACTTCTTATCAGTAAACCGGGTCCGAGATGAAAGAAAGTGGTATAATAGCCTATTTTCCATTTCTATTACTATTTTGGGATGGTAGAAAAGAGTCTTGAAATGTGCCAGAATTTGGAAATGATTATATTCCTGGGAGTAGCTAACCCATATAAAGGAAATTTCTAAATTATCTATGATGGGACTTATTGTTTTGAATTATTCCTATTATTTTTGTTCTCATTTCAGTAATGGGTGATGCAAATGATTTGTGTAATTTTTTGTTGATATAGTTGCGGTTTATCTTTTACCCATGGCCTAGTAGATAAAGGATTTATTTTCTCATGCTTCATTATAGCCACTTGGGGATTCACATGTCATGCATATTACATCCCATATTTATATTTGTTCATGCATTACCTACACTATTCCATATGATCCTTAATTTCTATACTTTAAATGTGTGAACATTTCTTATAAATAAAAATTAATTGGTTAATTGACTTGAGAACATAAACCTAATTGTTTTCCCTATGTAGCTTGATTATGGTACATTAGCTAACAAATTATCATATATTTGAGACATGATACATTAGTTGCATGGGATGAAATGTTATATTATTATTATTACATGTATTACAATTGAAATTTAAAGAGACTGTGTGAATCTATAATTTGGAAATGGTAATCCACCTAATTGAATCATAATAAGATATTGGTTGTAGTTAGATGACCTTTCAATTATAAAATCTATGCATGGGAATTTATAACATTGGAATGGTAACTTATATAACTGAGAAAATATATATATATATATATATATATATATTATACATAACAAAATTATGATTATAAAGAAATTAAATGATATGGTTATTGTTGAATGGGGATTCCAATGGGAAATTTAATGGTATTTTCCGCTAACACATGCAATTGAAACTCTATTTAATAGAACCTTTGAGTGTAATAGATAAAATTACCTTGACACATCCTTAGTAGTGGGTAGTTGGTAGTATCTATTATATTTCTTTAGAACATTGTATATCATTAAGACCTAGAATTAAGAGTATAAAAATAAGTGTTGACATTATATAAGAATCCTATATACATTTCCTATTTCTATATCTGTAATATTTATTATTGTCAATTATTTTATAATGATTTTGTGGTTTTTTTTGAAATATGTGATGATGAAAGACTTTATTCATGCACCAAGAGGATAGTAATGAACATTATCCATTGGTGGTGGGTCCGGATCCACTATTATTAACTCCTTAAGTTCTACATGCATCACTAGTTGTTATAAATGACTTGTGCCCTAATTCCAATTTTCAGGAAGTTTTCATAGGACTCATGTAGTGAACCTCAAGACCATCCCCCAATATGGAATATTTGATGTGGGAATTTCATCCATAGAATACACCTATTCTTTATGGTGAATGGTGGCCCCCAAGATACTAAGTCTTGGATTATGATCGTGCTATCAATTACCAATCATCTAGAGTCACCAGCTGAGAGGATGGTGAATCTTACAATGTATAAGAATAGATTTTCATCCAATAGATGGTAGTATATTTTTAACTATACTTGTCAGAATCGAGTTATAGTCCAAATATATATCGAGACCTCCTTCTATGACTACTCCATTACTAAGATTTTGAAGAATAATGGATCCCAGGAGTTTATTCAACTTCAATAGTGTTATATATTCATAATGGATTATTCATCACACTTTACTAAGAATTAAAATTTCTCTCTGACTCTCTCTAGTAATGAGTTGGTGAAAATTAGTAGAGTTTAGGATAGGATCATGTATTCCATCTGATCTCAACTGACGTTGTCTCATTTCATTACCATCCTTGAGAAAGTGAACCAGACTCTTATCATCAAGTGTATCCATAAAGATGATAAAGTTGTGAGGCATGATGGTTTAGTCCCTAAACAGGGAAGTAATTCATATGGTAATAGGAAGCCTCATTTTGATCTTTCCTAAGGTAGTAGTAGTAATAAGTGTTTTAAGTCAGATATTCATACGATATATCATCATTGTGGTAATATGGTCCATATGAAGAACCTATTAGATAGATTATAAGTTGAATACAGAGCCGGTGGTATGTTAGGGAATATTGAGAGGTTTTTAAGATATATCCACTTATATCTATTGGGAGACTGTTACCACCAGCTCTTCCTTTCAAAGCTGTATTTGTATATCCTCATCAGACAGGGAGATGGAGCACTACGAGCCATGATGGCCATGGGGGTTGAAGTGGACAAGGTAGAAATACCCTATATAAACAGTTATAGTAGAGAAATCCTACTATGAGATATCAAGTTATATGTCAAGACTTTAGAATGGTCTATGTTTTCTAGTTCATTAAATAACAAAGGAGTAGTGTGTTGGGCCATCTCCAGTTCAAGGTATAACTTTAGTAGTGTGCACTCTTTTTTCTGCTTAATCTGACACCAGATCCTCCCATTCTTTTATACATTTTTCCCCTTGAGATAGGTAGTTATTTATTTTTTTTAAACCACTTTCTTCTAGGGATGATATCTTTTGATATCATTATTTTGATGGAATTCTTTTCTCCTCACCATTATCATGTCATTTTTTACCTCCACATGTAACGACCCAAACTTTTATCAATACAACTTTGCCCTTGTTATAGTAATTTCATAATCATATAAAATAACATTAGGAAACCCAATGCCACATAATTCTTAAATAAAGTACTGTGTGACTTTTTAACATAAATTTACCACTTATTTGTTTTGAATTTCAAGAATATGACATTCACAGTTTTGATGAGTAAGATGATTGGAGGCCGATAGGACAAACTTAATTTTTAGTAAATAGTAATCTTCCCATGTGAATAGTAACATGAACATATGAATATTAATATGACCATTTTGAAATTTAAATCATCAAAAATAATAGTAACTTTACTCATGAATTTATAAATAAAATTTAGGAATCTTATAAGTGACCATATGACCATAGTTAAAGTATTTTTTTTGTAAGTCATAAATAATTAATTATAATTAATTAATTAATTCAAATGACATTTTTTAAAATGTTTTCATAAATTAACAATTTTATGTCTCTTGGTTTTATTATAATTTTATAATACCTTATGTAATTTTTGAAAGCATTATAAAATTAGTTTTAAATTTTAAATTTTTTAATTTTCAAGTAAATTTTGATTTTAATTAAAAACTAAAATTTTCAAATTAATATAATTATTTTTGAAAAATGGAGTTCACTTTTAGATTGTACATGTTTAAAATTTTTTGGGTGATTTTTTTATTTTTCTGATATACTTTAATTTTTTTGTGAATAATGAAATTTGCTAATTTACATAATATGATAAAAAATGAATTTCTGCATCATACTTGATTCATGGATGATTTAAATGGATATTGGTTAAAATATAAATTCACATATTACTATTTTTAGCCACAATAATCCTCACTATTCATCTCTTGTGGAAAATAATAAATTATCAAATATTATATTAAGAAAACCCTCTTTCCCTCCACTGTAAATATCACCCCTCACACCCTCATTTCTTCACACCTCTCACGATTAATTACATAACTAAATTATTCCCAATTAATCCCCCAAATATCTTTCCCCAAGTCTATATTCCCTTGGACTCCTCAAATTCCAAATCCTCTCTTATAAAGAGGTTCTCAAATGAGATAATCTCAAGAGGTAAATTCTTATTTCTGATTCTTTTATTTTCCTCGAAGTTACTTTCGTATATTTTTACCTACTCACCTAATTTTACCCAAATCTTATGATAACTCTAGTAACATACATATACTGTAATGATATTATTCTAATTGGATAGTTCATTATAATCTTACCTTCCCTCCCCTTTTATACTACAAATGAAAACACTATCTGAGATGTGTTAATTTATATCATTTATGGATGACAGGTATTCGATTTTTATTTCCATCGTATAGACTAGTCATGAAAAAATTCTAATAGTTGAAAAGGATCATAATGTATGTTTATTTATATTATTTGTTTTTTGGAATCCTTATACACTCATGATATAAAATAATAATACAAAACAAGTTCATTATGAACAAAACTGCCAAATTAATCCATGCATTTATCATTAAAATTTAATGTAATGATTCATCCTCATGGAATATAAATAATAATTATAAGATCATTAATGTATTTGAAATGCCACTAATAACATATATTAACAATTATGGATTTTTAACTACATTTCAAATGAACATCAATTCTTGAATAAAAGTTAATCGTTCATAAAAGCTGTGAAAATTAACACTCTTAAATAGCGAATTTAATCTCTATAACCATCCAAAGGTCCATAAAAGTACTTAATAAAAATATACTGAAAAAAATTATTTATTAAATTATATTTAATTGTTATTTAGTGGATCAAATGTCATTATACATGACATTAATGTGAATAAATCATTTGGACACAAGGTAAGGAAAAATTCTTGAACCCAACTCTATTTCTTTGGGTTTTCCATCTACAACCCTTTTTCGTTATGGATATTCCTTAAAAATAATTTATTCATCATTATCATACCTTTTAGGGGATATAAATTTCTTCTACATTATTTTATTAAAACTAAAATGTTTTATAAATGAACTCTTCTTCAAAATAAACACACCATTTTTACTTCTCTAAGATTGTTTCACTCATCACTCAAGGTTAATGGTTTTATGTCAAGAATGATATTACCTATTTATTTTTTGAACCCAATTTTTATGAATGTATGATTTATGATGTGAACCCCTTTTCATTCCATGGTTTATTTTATGTTCATTTTTGAAATATTTTCTATGTGGCATGCATGATAAGGTAAATGTAATGATGTGATAGGTGCGCCTGGAATTATATAGCATAATATGAATGTTTCAATTTTATGGGTGCACCCAGAATTATATGTACTCCAATGAATTGGGTAAAATGATTAATCTCAATAATTAAAGTGAAAAGATGTGTGAACATGATGCTTGCTTTTTTCAAAACTTTGTGTATTAGTTAACCACTTAGACATTATGTTTCAGTTTTATGGGTTTCCACATTCGATGTTTTTATATAAATGATGTTATGATTATGCTCACACGATGTTACATTGTTTCATGTTTTTATCATTCCTCTTACTAGACATTTGTCTTACCCATTTTTGATGTATATCCTCAGGTGACTGCATGTAATTAGAAGTAAACAAGGGTTGATAAGAAGATAGAGAAGTAGGAATTAAATAAATATTTATGCTTTATGTTATAAATTTTATGAATTGTACAAGTTTTCCCAAGACAATAGACCTTTGGGTCCTCATTGTGTAATGATTTTATGTTCTTTATAATTAAAATGATATAAATTAAATGTAAGAAAATCTGGGTCTCTATACCATAGTGTTACATTTTCAACACTAAATGGTGATAAATAAATAGGGTTAATAAGATATCCCAGTGAGTTGAGATGGACCTAAGCATTATCAGCTGGGTGAAATGAAAACCCAATTTTCTAGTATTTACCTAGATCATGAAGGAATTTTCTGTGAATATTTTCATCCTATAGTCAATCTTTTAAGGAATATATTCCCCGAAAAAAAATCGGGATATCTTCTAAGATATTGGTAGATTGTACTTCTGAGATAGTGCCTCCAATAGCACTAGTATTCCTTAAACCTTATAGGATTACTAATATTGAGTTATAGTAGATTAAAAGGTATAAATATTATTTTTAAAATAAGGGTTTTATATAACCTAGTACATTACCATGGGATTCACCCATGATTTTCACCTAGAAGGCACATGGGGCCCTTGCGCATTGTATTGATTACCCAAAAATTAAACTAGCTAAAGAATGATGGCCTATATCCATTACCTAGAATAAAAAATATACATGAACACCTGTAATAGGATAGGCTTTTCTTGACTATTTATTTGAGGTTAGGCTACCATCGAGTGTAATTCATGTGTTCCAATATTCCTTGCATAACAATCCAAAAATGATATAACATGTATCAATATTTTTTTATCTCATTCAATCTTATGAACATTCCAGTAGTTTTCATGGACCTGATAAATTGGGGTTTCCATTATTATCTAGATTTATTAGTATTATTCATTTTGGATGATATCTTTTTTGTAATATCATAATCGATATCAACATTACAAACATATAGAGACTATACTAAAGGCATTGAGAGAGCACCAGTTGTATGATAATCCTACGAAATGAAATTTTTGGGTCGATAAGGACCCTGTATTGGGTCACATTATCTCCAAGGCAATAGTATATGTGGACCCTTATAAAGTGAGATCCAATGATTCATGGGATCATCCAAGGAACTTATTTTACAAACATAGTTCCTTGGTGGTAGCTAGATATTATAGAGGTTTTATTCAGATCTTCTCATGCCTGGAATCACCTCGTATGAGATTAACTAAAAATTTTGTCAAATTTGTATAGTCTGAATCATGAACGAATACGTTTTTTTATTTGAAAGCATGATGGACTTCATAATTACTCCTAATTCTTCTAAAGATAGGAAGAGGATATATAGTTTATTTTGGAGCTTTAGGAATCATTCTAGGAGAAGTTATGATGCATGCTGAGCATGTCATAACATATGGGTCTTTTTAGTTGAGTCCTTATGAGGGAAATTAGTTAACAAATACCCTAAACCTAGAAATTGTGGTTTGTGACTCACATTGTTGGAGGAAATATTTTTTGGTAAAGGGGGTTGTGGTTCATATAGACCACAGAATCCTCAAATACATATTCACCCAGTGTGACTTGAACCTTAGAAAATGTTGTTGGGAAGAATACCTTAAATTACTCAACATTGAGATTAAATATGTATCTAGAAATTGAAATGTGATGAAATATAATCTATATAGGAAGACTAAGACACACACTATTTAGGAGGACAATAATGAATAGTAGTCAATGCCATTTTTTAGACGATTTTGGAGGTGAAAATTTTTCATGGGTATCATGTACATGAATTTTTATCCATAACCTCTTAATTTATTCATATAGTGAAAATGAGGTAGATTTATAGTCCTGGGGGCTTCATATTTGGAGAGATAATTTTAGGAGAGGACAGACCACTAGGTTGGGTCATTGACAGGGTTCAGTTTTTGTGCATTCATGGATGTGAATTGGTGTCTTTAGAAATCAAAGTGGAATTAATGAGAGAGTTTCATGCCCCCAATTTGGAAGTGAATATCGTTCATACCCAAATGTAATGTTACTTAAACCATTAATATTGGTGTCCTTGTATGAAAATATATATTTTCAGTTCTATTACTTTGTGTTCTAGCTATCATGTGGTGAAAGAAGAACACCAGTGGCCAGCAGGGGTTTTTCAACCATTTTCCAATCCAGAGCAGAGATGGGATGATGTCACTATTAATTTTTTTATGGTATTAGATAGGTCACCTTCAAGATGTGACATAGAATGGGTGATCTTTGAGAGGTAGTAAAAGGTCACCCACTTCCTTCCCATTCAAGAGACCTTTTTAAGTGATTGTATAGTAAGGATATATGCTAGAGAGATCATATACCTTTAGGGAGTTCCTCATACTATCATATAAGATATATATTCTCAATTAATTTTGTGGTTATAGTATGGGTTACATACAGAACATGGATCATACTTACACCTGGGTATAGTCTATCACCCACTGACCAACAGTCAATCCGAGTGTAACACCCCAAGATTTCATAGTGTGTTATTTCTTCAAAATAATTCAATAACTTTCACTACACGCAACACCGAGTTCAATCACACCATGACTTACAAAAAAATGCCATTCAAAAGAGGTTATGAATAGTATTATCTAAATTTTAAACTTTATATAATCCTTATAATTTTTCCATATTATGAGTATCTTAGACATAATGCAAGAACAAATTCATTTTCAATATTGCACTTTTATCAACTTTTAATAGTGAACCCTTTTTAAATACAATATTTTAAACTTCGTGACTAAATGGGGGACATCAAAAAAAATTTAAAATGAAACATCCCAAGCTTCCACAGTACGCTTTCCTTTGAATAATACAGTAGCGTGTGTTGTACGCAACTTCGAGTTCTAACACACACCACAACCAATCAAACTAGCCGTTATGAATAGTAATAACTACTTTTTTAAATTTATATATATTTTATATTTCAAAATGGACTTCATTTTTGGATTCGGAATATCTAATTTAGCCTAAGGTTAAATTTTGGTACTTTTCGGATAACTTTCATATTTTGATGAATAGTGAAAATTACTAAATTTTAATTAAAAACAACTTTTTTAATCAAAATAATTAATAGTGATAAATTATGAATTTTATTAGTTTTAAAGTATATTTAGAATATATTTTTACTATTTAATATAATGTTGGTCATTGGACATAATTTTACAATTAAACCAAACATAAACAAGTGTCAATCTTTTGATAGTTATTATCTCTTAAAACACGCTTTTTGTTTTGACAGCGGGAATTAATTTTAAATTAATTTCTGCCACTTCTGTGTTTAGAATTTAGGTAAATGGATTCCATATTTGGAATCAGGATGTTCAAATTGTGTAAATAGGTAACTTTTATTTTTAGACATTTTGAATAATTACTGCGGTAAATATGTTATTTACCATGGTTAAGGGTAAATCCGGTAAATAAGGGTTAAAAAAATAATATTATAATAATACTAAATTACCCTAAAACGTGTCTTAACACTATTGGTTGATACATGGCCGACCATTGGCATCTTTGTGTCAATTTTGGGACCCCATGGATCCACTTGTAAGTGATAATGACACTTTATTTTAATTAAAGTCAAAAATAATACAAAAATGACACAAGCATATATCTTTTAGCAAAACAATTGTTACATAGGGTTATATAAGTTGGATTTTAGATTATAAATATTCATTAGAAAGATAAAAAGATTTCCTACATAATGATATTTTATTTATAATTTTTAGACATTAAATAATTTATTTTATTTATGACACAATGATGATGCAGTAATTACTATAATAGTGAAAAATTAAAATAATTGATATTATAAATACCCAAAAATATATAATATGAAACTTTTAATGAATTAAACTAATTTTCTAGGATAATATGATATATTAGGATTGATTTAATTGACTTTGTTCGAAGTAATCAATCTGTTATGAGTTTCACAAAAATCAACTGTTGAATAGTGTCAAAATTGACATAAAAGAGTTCTTAAAACAAATATTATATTATTAATTGATATTAAATTCCTAAAAATCTAAGGTTCGGCCAAGAGACTTATATTATGATAGGTTAATCATTAATGGACCACTTGGGGGTCGCTTGGATGTATATAGTAAGTTTATTAACCACAATATATAAAAATACAAAGAGACATTGTAAAAGTGAAACTAATTAACTAAGAGTTAATACTTAAAGATAAGGTTAATATAAGTACCCAAACCTGTCTAAATTCTATTGGTTGAGTGGTTTTCGACCTATCCCCACCTTAACCTTTGAATGATCAACTTTGGAGCCATTAGAAACCGAATATTAATTTATTATAAATTAATATTTCTAGCTTTTCCAAAGGTGCCCCTCACCCCTCTTATAAAAGGGCACTCCTCCTTCTCATTTCTTCACACCTTCAAAGCCTTTTGGTTCGGCCAAACTCTGCCCAAATACTCTCCCAACATCCCTCACTACAACCTAGAGGCCTTAGTTTGATCAGAAAGCCAACCTAAGGATCCCTTTTGATCAAATCAAAAGGAAGAACCCGAAGAAGAGGAGGTTAACCTACCCCAACCAAGGAAAAGTACAAGGTAAGGGTTATTTCACAATCTCTTCATTATCCGAGGTTGTTTATATGTAATAATCTACTGGGATCTCTTTATCATCCACATCCATGTTTCTTAAAAATGTATTTCAAAACATTTTTACTATTTACAAGAATATGGGTTAAAGTCATTTATACCCTTTTTTGACTTTTTATAAGAGGTTTATAAAGGAATCTTTCCGTCGTTTTCAAAACAAGGTCCTTTTTAACCTTTTCGACAGAATTGAGGTAAGAATGTTTTTTTTTACTTATACGGCGGGTGCGGTTATTTTCCGCCGTTATAAAATCGTCGAAGCTTTCCATACAAGCTTATAAGAATATTTTCAAAGAAAATGTTTTATTTTATATGGATCTTAAATGATTTCAAAATAAAAGGAGATACTTCTTTAAAAAGAATTTTGATTTCATCTATGTCAACATCCTTTGATGGATTTTAAGATTATTTGAAGTTGATTTATTATGATACAAAAATTCTATATTTAATTGAAGGTTTTGTGATATGTTTGACTGTGGATGTGCTATTTTTATACCATTCATAGTTTATGGTGAAATTATTGACATTTCGTATGCTAGTTTTAATCCGAATGTTTATGTTATATTTCAAACTTTTCTTCAGATGAATGTGCTAAACAAGTATGTTCCGGGTTGGGGACCGGTAAAAGTAAGCCCTCCAGGTTGGGGACTGGTAAAAGTAAGACCTCCAGGTTGGGGACTGGTTAAAGTAAGCCCTCCAGGTTAGGGACTGGTAAAAGTATGCCCTCCGGGTTGGTGTCCGGTTATTAGAGGCACTCCGGGTTGGTGTCCGGTTATTAGAGGCACTCCGGGTTGGTGTCCGGTTATTAGAGGCACTCCGGGTTGGGTTCCGGTTAGAAGTAACCCCTAGGTCTTGGGATGAGGCCTAGACAAAGAAATTAACGTTTAGCATTATGCATTCCAACATTATGAAAGTGGTTATTGATTTTTGCATGTGATTATTCGATTAGTAGAATATCCATGTGAATAAGTAAATGGCATTATTTCATTTTACTTTTGCCATACTATGTTGAAGTTCAAGTTTAAAAGGCTTTTGTTTTAGTAATTCATTTCCTTAAATGTTTACGCTTATTTTGAATGTTCCGCTATATTGTTATCCTTACTGGGCATTTGAGCTCACCCCTTTTCTATGTTTTATTTTTCCCAGGTAGTGAAGAAGTAAATTATGATTGACTTGCAGGGATATTATGAGGGGTTAATAGTGTGGATATGAAGACTTTGTTGTAGTAGTAGTTTTTCACTTTGAAATGTAATGTAAAACTTTATGTTTATATCTAGTGTTTCCAAGGCTACTAAACTAATCGGTCTTTCGAGATTTGATCTTTCTTGTGATCATGCCAATGTTACGAAGTAATGCACCGACTCTGGGTAGCTGGGGTCGGGGCGTTACAGTTGGTATCAGAGGAAGTTTAGTACAAACCTTGGAATCTAGATTTAGATAAACTCTGATTATAGCACGTAGACCTAAGATGAACTTTGAGGATTAGTATAGAAGAACTTCCTAGAATTTTGGTATTGTAAAGATTTTGTGAGTTTTCCGAGCAATACATCCCTGTCTGGATACGAGCAGGTAGAGGCGGCTCTGGCACATATGTACCTAGGGGTAAAACCCGAAAACACCGCTTTGAGCTAGACTCGAACGGGAACTGGTGCACGACAACGGGCCTTGCTGCACTCTTGGTTACGACACTCCTGGGGGATATGCTTAGGATAAATCTCATTTTCTTTACAAATCATTATGAAGGGTTTATGTGTATATACTTCCTCAAAGAAAACATTTTTATGATTATGGATTATATCCATAAATAGTTAAATTTATGTTAAGTGTTTTATAAGTATGGGATTATGTATTTTGATTCATAAACTGATCTAGTTTATGCCATTGTTTAGAAATGGCGCCCAGTAGAAGGAATGGGAACTCCAGAAATGCACATGATCCAAAGAGAAGGAAGGATCATATCTTTCATGGTCTTAAGCTAGAATTGATAAGAGAAATAGTCTCCCATGTATTATCATCATATGAAGAAATAATATCATGTGTTGATAAGATAAGTAAAGAGTTTACTGAGTCCTATGGCTTTGAAGGGAAGCAAGAGAAGAAAAGGATGGAAGAGAGAAAATTGGATAAAGGGAAGAGGGAAAAGAAGAATTTTCCCATATGTGGTAACTGTGGGAAGAAACACCCTGGAACTTGCCTGAAAGGAATGGGAGTTTGTTATAAGTGTGGAGGAAAAGGGTACAAAGTACGTGACTGCAAGGGTGAGAAAATGGTTTCAAATGTACAATGCTTCATTTGCAAGGAGTTTGGACACTACGCGAACCTATGCCCCAGTCATCAGAATATGCCGCAAATGATGCTATTGGATAATAATCAAGTTATGATACTACCACAGATGAAGAGGAATGATTAGAGTTCTTATGTTGATTATGTCAATTGAGTGTTGTATCAACAATGTACTTGTTACAATAATCATGGAGTATATAAGGATTGTACTGCAGTACTATTTCATTAAAGACTTGAGATAGTGTGGAACAAAGAAAAGTGACTCAATAGAAGGATAAATTTTTGGAATATATATGGTTGAGAGAATGATAAATCATAATATGGTTCTGATACCGAGTTATTTATTTTAGAATAATACATGATTGATTTGGATAAATTATATTGGATATTCTTGACTACCTTGAAACCGATTAATGATTTGTATATTCCATCATTTTTGGGGTTTAAAACATTTTTTTTTTGATTGATGAAATATATCTAGCATTCTATATGAAATAAGGGAGCATGAATATAATCAATAAGGAATATGGTAATTCAGGATGTTTCAGTGTATTAGAAGAATACAAGATGAAGGTATTCATATGCTATTACGGGGTAAAAAGGATCTACATTATGTTTACCTTTCTTATAAATGTTTGACTGTGAGTTTGGATAGAAGTATTTTGGATAGTTCTAGTTTGTATTATTTTCGATTTCCATAAAAGGACAACACGGAGGTCGGGTGGCAACCCGTCGCGTCCGACAAGGCCGCAAGACTTGAACCCGCAACCGAAGGGCGACAAGGGTGTATCACCTACCACTATCCCACGAGATGTCCTAGATTAAATAAAGTAGTTTTTTAAAAGATCTGGTAGATGAATTATAAATTCGTTTATTTTGGAACCCTCTATGAATAGTATAAATAGAATTTTTTTTACGAGTGAATGATGAGTTTTTGGTAGAAATTTATTAAGGGATAAAACTCTAATTTTAAAGTAAGTATATATCCTTATGATATTAGCCAATCTCATAAATAAATTCCTCATCATTAAGAAAAGGAACTTAGAACAAAAATGTTGTCCTAGATGGTACCTTAGATCATCACTAACTTATGGCTTTGGGATTGTTGGCCTTTTCATAGCCATGTTCTCTACCACTCTCCATCAGATAATTGATGGTTATATTTCTCCTCCATATCCATATTTTCCTACATGGAACCCTAGTATGTGTTATTTTCGGTAATCTTCATACTTTCCATTCTTTATTTTAAATAGAGGCCTCATTAATTCATTTTTCGATGTGGGATTTCAACTAAGATATTTTGAAACATCAAAAATGTGTCATCCCAATATCCTATGTTTTGTTGAACCGATGGTATTTCAAATCATCATAGATTGATGAGTTTAAGGACCTCATTTTTATACTTTTTTGTGATTTATGACCTCAATAACTACCTATAAATATTTACGTTTTTCCTCCAATTATATGTCTCTAATTACCACCAATGTTCTCCTAATCGAGATCATAATTTGGTGGTGACCCTTTCATTTCTCTTTTCCTCATATTAAGACTAAATTTTAGTAACCCTATTTCCGATGTGGGTTTTCCCACAAATATATTTTCTATTTTCAACCTTTTATTTTCGAAGAACAATTTCAAATTGCGAGGACGCAATTTATTGAAGGAGGGGAGAATGTAACACCCCAAGATTTCATAGTGTGTTATTTATTCAAAATAATTCAATAACTTGCACTACACGCAACACCGAGTTCAATCACACCATGACGTACAAAAAAATGCCATTCAAAAGAGGTTATGAATAGTATTATCTAAATTTTAAACTTTATATAATCCTTATAATTTTTCCATATTATGAGTATCTTAGACATAATGCAAGAACAAATTCATTTTCAATATTGCACTTTTATCAACTTTTAATAGTGAACCCTTTTTAAATACAATATTTTAAACTTATTGACTAAATGGGGGACATCAAAAAAATTTAAAATGAAACATCCCATGCTTCCACGGTACGCTTTCCTTTGAATAATACAGTAGCGTGTGTTGTACGCAACTTCGAGTTCTAACACACACCACAACCAATCAAACTAGCCGTTATGAATAGTAATAACTACTTTTTTAAATTTATATATATTTTATATTTCAAAATGGACTTCATTTTTGGATTCGGAATATCTAATTTAGCCTAAGGTGAAATTTTGGTACTTTTCGGATAACTTTCATATTTTGATGAATAGTGAAAATTACTAAATTTTAATTAAAAACAACTTTTTTAATCAAAATAATTAATAGTGATAAATTATGAATTTTATTAGTTTTAAAGTATATTTAGAATATATTTTTACTATTTAATATAATTTTGGTCATTGGACATAATTTTACAATTAAACCAAACATAAACAAGTGTCAATCTTTTGATAGTTATTATCTCTTAAAACACGCTTTTTGTTTTGACAGCGGGAATTAATTTTAAATTAATTTCTGCCACTTCTGTGTTTAGAATTTAGGTAAATGGATTCCATATTTGGAATCAGGATGTTCAAATTGTATAAATAGGTAACTTTTATTTTTAGACATTTTGAATAATTACTGCGGTAAATATTTTATTTACCATGGTTAAGGGTAAATCCGGTAAATAAGGGTTAAAAAAATAAAATTATAATAATACTAAATTACCCTAAAACGTGTCTTAACCCTATTGGTTGATACATGGCCGACCATGGGCATCTTTTTGTCAATTTTGGGACCCCATGGATCCACTTGTAAGTGATAATGACACTTTATTTTAATTAAAGTCAAAATGAATACAAAAATGACACAAGCATATATCTTTTAGCAAAACAATTGTTACATAGGGTTATATAAGTTGGATTTTAGATTATAAATATTCATTAGAAAGATAAAAATATTTCCTACATAATGATATTTTATTTATAATTTTTAGACATTAAATAATTTATTTTATTTATGACACAATGATGATGCAGTAATTACTATAATAGTGAAAAATTAAAATAATTGATATTATAAATACCCAAAAATATATAATATGAAACTTTTAATGAATTAAACTAATTTTCTAGGATAATATGATATATTAGGATTGATTTAATTGACTTTGTTCGAAGTAATCAATCTGTTATGAGTTTCACAAAAATCAACTATTGAATAGTGTCAAAATTGACATAAAAGAGTTCTTAAAAAAAATATTATATTATTAATTGATATTAAATTCCTAAAAATCTAAGGTTCGGCCAAGAGACTTATATTATGATAGGTTAATCATTAATGGACCACTTGGGGGTCGCTTGGATGTATATAGTAAGTTTATTAACCATAATATATAAAAATACAAAGAGACATTGTAAAAGTGAAACTAATTAACTTAGAGTTAATACTTAAAGATAAGGTTAATATAAGTACCCAAACCTGTCTAAATTATATTGGTTGAGTGGTTTTCGACCTATCCCCACCTTAACCTTTGAATAATCAACTTTGGAGCCATTAGAAACCGAATATTAATTTATTATAAATTAATATTTCTAGCTTTTCCAAAGGTGCCCCTCACCCCTCTTATAAAAGGGCACTCCTCCTTCTCATTTCTTCACACCTTCAAAGCCTTTTGGTTCGGCCAAACTCTGCCCAAATACTCTCCCAACATCCCTCACTACAACCTAGAGGCCTTAGTTTGATCAGAAAGCCAACCTAAGGAGCCCTTTTGATCAAATCAAAAGGAAGAACCCGAAGAAGAGGAGGTTAACCTACCCCAACCAAGGAAAAGTACAAGGTAAGGGTTATTTCACAATCTCTTCATTATCCGAGGTTTTTTATATGTAATAATCTACTGGGATCTCTTTATCATCCACATCCATGTTTCTTAAAAATGTATTTCAAAACATTTTTACTATTTACAAGAATATGGGTTAAAGTCATTTATACCCTTTTTTGACTTTTTATAAGAGGTTTATAAAGGAATCTTTCCGTCGTTTTCAAAACAAGGTCCTTTTTAACCTTTTCGACAGAATTGAGGTAAGAATGTTTTTTTTTAACTTATACGGCGGGTGCGGTTATTTTCCGCCGTTATAAAATCGTCGAAGCTTTCCATACAAGCTTATAAGAATATTTTCAAAGAAAATGTTTTATTTTATATGGATCTTAAATGATTTCAAAATAAAAGGAGATACTTCTTTAAAAAGAATTTTGATTTCATCTATGTCAACATCCTTTGATGGATTTTAAGATTATTTGAAGTTGATTTATTATGATACAAAAATTCAATATTGAATTGAAGGTTTTGTGATATGTTTGACTGTGGATGTGCTATTTTTATACCATTCATAGTTTATGGTGAAATTATTGACATTTCGTATGCTAGTTTTAATCCGAATGTTTATGTTATATTTCAAACTTTTCTTCAGATGAATGTGCTAAACAAGTATGTTCCGGGTTGGGGACCGGTAAAAGTAAGCCCTCCAGGTTGGGGAATGGTAAAAGTAAGCCCTCCAGGTTGGGGACTGGTTAAAGTAAGCCCTCCAGGTTAGGGACTGGTAAAAGTATGCCCTCCGGGTTGGTGTCTGGTTATTAGAGGCACTCCGGGTTGGTGTCCGGTTATTAGAGGCACTCCGGGTTGGTGTCCGGTTATTAGAGGCACTCCGGGTTGGGTTCCGGTTAGAAGTAACCCCTAGGTCTTGGGATGAGGCCTAGACAAAGAAATTAACGTTTAGCATTATGCATTCCAACATTATGAAAGTGGTTATTGATTTTTGCATGTGATTATTCGATTAGTAGAATATCCATGTGAATAAGTAAATGGAATTATTTCATTTTACTTTTTCCATACTATGTTGAAGTTCAAGTTTAAAAGGCTTTTGTTTTAGTAATTCATTGGCTTAAATGTTTACGCTTATTTTGAATGTTCCGCTATATTGTTATCCTTACTGGGCATTTGAGCTCACCCCTTTTCTATGTTTTATTTTTCCCAGGTAGTGAAGAAGTAAATTATGATTGACTTGCAGGGATATTATGAGGGGTTAATAGTGTGGATATGAAGACTTTGTTGTTGTAGTAGTTTTTCACTTTGAAATGTAATGTAAAACTTTATTTTTATATCTAGTGTTTCCAAGGCTACTAAACTAATCGGTCTTTCGAGATTTGATCTTTCTTGTGATCATGCCAATGTTACGAAGTAATGCACCGACTCTGGGTAGCTGGGGTCAGGGCGTTACACCGAGCATACGATACAAGTGTTAGAGGACTTGCTTCGGGCATAAATCCTTAATTTCTAGGGTTCTTTGGAATCAAATTAACTTATTGGTAAACTTTCATATAATAAGATCTTCCATTGATGAAATAATGATATCTCAATATAAGGCCATATATGGTAGGTCAGGGTGATCACCCATGTGATGGTTAGAGTTAAGAGAGGCAGTGCTATTAGGAGCTTGTCTCATTTAGGGGACATAGAAATAGGTATATCTTATCAGGAAGTGTATGGATATAGACCAGTCTAGTAAGAATTTGTATTTCCATATCCATAAAAAACTATAGATTTTATGTTTGAGGATCATGTCTTCTTACCTGCCACACAAAGATTGGTGCATTAGAATATTCAGAAATAAGGGCAGCTAACACCTATATTTTTCATGCCTTTTGACATTTTTAGGGATTCGTGCTAGTAGGATATTAGTTGCAGTAACTGTAGAGGTAATAGTATATTCAAGATGTATTCCTTTTTTTAGAACATAATTTTTACTATTAAAACATGTCTCATATCCTTCATCCTGATGAGGTTAAGTTAGATATTGACAGTTATTTTTAAAGAACTCTATTTGTATCATTGATTGAAGAACAAAGGCTCTTTGAGGAAGGTTTTTTACATCATTTTGCTTTATATGGTAGCATTATCATGTAGAGGATGAGACCTAGGAGTGAGTGGGTAATATACATGCTTAGTTGTTGGCACAATTCTCAAACAATTCTTTAGCACCCTTAGAAGGGAAACTTGGGGATGATTTATTTTAATCTAATAAGATAGTAAGATCATGTATTTTCATATTACGTATATATACTATACATTTTAGTTTAAAATTTTAATTTTATCTATATTATTGTCCCTAAGGGTTTCAAAAAGGGTTCAACATCACACTGGACTTCTTCATATCCCAGATATTTGGTTTTTTTAGAAATATGAAAAGAATCATGGTTGGAACATGGTTAGTAATAACTATGTGGATAAAATATTCGACCCTATAAAGAGGGATCATGGTATGATAATGTGTGGTAGTTCTCACACCTATGTGAAACCTCTAATAAATTATACGCATTTTGTAAATGGTTGGTGCGTGGTTTTTTTAACTGTGGGACAAACCATGTGAGGGTTTTAGGTTTTGGATTGTGTCATATTCAGGATTTTTTTACAATTTATAAACCATGTTCCGAACCATGTGTGTCAATGAGACTCATGGGAACTTATGGAACATATTTTTCAAAAACGTTTTCCTACCATGTGAGAAAACCATGAAACCCATAAAAATTAGTTCATATTACAATTTTACCATCCCTTCAATTATGTTAATCCTTTCTTCTTAATATCTTATGTCTCTCTTGCATAATAGCCCTAACCCTTGCATTCTTGGATACAAACTCTTCTTTAAGGATGGTTATAACTCCTCTATATGGCCTATGATTAAATTTTGTCATGTCTTGTTGGATTTATATCAGAAATGTCTTCAATCCTCTTTCTAACTTCCGTTTTTAATCTTTTTGTATTCAATTATTAATTGTTGAATGCTAATATGCCCAATTTTTATGATATTGGTCTATTTATACAATTAATTCCATTAGATATTGAGTTAAATTCTAATAAAATATGCAGATTCTACTACCCTTCTAAGGTTGGTGGTATATATTTTACCCTTAAGGGCTTCATTTTTATATTTCTTACCACCGTGTCACTTGCTGGACTCATCGTGCTTTGCTTTTAAAATGAGTAATATCCTAAATTAAATGTTATAAAAAAATCTCTATTTAGCCATTTGAAATAGTTTTAGGTCACTGACCTCCACCCAAACCACCACTTTAGATGGTTTATTTTGAACTCCTATGACTATGACACCCCTTTTCATGTGATGTGCTTAACTCCAATGATTGAAATCCATATATGAAATGAATTGGGATATAAAAGGTTCAATAACTCTTAGACCATGATGAATTATAATTGAAATGGAATAAATTAAAATTGTAAATGAGATGGATGATCTCCCGACTTGTAGATAATAAGGTAATTAGCATGGACACTAATATGGACCCAATTTTTATCTCTTGTGAGTTAATTTAATGATGAAATCAATGTGATAAATAAAATTGATAAGGGAATATAAAACAACATGGCCCCTGATCCCTTATATAAAATGTAAAATTATGATGCTTTGTTATGGAACTGACTTCATTGTATAGAACCGATGATTTATTTATTTTGGATTGCTTGGATTATTACCAAGGATACATCTTTCTTGGACTACCTCAGAGTTTCTATTTATACTCCACTGAAGTCTTGACAATGTAAAATTAAAGATGTTACCTATACATGAAGAGGATTCTTTGTATTTGGTCCCTATGATTCTAGACCATGTAGATCAAAATTATACAAAGTTTTATATTGATGATCCCTATAGACTCGAAAAGGATTCCTCGGTCAATTGCCATCGGTCTTATCCCTATTAGGTCTAATACTTGTAAAACATGGCATATTTCATACAAAACTATTTACTCTTTTCTAAAATATATTTTAATTTATAGAGTATTTTTCACTTTAGGTACTTGTAGATTTTGTAGTGTCACCTAATCATTTATATAATTAATCCTACTCTACCTACACATTTCAACTTAAACGAACTGACTAGGTTTTTTATAAACTCCATTAGTGGTAAACTACTGAGTAAATATCACACCCTATTTACATCGTCGATTGGTACCTTTATAGACTTCATGGATATAGTTATGGATAAGGTGACTAGGCTTACTATTAACACATGAAGTTTGTGCTAGGATGGAGTACGGGAGCAGTGGACCAAGTTTATGCTCTCAATTCTATTAGAGGTATCTTGAGTATTTTTTTCCATTTCTATATAGCATGTTTTATATAACTATTTCTCTATTTCCAAGGTATTTTTTCCCTTTTTGATTAGAACCATGTAATGATGATCATCTTTTATAGTATATTGGATATAGTTCTGATGTTGTTTATGATTTTATAACTATTGTATCTGGACGATTCACTTATTCTTATTCCTTATTATTATTTTTATTTATACTACTTATTATTTTGTTATACATTTGTTTTTCTTCTAGATCATGAGGGTAGAGTCTCCCCACCACACCATCATAAACCCTCACTACTAGTCGGTGGGATCTGATGTGTTTAGGGAGGTGCACTTCAGGCCATGTAACCAACATAGTTTGGTTACTTATGAATAAGATGGGTTAATGATGTCATTCCATGATCCATGCAAAGTCCTTCACCCTAGTACACCAGATCAAAAGGTTAAATTACAAAATTGGATATGTATATATGAAATCACAGACCAATAGACCGAATAGTTTAGTAGTATTTTTAAATTAGATGCATGCTAAAATTCAAAATTATATTTGAAAAAAATAATACATCATCATATTTTAGCAAAGAACACCATTTATTCCCTTTAGTATAAACATGTATATAAATCATAATAAACTTACTAGAATCATATGGAAAGGAAAAATATGAAACATGAGATCTCATAGGCTTCGTAAGGGTATACGTACAACATATACTAATAAGGAATGAATAATATGAAATGAATAAATAATGATTAAAAAATTATATTATAATAATAACATTTGAAATTAACTTATACATGGATAAAAATAACTATTAAAATAATCTCATTGACATCAACAAATTATTTCATAATGATGTAATGCATAGTGTGGGACAACAGAAAATTATAGTTGTGGCCATGTTCTAAGATATCTTACCTAAATGGGTACAGCCTTGTCTGAATGTCAAATATAGTTTGTCTTGTGATACCTATCAATTAATAATTGATAAATATAAGTTTTTTCTCATATATCACTTAATAATTTCAATTCATTAATCTTTTGAATAAAAAATATAATTTAATCAATAATAGTGTGTATTAGAAGAACTAAAATCCATAACCTCAATACATTCTATGTTCAAAATTATCATAAAACATCCAAATATAAATGGTTGATGGAATCATTAGAGCATATCCTCTATATATTATTCAAAAGGCTATTGAAATAGATGAAAGTACATTAAAATATCATTTAAATTTTGATGAGGAAAATTATCTTTTAACATAGATATCACTTTTTCAATGTCTAAAAATGCATCTTAAATATTAATGAAAAAATTTTATTCGAAGGAAAACATAATAAATTTTAAATTAATCATTAACTGAAGTACTTATCATAACATAGAAAAATTTTATAAAATGCTTATATGATAAAAAAACGTTCCATTAAAACTTCTATAAGAAGGTTAAAAAGTACCTAGTTCAAAAAAAAATAAGATTCCTTTTAAACCATTTCATAAAAATTTACTCATGGGAAAAAAATTAATAAATCATTGGATAATTTTAAAATTTTATTTTATATGTTTTTATGTAAATATTGACTTGGAAGAGAAATATTTGTGACCGAGTAGAAAAATACAAGGTGGGTTTTTCTTAAAAATATTATTTTTGTATCTTGAGTTCTTAAAGAGTGGAAAATGAAAGGAAAACATCTAATTAATATAAATATACATAAGAAGAAAAAATATGATGTGTTTAGGATATAAATAAAAAATAATTCCCCCAACAGAGAAATAAACATAAACAACCTAAATACTAATGAGATTGTAAAATGACATTTTACCTCATGTTTGAATTCCATTGAATGTGTCTGAACAAATGATATAATAAATATATACTTAATATTTATTTATTCTAGTAAAATATTAATACATATCATACTATATTTGATTTACATATAATATTCTATCACCCTTTTATTAAAAATTATGTTTTGAAATCATTCTTCCAGGTAATAACTTATTCGTTTTTCATATATATTTTAGTTCGGTAGTTTCGATCCTTATAATTTGATCAGGGTTACATCAAATATATAATTTGAATAATAATATAAATATAATATATATTAATTATATAAATAACCAGGTTCATTCATGAAATTTATATATAGAAAATTGAATTACACCATTCATGGAAACGGTAGGGTATACGCATGCATTAACGATGTTTCCATTTTTCATGGATAGAACAAACGATATATAAATCATAATTATCATTTATAGAAAAATTATTATATCACATATATCTAATAGATTCAATAAATTTTTTATTATTATGATCCATATCAAAATTAAATGGAAACGTGTCAAATTGCATCTTGGTGGTACTAGTCTACACATATACTCGATAAACCTTATTATTTTCCAAAGGATTGGAAGATATAAAGGTAGATGTGATATTATAATTAATGAATTATAATTATTTCATAAATATATTATAGAATTATATATTTTAAATCCATATTTATATCCATCAATGAGATCCAATGATGGAAAAAGAATTGCAATGATTCTCCTGGTAGTAGTCCATTGTACGCATGATCAACAGTTCCATTAGCCATTTATGGAAGAGGATATGGATATAGGATATATAATTTAAAAAATAACATATAAGTATAAGGTATATACTGGTTTTATTATTTAATCATAGTAAACAATATTGTAATTAGGTTTCATATGAAATAAAACAATAATTCATAGTTAAGAATTATATCTCTTCTTCGAAGAACCTTTTTAGGTTTATACCTATAGAATTTCTATGATGGTTTTATAATTAAAAATGGGACTCTAGGTCATGTGTATGGATGTATAAAATGTATTTGGACTGGGATTTTTTGAACCAAAATTCTCTAGAAGTGTGTATAAGAGTGAATATGGGTGTCCTTTTTTATGTGTGGTGAGGACAGAATTGAAATCTTTGAAAATAATAAAATAATCTAATGTCTTATTCACGTGAAAGGACTCCAAAATATAACATTACCAACACATATAGGAGACAATTTCTATATATGTCCACACAATAGAAATTATACATGTTTTATATCATTTTAACCCTTAACTATTTTGTTTAACCCCTCGAAAAACCTGTTTTAACCTTATCAACGTGAACACCTTTTTCACTCAAAAAGAGTTATAATTTTAATTATAAGGTAAAAATTATCTCATAAAATGGGAAATGGAAATATTTTTTACCATATCATATCAAAATTTTCCTATTTTAATAATTTTAGAATTTTTAAATTTTTTAAAAAAGTATTATTTTTGTTAAATAACAATAATATCATTTTTCAACATTATTCATATAATTTGACATTAAAGAAAACAATACAAATATGTACTTTGAATATAATATTTTCACACATCCCAAATACATAATACGTATCTAAAAAATTTGTGTGAAACAATAATTTTCTTAAATTGTTTTACATTCAATATTTTTACAATAATTTATTTTATTTTTTTATTAATTGAATAAATATTGTGACGGTGATACATAAGAATTTAGAATAATTATTCAATCCAAAGGAATTGGAAATAACATAACATAATTATAATAATTTCACTATTTTCAACATAACAATTTACATTCAATCACATATTTCATTTTCCCTATGTGGACACATAATTACAATTTAAAAGTAAGAGATTGACTTTTTTGAATTTTTATTTACATAAAATATTATAAAGATAATTTTCATAGAAAAATGTCCAAAACACCATTAAATATAAAGAATAATTTTATAAAGGTTGAAATAGAAACATAAAATAAAAATTAATATGAAAAACGGTGTCCTTATCACTTAGTTTTTCTACGGTTAACCCGATTTACCCTTTTACCATGGTGGATAATTTTTTCTATTTTTACATTTAATTATGTACAAAAATAAAGATGTACATATTAAATAATATTAATTTTTTTGATCCAAAATATGAAATCATACATGATTAGATTCATAAATTTTGGATAATTTAATTTAAAATTAATCCTATGAATGTGATGAAAATGGTATTCAAAAGAAAAGGTTTTCTGACGTGTGAAAAGGGTTTATATCAAAATTAAACAAACTTTTTTTCATTGAATTTAATTAAATTAATAATAATATGAATGAACTAATTTATCATTTCAAACCATTTTATAATAAATTTTTTCCTCATATATGGTTTATAGAAAAAGAATTTTTTTAGGAAATATCAATATTATTCATTATACATCGAAAATTAATGTTTTTTCAAAAATTCTCAAAATTTGTCTTTAAGATAATTTGGAAATGATGATTTAAAAAATTAATTCAATTTTTTTCAAAAATAATTCTAAATGAGGAATTAAATAATTCTAAAATTTGTGTGAAAAATGCAGGGAAACCAATTTTTAAAATATTACATTCATAAGCACAAAAGTGGACTTATTCTTATCTCACGCAACGAAAAAATATTAGATTGAAGTTACAACAATTTGATTAAATATATATTAATATAATTAAAATAATTCACTAATAGTGTCTAATTTAGTTTATTAATACAACAACACATTGTGCACACAAAATAGTTTTCAATAAAAATACTTTTTTTTAATTAAAATTGTTAATATTTTCATTACTATTCAATAGATATCCATTGAATTAATTTTATAAATGTGTAAAACATATATTTTTCATAATTTTTTTGGTCATATTCGTACCCAAAAATTAAATAGATATGTGTTAATGTTATACTATATTACTTATCATTTATATTCATGGTTTCATGCACCTCATGTTGTCAATGAGATTAAAAATTTTAAAAAATACATTTATCATAAAATCTCATGGTTTTACAACACCCCCCTAAAAATGAATTTTCCCTTAAAAATTTAAATACTCTACTATAAAAAATGAGCATATATATACCACGTCAAATACTTGGGTTCCCATATAACTTCATTGAATTTCTATTTCATCGAGGGTACTTTAACCATGTTAGTAGTCTTGTTTCCTAGAAGATTGTCTCTATGATCCAATATTTATACCATTTGGTCTTCATGGAAAAATCATACTTCACAAGTATAATATCTGAGTTTATAGCATGTGAAGTATCAATTCTATACTTCCTCAAAAGAGCTACTTGGTAAACATCATGAATTGGAGAGAGGTTTTTTGGATGTTCCAAGTGATAAGATATTATCCCTAGTCAATCATGAATCTTGATAGGGCAAATATTCCTAGGGATCAGGTTTACATTATTTCAAATTTTCATTGCCTTATTCCATATAGAAATTCAAAAAAACACCTTCTCACCAAACAAAACCCATGGATATATTTTATGGTTATCATCATAACATTTCTATCAACATTGATCTTCCATGATTTTTTGCTGGAGGGTTATAACTTTCCCTACTATTTCCTTATATATAATTCCCTAATAGATTTCATTAACCAACTTCATTGCATCACATTTTATTTTTACACTCACATTCATAGTGTGATTCATTTTGATCTATCTGAATGGTCGAGTGAAAGTTATTATTGTATGAAACATTTACTGGTAGAACATGTTGATCCCAAATACATTTTAAATCCATAGAGTATAATATCATAATATATTATAAGTTTTGAATGGTTCTATTAGAATGAATATTTTTATGAGGATGATAATCCCCGTTGAAACCCAACTCATTATCCAGAGCTTGCTGAAGACTTTTCCAGAACATCAAGGAAATCCTTGGTTCCGGATCATATATAATAGAATCTGGTACTCCATGAAACCCTATCGCAAACTTAAGGTATATTATATCAAGATAATCAAGAGAGAAATATTCGTTGATAAAAATATAGTGTTATAAATTCATTAATTAATTGAATACAACACAAAACATAATACAACATTTCGATGTTTTTTGGAGTCCAAAGATAAAATCAATGGTGATGCTTTCCCATTTAAATTATAGTATGGGTAATGGTTATAACATCCCCTTCTATCTCATTAACTCAGTCATAACTGTTGAAATATGAAACAATGATATAAATACTCTCTAATATCTCTCTTCATTTTATCCCACTAGAAAAATTATTTCAAATCTTTATATAGATTTGTACTTCTAGGATGAATAGATAATGATGAACAATGCGCCTCATCCAATATATTCGTCTTCAAATTTGGTATGGATGAAACATGTACATAGTTAATGAAGAATATTATTCCATCATAATAAAGTTTTAAATCAGGAAATTTTTTTACCATATTTCTTAGCTCTACATTTTATTCATGTATCTCTTCAACTTAAATTTGATATATGGTTGAACACTCATTTGATAAAGATAATATTTCCCCCCTTAATTTAAGATTTTAATACCTATCCTTTAAAAATATATAAATATTAGTTATTTTTTATCCTCATCATAGATAAGATAACCTATCCCTTTTGACTTACAGAATCTTCCACCTTTTTAGGCTTCTTAGGATTGTAATGTATTAAATAGTCAAAATCTTCATTCAACATCAACTATCTTCTTGAGTGCATATTCAAATATTTATATGTTAATATATATATTAAACTGCAATAATAAATATATATATCACGTCTTTACCCATAAATATATATCCTCTATATCTTTAAAAATTATTATCATATTTAACTCCAAATCATGAGTTGGGTAATTTTTTTCAGGAACCTATAATTGTTGTGAGGCATAATCTTTCACCATATCGTTATATTTAAAGATTCATCCTAGTACCTTCATTGATTCAACATTATTGATTAAAAACCCCATCTTTTCTAGAGGGTAGTGTATGTATAGGTGTACTGACTAAACATCTATTTTTTTCATTGAAACTCTATTCACATATATCTATCCATAATATCATTACACCCTTTTGATTCAACTTTTTGAGTGGATTAGAGAGTAATGACAAATATCTCAAAAACTTTCAATGGTATCTAGTTTTTCTAATAAAATTTTAGAGAATGGTTATTGTTTTTTGGTGTGGGCCATTTTTGTTGAGTCGATAAAGATTCCTTATAAATTTTTCATTCCTTTATGTTTTGAAAATCACAAACACCCTATTGTATGGAAAATTTCATTTTCCATAAGTTTTATCTAGACAATGAAAATTTTCCTTCCCCAAGAAAATTTATCCTCACCATGTTTTTCAATGCTCATATTTTTAGTCTCTCTAAATAAAACTATATTTATTCCTATGTGAAAAATTAGATTTCACATCTATATTCCCATAATTCTATAAATACATGGATATAGAGTATTCTATTTTCAGGACCCGAATTTAGAATCTGAATTCTTTGAAATTCATAATATGAATTCCCTGAAATTCAGAATCTCAATTCTTTGAAATTCAGAATCTGAATTCTCTGAAATCCAGAATCCAAATTCTCTAGAATTCAGAATCCGAATTCATAGAAATTCAGAATTATAATTCCTCAGAATTTGTGCTCCGAATTTCATTTAAATCAGACTCTAAATTCAGAATAATTCTGGTTCCAAATTCCTCAGAATTCAGGTTCGTAATTTCTCATAATTCAAACTCTGAATTTATTTGAATGTAGACTCCTAATTCCTCCGAATTCGGACTCCGAATTCTATAAAATTCAAATTCTGAATTCCTTTAAAAATTGAATCCATATATCCTTGTAATATAGACTCTGAAGGCTTACTCGCATAGGCTCCAAATTCTTTTTTTCCTTAGACTTCGAAAAAATGAATTTTGTTGAGCAACCATTTTTTTACTCACTCTTGATTGAGTTATAAAATGATGGTGTTCATCCTATTTCTAACCAACCATTGTTTGAGTGACATGTGTATAGGTCCCTCCAAAATTTAAGGAGAAATATGACTATTGGAGGAGGTAGCCGACTGTTTAAGATGTTTCAATAAATAAGATCTCATTTGAACATGCTCAAAAATGATGATCAATATAGAGATTACATGTTGCTGAAGTGATTTCTAGAGACAGAAACTTTATTGCTTTGTTTATAATAAACATATTATTCAGAATTGCTTTATGTGACTCTGAATGTGGCTGAGTACATTCGAGGGCTTCCATGGATAGGAATATAGAGGTGCCGACTTCCTTGAAGTTCCATTGCTTGTAGGGATAGAAAGAGAGACTCCAATAATCGTATCGAGGACTTACCCTGGTGTGGGTAAGATAGACTTTCTTTAAAGTATAAATCAAGGGACCTTTATCCAAGGTTGTTGGATACCCTACTCTTTGGGTTAAAATATTTACTACTTGTTACTTGTATTATTTCAACATTGTTTTCCACTGTAATTTGATTTTTAAAGAAAGTATAACTATGTTATCCTTTATTATACTTGTATACTCTGATTAGTGATATTCCATATGCTTTGAGGTAGAATCGTTTTCCATGTAAGTGTTTCTTAAGTCTTATTTCTGGAACCATATTTTTGGAATCAATCAAGTTTGTAGAACTAAGAGGTCTTGTGAATTGACATTCTTTAACTTTGTTAAACATTACTATCTTTAAAAGTTCCAAAGGAGTTTTTTTAATGTATACAATCCACCCCCCTATTGTATATTGAGCATCTACATTCATCATTTCAATCCTATAATTGGTATTATAGGAGGTATCTGAAATACTTATATTGACATATAAGTTTTCCTTCTCAATTTTTCATTATTCAATATTTTCCTTTCTTAGGATATTTTTATCCTTGTTTACAAAATTTTATTACTAACATGTTTATGTGGAATGATTTCTTTTTCTTTGAGAAGGCAATAATGAATGTTGGTTCAATTGATAATTTTAATCCAACTAGACCACCTATATTTGATGGAAATGATTCTGAATATTGGAGAGATCGTATGAAGACTTTCGTCATTAATATTGGAGTGGACAACATTGTTATGATTACAAGAGATTACAAGATTCCTAATAAAGAAGTGAGAAATTTTACTAATCAATAAAAATCAGAATATCAACTAAACTATAAGGTGCGCAATACTTTGTTATGTTCCATGACCCGGAATATATATAGCCAGATTTCTTCTTGTGAAGTTGCAAATGGTATTTAGAATAAGCTTTAAGTAACTCATTTTGAAACATCCAAAGTTGTTGAGACTAGAAGAGTAATTCTTAGAGGTGAGTATCATGGTTTCTGCATTCCTTATGAAGAAACTATATGTAAGGTACAATAGAGATTCATGACTATTTTCAACAGCTTACAATATTTGGATGAAAAAGGATTGGATGACAAGGAACTTTTGGACAATATTATAGACATCATGCCTAATTACTGGGAATCCAAGAGGACAGCTATAGATGAGAATAGTAAAGTCTCAGAAATTACTCTTGATGAGATTTTTGGAACTATTCTTCAACATCAGACTAGAATGAAGAGATATGTTGACAATGTTAAGAAGAAAAATGGGAATGGAAGTGTTTCTTTTACAACTACTTCAAATCATATGAAATCCAAGACTCCTGAGAGAGTTACAAGATTTAAATCGAATAAGGATACTGTTTTATCTGAATCTAGTAAAAGTGAACATTTTGAAAATGAACTAGTTAATCTTTCTTAAAGGATTAATAAGATATTTTGGAAGAAATAATATTATTATAGATATAAGAAGAACGAATGAAAGGATAAGAAAGGCTCTGAAGTCACTTATTATGAATGCAAAATATCTGGACATATAAGGCTAGATTGTCCTATTCATAAGAGAAAAGATAGAAAGGAAATGCATTCTGAGAGAATAGAAGGAAGTAATACAAAGCTAAAGATAAGAAATTTTGGGAAGCTAATGACACCTTTAGTGTCAGTCGTGCAGACTCTTCTGATTAATCCTCATATTACGAATCATCTGGACATGAGAATCTTGGTTTACATTCCAAGTTACCTATTGAAAATCATTGTTTAATGGCTAAGGTAGACAATTCTGAATCTATAACCAATATACCACTAAATTCTAATTATTGTGGTAGTAAATACTATGAATCTTCTTATGAATAATCTTATTTTGATGAAGATAATACTTTACCTACCTAGGAAGAAGTATCTAGGTTTTCTAAGCTCCTAGAGAATGAAAAATCTAAAGTCAAGAAAAATCTTGATAAGAAAAATTCTAGGATTTCTATCATTACTAAGGAAGCATCAAGTATTTCTGAAGATCATGATAAGAAAACCCTTTATTTTTAAATTATTTCAAAAAAAACTTGAGGAAGTTAATTCTTGATAAGGACAAACTTTATAAGGATCTAGATAAAGTAATTTCTATGAAAAATGTTTTTGAGCCTAAATCTAGTGATAAAACTTATGTTTATGAGGATAAGAACTTAGTTATTAGACTAAAGTAAGATATACTTTCCTTAAGGAGGAGTTTTTCAATCCTTACCTTAGGTAAGGAAAATTTTGATAAGATATATTCTCAAGTTCAACCACTAAGGAATAATTCTGGTTTTGGTTATACTTGTTCAAAACCGATTTTTAGAAATAATTATTTTGATCCTCAAAGTGATCTTTTCTATACTAATTATCAGTGTGGTGGGAATTGGGAAAAATTTATTCTGTAAACAACACTTAGTCTTTATGTTTTCATAAATCTTGTTTTTCTATGAAAATGTGCATTCCAAAAGTTATTCTTTCGGAGGTTTCTAGATCCAAGAAAGTTTGGGTTCGAAAAGTCTAACACTTTTATTTTTAGGAAAATAAAGATAGTACCAACATAAATAAATGTTACATAGATAGTGGATGTTCCCGGTATACGACTGGTAACAAAACATTCTTTGAAAAGATTATCAAGAGAAATGAGGAGAAGTAACTTTTAGAGATAATGATAAGAGAGAAATTATTGGTATACGTAAAATTGTTATTCTTGTAAAAACATTGATTTCAAATGTTTTATTTGTTAAGGGTCTTAAGAAAAACCTCATTATCATAAGTCAATTTTGTGATGAAGGTCACCTTGTGAATTTTATGAATGGAAAGTTCTTAGTACACAATTCCAAGGTAGAGTTTATTCTTTCTTCCAATAGGTAAGAGTTTCTTACAAATTAAACATAGAAGACCATTAGAGCCAAGACCTAACTTGTCTTAGTTCAATAGAAGGTCAATCTTGGTTGTGGAAAATAATGTTAGGAGAATGTAACATTAGGAACCTATTAAAACTCTCTATTAAAAAACTAGTTAAGGATCTACCAGATCATATATTTGATTCTTCAGAAGATTATGATCCTTTCCAATATGGAAACCAACATAAATCATGTTTTTAACTAGTCAGTGATGCCTCAACTACTAATTCATTATAGTTAGTTTATATGGTTCATTGTTTTCCAACACAAACTGGAAGCATTGGAGGAAAATATTATGTATTTTTTCAGTTGATGATTACACTAGATTTACGTGGGTCTATTTTCTAACAAATAAATATGAAGCTTTTTTTATTTCAGAACTTTTTGAGCCCAAGTTAAAAATGAGAAAAACCTTTCATTGAAAACTATTCATAGTGATCATAGAGGTGAATTTCAAAATTCGGATTTTGAAGCTTTTTTAGTAGATAAATAATTACTCATAACTTCTATGAACCAAAACCCCTCAACAAAATGGTGTTGTTGAAAGAATAAATATAATTCTTTAAGAGATAAAAAGAACCGTGTTGGTTTAATATTCTGTAGCCAAAAATTTTTGAGCTCAATCTACAAGTACTTATTTCAATACTATAAATCGTGTTTTCATTAAACCATTTCTTAATAAAACTCTTTATGAGTTATAGAATGGTAGAAAACATAGATTTCCCTACTTAAAGGTTTTTGGTACTAAGGTATTAATTTTGAATACTAAAGATAATATAAAGAAAATCTCACCAAAATATGATGAAGGACTTTTCTTCGGCTACTCCACAACTTCTAAGGCTTATAGTGTTTTCAATAAAAATACTTGTACTGTTGAAGAAACAATGCGTGTAAAATTTAATAAAACTGATCCTTTGTTTTAAACAACCTCAACCTACATCTTCAAATGTTTTTAAAAAAACTAATTCTCAACCCTTGTTAGAAGATCCTTCTGATAAGGAAAATGTTCATTAAGGTATTTCTGAAACATTTACCCCAGTAGATTTCCTACCCTATGATGATGAACATGTTTTATAAAACCCAAATTAGTTGTTTCCTGAGAATTATCCCAATGATAGTATCATTGGTGATGTAAATCAATCTTTAAGGACTAGAAGTTATTCAAGAAATGAAGTAGAACATCTAGAATTCGTTACCCAATTATAACCAAAAAGAACCGATGATGCTTTAGGTGATAATGATTGGGATAAAGCTATGAAATATTAGCTAAATGAATTCGAATGGAATAATGTCTGGACCTTGGTTGAAAGACCTAGGGAAATTTATGTTATTGGAATAAAATGGGTTGTAAGAAATAAATGTGATGAAAATGGAATCATAGTACGAAATATAGCTAGATTTGTTGTTAAAGGAAATAATCAACAAGAATGAATAGACTATGAAGAAACCTATGCCCTAGTAGCTGGACTTGATTATATTCATATTCTACTTGCATTTGCACCATTATTCAGTTTCAAACTTTTTCAAATGGATGTTAAATGTTCTTTCCTTAATTTTTTAGTTCAAGAGGATGTTTTTGTTGAACAACCTCCTAGTTTTGAGGATAAAAAACTTCCTGAACATGTTTTCAAACTTACCAATCCTTTGTATGGACTCAAGAAAACCCCTAGAGCCTGGTATGATAAGAATACATGATTTATTCTTCAAAATAACTATGTTAAGGGATATGCTGATCCAACCCTGTTTATAAAGAGAGATCAGAGAAAGTTTTTTATTGTTGAAATTTGTGTTGATGACATTATATTTGGATCAACTCAGTAATCTTTAACTGATTACTTTTCGGATCTAATAAAATATGAGTTTGAAAAGAGTATGATGGGTGAGTTCATGTTTTTCCTTGGTTTTAAAATTTCTCAAAAACCATAAGGAATATATATATCCTAATATATTTATATAAAATATTTTATAAAAAAGTATGGATATGACAACACTAAGAGTATAAATACTCCCATTCGTACCTGAAATTCACTTGATCTTGATGAAGCTGGGAAACCAGTAGATCAAACATCTTTTAGAGGTATGATAGGAAGTATAATTTACTTGATAACTAGTTGTCCAGTATTAATTTTTTCAATATGATTATGTGCAAGATATCAATCCAATACTAAGGAATATCATTTGAAGGCAGTGAAAAAGATTTTTCGCTACTTAAGAGGAACCATGGATCTAGGACTCTTTTATACTTCTAGAAATGCTTTGGTTTTAATATGTTTTTTGGATGATGACATTGGCGAATATAGAATGGATAGGAAAAGTATATCCGGAACTTTTCATTACTTAAGAGATTCATTAGTTTCTTGGTCATGAAAAAAACTACACTCAGTAACACTTTACACTACTGAAGTTGAATATGTTGCAGCTGGAAGTTGTTGTGCTCAAGTGTTGTGGATGAAACACACACTCACAGATTATGGTATGAGTATTAGAAAAACACAAATATTGTGTGATAATACTAGTTCCCTTTCCATAAGTAAAAAACCCTTCACATCACCCTCTTTCAAAACACATAGATATTATGTATCACTTCCTTAGGGATCGCACAAAAAAAATAGATATCACTCTTCAATTTATCAGAATGCAAGATCAACTTACTGATATATTCACAAGATATTTACAATCCAATAAATTTGAATACATTAAATAGAAGTTAGGAATGATAACCGTAAGATTATCTTCCATATTAACTTCTTGTTGAAATTTATCTTCTTACAGTAAGAAACTCCATTTCATAGGGGGAGTACATTTTTATTAGTTAAAATTTTCATAATCAAAATTTTCATAGTCAAAAGTTTCATAATTAAAATTTTCATAGTTAAAATTTTTATAGTTAAAATTTTCATAGATAATTTTTTTTCTTAGTCAAAATTTCCATAGTCCAAAACTTTTATAGTCAAAATATTTGTAGTATAATGTTTATCAGTAATCAAATTTCAGAATCTAATGATCTCCAAGAAATTTTTTTCTACTTATCAATATTTTCCCTAAACAATCCGAAAGGTATGATTTTTTTCCATAAGTTTTAATAATCAACCATTTTACATGCCTGTATTTTATTCAGTTTTAAGAAAAAAATTCATATTCATTTTAATTTTTATTAAATTTGATTGTTTTTTATAAAAACGTCAAATGATCAGATTGAATCAAATTTCCTTATACAGTTTTATTTTCAACTGTCAGATCAGATCAGAAAGTGTTCAACCATTGGATCAATCAGGGAAGCTGAACAGTCATCTCAATGCCTATATAAAAGACCCTAGATATCTTGTCCGACATAGAAACTCAAGCCTTCACATACTGAATCTCTTCCCCTCTAACTTAATCTTGTTCGGGATCTTCAAGGTTTCCTCAGTTCCGAATGTCTGCTGAAGCTTCGTCTTAAAAAGAAATATCTTCTATAAAATAATTTGATGAATGGAAGATTTATAGAGAATGGTTGGTTCATCTGAATTACATTTATAAGTATGATTCAATTATCTCTAAGAATATAGAGATGAATTGGTGGGAGAGTGTTTTCATATTGAAACTGAAAGCACAGGATCTAGTGTATCAGGATTTGTTGGTTGAATTCTACGAGACAGTAAGCCTTTTAAATGAAGGAGGAAGAGATAAAATTTCATTCAAATTCTATGGAAAGATGTATTCTATTTCTTATAAAATGGAACCAAATATGATAGAAATTTCTTATGAGGGAGAAACTGATTTTTTCTCTCACAAGCTACTTGATGAAATAGGATCATTCGATAAGAAAGATCCTTTATCTTGTCTTACTCTTGAGGAAGTGAAGACTCCAAAATTATTCATCTCTCTACAGATATTCAAATTCTTCAGCTATGAGTTTAAGGTTTTTTATTTCCAAGAAAATGGGACTATGATACCCTGAAGAAAATAGATATATATTTTCTCAATTTCCTAGTGAATCTAATAAAGATAATTATTGTTAGGTATATCTTCGTTATAATTAAGAATATGAAGGATAGAAATATGAAGGCCCTGATTATTATGTATCTGTCCATTCTTTCAAAAATCATTATTATTTGTCTTCAGTCTTTCAAGATCTCTTGTAGTTCTAAGCTGAATTATTTTAAGGTGATGCTTTTGAGTGATGATTCTCCATGGAGGATGAAGATAGGCTTTAATAGTCAATCTGGAGAATTTCATGATTTTTCGGATGTAAAAATTGAATATTTTTTAATGAAGTTGGAAGTTGCTCAAACTTCTAAGAATGGATGAAGAGAGAGGTAGGTTAAGGAACCAGAAGAAATGGAAAAAACCCCAGATTCTAAGGAATCTCAATCCACACCTCAAAGCCAAAGAAGAAAAAATCATATCCTGATGAAGTTGTGGCTAAGTGGAGAGAAGACAAGAAGAATATGAAGGAAGGGGAACCTAAGTTTTTCCTCAACCCTGCTGAGGAAAAATTATTGAACGAAAAGACTTCTGCAAATCTAGAAAAGAAAGAAAAAGAAAATAAGCAAAGGAAGAATTTGTCTGAAGCAGAGAGAGTACAATCCCTTCTGAAGGCTATTGAGAAAGCCTCTGAGAATATTCAGGTACCAGAGTCATTTCTTCAAGAACCACTTCTTGAATCTCCGGTAAAGAAGTGTGTAATCTTGGAAAAACATCAAAAAGAAGTAGGTAAGGAATAATAAGTAATAGAGGATGAAGAAGAAGGCAGTGGTGACTCTAAAGATGTTTTAAATCAGGTAGAGTAATATCATGAGAAAGAAATCACTTTTGATAAATTATCATTCTGAACCTCTCAAGCCAAATCATTAAAGCTTGTTACTCCTAGGATGGATGAAGAGAAGGGTGAAGATGATGTAAATAAACTATCTGGGGAAGAAAGCATAAATAAATATTTTATTCACCCAGAGGACGTTGAGGAAGGAGATGAAAAGGAAGAAATTGATGAAGACAAAATTGTTCAGCTATCAGATAGTGAACATGAATCTACTGATCTAGATGAAGTCATTCTGAATGTTGATAAGGTAAAATAGCTGGTAGTTGATACACCTAGCAAGGATGTGGTAAAGAAGAAAGAAGTTGGTGGTTCATTGAAGTGGAGGCTGTTGAAATAGAAAAAGAAACCTCACCAACCAATGCCTCGGATTCAGAATCGTCCTCTCTCGGATATGACGTTATAGTTCAGTCTTTGAAAAGGATTGTTGGGACTATTCCAATTTTCCCCTGTATAGACTCGAGATTCCAGATTCTTTAGCATTTATTAAATCAAAAATTGAATTCAATATCCATGGTGATAGATAAGTCTGTCAAACTCGACGTAGACTTCAAGAATTTTCTTATTAGCTATGAAGCTCATAATTGATCATTCCGAAAGAAGAAAAGACGGTAAAGGGAGACATTTGAAGAGATGAGAATCCTTGATGAATTCCAAGAAAGTCTCAATGATGCTTTTGACATCAAAGATACGAACATCAAGGATCTCACTAATAGTTTTGAGGAAAATCTTACTCTAGAACATACTTCTCAGAAGCAAGAAGTGAATAATCTAAATGGGAAATTGAATTCAGTTTCTTTGAGTTGGAAGAGTGAAAGGGATCTCAAATTGAGACAAGAGAGAAGCTAGTTAAGCAAGAATATGTTCTGAAGGGTCAGGAAGAATTTCTTAAGGCTTAAGAAAAAAAAATTAATGCCTTAGAGAAGAAAACAAGATGATCAGGATCAGCTTCTCAAATGTGCAGAGGAGGATCACAAGGAACTTAAGAAGCTCAAAACCACAGTGAAGAAGCTGATGCCAAATGATAATGAAGGATAATATCATTCTAAATCCAATATTTTGTTGTATTTTTATGTTTTACAAATTCTTTAAATCCTAATAAAATTCTTGTTTCTCATCATATATTTTTCGTTGTTTAGTACTGACCTTTATGGTACCTATTTTCCATTATATTCCCTATATTTCTTTTTGAAATTCACCAACGGGGATAAAGGAATGTCGAAAAAGAATACTTTGTAATGAAGAAATTTCCTTATCTTAAGGGGAGTTCATCTATGGGGGAGTTTTCATCGTGAATATTTTCGTATTCAAGAAAATTAAAAATCTCATTCAGGAAATTTATAATATGATCTTTAGTGTTTCCAAATCCTAAGAGAGAGTTAGTCGTATTCACTTTTATCGATAATTAAAGAGAGATAAGTTTTTATTTTCCAGCCCCTAAAAATTTCTAATTCCTTATATTATTTTTCGTAAAGATGTTTGTGACTTCCAAAAAGGGGGAGATTGTTGAGTAAATAAGGTTTCCTTATGAATTTTTTATTCCTTCATGTTTTGAAAATCACAAACACCCTATCTTAAAGTAAATATCATTTTCCATATTTTTTATCATGATAGGGAATATTTTCCCTCCCCAATAAAATTTATCCTTACCATGTTTTTCATTGTTCATAATAATTTTCTTCTCTAAATATAAATGTTTTTATTCCTAAGTGAAAAATTCGGTTTCACATATAAAACCTTGGAATTCTATAAATACTTAGTTATAGAGTATTATGTTTTCAGGATCTGAATCCAGAATCTGAATTCTCTGAAATTCAGAATCTGAATTTTCTGACATTGAGAATCTGAATTCAATGAAATTTTGAATAAGAATTCTCAGAAATTAAGAACTTGAATTCCTCATAATTTAGGTTCTTAATTCCTTATAATTTAGGCTCTGAATTCCTCAAAAATCAGGTTATGAATTCCATATAATTCTGGTTCCGAATTCTATAGAATTCAGACTCCGAATTTCTCATAATTTAGACTCAGAATTACTCAGAATTTAGAATCTAAATTCTATAGACTTTTGATTCCTAATTCCTTGAAAAACAGAAACTGTATATCCTTGTAACATAGACTCTGAAGTCTTACTCTCTTAGACATCAGATTCCATTTTTTCCTTAGACTCCGAAAAATTGAATTTCGTTGATAAACCGTTTTTTACTTACTCTTGTTTGAGTTATAAATTGATGATGGACATTCTGTTTCTAACAAACAATTTTTTGATTGACACGTGTACATGTTCCTCCAAAATTCATGGAAAAATATAATCGTTGTAGGATGGAGCCAACTGTTATGGATTGTCCTATAAATTGGAGTTCATCTGTACAAGCTCAAAAACATTGATCAATCTAGAGAATACATGTTTTTGAAGTGATTTCTAGACAAATATACCTTATTGCTTTGTGCATACTGAATATCCTGTTCAGAATTGCATCATGTGACTCTGAATGTTTCTGATTACATTCGAGGGCTTCTGGGGATAAGAAGATAGAGGTACCGACTACCTTGAAGTTCGAGGGCTTGCAGGGATAGCACGACAGACTCTAATATTCGTATCTAGGGATTACCCTGGTGTGGGTAAGACAGACGTTCTTGAATGTATAAATCAAGGGACCATTATCCAAAGTTGTTGGATACCCTACTCTTTGGGTTAAAAGATTTACTACGTGTTACATGTATTATTTCAAGTTTGTTTTATGCTGAATTTTGATTATTAAGGAAAGTATAAATATCTTATACTTTCTTATACTTGTATACTCAGATTATTGATATTCTAAAAGACTTGAGGTTTTATTTTTGTCCTTTTAAACTTTTTTTAAGTCTTATTTCCAAAACCATATTTCCGGAATCAATCATGTTTGTAGAAATAAGAGGTCTTGTGAATTTACATTGTTTAACTTTGTTAAACATTTCCATCATTAAAAGTTCCAAAATATTTTTTTAAAGTATACAATTCACCCCCCTCTTATATATTGAGCATCTACATTCATCATTTTAGTCCTAAAATTTTTCAATAAATTTCATCTTGAAAGGATCCACTGATATACCATCACTTGAGATCATATTCAAAAACAATGAAACTTTATAAATCCAAAATTCACACTATGTAAATTTAGAATACAACTTATCCTTCCTCAGGGTATTTAGCCCAATTATAAAATGTTCTTAATTCTATTCATTTATCTTCATATATATAATAATATCATATAAAATACTACCAAAAATTGATCATGGTAATCACTAAAGTCCCTATTCAATAAATCCATGAAGATATCAAGATCATTGGAAATTCCAAATTGAATTAATATAATTTTTTAATGACCACACCTTATACCAAACGCTATATTGGGAATATCCTCTTTCTTGATCCTTACATTTTGATATCCAAATCAAACATTAATCTTGTAAAAATATATAGATCCTCAAAATTTATTGAACATATTATCAATATGAGGTAGGGGTAAATGTTCTTAATTGAGATCTTGTTATGTTATCGATAATCAATTAAAATATGCATGGAACCATGTTTATTAAAAGTTGTTACAGCTGCTAACGACATCACAGAATGTGTAAAAATAAGATAAGAAGTAAATAAACCTAGTGATGTGACCTCGCGGCCTACGTCCCAAACCCTTCCCTCCCGAACACCACTACAACGTGCGTGGGGGGGGGGGGGGCTAACCCATATTTATAATTAAAAATGTCTCTACCCCAAGGGGAAGAAAAATGATGGATAAATCCTATATCTATTTTCTCCTAGATTTTATTCTTTAATTCCCACATCTCAATTGGTTTCATTCTATATAGAGTCCTTAAAATTGGAAAATCACCTATTATGATCTCTCTATAAAACACAGCTTCACAATTCAGGGAAAGACTATGAATTTCTTAAAGAAATACATCAATTTAATCTTTAAAAAAATAAAGATTTTAAATGTTTATTTTCTCTCCAAAAATTTGAGATAAATATCTCTCATGAATAGGTAGAAAACCCCTTTTGATAGAAGTCATTTACATTGGGTGTTCAGGTGCATCTTCGCACATATAGATGATAGAAGGATTATTTGGAATATAAAATGTAACTTATATCCCTTGAAAATTGATATGAGTTCTATAATAAGTGATCCAATACAAACCAAGAATTGCATTAAATTCAACTATAGGAGGAATAAAATAAAAAAAAAGAATAACTATCCCAAAAACTTTTATTGAATAGGATTTAAAGGCTTTAAATAGAGTAATCCAGCAGGTATGAGTTTTTACCATCAACTCAATTTTTAATCATTAAGGTGGTGATGTGATACCCTTAAGAAATTATCTAGATATAAAGGTGTGGGTGGAACTAGAATCAACTAAATAATTTTCAATATTTGGGTGGATGATAAGTTTACCTTTCACAGCTTTTCTAGGAGCTTCCACATCAACTATAGTAATTTCATACACTTAACCATTGAACTGTAGTTTTTTTCAGTAATATTACACATAATTTGGGAAATTGGTTGGAATAGTTCCCCATCTTCATAAATATAATATAGTAGAATTTGATTATTTATTCCATGCCCATTTATTGTTGAGTATGATGGCCTTTTTCTTCAAACTTAAAGTAAACATATTTTATTTTTAATTATGTGTGAAGGTATTTCCTTTCCCAGGGATCACATGATGGTAAATTTCGATTTATATTTTTCACCTTGTCCATTTATTCATCTGGAATACCCTTCATTTCTTTCTTCCCTAAAATTATATAAGAAATGCGGTTTTATTTTTCTATCTTGATAGCATGTGATATTTTATCCTCATATGATGAGAAGGATTGGGATACTAGTTCCCTTCAAAGGATTGGTAGAATCCCATAAAAAAGGTCAACTTTTCTCTTTGGATTATGAAAAAATTCCACAACATACCTTTATAATCTTATCAATATATCTTCATACTGAAAAAAAAATTCCTATTCATTTTATCTTAGACTAAAGAATTTCGTCTCTATGTCTTCTAGTTGTTTATGAGAAAAATAATTTTCCAAAACATATTTACTTAAAATCATTATATTTAATTATCAATATTTCCTCTTTATATATACTATCATGAATTAATGGAAAACATTTATTTTCATCCCATATGAGATAATAAACAAAAAATGAAATCCTTTTCCCTTTCATTACTTTCCAAAGAAACAAATATCTTCTCTAAAGAACTTATCCATTGCTCAACTACAAATGGATTTGTATTCCCAATAAATTTTGGAGGTTTTTGACATATAAAGTAGTCTAACATTGTCACACCAAATTTTATATTATAAGGATGATCCATACAGGAAAGTTTATCAGTCATTAACTGAGACAAACTTCCCAATATAGTTATGGTTTTTTCAACTCCATTTTTTTCTTCATCTCCAACATCATTATCTTTCTCAAGAAGGAAATGAATACATGGATTCTATGAATTTATAAAATTTTTATTAATTCTACTATGTACCATATCTAAAAAACTTAATCCACTAGATTAGATCAAAATTATTTTTTCATGATGTATAAATTCTAAACTAGTGAATCAATTAACATAAATGGAAAAACATATGCATAGTTGATCTAGGAATCATAAAATTTATTTCTTAGGGAATGCTCTCAAATCATAAATATATTTCCAAATCATTAATATTGGTTTGTAATTAAAAACGGAATTACCCAAATCATAAACCCCATGAGTGTCAAACAAGGTATTCCGTAAGGAAACACTCATCATTCACAAGAATTATAGACAATATATTCTCATACAACAATTTTTAATGCTATTACCCCTAACTGAATATATTCCAAAATCATGACCACCATTCATATCCCTATAAGTAATTATTTCTCTTAAAACCACATAATCTCTACCTTAATTTAAAAAATGATGTTATTCTATAATTAGAATTATGCTCAGATTCAATAATAAAATAATATTCATGAATATATGCTTTCTTAAATATTATTCCCAAGATTTATATTAAAATTCTTTTGATACCGACTATAAAGGCCCCAAGCATAGTATCACAGAGATAGTGGTTAATTTATCACATTTGTAATGGTTTCAAGAAATGTAATCCCAAAAGACAAGATATTTTGTTAGTCTAGGTAAATGGGATACATTCTAGAATTAAAAATTCAATTTGAAATACATAAAATAAAACTTATTATTTTCACTGATAACATAATTATTACAGTTAAAATATCCTTTTAAACAATTATTAATACACTTCCTACTATCCTGGGGAAAATAAACATAAGAAAGTGGTGATATCCATTGATTAGTAAGGGTATGCATATAGTGGAACCTAAAAATGCATGAATATTATTGAAAGAATAAATGAAGTTCAAATAATTTTAGAACAACAATCACATGAGCATGAAATGTATCAATGGGTATCATAACTATTTAAATAATCACATGAACATCAACAACTAATTTTATAATGATAACGTCAGACATATAATACTTATCATCAATGACACATTCCAAGAAATCCTAAATAAATTGGTAAGTCCTTAGCCAAATATCCAATACAGATTGTCTCATTAGACATGTTGATACATCATGGGTCTATGTAACTCTATTCCCCACCTATCAATTAATAATTCAAATCCAGACATCATATGAATAAACAATACAACTTATTCAATATGCATTAAAAATCAATAAATATCCATATTGAAATAACTTGAATATGGATTGTAAATACTTTCCACAATAAAAATGATCATAAAACATTAAAAGAAATAAGGTGAATGATATCATAATAATTTATACTTAGCATGACATTCAACAAAGTATATTCAAATATATGAAAATAATTTAAAATTTCACTGAAATTATCTTTTGTAAAATAACATTTTAACTTTGAAGTCATTTGTTTAAAGTCGAAAAAATAATCAAAATCATAAGGAAGAAATTTTATTTGAAATGAAACTAGTAAATTTTTAATTAATAAAAAAATTAATGTTTATAAGGTTTGTAAATTCTTTAAAATCTTTATAAGTTAAAAAATATTTCCTTTTCACTTTTATAAATAGTAAAAAATATACCTCCTTTAAAAAATGAAAAGAATACCCCTTTTATAACATTTAATAAAAATACAAAAATGTGTACAATGACCTTAATATATATTTGGATAATTTTAAAACAGTATTTTAGGAATATTATGGAAAACATAGACATCAAAGAGATGGATTCTTGAACAAGTAGAAAAGAAAAAGGTTATTTTTCTTAAAAAACTATTTTAATATATTTAGTACTTAAAGAGATGAAAATAAAATGAATTTTTATAATTTTTATAAATAAAAATAGGAAAATAAAATATAATTATTTTTATATTTAAATATATAATAATTTCCCCTGTAGATACATAAACGTAAATAACCTAGAATAATAATGTGAGTGTTTAATAAAGCCTTACCTCAGGTTCTACTTACATCGAAATTGTTTTAACCTCTTTTATAATATATATATTTTTCTAATATATATATTCCATAACCATGATCATATATATCATACTATAAATTATTTAATTGTATTTTTTTATCAATTGTTTATTTATAATGGTTTGTTAAAATCATTGTTCCGATTAATACCTGCTTCATTTTTCATATATGATTTTGTTTAGTAGTTTAGGTACTTATAATTTAATCATGGTTCCATCAACTAAAAAATATTATTCAAGATATAAATAAAATATATATACATTAAAAACATATTTAGAGTCATCCAAAAAAATCATAGCGAGCAAAATATATTACATCGTTCTTGGAGACAGTAAGCGGTATGTACACATGAATAATGTTTTAATTTATTTCAAAGGATGAAGATAATGAAATGTAAATAATAATACACCTTTTAAGATAATTATATCATATATATGATAAATTTTCATTAAAATTATCCATATTATCATCCATGGAAAAATAAAATGAAAAATATATGACATCGCTTTATAGAGGTAATAGTCCACATGTATGATGAGTGGTGTTATCTTTTTCCAATAGTTTGTAAAGTAAAAAAAGTTTATTTTAAATTATAACTAAAAATGTATAATTATTCCTTAGGTATAATAAATATATATACATTAAATCCAAAATTATATCCATCCTTGATTGGTTGTGATGGGAAACAAATTACATCAGTTTGCGAGGTGGTAGTCTTCTATACAGATGATCGACATTTTCATTCCCATTTGATAGAAGTGGATATGGATATAGGATATTCAATGAAAATAATAAAATATCAAAAAATTTCATAATTTGTTTTATTTCATAAAATTTTAATAATATTTCAAGTAGTTGGAAGAAAATTTTAAATGAAAGCACATGGTTAAGAATTATACCTCTTCTTCGAAGAACCTATTTAGGATTATATCTAAAGACTTATTAGGATGGTTTTATGATAAAAAGAAATAATATTGGTCCTGTTTATTTATTTTATAAATTTATTTTGGTAGGTATTAATAGATGAAAATATCCCTTTTTATATAGATGAGAGAATAGGGGGTGTACTTTTATAAGTTTCGGAGAGGTCGCACTATGTATTTTAGAAAAGAATCAAATAATTTAATATCTTATTCTCAGAATATTTTTCTAAAATGGACTATTATAGAACCTTATAATATATAAGGCTGAAATAGGTCCATAAAAATATACATGATACAATTTTTGTGGTCATGTGACCCTTCTCTTTTTAGTTTATCTCCCAGTAAACATGTTTTTACCTTAATAGTGATAACATGTTTTTCACTCTTAAAGGGTTATAATTTTTCTTATAATGATACAATTTCATCATAAACAAAGATTATATAAACATTTTTAAAATATATTTTCCAACCTTTCCTATTTATGGAATTCTATTATTATCAAATAATTTAATAAAATTTAATTTTCATAAAATATAAATAATGTTATTTTTGAAACTATTCATTAGCTTTTAATTTAAAAACTCAACGAAAAAGATGTAATTATAATATAACATGTGAAAACATCTATAATTTTTCATATGTATCTAAAATATTTATGGAACATAATAATTCACTAAAATTAGATACAATTAATATTTTTATAATAATATATTTTTTTCCTATTAATTGAATACATATTGTATTGGTGTTGAAAAAACATTTAAGGTAATTATTAAATAACTAAAATTTTAAAATATTTTAATATTATGAACATTATTTAATTACTATAACATTAACCATTTATATTCTCTCCCAATATGATGTTTTCCCTACGTGGACACATGATTGATATTTAAATGCAATAGGGTTTCATATTTTCCTTTTTCTTTACATAAATTATTATGTAGGACATTTTCATTAAAAAGTGTCCAATTATCCATTAAATAAAGTTTATACGGTAATAAGGGAAAAAATGTAAAAAAAAATGATAATTAATATGAAAAATAGAGGCCTAATCATTTTTTTATCCTAGGTAAACACAATTTATCCTTTTACTTTGGGGACAAATTTTTACTATTTTTACTATTTATTATGACAAAAAAATAAATAAAACATAATAAATAATATTAATTTTTATGATTCCTGATATTTCATTTATTTTAAAAAATTTATTTCAAAAAAAAATTAGAATTTAAATTTAAACGAAAACCCATAAATTCGATGAAATGTGGTTTTCAATGGAAATAGTTTTCTTAGGCGTAGAACTTTTTATATGCAAATTCAACATAAAATTGTGTCCAATGAACTAAATTGGATTAATAAAAATATATTTGAACTAATTTTAATAATAAATAAATTTAAAACACATTTAAACTTTTTAAATTCTTTAAATGATAATTAATATTTCAGTAAAAATCTTTAATTTTCACTATTCCTCCAAAAATCAATCTTTCTAAAAAAATTATAAAGATTTCACATTAGGATAATTTTAACATAATGAATTAAAAATTTAATTTAATTTTTAAAATTAATTTTTCATAAATTTTTAACAATTAATTTTAAAATAAGTTTTGAAAATGTCATAAAAATACTTTTTAGAAAAATACATTTTTAAGCATAAGACTGGGTTTACTCTTATATCACATATATAAAAAATATTATATGAAAGTTAAAATATTTGAATATATATAAACATATATCCTTAAAATAATTCCATAATAGTGGCTAATTTATTAAATTAAGATAAAAACATATTGTGCATAAAAAATAACTTTTTATAAAAACATTTATTTCACTTTGAAAGGTTTTCTATTTTAATTCCTAATAAATTGATAACCAATGAATTTATTTTATACCTAGGTAAACCATATAATTTTCATAATTTAATTAGTCATATTCATACATACCAATTTAATGGCTACTTTATAGTGAAATTCTATATTACAGTTTATTTAGATTCGGGGTTGCGTATACCACATGGTATTGAATAGATTAATTTTTAAGAAAACATTTATATATCCTAAAATCATGGGGTGTTACAATCCTACTTCATTGATTCCAACCATAAAATATTCACATGGAAGAATATTTTATTATTCTTTTATTTAATATAAATATAAAAATATTGACGACTAAGAAATATTTTTAGGATTAAAAATAAACAATAGTAAACATATACATAAAAATAATATTACTTATTCCTTGGAATAATAACATAATTCTTGTGAGAATAACTTTTCATTTCTAAAAAACGTATTTATACTTTCATTTTTCATAATTTCATAATGTTCTTGATTATTTCCTAGAAAAATGATTTTTTTATATTTCAGAAAATATAGATAATTAATACTCATTTGAGTTTACTCTTGTAATTCTAAAAAGAAACACTTTTTGTAAAAATAATCAAGTTTATAACAATTAGTAATGTGTTTAATAAAGTATATTTATATTCAAGAAAAACTATATATAAATATCTATGACATGACCTTCATATTTAACTTGATTTAAGTTTAAATATCTCATTTTCCAAAATACCCGCATGAATGTCCATACATGATTAATCCCATGCGAATATCATTTAATTGTTTATATAAAATTTCTGAAACCTATATTCAGGGAATCTAAATAATTAATAAGTAATTTTAGAATAAATAATACCCAATGAATATTAAAAATAAAATTCTATAAAATATAAATATTAAATAATAAGAGAAACATATAATGTTTCTATTTTCAAAACAATATTTAGAACCTCACATTGCCACATAGGTGAATTTTATTATATAATTGAATTGTTCTACATAAATAATTTTCATATATTATAATTCACATTGAGGAGTTGATTTATCTGAATTCGTGCAATTGAATCAATGTAGCTTAATTCACATAGTTGATTTAATATATCCCAAATCAATTAAGTGAATTCACATAGTTGATTCACATAAATGAATTTATGGAGCTGAATTTTTGGATCCAAAATTCACATAACTGAATTCTCATATTTTAAATTATTACAAATATAAACAGAGTGACTGATAAAATTTTAATCTTAAATCAAACCATCTAAATGGAATACTCATATTTTTTTCTAATGGACTTATATTTAAAAAATCAATATATTTACAAAGAATCAATAGCCACTGTAATCAGACCTCTATATCTCAAGATATTATAAAAATAATGTAGAAAAATGGCTCGGGAAAAAAACCTCTTACTAAATACATATAGTGATTTATAAACTCATTTAGGACATAATAAATAAATATTCAGAATTTAAATCATTAGAGAAATTTATTTAAATTTTGATATTTATAACTCAATAAGAATCACTCAATATAAAGATCTATTACCCAAGTTATGATTGAAATAAATATGTAAACCAAATATATGAATTCTACTAAGTATAATTGAAATTGGCTATGTGGAATTATAATTGGATACATGGTAAATCATTTAGATACATGGTGAATAGTAAATTGGCTATGTGGGAATAATATAAATCTTGTTAAATGATATTTCAAGGTCCCAAATGACATATTTAGCATAAGAAAACATTATTAAACTATTAGAACATGTAATAAACCATCACAACAATATATCTAATGATAATTTAAGAAGAAAATATAATAATCAAGGTAACATCTACCTTAATAAATAAAAAATATAAATACTTTAAGATAACACTTAATAACGCTATGAGAATACATATTTACACAAATCAATGTATTGAGACACATGTTGATAGTAATAAAATAGGTAAATCATTGTAATTATTAGAACCTAAATTTATTCATGGAGAGAATAAAACAAATAATTTTTTTTAATTCTCAAAACATAAAGCGGATAAAGGATCTACTCAACAATATTTTCAGTAGTTAATTAAAATGAAATTGACACCACTAAAATAATACAATCAGACATCAAATTCATTTAGTTATTTAAGTTCCATATTTCTCTAAAAATAGTTCTCTATATTATTCCTATAAATACATAATTATTTTGGTATAGAATCATCCCAATCACAACAGTTGTGGCTCTTAGATAGTTTAACATTTAAATCTTTGTCAAAATTGATAATATGTATCCACTAAAATCTATTCATTGTGTATCCTTCCCAAGGGATTCCCAACTAAGTTAAACTGAAATAAAATTAAATGGAAATGATAAAAAAAATAATCCAGGAATGCCTTACCAAAGAATAAACATTTCAGGGATGATATGGTGTTACATATTACATTCATTCTTAACATTATTTAATTTTGGGGAACCCTGTTTGGGAAAAAACTACATGGTTGAATGATCAAGTCCTTAACAAGTACTAAATTGGAAGGAATATAACACTTAGTATTTGAGGGTATTTCCTAGTCTCTCCTATTTAATATAAATCATATGAATAATAAATTTAATTATTTTATATATTATGTTATTACTATCTTCTATTGTTTAACTCCTTTTATGTATGCTTGACTCTAACATTTAATTTTTTTGAATTTGTATTCTAACCACTGAATTAAGGTGCTTAAGACATATTAATGTGTATCTCTTTCCACAACCAAATTTTTGTGTCACTAACCAGAAATAGAATCTTATAATATTCATATATATATTAATTCATAATATTTATAAGGTAAATGAACTTTTCATGAAATTTTTTAGAACTATATGATATTTTCAATATCAATATGATTAATCTCAAAGTAACAAATAGCCAACCACACTCACATTTATAGATACGGCTTACATTCTAGGACATTTAGTAGTCCGAATCAAAGTCCCTAAAAAATTGTGTAGACGTTACTCAAGGGAGAATTAAATTAACAGTATCTAAAACACGTAATATACAAAAACTATATTCAAAAACTATTATCATTCTCAAAAATTAAAAGATGAATCTTGGTCAAGAAAAATGAAAAATTAATTTTTATGGAGCCATACCTAACATCTAATGTACGGATATGACACCTAGAATCAATTAAATAATCAATGAAAATTCATAAGAAACACTTACATTTATTTAAAAATATGAACAATAATATCCACATATTCTAAAAAATAAAAATTCATTTCTAATTATTTTCAAAATATGAGATAAATATTCATGAATAAATTCTAATTATAAACGTTTTATAAGATATTAATAATAAAAATAATTATATATTCATTTTAATATCAAATATTTCATATTTTATACTATAAAGAATTTATAAGATATTTCATGAATTATAAATATTTTATAATTCAATTTATATTATATAAATATTTTATATAATCCCAATACCATATAGATATTAATTTATAAACATTTTATAAATTACCCTTCATATTTTTTTATAAAAAAAATTATTTTGAAATAATAAAACATTTCATATAATAAGGTTAAAGTTATTTTAAATAATAACATTTAATATTTTGAAATAAAATTATTCATAAACATTTATTCAATTAATTCTAAACAATTTATAATTTATTAAATAATACATTATAAAATAAATATTACTAAAAAAATCTTTTTCTATGATTTATAAACATTTTAAAAACCATAAATAATTTATTTCTTAACAATAATAACCAATTTTTCCATTTACCCTTGCATAATTTGGTATAGCTATGTAATGGTAAAACCTTCTACCCTTACTCATGTCACCTAAAATTGTTGGATAATGGTAATTCAGTGACTATATTTATAAAACTCAGTTGCATCCCACTGCATAAAGGTAATACTAATATTACCATTACAGAACTAATTTCATGTAAAGGTATATTGGGTGACCCTTATGTATGACTCTTCTACCTAAGGGTAACCTTAAAATTTATTATGTTGTATAAAGGTAAGCATCAATGACCATTACACAGTTGATTATGTACCTTTATGAATAAGGTTAAATTTTAGTTACCACTATGTAAAAAATATACATAAGTGTAACACTTTTATGACCCTTACATAGACCCATCTAATTAAATTTAATAAACACTAACATTTACACACATCCAACAGAATACATAATGGTAAAAAACTGAGATTTTTTTTTAAAAAAATCATCATGGTAACTCAACAATGAGTCAATTCAACAAATTGGATTCATAAATAAACAATATATAATACCACTAATTGGTTTCTTTTAATCAGATTATGATTATTGGAAGCAGAAAATACCCCAAATACAGAACAATATATGTCAAAAACTAAGCTCGGTCATCCCAAAACTGAACACCTAATCCATTTCATAACAAGGCCCAAACGGAATTCATAAACCCCATGGGTTGGTGAAAGGAACCTGTGTATCGAAGAACAACCTTTGGGGAAATAATCTCACAAAAAACAATTAAATCTAGGATATTTCTGGAATAATAGAATATAACAACATATTAACATATTTCATCAATTAGAGAAAACACTAAAAAAGTATGAATTATGATAATAATGATCCATATATAAATCAATAAATTATAGGATATCCAAAGAGGTAATACAAGTTCATTTATAGAAGATAAAATGCAATAAACAAAAAGTATGCAATATATCTTGGTATTCCATGTGAGTAAGCATCTCATAGTTCCTCCACCATAACCAATACCCATCTAGCATAAGAACCCACCACCTCCAAGAAGTTCCTTTTTTTTACTTTTATCAAACATAAAAAAGTATACACATAACCATTAGGTGTATACAAGGTGTGAAAACAATTTCTAGTGAGTTGTCAGTAAGTTTTACATAAGTAGAATTTATTAAAAAAACCAATTTTTCTATTTTAATAAGTAAAAATAGTATGAGGCAATCATTTCATTATTTTCCATAAAACATGGATAATAATCCCTTTTTAACATTTAAAAAAAATGGAATGATTAAATAACCAATTTGTAAATAAAAAATTATATCGCCATAGTTAGTAGTCTCAAGGTATATCAAGTCAATGATAACTATGATCATTACAAATCATTGGAAAAGAAAGATAATCCTAGTGTGTTGACATCCCAATAACTCAATCCTAGGTATTAGAGATACCCAACATCTATCTCCCTTCATTACTAATTTCTTTGTTAAATTTACCTTTTTTATCTATTTTTATGGGGGATAACAAAACCTATATGTGGATGTCGTAAATTAACTAATTAATACTTAGGCCCCCACATATTTTCCCCCTCTCAGGGAGGCACTATTTTTAAATTTTAAACCCATTTTATGGGGAATTACACCAATCAACATTATTCTTTATCAAATACATTATATAGAATCTCAATATAGGGAACAAACCCTGCCCTACAAATGAATTGTAGTATGAAATCATTTTCAACATTCAAACCAATTTTCAATGAATCAAAAAAATTCATTTAAATAATTTTAAAAAATTAAACATGTGTATGAAAGAGAGGTTCTTATAAAAAATTCACCTTACTACGCCACCAACCTCAAACACTTTTAATTTCTAACAACCGGATGGGTTCCATGTAAAAAGTGAGAATAGTCTCCTAGAATGGTAAATAAAACCTTGAATAATGATATTCCAATAAATAATTTTAGATCCAATAAACCTTATTCCACTCTTTCCTTTTAGTGGAAGTAAAAAAACAGAGAGAATGGGGAAATATAACAGGAAGATAACAAACTCCACTTACTCTGATGACAAAGGAAGATATATGGTGAAATTTTAAAAAAACATTTAATAAATATGGAGGTAGGAAGGAATCTCTATGAGATTTTACACATCTAGGCTTGAGACATAAAAATGTGGAGAGAATAGTGTTATGTAAAACTAAAGAAAATTAGGGAATCTAAAATTCTAAAAGTTGGTTTGATGGGTTTATAGTGTGAAATGGAGATTCCCACCACTAATATTTTAAACTCAATTGGTTCATGGAATGAATAACTAGTTTATTCCATAAACCCTCAGTTATAGAAAATATGATCACTTCCTTCGTATATTCACATTGTGAATTACGTATTAACCCCATGATTGACTATATAATTAGTCTTGAAGAACCTATAATAAGAAAACACACCTAAAGGATGAATACTGTTAGCAATAGTTAGAGAAATGAATCTAAAAAAACATTTCATGCCTAAAATATTTTCCGAGATGTGATAATCCTCCCCACTATGTTGAGTTCAACCCAAATAATGTCATGTTAAATAGGTCAATCCAAGAATAGGTACGTCTACTACTACCTCATAATCGATTATCACTCCCCGTTATCATAAAAATCTATCGCATTCTTCCTTAGTTCTCATACCAATGGAATAAATTTCCCATATAGTATATTTTCATGGGAATCATCAATCAACACTTGTTTGCTGACTATAAAGAAATTTGGCTCTAAATCACGTTTCTCATAACTAAGGATATCAGAAGGGTGAAGATGATACTTCTAGAGATGGGACACATGAAATATGTTTTTGGATTATATCCATATGAGGTGGTAATTCCAAGCTATAATCAGTATTTTTTAATTCACTCAATAATATAAATAGAACTAAAATATCTCAAATGAAATTTACCTTGATTTCAATCCATCAGTGACCCAACAGAGGTGAAAATCTCATGAACACTTGATCTATAACCACAATCTTCAAATGACATAATCGGTAGTACTCATAAGATTTATTCATACTCTGAGATTCCACAAACTGTTGAAGAATAGTTTTGATCATTTTCATCATCCCCTGAATAATCATCCCAACCAAATAAGCTTCCCTGACCTCAGAAAAACAAATTGATGTTTTTCATGGTTGAACAGGCATGTCCTCAAAGTGAGAAATTATGATTAACGAATTGTAACTATTGTTATAGAAAATTAAACTAGTCCCAAATGAAACTCCAAATAACCTCTAAATTATATGATTTTTTCTTGTATCAAATCATCATAAATCATATTTTTTCAATATATTTTTTTGTCCTTATGAGGATGGAAGGCTATGATCATTTTTACTTGAGATCCCATCACATCTTGGTGAGGATTTCCAAAACAAATAGGTCAAATATGGATCCATATTTGAAACAATAGTTGATGGTACATCATGTAACCTAAAATGTCTTTCACATATGGTTTTCCCAACTCTTCAACCGTGGTGGTATATTGAATATGAATAAAATTAGTAATCATGGTTAATATTTCAATCACCACCTATTTGTAATTATTTTCTCACGAACTCCATGGTAGCCTAATGAAGAATTCCATGGACACCTCCCCCCCCCCATTTTCATGTTGGAAAAAGGAGGAGTTGGAGTAATCTAGATTTTTTTAGTTCTCGGCCTTAATATTAAGGTACATATAATATTAAGATAGAAAATCAACCATATCCCACTTTTAACAGGGACACATGAACTGATGTTTTGGTAGTACATGGGTTAATATCCCACTATGGGTAATGAAAATCCAACATCATAAAATTTCTCATGGGATAATTATTACATATTGTTTTATAGTGTGAAGGACACCATGTGGCAGAGGTTGCAACTCTACGATGGTCTCCCCACTATAGAAAGAATACCATTTGCTCCAAAATTTATAATCCCTTAACTTCTTCTAAAAATTATTATTTTTAGATGGTTTTGAATGAATGTTCACAAGACATACACTAGTACCTTCATCATTATCATCCAATTTAATCTAGTAATGATCTTTATATCATTCCATTTTTTCATCCATCATGGTCTAAGAGGCTGACATTCTACTAATAGAATCAGGTAAACCACTCCCCTTTGGCATAATGTAGGTTATGTCAAAGTCAAATGATGGAAGGTATCCACCAACCACCATTATCTAAGGTTCGGGTTCTTCGAAGAAAATATATAGCTCAATGTATTATGTTCCAAATATATGGTGATCCATTCCTCAAAAAGGTAAGGTTTCCAACTAATAAGGGTGTTAATGACAACTGCATGCTCTAGGTCATGGGTGTGGTACTTCCTTATATGTAGCTAATGAGGATGATATCCATATATCAACACATGAACCCCTTCATTAAGAACACACTGGTGTAAGAAGGTGGCTCTCATTTTGGTTATTTGGGTTTCTAACATCAGTTACATCGCAACATTACTGCATTCAATGTTGTAAACATGTTTTTTAAATCGTTTATTATTAATATATATGAAAAATTCCTCTAACAATTAGTTTTCTAAAAACATACTTATAAAAACATTAATAATACATAATTGTAATGTCTTTTCATGTCTTTTTTTCATATAAATAAAATAATAAATAGTTTTTAATGTTTTTTATTTCAAATAACCAATGTGAAAATTAGTTTATCATGGGGGTTATATAAAAACCAATGTGAAAACCCACTACCTATGTTTTATTACATTGATTATACAATAACCTAGGTTAAAAATAATTTTATAAAATTAAATTCAAATATAATAACCCAGAAATATAACAATAGAACAAAAAATATATAAAATATATAAAATTAGATAAAAAACAATATCATAGATTAAAATAATTTTAGCACTATAATTTAAAATTTAAAATTCAGAAGACATATTATAAATAAACTAAAACCCAATTGAACCTATATTATATTCCACCCATAATTTTTGTATTTGATTTAGATTATTAAAAATATAAGGGTGATATTCATCAAAAAGCTAAAAATAAAAATTAATTTATCAAGTATTTTGTGTATAATTAAAACAAAAAATAAAGAAAAATTTATAATAAAATCTGACGTTATTGAATTTTATAACTTACCAGGTTGAAATTATTTCAAACATTAGTCTTAGAACATAATATCCACATTCCTCATTCTTTTTGGATGACGAAACTTATGTTTCAACATAATTTTCCAATTTGTAATAACATTTTTAGTACTTTCATCCAAAATATAGTAATTATAAATGATAACTTTCCTTTTCTTTTACATATTTGATCTTCATTCTTCTCTTTACATATATATCCAAATTAATCCCATTAAATCTTTGAAAATTATATGTATGAAATAAAATTAAATATCATTATTATATACAATATTTAAATAATCAAAATTACACTTTCAATACATTGCTAAAATTTCTCACAGGTCACCATGTATATAGCATAACCAGTATGTTGTATTCTCAATTAAAAGAAATATAAAAAATTTAATTTAAACTCATATAAAAAATATAGTGTCAATGGTTATTCAAGTAAGATAAATAAAACATTATGAAATATATTTTCCTTACACTTTAAGATATGGAATAGTCCAACACTTAATTGTATTATATTGAAATCATTCAGAAATATATATTATTTTTTTATCATCTTTTTTTGTCATCACTATTGTTAAAATTAATTTTGTTTAAAAAATACATAAAATTATGTCACATCATACTGAATAAAAAAAAATTATATATAAAAAATATAAACAAAAAAGAATTGAAATAACTGTATTATGTTTTAGTAAATTAAAATAATTGAAATAACTGTGATAATCATCATAAAAGGAAAAGAATTACATTGCATTGATCGCAAAAATATCTAAATTTACAAGATCCATGATATATCACTATAAAATAATCACTTTTAGTTCATTCAGATAAATTCTAACATCCATTAGAAGTTCATGATCTTCAAAAAACCAATATGAATATGTTTATAATTTATCAAGTCCATAAGAAGTAGTATATGATGTCATAGATTCTTCGGCATGTTTTTTTCTATATATTATGTCTTTAGAATTGAATTATTTCTATAAAAAATATAAATTCATAGGTTTAAAAATATTAAAACAATTATAACACTAATATGAAATAATAAATGATATAGTATATACATGGCTCAATACTAATTTCTCAGACAAGTTTTGATGGCCAAACTAAAAAATGGATGATATAATGTCCAACTATAATGACCTCATCTATAAGAAATGTTACTCTCAGATATCTATCAATAATTCCCTGCTTGTTGACCCTAAGATAATCCATATCTATATATTTATGATGAACAATATCCTTAATATAAAATAAAATCCCTTGTGTAACAATATAGTGTTTGAAATCCTCAACATAAAACTCACAGTAGATCAGAATCTATGAAGGGGGCTGTGGATTTGTTTAAGAATGATGAGGTGGAAGAGTGGGGCCTATAGGTGGTGGTGGAGTGAGGTCTATAACCTAAAATAATTTATGCATTTTCTACAAATATCAATTTTATTGAAGATATTATCTTTTATTCCATCATCTCAACCTTCTAATTCACTTTATCTTATAAATATTCTATTTTCCTTTTATATACCTCCACCATTAAAAAAATTAGAATGAAAAAACACATTTTTTTTATTTATACACATTCCATGTATCCTTGGATGCAACTTGGGTGCTTATGCTTTCCTAATTATGTGGCTAAAATATCCTCATACCCTCAGGTATGAAGGTCCCCTATGTTATCTACTCCTCAAAGGATTCATGTATGGAATATTTTAATAATTAATTAGTGAATCACAAAATATAAATATTTGAATATAATTAAATAACATAAAGAAATTAAATAACTTCTTATAATCATATCAGTTGTATCTATTGACTCTTTTATATGTTATTGTCCCTTTATTATCATTCAATACATCTCCCATCTTTCAGGTCTTGTTGGGGGGAATGAAGGTCAACCTATAATTAGCTTTAAGTGTCGACTCTCATGTTTATAAATTTTTCATTTATCATTTGTTTTCCCAATAATATATACCCTCTATAAGATAAATTATGAGGGTATAAATTTCTTTATTGGATCTTCTGATGAGACCTACTCAATATATGAATATTAAGAAGAAAAAAATTGATTAATATAACCATTATAAAAAACATCTAAAAGATAACATTTCTTTTACCAAAAAATGATCCTTTTTTATGTAAATTCAATAAACAAATTCAATTTATCTTTATCTAGAAAATTATATATATCACATGTATTTTCATTTTTTATTTCACCAAAAATGAAATTGAATGTAAGGGTTGATTTAAAATCCTTCTATCTCCAAGAATCTAGATCTATACATTTCTTCGCGACTTCTATAGTATAAGGTTTATCGTATGTTTACTTATACCAAGTGAAAACCCTTATATTGGTAAAAACTTTTCACGATATGTAAGATAATAAGAAACAAATTTATCAAAATTATCTCCCATAATTGAGATATTATCAATTTGTAGACATGTATCCAATCAAAAATAAAAATACTCTCTTTGTCTTGGTCTTTCATTGCATTAAAATTATTAATTTTTTTTTTGAATTTGGACCCCTAGGAATATCATTATCCTAAAACTCAACTGGTATGTTATGGTCCTAACTATGAGAAATTGAAATCTTTTTTAAATGTGTGTTGCCATTTTTACCCTCCTAGGAACTCTTCTCTTCCAAAATAGAAGTAGATGGATATTGTGTGTAAGGATGAGAAGGCTCCTCAGTATAAGTATATCTATGATCCTCCCCAAAATTTTGAGGTGACTCATATGTTTGATCTAAAATTACACCAAAAATTAACGTAATAAATAGAAGTAATAAACTGTTAGTAAACATATATATAAATCCAACTATTAGATTTAAAATTAAATGAAAATTGAAAAATAATCCAACAAAATGTAATGTAATTAAAAAAATTAATATTTGTTAAATTAGTTATCTAAAATTTTATCAACGGTAATGAGAGGGGAAATGAAATAAATAATGGAAAACAAATTCAACTATTAAAAAATTTGATTAACCATTTCAAAATAATACAAATAAAACAAAACAATATTAATAAAACCACATGTTATCATATTAATTATATTGTCTCCCATGTAATACACCATGATGGAGTTTAGTTACTCTTAAATGGTGTGTCAATAGTAAAAATTTTCCAATGTATTACAATATATTTGTAAACTAAAATGAATATTCTGTGAATATACTCCTTTTTACATTTTTTAATTTTTATTTCGAATATTAAATAACAATTCATAACATCAATAAATACAATATATTTTCCGATTTAATAATATTAGTAGTTATATTAGATTATATTATATAAACACATAAATATAAATAAATAATGTTATATATGATTATATGGTTCGATTAATTATGTAAAAAAATATGAAAATTTTGATTGAATAATATTTAGTTTACCCTAACATGCCTCTTTTTTCCTTTCCATTCCCTACACAAGTTTGTGGTAACCCTTAACATTATTTACCCTCACTTAAACTTTTGATTAAAATTATATAACTTTATTTTACCAAGACATAACTTTATTTTTCCCTTAACATTTTTTACCCTTACTGAAATTTTTTTACCCTTGATTAACTAGTTTACCCTTAAATAACTTTATTTTACACTTATGAAACTTTTTTAACCGTCATTTAACCTCTATTCACCCTTACATAACCTTTTTATCATTAACATCTTTTTACCCATGCTTAACTTTATTTTACCCTTACATACCTTTTTTACAATTCCATATCTTTTTTTTACCATTAATTAACAATTTTTTTACCCATACTAAACTTATTCTTTTCCATTTCATGAATTTTTTACCCATAAAAAACGTATTTTACCCTTAATTACCATATAGAATTTTTATTTAACCTTAAAATTTTACCTTTACATAACTTCCTTTTACCCTTGAATAACTTTAGTTTCCCCATATATAACATTATATACCCCTAATTACAATTTTTTACCATTACCTAACATTTTATTACACTTTCATAACTTTTATTTAACAATAACTATATTTAATTTATCCCTATATGACTTTATTTTTACCCTTAAAAAACATATATTTACACTTATATAAATTTTATTTACAATTAAATAATTTTATACCCTTAATTAACAGGTTCAAATTCTTTTTTACCCTTATATGACTTTTTTACACTTACAAATCTTCTTTTTTACCCTTAATTGACTTTATTTTTTCCTTACATAAATTGTTTTACCCCTACATGATTTCTGTTTACCCTTAAATAAGTTTAGTATACCCTTGTATTAAAATATATAGAAAAAATAAATAAATTTAAGTAAAAATTTTAAAATTAAAATAGTAACATATGAAGTTGAATAAATGAAAAATGAAACAAAAAAAGTAAACTAATCTGAAAAATCAATTTAACGTTTTAGTTATAATATGTATTTTATGTAAAAAAAATAATACTAATTTTTTTTACATTTTATTTAATTTTTAAAATAAACAAATATATATATATATATATTACCAATAATATTAATAAAATTTTAATGGATTTTCCCATATTCATTCATCTTGATAATTTCATATGGATTAAACCATTTCTATAATGTGGTCATTAATATTCTATATTAATCATTCCATGTTAGTTGGGATATCACATAAATTATCATCATAAACAAGTTTTTCATCCCCAACATACACTTTTTTCATATGTAAAATGATATACCACAACATATATGATAGATCAACAATATAGAAAATTTATTTTCCTCTGTTTCTATGTTAAAAGGATCAGTTTTTTAGTCTAATCTATTCAGATTAACTAATGTAAAACAAAAATCATCCTATCTGAAACTATTTTTACAAATATCCCATTTTTATGCAAACACTACAACTCAATGTTTATTATAATTAACCTCCCATGTTTATTTAATTACTATCTAATATTCACTTGATGCGAAGACTAGGGTTTTGTACTTAACACTCAAAAAATGCATTACTTATATGAATACCAATACACTCTTATTCTAAACTACACTTCTATTGTACTAGATTATTTTATGAAATGTATAGCCTTTGATATTATACATAATCCATATTATAAAATTCAAACATAGGTTTCCCACCACTCTTCTCTATGTTTATGATGTATCTAATTTACATTGAAAAATCGCATTAAATAGTGACAAAATAGTCTTTTTATATTTATTCAAAATCCAAATATATTTATTCTTTGGATAACATTGTTCCAAAAAATTTATATGCAATGTTTTTTTTAATTGGGAATCATCTGGGTTATTAAACATGTATAAATGTACCTACTTTATCTGTTCACCTATCTATGATTTTACTTTCATGCAATGGATCCCATTTCCCCTAAAATTCAATCATTCATGTTAATATATATGATTACTTATGTGATTCAAAATATAAAAGTATCTTTTAAAACACAATTCATCCTCCTAAAAAATATACTTTTCTATAAAGGAGGCTTCCGGTCGATATGGGTTCATAACATATCCATTCAAAATCATCACATACTTTTTAAGAGGATGTATCAAATTTATAAATAAAGGTCTATAAATCTTTATTTCTCATAGTTAATGAACAACATAATACACCATGATATCCAAAAAATATTGTGAAAATATATTACTCATTAAAGAATTATTAAAATTTCATCGTTCTCAAAAACATTCAAAATTAAAATCGATAACTTTTTTCATTTGATTTGAAAAAATAACCTTCCATCATGATATTCATTTATGAAGTGATGGGATATATTACACATAATGAATCTAGATGTAGTTATTGTTTCATGACATGAAAATCATGGTATTTCAGGTCTATCAACATCAAATATATTTGTGTCACAAAATTTTTACATTTTATGAATAATAATATTTTACTTTGTTACCATGGTGACCCTGAAAAGATTAACTTGTCCCTATTAGATAATGTATGATAGGTTTATGGTAGCTATGATTATCTTACATTAGAAGCATGAGCTAACTTCAAATATATTTCCATTGAGATTATGTGAAGTATTTCATTAAAGTCATCCTTAGTCCTTCCATTAATATCTAACAATGTTTCAAAAAAACTATCATATATATTATTTTACATATACATGAAATAAATGATATATTTTCACCCATAATTACTCTAATATGGAATCTGAAAAAATATATATCATTCCATCCAAATAGTTTTATCATTACCAAATTTTTCCTCTTTAAAAGTGATATCAATGTTTTTTTAATCTTAAAGTATTGATCATTGGACAATGTTTTCAGATAAATATGTAGATATTTTAATAAATTCAATTACTTTATTAATATTTGATAAGAGTTATCCATAGAAAAAAACCCTCTGATGACCCATGTATACTATTTTTTCTACAACATTTTAGTGGATCATATGAAGTCTATTATTCAAAAATTAGATAGGATTTATGCTAATTAACACTATACCAATAAAATTATTCATATTCTAAGAAGTCATTTATATTATACATAATCATATAATGTAGTTGAAAATATTACATTTCATAATAATTGTACACTTTGATACCATCCTACCAAAAAAGTTTCAAATCGTCAATTAATAGTGGTAAGAAAACATAAATATAATTTTCAAGTTATTTTGGCCCAGAAATCTTTAAATTCAATATTATATATTTTGTCTTAATGAATCATTCATGAGAATATTTGTACAGTACTAATAAACTAGGTAATGAACAATGTTTTCTACAAAGGATTTGATATGGATTCATTCCATCTATGTACAGTCCATGTATGAGATTTCAAACTTCATTTTTGAATATAGGAAACTGTGGATCAATTTTTTCCCATTATGGACAATCAATTGGAAAATGAAGTTTTCAATTTTATATATTCTCATACATAAATAATATTTTTTTATCATTTTATTTTTAAAATATATTTCTAAAATGATGAATTATAGAAAGATGCCAAATTTCATTTTTTGTGGTCTTTGTAGCTACTAAATCAGGCTATGATTTTTCTTTTATCTTATATAGTGATGTCTCAAATTTAGGTAACTCTAAAAGACCTTCGTATTCCCTCTTAGATAGCACACAATAATTTAGGTAGGCATGTATCTTATTATACCACACAAGTATCAAGAGTAATATTTTATTCTAATTATAATGTAAAGATAGGAGATCACTGTATTTTTGAAGTATGCCTTTCAAAATCTTTGGAAAATTTGTAAAACACTTGTCACGTCATTCATTTCTTCCTTCGTGTTAATTAGTCATAAACCTATTGATAAAAACATATATTCCATACAACCTGGATATTATCGTTTTTTAGCATCACCATTTAGATGCTAAATTAACATTCCTTTCTCAATTGCTTCTACTTCAATATAGAGAATCGTTTCTTCAATTTGATCAGTCGTAAAATCTCAAAATTCTTCATCATCCATCGATCCTGAATTCTTTCAATTTCACCATTCCATATACAAGGTATTTATCTTTGGTTAAAATCATGTGAAATTAAATTATCATTTATTTCCCATATTTTGAACTTCTTCATATTTATAAATTATAATAATTTAAAGAGAAAATGTCATTTCTTGGAACATTTCATTTAAAAAATTCCAAAAATGGCTCCACACCTTTCTCATATTCCTCACATATCCATAATGAATTAATTTTACATTAAATAATTATTATCTATAAAAAATATCATGTATTGATAATAAGTTATTATATATTAAAATTTAATTTCAAATTTACTATTATAAATAAAAACAATAAATACCGAAAACTATTTAACGAATTAATGAAAGGAAACAAATTTTACACAAAAAAGTTTCACTTTATAAATATTTAGTTATCATTCTTTACTGAAAAAATAAAAACCGTATCATTCATTCAACATTATGATCTAAATATATATTATCAAGGCTTCATATTTAAACTCCATGGTCTATAATTTCTTCAAAAATCATGTCCATGATATAGAAAAAATCATACATCAGACACACGTTAATCAGAAAACTAACATTATTTATAAAAAAAATTTATTATATAATCATTTAATCAAACCATAATCTCAAAATTATCATTCATCAATTAAAAACTAAACTAGATGTGTGAATAATAAAAACTAAAAATATAAATAGTGAATAGAATGTGACAATAATGGAAAATCAGAACTACAAATACAAATTAAATTTCATGGATGCATTGAATATCAAATCAATCAAAACAAATAATAAATTGATATATTAAGGGGGAAGATTGAGAAGGAAGAAACAATGGGATTCTAGTGTATAGATAGTGAATGTGGTAACTAAAGAAAGATAAGGGTGTACAATGGTTCTTACTTCTAACTAAAATAGATTTGAATCCACAAGATCAAATAATGAAGGGTTAGGGTTCACCGCTTGTGAGAAAACTGACAACTGATGTAGGAATGAATGAACATAAAATAAAGCCTCCCATAGTTTTATAAAAATATTAAAGTTTTTTCACATGATTTATTTAATAAATAATGTGACAACATATGTACTATATTTTTCACATCGGATATAAAATAATTGATGTTAAAAATAATTTATAACATCAGTTATTTATAATTCATGTGAGAAAAACATTGCCTTAAATGTATGTTTACAAGTGGCACAAACCAAACATGTTCATTCAGCATCACAATAGATTAAGTAGCCCTATCTAACTCCTAGAATGATAAGTATAGGTTATAATCTAAAACACCATTTAAAATTATCTAAGGAAGAATTATATTTCAAATACCATGAGATTTTCACTCCCTTAATATAGAGAGTTGTCAATGGTAATGACTATTTTTACAAATCCTTTAAAAATCACTAGTAATTCCTTGATAGGATTTTGAAACTTATAATCTCAAAAACATTCTATGTATCTTCCCATGACATAAAAACCATTATCCATTCATGGTGCACCAATATTCCAGGTTCTGGGATCACATATCCTTATGAACTAACTTATTGGATTCATAAATAAAATTTTAATGGCTTAACATATAGGTAGTGATCTATCAAGGTTCCTGAAATAGTTATCCAATAAATTTTATTCTCTTCCTTATTCATTGAATAAGATTTTATTTCATCCATTAATAACACATTGAATGAATCCATGTACTAGAATAATATCTTATTCATATGTAAATAATATATGACAGTTTGTCCGGCCAAATGGCATAACAATATACTCGAAGTGACAATACTTGCACCATAAGGCAGTCTTTGGATTATATAACTAATTAATACTTATTTGGTGGTTTCCATTCTAAAATTAATTATTTCAAACCATTCCCCCTCTGTTTAATTGATCAATTAGATCATTGATGTCGGGAAAAGGGTACTTATTTTTAATCATCATCCTATTGAGATTTTAATCATCTAAGCATAAACTGGGAGTTCTATCAGCCCTATTGGAATACTGTATTGGGGTATCCTATGAAGATACACTCACGTTAATGAAACCATTCGATACCAAATCATCCAACTAAATCATCATATACTTCAATTCCATTGGTGGCTTACAATAGGAAGGTGCATATATTTTATGGGTCCCAGAAACAAATTTTATCAAGAACACTAATTTTCTTTTTGGAAAAAGAAAATAAAAGTATCTTATAAATACCTTATGAAATTACTTCACCTCTAAAGGATATTCACATCCCATTGCTTCCTCTTTAATATCTATCTCAAATGAGGACATCGATTTACCAATATCTAAAATAGGAAGTCCTTGTCATCTATAACGCATATACCAATATCCATGAAGCTCCCAAGAGTTACCATTAAAGGTAGTAAATGATATATTCTGATGATAACATTCAATATAATCGTTATTGGTAACCATACACTATATCTTAATGGTAACATCATATAGATCTATTTCAAGGAACAATATAAGATATAGAAAAAGGTGCATGAGGGGCATCATATCCTATATTCCTTTTACTATTTGAGAGGTGTTTCTAACTCCATAACATATAGAATGAGTCCCATAGAGATATTTAATAATTTTAAAAAAATATAGTTGATATAAATGAGTGATAGGAACCAGTATCAAACAAATAAATGGATAATGATTAAGTAATCAAGATAAAAACTCTAATAGTCACAAGGCCTACATCGATTTCCACCGGAGACTCTTCGAATCCATGTAACTTTTTAAACCTAGAAGAACAATACTTCTTACCATCAACCTGATGTACTAATCTAATATGACTCTATCGATGTGATGATCTATCCTTATATTCATATGTTTTTGGTTCAGAACCCAATACCTTGGAAGAATCTAACATCACCACAGATTTTCATAGTGCTGAGTAACCTAGACTACTTCATTGGGAAAAGAAAAAAATGAAAAATTATTTCTAATGAATCAAATGTGCACATGAGTGAAAAAACATTTGATCTTTATCCCAATAAAGTTTCATATTCTTTATCACAGCACACAATAAATGAGTCAAAGGTCCTCTAATTTTCATTTTATAGGTGAAACAATAAGTCTTTAATTGGGGACCACTACCACTTTCTTGTTGAACCACGTTCCGCTTCCTCTTACTTCTGTAATGATCACAATAAATACTATTCGAAATTGGAGGTATTTAGCCGATAATGAATTTTATTACTGATCAAGTTCTACCATCAGTTCCTTATCCACGTCCTCATAATATGTGAAAAAATTTAGTATGAATACCATATAATGGATATCTAGATATAAACCAATCTGAAACCTTTGGTCCTTTAAATTTTTATTTCATAAAACCTCAAGAATGAAAATGAAATATTTTCTGAAATTATTGAAATGATCCATTACTGTTTTTTCATATTATAGAAGAGTCTGTAACTCTATTGAATTAGAATGAACCATCAATTTTTTTGGTATAAATGATGGGTAAAGTTGTAATTAGTGCCTTTATACTCTAAACTCTCATGCTAATTTTCTATAACCACTGACTCCCATTGTATTGGAATTGTTCCATCAAGATTAAAGAAAAAAAAATAACATAATATAATTCAAAGTCTCTAATAAATAAATAATACTTTCAATTTTCTTAAAACATTCCTCTATTCTTGAGGATCATTCACCCATTGGAAGGAATGAGTTTTATGGTGGGGAAACTTTAGTGTATGATACCCATATCAACTCTCTTCAATATCAACTTATAAATCTTGAACATGAACTAAAGCTAAACCTTATTCTATATCATTGACCACACACACTATAAATTTGACAATTTTTTGACGAACCGGTGGATTTTCCCAAGGAACATTACTCACAGAACCCTCTTGAGCATTTATTGGAGGTCTTATTTGGGGAATGGTATAATAAAACAACACAGAAAATGGAAAATCATAAAACAAGGAAACCAAATATCTTAGATTCATAGATAAGAACCAAACCATAATAAAATTTGAAATAAACTAAAAAACATAACTCAAAAACACCCATTTCCTAGAATATTATGGTAATTGAAGGCTCATCATGAAAGGATCTCTCTAGGAACTCACTCATAACTAACAATTACATCTTGAAAGTCCAGATTCCTCCCTACTAAGAAATCTAAAATCATATAAATTAAAATCATCACTTGGATATAAATTTTTTAAAAACATATCTACTGTATCCCTAAACCAAATACCAGATTTGACCCATGATAAGACCCAAGGGTGTCCTGATTCGAATAGGCTTGAAGAGAAATCACTTTTTTATCCAAGAAATACCTTGTGGGGTATGATTTCACCCATTAAAACATTTAAAACAATGATCTTTTAATAAACAGGTATTATAATAACAATATAATATATATCATCAATAAAATAAAACTCTAAATAAAAATTCAGCAGGAAAATATAGATTTACATACAAAATATGAAATGAAATGTGTGTTATACAAGAAATAAAAGTGATGATCGAAAAGAAAAAATAGAATTCACCAAAACATTGTAACACATCTCAATGTTACATATAGTTCAATTTCATATCGTTCCACCACAATAATGTATACCCATCTATCATGAAATACCATAACCTCCTACAATTTCCTTATTATTACTTTTATTAGACATCAAATGGTATACACACACTCATTGGATGTATATAGGGTGTGAGAAAAAAAGATCAATGGGGTCCTACCAAGTTTTCAACAAGAAATAATTAATAAATAAACTAATTATGACATTTAAAGAAGTAAAAACTAGTGGATATAATATTATCATAATTTTCCTCAAAATCGGCAGAATAATTACATTAAAAGAGTTTAACATAAATTCATGAGTAAATATCCAATTTATAGATAATACACTCAAGAACCATTGTAAGGAATCCTATGGTATATTAGTCCAAGGATTACTTGAATATTAACACATAAATTAACAAGGAAAAACAACCAATTTTTTACACATCCCTATAACTTGGTCATTGGGATTGGAGATATCCAACATGTGTATCCCATCTTTACCAATGTTTTAGTAATATTTATAGTGTATTTATAATGCTAGGGAAGCTAAAAAACCTAGTCAGTCTTTTACTAAATTATCCACCTAATACCCAATATATAATGGGTTATCCCACTCTCATAGAGGAACCATATTCAAAATTAAAAGCAATTTCATGTGTTGTCTCATCAATAAAAATGTAATATTATCATGAAAATTATAATAATCTAAAAACATAATCCCAAAAAATGTCCTACAAATCAATTCCATAATCAAATCATTTAAAACATTCAAACAAGCTTTCAATGAATAAAAACCATGACAATAATAAATCTAAAAACCAATTTAAACATGTGATAGAAACCAAAGTTCATATTAAAATACCATCTTATGATACCACCCAACTCAAACCCTTGTAATTTCCAATAACCCAATGGAATTATTAAGATAAAGGGAGAAGAGAATCAAAGTAAAGAATGAGAGACCCTTAATCATAATATCCCAATCAAGAAATTCAATACCAAAAATCCCTATTCCCTACCATATCTGTTAGGTGGAAATAAAAACACAATATTTGAGGAGTAAAATTAAATATAAGATGAATTAATCCCATTACTGTGATAACCCTTAAAGATCTAGAGTTAAGTACCACCAAAATCACACCAAATATGGAGGGATGAAAGATTCTATATGAGGGAGAAATAGCCAATTTTGAGACTAAAAAATGTGAGGATGGAATAGGATTAAATCAATCTAAGGAAAGTAGTGGAAAAATAAAATTCTAAAATTTAGGATGATCGGTTCGCAGTGTGAAATAGAGATTCATGTCATGAATAATTTTGTATCGATTGGTTCTGGGAATGAATAGGTGGTTAATGTTGTGAACCAACAATTATAAAAAATGGTCTATATGCCTTGATAAATTTACAACATGAATGTTATATTCACACAATGAATCAATACATGTGAACTCCTGCATCTCCCTATATGAGTTAAACCACCAAAAGGGTGGATTAGATCGGTAATGTATTGAAAAGTTAATCCAAAAAACATTTCATACCTGAATGAAATATTAGAATGTAAAAATCCAATGATGTGAAAATGTATCTTTAAGAAATTAGCATGTGAATATATAATAGTAAAAGAGTATATGAAAAATGAGAATTATAATAGCATCCACCTTCTCTTCAAATTGAAAATTGTTGATAATGATTACTAAAGAAACAACTGAATACTTCATTCCTATAATGTAGAACACCAGCCATTGGATCCATGATCATATCTTTAGGATACCAAAGAAGATTAATGGGTCATATCACATTCTTGGGGGAGATAAATAGTACATTATAAAAAGAGAATATTTGATAAAACTATCGTGAAACTGATAATATTATTTATATTGAAGGAATGAGATAAAAAACATCCACCCACTTCAAACAAAGCTAATATAAGAGATCATATCTCTCATGAATCCTGATGCTTCTATTTCATAATGAATTATATGTGCTATTTTATATTGGGAATTATTAATTTACCTTGTTTCAATGTATAAATATAAATATTTTTAGTGAACCGACTCTTTGGTTCTAAACTGATGATGTCATCTTGGAGAGACATTGCATCGCATGCAGTTACGAATTTCATGCATATTTAATATATATATATATATATATTTATATAATTCATGCATCATAAGAATGATATTTAGTGTTAAAAAATATATATTATCATATTTTTTATATATATATACATTATGCATCATATCCATGTGTACATGAATCTTATGCACCAAATTCTTAGTGTACATCTAACAAAATACACACATCAACCTCACATTATTCAACTCCATATAAAAAAACTATAAAACTATATATCAAACAATTAGTACACAAAATTCCATAAAATAGTATTAAAATACTTTATAACATAGAAATAAAAGTTAAAAATGTTATATGTGGAAAAAATATATAGGAATAAGATGAATGTTCACATGCATATGATGTTTGATGTATATATATAATATGATATTATATACAATGTGTATTTAATTACAATCCATAAAATTCATAATTAATATATATATATATATATATATATGAAATATTCATTAAATGAATATAAAGTTTCATGCAATAAATTTTTTGTCCCAAACAATTTCATCAATTTATTACCAAAGGAATTTTTCATTTGTAATATTTACATTAATTAATTGAAATGAGTTAAATGAATAATATTCAATGGATAGTAATGCAAATTATTTTTTACAGAGAAGAATTATCAATATTAGACAATATAAGAGATATAATCTCTTATTTTGGTTTGGATTAAAGTGTGTGTATTTTTTTAATCTCGTTCATTTGATGTAACTAAGATAATAAATTTCATGAAAAGTTTCTGAAACATTGTCTTCTTCCCTATAACATTTTATCTCACCTGATAAGGAAATAGAACCCCTTTATATGATTAGTAATCCTCATGATACAATCATGGACACACTATAAATTGATTCCCCTTGTAGTTTGGAAGCATCCATTTACTGATTTTTTGATATTTATCAAGAAATCTCTTTGGGAAGAGAATAAGGAAGGTGTTGCAGTTCTCATTTTCTTGGTAATCTATTTTTATGATATAGTTTAACATTAATTATTTTAAGATATATCCACCTATTTTTTGGTTAGTTTCTATTACAAAAAATCATAATATGATAAAATTAAACCCATCAATGATATCATGAAGAGTTTCTTTTTGATTTGAATGTTTTAGAATCATTGGTTGTTGATAAAACCATAACTGTAAATATAGAACATGATTTTAATAAAATATTGTGCAACAAATGTCTCTGTTACATAGCTTATGTCTTGGTAATTTAATGTTTCCATTACATGGATGAGGCTAAATAAATATTATCTAAAAATACATATCTGTTACTCACTAAAATTGTTATGCGTAAAGGTATACATGGAATACCTTTAGGAAAATGTAAAACAAATTCCCAACTCATGTAAAGGTAATATGATGTTTACCTTTATGTGAGGGTATCATGTAAGTATAGTAGAAGATATACCATTATATGAAGCAGTTCACATAATGATAATCCATAACTTACATTCAGAAAATGGTTCTAACATAAGGTGCATCCAAGAATGAATTTTACATGAAGGGTTTATGAAAAGTTAAATTCTTGAGCACCATTATGTAGTATACACTCCATGAGGGTTTAGAACATCTACCATTATGTATATTTTCTATTTAATGATAGTTGGAATTTACCCCAACATAGTAGGAGAACTCTACATAAGGGAAAAATTAAATTTATTTAAAAATGATTTTGAAATATTTATATTGTTTTAATGGTGTTTAAAATGTGTATTAATCATTGTATGTGATATTTTGGGAATATTTAAGTCATAATGTATTTATAAATTAATTAGTTGTAACAACCCGAATTGTTATAAATAAAATTCCCCTATAAATTAAATTAAATATCATGTTATGAAACATGTTTATTGAAAACCATTCACTTGTTTAGTTTTATAATATATTATCAGATTTAAATATCCTTTAAAAATATTAATAATTCTTAAAATAGTCAATGAACAATAACCACATTATTAGTATAAATATATGGTTTTAATAAATGCAATTGACACAAACAAAAGAAGTGATTGCCTCAACGTGTAGGATCATACCCTATAAAACTCATTTACTAGAGATTTTGAGAGATATAACATATATGGTATTTTACTTTGACCAATACAATTTTGAGATCAAACAACAGATTCATGATAAAAAAATTTATAGGATAAGTTCATACTCATCGAGATCCCGGTTCAGAACATGTTTGTCGAACCACCCCATGAAAGCACCACCATCATGCACCTTTCCCTTAGGGTGTTTTCTTGTGTATTAAATAGATATGTATCAAGAACCTGAAAATATTATTATGTACCGTATTTTTTATATAATAATTAATATATTTTGATTCTATTATTATTTCTTTATAAATATTATTTATTTTGATACAATAAAACCAAAATAGTATTTTTAAAAATATTCGAATTTCATTAAGGAATTTATTTTCCTGAATTAATGGATTTTAGAAATTAAATAATATTTTACTAAAATATTATTATTAAAAAAATTTATTAAATATAAATGAACATTTAATTTTTATTAAGTCAAATGTAATTTTTTATAGGAGTTCGTAAGATATTATTATAAAAAAACCTATCATTTCTTAATAAATGTCTATTTTAGTTTAAAAGTGAAAATTATTTTATTTTTTGGATTATTTAGATAAAATTAATATTATTTTTTAAATCATGATGTGTAAATTATCAAATGGTTAATTTTTTATAATTTTTTGAGACAGTTCAATTTTTCCAGTAAAAATAAAATTCCATATAAATGTACTATATTTATTATGGAATTATAATAACCCAAAAGTGATATAATGATTACAATAAAGGGTATCGTAGAAACAATCTATGAATTAAATTTAAAATAATGTGATTTTATATTTATTTGAATAATTTTATAAATTCATAATGAATCCTCCAAAAAAATTAATTTATTTTTTGGTTTTAAAATTATTTCTTTAAGAGTATGACTCACCTCCACATAAGAAAGGGATTTTTTTTTGTTATTTTCGTACCATTAACTTATAAAAAAATTAAAACCACTACATTTTCTGAGAAACCATGTTCAAAAACCATATAATGGTTTGTGTGTTTTTTCATTTTATTATATAGATTCCAAAACCTAATTTTGAAAAATATTTTAGAATCGTACACTCATTTTCTATATAAACACACCCAATATACCATTTATCTTAAATAAAAATCCTTGGATAACTTTCTTACTCTACCCCATATTTATATTTATCCTAAGGTTCCTCCATTCTCTCAAGGATCTCATCCCAAGCACATAGAGTTACACACTAATGTAGGTGATCCTCACATTCTCTTATTTATTCAAGTTTCCTTTTTATATTATGCCTTATATTTATAATTCCTTATGATGGAAATTATATTTACATGTCCTTATTAATACCTATTTCATTTCCAAATTAATAGATACAATTTTTTTCTCATCAACCCATGTTATGAATTTTTATGTGATGTTGTTATGCCACAGAAATTTATATATGATCGTTTCATTCCAAAAGAATTATATAGAGAATATGAAACCCATTTCATATCAAGGGTGTTCACCTTTATACACTTGAACTTGTTTTAATTGTGACTTACACGTATTTATTCCACACTCCTTGATCTTGTAAGAAAATAAGATGATGATTTAATCTATTTTGTATGGTTTATGTGACACAATTATGCATAAGAATTAAATAGAATTGATGGGAGCACTCAGAATTATATATTGCTCCAATGAATTGGGAAATGATTAGTCTCATGAGACTTCGTGCCATGATAATTAGTGAACTGATTTCATTATGGGACTTTTTCCATTGTTATGTCTTTCCAATTAGTCTTGACCTATGTTTATGATGAAATGTTTTAAGTTGTTTTCACATTTACCATGTTATGATTATCATGCTATACCATGCCTTATTTTTCATATTACCTTTATTCCCCATCGATTTTCTTATTTTCTTTCATATTTTACCATAGTGCATGCTTATTCCCTTTCTGAGATTTAAAGCTCACCCTTTTCTTATGTTTGTACCCACGTTATCCCATGAAGTTTAGAAATCCATGGAATATTATGATCATGGTACAAAATTTTTCAATAAAATGGTGTATTTCCTATTTTATGTTTTTATGTAATTTACCTAATGTTAAACCCCAAGTTTCTGTGCAGTATTTTTTAATTAATTTATTCTTTTTTATATTTTTCATTTCACACAACCCTGAATATAGTGTTTGTTATATAATATAACCAAGTTATTATTTCTTTGTAAGGTACACCATGATATGATTTCATTTTACAACACCCCAATATAATTTTTTGATATACTCGACATTGACTTTTTGTGAATTATACGAAGCACCACCTTGTATTGTGTTACATGAAACAATGAGTTTCTACAAAACTATATTTTATTATTTTTATTATTAATTAGATGAGATAGTTATAACATAGTCACTAAACATGATAATATGAATATTAATAACAAATTTTAAAATATTGTATATTTTTTTATATAAATAAATCATAATTGTTATAAAACATATTATTTTTGGTAGTCCTTATATGTTTTGAAATATTATTTTCTCAAAAGAACTACTTTTTAAGTCCCCTGAAAAATAATATAAATAATTTCTGACACTTTTAAAAAAATTATTTGAGAAAATAAATATTATTTTTAAATTCATAATGTATAAATAATATTATGGTGAATTTTTGTGAATTTTTTTGAGAAACGTAATGTTTGGGTGAAGAGTGAAAAATAAACAATTTTATTAAAAATATTCATTTAATTTTTTTATTTTGTTAAATTATATTTTAAGTTGCTTTTATAGATATAATAAATCAATTATAAATATATTAATCCATTTTAGGTCATTGGAATCATTTTTATGTTTAATTTAGATAAAAATCTTAATAAAACATTGAATATTCCCACTTAAAGAACAAGTTTTCTCGCCACATCAACAAAATTAGAATTAAACATAATTTTTACACATCTGTGAAATGAATTTAGAAAAATGGAAATTAAAATTAATAATTAGTATAATATTTATAGTCGAATAAAATTTACTTAATTTTTGACAAAAAATATTAGTCAAAGGGATTAAAATTAATTTTAGAATTTAAAGTAAAATTATGCTTAATAATGAATTAAACTTTACACTTTAGTTCCAAAATGACATAAAATATTTACGAAAACACGTTTTATGGAAATATTTCCACCATAAACCTTCCATTTTTTATTTTTTATGGTTTTTGGTGACTTTTTTTAGTTAAATATGCGAGTGCACCTAACATAATTTCAAAAACGCCAAGTGTGTCCTTTCCCTCTACTATAAAAGGCCACCAAATCCCCCCCCCCCTTCTTGAAATATCTCAATACACAAAATTTACACCAGTATATACCACATTTACTACCAAACATCCCTCACTTACTCCATTATTTTGTAAGACCCCGAGACACCCTAAGAGGGGAGGGGTCAATCACTGTGTCAAATTTTTCTTTTAAAAACAAGGATATTGTTCCCACGTTGGTAGGAACTAGTTAAACCTGTATGATGTATATGATCAGCAATAAAACATTCACAGGGAAAGAGATGACATGACAATTTTTACTTGTTTCACCGCTACAGGCTACATCCAAGGAGCATACACCGAAAAGTTGTCGGCCTTACCAAATTCCACTATTCTTCACTAGTTATGGATTGCAAATGTTCAGGAATAGTCACTATGATCCAGGCTCACTGCCTTTACAACTATTCAAGGATATCCCACTACATCCCTTAGGTCACTCTCGTTGAGTCCCCCTGGATCATTGCCTTTGGTGCCGTCCCACTCAGTTTATAGACGTGAAGATCAATTCAATATATTTTCATTGATGTCTTTGTCTCTTCTAAGCACGAGACTTTTCTTGAATCGAAGTCCAAAAATGATGCACTTGTACGCACTGAACCACTGAATCGGATAACCAGAACTCATAAACAAGTTTCACTGACAATTGCGCGCAACACCTACCCTTTGCGCGCAACACCTTAATATTGCACACAAAAATTCCTTTTCCACATGGAAAAATATTTCGCACAACAACACTCTTTTTCTCACAACTAAGTCTTTTATGCACCGCCCCAATTTTTACGCGCAGGTTTTCCTTTTTCACGCATCCCGGAATATTTTGCGCAAACCAGACTATTTCATGCAATCCCATTTAGGAGATCCTTTTATGAGCATCAGACCTCAGACCTTCCCGAATACTTCAATTGTATAGAATGATGGGGGACACCTCTTATTTATAGGCATCTGAGACCCCCACGTGAAAAACCCCTTGTGGCACAAAAAAACATCTCATCTGGTGTGTAATCTTTCGCGCCGGTATCGTTTTTCGCACACATCTCCATATTTTTCGCATAACCCATGCCTTTTCTATTTTTCGATGTTCTGATTCTGAAACACTATTTTCGTGAAAAACCTTGATCCATTATTTCATGCACCACGCTGTTTTTCTCGCAAACATGTAGTTTTTTGCGCAAACCCACAGTTTTTCATGCAGCCCTTGATTTTTTGCACACACCTCCGGATATATATCACACCACTTCCTCTTTGTGAGAACCTCCTTTTTCCAAAAACCTGTATCTTCATTTTCTTATTTTGAGGCACAAAAATTCGGTAAACACTGGGCAATAGTGCCACCTTCAATACTGTTGGCCGCTTGAACTGTATGATCATTTTACTGGAACACATTCTAAACATCCACTGAGTATTGTCAACAAACACAAACCACACTCCAATTCATGCATCAAATGACCATGGTTCCAAAAATATCCCCCTTTGGGTTTGTTGGCAATCAGTACATAAATTCAATAGAGCACCAGCCATATGCAAACCACAAATGCAAGAATCAACTCAGCCAACACTCTAAGTCGACGTGAGAAATGCTCGGTGTAGAAAACAAGTAAGCAAGCATGAATTGGGTTCCTGTGTTTTGGAATTTCCAATGATGCCCATGTAATTCTCTTGTAGTGTCATAGAAGCATTACATGTCCCTGACATGCCTGAACATAACTGAATTTATTCCTTTATCCCCCATTGATAATAAACCCAAAGACAAGTAAATGTTCATTGTTCATCTCACAACTCACTCCCCCTAGATAATATCTCCCCCACAAACCTACATCACTTACATAAAGAGATTAAAAGCAGTTAACATAACTTGGGAGAGAGGAATTTCGTAACATCCTTATGCACTAGGAGGTGGCTGAACACTGAGGTTCAACCGATGCATCTCAAACACAGCTTCTGACAGTGTCTTGGTCAAGATATCAGACACTTTCTCATCCGTTACCACATGATCCATTCTAATCACACCTTGCTCAACTTTCTCTTTGATAAAGTGATACCTTATTTCAATATATTTTTTATGAGAATTCTGAATATGATTCTTCATAAGATCAATTGAACTCTTGTTATCACAATAAATCATCATTGGTTGCTTCACCTCATCACCAATATCTATTATTTGTTGCTTCATCCATAACATTTGAGTGCATTCCTTTGTGGTGGAGATATACTCTACTTCAGCAGTACTAAGAGAAGTAATTTCTTGTTTCTTGATCAACCATCCAACACATTTATTCCGAATACAGAATGCTCCTCCACTGGTGGACTTTTTATCAACTACATCTCCAGCCAAGTCAGCATCAGAAAACACTGCTATTTCACTGTCCCTTCCTGCAGCAAAGTATAACCTAAAGTTATGAGTACCATGAATGTACCTCATAATTCTTTTTACTGCCCCCATATGTTCCTCCTTTGGATTACTCTGAAAGTGAGACACAAGACATGTTGAAAAGACAGTATATGGTCGTGTCGCTATCAGGTACAGTAGGCTCCCAATTATCCTCCTCTACATGGTGGGATCTATAGATGTCCCATCCTCATGCTTTCCATGTTTGGTTCCAACTGCAATCGTAGATGACATTGGTTTGGAGTCTTTCATATTAAACTTCTTCACCATCTCTCTTGCATAATTTTCCTAATAAATGAAAGTATCATCCTTATTTTGAAAAACTTGCAGCCCCAAGAAATATGTGAGCTCCCCAATCATAGAAATTTCAAATTCTGATTTCATGTGATTGGCAAATTCATCCACTGATTTCTGCTAGCTGCCACCAAATATAATGTCATTAACGTAGACTAGAACCATAAACTGATATTTTTCTGAATTCTTCACATATAGATTGTGATCTACTCCTCCACTTTTTAATTCCAGCTTCTTGAGATAAGATTCCATCCGAGAATACCATGCTCATGGTGCCTGCTTCAAACCATATAGAAGATTCTTTAGTTTTAAAACCTTTGTTTCATCAGTACCAAGAAGAAAACCCACTGGTTGTTCAATGTACACTTCTTCTTCGAGTACACCATCCAAGAATGTTGTCTTGACATCCATTTGATATACTTTATATCCTCTTTGGAGTGCCATGCCAAGGAAAACCCTGATTGATTCTAGTCTAGCCACTGGTGAAAAGGTTTCTTCAACATCAACACCTTCAATTTGGGAGTATCTTTTACATAATAGTTGCGCCTTGTTTCTAATAACACTTCCATGATCTTCAAATATGTTCTTGAATATCCATTTTGTACCAATCACATTGTGACCTTTAGGTCTGTGAACAAGATCCCATGTCTGATTCTTGTCAATCTAACCTAACTCTTTATTCATGGCTTTCACCCAAGATTCATCCTTTGTTGCTTCTTCAAATGAGGATGGCTCCACAACTGACAGAAATGTAGATTGTGTGTTATTCCTCATCCTTCTTGTTTGTGTGGGTGCACTCCTATCCCCAATTATGTTAGATGGATCAATCTCAGCTCTTCTATTTCTCATGTGTTGTTCAGTCACATTCTCTCCAACCAAGATTTCCACTTGAGATTCTTCTTCTGATTCAACATCATGATGTGACCTCAAATAGTTTTGTACACCTTCCTCTATTTCTGTATTTGTATTTACTCCATGTTCACATTCATCCTAATCTTCTATCTCATCAGAATAGGAATTATTTTAAGCATTTGGGGTTTTTTCCTTGAATGATATTAACATCATTGCTTTCCACAATCCTCCCAAAGTGTTTATTGAAACACTTGTAGGATTTTCTGTTCATTGGATAAAAAAGAAAAATTCCTTCATCTGTATTGTCACCAAACTTCCCTTGATTTAATTATTTATTTCAGATGAAACATTTTCTTCCAAAGACACGAAAATATTTCAACGAAGTCTTCCTTCCATTCCACAACTCATATGGAGTCTTCGTTTCTCCCATATAAAACCACATTCGATTCTGAATGTGCATTGTTGCTTCAATAGTAATGGCAAGAGATACAACTCTAAATAGGTACAGTCCTAGCCATATTGTTAACATGTCGATTCTGGCGCTTAGCAACTCCAATTTGCTGTGGAGTTCTCACAGCAGCTACCTCATGATGTAGTCCATGGTTTTCTAAGTAATTTTCAAACTCAATGGATGTGTATTCCTCACCATTGTTAGATCATAGGACTTTTATTGTTCGACCAGTATCATTCTCCGCAATCCGGCGATATGTTTTCATGCAATAAAGTACTTAACACTTCCTATGAATAACCATTACACAATCCATTATAGTAAAATCGTCAATGAAAATAACGAAGTACCTCTCTCTATGAGTTCTAGCAACATTTATTGGGCCACATAAGTCTGTATGGATAAGATCAAGAAGGTTTTATTCCCTTTTCTTCTTTGGTTGATATGAATTATTAAATATCTTCCCCCGTATGCAAGCATCACAAGTCTTTTCCTATTCACATTTCAGAATGGGGATATCCATGAAAATCTTCATCTTAGATATCTTTTCCATGTCTTGTTGGTTATTGTTTCCTAGCCTTCGATTCCAAAGGTTGTTTTCTTCTTCAACCGAAAAATAGAAAGAGTTTACTTTGTTGTCAACCTGATATATGTTTCCATCTGTTTTATAGCCTTTTATAAGATAATTCCATGGTTTTCCCTTTATAGTGCAGCCTTTTTGATTGAAAGTTAAAATGATCCCTGAGTCATAGAGTTGACTGACACTGAGGAGATCGTGGTGTAGACCGTCTACATAAATAACTTCATTCTTCTTCAGCTCTCCATTGGAACGAGCAGTATTCCAAATGCCTTTAATCATCAAAGCACCATAATTGCCAAACCTAACTGTTCCATCAACTTTCTTTTAAATGTTCTTTAAAAGGTCATCATTTCATGTCATATGTGAAGAGCATCCACTATCAAGAATCTAGGTGCTGCTTCTCTTTGTAGCTTTAAAGGCTACTTCTTCAAGATTAGATTTATTGATATTCTTCTTTTCTTTCCAATAGATATTGGATTGAGTATAAGATATTTATGACCTTATAATTATTTCTTCCACATAATCAGATTCTTCATACCCAAAATATTCTTCCAGAGGAGAAAACCTGTTTGTGAGATCAACACATCAGGGGGTGAATATTGGCCCATCTTTGAGATTTGTTTGAATCCATCCTATAGAATCTCTACCTAAAATACATCGCTTTATGGACAATGTTAGAACAATTAAAATAGTATCCATAGAAACTATTACTTCTATAATATGAAGGATATGAATTTAGTATCCTTTGTTGACAACATAGATCTTCTCAATTCAAGTAGCTCCTTGCCTCTTCACAACATGACATAGTATGGTCCAGATAGCCATAGAACTGACACTTCATGAGAGGAAATGTATTCTCACTTGAATTTCTCCTCATAACTTCTTCCTTGGTAGAATATTTGAACTGCCTGTCATTTTTGAAAGTTTGAGGATAATTTTCAGTTCTTCTTTTAGTTTGGATTGAAGGTTTATTTTTCAGCACTTCCGGTAATGTTTCAACATGTCCAACTTTCATCTTGTCTTTCTTTTGGGTATCTTTACTTCCAGCAGTTGATGTCTCAGCTTCACAGCCAATTCCACTCTTTCCCATGGAATCGGGTCTTTGATCACTCAAGATTTTTCCAACCCCATATGAACCACACTTGTCTCTTGCTAGTAATTCTGCATCTGAGAATCTTCCAAAATAAATTTTCTTCTTACCATCATTTTTGGTTGGTTGGCATTCAATTTTACTCCCAAGAGTAACAACTTCTTCCTCAAGAACCTCAACAGTCTTGGAATTCTCATTTAGTCTGGATGAAAGGTCATTTGTGACCTTTTCTTGTTCTTCAATTATGAGCTTTAGTTCTACAACATCATCTATTCTTTCAAGGATTTAAGACTGAACTCTCAGTAGTTCTTCTAGTCATTCATTTTCTGCTTCAATCTCATCAACATATTCTGATGATTCATCCACCATTGCCCCCCACTTATTGCATCTCTTACATTTATTCTTAAGCTTGGAAAAGGCATCCTTAATTTTAATCTTTGGATCACCATTAGAAGTAATCTTATTATCTCTTTCTTTACTGATTGAGGGTTCTGAATTTTTAATGGTAGCCGTCATGGAAGCATGGTTTAAAATTTTAAAATTTTGTTCTTCTTCTTCACAAAATTTAATATCATCATCTTCCTCTTCAAAGAAAAAACTCTTCCTCAGTATTTTCATTCTAGATTTTAAGTATCCCTTTTTGAAAAACCTTTTCCGTGGCTTTTGGATGTTTTCTGCTTCGCTCTCATCATCATCAAAATTTATTTGGAACTGAGAGGAAATGTGCCCAACTCTTCCAGAATGAAAACATGCCAGCGGTAGCTTACCTTTAAATTTACCTTTTCCCTTCTTCATCTTATTAGCGATGAGGTAAATAATTTCTTTTTCCCTATAATCTTCACCACCACTATCTTCTGAAATTTTCGGTTTGTCTATATCTTTTAATGCCAATTCATTTCTTACACGAGTCGTGGAATCTTCGGGTTTGACTCTAATCTCATATGCCACTAGACTAATTAACAGATCATCCAGAGATAGTTTATATAGATCTCTTTCTTCAAGGTCTAACCCATTTTCATTGTACATAGGAGGAATTCTTCTCAAGATTTTCTTTACGATATCAATGTCTTTGATTTCCTCTCCAATACCTCGAAATTGCTCCCACTACTTTAGTAATTCAATTGAAGAATGAATCTGCATTCTCGTTAGGATGCATCTTTAGATAATCAAACCTGTTTTGTAAGACTTGAAGTTTCTCCTCCTTCACATTGTTGTATCCCTAATAAAAGTTTTCAAGTTTATCCCACATAGACTTTGCTGAGGTGAAACTCATCACCTTTAGATAGATCTTATCTAAAAGATCTGCAATGATAGCATTCTGAGCTTTAGCATCTGTGTCTAGAACATTCTTGTCTGTATCATTCATACCCAGCCCAGTTGGATCAGTAATTTGTATTCCTTACACATTAGAAAAGAGGACTTCCATTCCAAGGGATCTTAAATGAGATTTCATTCTGTTCTTCCAAATCTGAAAATTACTTTCATCGAAGAGAGGTATTCCCCTAGCATTGACTGCATTCTCCATAACGAAAAAGGAAAGATCTAACACTAGCAACCTCGCTCTAATAACACTTATTGGACCATGGGACACCCTGAGAGGGGAGGGGTGAATCATGGTGCCAAATTTTTCTTTTAAAAACAAGGATCTTGTTCCTACATTGGTAGGAACTAGTTAAACCCATATGATGGATATGATCAGCAATGAAACATTCACATGTAAAGAGATGACACAACAATTTTTACATGGTTCACCTCCAAGGGATACATATAAGGATCATACGCCGACAAGTTTTCAGTCATACAAAATTCAACTATTCTTCACTTGTTAGGGGTTAAAATGTTTTTGGAACAGTCACTCTATCCTAGGATCATTGCCTTTACAACAGTTCAGGGATAACCCACTGCGTCCCTCAGGTCACTCCTGTTGACTCCCCCTGGCTCACTGCCTTTGGTGAAGTCCCACTAAGTTTATAGACCTGAAGGTCTCTTCAATATATTGTCATTGAAGACTTTGTCTCTTCTTAGAATGAGACTCTTCTGGCATCGAATTCTGGAAAAGATGCACTTATACGCACTGAACCACTATGTAACATACCAAATAAGTAATGAATAATAGATATTTTTATCTATGTCTATTAATGATTAAGATAGTGTTATAGAGGCTTAAAATGAAAATAAATACAATCTTATGCATGGAATACACTAATATTCTTACAAGATTGTTTTACTGCCTTTTGATGGCAAACCATTTTTGAATCTATATTTTGAAAATTTTATAAACTATGTTTGTCAAAATAAACTTATTCTTTATGATTGGGACATCACAATTTACTTTGTGTGAATTTTTGGTATTTTTCTGACAATGTTCATTTTTTAATTAATAGTGAAAAATACTGCATTTTACATTAAAACTGCTTTTTAATATAATTTATTTATATGATTAGATTATCTTTTGAATTGTTATTAATGTGTAATATGAATATATTTTTACCATTTTATCCAATGGTGGTCATTGGAATCAATTTCACTTTGAAATTTGACTTAAACTGGTGTCAATCTTTTGATACTTATTGTTTTGTAAAAACACGCTATTTTCTCTGGCAGCGGGAATTAATTATTAAATTAATTAATGTGACTTGTATGATTTGAATTTTGTAAAATAGACTTCATTTTTGAATTCGGAATATCAAATATAGCTTAGGGTGAATTTTTGGTAATTTTCTGAAAAACGTCAATTTTTGATGAATAGTGAAACCACTAAGTGGTAATCAAGCAAACTGATTTTTCAGTTAAATGAAAGTTTACCACTAATGTGTATTGAATTTTGAAAATCCGACATACATGGTTTTAATTAAGAAGTAAAATGTGGTTCAATGAGATTATAATAATTTTTTGGTGAATAGTAACTTATTAAGTTCTTAATCGCAATTAGTGGTAATTAGGGTAGTTTAAGTTATAAATAATGCTTTAATAATAGGAAATGACCTAGACACATGTCCCAAAATTATTGGTTGTGTCATGGCCGACCAAGACAAGCCATGGGTCAACTTGGGGACCCCATGGAGACACTTTGGTTTGGAAATGACATAAATAAAGTTTTATTAAATGTTAAAGTAAAAATGAAAAAAACAAGAGATGTTTTACGAAAAAAAATTTTACATGGGGTTATAAAGATCATATTTTTTATTATAAATAGTCAATGAAAAGCTAAAAAGATTTCCTACATCATATTATTTTGTTTATGGTTTTTAGATATTAAATAAATTAAATTATTTATGACATAATAATGATGCAACGATGACATCATTATTTGACGATTTAAATAAAATGGAAAGATAATGTAAAATATATGAACTACACATGGCCAATACCAATTGGATGAGTGGATTTCGAAGCCTTATCACCTTATCCACGAATTATATCAATGTGGGACCTTTTGAAACCGAAAAACAGTTTCAAATAAAGTAATATTTCTTTACTTTCCAAAAGTGCCCCTCCTCTCCTCTTATAAAAGGCCCCCACCTCTACCTCATTTCACACACTCCTCAAGCCTTTGGATCAGCCAACCCCTGCCCATTTACTCTCTACACATCCCTCTCCTCATCCTAGAGGATTACATTTGGGCAGAATCCTTTCAAAGGAAGCCTTTAGGCTCAAATCAAAAGGAGTTACACTTTTAAAGGTAATTCTTTCTCTCTTGTTCATTTGTTTTATTTTGCTTCTCCAACCCCCTAAACTCTTTTTATTTACTTCTTTTGTAACAACACCAGTATCTTCAATATACTAAGATGTTGTTATATGATTTATTTGAGCTACACTCTCACACAAATACATCAAATGGTTAAAGAACATACGGTTTCCGTAGATGGTGAAATTCTGCCTCCCGAAACGATGATTGTTCAACACTCATTTAACACCTTCAAAGGTGGCCATTATGAAGTCACTATTTTTATATATGATATATAATATGTTTATGTTTTACTTATGCTTATGTTTTTTTTCATTTTGGGCATACCTTTATGGTTTCCATTATGGGTAAACACGATATCTTCATTTTAGGAAGTGCAGACTACCGCCCCCTGAAAGTGATTTGATTCGTTAATACCATATGTGGGATGTGTAAAGGATAAAGTTAATGATATTATATAAGTTATTATACTGGAATTATAATATACTCTTATATCATTATGATTCCATTCCAGAAAATATGAAATAGAAATGGAAGTAGCGTTCATGCGTACGTACGGCTTACCGTCTCCATGAACGGTGCATTTCTTTTCATACCTCTAAATGTGATGTAATATTATAAATAAATGTATATGATGAATATATATGATATATATGTTATCCAAATCATTAATATCATTCTGGATATAACGAACCTATGTCCAAATTAACAACATGTTAGTGTAAGAAGTCTATTTTGACTTAAGAACCAAATACCAACAAAATGAACATTATTAACTTAAATGATTACATGATGTCCATAACATGGTATAAAAGGAATAGTTAACTTGAAAAAGGTTCTTAAGCAAGTAGAGATTAACTCAAGTTTATTATTCAGGAGATTAAAGAACGGTCGGGTCATGTTGGATATGAGGTATGGGACTTCGTCTCAATCTCCTTTCGTTGAGGCATATTTTATTTTATACACAACTTTCTTTTATACAGTGTATAAACCCCTTTGACTTTTACGTTTATTCAAAAGGAATATTTTTTATGCGAAGCGTTTACTAAACGACAAAAATGAATGTTTTTGCCGTACGTATGCGGCGACAACGACTTCTCCGCCGTCGTGACCGTTATTTGAGTTTCGGCTTCCTCTACAAGCCATACATTATTTTTTAAATGAAAAATAAATACCATGTTTTACTTTGGTATTGAAAATGGTTTTCATAATGTTTTTATTATATCAATGTGCTCTATTGATATCTCGTGATTGAAATGTGGAAATGTTATGTTTCCTTTATGCATGTTTTTTGTGATATGATTATGTTATGGTTCTTGGGCATTATTATGAAGACAGGTGGTTTCGTGATAAACTAAGGGTGGGTGAGCCCGTTATAGCTCTCCAATGCATTGGGTAACGCAAAGAAGTGAAATGTTAAGGTTTCTCTGAAGAGATTTTAGGGAATATACTGTGATGGGTATTCCAAACGTAACCAAGAGGGTTACTCCCTACGTAAGAATGTTATGAATGCCTCAAGTTACCTTTATGTCCTATGATTTCTATGATTTATTCATGATTTTATGAGGTATGTTAAAGTGCCTATGTTTTATGGGTAAAGTATGATTTCATTCTTATGTATATATGAACTCATGTTTCCTTTCCATGTTTTTTTTATAACCCATACTGAGTTTTTATGCTCATCCCAAGTTTTTGAAATGTTTTTCACAGGTCAAGGGAAAGGTACATGATAAGATGATAGAGTCAAGGATGTGTCAAGAAATAATCCATGTTTTATTTTAAATGTGTTTCCATTGATGGGAATGAAGAATAATATCTTTATGTAACCACTTTGTTTATATATGGAATGTAATTCATGTTTTATGATCTAATTCTCTAAAACTCTAAACCTGAAAAGATCCTCAATGTGTAATCTTGTAATAACTCAAGATTAAGTAAGGTTTAAGGCTGGGGCCTTATAGTTGGTATCAAAGGGAGGTTTAGATAACTTTAAGAGTTATAATTCTATTAAATGATTATCCAAAAATATTTTTTTTTTGAAATGATATAGCATTTAAAGATTACCATGTTGCTTCATCTAAGACATGTTTGTTCAGAATGGTTTTCCGTAGAGGAAACAGGGAAGCAGTGCTAGGAAGGAATACAGAAGGAAATAACCTTTCGAATCAGCATCCAGAAATGGTCGGAATTGGAACTGAACAGTTTGTTGCAGTAATGGCACAGTTGAATCAAGCGATAAATGGTGTTGGTATCCATACACGAGATCAGCCAGATCAACCGCAGAGGAACATGTCAGTGGTGGAACATTTCATGAGGCAACATCCACCATAATTCAGAGTATCATCTGAACCTGTGCTAGCTGGAGGGTGGATTAAAGCACTGGAGAAGATTTTTGATGTCATGGGGTGTTCATACAATCAAAAGGTTAGTCTTTCTATTTACCGTTTGGAGGGTGAAGCAGATCAGTGTTGGTCTATGGTTAAAAATATCAGGGGCGCCGATGAGATTGATGCTCTTGACTGGGATGAATTCAAAGGTATGTTTCTTGAGAAGTATTTTCCTAAGGCTGTTCGACTTAGGATGGAAAAGCAATTCTTGGAATTGAGGTAAGAGGAAGACTCAGTGGCTGCCTATGAAGAAAGGTTCACTCGATTGGCAAGGTATGCTCCAAATTTTATTCGAGACCTTGATAGTAAAATCAATCGTTTTTACTCAGTATTAAAGCCAAAATATCGAAGGGCATTAGCTTCTCGTGAGTTTAAAAGTTATTAAAATCTTGTTCGATGTGCTGAGAAGGTGGAAATGGAGTTTGTCGATGACCAAGTTTTCTATAACAACCAGCAGAAGAAGAGACCGAGGTGGCAGGAGAAAGGTAAGAATTATTTAAAAAAGTCTGATGGTAAGAGAACTAAGTTTCCAGTTTGTGATAAATGTGGCAAAAGGCATGCTGGGGAATGTCTTCTGAATTCTGGGAAGTGCTACCGATGTGGTAAGATGGGACATAAGGCTCGTGATTTCACTGAAAAGGATCAAGGTGAAGGTAAGAACAAATTTGATTTATAGTTAGTGAAATGTTATAAGTGCAATGAGATGGGTCACTATGCAAACGAGTGTCCGAAAAGGATCTTGAGTGATGGGAAGCAGTTAGACTACAAGCAGAAATGGGTGGTGAAATCCTTTTCAACTACTTCAGCAGATGTCGGGCCATCAAATGAAGTTGTATCAGGTACTTTGTTTGTTTTTTCAGATTATTCCAGTGTGTTGTTTGATTCGGGGTCTACACATTCTTTCATATCTGAGACCTTTTCTAGTAAAATGGGAATACCATCTCAAGAAATGACTCCTGAACTTTTGGTAAAAACACCTGGGGGGAATGTTGAGGCAAAAAGAATTTATAAGAATCTTCCTATCCTTATCTGTGGAAAGAACCTACTTGCAAACCTTATTGTTCTACCTCTAGTAGAGTTTGATGTTATCCTGGGTATGGATTGGCTCTCTATTTACCATGCTAAGATTGACTGTAGAGCTAAAGAAGTTTCTTTTCAGAAAGACTTTCAGTTTGTTTACAAGAATTAACCCTTACTTTTGAAAACATATCAAGAGGCCGAGAAACTTGTAAAAGATGGAAATTAATGTTACCTTGCACACATCGTGGAAAATAAAGGAACTGTTCAGATTAATGATGTGCCAGTGGTAAATGAGTATCGTGATGTTTTTCCTGATGAGTTTCCCGGAATAATATTAGATCGGGAAGTTGAGTTTGCTGTTGACTTAGTTCCTGATGCTAAGCCAATTTCAAAACCCCCTTATCGAATGGCACAAATTGAACTTTTAGAGTTGAAGGAGCAATTGCAAGATTTATTAGAGAAAGGTTTCATTAGACCTAGCACATCACCATGGGGTGCTCCTGTTTTATTTTTTAAAAAGAAAGATGGTTCTATGAGACTTTGCATTGATTATAGAGCCTTGAATAATATCACTGTTAAGAACAAATATCCTTTTCCTCATATCGATGATTTGTTTGATCCGCTCCAGGGAGCTCAGTTTTTTTCAAAGATTGACTTGAGATCGGGGTACCATCATCTGAAGGTAAAGGAGGCAGATATTCCGAAGACCGTGTTTCGTACGAGATATGGCCATTATGAATTTGTAGTAATGCCTTTTGGGCTATCCAATGCACCTGTTGTATTCATGGACTTAATGAATAGAATTTTCCAAGAGTTCTTGGATAAGTTTGTGGTGGTTTTCATTGATGATATTTTGGTGTTTTCTAAAAGTAAAGAGGAGCATGAAAGACATTTAAGGGTTATCTTGCAAACCTTAAAAGAAAAGAAACTGTATGGGAAATTCAGCAAGTGTGAGTTTTGGTTGCAACAAATTTCTTTCCTTGGTCACATTGTTTCTAAAGATGGAATAACTGTTTATCTTGCAAAAACAAAAGTTGTGGAAGAATGGCCAAGACCCAAAAATGTAACCGAGATTCATAGATTCCTTGGTTTGGCAGGATATTACCGAAGGTTTGTTAGAAATTTTTCACGGTTATCTAGTCCAATGACTAAGCTAACTCAGAAGGGTGTTAAGTTTATCTGGACAAAATAATGTGATGATTGTTTTAAGGAATTGAAAAGATGATTGGTGAATGATCCAGTTTTGGCACTACCTTCCAGGAATGGTGAGTTTGTTATATACAGTGATGCTTCATTGAAAGGACTTGGTTGCGTCCTAATGCAGAATGATCAGGTAATTGCTTATGCTTCACGACAGTTGAAAACTCATGAGGTAAATTACCCTACACATGATTTGGAATTAGCTGCTGTTGTTTTTGCTTTAAAAATTTGTAGGCATCATTTGTATGGAGTAAAGTGTGAAATATATACCGATCACAAAAGTTTAAAGTATATATTCACTCAGAAAGAGTTAAACATGAGACAAAGGAGATGGCTAGAATTAATCAAGGATTATGATTGTACAATTCATTACCATCCGGGAAAAGCAAATAAAGTGGCTAATGCTTTGAGTCGAAAAAGTAATACTTCATTAACAATGTTGCGTTTGGAACATGATCCATTGGTTAAGGATTTGATGAACTTTGGCATAGAAGTTGTTGGTGCAGGAAGTCCTTCTGTTTTGTTTCAGGAATCAGTGAGATCATCTCTATCAGATAGAATCAAGCAAGCACAGAAGCAAGACAGTGAGTTGCAGAAAAAGGTAGAGCTGGTTCAGAAAGGTAAGTTGCCTGAATTCAACATTGATAATGATTGCGTTTTGAGATTTGGGAAGAGACTGTGTGTGCCTTGTGATTCACAGTTGAAGAGAGAGCTGTTATGTGAAGCTCATAGTTCTCCGTTTTCAGTTCATCCGGGAAGTACTAAGATGTATAGAGATTTGCGGGAGTATTACTGGTGGGATGGAATGAAAAGAGACATTGCTGATTTTACTGTGAAGTGTTTGACTTGTCAGCAGGTTAAAGCAGAGCGGCAGTTACCGAAAGGGATGCTTCAGCCTTTACCAGTGCCAGAGTGGAAATGGGAGAATATATCCATGGACTTTGTTGTTGGATTACCGAAGACATCTCGAGGTAATAATGCAATCTGGGTTATTGTTGATCGCTTGACCAAATCTGCTCATTTCCTTGCTATACGAGATACTTTCTCTCTTGATCAACTTTCCCGTTTGTATCTTAAAGAGATAGTCAGGTTACGTGGAGTTCCTCTCTCCATTGTATCAGATCGTGATCCCAGGTTACTTCTAACTTTTGGAAAGGCCTTCAGAAGTCGTTGGGTACTGAATTAAATTTTAGTACAGCTTTTCATCCTCAATCAGATGGGCAGTCAGAACGAACAATTCAGACATTGGAGGATATGCTACGAGCTTGTTCTATGGATTATCAGGGAAGTTGGGACCAACATCTTTCTTTGGTTGAGTTTTCATATAATAACTGTTTTCATTCCAGTATACAGATGGCACCATTTCTGGCATTATATGCGAAGCGGTGTCGAACTCCAGCTTTCTGGGATGAAGTGGGTGAAAGGAAGTTGATGGGACCAGAATTGGTAGATGAGATGGCAGAAAAGTTTCAGCTGATTCAGAAACACATGAGAACAGCTCAGAGCAGGCAGAAGAGTTATGCAGATAACCGGAGGAAGGATCTATCTTTTGAGGTAGGTGATCATGTTTTTTTCAAGGTTTCTCCTTGGAAAAGTGTGATGAGATTTGGTAAGGAAGGAAAGTTGAGTCCAAGGTTCATTCGACCATACGAAATTCTGGAGAGAGTTGGATCAGTTGCATACCGAGTGGCTTTACCTCCGAGTTTATCTCAGGTACACAATGTTTTTCACATTTTGATGTTGAGAAAGTATATGCCAGATCCATCTCATGTTTTGAGTCCAGAGGTAGATCATCTGGAAGAGAACTTATCTTATGAGGAACAACCGGTCCAGATTCTTGACCACAGGGAGCAAGTGTTACGGAATAAGGTGATTAAGCAGGTAAAGGTTTTGTGGAAAAACCACATGATTGAAGAGGCAACATGGGAATCTGAAAATGCAATGAGGGATAAGTACCCCCATTTATTCGATAAGTAAATAAATTGCGGGGACGCAATTTTCTAAAGGGGGGAAGGATGTAACATCCCAAATAAGTAATGAATAATAGATATTTTTATCTATGTCTATTAATGATTAAGATAGTGTTATAGAGGCTTAAAATGAAAATAAATACAATCTTATGCATGGAATACACTAATATTCTTACAAGATTGTTTTTCTGCCTTTTGATGGAAAACCATTTTTGAATCTATATTTTGACAATTTTATAAACTATGTTTGTCAAAATAAACTTATTCTTTATGATTGAGACATAAAAATTTACTTTGTGTGAATTTTTGGTATTTTTCTGACAAGGTTCATTTTTTAATTAATAATGAAAAATACTGCATTTTACATTAAAACTGCTTTTTAATCTAATTTATTTATATGATTAGATTATCTTTTGAATTGTTCTTGATGTGTAATATGAATATATTTTTACCATTTTATCCAATGGTGGTCATTGGAATCAATTTCACTTTGAAATTAGACTTAAACTGGTGTCAATCTTTTGATACTTATTGTTTTGTAAAAACACGCTATTTTCTCTGGCAGTGGGAATTAATTATTAAATTAATTAATGTGACTTGTATGATTTGAATTTTGTAAAATAGACTTCATTTTTGAATTCGGAATATCAAATATAGCTTAGGGTGAATTTTTGGTAATTTTCTGAAAAACTTCATTTTTTGATGAATAGTGAAACCACTAAGTGGTAATCAAGCAAACTGATTTTTCAGTTAAATGAAAGTTTACCACTAATGTGTATTGAATTTTGAAAATCTGACATACATGGTTGTCATTAAGAATTAAAATTTGGTTCAATGAGATTATAATAATTTTTTGGTGAATAGTAACTTATTAAGTTCTTAATCGCGATTAGTGGTAATTAGGGTAGTTTAAGGTATAAATAATGCTTTAATAATAGTAAATGACCTAGACACATGTCCCAACCTTATTGGTTGTGTCATGGCAGACCAAGACAAGCCATGGGTCAACTTGGGGACCCCATGGAGACACATTGGATTGGAAATGACATAAATAACTTTTTATTAAATGTTAAAGTAAAAATGACACAAACAAGAGATGTTTTACGAAAAAAAATTTTACATGGGGTTATAAAGATCAGATTTTTGATTATAAATAGTCATTGGAAAGCTAAAAAGATTTCATACATCATAGTATTTTTTTTATGATTTTTAGACATTAAATAAATTAAATTATTTATGACATAATAATGATGCAGCGATGACATCATTATTTGATGATTTAAATAAAATGGAAAGATAATGTAAAATCTATGAACTACACATGGACAAAACCAATTGGATGAGTGGATTTCGAAGCCTTATCACCTTATCCACGAATTATATCAATGTGGGACCTTTTGAAACCGAAACACATTTTCAAATAAAGTAATATTTCTTTACTTTCCAAAAGTGCCCCTCCTCTCCTCTTATAAAAGGCCCCCACCTCTACCTCATTTCACACACTCCTCAAGCCTTTGGCTCGGCCAACCCATGCCCATTTACTCTCTCCACATCCCTCTACTCATCCTAGAGGATTACCTTTGGGAAGAATCCTTTCAAAGGAAGCCTTTAGGCTCAAATCAAAAGGAGTTACACTTTTAAAGGTAATTCTTTCTCTCTTGTTCATTTGTTTTATTTTGCTTCTCCAACCCCCTAAACTCTTTTTATTTACTTCTTTTGTATCAAAACCAGTATCTTCAATATACTAGGATGTTTTTATATGATTTATTTGAGCTACAATCTCACACAAATACATCAAATGGTTAAATAACATACGGTTTCCGTGGATGACGAAATTCTGCCTCCCGAAACGATGATTGTTCAACACTCATTTAACACCTTCAAAGGTGGCCATTATGATGTCACTATTTTTATATATGATATATAATATGTTTATGTTTTCCTTAAGCTTCTGTTTTTTTCATTTTGGGCATACCTTTATGGTTTCCATTATGGGTAAACACGATATCTTCATTTTAGGAAGTGCGGACTACCGCCCCCTGAAAGTGATTTGATTCGTTAATACCATATGTGGGATGTGTAAAGGATAAAGTTAATGATATTATATAAGTTATTATACTGGAATTATAATATACTCTTATATAATTATGATTACATTCCAGAAAATATGAAATAGAAATGGAAGTAGCGTCCATGCGTACGTACGGCTTACCGTCTCCATGAACGGTGCATTTCATTTCTTACCTCTAAATGTGATGTAATATTATAAATACATGTATATGATGAATATATATGATATATATGTTATCCAAATCATTAATATCATTCTGGATATAACGAACCTATGACCAAATTAACAACATGTAAGTGTAAGAAGTCTATTTTGACTTAAGATCCAAATACCGACAAAATGAACATTATTAACTTAAATGATTACATGATGTCCATAACATGGTATAAAAGGAATAGTTAACTTGAAAAAGGTTCTTAAGCAAGTAGAGATTAACTTAATTTTATTATTCAGGAGATTAAAGAACGGTCGGGTCAAGTCGGATACGAGGTATGGGACTTCGTCTCAATCTCATTTCGTTGAGGCATATTTTATTTTATACACAACTTTCTTTTATACAGTGTATAAACCCCTTTGACTTTTACGTTTATTCAAAAGGAATCTTTTTTATATGAAGCATTTACTAAACGACGAAAGGGAATGTTTTTGTCGTACGTATGCGGCGACAACGACTTCTCCGCCGTCGTGACCGTTATTTGAGTTTCGGCTTCCTCTACAAGCCATACCTTATTTTGTAAATGAAAAATAAATACCATGTTTTACTTTGGTATTGAAAATTGGTTTCATAATGTTTTTATTATATCAATGTGTTGTATTGATATCTCGTGATTGAAATGTAGAAATGTTATGTTTCCTTTATGCATGTTTTATGTGATATGATTATGTTATGGTTCTTGGGCATTATTATGAAGATGGGTGGTTCCGTGATAAACTAAGGGCGGGTAAGCCCGTTATAGCTCTCCAATGCATTGGGTAACGCGAAGGAGTGAAACGTTAAGGTTTCTCATAATAGATTTTAGGGATTATATTGTGATGGGTATTCCAAATGTAACCAAGAGGGTTACTCCCTACGTAAGAATGTTATGAATGCCTCAAGTTACCTTTATGTCCTATGATTTCTATGATTTATTCATGATTTTATGAGGTATGTTAAAGTGCCTATGTTTTATGGGTAAAGTATGATTTCATTCTTATGTATATATGAACTCATGTTTCCTTTCCATGTTTTTTTTATAACCCAAACTGAGTTTTTATGCTCATCCCAAGTTTTTGAAATGTTTTTCATAGGTCAAGGGAAAGGTACATGATAAGATGATAGAGTCAAGGATGTGACAAGAAATAATCCATGTCTTATTTTAAATGTGTTTCCATTGATGGGAATGAAGAATAATATCTTTATGTAACCACTTTGTTTATATGTGGAATGTAATGCATGTTTTATGATCTAATTCTCTAAAACTATAAACCTGAAAAGATCCTCAATGTGTAATCTTGTAATAACTCAAGATTAAGTAAGGTTTAAGGCTGGGGCCTTATACACTGAACCGGATAACCCGAACGCGTAAACAAGTTTCACTAACAATTGCGCACAACACCTACCCTTTGGTCGCAAGACCTTAATATTGTGCGCAAAATTTCCTTTTTCGCGCGGATAAATATTTCGTGCAACAACACCCTTTTTCGTGCAACTATGTATTTTATGCGCAACCCCAATTTTTACGCGCAGCTTTTCATTTTTCGCGCATCCTGGAATTTTTCGCGCAAACCAGACTATTTTGCACAAGAATCTTTAAGTGATCCTTTTACGTGCATTAGACCTCAGATCTTCTCTAAGTCCTCAACCATATAGAATGAGGGGGGGTGACCTCTTATTTATAGGCATCTGAGACCCCCGTGTGCAAAACCCACGGTGGCGTGAAAAACATCTCATGTAGCGCATAATCATTCGTGCCAGTATCGTTTTTCGCGCACATCTCCAGATTTTTTGTGCATCCCATGCCTTTTCCTTTTTTTGATGTGCTGATTCCAAAACACTATTAGCGTGAATAACCTCGATCCACAATTTCTCTCACCATGCTTTTTTCGTGCAAACCCTCTGTTTTTCGCGTAAACCCGCATTTTTTCGTGCAGCCCTTGATTTTTCGCGCACACCTCCCGATATGTCACACACCACTTCCTACTTGTGGAAACCTCCATTTTCCAACAACCTGGATCTTCATTTTCCGATTTTGAGGCCCAAAAAATTGGCAAACCTTGGGAAACAGCGCCACCTTCAATACTGTTTTCCGCTTGAACTGTATGATCATTTTGCCAGCACACTTTCGGAACATCCACTAAGGATTGTCAACAAACACAAACCACAATCCAATTCATGCATATAACGACCATGGTTCCAACATATTCAACCCTTTCTATAGAAATCCATCCGAGGAATCCCTTTTTTGCATATCAAAAGGAGTTACACAAAGAAGAGGTAACGACCTTCCTTGAGCTCTATTTTATATTATTTCTCCACCACCTCAATTATTATTATTCCATGATCATATTATAACAAAATTGTCCTCAATATACTAGTATATTTATATTCTAAGGGGTTTACCATAAATTACACATGCTTCCATGTAATGGGTAATGATCATACCATTCTTGTGTACGGTCAACTACAGCCTCCAGAAATAATGTTGTTCATTTGATCTTTTACCACCTATAATTGTTAGAAATTAGGATGGAAACATTAATTTTAAATTATATTTATGAAATTTATGATTTATTTATAAATATTTAGTTATTATATAAATATTACCTTCATGCATTCCATTTTGGGTAAATACGATTATTTTGTATGGGGAAGTGTCAACTATCATCGCCTCCGTGCGATGTGATTAGTTCACACACTACATGAAATGTATTAAAGATGGTTTTTTTGAAATTATACAATATTAATGAAATAATAATTATACTTTAATTATATTATATATTTACATATATTTCCTTCACTTTCTTTATTTCAATATTACAAATAAAAAATGGAAACACCATCCATGCGTACATACGGTCTACCATCTCCATTAATGGTTTATTCCATTTCATATTAAAAATTAATATATATTATTATAAATACATATATAATGAATATATATTATTTTTATATCATGTTTTACATTCTATAAATCGTGATATAAGTATGAAGACAAAAGAAATAAACAAATTAAGACACATGTGAAAAACAAAGAGGATATTCTTGAAGTAAAACCTTAACATGGAATCATAAATAAGAGGGTAATATAAAGTCATATTAAAATTTTATATGGAATTATACATAATAATATTGTTATTTAACATATTTATAATAAACTTATATTTATTATACTGAATTTTTGTATGAGTATGAAGAGAGTCAAGACATAAGGTAATTGAATTTCATCTCACTTTTTATTTTCATGAGATACATTCCATCTTCACCACTCATTTTTTTGTGGTTAATATACTTCCCATTAATGTATTATATGATTCTAATTCTTTAATTTATATTTATTTATATATACATTATATGTTATTTCTTTCTGGGGGTTTATGTTTTAAAAGTTACCAAATCAGTAAGATACTTTTATTTCAATTTTCCTTCTTTAAGACACATGTTTTGTTATGTTCCTACATTATTTTTCACGGTGTAGACAATTCAATTTTTCATTTCATATTATGAATATAATTATTTTAATGATATTTTAAGCTCAATGTAATTACATTTTCTAACATGGAGAGTATAATCAGAAGTTACCATATTATAAGAGTTTATTTAAATAATCTCATTATTTATCAAGTTTGTTTTTTATTATTCTTCCACAAATGAAATGTTATGATCCATTTCTCAAAAACACTCGTGGTTTTTCATATTATATATTTATTCAAGATATATCCATTTAATATTACCATTTCTCAATATTTGTTACTTAAGATAATTAGTAAAATAATTTTAATAAAAATCTAACCATATTTCTCTCTTCGGTTGGAAATCTATTTTATTTCAAAAACCATGTTTTAAAAAAAATACTAATATTATTGAAATTAATTGTTTTAAAGTGGGTTTCAAGGAAAAAAGATATCATGAAATTTATTTTTAAAATTTATTTTAAATTATTTTCAAAACCACCTTTATAAGTCTCCAAAAGATTGTTTTCAAAGAAAAATATTTTCAGGATTTGGATGCTTCTTTCGTAATTTTTCAAATAATTTTCAAAGAAAAATGCTTTAAAAATGTGTTTAATATTATTCTATAATATTTCAATGAAAATGGTTTTAAAAATTATATCAAGGTTTATTTCTATGTTTTCAAAGTATTTTCTAGTAAAATAGTTTCCAAAGGTATTATGTTTTAAAGATCTTCTTTCAAAGAAAAATGATATTTTCCTCAAGAAAAAAAATAAAAGATATTTCAAAATTATTTTACATATATGATGACATCTCTTCATGTTAGTCATTCCATTATTGGATATGATCCAAATTTTATGTTATTATTATTTGGTGAATGGTTTATTTTTTAATGGAATGATGCTTATGGCACCCGTTTCTCTTCCATAGGTTAAATGATTTTGAACCCCATTTCTTTTCAGGAGTTATGATTTAATGAAATGATTTAGAAACATATAAATTTTTTATAGTTTATGATGTGATTTATTTTTTATGGAAACCAATTCATTTCAGGGGTTATGATTTTATGTTTATAAAACCCAAATTCTTCCATCAGATATGATATGATCAATGTTTTGTCATCTTTTGGAACATGTATGTAGGATTTTTTATGTGACAGGTTGAACCTATATCTCCTTATAATGCATCAAATAATGATATATGTATTATGATCTCAAGATGGTACATGAGATGGAATTCCAAGCTAGAAATAATAGTATATATTAATCCAAATATAGGATATTATATATAAGGAAATCCCAAAAAAGAAACAATATTAAATCTTAAGCTCGAAAAAATATGGTGCAGAGGAGAGAATAACAAACCCAGAAAAAGAGGGAAAATGAGAGGGCATCCCAAGACCGAAATAAGATGGTACACATGAGGTAATCTTATGTTCCGAATAAGAGGGTATATGGTAGGGCATCCCAATACCAAAACAAGATGGTACACTAGAGGGAATCCCAAGATGAATAAAGGTATATGGGTTATTATCCTTGTCTTAACATGTTACGAATATCCTGGTAGATATCCTTGACATAGGATTTCCAATGTTTATGTTTAATACATGGGTTCCATGTCTAATTCCTTGATGGATAATTCTCATGTCTCCCTTATGATTTGTGACTTGTGAACTACTAATGTTTATGGCTTGATTATTATTTATGATCACTTATATGAAACTTATGATCATCTAATGTTATGATCACATTCTCATATCCTTATAATTACGTTTATTCTTATATATATCTCTTGTTTACACTTATTGATCATTGGATATCACCGATTTTTATGTTTCATTCCCCATGTTATGCTGATATATTTTATATGTGATATATCTAAGAATGGTATTAGTCTTGGAGAACCTAGTGGGGGGAAATATAGCTCACTCATATACCGGTTTTTATGTTTACTTTTTTCCAAATGCACTAAACTATCATGTTCTTTGGGCATCTATTTTTTATAATGTATTAAGTATTATGCAGAAGTGATGTAAATATAATGTACGACAATCAAGGGTCATCATAGTTTGTATCATAGAAAAGGTTTAGTAAACCATTGGAAACTAGGATGGGAAAACTTTAGTGAGATCAATAGGTATATTACTTAGGATATGTCTAGGGATGTCTCTAGGGATAAGATTAAGGATGAGGAAAATTATAGTAAACTGTCATAGAATCCTGGTAAAGGATAGAGCTAGTGGTTTCTAAGAAATAAATCCATGTATGGATACTAATAGTGGATTTGGATACAGAATATATGTGCCTAGGAGTTACAACTCTGACAAGGTGCATTGAGCCTGACTCGGTATAAACTTTGTACAAGATAATGGGCCTTACTGGACCCCTGGTTTGACACTCCCGGGGTATATGATTTAGAAATTCATATACTATTAATGAAACAACATGAAGTATTTAAAAATAAGTTTGCTATAAATAATATATTATAAACCTAAGTTTTCATATGTTAAGAATGTGTTCCTAATTTATATGTCCAATAAGTGGTTTTTCATGATTATGTGGTTTTCTTCTATGATTAGTGTTTCTCACCATTTGCTTTTTAGTTTTAATAAATAGCAGTAACTTAAAGAAACTAGGTTGATATTGATGTTTTTAGATGTGAAATGTATTGGCATGATAAAAATGAGTTTTCTTTGTGGAAATATCATGAAGAGAATCAGGAAATTCCATGACTATTTGTTATAATTCTAATGATAAAGAGACCACATGTGAAATCTCAAAGGTACGGGATGTTCTTCCTATATTATTTAAATTAAACATAAGAAATGTTATTAGATAAATGTTATGGAAACATAATACATGATTCATATTTCATATTATTGGAAAAGAATAATAAGAGATAAGATAATAAAGTATAAGTAATTGTTTAAGAATAATGTTAAAAATTTGAAGTGTATATTTTTTGAATTCAATTATTATGTTATATGAATCATGAAATAAATAATTTCTCTTAGTATAAGTTTTTTAACTGAAAATTAATTTTTTATTCAATGCACATTTGAGGAAAAAGTGGGGTACCGTGATAGTCCAATGCTAAAGAACATCTGACACTGATGGAAGTCACTTAATCAGTATAAACATGGCTTAAAAATCAGAATCACTTACCCATTATAGTACCCATTGAATTTCTTTAACCATCATTCTCGGGTCTTACTTAATTAAGTATTCAAAATCAATGGAACATCTTTTCCCATGATTGGATGTAATCCTCCATGTTTATCATCCTTTCATTGATTCCACTTGACAAAATCAAATATTATTAATTGATTCATACACTTTGAGCCTTTATAACATCATCCTAAACATCTCATTCTATTATTATATCTAAATTATCCCTTCAGACATTTATTTTAATCATCCTTTTGTGTATATATTCCTTATAATAAATAATTATCTAAAGGTAATTCTCTTTATCTCTAATTTCCTCTTCCTCTGTATCATTGTGTCCTTGATGCTGAATGTCTCGACACATGGCCTTTATCTTTTAACTTCTATGATAAAAACCCATCCTCTATTCCTAGTTTTGATGTCTTGGTTCACATTCCAATTCCTTGGCCCGACTAGATGATTTTTTATTATCATCTTAAGAAGTATGAAGTGGCCTTTCATCCCTTTAGATTTGTTACCTTTAACTATAATGTAGCCTGTCACATTATAGTGACCCTTAAATCCCTTATTCGTCATTAATCTATAATGACCCTTAACTCTAACCTCCATACTACTAATATATATTTGGTTAGAAATCTCATCATCATAGTCAACCTCAGAGAAAACATGGTCATATGAGGGGTACTTCTCATGTAAATGTGTTTGAAAGCTCAAGTCATCATGAATATCCCCCTGATTATATGTTAGTAATTCATCCTTTAGATCATCATTGGATAGGGATGATTATTCTAGTTCCTTCTCCTGAACCATCCCTTCCTCTATAAACACTTAAAAATGATTACCAATATTGATAGTTTCCATATCACTTCTAGAAATGGAAATAACAATTTCCTTCTCTCCAACCCATGAAGCACGCATGTTCATGAAGTTTGATGGATCTCCAATAATAGCCACATGAGACACACCTACTTGAGTAGGATAATGACCATGGAGCACATCCTCACCCACCAGTGACCCCTGGCTACAAATTGAGCCATTCCCTGTGTGTAATGCCACCATTATCCACTCTGAATAAATGTGGACACCTATTATGTTCCTTTCTATTGAAGTCAATTGAAAACTCAAATATACCTAGGAGTCCTAATCCGGAGTTGGGATTGAGGAAAGTTTTGGAGTTGATCCCCTAATATATCATCCTACCCCTTCAAATAAACCTGAATCCATAGAAGAAATTGTGTGCAACAAAACAACTCCCTCTATTACAAATAGGCCCTACAACTGGCTACAAGTTCCCAAATCCCATATTTGGTGATCAAAAAAATCTACCACCTTTGGATTAGAGTTTTTTATTCTTTCCTCGTACTGATCGATTGAAACAATAGCTTACCAAAACTAAATATCTATAGGGTTTTATAATCCAAAGGATTCAACTCAAATTTTTTTATAGACCTTTCCTTAACATGAAATCAAAATGAAAAACCAATTGAAGGAGAACAATGAAATTATAGGATGAGTAGACATTGTTACAAGACTCAAAAACCAATGTTTTCTTCCAACAAAGATTGACCATGATAATGATCCAAACCTATACCACCATTGGTATTTATATGTAAACCTTGACTAGATTCTAGGGTATATTGGGTTTCAAACATCCATTTTCTAACTATCACCACATTTGTACTGACGGAATATGTTTTCAAACATACATAATATCAACAGATTTTGAAAAAACAGAGGAAGATCTAGAAATATTACCCAGACCACTGTAGAATGGGTTCCTTGGTTCAAGTAGAAATCATAAGACGACCAGAAGATGAAAAAATAAATACATGTTGATGGATTGAGGATCTCTAGACCATGTGAGATTCAGATCTTCTTTTGATGAAAAGACGTTTAATCAAATGTTGATTATCGAGAAGGATAACTATATCTTTCTCCTAAAGGCCCAAGAGCCAATGAAAAACTTGTCAAATACATCGACTAAAAGAAGATGCTTCCTAAATAGATCCACCAAAGTTATATTGAAAATATTTTAATCCTATGAGAACTCATTGTGTAGAAGAACTAGTTGAGGTGAGCCATTGAAAAGAATTACAACCACTGGGGAAGATTGATCGATGGAAAAGGTGGAAGGGTGGAACGGTATGAGAATGGAAGGAAGGATCGATATATGAATATGGGATACAATGGAGGGAGATAATCCCCCTCCCTCCTATATTGAGGGAGGGGATGGATCCATGAACATCACCACCTTAGGAAATTACTATGTAGAGACGCGATGTTGCATAAAGCATCCCTTGAATCCCTTTCATTTAGTATAAGATTTTCACTAAGTATTTTAAAGGATATTTTGAATGGTGGTGGTGAGGTAAAAAATTGATTTCATGGAAAGGTGATGTTTTGATTAAGGTAATTTAACCCTTAATTTATTCATGATGTTGAGATAATGATGTTTGGATAATGATATGTTTGATATGAATATGTAAATTGGACAATATGGATTACATCATAACTGATAAAGTATTTTATTGATAAAGTGGTGTATGTTATCATGGATAATGTTTACAACTTCTTGGATTTAAGGAATATTTCTAGTAATCATTTGAATGTGTAAACATGCACGTTTTTAATAAGGATTTATGGTAATTTAGGTTATTACCATGTTTCACCAAAATACTTGATGAAGGTATTAACATGTTTGGACAGTAAGAACCAAGAGATAGTTTGTGATATATGGGGGTTAAATTTTATGATTATTTCATCACTTCAATTCTAATGCTTCAAAATTTAATCATTAGTAAGGGTTATAAGGTAAACCATTTATGAAAATATTATGTTAAAATTCAGATGAAGTATTAATGTATTGAGGTTGTATTAAATACAGTTGCTAAAAATTTATTTAGTGATTATTCTAATTTCAAGGATGTCCCTCATATTTATTTTAGAAAACCATATGAATATGGTTTTAGAAAATAAAAATTTATATGTCGAGTGAAAACCCATAAAATCTTGAAAGGTTACGGGTCTTGAACCCATGGCCAAAGGACGATAAGGATTTCACACCTACCACGGGTCTACAGGACTTCATAGTTAATGTGAAATTATTTTCAGTAAGAAATATTGATGAATAAATATTAATGATGAATAATTAGTTTTACTTTTTATGTTTAGATAATAATTTTATAACAATATTTACTTTCTAAAAATAGTTAGAGAAAAATAGTTATACTATTCATTCTTTTATGGGTATTAAGATCCATTAAGAATGTATTTTTTACTTCAGGCACCAAATATATTTTATAAATAACTATTTCATGAATTAAAGGATCAATTAGGTACTGTTACAATAATAACCAAATAATTAAATTGTGTTTCCTTATATTTTTTCAATTAAATAATTGCTCAAAATTAGGAAAATTAACAAAAAAATGTTGTCCTAATACCTTAATTTTTTCTTAATTGGTATCCTTTTAAATATTCACTAATTTATGACTTTGAGGCCCATAACATTTCATTGATCATTCACTTGTTTGTGATCTATGAACTCAATAACTCCCAATGAATATTTATGCTTTCCCTCTAAGTTCATTTTTTCACTTCCCACATATGTTCTTTTAAGTGGAATCCCATCTATGGATTACTATGAGTTGCCATTATTATTCCAACATTCCCTTTTTAAAAGATGTTTTACTGTTCATTTTTACACTGAAGGTTTCTATTAAAAACACATAAAAGTATTAAAACATTGATAACCCATATGAATTTATATTAAAATTTTAATTTTAAGTGGGATGTAACATAACACACTAATTTTTTGTGAAATATTTTTTTCGAAATAATTTAAACTTCTTGATATTTTTCATTTTAAGAAACACTGAATATAACTTGTATTATGTGAGAGCTCCAAGTTATTAATTTTTTGTAATATTAACCACGATAGGATTTTATTATACAATACCCCAATATATATTTTCACTACATGCTACACCAACTTGGAATGCCTTATACACAACACTGACATTGCTAGTGTTACACGCAACACTGAAATGGCTTGTGTTACACCGAACACTAAGTTTCTATGAAACTATATTTTTTATTAAAATTTATTAAAATATATAGTTATAACATATACATTAAACTTAATAAAAAGAATAGTAATAAAATATTAAAATATTATTTATAGTGGTTTGATCATAATAAAACAGAATGATGATAAAACATACAGCTTTTGGTAAATTCTTTATTTGATTGGAAATATTATTTTCTCTAAATAAATTAATTTTTATTCCTTATATAAAAAATATAAATAAAAATTTTTAGAAAATTTTGGAAATTTAATTTTATAATGTAAACTTCTTTTTTGAATTAATAATTTTTAAATTATCTTAGGGTGAATTTTTGGTATATTTCTAAGAAACTTCATTTTTAGCTGAATAGTGAAAATACTAAATTTTATTTCAAAAATTATTTTTCATTTAATTTATTTATATATTTAAACAATATTTTATATTTGTTTTAAAGTCATAATAGATCAATTATAAATTTATTAATCTAATTTCAGTCATTGGTGTCATTTTTATTTCGAATTTTGATAAAAAAATTTCCTAAACTTTTGACAATTCTCACATTAGATAGTTGTTTTCTAAACACATCTGTGAGATTAGTATTAAACATAATTTCTCCTCTTATGTGAATTTAATTTACAAAAAATATATATACATGGCTGAGTTCAGAATAATATTTTTATTCTAATAAGATAAAGTTATATTTTCTACAAATATATTAGTGAAGGGAATTAAAATTATTTGCAGCAATTAAAGTAAAATAAAACATAACAATGGACCAAAACCTAAAATTAAGTATCAAAATAACATATAAATATTTCCAAACCCTATTTTATGGCCATATATTAGCCATAAACCTTATATTATTTACATTGGTAGGTTTTTTATTAATATTTTTAGGTAAAAAAACCAAGGTACAACAAACATTTTTTTTCAAAAATCTGAAGTGTGTCATCTCCCTCCCCTATAAATGACCACCACCTCTCCCCCTTGTTGAAAAATATATATACACATAATTTTGGACAATATTTAAAAAATTCACTTCCCAATTTCCCTACCTTCCTCATTGAATCCTCCCTTTAGGTATAAATCCAACCAAGGAATCCCTTTTTTAAAAGAAAAAGGAGTTTCCCAAAGAAGAGCTAACATCCTTCCTCAACATCATTTTTTTATTTCTCTACCACCTAAATTATTATTATTCCATGATCATATAATTACATCAGTATCCTAAATATACAGATATTTTTTTATTATAGGGGTTCCACTTGTAATTATACACACATACTTTTAATGGGTAAGGAAATTACTATTCTTCTGTATAGTGAACTTCCGTCTCATGAAATGATGTAGTTAATTTTACAATTAACACATCACATCGTTCGGAATTATGAGGTAAAATCAATTTTTTATAGGAAATATATTATATTTATGATATATTTATATTTATTTAGTTATTATACAAATCATACCTTTATTCTTTTCATTTTTTTTTATATGATAATTTCATTTGGGGAATTATGGACTACAACCTCCTCAAAGTAATGTGATTCGTTCAAAAACTAAATTAAACATATTAAGGATGATTTGAGTGAAATTATAAGATATATAAAAAAAAATAATTCTACTTTAAAGATATTATATATATATATATATATATATTTACTTTACTTTATTTCCTTTAATATTACAAAGAAAAAACCGAAACAACGTTCATGTGTATATATGGCATATCATTTCTATGAACAGTGTAATCCATTTCATATATCTATATACTATAGATTATTATAAATACATATATTGTGAATATATATTATATTTATATAAATAATGACATTATATAAATCATTATATAAGTGTAAGGACAAAAAATATAACAAATTAAAACACATGCCAAAAACAAAGTGGATATTACCTGAAGAGAAACATTAACTTGGAGTAGTAAATAATAATGTAATATTAAGTCATAATTAAAACATATATCATATTAGAAAAAATTATATCATTATTTAAAATTTTTTTAATAAACATATATTCATTATACATGAGGTTTTCATGAGTAATAAGAGAGTCAAGACATAAGGTAAGAGAATTTCATCTCACTTTTTCTTTTCATGAGATACATTCCATGTTCACCACACTTTTCTTTGTTGTCATGTTTAAGAATACCATGAATGTATTTCATGATTATTAATATTAACTTTATGGGTATTTACATATCCATTCTATTATCTTTCTTTCATGGGGTTTATGTTTCAAAAGTTATGAAATCTATAAGATAGTTTTGTGTCATTTTTCTTTCTTTGAGACACATGTTTTGTTATGCACCAAAATTCTTGTTGAAGGTGTATATACTTACATATGACATGTTATATTATGAATATCCTAATTTTACTGATATTTTAAGATTCATTTCATTCCATTTTCTTACATGTATATTATGATCCCAATCTACCATGTGTTAAGAATTTATTGAAACAATCTCATCAGTTATCACGACTATTTATAATTAAGATTCCATTGATGAAATATTATGATCATATCTTAAGACAACTCATGAGTTTTGTTTTACTCTATTTATTCATGATATATCCACGTACTAGTACCATTTTTAAACTCTTTGGTACTTATGATAATTAATAAAAAAAATTAATAAAAATATGATCTTATTTCTATCTTCAGTTGAATATCTGTTTTATTTAAAAATAACCTTTTTTAAAAATTTATTTTCAAAACAGTTTTCAAATTATTCATGAAATTCATTTATTTAATGTTTTTTCAGTGAAAATGGTTCTTAAAAATTTTCTATGTTTAAAAATTATTTTAAATGATTTTCAAAACCTCCTTTATAATTATCCAAAATGTTGTTTTCAAACAAATGGATTTCAATGATTTCAAATCCTCTTTCATAATATTTCAAAGTATTTTCCAAGAAAAAGGTTATCAAATTGTGTTTAGATTATTTTAAAAAATTTCAATGAAAATGGTTTTTAAAATGATTCTAATCTTTCTTTCTAATTTTTCAAATTATTTCTTATTCAAATGGGTTTTAAAAGGTGTTATGTTTTAAAGAGAACTTTTCGAAGAGGAAAGGATATTTTCCTCAAGAAATGTTTTTAAAATATATTTCAAAATAATATTCCAACTATGAGGAAATTTTCTTATGTTACTCATTCCCTTCTAGAAAATGATAAAAATTTTCCATTCATATTATTTCTTAAATGATTTTTGGTTTTGGTGGAATGATGCTTATGAAACTATTTTCCCTTTAATGGGTTATATACTATTGAAACATTATTATTTTCATAAGCAATGCTTTTATGAAATGATTCAAAATCCTATATATATTTTATTTGTTATGATGTGAAGAAATTTTAAGGATACCCATTTCATTTCATGGGTAATTATTTGATGTTTATAAAACCCATATTTTTTCATGGGTTATTTTATGATGAATGTTTTTTTATCTTGTGGAACATCTTTGTAGTATTTTATTATGTGAAGGGTGGGACCTATATCTCCCTCTAATGTGTTGGTTAATGATAAAGGTTCTATTAGCATAATAGGGTACACAGGAGGGAATCCAAATCCTGAAACAAGAGGGAATCTTAATCCAGATACAATATGGTATATTAGAGGACATCCCAAGCCTGAAACAAGAGAGAATATTATGCTTGAAACAATAGGGCACACTGGAGGGCATCCCAATCCTGAAACTAGAGGGTAAATGAGAGGGAATCCAAATCCCGAAATTAGAGGGTAAACGGGAGGGCATCCTAATCCAGAAATAAGAGGGTACATGGTAGGGCTTCCCAATCATGAAACTAGAGGTTATATAGGATTGAATTTAAATACTGAAGTGGGTAAAATGGTTATTATAACAATACTAACACGTTATGAAGGTATTGGTACATATCCTTGATATATGAATTTCCATGTTAATGTGTATGCCACAAGTTCTATGTCTTAATCCTTTATGAATCATTATCTTGTCTCCCTTATGATTCCTGACTTATGAACTGGTAATTTTTATTCCATGATTTATATTTAGGATCTTTTATATGAATGGTATGATCATCTAAGACTATGATAACATTCTTATACACTTATGCCCATGTTTATGATTTCATATCTCTCTTTATTTCCCTTAATGAGCATATGAGCTCACCCATTTTTATGATTACTTCACCAGTTTATGAAAATATATTTTATGTATGATATTTCTAAGAAGGTTGTTGTCTATGGAGAACCTAGTGGGGGATAATTTAGCTCACCCATGTATCAGAATTTATGTTTCTATTTTCCAAAGGCACTAAACTAACACGGTCTTTGGGCATCTATTTTTGTAATGTATCAAGTATTCTTCAAAAGGGATGTAAAGTTAATGTGTGAGAAGTCAGGGTGGTTATACCTAATTCTCAATGACATAAAAATTACTTATCTACTAGGTTGTATTGAGTGTAATATTATGTAATAAATCATGTATTGATGTGAAATAAAGAGCATGGTCAATATAGATAGTATCATACAAAAACGTTAGTTATTTCTGGTATTAGGATTGGAAAACTCTAGAGAAATCCATAAGGATAAGAAAAAGTATATGAAAACATATCTAAATTGTGGTAACTATAGAGTATGTGTTTTTTCATGAAAAAACACCATTTTATGGATACTACAAGTGTACATGGTTCTATCACAGATATACCTAGGGGTAATAACTTGGAAAAGGTGTGTTGGGATGGACTCTATGCAACCTAATACTTGATAACATGCCTTGTTGCACACCTGGTTGGACACTCTCAAGAGATATTATTTGTAAAATTCGTAATATGATTAAAAACCGTTACTATGGGAACAAAAAAATCCCCATAAGAGTATATAATCGAAAATAGATAATGAAAAACATATATTAAAGCCTAGAAATGCATACTTTAAGGAAATAATTGTAATTTATTTTTTATCCCTTTTTTATCATATGATTCCCCTTTATGTGTTTAATAGTTTAAAAATACTCATCCCTAATTTTTTTTTTATTATAGATAATGGATGAAAATTAGAAAAATTGGGTAAACAAACACTTTGATGGGAAATGTGATGACTACCATAATGAGATGACCAACCTGATGGTAATAGGAATTTCAAACTTCATGATGATAATCTCTCAATTGACTCTAGTTATGAAAAGAAACCTATATTTGGAGGATAATCCAAATCCCTTAAAGAAATAACCAGATGAAATTGAGTTCTTTCTATCAAAAAGGCCTTCAAATTTTAATAGACTGTCTAATCCTTTAATTGTGGAACAATGAAGAAACTCTATTGAGAAGATATTCTTTATCCATTAATTTTTTAAAGAAGAGATTTTTCAAATAGATATTTATATTATGGAGGGAGAATCTGATCATTTGTGGTCAGTGATCAAGAATATGAATCCTGGTGATGATATCAAAGAAATGGGATGGAATGAATTCTACAAAATGTTCTTTGATAAATATTTTCCTCAAAAAATCCTACATAAAATGGATAGGACTTCACTAACCTCTAGCAAAAATATGAAACATCTATTAGTGAGTATGAGGAATACTTTACAAGACATGCATGATATACCTTTGGATTTTCTATTACACCTGAATGCAAGGTTGATTGCTTCTTTGGTGGGATAAAACCTCGTCAATGAAAATCTGGGGTAATCTATGACTTTGATATCTTTAAAAAAATATTATAATGTTCCCTCAAATTTGAAATGGAGATCGGTTATTTTCAAGGGTATTTTGGGTTTACGAAATTTAAATTAGAGTCTCATAATTTAAATCTGATGGAGAAATATAATGCTTCCAAGAAATTTGGACATCCCACTTGTCAAATGTGAGGAAAGAATCACCCTAGAATTTTCATAAGGGGGAGAGTAAATTATTTAGGTGTGGAAGGTAATTACTCCCAGATAGTGATTATTGATAGGATAAACCCACTAATTCCTTAGAAGAGTGGAATCCCATGGTCAACCATCCCCGCATTTTTATTGCTACAAATTTAAGAAATCATGGCACTTTGTATACTAATTCACAAAGCCAACAATTTTCAGAGACAACCAACAGCCTCTATGGTAGGGAGTATGATATTTTTCAATCAAAACCGCTCAGGTGGATACCAACAATGGAGTAGTGGTAGGTAAACTAGTTACTCATTCAATAATATAGGACATACATTTTGATTCTGGTTATAAGCATTCCTTCATATCAGGAAATTTTAGTATAATTATTCAAACACCACCACAAATCCTGAAATTAGAGTTGTATGTGAAAATGGAAAATGGATAAATTATTAGATCCAAAGTATATAAATCATCCCCTTTGTTAATTTTTTGGATGAAAATTATAATGAACACTTTCATACTCTCTTTGGTGTAATTTTATGTAATTATAGGAATGGATTGGATTTACCTATATAGATCCAACATAAATTCCCAAGATAAGGAAATCACTCTCCTTATTATAAAGCCACCCCAGATCCTATATAAGTGAAAGGAAGAGAATAAATCATTTATATCACCAACATATAATGAATTTATTTTAATTCCCTATGAACAAGAGTATCTACCTCAAATGACTGAGTCTAATGAAAATATGATCCTTGAAGACATTCCCACTAAGAGGAAATATAGTGACGTGTTTCTTGAAGAATTTGTTGGTCTTCCTCCTAACTGAGTGTTTGAAATTTCAATTGATCTTATACCTAGGTTTTTTCCATTAACCAAGACTCCATATATAATAGATATTGTGGAACTTCAGTATATGAAGAAAAAACTATAGGAGAATATAGATAAAGGGTTTATATTCCCAACTGATCACCATAGGGTGCACTGATCCTCTTCATCAAAAATAAGGATTGGAAAATTTTCTATTTCATTGACTATCATGAGCTCAAAAAGGTAATTATAATGAAAAATTATACTCTTTCATGGATTAATGAGTTGTTTGGTCACTTATATGGAGAACAATACTTCTCCAAGGTGGATATGTGGTTATGATATTTCCAAGTTAAGGTGAAGAAGGAGGATATCCCCAAGACTTATTTTCAGAAAAGGTATGGTAACTATTTATTCTTAGTGATTCCTTTGAGTTATATTAATGCTTCAACAATCTTCCTGGACTTAATGAATATAGTCTTTAGTGATTACCTCGACAAAGTTGTGGCAGTATTTATAGATGATATTCTAATATACTCCAAAACAAAGGAGAGAATGATTATAATATAAGCCCTATGCTAAAGACCTTTTGAAAGGATAATCCTTATTCCATGTATAAAAAATGTGAGAAATAGTTGAAGTATGTCCCATTAATGGGGTATATCAACAAAATTAATGGGATATATATGGACTTGTTAAAGATATAAGCAATTGTAGAATGGTTGAGGCCACTATATGTGACAGATATTTGTAGTTTCCTTAGATTATCTTGATACTATTATTGTTCTGTGACAAATTCCTCATGTTTGTAAAACCTTCTAACCAAGCTAACTCGGAAGAAAGGCACATTTTCACGGAATGATGAAAATGAAGAGAGATTCAAAGAGTTGAAAAGGAGTCTTATCAATGAAACTGTCCTCATACTACCCACATGTGGTGAACTTTTTGTAGTATTCAGTAATGCTTGGAAGAAGGGTATGGGTTGTGTTTTAAAGGAGAATTAAAGTCATAGCCCATTCATCAAGATAGATGAAAGATCATGAATAGATATATCAAATGCATGACTTGGAGTTCACTGCTATAATATTCTCTTTGAAAATATGGAAACAATATATATTTGGAGAGTATTGTGAAATATAAATGGATCAAAAAATCCTCAAGTATATATTCACATAGATAGAGATGAATATGCACCAACAAATATGGTTAGATCTCATCAAGGACTATAAATTATCATTTCACTACCATCCTAGGAGAGAGAATAAAGTTGATAATACTCTCAATATAAAGGATCAAAAAATTATACAATTGATGAGAATTTAGAAGGGTAAATTCATCTTGGATTTTAAAAGGATTGTAATGGTAATCATAAAGGAAAGAACATCACCAAATATTTTACAATTGATTTCTCAATCATCCCATATAGAAGTGATAAGGGATGCTCAATGATATGGTGTGGAAATTTAGAAGAAACTAGAAACTATAATAAAAGTTAAATCCTCAGAGTTAAATGATAATGAATAATGATTTGTGACATTTTCTTCATGAATATGTGTACCATAAAATCCTGAGATAAAAAAGGAACTGTTGGATGATGAACAAAGTCAAACTTTATCCATTCACCTAGGAAGCACAAAGATGTATCAAGATCTCTGAGAGAACTATTGGTGGGACAATATGAATAAGGATATCACTAGATATATATATATATATATATATATATATATATGCCTGGTATTCCAAGAAGTGAAGGATAAATAGAATATGTATAAGGGGATGATGCAACCATTACCTATACCAACATGGAAATGGGAAAACATCAACATGGACTTTGTCACTGTAATTTCAACGAAATCTAGGGGAAATAACAATATATGGGTTGTTATGGAATGTCTTATAAAAAATAACACATTATCGCAATTCTAGATAACTTCTCACTGGATAAAATTTCACGGATATACCTTAGAGAATTAGTAAGGCTTCATGGAGTACCATTATCGATTGTATCTGATTGAGATCTGAGATTCACCTTCAAGTTCTGAAAAAGTACCCAACACGCTCTAAACAATGAGATGAATTTCATTATAGCGTATCATCCTCAAACTGATGGCCAATCTGAGCAGAATATTCATAAACTAGAAGACATGTTACGATCATGTTCTATAAAATTCAAAGGATGATGGGACCAACATCTATCTATGGTCGGGAACTTTTACAACAACAATTTCAAATCAAGCATACAAATAATTCCCTATGAATACATGTATCAGAAGAGTTTCAGAACACCTGTATACTGGTATGAATTTGGGGAATGAAAACTTCTAGGTTAGGAAATGGTAGAGAAACTGGTTAAAAAGATTAAGGCCATTCAGAAGCACAATAAGGCTACTCCGAATAGAAATAAGAGATATGATTATAATTGTCGAAGCAAATTAGAGTTCTAAGTTGGAGACTTGGTATTCCTCCAAATATCTCCTTTGAAGAATGTGATGATATTTGGGATGAAGTGGATGTTTATTCCAAGATACATCGGCCCCTTTGATTTCCTTGATCACATCAGAGTAGTGTCAAATTTAATTTCTCTCCAACTTAACCTATATCATGTACATGATGTATTTCATGTATCACTCTTGAAAAAGTACATACCAGGCCCCTCACATGTACTCAATCCATAGGATGTATAGTTGGAAAATGACCTTTCCGGTGAGGAGCAGCTAGAGAAGATCTTATATCATGGAGACAATGTTCTACTAAATAAGACATATATGAATAAGTGATGTGGGAACTGTATGAGGTGATGAAAAAGAGTTACCTTTATTTGTTTTGCTGTCAGAAAAAAAAGAAAGGGAAAAATTTCTTAAGGGGGGATATTGTAACGACCTGAACTTTTATAAATAAAATTCCCTATGCAAATTAATTAAATGACTTATTATGTAATATGGTTATTGAAAAACATGAACTTAGTAGGTTTTATTATATCCTATTGTATTTAATTGCTTGTTAAGAATATTTACCATTGATAAAATATTCATTGAATAGTGATCACATAATTAGTATAAATATTGGGTTTTAATAAATCCAATTGACATCGACAAAGGAAGTGATGGACTCAACCAGTAGGATTATACCCTTTGAAGCCAATTTATCAGATCATCCAAGGAATATAACATCTTTGGGATTTTAAATTAACCATGTAAAAGACAAGATCCAAAAACATAGGTTTCATTGAAACCGTTTAAAGAAGATGTTCAATATCATCGAGATTGTGGAAAAAACCATGTTCACCAAACCGTGCCATGGAAGTCCCAGCATTGTGAACCTTACCATTATGGAGTTTTATGGTGTATTAAATGGATATCATTGACTCCTTATTCATGCCTAATAAATTTCAACCATCAGTTCCCATTCCATAACCTCATAATAGGTGTAATGATTTGGCATGATTACTAGAAAATGGTTATCTAGTTGTAAACCCATATGAAACCTATGATCCTTTAAATTTTTATTTTATACAACCTTAGGAATGAAACGAAACTGTTTGGTAAAATTGTTTAAATGATCCAATATTATTTTTGCATGCTATTGAAGAGTGATTAAATCTATGAAATTAGACAAAACCATTGTTTTTTGTGTATAAATCCTGAGTAAATATAGATTTAATTCCTTTTTACTTCAAAACATCATCCTAATTTTCCAGAACCACTGAATCTCACTGTCTTTGACTTAGTTCTTCAAGAATAAAGAAAAAAACTTCACCATAATATAATTTAGAGTTTGTAATAAATAAATGATCCTTTCAATTTTCCTGAAACATTCCTCCACTTACTTAGGAACATTCATCTTCTAGAGGGATAGAGGTTTCTAGTGGAGAAACTCATGGTCTTGATCACTATATCCACTATTCTCAAGATCCAATTATCTATCTTGATTAGGGGCTAAAGCTAGAAATTTTTATATATAATTGACCACACACAATATAAATATGAAAATATTTTTTGAGATAGTGAATTTTACCATGGAAAGTTACTCACAGTACCCTTCTGAGGATTTATTTGAAGTATGATTGGGGTAATGGTACTACACAGCCTCACATAAAATGGAACACACAAAAATAAAAAATCTCCCTAAGTCATATAAAAGAACCGAACCATAATTAAATTAGAAATAAAGTCAAAACATATCTCAAAAACACCCATTTCCTAGCATATCACGGTAACTTAAGGCTTTTCATTATAGGAGAAAGCAAGAAACTAACTCATAATATACTGTTAAATACTGACAGTCCTAATCATGTCCACCATTACATATAAAATCAAAAAAACCAAAAATATTCTATTTCATATCAATTATTTAAAACCCAACATGGGGTATACCTAAAACAAACACTGGAGTTAACCTGTAACAAGACTCTAAGGGTCTTCATAATCCCCAAGGGCTACCAAAAATCACATCAGAATTCACGAACTACCTTAGGGAATGATTTGACCCATAAAAACATTTATAATTATAATATTTTTAGAAATAGGGAATATAATAACAATAAAACATATATCATTAACAAAAGAAAACACTAAAAAACTGTGTATCATGAAAATATTTATCTAGATACAAAACAAGAAATGAAAGGAGTGTCATAGAGGCAATATAAGTATTGGTCGAAAGTAAAGAATAGAATTAACCAAAATATTGTAACAAATATCCCTGGGAAGTATAGTTTAACATCCCATCATGCCACCACCATAACTTAAACCCATCTATCAGGAAAACCCCTCACCTATTATAAGTTCTTTATTAATACTTTTATTAGACGTAAATAAGTATACCCACAATCATTAGGTGAATGGAGGGTGTGGGAAAAAACTCAATGGGGCCCCACCAAGTGTTCAATAAGAAACAATTATTAAATAAACCAATTATGATCATTAAATAAGTAAAAAAAGGAGTTAATATTTTAATAAATTTGCTTAATATATGTAGAATAGTCACTTTATAACAGTTTAAAATAAAGGTATTAGTCGATAACCAATTTGGAGATAAAATATTCCATCACCAATGTAAGGAGTCGAATTGTATATAAGGATAATGATAACTTAATTAGTCACACCTAAATGACCAAGGAAAAGAATTTTACACATACCTAGAACTTGAAAATAGAGAATAGTTGTCACCAAGATGTGTCTCCTAGCCTTTCCAATATTTATTAAGACTTATAGTGTATGTTTAATGATACAGAATATAACTAAACCTAGTCTTTCTTTTCTTAAATTACCCACCTAATACTCAATCACTCTTGGGTTATCCCCCGCTCATGGAAGAACTATTTTCACAATTAAAATCTATTTCAAATGGTGTTTCATGAATAAAAATTTATATGTTTCAAATAAGTATAAGAATCAAGAAAACATACCCCAAAACATGTATAACACATAAATTCAATCATCAAATCATTTGAAACTTTCAAAAAGTTTTAAATGATTAAAAAACATTACCTTAATTAATTTAAAATCCAATTTCAACATGTTAAAGAAACCAAGGATCATAGGATAAAACCATCTTATAAAACCATCCAACTCAAACACATATAATTTTCAATAACTGAATGGAATTGATAAGCTAAAGGGAGAAGAGAAAACATGAAATAAAGAGAAACCCTAAATCATGTTATCCCAATCAAGAAATAAAAACCCAACAAATCTTATCCCCCACTATATCCTTTAGGTTGAATTAAAACACAAGGGGGATGGGGGAAAGGTCAAAGGAGGATGAATGAATCCACTAATCATGATAACCCATGAAGATTGAGAGTGAAGTCCCATGAAAATCACACCAAATATGAAAGGAAGAAAGATTCCATATGAGAGATACACAACCAATTTTGATACTAAAAACTGGAGGATAAAATAGGGTTAATTAAAACTAAGGGTAAAAATGGAAAACTAAAATTTAAATGTAAGGCTGATGGGTTCATATTGTGAAATAGATATTCATATTGTGAATATTTTTTAATAGAATAGTTAAGTTCATAAAGAGGTGGTTCATGTTTTGAACCACCAATTAAAAAACTAGTCTCTCTTCCGTGATACATTCACAACATGAATGTTGTATTCCCACATTGAATCAACACATCTACAATGTTGTATCTCCTTTAATGAGCTAAAAACCCCAAAGGGTTTGTTAGATTGATAAGATATAGAAAAATGAATCCAAAAAAGAATTTCTCACCTGAATAAAATACTAGGATATTCCAATCTAAGGATATGAAAATATATCTTTTAGGAAATTAGAATTTAATAATATCGTAATAATAGAGTACTTGAAAAATGAGAACTAAATAAGAATCCCCCTTATCTTAAAAATTAAAATTATTGATAAAGATTAGTAAAGATACAAATTAATGCTTCTTATATTCTCAGTGGAACACCGGCCAGTGGATCCATGAATTTATCATCAGGATACCCAAGAAGTATAATGGTTAATAGTACCTTCTTGGGTAGATAAAAAGTACTCAAGAAAAATAGAGAGTTTAATAATATTTCAATGAAACTGATGACCTTATTTATGTTGAAATAATGTGATAAAAACATCCACACACATCAATCATAGACAATAGAAGAGACTGTATCTCTTATATATTTGAATCTAGATGCTTCTATTTCATAATGAATCATATGTGCTATTTTAAATTGGGTATTATTAGTTGAACTTGTTTAAATGAATAAATAAAAATATTTTAAGTGAATCGACTCTTTGGTTCTAAATTAATGAAACCGTATAGGAGAGACATTGAATAGCATGATACTATATATGAATCTCATGAATATTTAATATATATATAAATATATATAATTCAATCGTCATATGAATTTTAATTAAAGCTACACTATATATAATATCATATAATATATATATATATATTATGCATTATAGGTATGTGTGCAAGCATCTAATGAACTACATTTTTAGTGACCATCTTACAAAATACACATATAAATCTAACATTATTCAACTGAAAATATTTCAAAATACTAGAAAACTATATTTTAAAAATTTAATACTCAAAAGTGCATAAAATAAATTGAAAATGTTCTTTAACAAATAAATAAAATTTAAAAATGTTATATGTGTAAAAAAATAGAAACAAGATTCATGTACGCATGAATATGATGTTTGATGTATTCATATAATATGATATTAAATACGATGTACATTTAATTATCATGCATAAAATGCATAAATAATATATATATATACATATATATATGAAATATTCATTAAATGCATATACAGTTACACGTGATAAATTTTTTTTCCAAAATGGTTCATCAGTTTAGAACCAAAGATTTTTTCACTTAAAATCCTTACATTAATTCATAGAAACAAGTTCAGTGAATTATATTCAATGGATAGTAATTCATATTATGTGTTATGGTAAATAATAATCCATATTTCAGTATATAATATATATATTATCATCTTTTGGTTTTCTTTAATGTGTAGGTATGTTTTAGACCTTGTTCATTCGATGTAACTAAGATAATAAATTTCATCCAATGTTTCTAAAACATTGGATTCTTCTAGAGAACTTTTTTTCTCACCTGATAAGGTGTTAGCACCCCTTTATATTCTTAGGTCTCCTCATGATACAATCATGGATAAACAGAATAGTGATTCCCCTCAGAGTCAGGTAGCATTCATTTATAACTTTAGTGATAATTATCAAAAATTCTTATTTTGAATAGAATATTGAAGATGTTGCAGTTATTATTTTCGTGGTACTATATTTTTATGATATATTTAGTCATTAATTATTTTAAAACAGATACTCCTATTATTGGGTTATTTTATACTATAAATAAGTTTAATATGATTAAATGAAACCCATCATTGGTTTAATAGTGAGTTTTGTTAGGATTTGAATGTTTTATAATCATTGGATGTTAAGAAAACCATAATTGGAAATGAATAATATAATTTTCATAAAATTTTGTGCAACATGGGTTTACTATACACAAATTATTTCAAGGTAATCACATTCTACCTTTACGTGTATGGGGATTCATAAATATTATTTTAAAATTACCTGCATGTGAAACTTTAAAATATTCAATGTAAAGGTATATGCATAATAATGTTGGGAAAATTTAAAATAAATTCCCAACTCATCTAAATGTTATATTATGTTTAACATTATGTGAGGGGATGTTTTGAGGATATTATAAGATTTAAATTTATATGAATGGATTCACATAAAGGTTATCCATAACATAAATTTACAAGAGAGTTCTCACCTAAGGGTAATCCAAAATTTACCTTTATGTGAAGATTTCATGTAAAGGTAAATTCTTTAGTACCATTATGTAGTATTCATTGCATAATGATCAAGAAAATCTACCCTTACATAGATTTTTTCATAAAGAGAGTAGGAATTTACCCCTACATAGAATTTGAATTCAACACAAGGGTAAAAATTTTATTTAAAAATGATTATTAAATATTTACATGGTTTTAATTGTTTTTAAAATGATTATAAATCATTATGAAATATGTTTTGGGAATATTTAATTTATAATTTATTTATTTATTAATTTGGTGTAATAGCTAAAACTTTTATAAATAAAATTCTTCTTGAAATTTATTTAAATATCTTATTATGTAATATGGTTATATAAAATTCATGCACTTGTTTTGTTTTCTTATATCCAATCATATTTAAATGAATATTAATAATCTTTACCATTGATAAAATAGTCATTGAACAGTGATCACGTGATTAGTATAAATATATTGTTTTAATAATTCCAATTGACAAAAACAAATGAAGTTGTCGCATCAACTAGTAGGATCATACCCTATGACACCCATTTATCAGAGATTACAAGAGAGATATAATCTATGGGATTTTTCTTTGACCAAGACCAATACGAGATCGAACAATTTAAGAAATATTGAAACCATTTATAGGAGAAGTTCAAGCTCGTCGATATCACTTCCTGGACCATGTTTGTCCAACCACCCCATGAAAGTCCCACCAGCATGCACCTTACCCTTAGGGAATTTTTTGGTGTATGAAATGGATATGTATCAAGACCCAAGAAATATGATTATGTACAATATTTTTTATATATTAATTAATATATTTTTATTCAAAAAAGTTTACTTTATAAATGATTTTTATTTTTATACAATGGAACACAAATAGTATTCTTAGATCATAATAAAATTTATTTAATGAATTTATTTTCATGAATTAAGGGATTTTAGGAAATAAATAATATTTTAATGAAATATTGTTATTAAATTTTTTTGTTAAATATAAATTATTATATATTTTTTATGAAGTCAAATGTGATTTTTCTGAGGGTTCGAAAACTGTTATTGTCAAAAAATCATCATTTCTTAAAAAATGATGAATTTATTTTAAAATATAAAATTTAAATTTTAATAAAATTATTTATATAAATTGAATAATATTTTTTGAATCAAAATTTGGAAACTATAGAATGGTTAATTCTTCATAATTTTTGAAGAAAGTCGATTTTTCAGGTAAGAATTAAAGACCATATAAATATACTTTGGGTATTATGACATCATAATGGCTCATAACTGATTAAATAAATACAATAAATGGTATAACTGAAAAAAAAACATTTTTTACCATTAAGATAATTTTATTTTATGTATATTTTAAAAATTTTATAAAGCCATTATGAATCCTTCAAAACCATTAATATATTTTACGGTTTTAAAATCATTTCTTTAATAGTATAACTCACCTTGACATAATTAATGGAATTATTTTATTATGATGGTCCCTTGGAATTATAAAATAATTTAAAAAATCTGATTTGGTAGAAACCATTGTCAAAAACCATGTGGAAGCTTTTGGTTTTTGTTTATTTTATTATATAGAGTATAAAACCTAAGTTTAAGAAATAATGAATAATATCCCAATCATTTCCAATATAAACACACCAAAGCTCCCATTTATCTAAAATAAAATTCATTAGATAATTTTTTTACTCTATCCCTATCTCTATATTTCTCCCATGGTTTCCCAAAGCTCTCGAAAAGCTCCTCCCAATCTTTTTGAGTCGTAGAATGATGTAATATATCCTCACCTTCTCTTCATTATTCAAGTTTCCTTATTATCTTATGCATTCATTTACAATTAATTATGTTCCGATATTTATTTACATGTCTCTGTTACTACAAATTTATGTCAAAATGAATATATAGCCATTTCTCTCTCATCAACCCATTTTATGATTTTTTATGCGACGTCGTTCTAATTCTAGAATTTCACCGTGATTTTTTCGTGCCAAAACAATGGTACAGATAATGCCAGAATCATTTCCTAACATACGGTTTCACCTTTATAAAAATATACTTATTTGAACTGGAACATAAACGTATGTATTCCAAACTCCTTGATATAGGAATAAAATTTGATGATGATTGGATCCATGTTGTACGATCTATGTGTCACACTTAAGCATAAGAATAAAATGAAAATGATGGGTGTGCTAGAAATTAAATATCACTCCAATAAATTGGGTAATGTTTAGTCTCTGGATACTTCATGTTCAGATATATAGTTAACCTGATTCCTTAATGGGAATTTTCCCATCGTGATGTCTTCTCAATTAGTCTTGATCTATTTTTATGACGTAGTATTTTATATTGTTTCCATACTTCCCATGTTATGATTATCATGTTATATCAAGCATTATTGTTCATTTTACTTTTATTACCCACTTATATTCCTATTTTCTAACATGTTTTACCATATTCCATGCTTATTCTATGACTAGGATTTATTTCCCACCCCTTTCTTATGTATGTCCCCAGATTATCCAGTGCATTTTAAAAAGTTATGGAATATTATGATCATTTTAAGGAAGTTCTCCATACAGATAATGTATTTCCTATTTTAAGTTTTTATGTGATATACCTAATTCCCAACAACACTAGACTTATTGATATTTTGAGTTGTAGTATATGTAATATTATGTAATAAATCATATATTAATTTGAAATATAGTGTAATGTTGTCATAGTAGTAAATTATAAATTATTTAAAATTAATTAAATAATATTTTCTAAATAAATTTTCCCAAATATTGAATTCTAATAAAAAAATATTTTTACCAAAATTATATGACTTTCCTTATGATCAATAAATAAAATGGTTGATTTATAAATCATATATGGTAATTTATAGAAAATTTCTAAATTAGAAATTATTTCATATTTAGATTATATATAATGTTTAAATAACATAAATTGAATTATAAATTGTTTAGAATTCCTAAAATTTCACATAATTCCATAAGGTATAGAATATGAAATAGTTCATACTAATATGAATATAAAAATGATTAAATTCATTATAATTTATAAATGTGTTATAATTTTTCATTTATTTTTGAATAGATCATAAATATATCATACTTCAGAAAATAAATAAAATTATGACTTATTTTATAATTTACATTGATATTCATGATTAGTATACTATTTTAGAAATTTAAATATATTTTTTCATTATTATAACTATAAAATTACTTCTAAATGATACTATCATGCATTACATACTAGGTATGACTCCATAAAATTTATTTTTCGTATACGTTTAACTTGGTTTTATGTTATAGTTATGAGCTTAAGAATAGATATTGAATATAGTTTGTGTATATAAGGTGTTTGATATATCATGAATTGAATTGCCTCTTGAATATAGTTTCCCTGGGTAGAGGGGCTTAGGGTTAGACCACCTACCAGTCTAGAAGCTATGCATTTTCAAGAAAGTTTAATGGGGTTGGCTAACTGTCACTCCAGTATTACTCATATGGATATTTTCAATCTCATATAAGTCAATGTTTTTATATGAAGATTTCATGTACATTATGTATATGATACATTCCCATATGTATGAATATACTTTACTTTTTTTGTGAGTAACACAAACTTCTTAGTTTTGTAAAGAGTTAAGCATTGATGTGGTTTGGATACATTAATTTAGTGGTTAGAATATGGATTTCAAAACTAAATCACTAGAATCAATAATATACAAAAAGGAATAATACATGAGAATATAATGATAACATAATATATAATAGTTATCAATTTAATAATCATGGTATTTATACTAAATTTTGGAGACTATAAAATCCTTTCAAATACTAAGTCTGAGATTCCTTCCAAAAAACAATTTTTAAGAAATTGGTAATTCATCTTGGTAGGTTATGCCCAAGTATGGTGCCCCTGAATTTTCTTATGTAATAAAATAAAGGGATAGATGATAACACTCGATCATCCTTGGGTAGGTTCTCTCCTATTATGATTCTTCTACATTTCATATTGTTAGTTTTTTCTTTGAATTTTATTTGTGTCACACTTAGTTTGGAATCTGTTATAAAGGATATCATAGAAAAATAATTGAGTGAATCTATATGATGGATTTGGATAAAACGTTATCCACTAAACACTAAAAGAGTCACAACTTTAGTGATTAAGATGATTCCCTACCAAGATAATTAAGTAATGAGAGGAACTCCATAGAGAACTCATTTCTTAGTGAAATATGGATCATGACTCACTAAATAGATATAATATATGAGGTCATCATTTTTAGTGAGTGAGCATTCATTTAAATTCATTGATTAAAAGACATAACTCATGATACTCTCCCACTGATATATCTTTGTTGTAGTTATGTTAGACTTCATCACAATCATATTATGATCAATTATATGTATGAAATATAAAATAGTTATCGATTAGTGTCTCACATTCAGAAGTGTTTTCAAGGAGAAACATTATAAGAATATAAATGTGAATGTTATATTGATTAATTATACAAACGATAAATCAGGGGAATTAGATATCGGTTGTGCTTCACACATTTTTACTGATAAATAAGAACTCAAAGATATTTGGGAATTAGTGAAGGGTGAAGTAGATATCCAACTCTATAATGGTGAATGAGGTTCTATGTCAGAAGATAGAACATATAATTTAATTCTACCCATTAGATTAGTCTCATAATTGAAAACCGATTATTATGTTCCCAACAAAAACAAGAATTTGATTCTTGTATCTTGTTTGGAAAATATGGGTTTTCATTCATTCAAAATAATAAGTGTTGTTAAATATATAAAAATGAAATGTTTTATTGTTTTTGGAATATAATTAATGGTTTTTATATTCTATATATGGATAAACATATTTATAACATAGAAAATAATAAATTTATGGTTTATTATAATCCCACATACCTTTAGTATTGTCTCCTTATACATATAAATGTGAAACATGTAAAAATACCCCAAAGAGATTGATTTTTGGACCCATTAGATTACAAATTTTTTTATAGATGTGAATTTTTTATTACAAAAATAACTAAGACATGTTTTGGAGAAAAGGTTATGGGGTTACTGGTCTATTAGATCTCATACATAGTGATGTATGTGTCCAATGAGTACATAATTAAATTGTTGTTTTTGGTACATTGTTTGTTTTACAGAAGAATTTATTCAGTATGGTTATATGTTTCATATAAAACAAAAGTATGAAACTATTGAAAAAATTAAACAATTTCAAAATGAAGTAGAAAATAAATAAGAAAAAAGAATGAAGATTATATGATTATATTGGGGGTGAATAATTGATCTAGGAATTCATAGATCACATGATAGATTGTGGACTTGATTCATAACCCACTCATCCTAGAATACCATGATGTGATAGTTAATCTAAGTGTTTCTTACCTTTTTATACATGATTTGATCAATGATGAGTCTATGAGACCTTCATCTATCATTCTTGGATTACAGTCTAGAAACTGCTTCATTTTTTGTAAATCGTGTTCTATATAAAGTAGTTATAAGGATACCATATGAGATATGGTATGGGAAAGAGAATAGTTTGTATTTTTATGAGGATTTGGGGTTTTAAATCATTCATATAATGATTATCTCATAAAAACATAACCTAAAATCTAACAACTGCTTATTTTTCACTTATCCCAAAGAAAGATAGGGATATTAATTCTTTTATATGAAAGAAAAAAATGTTTTTATGGCCTAATTTTATACATTACATAAGAAGGAATACCTAAATAAAGGAGTTGGTGGGGTAATGTTATCTTTGGATAAGTTCAAGACCAACAAATAGGAAGTGTTTCTATGATCGAGGTTAAGCTAGTTTTATAATGAATGGTGGAAGAATATCTGACTCAAGTTACAGATGAACCTCAATGGTAAGATATGTTTCATAATCAAATTATAGATATAGATTTTTCATAAATAATTATGATGAATTAACATTCATAGAATATAAACCTACTTTCCATTAAAAATCTATTGAGTGTGGTATTTCTGATAAATTATTACAATCCATGGAATCTGAGATATACTCTATATACACTAATCATGATTGGAACATGGAAGTTGCACCAGAAGGGGTTATACATATAGGGTGTTAGTGGGTGTTTAGAAAGAAAAACAATATGGATTGTGGATTCTATACCTATGAATAACTCCTGGTGGAAAAGGGTTGTAAAAAAGTTCATGGAATTGAATATGAAGAGACCTTTCGCAATTATTGTGATGATAAAGTCAATTTATTTTTTTCTATCCATGGAAGATCATTAAGATTATGATATAAAACATATGGATTAAATAATGGATTTACTTAATGGGAATTCATCTAAGGATGTTTATATGATACAACCTGAAGGTTTTGAAGTTCCAAATGAGTCTACTAAGGGATGAATGTTACAATGGTACATTTATGGACTACAGTAAGCTTTTTATAGCTGGAATATTTGGATTAATTATAAAATCAAAGAGTTTTTTTCAGAAAACTATGTAAAAATCATGTGTATATAAGGGAGTTAGTATGATTATAATAGTGATTCTAATATTGTATGTATATATCATACTAATTTTCTGAAATGATGTCTTAAAATATCCCTCTATGAAGGTGTGTCTGGGAAAACATTATCAAAGAAAAATATGGGTGATGAAACTAATATACTAGGTATAAAGATCAATAGAGATAGATTAATAGTTCATTACGGCCGAGTCAAAACCCATATATTAGTGAATTAATAAAAAAATATCATGGAGAACTCATAAAATGGGGTCTATACAAGTGTTTCATGGAGTGAATAAAAAAAATATTTGGATCCTTTAAAAGAGTTAGAAAGGATGGTTAATATTCTTTTTGTGTCCACTATTGGACCATTCATGTTTTCCATGTTGAGTACTTGACCTGATGTCTCTTATACATTGAGAATAATATGTATATACCAATCTAATCTTGATAATAGTCACTACATTTTTCTATAGAACATTATTAAGTAATTGAGATGGACTAACGATATGATCTTAACCTTTGGAGAAGATTTTAGACTTGGTGTAAAGGGTTAAACAAATGAATGATTCCAATTTGACATAGATGATCTGAGATCTCAATTTGAATTCATGTTTTATCTAAATGATTGAGTTATAAGTTGTAATTTTTCCAATAAATCTACAATATTATACTTGAAAATATAGGTAGAATGCAATGTTTCATTAGATTTTATGAAGGAATATTCTTGGATCAAGAAGATCGTTAAGACATTTAGAGTGGTTTCTAGATTCAAGGAAGAAATTGAACTATATTGTAACAATAATGTTTTAGTTTCCCAGTCTAATAAACCATATTCTCACAAAAGGATAAAACATATCCTTTTCAAATATGATCTCATATGATAAATCACTAATTGAAGAGATGTAAAGATCAGTTAAATGGATATACAAGAGACTGTAGTATATCATTTGATGAAACCATTACCACATAAATATTATAAGTGTCATGTCGAATATATTTTTTAAATGTTAGTTTGGAATAGTAAAAAGATACACAAGAGGGTTTGAATTTTTTCTTTTCAAAAAACTCAATAGAGTATGGATTTTAAATCTATTTTTGATTTATGAAGATTTTTAGTATTAAATTCTATACAAAATATTAGTAACTGATAAATAGAAATAATTAAAAATGTATTTCTAGAGTGTTTTGGGGTGTAAAGATCCCTTAATCCACTCTACAAATTATCTCTCTATGAGCTTCGTGGAATTCACTAGAAAATTCCTCTTTTCACAAGGCCTTTAAATACATAACTGAGTGAAAGAAGTTAAAACATTTACAAAAAGTATAAACAGAGACTTCTAGTTATTTAATAGGGTACCATTTATCCTTATCTTACAGTAATAATCTTACACATCAACACAAATGAGTACGAGCGATCGAAACTCCAATAAATCAAAATATTTTGATTTGTTTATGGTTCGGGTTGATCTTCACAATTGTAGCAGAAACTAATAGTATAATTATCTTCATATTTAAAAATTAATGTATTCAAGAAATTATAACATTTAAGTGATCCTAGGTTCAAATGATCTTCAACATGTATATCAACAAAAAAACATCAATAATATTATAGTAGTACAAGGTTGAAATGTATATATATAAATTGATGTCACTTTTAGAAAATAACATAGTCGATCTTTCTTTGTAGTAGATTTGTGTTCAGAAGATATTCAAAGGTATAAAGTAGTGTATATTTTTGGGTTTTTAAAAATAAATTTTAATCGAATATATAGAGAATACATCATTCTTAAGTATTCTAGATCTAAGAAAAATGACTTATATAACACGGAAATTCAAATTCAAATTGTCCAAGGGAGTCATATATTTGTTTAAGAATATGAGTGATTCTCTCCATTGAATATACATTGATCAAAATAATCTTTTTAATCATCCATATAATAGATTTCAATTAACCTAGAAATATGTCAAGAATGTTGCATGAATCTCAGATAAAATGAGGGAAATAAATCTCTATAGATAAAAAAATCAAACATATGGTTCAACTTCGTAACATAGGGTTCCTTTTCACAGAATAGGATTATTTTTCATAGTGTAGGGTTACTTTTCATAGTGTAGGATTTCTTTGCATAGCATACTGTTTCAACCTACATATGGTCCCCTAAACATACATCAATATATGTGTAATGATGGATAAAATGTAACATATGGATGAGAATCCATACGTTTATACTTTTAGCATTTGATTGATTCCAAACAAAAGGTTGATTATCCCTATTTCCAATCTCCCAATCATAGGGTATCAAAAGTGAATCTAGACATTAATTTTGGGTTTATATACCATACATTTATTATCCATCATATGGTTGTTGATCCATAAGTTTATTCACAAACCATAGGGTTTAAACAGTGTCTATATAATACTATATTGTCCTTTTCATAGTGTAGGGTTACTCTTTATAGTACAGGGTTCCTACCAACATATGGTTCATTAACCATACTTTCATCTATGTGTAATGAGGGATCAAAAGTAAGGTAGGTATGAGAATACATACGTTCATCCTTTCCATGTATCACTATTTCCAAACGTATAGTTTATTATCCATATATCCAATCTCTTGATCATAGGGTATGAATAGTGATTCTATAATTTAATGTTGAGTTTATATAACATATGTTTAATGTCTAGCATATGGTTTTTGATCCGTACATTCATACAATGAATGTAGGGTTTGAAAATTATTTCTAGATAAAATACTATAGTGTTAACTTCTATCAAACAAGATACATATAATTATGATATATAAATTCCTAAAACATAGTTACAGAAACATCATTAGAAAACAAACAACGTTATTTGTGAGCATCAAAATCAACATATATCAATTATTACATTTGAGATAATATATTCCCAACAATCTCCCCATTTTTTATGATCACAAAACCTATAAATAAATTTAAATAAAATATAGGATTTGTAAAAATTAATAAAAATGTTGTGAAAAATGAATTTCTATTTCACAGTATTATGTCAATGATAATAAATAAATACCTATAAATTGAGAATGGTTTATGAAAATTTATGCCTTTTTGTGATATCATAAAAAATTATTTAAAAATGAATTAAAAAACACTAACTTTTGCACCAAATAATAAATTAATGTTATACTCTACTAAGTAGAAAAATAAGACACGTGATATGGAAGTGTAAATTTAACATAAATAAAAACAATAAAAGTAGAAAATGATGTAAAACATAAAAATAAAAATAGGGTAAATTGAAATGTAGATAAATTGTATTTGATAAAAATGAAAACATCCCATAATCAACTTAAGAAATTTTCAAAATGATGGGATTGGTTTATATTGGATTTCATGATAATAATCTCCTATGGTAGATGTTGTAGTAATATGAAGAATGGTTTGAACAATGCCAAGAATATCAAAGAGTTTCACCAACAATATATTAAAATGATTTTTGAACACATCTATCTACTTTTATAGAATCTTATTTGAATTGTGACTGATCATTAAGATTTAAACCAAATTCACCATAATAAATTCAAAAATTTAATTCATCATATTGAAGGAAAGTAGTCAACTTATCTCTCACTTGATGAATAACAAGCCCCAACCAGGATTAATTAGTGGTCAGCTAATATGTCAAATTTCCTTAATTTTATAGAATTAAATTCAAATGAGTGTTGTCACACTAATGTGTGGGTAATCTGTCATTGTAATCAGATAACATATAATTTAAAGCTTTAAATCTTTCTATCATGTCTAGAGGAGTCTGATGAGAAGAGGTTGATGCCTGATGACATTTTATGATAGTTTAAAACTCTATACCTAACATTTTATTCATCTCACCAAAATCTGATTTCATTATATATTCTTCCCTTAAAGATATAAACTCGGTATCCAACATTATAATAAACTCTTCATGGTCACCCAATAACACAAGAATTTAATAAACTCCTCTTAATTGTGTTTTAAGTGCCTCAAACTTAGCCCCGGGCAATGTTGAACTTCTGATCTCTTCAATGTTCTTCCACCGAGCCTCTAATTGTTGTCTTAAAATCAAATTATATTCATTCACTTGATTGTAACTTCAATAAAAATCTTCTGTATCTGTTTCTGATGAGTCGTAAGACTAGGTAGATTGTACTCTAGTTTGTTCAACTCCCAGAAAAGACAAACATGATCTTCCTATGAAATATATGTTCTCTATCTTAATGTATATACACCAATATAAACAAAATCTGAAACAACTAATGAAATATTTTCAGGGGTATCTTGGTCATCATTTGGAAAAAATTCTCTAGATTTATCATCCCCCTGAGGAACTTTCTCAATAATAATAGTTACTTGAGCCACATTCTTTGCAACTTCTTCTTCTCTTGTTTGGGAAATTGCCACTGGCTTGGAAATATTTTAGGAAATTCATCTTTTTTGACAAAGAATAGCCTCATTAACTCTTGATTCTGATTCTTCATTATTAATTTTTTTCAAAATACTAATAGAAGGTAAATTTTTCTTCCCCTGAGCACTATTCATCCTCCATTCTTGTTCTTATATACCAATTGTTAAAATACAATTTCATGATTCACTCCAAAAAAACTCCTAGCTTTTTTAATGTTCTAGAATTAATAGTATTTTTATAATAACATCTTTTACTAAAATATATGTCTCTTACCTTTCCCTGCATTAACAAAAAAAAGTATAAAATTCTTCCATAAGGGTAAAAACCCTTTTTTTCTTCCATATGACAGCAGTTATTCAAATACCTTAAGAAGTGCCTAAGGAAAATCATCTTAACATTGTTCAAAAAAACATTACATATATATATTGATAAATACATGTCTCTAACTCATCTATCTTTTTCACAATTCTAGATTTTATGAACTTCAACAAGAACCTTTGATCATCATTAATATCACTTGTCAATATTTTCATAATTGTTCTATTTTCAAAGAGATTAAACTTTATATCCTCTAATTTTAATTTCTCATCACCTTTATTTTATAGATAAAAATGAAATTCCACCTCAGGGAGAAAATCCAAGATCTTATCAATTTTTATAGAAGTTATAAAAAACTCGTCGGGATGAATCTTAGAAATAATTGGATATTTATCTTTTCCAAAACTAAAAGTGGAATTTTGAAAAAAAAACATTGTAACTTCTATATCAAAAAAATTATATTTCGATTGAAAAACATAATTCCAGACCTTGAAAACATATTTTTTTTAATGAAATATTCATTGTATTCATCAAACAAAAATCGATTACATTTCCTTGAAGAAATTTCCAAAATTTTAGTTGTTGAACTGGCTATCTTGGACCAATATCTTCAACTATACCTACAGTTTACATTTTTAAAGTCTTGAGGATTGAGGGTTCCATGTTTATGGTTTTAGAAATCTATTAAGTGAGAGTATCTATAAACATAAAGGTTTTGAAGGAGTATGAAAATTATTGGGATAAGTCTAATGATTTTCTCACGTCGATTGAGAATATACTCATTATTGTTCATTTGAAAAGATAATAATAAAAAATCACAATGAAGTTTTTTGTTTTAAATATAAATAATACATAAATGAATATATATATATAAATAAAAAAATTAAATTTCACTAAAAAAATAGATAAATTAATAATAAATTAAAAAAATTCATTTAAAATTAAATATTCCTAACTTCCCCTTCATAAAATAAAAACTTACAGTAGGAAGTGGTTTAGTAAAAATATTATCCAACTAATATATGGAATTTAAAAACTCTAAAGAAATTTTCTTTTTAAGAACATGACCTCTTAAAAATTTATTTATTATATCAATAATCTTATTTTTTGAATGAGTTATAGGATTTTTTTTTCAAATATTTATAGTACTACTATTCTCACATTAAAAAGGTATATTATTAAAATTTAGTCCAAATTCTAGTAGATTTTGTTTCATCCACAACACTTGTGTATAAAAATTTCTAGTAGATATATATTCTATCTTGGTTGTTTACATGGAAACTAAATGTTGTTTCATACTCGACTATGATACTAAATATTTTCCTAAAAAGTGACAGGTTCTTGATATTCTTTTTATAGCTAATCTATATACTCCAAATTCATAATCTAATTATGAAATTAAATTAAAATCATATGTTTTGGGTAGAGTAGATATTTAGAAATAGCTTCTTTTAAACAACTAAAAAATGTTTTAATAGCTATAAAATGAGATTTTTTTGGATTTGACTAAAATCTAGTACATAAACATGCATAAGACATTATGTCTTTTCTGATAGTGGTAAGATATAATAAACTAACAATCAAACCTCCATATAAGTTTTTGTCAACTGGTTTTCCAGCTTCATCCAAATCATGTTTTATATGAGTATAAAGAGGATTTTTAAAAGTCTTACTATTTTCATGTACAAAATTTTTCAAAAAAATCAATAAAATATTTACGTTGTTTTAAAACATTTTTATAATATTTTTTGATAAATCTGCAATCTTAAAAAGAAATTTATTTCTCACATTATACCCATTTCAAATTATTTTTCATTAGATTTGAGAAATTATTACAGTGATTTTTATTTGTTGACCCAAAAATAACATCAAAAAAAATTATATTATTAAAATACAATAACAAAAAAATTTCTTAAAAATATAAGCATCAAATAATCCTACAAAAAATACATTTTCTAACAAAAGGGAGCTTAATCTTTCATACCAATCTCTAGGTTCTTTTTTTAGTCCATAAAGAGATTTAGTGAGTTTAAAAGTCAAATTTTATTTTTGAGGTTTTGTAAAACTAGGAGGTTGTTCAACATTAACATCCTACATTAAATATCCATTTAAAATGTAATATTTAACATCCATCTGATATGAATTAAAATTCATATGAGATGCATAATCTAAAAGGATTTTAATGTCTTGTAATATAGCTATATAGAAAAGGATTTCATTATAATCTATTCCTTATTCATGTTTACATCATTTATTTGAAATTATATATTTTTTTATGGTTATGATCCCTTGATCATCCTGTTTATTTATATAGATCTAGTTAGTTCATATAACTAGATAATTTGATTCTTTTTCTACTAAATCAAAAAATTCCTTTATTGTGAATTGGTTGATTTCTTATTGCATTTCAAATAACCAACTCTTATTAACAAAATATTATTCAATAGATTTAGGTTATAATTGATATATAAAGGAAGAAAATTCAACTCGTACTCGTAAATTCTTTATAGTTCTTATTCTTGAATCTAGTCCTCCTATGACAGTTTCTAAAGGATGAAACTTTAATGTTCTAGACTGTATAGTTAAGAAACATTTAGGTAAATCAGTTTTATGTTCATCTAAACATTACTAAATTTCATTAATATCATTTTCAAAATCATATATAGGATATTGAAGTCTCATATTGTTAATTGAACTAGTAATTTCATCTATTTGACTTTTATTATTAATAAATGGGTCAGTTTCATCAAGCTTCACATGAAATGATTCTTAAATAATCCACTAAAATTTTATTAAAAACTCTATAGGATTTTTATGTAGCATAATATCCTAAACACTATTCCTTTATCCACTTTTAAATCTAATTTACCAAGGTCTTCCTTAATATTCAAGATATACACCTTGCATCCAAATACAATAAAGTACTTTACATTGTTTTTTATATTATTCAAGAGTTCATAGGGAGTATTTTCAATGTTTTTTCCCATTAAAACTCTATTTATTATATAGAAATATTTTTTTATTGATTCTTAAAAAAATAGGTTGGAATATTTTATTCATTCAACATAGTCCTTACCATTTATTAAATAGTTCTTTTTCTTCTATCAACAATTCCATTTTTTAGGTCCCCTTGGTGTAGGGAAGGGGTGTTTAATACCTAGGTTTGAGAAAAAATAATTAAATACATTATTCTCAAGCTAACCACTATGATCGCTTCTTAATGAAATTATTTAAAAACCTTTTTTATTTTGAACAATTTTACTAAAACATTCAAAAATAGTAAATATTTCACTTTTTAGTTTTATGAATATACCAAATTAAATAGATAATAATTATCAACTAAAAAATAAAAATATAATTTATGAGGAAACCTTTATACTCTAGATGGTCTAAAAATTCCATGTGGATAGGTTCTAATTGTTATGATGTAGCAAATTTACTAGTAGATTTACAATAATGATTGTGTTGTTTTACAATTTGACATACACCACAAAATCTATCACTGTAAAAATTAAGACTAGGAAAATCATAAACTAATTATTTCTTTGATCATTTATGTAAAAAATATAAATTACAATTTCCAATTTTTTTACTCCAAATCAAAGACTCATTTTTCTTATCAGTTAAACAATTCAGTTTTTACTAACATAAGGAATTTAGATCAAATACATAAACAATGTTAGTTCTTGGTCCAATAAAGTTAATAGGTTTATCTTTGTAAATAAAGATGGAATTTTTAGAGAAATAAACAGAAAATCCATCACCACAATGATGATAAATACTTATCAAGTGGTGTTTTAGCCCCTATACATGAGGTTCTTTTTTATTTAGATAGTATTTGGATCTCCGAAAGTTCAAAGTCCAATAATATTTCATTTTTTATCATAAAAAGTGAATAGACCTCCATCCATTTGATTAGTTTTGATGAGTCTCCACACATGTGTCTATAAGAGACACTATCCATATACCATATAACATCTTTGTTTTTTGTTCTTTTTCATCTTCTTCTTCCTTATTAATATAGCACATATTGGAATTGATATTTTGTGGCTCTTTTTTTGAATCATATTTTGAGGAGTTTTTGGAATTCTCATACACACTCCATGTTTCTTTAATATATCTCTTATCATTAAGTCCATAATTAGTTTCCTTACAATATTTTTTTTAAAATTTTTTTATCTTTCAATTGGGGGAAATATGCTCTTATGTGACTTAATTTTTTTCATTCATATAATCTTAGTTCTCTAGGTTCTATTTCATCCTTCTTAAAATATTTTCTAAATACTATTTTCATCTTGTATAATTTACTAATTTTTATAGATACCAGATACAGTTCTATTTCAGAGTCCTATGAGTCTGAATTTTTGTCTATCTCGACATCTAGTTTTGATTTTCTTTCAGGCTTCATAGATTATTCCTTAAGGGTAGTGTTCTCCAATTTTTACAACTATCTTGTGATCTTGATATTCATAATTTATTTATTCATCATACATCATCAATGTTCCAATCAGTTCCTTTATAGTCAAATTCTTAAAAGTATATTATTTTAAAAAAGTTATAGATATTCCATTCCATTTATTGGGGAGTACTCTAAGTACTTTTAGTGGTTGATCTGATTTACCGATGGGATCTCCCAAAGTAGTAATATTATTAACAATATTTATTAATCATCCTCTCATTTGATAGATACTTTCACCATAGAAAATTATAAATGTGTTAAACTTCAGTTTTTCAGTAGCATATCTCATCTATCTAATTTTATATATTCCTTAATATACGATAGCTATTGTCTGCAACATTTCATATGAAGTGGGGAATTGTGATACTTGATTGAATTCGTCATAAATAAGCCCAAAAATTATATCATTCATAGCTTTTGACTTAATATCATAATTGAAATCTATTGTAGAATCTCGTGTTTTTGTATTTTGAGGAATAATACAAGGAATCATGATCTTTTCCTGAAAATTGAATCCCATATTCTTAAGGTAGATAATTATTTGGAATTTTAAGCACCCATAGTTTCAACCATTAAAATATAGGTCAAAAACCATAGATGTTCCCTATATAAAATACATTGTCAATATTTTATTTGTATAGACGTTGTTATTTTTAATCTTAATAGAGCTTTATAGTCTTTATCAAAAATCTCTCCTCATATACCAATGGTTAGGTCAGAGTAATATAAGGATGCATAAGAGGGGGTGAATTGTGTCTTTTCAAAAAACTCAAAAGATTTCGGATTTTAAATCTCTTTGTGATTTATGAAGATATGAAACTTTCTCTTGTTTATGAAATATAAGAATTGGATAAATAGAAATTATTAACACATAAATTTTATAGTGGTTCGAGGAACCAAGATCCCCTAGTCTACTACACAAATGATATCTCTGAATGCTTGGTGAATTTCACTATAAAGTTCCTCTTATCACACGACCATCAAATCTATAAGTGGGTGATGGAAGTTGACACCTTTACAATAAGTCTTAACTAATCCTTTTTTTCATGAATAGGTTACTAGTTATCTACATCTTAGTAAATTTAATCATTTACTTCACCATAACTGAGTAAGACTAGTCGAAACTCTAATAAATCAAATGAGTTTGATTTGTTGATGGTTTGTGTTGATCTCCATAGTTGTAGTGACAACTGAAATTTGATGTATATTATTCTTCACAAATGAAAGTATTCATGAAATATTAACTCTAAATTAATCCCAGTTTCAAATGATCTTCTATTTGAATATAAACAAACCTCGTCATTAATAATGTGGTAGTACGAGGTTGTAAATATATATATCCAATGTTTATCCTCTTTCAGAAAATAATAGAGTCAATTGTTCTTTTAAGTAGATATAAATTAAAAATATATTCACTATTATAGAGTCATATATAAGTTTTTTACATTTAAAATATATTTTGATAGAATATATAGAGCAGATAGCTTGATTTGGTCTTCCAGATCCAAGAAATATTCATGATAGAAAGTGAAAATTCAAATTCAAATTGTCCAATAGAGTCATAACATCCCATAAGAATATGATTGATTATATATGTTGAATATGGGTTGATACAAATATGCTTTTTAATCAGTCAAATAATAGCTTTCAATTATACTGAAAATATTTCAAGACCATTTCATGAATCTCCAATAAAATCATGGAAATAAATCACCATAGTTTGAAAAATAAAATGAAGGGTTCAACTCATTAGCATAGGGTTCCTTTGTGTAGCGTAAGATTCCTTTGCATGGTGTAGGTTTCGTAAAAATGTATAGTTCTTCAACCATACTTTCATCTATACATAAAAATGTATCAAAAGTAATATAGGGATGAGAATCCATACATTCGACCTTTCATCATACGATTGATTTTAAACGTAAGGTTGATTATCCATATGGTCAGTATCCTAATCATAGGGTATGAAAAGTAATTATAGGCCTTAATGTTGGTTTTATATACCATACATTTAATATCTAGTGTATCGTTATTGAACCATATGTTTATTCACTGATTTTTGGGTTTGAACAATTTATCTAGAACAAATCTCACAGCGTTAATTTCCATAAAACAATATACATTTAGTAATGATATATAAATTCCTAAAGAATACTAAAGAAACTGTCATTAGAAAAAACAAGGTTATTTTTGGGAATCAAAAGAAACTTATAACTTAGAGTATTGTTGCTATAATACATTCCCAATATGTAAGACACATTAGATATTGGTTACAATTATTATAAAATGTATCATATTAATATAATAAAGGAAATCTCCATTTTTTATTCATTAATGTGTACTGTGATTTATTTTACATGAAAAGATGAATGCTAATATCCCTTCAATTTATAGATTTTATTTATACATAACGGATGATCCTTATAAGGTATTGTGAGTATAATTATATTATTGGGTTCTCATGAATAGAAACTTTTATTCATTAAAGTGATTTGTATATGAAATATGAAGAGTATATTCATGTTTTAATAAGTAAAGACTTATTAATTAGACTATCTAATGTAAGTCTTTCTCATGTAATTTTATAGAGTCATCAATATTCTTATAGGTGTATGGTTATTATCAATACCTCATATCACTATTAGACTTTATAGGTCAATATCTAACCTCACACTGAACATTATTCATAAATAATCAAGAGGTGAACCCAAAACCAGACACTATGTGGTAAAAAATGTGTGATCAAAAAAGTTCCAAATAGGATTACCCAGAGAAAAAAGAACGCAATAATAATATTTAAATAAAATATATATTTATGATAGTTTGAAATATGATATTAAAATAGTTTTTCTGATTTAAGTACATAAAATAAAATATCATTTCCCTAATCATTTTAAAAACATTATGTTGAGCAATGTATTGTTTTTAAACAAATCAAAATAATGTTTTTTAAAGGGGGAGATTATTTTAAATAATACTCTGTCTCTTTATGATGATTTTGATGCTCACAAATACCCTTAATTATTTACTAATTATTTCGTTGAGTATTTTGCAGGAATTTATTTTATATAACGAGATTCTATACTTCATTTATTCCGAGATCAATTTTAGCGTATTCTGGAATCACTGTAGCGCGAGATCAATTTTAGCGTGTTCTGGAATCACTGTAGCGCGAGATCAATTTTAGCGCGTACTGGAATCACTGTTCATACCCTACGTTGATGAACGTAACGTATGGATGAAAAGTTTACTTTTTATGTTATTTTGAAACGTATGGTTAATGAACCTTACGTTGTTGAAAAGTATGGAAGAAGAACATTACGTTTGGAAGGAACCTTACGTTTTCGTTGTTGAAAAGTATGGAAGAAGAACATTACGTTTGGAAGGAACCTTACGTTTTCGTTGTTAAAAAGTATGGAAGAGAAACCGTACGTTAGTTTTCAGTGTTGAGTTTGTTTCTCAAAAGTATGGATCATCAACCTTACTTTTATAATCAACCGTACGTTCTTTGGAGAGTTGAAGCAAGACAAAGTATGGATGATCAACCCTACGTTTGAATGCTGAAGAGAAAGTATGTATGTTCAACCTTACGTTCTGAACCTTACGTTTGTGAACCCTACGTTTGGAGCCACGTCATCAACCCTACGTTTGGCGTCGGGATATTTTTGACAGACGATATTTCCTTTTGAATTAGTCAATCAAGCGGATTATTAGGCGGATTTCGAGCTGATTCTTAAATACGACTTTGACTGAATCAAAGACGATTTACAACGGATTAATGTTTGATTTAAACGGAGCTTTTTGTGCCGATTCTTCAGGGGAGTTACAACGGCTTTGTTATTTCATTTAATATCGCGAATCTAAAGGAGATTTTCATGGATCTATTTATGCGGAAGATTTTCTCATATTTGAATATATATGTTCTATCTTGGAAACTTCGGAGATATATATATGCACGGGAAAGTGTGTGAAATAAAGAATGATTGATCTTTTGACGAACAAGAAAACAGAGGCTGTGTGAAAAAGCGTTCTTTTCTGGTGATCAAGAAGAAGCGTAAGACCTTTATTACTGAAAGAAGATTTTGATAGCAGATTCACGTGTTCTACATCGACTACCTGTTGTGAATCTACTGCTGCTGAAGTTGTGAAGTTTCTGGTAATATCTATTGCAACTGGATCGACTCAGAACTGTTTTGATTACGGATCTTTATTTTCTGAAGACGACGATCTATCTACTGTCAATTGCATTCTGTTGCAATTGTGAAGAACAACTGGAGAAGTGTTTCTTTATCGAAACCCTTTTATTTTTGAGTGATCAGCTTCTCGTTCTAAGCTGTGTGGGTTCGTGTTTGAACCTGGAAGGCTGTGTTTGCCTGAATCTTGTAAAGGTGTCAACTGCCTGTACTCAGTTGTGGACGGGTCTGTGGAAACGAGGACCAGATAGTGAAAATCGCCAAGCTCGTGGATTTGAGCGTTGGTGGAGTGGACTAGGGGCCTTCTGTTCCCCGAACCACTATACATCCGTGTGTTCATGCTTTTACTTTTTCCGCTGCATATTTAATCGTGCAAAAGCATAGTGAACAGAATTTGTCTAAATTGAAGAGATTGTAATAATTTGAAAAAGACACAATTCACCCCCCTCTTGTGTATAATCCGTAGATTCAGATCCAACAATTGGTATCAAAGGAGGAGCTTCTTATTTCTAAAGTCCTATCAAGCTAGAAGTATTTAAAGATTATACATAGTGTATCATGGCTGATATGAGAGAGGGAATGTCAATGGTCAGAGCACCTTACTTTAATGGAGATAATTATGGCTGCTGGAAATCACGTATGATTATTTATCTGAAAAATCTTGGTTACAGAGTCTATTCAAAGATTCTGACTCCCTATGAAATTCCTGAAAATCCCGATACATGGAGTGCTGCTACAGAGGCTGAGTATGACATAAATTCAAAAGCTATGAATGCAATCATCTGTGGTCTAGGACCAGACGAATTTAACAGAGTATCTCAATGCCCGACTGCATATGAAATGTGGCAAACAATAGCTGTTGCTTATGAAGGAACAGATAATGTAAGACAGATGAGATATGCAACTGCTAAGTTAAAATTCGATACTTTCAGAATGATTGAAGGAGAGAGCATCACTCAGATGAATGGAAGATTGACAGAAATTGTCAATAATATAACAGCTCTAGGAGAACCAATCAAGCAGGCTGATCAAGCGTTGAAGGTACTAAGAGTACTTCCTACTCGATGGAATGGAATCTCTGCAGCAATCAGACAATCAACTTCTGTTAAAGATCTAACTATGAGAGAACTGATTGGTACACTGATGATGTACGAAGCTGAAATGCAAGATGAGGTAAATGAGCATAAAGTCTACATAAAAAGGGAAAATACTGCTTTGAAAGTGACTTCTCAACAAAAGGATAGAAAGATGAAGAACAAAGAAGTGAGTGCTAAATCAGAAAGCTCTGATTCTTCAAATTCGGATGAAGAACTGGCACAGCTAGCCAGAAAATTCAGAAAGTTTTATAGTAAGAAGAAAGACTTCAAGAAATCCTTTAAAAAGGATAGCAAGGAAGTGAGATGTTATGAATGCAAAAAGATGGGACATATCAGACCAGATTGCCCAAAATTGAAAGATGCAAAGAAGAAGAAATTCTTCAAAAGAGATGATTATGAGCAGAAAGACAAGAAAGCTATGAAAGCTACTTGGAGTGTTTCTGAAGACTCAAGTAATTCTTCTGAATCATGCTCAGAGAAGGAGGAAGCCAATTTAAAAGCAAATATGTGTTTCATGGCTGAAACTGATGAGGTAGCAGGTCACCAAAGAAAGAAAGAAATATGGTATATGGACAGTGGCTGCTCAAGACACATGAGTGGAACTTCAGCTAATTTCTCTTCTCTTACTCGAAAGGAAGGAGGACTTGTCACCTTTGGTGACAATGCCAAAGGAAAGATTATTGGTATTGGAACAGTTGGAGATCCAGAGACAGTCTCAATCAACAAAGTACTTTATGTACAAGGGTTAAAACACAATCTGATAAGTATCTCTCAACTCTGTGATGATGGATACACTGTTGATTTTACTAACAATAGTTGTACTGTTTCTAAAGATAAACTGTTTAAGTTTAGAGCACCCAGAACTGATAATGTTTATACTTTGGATTTGTATTCCTTGTGTAAACAACAAGTAAATTGCTTAACTGCTAATATAAGTGAATCCTGGATCTGGCATAGAAGACTTGGTCATTGCAATATATATGCTTTACATAAATTATCTAAGAAACATTTAGTTTCTGATTTGCCTAGTCTCAAATTTGAAAATGACAGATTCTGTGATGCATGTCAGCTTGGCAAGCAACACAAATCATCATTCAAATCTGTTAATAAAGTTGCTACAACTAAACCTCTAGAACTTATCCATATGGATTTGTTTGGACCTTCAAGAGTAGCAAGTTTAGCTGGTAAATTATATGTTTATGTATTAGTTGATGATTATTCCAGATTTACTTGGATTTTCTTTTTGAAATTTAAAAGTGAAGCTTTTAGTTTATTTGAAGGTTTTTGTAAATCTATTCAAAATGAAAAAGGTTTTAATATAATCTCATTGAGAAGTGATCATGGTGGAGAATTTGAGAACCAGGAATTTAATTCCTTTTGCTCAAACATGGGTATTAAACACACCTTCTCTGCTCCAAGAACACCTCAACAAAATGGGATTGTAGAAAGAAGAAATAGAACTATTCAAGAAATGGCTAGAACTATGTTAAATGAATATAGCCTACCTATATATTTCTGGGCAGAAGCTGTTAATACAGCTTGTTATATAATGAATAGAATTTTAATAAGACCTATTTTGAAAAAGACACCCTATGAACTATGGAATAACAGAAAACCTAAAGTAAATTACTTTAAAGTTTTTGGATGCAAGGTTTACATCCTGAATACCAAAGATAATCTTGGTAAATTTGATCCAAAATCTGATAAAGGTATTTTCTTAGGATATTCTGCAACCTCCAAAGCTTATAGAGTCTATAATAAAAAGTCAAGGATTGTTGAAGAATCAGTTCATGTGAAATTTGATGAATCTGATCCTTTTGAGAAAAGGATAGAACAAATAGATGAACTTGATTCTAATGAAAACATGAGACCTGAGAATTTAAAGAATGATTTTGAAAATGATATAAAAGAAATTCAGTCCAGTTCAGAAGAACATGATACTGAAGAGCCTTTGAATGTAATGCCTAGACAGTCTAGAACCTTAAAGAATCACCCTTTAGAATCTGTGATAGGTGACTTAGAGACTGGTATTCAAACTAGAAGAAACTTTGGAAACATAGTTGAATTCTCTGCTTTCCTATCCCAACAAGAACCTAAGACCATAGAAGAAGCCTTAGATGATGAGAGCTGGGTAATAGCAATGCAAGATGAATTGAACCAGTTTAAGAGAAATAAGGTTTGGGAATTAGTTGAAAGACCACATGATTATCCAGTAATAGGAACTAAATGGGTCTTTAGGAATAAACAGGATGATCAAGGGATAATAACTAGAAATAAAGCAAGATTAGTAGCTAAAGGATATAATCAAGAAGAAGGAATAGATTATGATGAGACCTTTTCACCTGTAGCCAGGTTAGAAGCCATTAGAATCCTTTTAGCCTATGCATCTTATATGAATTTTAAATTATTTCAGATGGATGTTAAATCTGCCTTTTTAAATGGTTATTTAATGGAGGAAGTTTATGTTGAGCAACCTCCTGGTTTTGAAAATTCTCAAAAACCAGATTCTGTTTTCAAACTTACTAAAGCTCTTTATGGCCTTAAACAAGCACCAAGAGCTTGGTATGAAAGACTAAGTTCTTTTCTTTTGAAAAATGATTTTACTGTTGGACTAGCAGATCCAACACTCTTTAAGAAAACTGTGAAAAATAATGTTTTGTTGGTACAAATTTATGTTGATGATGTAATTTTTGGATCGTCCAATAAAATTCTTTGTCATGAATTTTCAGAATTAATGCAAAAAGAATTTGAAATGAGTATGATGGGAGAATTAAATTTCTTTTTGGGTCTTCAAATATTTCAAAAAGATTTTGGAAATGTTTTAAATCAATGCAAATACATTACTGATTTACTTAAGAAATTTGGACTTGAAAACAGCAAGACATTTACAACTCCTATGTGTACTAATATAAAACTTGATTTGGATGAAACTGGAAAATCAGTGGACAACAAGTTATATAGAGGTATGATTGGTAGTTTGTTATATCTTACTGCTAGTAGACCAGATATAATGTATTCAGTATGTCTTTGTGCTCGATTTCAATCAAATCCCAAAGAATCCCATTTAACTGCTGTTAAACGAATTTTTAGATATTTAAAAGGTACTATTTATCAATCTCTGCTTTATCCAAAAACCTCTGATTTTAATTTAATTTCATATTCAGATGCAGACTTTGGAAGCTGTAGATTAGATAGGAAGAGTACTTCAGGAACATGTCACTTTTTAGGAAAGTCTTTAGTATCATGGTCTAGTAAGAAACAACACTCAGTTGCCCTGTCAACAGCCGAGGCAGAATATGTGTCTGCAGGTAGTTGCTGTGCACAGGTGTTGTGGATGAAAAACACTCTTATGGACTTTGGATTAAATTTCAATAATACGCCTATTTTATGTGATAATACTAGTGCAATTAATATTTCAAAAAATCCTATTAGTCATTCTAGAACTAAGCACATTGATATAAGACATCACTTTTTAAGAGATCATGTGTTAAAAAAGGATATATTTTTAGAATTTGTAAATACAGAAAATCAATTAGCAGATATTTTTACTAAACCACTTCCCACGGCAAGGTTTGAATTTATTAAGGGGGAGTTAGGTTTATTTAATTTTAAATAGTTTCTTTTTAATCTTATTCTGTTTTCGAATTCTGTTTAATTTTCTGTTTCTCGCTATAAGTAATTTTATTTTGTTTTAAATAAAAGTAATGATTAGTGATTACACGGGAATCAAGGCTGTCAGAACCGTTTCACCTTCTAACCTGTTTTCACCTTTTTCGGAAACCCTTTCGAAAACCTAAAACCGCACATCTGCTCCAAAACCCTTTTCTGAATCTTCAAACCCTAAACTTTCGAACCTTCAGAAATCGTTGTTGAAATGGCAAAGACTAAGCGTCCAGATGAAGCCGAGAGCAGTGCTGCAAAGAAATCTAAAGTAGTTGGTCGGAAGATACTGCAAGGTAAAGTCATCGATTTAGAATGGCTATTTGAAACTAATTTGCTGTTGAAGCAAGCGTTGTCGTTTCAAGGCCTTGAGCAAGCTTTTAATAGTGAAAACTCTGAGTTTCTTTATGAGGAAGAAATGAGACATTTCTTTAGATCTGTTCAGTTTAGCCTTGGAGATACGGAGGATAGTTTATTGGCTCAAATAGAGGATAAGGACTTTTCCATATCATCTGTAGAGATAAGTCAAATTCTTAACTGCCCTCATGAAGGAGTCTTTCATTTTGATTTACGGAATATTGGAGATTCTGTACATAAGTCTGAAGACATTATGTCTTTTCTGTTTGGAACCAAAGTGATAAAGAAGATTTTTATTAAAGATTTGGAGCCTGATCAGAAAATCTTGGTAAAGTTTGTTCAGACTGGGTTAGCACCAAGGATGGCTGAGATGGAGAAAATTCTGTACCCTGACATGTATATAATGTATCTTTTGATGAGTGATATTAAGTTTAATTTTCCTCGATTTATGATAAGATATCTGAGATACTGCTGTCAGAGTGAAGCAAGAATGACCTTTTTCCCATATGGAAGGTTCATTTCTTTGTTGTTGTTTAAAAGAGGAATGATCAGATTGGTAAGTGCTGGGGTGAAATGTCACCACAGTAATGTTTTTAATGCTGGAACTTTGAGGAAAGTCGGATACTTCTGGAGCACTATTAAAGGAAAACTCTTACCTGTTGGAGCTGAGGAAGACTCGGAGAGTGCTCAGGCTCAACCTGCTAAGTCCAAGGAGGGACAAGCAGAATCAAGGGTTAGTACAGTGGCAAGGAGAATTCGCTTTGAGATGGAGGAAGTTGAGGAAGAGAGAAGTCAGGAAGGACTTCAATCTAGAAGGAAGAGGTCAATTGATGATGAAATTATCTCTCCTACCTTGAAATCTTCTGAACCTGTAATTTCTTATTCATTTGTGAGAGAAGCTGTTGTGGAGAGGACTGCACCGATAGAGGAACCAGTAGCTCAACCGGAAATTCAGCTAGAACCTCAAACTGCTGCTGTGGCTGTTGAAGAAGCAATTTCACAAGAACAACTTATGGAGGCAGTGCCTGGTGAAGAAGTGGCCCGACCTCAAGAAGTTCATGAAAATATTGTTCTTGATCATTCAGTAGAAGTCAGAGAGACTACTGTTCGTGATGAACACACTTCTGAAGTTAATACAGAAGTACTTCAGGAAGATTTTTCAGTGGAAGAGTTTCAAGCTTCAAAGAATAGTTCAGTGGATCAACCTTTTCAGGACAAAGAACAATCAGATGCAGATTCTTTACCCCTTGTCCTGCTTCGTCAATCTGATTCTGGACATGAGAATCAAGCACAGGGTGCCCCTGATTCGAGAAAAGAAGAAATTGTTGAGTTATACAAGCGTATTTCTCAGTTAGAATCTGAGAATGTTAGTCTCAGAAGTTCTCTGAACTTGGAGCAGTTAAAGTTTCAGAAGCTGAAAGAATCTACTGTTTCAAGACAGGAAGTAGATTTGTTTAAAACTGATATGTTGCATGCTGTTGATCAGTTGAAATCAGAGATGGTAATGAAAGATGATTTGTCTGAGATGAAAATTTACATGGAGAATAAATTTGAATCTGTTGCAAATAGTGCTGTGAGTGGATCAGGTTCTTCACCTGATTTGATTCGAAGATTTCAAGCAATTACTGGAGCACTGAGCAATATGAGTGACAGATTACACGATCTTCAGTGTAATAGTGCCCCTTTGTCAGTTTTGCTAGATAATCAGAAATTTTTGGTAGATCAGTTGACATCTGGAGAGCAACCGATTAGGATTCTTTTGAATCAGTTATCAGAAAAGCTGGATCTTTTTGTTGAAAAAGAAGAAAGAATGCATGAGTTTTTCAGAGTTAATTTGATTGAGGATATTCATATGACTCAGGAGAACAGAGATCTTATCATCAAGTTAGGAGATGGGATGATGAAGAGGCTCAGAGAACAGTTTACAGAGATCAAGACCGCAATTCAAAGGAGATAGACACCTTTTTCCCTATCTTATCCCTACACCTTGATTCCTCTGTATATCACTGTCGTAGCTTGTGAATGAAAATTCTTTTCTTATCTTTTTTATTTTATTATTTATTGATTTATGATTAAGTTAGCCAGTATACGAAATTCACTTATTCATACACAGTTAATTATAGCATTTACTTATAGTCCAGTGCAATATTGAATGTGTTCAAATCCGTAATTTTTCATTCTTTTTGATATCACAAAAAGGGGGAGAATTTGGATAAACACAACATTTAAATTCATTCGTTTCCTATGAAGAAATTTGGATATATAGGAGCATTTGGATATATACGACATTTATCTTTTATCTATTTGAAAATTTATTTTTATGGGAGTTATGGGGGAGAAATTTGAGTTATGGGGGAGAAATTTGAGTTATGGGGGAGAAATTTTATAGTTAAATATTGTTTTAATTCTTTCAAAATTCTAAAATTTTATAAAACTTTTTTTTCAATCAAGATTGCAATTAAATTAGTTTTATTATTTTATGGGTTTTGTGATCATCAAAAAGGGGGAGATTGTTGAGAAATGTATTGTTTTTAAACAAATCAAAATAATGTTTTTTAAAGGGGGAGATTATTTTAAATAATACTCTGTCTCTTTATGATGATTTTGATGCTCACAAATACCCTTAATTATTTACTAATTATTTCGTTGAGTATTTTGCAGGAATTTATTTTATATAACGAGATTCTATACTTCATTTATTCCGAGATCAATTTTAGCGTATTCTGGAATCACTGTAGCGCGAGATCAATTTTAGCGTGTTCTGGAATCACTGTAGCGCGAGATCAATTTTAGCGCGTACTGGAATCACTGTTCATACCCTACGTTGATGAACGTAACGTATGGATGAAAAGTTTACTTTTTATGTTATTTTGAAACGTATGGTTAATGAACCTTACGTTGTTGAAAAGTATGGAAGAAGAACATTACGTTTGGAAGGAACCTTACGTTTTCGTTGTTGAAAAGTATGGAAGAAGAACATTACGTTTGGAAGGAACCTTACGTTTTCGTTGTTAAAAAGTATGGAAGAGAAACCGTACGTTAGTTTTCAGTGTTGAGTTTGTTTCTCAAAAGTATGGATCATCAACCTTACTTTTATAATCAACCGTACGTTCTTTGGAGAGTTGAAGCAAGACAAAGTATGGATGATCAACCCTACGTTTGAATGCTGAAGAGAAAGTATGTATGTTCAACCTTACGTTCTGAACCTTACGTTTGTGAACCCTACGTTTGGAGCCACGTCATCAACCCTACGTTTGGCGTCGGGATATTTTTGACAGACGATATTTCCTTTTGAATTAGTCAATCAAGCGGATTATTAGGCGGATTTCGAGCTGATTCTTAAATACGACTTTGACTGAATCAAAGACGATTTACAACGGATTAATGTTTGATTTAAACGGAGCTTTTTGTGCCGATTCTTCAGGGGAGTTACAACGGCTTTGTTATTTCATTTAATATCGCGAATCTAAAGGAGATTTTCATGGATCTATTTATGCGGAAGATTTTCTCATATTTGAATATATATGTTCTATCTTGGAAACTTCGGAGATATATATATGCACGGGAAAGTGTGTGAAATAAAGAATGATTGATCTTTTGACGAACAAGAAAACAGAGGCTGTGTGAAAAAGCGTTCTTTTCTGGTGATCAAGAAGAAGCGTAAGACCTTTATTACTGAAAGAAGATTTTGATAGCAGATTCACGTGTTCTACATCGACTACCTGTTGTGAATCTACTGCTGCTGAAGTTGTGAAGTTTCTGGTAATATCTATTGCAACTGGATCGACTCAGAACTGTTTTGATTACGGATCTTTATTTTCTGAAGACGACGATCTATCTACTGTCAATTGCATTCTGTTGCAATTGTGAAGAACAACTGGAGAAGTGTTTCTTTATCGAAACCCTTTTATTTTTGAGTGATCAGCTTCTCGTTCTAAGCTGTGTGGGTTCGTGTTTGAACCTGGAAGGCTGTGTTTGCCTGAATCTTGTAAAGGTGTCAACTGCCTGTACTCAGTTGTGGACGGGTATGTGGAAACGAGGACCAGATAGTGAAAATCGCCAAGCTCGTGGATTTGAGCGTTGGTGGAGTGGACTAGGGGCCTTCTGTTCCCCGAACCACTATACATCCGTGTGTTCATGCTTTTACTTTTTCCGCTGCATATTTAATCGTGCAAAAGCATAGTGAACAGAATTTGTCTAAATTGAAGAGATTGTAATAATTTGAAAAAGACACAATTCACCCCCCTCTTGTGTATAATCCGTAGATTCAGATCCAACACATTACTTTTTAATTACATTAAAAGAAAATGATCAATTTGAATGTATTTTAAGGTTGTATCCTCCTTTATTAAAATAACACATTTGGAAACTATCTTTGTCCACTTTTAAAATTATTCATTTTAGTAAACATTAGAAAACAAATCATATTAAATTTATTTCTCAAGAAACAACGAAATAAGAAATTAATGAAAAAGAATAATTGGGTATAGAAAAAACAATATTGATAATAATTTAAAAATCAACAACATGGAAAAACACATCATTTTAACTAATGTTAGGGTTACCTAGTAATTATTCACTAATTGAGGTGTCAGCCTCAATTAGTGGAAATATCAAAAAACTACTGGCTAGTGGAGATATCGCATTTATATGATCATTATAGCTTGTGGTGGGGGAACCCATCTTCCTTATGTTAACCTACCCAAGTCCCATGAATTTCCTAAGGTTTGAATAATAAAAATCATAATTAATAACATACAACATAATTAAGTTATTCTAAAGTACAATTTTAATAAAAAATAAATAATCAATTAAGATAAGGTTCAAAGTACACACCCACACTCTTAATGAATATAATTTTAAGAAAAATACAAGTATTTTTTATTTAAATAAAATTAAATAATTAAAATTTTACTTTCAAATTCCCTAATATACCTCATTGTCATTCTTTGAGAATTATAAATTATAAAAATATTTTGAAAACCAATTACAAAGCCTATAAAATGAATCAACCTTTTTATTGGTTTCAAACACCCCTTTTAGAGCCAAAAAAGCCCTTTAATCACAAACCACATATTAGGAAATCAGTTTAAGGGACAAAAATACTTAAATAATAAAAAATTAAGGCATTAAAATCATTTGGTAAATTGATATAAATCATGATGTGTGGAGTAAATTAAAATATATTTTAATCCTGATTCGATTAAAAAAATCATTACATTGAAATAAAAATCAAGTGACACATGATTTTCCTCTCAAACACCAGTTAAAAATAATTAATACTATTATTATATTTCAAAAAAAAATATTTTAGACATTAATAATCTAGGTTTATTGAATTTAAAGAGATATTTGAAGGGAAACCTACCTCTAACTAACAGATCTAAGTCACTTTAATGTATTAAGGAATTATTCCATTGTCGAAAGCCCAGAATAGCCTCTTAGAGCCCAGATGAACCCTAAAATCAGAGAATCCTCAATAAAAAGTGAGTGATCACAAAACCAAGATGAACTAGAACATGGTAAGGAAAGAACATAAAATAAAACAGTGAAAAATGGAGGAATAAGAACTATTAACTGATTACCATTAATATACCACCCAAAAAATTGAAGAAAATCAAGAATACATCATGGGGAAGGAAGATAATTGAAGCTTAGTAGGCATGGGTATCATGCAAGCCATATGGGAGAAAGAAATTGTAATTGTGTGGATAATATTAAATAGTATAAAATGGGTTTATTTAGAAAAACATATTTGGTAGGTTTACAGTTTAAAAACGCATTTTACTGAAATATTATCCGACTGGTCACCTCTCATCGACCACATCTAGACACATGTAGAGTTTAACTGCATGGTATAGGAAAAAATGTGTAATCCAAAAAAAATCTACTGTTAAGACTGAAAATGTATATGTATTATTGTTACATGGTCTATAATAAATGTATAATAACTATGCATCTATGCTAAAATTCCAAAAATTAAAAAAACCCAGTTTAACCAGAAATTCGTGGAATATATCAAAAATCATTAAATAAATAAGAACAAATTGGGTTGGGTGTGGAAATTATCACCAAAATAATTTTATTTACCCCCAGAAATCCTTGTATGAAATGGTAAATTCAAAAAAATGGGGTCTAATCTCCATTTTATGGACCAAACCCAAGAAACATGAAAACTAAATAGAATTACTACCAATGAATAACAATATCATCTTCAATGTGGAAATGGTATATAACAAAATTCTCTAATTACCTCATCATAGATGACTATATAGGAATTTAAATAAAGAAAGGGTGTGTGGAATAAATAGATTGGTCGGAATCATAAAGTGTAACCATAAAATACAAGGTGAACCACGATAAGAATGTGCGAAACTGGAAAACCCCAAATGAATCTCAATAACTATTCCTAATGAAATATCACAAGGCACAAATGAAGTCCAAAGATCAACACTCTTCCTTCAAGTGGTATTTTTTGGGGACTTGAACATAAAATGGATAACTATTACATCATTTTATATGAATATTCAATAAAAAACACAATTATGCATGCCTTAAAATAATAAATTTATTTTTTATTTTAAGACTAGATATATAATAAACATATTTCATAAATGATATTCAAAATATTCTAGTTATTCTCTCATATGAGACTTCTTAGAAATAACCTAATTATAAACATTCTTCATAACCTATGGAAAATGGAAACATAATAAAGGGTGAGCATAGCTGATCATTAAGGGTAAAAATGAGAGATATTAATTAATGATAGTATGTAAGAATAATAAATTCATAATGGTATTAGATCTAGATTATTACCAATAATGTTAATTCCTAATTTTTCATAGATCATATAATATGAGTCATGGAATAAAGATTTATCATTTCAAAAGACTTGAGTTATAAGAGTGTGAATAATCATAAATCCATCGTGAACCATGAGATAATATCAGAAGCATAAAAACATGTCATAACAATTTTGTGGCATATTCATAGGCATAGAAAATAATTTCATTATTTGGGTATCACATCCAAGACTATCATAGAGGATTGTATTTTCCCCTCATTCCATCTTTTCATTTTTCATGGTTCACTCTCAAGACTATCATAGTGGATAAATTCCATTATTGAACTAGGTTCATTCCCTATTTTAGTGCATATTATCTCATGATATATCCCTCTTTAACAAATGAATTAAAGCTCTATATAAATCACCAACCACCAATCACCTAATGAAAACCGTAAATATGTGTGACATGATATCGTAAATAATTCATAATATAATAATAGTATAACCCATGGAAAATAAATGGGTTTTATAAATATCTCATCATTAAATTATCAAAACTCATCCAGATAAAGTTATTGGATTGTACCATAATAGAATTCATAATCTAATCTTAGCGTAATTAACCCATGGGAGAGGATCAGGATTAATGTAATCATACGATGATCATAGTCAACATAATTGATTAAGAAAATTGGATGGAATCATATAATAATATCCCTATTGAAACATAAAAATCCTTAAAGTATATTAACATATATTAAAAAGACTTTTATAAAATTATTTAAATTATGATTCAAAAATCAAGTGAAAACATCCCTTTTATTTTGGTAACATTTAAAAACATTAATTATTAAAATATTGAGGAAAATTTTTTCTTTGAAAATCAAAATCGGCACGTGTAAATTAATCCTGAAATCACATAATTTTCAGTAAAATGGGAAATCTTTTTCTATAGTAAATATTAAAACAAATATTCCTTTCACATTTTCAGCAAAAAGTGAAAAGTAGTTATTTTTTAAAATTAGTGGAAAAAAAATTCAAACCTTTAGAAAGAACGTAAAATATAGTTGTAAATGCCTTTTAATAATTATATGGTTATAGATAAAACATTCTTTCAAAATATTTTAGAGAACATGGATATGCAGGAGAATGATTCTTGATCAAAATGAGAAATAAGGATGTTTTTTCCTAATAACATTTTATTAGTTGTTTTATGTGCTAAAGAGAGGAAAATGTATGGAAAATATTAAATCCCTCTAAATCACCATAGGAGAATAAAATATATTGGATTTAAAGGATAATGATGATATAATTTCCCCCATTTTTAATTTAACATAGAAAATCTTGGAACAAAAGATATTATAACATAAATTCTTTACCTCAATTTTCACCTTTCTTTATATTCTTTAAATAATACTATATAATAAACATATATATTTATTATTAATCTATACCAAAAAAAATTCATATATATATATATATATTTGTGTGTGTGTGTGACTATATTTCATTTCATTATAAATTCCAATTATCCCTATATTATCAATTCTTTACTAAAATCACTATTTGTGTGAAAATTGTTCAATTTTCCGTGCATGATTCAGTTTGATCCTTGCACATTGTTCATGGTTTCATTATATATAAAATCTAAATCATTTCATGAATATAAAATTTACTCATTATTTACACGTTTATAACCATTCCATAAAAGTGGTGGTGAAAAATGAATTACATCACTTCATGGAGACGGTAATATATACATACGCATAAGAGATGTTTCCACTTTTCAATGGATAGAAAAAAATAATATAAAATAATTAGTCAAATTTATGGAAAAGTTATTATATCATAAATTTTATATATATTTATTTAATCTATCCTTATTTCCATCCATGTAAAATATAAATGAATCATGAATCATGTCGCTTCATTGAAGTGGTAGTCCAAATGTACATAAGAGCGATGTTTACATTTTCTAACTGATGGGTAGGTATGAAATTAGATAATATATTATAATTATTTAATAATTATTATTTTATTAAATTAAAAAATATCCAATAAATTAATCTTTATTAACATCAAAGATATACAATGATGATAAATAAAATGCATCATTTCATGGAGATGGTAGTTCGTATATATGCATTAGCTATGTTTTTTTACATTTGATGTAAAGGAGATATAAAATGGTTTAACTATTAACATGAAATAAAATAATTATATTTAGTATAATTTTTTTATAAATTTTATAATTTTATAGAAGATTTATATGCGGTAGATGAAAAAATAAACCTAAAAATGATCGGTACGTACATATACCTATTATTTGAGAAACCTCCTTTGAATTTATTAATAAGTACCCATGGGTTTTTCTTTTAAGAATATTATAACCTATATATCATTTATATGGAATTTTATTAGAGATTTTTTTGGTTTTTGTTATATATATAGATCAAGAAGTGTGAATAAGATAGGATATGGGGTGATTTTCTATATGTGAGGAGAGTGACAGACTTGTAATTATTAAGAAAATTAAAATATAATAAATTCACTCTCCTGGGAATGTGGATCTAAAGTGAATCAATTTATAACAGAGGAACAAATAGGGTTGAAAATAACTCAAATAATATGATTTAGATATTTTTTTATGTTATTTTAACCCCTTTCTCTTTAGTTTAACCCATCATTAACCCCTTTTAACCTTTACTGAAGTAATAAATTTTAAAACTGGTTAATATTAATATTGAGAAAACTATAATAGAAAAAATTACAGAATTATTATATCATACATTAAAATATCCAATCTAATTTATCAAATTAAATTTCTAGAAGTGGCATAAATTAGATCTAAATTATCTTCTTAAAACACAACAAAAAAAATTAGAAAAAAAATTATTTTCAAGAAAAAAACCGAATTAGACAAATTAATTACCTAGAGAAAACCTTTATATGAATGTAAAAATATTTTATTGAATATATTTTCTAGAAATTTCGTTTAAATCTTTCACTAATAGTCATTACTTTGATATATTAATCTAAAAACACCTTGTGCACATAAATGACATTTTTGAGAAAAAAACATCTCTTTTTCCTTCAAATGGGTTTCTTTTAATTTATAACCAATTTATTACTAATGAATGCATTTTATACATCTATAAAAGAATTATAATTTAAATACTTTTAATTAATAATAGATAATAATTTTTAAATAAAACATACATTGAAAAAAAAAATCCTTATAACCAAAATATTCCAAAATAGTTCTTTAGGATCAATTGTATTTTTGAAGTAAATTATAACTTCTTTTTGAAAATTATATTTCATTTAGATATCATATATTTTGATTTATTTTATAATTTAAATGTTTTATACATGTAATTTTTGTATTTCTTATAAAAAATTATAGTAAACTATTCAATTTATTAAAGAGAAATATATCATAAAATCTCATGATGTTACATTCAAACCCCCTTATAAGTATTTTCCCCAAAACAAATTCACAGTAAAAATATAACTAAGGATACTTATTTTTCCTCTTGGAACTGGGTTCCCATGTATCTTCTTCAAATATATGGATTTTTCACAGAAATTGGACTTGATGAGTTATCTTGTTTCATTTCACATTCTGTATATGATTCAGAATACCCACTAGTTATTCCACATAAGAAAGACCATACTCTATTGGTAATGCCTCAGATTTTCGTATATATTAAGTATCAGTTATATACTTCTTTAAAATCTATTAATGTAATGCTTCATTAATTTTATTGAGAGTAGGTGGAAGCACCATGTTATAAGAAACTATCCTAATCTGATTGAAAATATCAAAATAGATTATTGATATTGGGGTTAGATTTCCCTTAATTATAAATTTCATATCCTTCTTATATAGACATATCTATATGAACACATTATCAAAAACTTTTTAGTTAAAATATAATATGTTATTTTTATCATAACATTTCCATTCGATTTTAGTTTCTATGATGAGCTGATGAATAACACTAACCTTCTAATTCGTTTCTTAAATTAGCTCAAGTCCTAATTAATTATTTTCTCCAAATTCATCCCAAAAAATTAGAGTTTTTCATTTCCTTCCATATAGGTACCTATAATAATATATATAAATGTTTGATTTAAATCTATATTTGTAAGAAAATTATACTAAAATAATGTGTAAATCCAAACCGCCTTTGAAATCTATAGAATAATATCTCAATGTATTTTTTTGGGATCAAATGGTACTCTTGTACTTAACATCTATATAAAGATGATATGTAGTGCTACATTTCAACTCTATATTCAATTTATACAAAATAATTCTCCCAAATATTTAGGTAAACCTCATATCATGATATGATACAATAAAATATGTTATTCCATGAAATATTACCAACGTCGTACTATTTATATCTACTAGATGATCATTAGTAAAATGTTTATTGAAAAAAATATAATGTTTTTATTTTATAAGTTGCACACCTATAACCAAATAGCATTTCACAATGTAGATGTATTGGGGATTCCAATGATGAAATACATGGTAATGTTTTCCTATTCCCATTTTAGCATGGGAAATGGTGGTAGAACCCCCTTATAATTCAATATATCAACATTAATTTATAAACATTTCTGGTATTAATACACTTACATTAAAATATCATTTTTCATGTTTTCCAACCAGAAGTAATAATTTCTGTCTTTATGAATCTATATAATTTCAGGATGAATAGATAATAATGAACTATGAGATTTATCCAACTTCTTATTTTTCATGTATTGAATATATGATACACATATGAAGTTTTTGAACCTTATCATTCCATCACAATCATGGTTGAACTTAGGAACATTTCTCATATTATTCTATAGTTCCACATCCTCCTCCTATAACACTTTTAATCTTCACATGGATTTATGGTTGAATGTCTATCTTATAAATATATGATATTTCACTTTTAAAAATTATTTCAAGATACATATTCTTTATATAAATGGGTATTATATCTGTTTCAATCATCCTCATAAAAAACTATCATTGTCTTTCTGGCTTATAGAACAAACCACCTTGTTCACATTCCTAGGGAGGTAGTTTTTTTAGTAGTTATAATATTTATCGTGAATTTTAATTTGGAATGAGGTATAACCTATCACCATATCATTATAAATAAGAAAATATACATGCCCTATCTTTTATGAATAACTATATATCACAATCCTTTTTCTAATACGAATTTGTGTGAGTATTGGTTTAATGACCAACCGTCTTTTTAGATCATTGACATTTTCTTCACATTCATGTATCCATATAAACGTGTCTCCCTTATTTCCTAACATAGTTAATAGAATTTATAGTCATGAAAATTTTCATACAAATCATTTGTAGTATGTACCCAAACCTAATAAAACATTGGAACTTTGTAATCATGGTTGGTCTAGATCATTTCTTAATAACTTATGTATTTGATGGATCCTCTAATATACCCTCTTGAGAGATTATATGACCCAATAATGAAACTTTTTATATATGAAATTCACACTTGGTAAATTTTTAATTCAACTTCTCTTTCCCAATGGTCTTCAACATAATCTTAACATGATTTTCTTGGTCTTTATTTCTATTTAAATATATAATAATATCATCTATAAATATTTCCACAAATTAGTATAGGAAATCTATAAAGACATTATTCATTATATCCATTAATATGGAGGGGGAAATGGTCATTCCAAATGGAATTACAATAAATTCATAATGACCATACCTAATATGGAAGGTTTTCTTAAGTATATCCACCAACATGACCCTCAATTGATGATATCTATAATGAAATTTAATCTTTTAATATTATTGAACTCCATATAAGTGATCAAACAATCCATCAATATTTGGTAAATGATACATTTTATTGATAGTGATCTTGTTAGGTTCTTGATAATCAATTAAAAAATGCTTTGACCCATAAATATTCTTAACAAAAAGAATAGGTAAACCCCCTGGTGGCACACATAGGAATATTAATACCTTTTATAGATTCTGTTGGAGTTACTTCTTTAATTACCAAAAATCAATTACAATCATCTTATAAGTTGTTTTTTGAAATAAGTGTCGCACCAGGTATGAGTTCTATTGAAAACTCAACTTCAAGACTCTAGGGAAAAGTAGAAAATTCCACCTGAAATACATCATAACATTCATAAAAATAGAAATATCTTCAATGTTGAGTTTCTCCCAAACCATTTTAGATAAATATTCGTTATCAATAGGTAAAAAAGACCCATACAATGGATTTAATTTCTTTTAGAATATCTTATTTATCCTCACTGATATAAATAATCATAAATTGATTCTGAATATAAAATGTAACTTCCCTACCATATAAATTGTAAATGGTAGATATATAAAGAAATATAATCTATGACCTAAATAATATCACATTCAACTAGAGGGATAATAAAAATATCTATATGAATCATATTCCCTAAAATTATATTAGATATAATGTATAAACTTAAAATGAAATCATTATTCCATTAGTATTTTTTACTAATAACTCATTAACTAATCATTGAGGTGGTTGTTTGATACCATTATAAAATTATTCTGATATAATCGATTTTTAGATCTTGAATCAAATAAGAAATCTTCAATTCTAGAGTGCATGTTTAGTATACCTTTCACCACTTCATTCTCATGACTAGCATCTGTAATTTTGACTAAAATAGATTTCACATTATCATTTATCTTAAGGGGTTGATAATGTCAATTTTCATCACTAACCCTCAAATTTGTGCAATAATTGGTATAATTTTCATACTATATGTAATTATATCATTGGTGTTTTGGTAGAATAATCAGCTTTCTTTTCATTCCATTCATTGACTAGCCTCTTCACATCACTTAGACAATATCTTTCTGGATAGATTTCTTTTTCAAAATTGAAAATTTTTATAAACCCCATAATGAAGTTCCTAGAATGCTTCCTTCTACACTACTAACATGAAGGAAAATTCATTTTCTTTCCTCCATGGGTTTTATTATTATAATTTCAATTAAATACTATATTTCTCTTCTTATCTGTAAAACAATGAAAAAATTGGGAGTCTCCAATGTTAATTTCTATCATTACATCACACTAAAAATCTTAATAATAGATATAAAATAATCATATATCAAAATCCTTTTTGAGAATCTGTCTCAAGAAACTAAATTGTCAATCAATTTTTCCATTTTGGTAGATGATAAAACCCAAATCATACCTTGTAAGTATTGGGAAATTTTCCTCTTAGGTAATAATGGATTCATAATTCTTATGATTCCATTATAATAATTTCATTTCCATTTTACTGAAAATATTCATAGGAAATGTTTTAATGAAAAATACCTTATTAAACTCATCCTATGTAACAGATTAAATTTCCTTCTCTTTCCTCATATTCTTGATAAGTGTCTACCATTAACATCCATTTCCTTCCAAATGATATACCACTAGTAAAATGTTTTTATGCTCGAAAAATTGGAGAAAATTGAATATAATTTTAGTGGTATTAATCTATATCTCAACCACTAATGGAAGGATCGACTAAAAGAATATGGATTTTCCCTCATGAGGGACTGAATTGTGCATTATTCCCTCGTTTTTTCATTTATAATCCGAGTATGATTCATGTCTTGATATAGTTTTATAAGCATGATAATAATATTTTAGTTATAGATAGCATGTAATTCAATTGATCATTTCATTTTTTCATCACATTAATTTTTAGAATTATTACTTCTCATCCTATATATTCACTAAAACCAAAAAGTATAGTGTAAGCATCAGGAAATAATATAATCATGAAAATCATTTTTGTTATTTCCTAAATTATAAATCCTTTTTATACACTTATGAAATGGTTAAATTCACCATATACCACTTTCAACTCTTCATAGGTTGTCTTAGGCTCAATCCTCATATTTCCCATAACCTAATCTCCAATAATAAATAAACCCTTCTTTGATACTAAATGAGGTAACCCAAGTATAGCATACAAAATTATTACATCCTTTTATATAAATATCCCTTTCATAGTAGAATTATACATGTACAAAAAATATAGTAACCAATAATTTTCATATATAGATATCACATATTACTAAATGAATATTCATTACAATAACATAATGATCAATGTTATAATCATATAGGTGTAGATCTTCTAGAAAATTGGATACAAAAAGAATTGGTTCATGACTGAAATACATATTCTTCTATTATGTCCTTCATTACCAGAACCCTTACTTAAAATATAATACATAATAAATTTATTCATAACCCTAGGAAAGGAAATAAGATAAAGGGTGAGTTCTGATGTTCATTAAAGGTATACATGAAATATATAAATGATAAAATAAAAATTGAAATATAAAATACGTATGATCGCATGCGAATAAAATTTGAAATCCATTAAATATATATCATAAATCATAATCTTGAATCATGGAATAACGCTTCAAAATTCATAATACTAGAATAATAATGGAATTAAAGTATTATCCATGAGATAATAACATTGTTATAATACATATGTTTGTTGAATATATATAAGCATTGAAAATCATTTCTTAGTAGTCAAGGATTACTACCAAATCTATCATAGTTGATTAGGTTCAATCACCACACCATTATAGTAGTCATGGTTCACTACCAATACTAGAGTAGTTGATAGTGTCCCTTAGTGAACCAGTTTCTCTCCCCATTCCATTCATATTTTTCTCATGAGATATCCATCTTTACCCAATGCATTAAAAGCCTATATAATTCTGGACACACCCATCACATAATGAAAATCATACATATGTATGGAATAAAATCCTAAATCATTCATCATATCATAACCCATGAAAAGGAAATGGGATTCACAAATATTATTTCATTTCATCATAGTATAAACCATGGAAAATAAATGGGTTTCATAACATAATTAACCCATGGAAAAGAGCCGGGTTTTATAAAATCATTATTCAATCATCACCATCTTAATCTATTCAAAGAATGAAAGTTGATGGAGTCATTAGAACATATTCTCAAAACATAATAAGTAACATAAAATTACTTCATCTTATATTAAAATACCATTAAAATAAATATTGAATATTTCTTGAGGAAAATACCCTTTTCATTTTGAAATAAAGTCATTAAAAAAATTCTAAAAAATTAAGGAATTGTATTGTTTTAAAAGGTCCTAAGAAATTTTTAAATAATATTAAAATAATTTAACGATCATGATGGTAGGATATGTTCATGTTGTGTATTTTAGAATAACTATTCCTTCCATATTTGTAGTAGAAAAGATAAAAAGTACCTCATTTGGAAAATAATAAGAAGAATCATTTTAAAATATTTTTAAAAAATTAGAAATAATATAGAACATTTTATTTAAAAAACATAAAAAAATATTGAAACATTATAAAAAAATTTAGGGAAAATACGATCATGGAAGAAAATTGATTTTCAATTAAACAGAAAATAAATTTTATTTTATATGAAAACAATATTTAGGTATCTTGATTACATATAGAGAGTAAATTGAAAGAAAAACATGTAATCTCCATATGTAACCCTATGATAATCACATTTATGGGTTTATTTGGAGGTATATCATAAAATTTCATCATCTTAAACAAAATCATAAACAATTTTGGTAAATAATTAGATTGTAACATAAAACCCCTATCTAAAGTTCTACATGATTTGAAAGTGATCTATCCTCTTATATAATAAATTAAAATTTTTAATGCTTATATAAAATCATCATGTACATACTTATAATTTCAAATATTATCAATTTATAACATTTCAACACTCATTTATCAATAATTACTTGTTAAAATCATTGTTTCTAGGTGTTAATTATTTCATTTTTCATAAAAATTTCAATTTTGGTGGTTTTAATCTGTGTACTTTGATCATGGTTAAATAATATATTTATTTTTAATCATGATTTAAAAATAATATATATTTATTATATATATATATATATCCCTAAAATATAGAGATAAACAAATCAATTACACTATTCATGTGATAGTAGGCCCTACGTACGGATGAATGTTGTTTTCATTTTTTGATGTATAGAATGAATGAATGGTATATAATAATTCAACTTTAAATAATAATTATTATGTCATATAAATATTTTATATAAATAAAATCAATCTTTATTACAATAAAATAAAATTTGAAATTAAAAAAAATCAAATCACATTGTGGAGATGGTAGTCCACATATAAGCACGAGTGAGGTTATCATTTTCAAATAGATTGGAAGGTAATGAGTTAGATATGATATTATAATTAAAAATAATAAATGTGTTATAAATATTATATAAAAACATTAAACCCATCATAATAAACATCTATATTATATAGTGATGAAAAATGATTGGTATAGTTACATGGAGATGGTAAGCCTTATGTACACACGATCGATACTTTGACTTCCCATTTAATGGTAAATATGGTATATTTTTTTGTTTCATAATAATAATATAAATTAATTATATTTAGGATTTTAATTTAATTATACTATGAAACATACAATATATTTATTGGAGTTAAATGAATAATTAAAAAAATAAAGTCATTGGTTAAAGTGATTACCACTTATTTGAAAGAAATCCTTTAGATCCCCACTTAAAGATCTTAATGTTGGTATTTTGGGGAGAACTATCCAATATAATATGGATTGTGATTTTTTGAAGTCAATATGTCATGTTTTGGTCGAGTTGGAAGGGAAAAAGTGGTTTAATGAAGAGAAAGGAGGTGCTTCATTTTATTAGAGAGGGATATGATACACTTGTAATTTCTTAAAATATTAAAAGATAATAAATTTTTTCTGGTGATTTTTTTTAAAATGTACATTAATTAAAATAAAAATAGGACAGTTAATATTAAAACCATCAAATAAATTTTATACATGTTTTTTAGTCATTATAAACCTTATCTTTTTTATAAACCCCTTCGCTAACAAATTTTGACTTTAATCATGGTAATAACTATTTCAATCTTAATGGGTTAATAATATTACCATAAATAGAAAAGTGGCTACTAAATATATAATGGTTGATATTGTAAAAAATATTACATTTACATGGAAGAATATAAGTTCTTTATGAATTTTATATCATTTAATAATGTATTATTTATTATAAAATATCTTTATTGTCAATTTTGGAACTATTCGTTTAATTTGAGTTTAAAGACACCCTGAATAAGATGGAATTAGAATATGATATTTTAAAATATCCCTAAAATATCAATTTTATCTAAACAATTATAGCATAATAATTCAGATAAATTATATTACATTTAATATTTCTAAAATAATTTATTTTATTTTTCAATTAACTGAATAAATAATGTGTTTGGGATTCATATGAGTTTAAGGTAATTATTCAATAAATAAAAATTCGAAATAAATTACTATGAAAAAAGAAATTTATATTGAAAATAATTATTTTGAACATAACTTATCCTTACTTTATCCTTATAGAGAAATTTCAAAGATATTAAAGTAAAATGTGTAACATTTTTTATTTATTCTTTTCATAAATTAATATTAATGTAATATTCAAGGAAATATGACACCAAGAGGCCATTTATTCTAGAATTGGATGTAAATTTCTTAACTACACTCATAAAATATGACAATGTAAAGTGTAATATAAATTTTAATGCTCTATCCTCATGTTTTAACCTTATTTTACCTGTTTTACCCATACAAAGGTGACAAAACATTACTATAGTTACTATTCATATTAACTAAAAATAAAAGGTACCTACCTAAAAAAGGTATTATTATGATATAAAATATGGAATACATTTTTAAATATTCAATTTATATAATTTTTAGAAATTCATTTTAAAATTATCATGAAAAACAGGATAGAAACCGCATTTTAGAAAAATAATTTTTTAAACATAACACTGCATTTATTGTTATCTCATGCAAGAAAAATAATTGATGAAATTAAAAGAAATTAATGAATATATAATATATAAATTTAATTAAAATAATTCATCAATTATTATTAATTTAATTTATTAAGATAAAAATATATTGCACACATAATAATATTTTTTTTATAAAAGCATTTATTTCACTTTGAAGTAATTTCATTTTTATTTCTAATAAATTTATAACTAATGATTTAATTTTATACATGTTTAAAACATTTAGTTTTCATATTTTAGTCATTATTATTCATACCTTTTAATTTAATGCCTAGTTTATAATAGGATATTATTTTATAGATCATTTAAACTCACGGTTGCAAGTATCGCAATCCTTAAAAAACGTTAAATTTATTTGAAAACAATGTTTCATAAAATATCAGGGTGTTACATTATACCCCCATTAAAACTATTTTCACCAATGAAATTATATAACTTTGATAAAAAATTATAATGTATCTATTTCATTATATCATATGGTTCCAAAGTAGCTTCTTCGAATTTATGATTCCTCCAGAGAACTTTAACCAGGTGACTAATCTTGTCTTGTAGCACTTTATATCTAGGATCCAAGATTTCCACTAGTTTTTATTCATATTAAATATCATTATATCATTATATAACAATTGTGTTTAGTAAATTTTATGGATTAGGTATTTAATTTATTGTTAGAGATATATAGAACACATTGTGAACCTGAGGGAGGTTCGGTGGAAGCACCAAGACATAAACTATTATCCTTACTCGATCAAGAATATTAAAGGGTTAAATATACATTGGGGTCATATTTCATTTAATTATTGAATATAATAACCTTATTATATGGAAAAAAATTAGAAACACCTTCTCAATAACATTAAACTTCAAATCTCTCCAACGATTATCAAGATAAATTTTATGTCAACTTTGAGCTACATTTATTTGTTATTGAATGGCTCTAAATTTCTCTACCATTTACTCATCTTGATTAGGTCCCAATATATTTTTCTCCCAATATATATCAGAAAGATAGAGTTTTACAATTATTTCCTTAGAGGGATTCATAATGAGCTATCTGAATGATTGAGTGAAAGCTATTGTTTTAATAAAACTAGAATATATGAATCTGTTGATCAGAACTACCATTAAAATCCATAGAAAAATATCACAGTATATACTCAAAGGTTTGAATGGATATCTTTGAATTTCAATGTATCTAAGGATGATACAGCATACTGAAACTCAAATCTGTATTCAGAGCTTGGTAAAGACTTCACCAAAAATTTGAGGTAAACATCAAAACTCGATCAAATATGATAGAATGCAGTACTCAATAAAACCTTTCAACATCATTAATTTATATTTTGGATGGTTTATTGAGATATAAATCTTCTCTGGTAGCAATGAAGTTTTGTAAATTGGTATGGAAATCGACTACAACCCAAATAACATTATGGCCCTTAGATATTTTGGGGAGTCTTATAGAAACATCCATGGTGATGTTTTCTTACTTCTATTTTGGTATGGGTAATGGTTGTAACATAATCTTAAAATTATATCTCCAAACTATAACATACTAACATACCAATAAATGATATACATAATTCTTAATATATCTCTTCATTTTGTCCCACTAGATGTAATCTTTTATATCTCTATACATCTTCATACTTCTAAGGTGAATAGAGAATCATGAACTATGAGCTCCATCCAAAAACTCCTTATTCAAATATTGTATGGATGTAACGCATACACAATTACTAAAAATTATACATCTATAAAAATCATGGTTAATGTCAAGAAAATGTCTCACCTTCTTCTACAGTTCCACATATTCCTTCTACAATATTTTAATCCTAACATGGATACATGTTTGAACACTATTTTGATAAAGATAAGATATCTACCCTTATATCAATATTTCCGAGTACATCCTTTTAAAATATATAAATAGTGGATCTTTAATGAGATCAACATAGATAATCTTTCATTATTATTTCGACTCAGAGAATTTTTCACCTTGTTCACTTTCATAGGGTGGTAATGTATTGAGAAGTCATAATTTTAAATCAACTCCAACCATATTCTTTGGTTGATATAAATCTATTTTTGAGGGAATATATACTATAAATTTTATGATATTTATATATATATATATATATTAATCATATATTTATCCAAAAATATAATTTGTGTATATCTTAAATGAAAAAATTACCACTACAATCTTCATATCAGAAGTTGGGTAATTTTTATCATCAACCATCAATTGTCATTAGGAATATGCAATAGTCATATCATTATTCATGATAAAGAATCTGAAAGCCTTATATAATGTGTCACTATATATCACAAACATTTCCCCACTATGAGGTAATGTAATCATAGGTTCACTATGTATTCTTATATTTAATTCATTGAATTGACCTCATATTCGTTTATCTATAGGAACATGGTTCCCTTATGTGTTAACTTACCTAGTGGGTTAGACATTCATGATAAATTCTTCAAAAATATTTGATAATATCTAAAAAAACCCAAGAAAACTATGGATATCAGTTATAGTGGCTGGAATGGGACAAAACTCAATAACTTTTATATTTGATGGATTCCTTAATATTCCCTCACATTAGATTATATAACCAAAAAATAGAACTTTTTATAGAAACAATTCATTATTTTTTAATTTTTCATATAACTTCCCCTTCCATATGTTCTTTAGAACAATACTCAATTGATCTTCATGCTCTTACTTTACCTTTGAATATATAAGAATATCATCTATATGACTACCACGAACAGGTCAAGGTAATATTTAAATACTCTATTCATTAAATCCATAAAGATAGTGGGGATATTAGTAAGTCCAAATGGAATAACTATATATACATAATTTCCATACAATGTACATAATATTTTCATGCATATATCTTATTGATCCTCAATTAGTGATATCCAGAATAATGGTGAATCTTATAAAAGTGTCGAGCTCTGCCCATTTGATCAAACCAATCATTAATATATGGAATAGGATTCATTTATTTTATTTTACTATATTATGTTTTGGATAATCAATATATATTCTCATATATACATAATCCTTATTAACATAAAGAATAGGTGAATCCCATGGTGAAGTACATGTCTAAATGAATATCTTCTCAAGATTCTATTATATTTTATTATTCAATTCCTGCAACTCAATTAGGATCATTCTATAAATAGTATTTCAAATATTTTCAGAATTGGGTATGAGTTATATTGGAAAATAAACATCATTATTTGGTGTAATAATAGGAAACTCTTCCATAAATAAATCACAAAACCTCAACACGATAGGAATACCATCGATGTTGAGTTCTTTCCCAAACATCTTAGTTAAAACCCCTTTTAAATAAGAATTCAGACTAGTAAAATGTATGTAATTTTCGTTGAAAATTAATATTTATTGTTATAACCCCCTTCCCAAATATTGTACCCCTTTAGGGTTAGTAATGTGATAAGAGAGATAATTACCCCCGAGTCCCTCCTCCAGTAGGCCCCGGTTGGCCACTAGCACCGAGGGTATAACAAACACACATATGAGAGGCATTACCATCTAAGAGAAAACATTCAGAAGAGAGAGATAAGACAGACAACAACCAACTCATTCTCAGACTACAATATAAAAGAAATCACATGTACACATATTTAATGTCATGCAAAACTACTATAATTGAAAGTAGAAAACTTCAAGTACTGATAGAAAGTAAAACAGCAGCGACCACAAAGCCTGAACAACTCTTACAAAACCCGCAAGCCGGTAGTATCTTACCTGATCTCCAACCTACTCTAGGTTACCTGAAAAAAGTTTATATAATGTAGGGTAAGTATAAAAGTATACTGATAAGGATCCTCCCTGAAGCCTCTCGTGAAAAATTAAAGAAAGTATGTTAATGCACAGTAAACAATAAGTGAAACTAACTCATCACCTAAATAGACATACGTTGTTCCCTACCTCACCATGGATACTCTCACCAAGTACCTCATAAAATATTATATAATATAGTAAATAATATCAATGTTACACCTCTACAACTTCCCCATTGGTTTTCCACTTTTCCCCAATAGCGCACATCTTGAGCTTCTCTCTCCAAAAAGGCTAGCCCAAAGCACTTGGGCATAGCACCACAATATGAACCTCATGAAACACACCTCCACAACCACACAATAAAAAGTAACTAGGTAGTTCTTGAGTGCCACCACAACTCGCATAGCATGTTTCATACATTATTTACTATTCCTCAAGCCATTATATCCCATACATCGAGTAAGGATCCTCAATCCATCCCATCCTATACACATTACACCAATAGTAGACCATAGAAAACTATATCTAGAATATATGTGTGTGAAATAAACACAATACATAACATCCATCTACACACATGTTAAAGGATAACTAACCATCGTGCACACTATCATACGTAATTACCAAAGTAATAAAATGGGGCCAAAGTGGGTATTCGGTCATCCATCCTCCCACCGGGATGTTGGGGAAATCAACCCCCAGGGCTCAAAATCCCCAGGGTGTCAGTTTCCTTAACCGATAGGGTGGAGTAGCATATTGAAACAAAAAATGTACATAATATAATATATCTCACAACCACACTATGGGAATAACCTAGTCCTAAACTCAACTTCAGCTAATGTCTCTGGGACTCCCATCTACCACTGTTAAGACTAGATGTCCTATAAGATCACAACCATTTAAAGATATATATTAAGTTACTTTATCCCTTTCTATAAGTTGAACTTTACATTAATTAATTCGCTAAACATTAATTAACCATTATAATTTTAAACATTTCATCTCATTACCATTCCATCCAAAATCTATTCCCCCAAGCATAACCAAACCGATTCCACAACTTCTCAGAAACACAACCTCAGCATTGCATCCCGACAATCTCTAACCCCCATTGTTTTAACAAGTATTCATTTATTTTTTAACAACCTTACCACTTTCCATATTTCCATATTTCCACTTTTTCTTGGAAAACATCTTATGATACCAAAAACAAGGAGATCAACACAATGATTAGCTAAACTACCATTCATGTCTTTGGAACTTATATCAGGAGTATAGACCCATCCATCTTCGAGAAGCTAAACACGGAAATCACATTGCAAACCCCATGCGTCTTGGCCTCTTTTGAAAGGAGGGTAAGCAAGAACATCTACCTCAAGGTGTGGGAAAACTAAATCAGATAAAAAAATAACAATTTCAAATAGCATCCACTTTTATCTCAATCGTTAAACCCAACTTCAACCCACTCCATCATCTCTGGTATCCTCCCAAACACCCATATGCATAAACTGATGCATCTCGCCACACTATGTGTCATCAAATGCCATAATAACTGGGAATCCCTTCGCCATGTACCACAAATTCCTTCCATACCTAGCAATCCCAAGCTCACATCACATCCAGGACTCCCTACCCCCCCAACCACAAGTCTTATATCCAAGTCACATCCAAAGTAGTAGGAAAAAACATAGGAATGAGATCTCGTCCGTAAACAATGCATCTGTCCTTCACACACAATGTGCTCTCCCATCTCCAAAGAACAAGTCACTCATCCTTTACAAGAATTATGTAAACTCAGGATCAACAAGGAATTGTCTTTAACACAAAACTGGTTATCCATCTTTAATGAACTGATTTTTTATTAACACATTCCAAATAAGGGAAACATCAAAACAAGATATCAACATCTATCTCCTGATTAATTCAATAATTAAATTAAAATTCCATTAATACTTTTATTAACAAGTATTTACATGGTTCAGGTTCATTAAAAAACTCCATTATTCAAGAATACTCACATAAATCTGATTAGCATAAAATTATAACAACCATAACTAGATTATTAAACATGCCTCTTTATTATTTAGACAATTAAATATCAATTAATTACAACTTTATGCTCTTTACTAATTTACATAAAGAATATGATAAACAATTAAAGCATATATATCACATTATCTAGATAATCAAGAGGTAAACTGTTATCATGGTACAAAGAAACGACATCACTGCCTGATCGGTATAAATTATTTAGTCTCATTCATATATTTAATTAGGTACATTTATTTGCAATCCATGGGGATAAATCATGATGACTCTACAATTTAACGTAAATAAATAGAGATTCATTGAATACCCTACCTAAAAAGGTAATTTAAGTTCTTTACACAAGAAAAAATCTAAGAAACGGGTTATGATCACCTCTTCCACAACAACTACATCCACCTGAGAATGCCATGACATAACCGCACCAATGGACCACAAAGAAAAATCCATTAGAAACATTGAGATCATGTATCATCACATAGAAAGGATAAATATAAGTAAATTCATTGAAGAAACCAAAATAACATAGGTAGATCATACCTTATACCAAATATGGATTGCTATGGGTCAAATAAGGGACTGAGGGATCATTCCATAACAAAGGAATCCCAAAAAAGCTGAAGATAGGGTTTTCGGGTCACCTGGGGTCGAGGGAGAGCTATGACCTCATTATGATTAACAAAACCCGAGTGGCTCTAAAGCACATAAAACAAAAAAAATCGGAAATTACACAATTTTTAATACCCTTTCACGTCGTGTAATGCCTTATGGTCGATTTTTAGTAAAAAATGCCACCTCAATGCTTTATTTTATTTTTAGAAGCCCAAAACAATTCACAGCATGAATCCCTCTTTCACACCATGAAATAACTACTAAAACAAGATGTCACCTCATGTAACACTATTACAAGATGTGTAATCCCCTTTTTCCAACATCTACTTACCCAATCTTCTCAAAATATATTTCGAGCCACCTCCTAGTGCTTCAATATTGAAATCATGAAAAGGGTTTATCAATGTAGATTCATGCCCTTGAATTTATCATTATACCAATAAATGATCATAGGATATTTGGGATATCAAATATTTATTCACTTACTCAGAAATTAATGAGGTCATTATTTAAATAAATCAAATCACTACCTAATATAACATCAAATTAATGCAATGGGGAATAATAAGATTTTTTGGAACAAAATTCCCATAAACATAAATTGGATAAGAATCATATAATTATGATGTGATAATTTTACCATTATGTGTTTTAATTGACAATTTAACATCTAATTATTTATGTGGTACTATGATACGTTTTAAAAATATTCAGATACAAAATAGTTAGTAGATCCATAATTAAAAAAGATATTTGTGGTTTTAGAGTGAATGGTAAATGTACCTTTTTACCAATTAATTATGGTACTCCAAATAAAGATATATAATTACATGAGTTTTTCCATAATCTATAGTATTAATAGGTTACAAATGTCAATCATCATCATTAACCTTTGGATTTGAGAATTGATTAGCATAATGCACATACTTATTACATTTGAAACACAGGAGTTTGGGTGGTACATTCTGTGGATTATTCACTATATTATCATCATTATTTAACTTCATCCCATTTCATTATCATTATATTTTTTAATGGACTTTTATTACACACATAAATCATTTACCATTAACCTTAATACAATTTCTTCTATGTTTTATTATACACTTCGAGCATAAATGGGTGATCATATTCTTCTCTCTATGGGTTTTATAGTTTCGTTTTAATTACATATTTCTTTATTATCAAGACCATGATATTTAAAAGAAAATACAATTTCCATTTTCACATTAATATTATATCAAATGATGTATTCAAAGATAATTATGTAGCTTATGGATTGTTCAATTTGAGTGCTTTTTTAAGCCACTGAATAATCTATCGACCTTAATTTCATGTGGGATTATAATATGAGAAGAATACATCACAATTCATGTAAAATGTCCTTATATGTACTGATAGATTCATTATACTTCTGATTTATCTCATGAAATTCCTTTACCATTTTCATATGAATAATAAGAGGAAATTACTTACTAAAAAATAGGCTCTTAAACTCATCCCACTATATAAATCCAATTTATTCCCATTTCCTCATGTTCTAGATAATATTACACCATTGATGTGATTATCCTTGTAAATTATAGATATGAAAAATTAATTTTTCATGTTACAAGAACTAGAGAATGGAAAATATATTTTTAGTGGTACTGATCTATTACTGAGAAACTACTAAATTATAATACCCACTTAAATAATATGGTTATTTCCTCAGGATGGCATCAATAGAAAATTATTCCCTAATTTTTTCATTTGGAAGCTCAATATGATTCTTTCCTTGAGAAGGTTGTGTAATATTAGAAACATGGTTTCTTATTCCAACTCCTATAACATTTGGTTTCTCATTTGGATAATCATTTAATTATCTGTCACATTTATCGCTTATATGATTCCCTTCATTTATAGTCTTTGACTAAAACTAAGAATTGTAGTGTGGGAAACAATAATCATAGTGGGAAACCACATAATCATGAAAAACCAATTATCATAGGTCTAAATCATGATGAATTTGTTTCTTTATATGACAACTTATGTTTAACAAATGTCATTCATGGTCATCATCTATTAAAATAATTCATAATTTCTTATCAATAAATTAGTAATTGACCAAATAATATCCATTGGAAGTGTCAAAATAGATGCACTATAAGGGAACATGCCCCGTGCACCTGAAGGATGGATGAGATATACACGATCAACTCTTTTTAGGGTTATTACCCCTAGATGCATCTGGTCCCAAACCTTGTTTAATAGTATTATCTAGACTAGGATGTTCTTTTAGGAAAACCTAACTCTTTACTTTTCCATATCATAAGACATTATTCTATATGTAGTATATCATAATGGTTCTCATTAAATTTTTATCATACTATTTTATAAAGGTTAATTAAACCAAGCTTAGATACCAACTGTATAGACCCATGCATTACCTAAATAGATATCGAATATTAAAAGATGAAAATTCATTATGATAATATAAAAATTAATTCTATAATCATATAGGTCTAGTATCTTTGGAATCTTGTATACAAAAACAATTGTTTCATAATTGAACTACATCATCTTCCACTATATTCTTCATAACTAGAACCCTTATCAGATATATCATATATAATACCTTTCTTCATAACCTATGAAAAGTAAATATAAAATAGTGTCAACTCTAATCCTCAGTATGGGTAAAAAAGGGAGATATTAATGATCCCATAAACATAAGATGATTATAATGGTATAATAATGTGATAATAACATTTCATAACCATGCCCTTAATATCATATATCATAATCTTGAATCGTGGCATAAGTCTTGTTATCTCATAAGATGTGAATAATAAAAGAATCAAATAACATGATCAATGATAGAATAACAATGTCATAAGTCATAGGTTTTTGGCATACACATAGGCATATAAAACCATTTCCATAGTATTCATTGCTTACTACTGAGACTATCATAGTAGATTGATATCACTCCTTAAACCATCAAAGTATTCAAAGTTCACTCCTAAGAATATCATAGTGGATAGATTTCCTTACTGAATAGAGTTCACTCCCCATTCCAATCATGTTTCTCTCTTGAGATATCCATTTATACCCAGTGCATTGGAGGGATATATAATTCTTGACTAACCAATCACATAATGAAAATAATATATATTTGGGTGTCAAAAATTCAGAAATCACTCATTATATCATAAATAATGAAAATAAAATTGGTTACATTAACATTTCATCATTAAATTAAATCATAACATATGGAAAATAAATTCGTTTCATAACTTAACCTATATAAAATAAAGAGGCTTCATAGAATAATTTTTAAATAATAATCATTATAAGCCATCCAAAGAATTAATGTGGATTCTATTATTGGGTCATATACCCAGTAAATCATAAGTAACATCAAAGTAACTCATCTTATATGAAAATACATAAAATATATATATGTAATATTTCTTGATGAAAATTACCTTTTAATTTTAAAATCAATTCCTTAAAATATAAATAATAACCAAATTTTAAGAAAATAATTTAATTTTTAAATTATCATGAAATTTTTTAAAGGAATACAAAAATTATTTTACTTTTTTGATGGTGGTAAATTCCATTCATTCCATGTATGCTAAAACAAAGATTCGTTTCACATTTTCCATAAAAAGTAAAAAATACCTCGTTAAAAATATGGAAAAAATATTACTTTTAAACCAAATTTTAAAAATTAAAACATGGGAAAATTAATTGAAATAATAATATAAAAATATTAAAAAAATCATGAAAATATTTTAGTGAAAACATGTACATGTAAGGAAAAGTATTTTCAACTAAAGATATAAATAAATTCTATTTTTCTTAAAAACATTCTTTGAGACTCTTGATTACTTAAAGTGAGAGAAATAAAATAGAAACATGTAATATCCATAAATATACATTGTATAAGACATTTCATGAGTTTAATGTGATATATATAATGAAATTTAATCATTAGAAACCTAATAATAAACAATCTTGGTAATTATTGATATTATAAAATAAAACCCTTGACTTATGATCCACTTTCATTGAAAGTGATCTATAAACTATTATAATAAATTTAAATATATTTTCATTATATAAAAAATTATTTAAATATTTATAATTTCATATATTATATATTTATAACATTTCAACATCCATTTATCAATAGTTCCTTGTTAAAATATTCATTTCTGGGTGTTAACTGTTTCAGTTTTTTTTCAAAATAATATTGGTTTGATAGATTAGGTAATTTTTCTTTAATCATGATTCCTTAAACTCCATGATATTAATAATTATTTAAATATCATATATATTAATGATATATATATATATATATTAATGATATATATACATATATTCATCCAAAAAAATTATATATTGAAAAATGAATTACACCGTTCATGGAGATAGTAGGTCGTACATATGCATGGGCATTGTTTTCAGTTTTTTTATGGATGGAAATAAAGAATGGTGAATAATAATTCACATTTTATGAATAACTATTATTTTATATAAATAATATATATCTATAAAATATATCCTTATTAACATCCATGTAATGTTTAAATGAAAAATGAATCATGTCACATTATGGTGGTGGTAGTCAATACATATGCACGAGTGTGGTTATCATTTTCAAATGGATTTTAAGGTAAAAATGTAGATATGATATTATCATACAAGAAGTATAATTATATCATAATTATCATATAAAAATATTAAACCCATCATAATACCCATCCATAAAATATGATGATAAAAAATTAATTATATCGTTATGTGGAGATGGTAATCCATATGTACGCGCGAGCGATACTTTCACTTCCCATTTGATTAGAAAGAGGGTATTAAATTACAGTTTCATAATAATTATAAAAATTCATCATATTTAGGATAATGAAGATATTATTTAATGAAAAATAAATATATTTATATTATGTTAAATAATAATTAAAAAATGAAATTGATTGGTTATGGAGATTGTATATTATTTGAAATAACTCTTTTGATCTCCTATTAAGGATCTTGGGGTTGGAATTTTTGAAGTAAAAAACACCTATAGAATGTGTATAATGATTTTTCTAATATAATATGGATGGTTTTGGATAATTCAGAAGGCTCAAATTGTTGTTAATAAGAGAATGGAGGGGTGTCCTTTTATAAGGGACTGAGTGGACACACTTGGAATTTCATAAAATATTATAATAAAATAAATAAATTCTCATGAAAATTTCTTAAAATTTTCCATGAATTAGAATAAAAAGTTCATCTGTATAAATAAAATCATCTAAGAAAATTTATATAGGTTTTTTTTCAATTTTAAATCTTATCTTTTTTACTAACCTCTTCACTAACCATTATTAACCTTAATTATGGTAACAACTACATAAATTTTAAAGGGTTAAGAATGTTACCGTAAATGGAAAAGTGACTAATAAATAGACCATGGTTTAAATTTTCAACCATATTTCATTCACTTGGATGAGGATAATATATTTATGAATTTGAAATCATTTATTAAAATATTATTTATTATAAATTGTATTTAAATTTATTTTCAGAACTATTAATTTAATTCGTATTTAATGACACCAATAAAATATGAAATTAGAATATAATATTTTAAATTTTACCTTATATTTCATATATATCTAAAAAATTAATGGAACATGATAATTAACTTAAATTAGGTAATTTTTAATGTTTTTAGAAACATTTATATTATCTTTTATTTAATTTATTAAATAATATATCAACGTTGCATAAATGTTTAAGGTAATTAATCAACAAATAAATAAATAGAAATAAATTACTCTTTTAAAAAATAAAAATATATCTTTCTAATAAACTTTTATAATTGAACATATTTTAATTTTATCCTCATATAAAAACATTCGATATTTTAAAGTCAATAGAGAGTAATTTTTTATTTATTATTATCATAAATTAATATAAATGTCATATTCAAAGAAATATAGAACTAAGTGGCCATATATTATATAATTTTATGTAAATGGAAAAAATACACTCATACAATATGATAAATTCAACTATTTTATAAATTTTAAATCATTATCTGAATGTTTAACCCTATTTTACCCGTTTTAAAATTACCAAGATGACAAAAATTTATTATTATTACTATTCATATTGAATAAGAAAAGGATAAATTTAAAAAAAATTAACCTCCTAATTCTAAATATAGAATCTATTTTTAAAAATGAAATTTATTTAAGTGTCAAAATTGTTTCTTTAAAAAAAGCTTATAAAACCTGATGAAAACCTCTTTCTAGAGAAATTATTTTTAAGAATTACAGTCGATTTTTTCTTATCTCATGCCTATAATAACATAACATTTAAGTTAAAATATTATTGAATATATAATATATGAACTTCATTAAAATAATCCACCAATAGTTATTAATTTAATTAATTATTATAAAAATTCATTGCATGAATAAAAATATGTATTTAAAAAACATCTATTTTACTTTAAAAGGACTATATTTTTATTTCTAATAAATTGATATCCAACTTAACATATAGGTTATAATATTATATTATATTATGACTCATTTAGTATTAGTGTTGTGTGTATTTCAAGCTTTTGGAAATTTTAAATTTCATTGAAATGAAATATATCATAAAACATCAAGGTGATACAGGAGCCATAAAGGTTTAGTGTCTTTAGTTACTACATACATAATCAATTTATTGTGTAAAATATATTCAACATATACCATAAATTTATTCCCTGATATTTCCCAACCAATGCATTCCCTACTTAGTGTCTTTATTCATAACCAAGGTAAAATAGAAACATAATAAAGGGTATGCTTAGATGTTTGGTATGGGTAAACATAAGATACATTAATAAATAATCATATAAAATAATTATATAATCATGATATTATGAGATCACGGTCATAACCTAAAAATATTATACCCAATCTATAATAGATCGTAAAACATCAGTCATGGAATAATGAATTATCACTTTAAAATACAAGATTCATAGAAGTGAGGAATAATCCTAAAGAAAAAATGATCCATGTTATCATATACTAATATTTAGAAAATGTCATATGGATTTTTTAGCACAATCATAATCATCAAAATTCATTTCATTAGTTAAGGTTCTCTTATAAGACAATCATAGTGGATTGGGTTCACTCCCCATTCGATTTTTCCTCACTCAAGGTCCACTCTAATTACTATCATAGTGGACAAAGTACCTTATCTATTTTGGTTCACTTCTTATTCTAGTACATATTATCTCCTAATATATCAATTTTTACCCAATACATTAGAGGGATATGTAATTTTAGGCCCACCTGTGACCAAATGAAAACCAAACATATGTGTGAAATGATATCTTAAAAAATTAATCATATAATCATAGCATGACCCATGTAAAATAATTCATCTTCATAAAAATATCATAATAACATAGTCATAATCCATAAAATAAAATAATTCTATGTTATCTTAAACGCATTCATTGTTTCATCATCGTTTAATTAACTCTTATAAATGAAATGGTTTTGAAGTAATCATCCTACGATCATCATCATATGTAATCAAGAAAATTGGATGGAATCATAAGATCATATCACCAGTGAAACATAAAAATCCTTACGGTATGTTTACATAGATTAAAAATCTATTTTATAAAAGTATTTATAATATGTTTTGAAAATAAAAAGAAAAAAATCCTTTTTCTTTTGATAATTTTTAAAAATCATAAATTCATAGAGCATTGTGGAAAATATTTTCTTTTAAAATAACCATTTTAACTTATAATGAATGCTTAAAAATAAATAGTTTTCATTTTGGTGGAAAATTCATTCATAAGTTAAATGATAACAATATTTTTCCTTTCACATTTTTGGTAAAAATTCAAAACTAACTTGTTTTGAGAATAACTATAGGATATAGTTTAAATAATTTTATAGAATATAAAAAATAGTTTATAATTAATTTTAACAATAATTTAATTATATATAAAACAATTTTTGAAAAAAAATTATAGAACTTGGAAAGTAAGAGGAAATATTCCCGACTAAAAAGAGAAATATGGTCAGTTATTCTTAAAAATATCCCCTCTATCATTATAGAACCAATGAGAGGAAAATGTAAATAAAAAAATAAAATAGAATAAATAACCATAAGGGAATAAAATCTATGTTATTTAAAGTATATTTATTATATAATTTCCCTCAATAAAAAGTTTACATAGACAATCCTAAAACAATAGGCTCTAATATAAATCCCTTGCCTCAAGTGTAGCCTTGATTTTTATGCATTCAAAAACTCTTGTATAATAAATATATATTTATTATACATCTATAAAATATTAATATTAATATATATATATATAAGTATATAACATTCCTATATAAATTCTAATTCTATTTATTACCAATTATTCATTAAAATCATTATTTAGGTGAAAACTGGATCATTTTCCATGCATGTTTTAGTTCTACAATTATAGTCCTTACACATCATTCATAGTTTAATATTACCTATAATATTGTTAACTTAATAAATATAATATTTACCAATTTTATAATCTTTAATAACCATTTATAAAAATTGGTGGTGAAAAATGAATTACATCACTTCTTGGAGAGGGTAGTCTATACGTACGCACGAGTGATGTTTCCAATTTTTGATGGATAGAATGAAAGAATGATAAATAATAATTCACATTTAAATAATAATTACTATATGTAAAATATCATATATATTTGTTTAATTTATATTTATTACCATATATGTAAAATGGAAATGAAAAACGAATCACATCGCTTTTTAAAGGAGGTTGTTCACACGTACGCATGGGCGATGTTGTCGTGTCTACAACAGATTAGTATTTATCAGGGTAGATAATATACTATAATATAGAAGAAAAATTATTTAAAAAAATTACATATCCATTAAATTAATCTATACAACTATCCAAGAGATACTATAATGAAAAATAAAATGTATTACTTCCTAGAGATGGTAACTCGTACGTATGCATGAGCGATGTTTTTATTTTCAATTAGATATAATGGAGATAGAAAATGGATATAACATTAACCTAAAAATATGTATGTATATTATTGATACATTTTTCATCATGTTTATATAGGTATGGAATATTTAAAATATTTATAATAATAAAGAAACTTGAAAATTATTAGTGAGATCATATAACTCTTTTTTGAGAACCTTTCTTTGAACATCTTCTTAAAGAACACTTTGTTGGTATATTAAGAATTACAATGAATATAGTAAATTTATATAAAAATTTATAATAGATGTGTGTAGGTTTAATCTAATATAATTGGCTTAATAATTTTTAAAAATAAATAAGAGTGGGATCTCATTTATAAATGAGGGGAGTGTTACACATGTAATTGTTAAGAAAATTAAAATATAATAAAGTTAATATCTTGGGTTAGTGGCACAAAAGTAAATCAATTTATAATATGGTATGTTATAGGATTGAAATATAATTGTGAAACAATATTTAGAATTGTTTTTAGGATATATAATTTTTTTATCCCCTCGTTAACCAATTTTAACCTTTACTAATGTAATGAATTTTAACATCAATTGCTATTCAAAATGAAAAAAAACTAATAGTGACATATTTAAAAAATTTGTACATGATGACTCAAAATATAGAATCTATTTTATCCAAATTTAATTCATATAAGTTGTAGAAATGATTTTTAAAGAGTGGAAAATTAATCTAATTTTTTTAAAAAAATGCATTTTTAAGCATAAAATGGAATTTAATCCAGTTACGTGCCTCGTAAAAACCATTTGATGGATATTAAATTTTTTTTATTAAACATATTAAATTAAAATTAAATTAAAATTATTCATTAACTGTGATTAATTTAATTTATCAATATCAAAAAAACATTTTTCACATAAAATAAATTTTTTCATAAAAACATCAGTTTTTTACATTCAAGTGATTTTATTTTCACTTTTTACCGATTGATAACCAATGAATTAATATTATAAATGTGTCAAAAATTATTAGTTTAATACAGTTAATTAATAATATAAAATAACCATTTAATAAAAAATACATGATAAAAAATCTTATAAAAATATATTTCAAAATATTTCTTTAGGATCAATAGTATTTCTTATGTTTATTAGAAATTATATTCAATAATTATATTTAATTTAAATACCAAAAAATGTGATTCATTTTATAATATATAATAATTATTCATATAATTTCAGTGTTTCATTTAAATTAATCTATTTAAAAATTCAATTTTTTAAAGGGAAATATATCATAAAATCCTACGGTGTTTTATAGTGGAAGGGAAAGAATCAAAAAATGGTCCCCCAACACAACACAAAAAAAAATCCTCACATGATGAAAGGAATTTGACTGATTAATTAAAACTATACCATAAATGAATCATATATAGTTGTCTCCCCACTACATTATAATTCCAATAATACACAAGCACTCCAAGGCTATAACTAGCTCTCGATAACCACGTAATAAAGATCATCACAAAGAAGAAAAATACTCAAAAAGTTAATAAAATATCACAACAGAAATAAAAATATAAATATTATTCAAAAAGGATGTAATTAAATTTTGGGATACCTTAATAATAAACTACATCCAACAGATTTTGAAAATACACCTAAGGTGAGGGACTCAGGATAGGTGTCACCTCAAATAAGGATAACCCAAAAAAGATGGATGGGATGAGACAAGACATGAATAGAAACACCTCAATGAGACATATAATAACAATAATGAGAAATTATATAATTTAAAATGTAGTTTCAAGAGTAATGGGGTTGGGTAATAACTCATAGAACACTCAGTGTTGAGGAAACCATATGAATAATCAAGATGCAGGTTAGGATATAATCTACATTGGGGGGTAACACACAACATGTCAACCAACATACATTCCCAAGAATTTCAGCCCCCAAGTCCCAAAACTAAATTACTAATCGATAATTCTGGCATCATTATAGTATAAATGGGAACAAATTATCACTAAATGTTGAATAAATCTAACAAAATCAATCATTCAATCAATAAATTCCCAAGAAGAACACAAAGCATTACACCGAACAAGTCTCCAAAATAGATGATCATCACTATTATAAAGGAGTTACACCTAGAAAGTTTAAGGAAGACACCCCATGAGGAAGAAAATCACCCATTTCATCTGCACCTTTCTGGGAGTCCTTAGTGAAGAAGATTACTACAGAGGACAAAACCAAGCCATATCTCAAAATTTTGATCAAATAGATTCAAACTGAACTAGGGAAAATGCTCAAAATACAGCTTGAAAACTTAAAAACCTTTTAAAAAATATATTTCTTTCATTCATAACCAACAATATAAAATTAGATAATTTCATATTTTATTTCTAAAATACAATACACTACAAAAAAACCCTTTTAAAAGAACAAATTGACCATTAAAATCCTCATTTATAAAAGTAATAAAATTTTACTTTTAATACTCCACCTTCTCCTTAACATATATTTTATCAAATATTCAAACATAACTATTTTAAAATCAATGATATTTTCAAAAAATTTGAGAAAACCAAACATATTTTATTATAAATAATTACACAAAGTCATTAAAAAATTTATCAAAAAACAATTTTAAAAATTTCAAAACATTTGAAATCAAAAATAATGTTACCTCAAAACAAATTCATTTTTTTCAAAAAAAATTAGTTATAAATCTAAATACCAAATGGAACTACCAAAAAAATGACATAATCATAATGAAATAAAAAAATAATTCCAATACATAATTTAAAGGGGAAAAGTGTATGTATGTAGCCTCGCCACATAGCATAGTGAACAATGTGCCAACTAAAAACCTAGAACATGAAGTCATTTTGAACCATGTACTTGGGACCAAAATAGATTTTTAGGCCATGTAATCACACTAGGTATCACCATCTCACCCCTTTTTATCGCTTCAAAACTAAAAAACAACCTAGAATGTCACATTTAAAAAGTAAATGATAATAATCTGAAACCCAAGATTCAATGTTTAACTTCCCATAGAGACTCATAGATCCAAATGTGAAATATCTATCTATACTCTTCACACACATTCCAATTAATTCAAAAAATACTATCTCTAATATACTATAATTCAAAAAAATAAAAATATAGTTTTTGAAGCTAGGATCTCTAAATAACCTACTCTCTTGTACAATTTTTCACAAACTGCCTTTATCCCACCCTGAATTGGGAAACAGATCCAGTCTGAAATATTCCAACGGTGTGTTTCTGATTGCTCGAGGCTGCTAGAAACCACCAAATACATCATATTTGAAGAAGTTGAAATGACTTATCACAAGTAAATAATTATTAAACAAGAAACAAAATTTCTTTAGAATGTTTCAAAAGACCGGTATATAAGTTATATGTCCATGAAAAAAAATAATCAATTTAAAAAAATTAAAAATATTTCAAAAACAATATATATATAAAGAAATTAAATTCTCTCCACTCACCTCCAACTCCAACCACATAAACATCTCATATGATCCATCACCTAGTTTCCACTTATATAAATTACTATCAATCTAAAAAGTTAAGGAAGTAAAGAAAAGAAAATTTTTCAATATAATAAGAAAATGAATAATGAAAATTGAACAACATATTACCATGGGACCTTATATGTCACCGTCGAACCTTACATTGAACGTGATCGATGAAAAATTAATTGTTTAACCAAAAACCTAACACTAAGAGATATAATAAACATGAGCATAACAATTTCCTAATATGTTTTCCTAGAGAAACCATTAACCAATAATAATATTTAGTTAACATATCCATCCATGTAAGTTGGAAATATATCATTAAAATAGGTTTTTGAAACATTCACACATAAAATCCAATATCATTTCCATAATTATTTTATTAACTCTCCTTTTAATATTCTTTAATCAAAATCAATGTCATTGAAATAATTAACAATAAAAATCCACGTTTATTAAATGAATCTATTTGAAAATAATATTTGATCCACTTTTAAAATTATAATTTTCAAAACGCATTAGAAAAACCTTTTTCAAGAGATAATTAATTCTAAAAAAGTAACAAAATAAAAATGTAAGGAAGAAGAGGAATAATGTGTAGAAAAAACCACATTAATAATAATTTCTAAACAATTAACGTGGGAAAACACTCTAAAGTCACTAAAGATAGGGGACCTATAAAAACACTAATTAGGATTGCACCTTAATAAGTGTAAAGACTAATATGTCATTTACCATTGAAGATATGATATTTACTTAGCTAGCATAGCTAGTTAGAGGGGAACCTATCTATTCTAAGTTCACCTACCCAAGTAATCAGGCTTCCCATGATGTTTGAATAATATAAACCACAAGTAATAACATAAATAATCATTATGTTATTATAAAAACACCATTATTATATAAAATCAATAAAAAACTAAGATGAGTTTAAAACCACACACCCATCCTCTTTATGAATATAAATCCTAGTGAAACACATGGATTTTCAATTTAAATCCAATTAAAGGTTTAGAAATTTATTTTGAAATTGTTGAATGTGCATTATTTTCATTATTTATTAATTAAATATTATAAAATTATTTTTAAATCCAATTATAAATCTTCAAAAATGCCTTAGAATTTTATTTGAAATAATGACCCATTTTTAGATCCAAAAACACCCTTGAAATATTCAAGGAAATATGACACCAAGAGGCCATTTATTCTAGAATTGGATGTAAATTTCTTAACTACACTCATAAAATATGACAATGTAAAGTGTAATATAAATTTTAATGCTCTATCCTCATGTTTTAACCTTATTTTACCTGTTTTACCCATACAAAAGTGACAAAACATTATTATAGTTACTATTCATATTAACTAAAAATAAAAGGTACCTACCTAAAAAAGGTATTATTATGATATCAAATATGGAATAAATTTTTAAATATTCAATTTATATAATTTTTAGAAATTCATTTTAAAATTATCATGAAAAACAAGATAGAAACCGCATTTTAGAAAAATAATTTTTTAAACATAACACTGCATTTATTATTATCTCATGCAAGAAAAATAATTGATGAAAATAAAAAAAATTAATGAATATATAATATATAAATTTAATTAAAATAATTCATCAATTATTATTAATTTAATTTATTAAGATAAAAATATATTGCACACATAATAATATTTTTTTTATAAAAGCATTTATTTCACTTGAAAGTAATTTCATTTTTATTTCTAATAAATTTATAACTAATGATTTAATTTTATACATGTTTAAAACATTTAGTTTTCATATTTTAGTCATTATTATTCATACCTTTTAATTTAATGCCTAGTTTATAATAGGATATTATTTTATAGATCATTTAAACTCACGGTTGCAAGTATCGCAATCCTTAAAAAACGTTAAATTTATTTGAAAACAATGTTTCATAAAATATCAGGGTGTTACATTATACCCCCATTAAAACTATTTTCACCAATGAAATTATATAACTTTGATAAAAAATTATAATGTATCTATTTCATTATATCATATGGTTCCAAAGTAGCTTCTTCGAATTTATGATTCCTCCAGAGAACTTTAACCAGGTGACTAATCTTGTCTTGTAGCACTTTATATCTAGGATCCAAGATTTCCACTAGTTTTTATTCATATTAAATATCATTATATCATTATATAACAATTGTGTTTAGTAAATTTTATGGATTAGGTATTTAATTTATTGTTAGAGATATATAGAACACATTGTGAACCTGAGGGAGGTTCGGTGGAAGCACCAAGACATAAACTATTATCCTTACTCGATCAAGAATATTAAAGGGTTAAATATACTTTGGGATCATATTTCATTTAATTATTGAATATAATAACCTTATTATATGGAAAAAAATTAGAAACACCTTCTCAATAACATTAAACTTCAAATCTCTCCAACGATTATCAAGATAAATTTTATGTCAACTTTGAGCTACATTTATTCGTTATTGAATGGCTCTAAATTTCTCTACCATTTACTCATCTTGATTAGGTCCCAATATATTTTTCTCCCAATATATATCAGAAAGATAGAGTTTTACAATTATTTCCTTAGAGGGATTCATAATGAGCTATCTGAATGATTGAGTGAAAGCTATTGTTTTAATAAAACTAGAATATATGAATCTGTTGATCAGAACTACCATTAAAATCCATAGAAAAATATCACAGTATATACTCAAAGGTTTGAATGGATATCTTTCAATTTCAATGTATCTAAGGATGATACAGCATACTGAAACTCAAATCTGTATTCAGAGCTTGGTAAAGACATCACCAAAAATTTGAGGTAAACATCAAAACTCGATCAAATATGATAGAATGCAGTACTCAATAAAACCTTTCAACATCATTAATTTATATTTTGGATGGTTTATTGAGATATAAATCTTCTCTGGTAGCAATGAAGTTTTGTAAATTGGTATGGAAATCGACTACAACCCAAATAACATTATGGCCCTTAGATATTTTGGGGAGTCTTATAGAAACATCCATGGTGATGTTTTCTTACTTCTATTTTGGTATGGGTAATGGTTGTAACATAATCTTAAAATTATATCTCCAAACTATAACATACTAACATACCAATAAATGATATACATAATTCTTAATATATCTCTTCATTTTGTCCCACTAGATGTAATCTTTTATATCTCTATACATCTTCATACTTCTAAGGTGAATAGAGAATCATGAACTATGAGCTCCATCAAAAAACTCCTTATTCAAATATTGTATGGATGTAACGCATACACAATTACTAAAAATTATACATCTATAAAAATCATGGTTAATGTCAAGAAAATGTCTCACCTTCTTCTACAGTTCCACATATTCCTTCTACAATATTTTAATCCTAACATGGATACATGTTTGAACACTATTTTGATAAAGATAAGATATCTACCCTTATATCAATATTTCTGAGTACATCCTTTTAAAATCTATAAATAGTGGATCTTTAATGAGATCAACATAGATAATCTTTCATTATTATTTCGACCCAGAGAATTTTTCACCTTGTTCACTTTCATAGGGTGGTAATGTATTGAGAAGTCATAATTTTAAATCAACTCCAACCATATTCTTTGGTTGATATAAATCTATTTTTGAGGGAATATATACTATAAATTTTATGATATTTATATATATATATATATATTAATCATATATTTATCCAAAAATATAATTTGTGTATATCTTAAATGAAAAAATTACCACTACAATCTTCATATCAGAAGTTGGGTAATTTTTATCATCAACCATCAATTGTCATTAGGAATATGCAATAGTCATATCATTATTCATGATAAAGAATCTGAAAGCCTTATATAATGTGTCACTATATATCACAAACATTTCCCCACTATGAGGTAATGTAATCATAGGTTCACTATGTATTCTTATATTTAATTCATTTAATTGACCTCACATTCGTTTATCTATAGGAACATGGTTCCCTTATGTGTTAACTTACCTAGTGGGTTAGACATTCATGATAAATTCTTCAAAAATATTTGATAATATCTAAAAAAACCCAAGAAAACTATGGATATCAGTTATAGTGGCTGGAATGGGACAAAACTCAATAACTTTTATATTTGATGGATTCCTTAATATTCCCTCACATTAGATTATATAACCAAAAAATAGAACTTTTTATAGAAACAATTCATTATTTTTTAATTTTTCATATAACTTCCCCTTCCATATGTTCTTTAGAACAATACTCAACTGATCTTCATGCTCTTACTTTACCTTTGAATATATAAGAATATCATCTATAATGACTACCATGAACAGGTCAAGGTAATATTTAAATACTCTATTCATTAAATCCATAAAGATAGTGGGGATATTAGTAAGTCCAAATGGAATAACTATATATACATAATTTCCATACAATGTACATAATATTTTCATGCATATATCTTATTGATCCTCAATTAGTGATATCCAGAATAAAGGTGAATCTTATAAAAGTGTTGAGCTCTGCCCATTTGATCAAACCAATCATTAATATATGGAATAGGATTCATTTATTTTATTTTACTATATTATGTTTTGGATAATCAATATATATTTTCATATATACATAATCCTTATTAACATAAAGAATAGGTGAATCCCATGGTGAAGTACATGTCTAAATGAATATCTTCTCAAGATTCTATTATATTTTATTATTCAATTCCTGCAACTCAATTAGGATCATTCTATAAATAGTATTTCAAATATTTTCAGAATTGGGTATGAGTTATATTGGAAAATAAAAATCATTATTTGGTGTAATAATAGGAAACTCTTCCATAAATAAATCACAAAACCTCAACACGATAGGAATACCATCGATGTTGAGTTCTTTCCCAAACATCTTAGTTAAAACCCCTTTTAAATAAGAATTCAGACTAGTAAAATGTATGTAATTTTCGTTGAAAATTAATATTTATTGTTATAACCCCCTTCCCAAAAATTGTACCCCTTTAGGGTTAGTAATGTGATAAGAGAGATAATTACCCCCGAGTCCCTCCTCCAGTAGGCCCCGGTTGGCCACTAGCACCGAGGGTATAACAAACACACATATGAGAGGCATTACCATCTAAGAGAAAACATGCAGAAGAGAGAGATAAGACAGACAACAACCAACTCATTCTCAGACTACAATATAAAAGAAATCACATGTACACATATTTAATGTCATGCAAAACTACTATAATTGAAAGTAGAAAACTTCAAGTACTGATAGAAAGTAAAACAGCAGCGACCACAAAGCCTGAACAACTCTTACAAAACCCGCAAGCCGGTAGTATCTTACCTGATCTCCAACCTACTCTAGGTTACCTGAAAAAAGTTTATATAATGTAGGGTAAGTATAAAAGTATACTGATAAGGATCCTCCCTGAAGCCTCTCATGAAAAATTAAAGAAAGTATGTTAATGCACAGTAAACAATAAGTGAAACTAACTCATCACCTAAATAGACATACGTTGTTCCCTACCTCACCATGGATACTCTCACCAAGTACCTCATACAATATTATATAATATAGTAAATAATATCAATGTTACACCTCTACAACTTCCCCATTGGTTTTCCACTTTTCCCCAATAGCGCACATCTTGAGCTTCTCTCTCCAAAAAGGCTAGCCCAAAGCACTTGGGCATAGCACCACAATATGAACCTCATGAAACACACCTCCACAACCACACAATAAAAAGTAACTAGGTAGTTCTTGAGTGCCACCACAACTCGCATAGCATGTTTCATACATTATTTACTATTCCTCATGCCATTATATCCCATACATCGAGTAAGGATCCTCAATCCATCCCATCCTATACACATTACACCAATAGTAGACCATAGAAAACTATATCTAGAATATATGTGTGTGAAATAAACACAATACATAACATCCATCTACACACATGTTAAAGGATAACCAACCATCGTGCACACTATCATACGTAATTACCAAAGTAATAAAATGGGGCCAAAGTGGGTATTCGGTCATCCATCCTCCCACCGGGATGTTGGGGAAATCAACCCCCAGGGCTCAAAATCCCCAGGGTGTCAGTTTCCTTAACCGATAGGGTGGAGTAGCATATTTAAACAAAAAATGTACATAATATAATACATCTCACAACCACACTATGGGAATAACCTAGTCCTAAACTCAACTTCAGCTAATGTCTATGGGACTCCCATCTACCACTGTTAAGACTAGATGTCCTATAAGAGCACAATCATTTAAAGATATATATTAAGTTACTTTATCCCTTTATATAAGTTGAACTTTACATTAATTAATTCGCTAAACATTAATTAACCATTATAATTTTAAACATTTCATCTCATTACCATTCCATCCAAAATCTATTCCCCCAAGCATAACCAAACCGAGTCCACAACTTCTCAGAAACACAACCTCAACATTGCATCCCGACAATCTCTAACCCCCATTGTTTTAACAAGTATTCATTTATTTTTTAACAACCTTACCACTTTCCATATTTCCATATTTCCACTTTTTCTTGGAAAACATCTTATGATACCAAAAACAAGGAGATCAACACAATGATTAGCTAAACTACCATTCATGTCTTTGGAACTTATATCAGGAGTATAGACCCATCAATCTTCGAGAAGCTAAACACGGAAATCACATTGCAAACCCCATGCGTCTTGGCCTTTTTTGAAAGGAGGGTAAGCAAGAACATCTACCTCAAGGTGTGGGAAAACTAAATCAGATAAAAAAATAACAATTTCAAATAGCATCCACTTTTATCTCAATCGTTAAACCCAACATCAACCCACTCCATCATCTCTGGTATCCTCCCAAACACCCATATGCATAAACTGATGCATCTCGCCACACTATGTGTCATCAAATGCCACAATAACTGGGAATCCCTTCACCATGTACCACAAATTCCTTCCATACCTAGCAATCCCAAGCTCACATCACATCCAGGACTCCCTACCCCCCCAACCACAAGTCTTATATCCAAGTCACATCCAAAGTAGTAGGAAAAAACATAGGAATGAGATCTCGTCTGTAAACAATGCATCCGTCCTTCACACACAATGTGCTCTCCCATCTCCAAAGAACAAGTCACTCATCCTTTACAAGAATGATGTAAACTCAGGCTCAACAAGGAATTGTCTTTAACACAAAACTGGTTATCCATCTTTAATGAACTGATTTTTTATTAACACATTCCAAATAAGGGAAACATCAAAACAAGATATCAACATCTATCTCCTGATTAATTCAATAATTAAATTAAAATTCCATTAATACTTTTATTAACAAGTATTTACATGGTTCAGGTTCATTAAAAAACTCCATTATTCAAGAATACTCACATAAATTTGATTAGCATAAAATTATAACAACCATAACTAGATTATTAAACATGCCTCTTTATTATTTAGACAATTAAATATAAATTAATTACAACTTTATGCTCTTTACTAATTTACATAAAGAATATGATAAACAATTAAAGCATATATATCACATTATCTAGATAATCAAGAGGTAAACTGTTATCATGGTACAAAGAAACGACATCACTGCCTGATCGGTGTAAATTATTTAGTCTCATTCATATATTTAATTAGGTAAATTTATTTGCAATCCATGTTGATAAATCATGATGACTCTACAATTTAACGTAAATAAATAGAGATTCATTGAATACCCTACCTAAAAAGGTCATTTAAGTTCTTTACACAAGAACAAATCTAAGAAACGGGTTATGATCACCTCTTCCACAACAACTACATCCACCTGAGAATGCCATGACATAACCGCACCAATGGACCACAAAGAAAAATCCATTAGAAACATTGAGATCATGTATCATCACGTAGAAAGGATAAATATAAGTAAATTCGTTGAAGAAACCAAAATAACATAGGTAGATCATACCTTATACCAAATATGGATTGCTATGGGTCAAATAAGGGACTAAGGGATCATTCCATAACAAAGGAATCCCAAAAAAGCTGAAGATAGGGTTTTCGGGTCACCTGGGGTCGAGGGAGAGCTATGACCTCATTATGATTAACAAAACCCGAGTGGCTCTAAAGACATTTGTGGTTTTAGAGTGGATGGTAAATGTACCTTTTTACCAATTAATTATGGTACTCCAAATAAAGATATATAATTACATGAGTTTTTCCATAATCTATAGTATTAATAGGTTACAAATGTCAATCATCATCATTAACCTTTGGATTTGAGAATTGATTAGCATAATGCACATACTTATTACATTTGAAACACAGGAGTTTGGGTGGTACATTCTGTGGATCATTCACTATATTATCATCATTATTTAACTTCATCCCATTTCATTATCATTATATTTTTTAATGGACTTTTATTACACACATAAATCATTTACCATTAACCTTAATACAATTTCTTCTATGTTTTATTATACACTTCGAGCATAAATGGGTGATCATATTCTTCTCTCTATGGGTTTTATAGTTTCGTTTTAATTACATATTTCTTTATTATCAAGACCATGATATTTAAAAGAAAATACAATTTCCATTTTCACATTAATATTATATCAAATGATGTATTCAAAGATAATTATGTAGCTTATGGATTGTTCAATTTGAGAGCTTTTTTAAGCCACTGAATAATCTATCGACCTTAATTTCATGTGGGATTATAATATGAGAAGAATACATCACAATTCATGTAAAATGTCCTTATATGTACTGATAGATTCATTATACTTCTGATTTATCTCATGAAATTCCTTTACCATTTTCATATGAATAATAAGAGGAAATTACTTACTAAAAAATAGGCTCTTAAACTCATCCCACTATATAAATCCAATTTATTCCCATTTCCTCATGTTCTAGATAATATTACACCATTGATGTGATTATCCTTGTAAATTATAGATATGAAAAATTAATTTTCATGTTACAAGAACTAGAGAATGGAAAATATATTTTTAGTGGTACTGATCTATTACTGAGAAACTACTAAATTATAATACCCACTTAAATAATATGGTTATTTCCTCAGGATGGCATCAATAGAAAATTATTCCCTAATTTTTTCATTTGGAAGCTCAATATGATTCTTTCCTTGAGAAGGTTGTGTAATATTAGAAACATGGTTTCTTATTCCAACTCCTATAACATTTGGTTTCTCATTTGGATAATCATTTAATTATCTGTCACATTTATCGCTTATATGATTCCCTTCATTTATAGTCTTTGACTAAAACTAAGAATTGTAGTGTGGGAAACAATAATCATAGTGGGAAACCACATAATCATGAAAAACCAATTATCATAGGTCTAAATCATGATGAATTTGTTTCTTTATATGACAACTTATGTTTAACAAATGTCATTCATGGTCATCATCTATTAAAATAATTCATAATTTCTTATCAATAAATTAGTAATTGACCAAATAATATCCATTGGAAGTGTCAAAATAGATGAACTATAAGGGAACATGCCCCGTGCACCTGAAGGATGGATGAGATATACACGATCAACTCTTTTTAGGGTTATTACCCCTAGATGCATCTGGTCCCAAACCTTGTTTAATAGTATTATCTAGACTAGGATGTTCTTTTAGGAAAACCTAACTCTTTACTTTTCCATATCATAAGACATTATTCTATATGTAGTATATCATAATGGTTCTCATTAAATTTTTATCATACTATTTTATAAAGGTTAATTAAACCAAGCTTAGATACCAACTGTATAGACCCATGCATTACCTAAATAGATATCGAATATTAAAAGATGAAAATTCATTATGATAATATAAAAATTAATTCTATAATCATATAGGTCTAGTATCATTGGAATCTTGTATACAAAAACAATTGTTTCATAATTGAACTACATCATCTTCCACTATATTCTTCATAACTAGAACCCTTATCAGATATATCATATATAATACCTTTCTTCATAACCTATGAAAAGTAAATATAAAATAGTGTCAACTCTAATCCTCAGTATGGGTAAAAAAGGGAGATATTAATGATCCCATAAACATAAGATGATTATAATGGTATAATAATGTGATAATAACATTTCATAACCATGCCCTTAATATCATATATCATAATCTTGAATCGTGGCATAAGTCTTGTTATCTCATAAGATGTGAATAATAAAAGAATCAAATAAAATGATCAATGATAGAATAACAATGTCATAAGTCATAGGTTTTTGGCATACACATAGGCATATAAAACCATTTCCATAGTATTCATTGCTTACTACTGAGACTATCATAGTAGAATGATATCACTCCTTAAACCATCAAAGTATTCAAAGTTCACTCCTAAGAACATCATAGTGGATAGATTTCCTTACTGAATAGAGTTCACTCCCCATTCCAATCATGTTTCTCTCTTGAGATACCCATTTCTACCCAGTGCATTGGAGGGATATATAATTCTTGACTAACCAATCACATAATGAAAATAATATATATTTGGGTGTCAAAAATTCAGAAATCACTCATTATATCATAAATAATGAAAATAAAATTGGTTACATTAACATTTCATCATTAAATTAAATCATAACATATGGAAAATAAATTAGTTTCATAACTTAACCTATATAAAATAAAGAGGCTTCATAGAATAATTTTTAAATAATAATCATTATAAGCCATCCAAAGAATTAATGTGGATTCTATTATTGGGTCATATACCCAGTAAATCATAAGTAACATCAAAGTAACTCATCTTATATGAAAATACATAAAATATATATATGTAATATTTCTTGATGAAAATTACCTTTTAATTTTAAAATCAATTCCTTAAAATATAAATAATAACCAAATTTTAAGAAAATAATTTAATTTTTAAATTATCATGAAAATTTTTAAAGGAATACAAAAATTATTTTACTTTTTTGATGGTGGTAAATTCCATTCATATCATGTATGTTAAAACAAAGATTCGTTTCACATTTTCCATAAAAAGTAAAAAATACCTCGTTAAAAATATGGAAAAAATATTACTTTTAAACCAAATTTTAAAAATTAAAACATGGGAAAATTAATTGAAAAAATAATATAAAAATATTAAAAAAATCTTGAAAATATTTTAGTGAAAACATGTACATGTAAGGAAAAGTATTTTCAACTAAAGATATAAATAAATTCTATTTTTCTTAAAAACATTCTTTGAGACTCTTGATTACTTAAAGTGAGAGAAATAAAATAGAAACATGTAATATCCATAAATATACATAGTATAAGACATTTCATGAGTTTAATGTGATATATATAATGAAATTTAATCATTAGAAACCTAATAATAAACAATCTTGGTAAGTATTGATATTATAAAATAAAACCCTTGACTTATGATCCACTTTCATTGAAAGTGATCTATAAACTATTATAATAAATTTAAATATATTTTCATTATATAAAAAATTATTTAAATATTTATAATTTCATATATTATATATTTATAACATTTCAACATCCATTTATCAATATTTCCTTGTTAAAATTTTCATTTCTGGGTGTTAACTGTTTCAGTTTTTTTTCAAAATAATATTGGTTTGATAGATTAGGTAATTTTTCTTTAATCATGATTCCTTAAACTCCATGATATTAATAATTATTTAAATATCATATATATTAATGATATATATATATATATTAATGATATATATATATATATATGTATATTAATGATATATATATATATATATATTAATGATATATATACATATATTCATCCAAAAAAATTATATATTGAAAAATGAATTACACCGTTCATGGAGATAGTAGGTCGTACATATGCATGGGCATTGTTTTCAGTTTTTTTATGGATAGAAATAAAGAATGGTGAATAATAATTCACATTTTATGAATAACTATTATTTTATATAAATAATATATATCTATAAAATATATCCTTATTAACATCCATGTAATGTTTAAATGAAAAATGAATCATGTCACATTATGGTGGTGGTAGTCAATACATATGCACGAGTGTGGTTATCATTTTCAAATGGATTTTAAGGTAAAAATGTAGATATGATATTATCATACAAGAAGTATAATTATATCATAATTATCATATAAAAATATTAAACCCATCATAATACCCATCCATAAAATATGATGATAAAAAATTAATTATATCATTATGTGGAGATGGTAATCCATATGTACGCGCGAGCGATACTTTCACTTCCCATTTGATTAGAAAGAGGGTATTAAATTACAGTTTCATAATAATTATAAAAATTCATCATATTTAGGATAATGAAGATATTATTTAATGAAAAATATCATATATTTATATTATGTTAAATAATAATTAAAAAATGAAATTGATTGGTTATGGAGATTGTATATTATTTGAAATAACTCTTTTGATCTCCTATTAAGGATCTTGGGGTTGGAATTTTTGAAGTAAAAAACACCTATAGAATGTGTATAATGATTTTTCTAATATAATATGGATAGTTTTGGATAATTCAGAAGGCTCAAATTGTTGTTAATAAGAGAATGGAGGGGTGTCCTTTTATAAGGGACTGAGTGGACACACTTGGAATTTCATAAAATATTATAATAAAATAAATAAATTCTCATGAAAATTTCTTAAAATTTTCCATGAATTAGAATAAAAAGTTCATCTGTATAAATAAAATCATCTAAGAAAATTTATATAGGTTTTTTTGCAATTTTAAATCTTATCTTTTTTACTAACCTCTTCACTAACCATTATTAACCTTAATTATGGTAACAACTACATAAATTTTAAAGGGTTAAGAATGTTACCGTAAATGGAAAAGTGACTAATAAATAGACCATGGTTTAAATTTTCAACCATATTTCATTCACTTGGATGAGGATAATATATTTATGAATTTGAAATCATTTATTAAAATATTATTTATTATAAATTGTATTTAAATTTATTTTCAGAACTATTAATTTAATTCGTATTTAATGACACCAATAAAATATGAAATTAGAATATAATATTTTATATTTTACATTATATTTCATATATATCTAAAAAATTAATGGAACATGATAATTAACTTAAATTAGGTAATTTTTAATGTTTTTAGAAACATTTATATTATCTTTTATTTAATTTATTAAATAATATATCAACGTTGCATAAATGTTTAAGGTAATTAATCAACAAATAAATAAATAGAAATAAATTACTCTTTTAAAAAATAAAAATATATCTTTCTAATAAACTTTTATAATTGAACATATTTTAATTTTATCCTCATATAAAAACATTCGATATTTTAAAGTCAATAGAGAGTAATTTTTTATTTATTATTATCATAAATTAATATAAATGTCATATTCAAAGAAATATAGAACTAAGTGGCCATATATTATATAATTTTATGTAAATGGAAAAAATACACTCATACAATATGATAAATTCAACTATTTTATAAATTTTAAATCATTATCTGAATGTTTAACCCTATTTTACCCGTTTTACAATTACCAAGATGACAAAAATTTATTATTATTACTATTCATATTGAATAAGAAAAGGATAAATTTAAAAAAAATTAACCTCCTAATTCTAAATATAGAATCTATTTTTAAAAATGAAATTTATTTAAGTGTCAAAATTGTTTCTTTAAAACAAGCTTATAAAACCTGATGAAACCCTCTTTCTAGAGAAATTATTTTTAAGAATTACAGTCGATTTTTTCTTATCTCATGCCTATAATAACATAATATTTAAGTTAAAATATTATTGAATATATAATATATGAACTTCATTAAAATAATCCACCAATAGTTATTAATTTAATTAATTATTATAAAAATTCATTGCATGAATAAAAATATGTATTTAAAAAACATCTATTTTACTTTAAAAGGACTATATTTTTATTTCTAATAAATTGATATCCAACTTAACAGATAGGTTATAATATTATATTATATTATGACTCATTTAGTATTAGTGTTGTGTGTATTTCAAGCTTTTGGAAATTTTAAATTTCATTGAAATGAAATATATCATAAAACATCAAGGTGATACAGGAGCCATAAAGGTTTAGTGTCTTTAGTTACTACATACATAATCAATTTATTGTGTAAAATATATTCAACATATACCATAAATTTATTCCCTGATATTTCCCAACCAATGCATTCCCTACTTAGTGTCTTTATTCATAACCAAGGTAAAATAGAAACATAATAAAGGGTATGCTTAGATGTTTGGTATGGGTAAACATAAGATACATTAATAAATAATCATATAAAATACTTATATAATCATGATATTATGAGATCACGGTCATAACCTAAAAATATTATACCCAATCTATAATAGATCGTAAAACATCAGTCATGGAATAATGAATTATCACTTTAAAATACAAGATTCATAGAAGTGAGGAATAATCCTAAAGAAAAAATGATCCATGTTATCATATACTAATATTTAGAACATGTCATATGGATTTTTTAGCACAATCATAATCATCAAAATTCATTTCATTAGTTAAGGTTCTCTTATAAGACTATCATAGTGGATTGGGTTCACTCCCCAATCGATTTTTCCTCACTCAAGGTCCACTCTAATTACTATCATAGTGGACAAAGTAACTTATCTATTTTGGTTCACTTCTTATTCTAGTACATATTATCTCCTAATATATCAATTTTTACCCAATACATTAGAGGGATATGTAATTTTAGGCCCACCTGTGACCAAATGAAAACCAAACATATGTGTGAAATGATATCTTAAAAAATTAATCATATAATCATAGCATGACCCATGTAAAATAATTCATCTTCATAAAAATATCATAATAACATAATCATAATCCATAAAATAAAATAATTCTATGTTATCGTAAACGCATTCATTGTTTCATCATCGTTTAATTAACTCTTATAAATGAAATGGTTTTGAAGTAATCATCCTACGATCATCATCATATGTAATCAAGAAAATTAGATGGAATCATAAGATCATATCACCAGTGAAACATAAAAATCCTTACGGTATGTTTACATAGATTAAAAATCTATTTTATAAAAGTATTTATAATATGTTTTGAAAATAAAAAGAAAAAAATCCTTTTTCTTTTGATAATTTTTAAAAATCATAAATTCATAGAGCATTGTGGAAAATATTTTCTTTTAAAATAACCATTTTAACTTATAATGAATGCTTAAAAATAAATAGTTTTCATTTTGGTGGAAAATTCATTCATAAGTTAAATGATAACAATATTTTTCCTTTCACATTTTTGGTAAAAATTCAAAACTAACTTGTTTTGAGAATAACTATAGGATATAGTTTAAATAATTTTATAGAATATAAAAAATAGTTTATTATTAATTTTAACAATAATTTAATTATATAAAAAACAATTTTTGAAAAAAAATTATAGAACTTGGAAAGTAAGAGGAAATATTCCCGACTAAAAAGAAAAATATGGTCAATTATTCTTAAAAATATCCCCTCTATCATTATAGAACCAATGAGAGGAAAATGTAAATAAAAAAATAAAATAGAATAAATAACCATAAGGGAATAAAATCTATGTTATTTAAAGTATATTTATTATATAATTTCCCTCAATAAAAAGTTTACATAGACAACCCTAAAACAATAGGCTCTAATATAAATCCCTTGCCTCAAGTGTAGCCTTGATTTTTATTCATTCAAAAACTCTTGTATAATAAATATATATTTATTGTACATCTATAAAATATTAATATTAATATATATATATAAGTATATAACATTCCTATATAAATTCTAATTATATTTATTACCAATTATTCATTAAAATCATTATTTAGGTGAAAACTTGATCATTTTCCATGCATGTTTTAGTTCTACAATTATAGTCCTTACACATCATTCATAGTTTAATATTACCTATAATATTGTTAACTTAATAAATATAATATTTACCAATTTTATAATCTTTAATAACCATTTATAAAAATTGGTGGTGAAAAATGAATTACATCACTTCTTGGAGAGGGTAGTCTATACGTACGCACGAGTGATGTTTCCAATTTTTGATGGATAGAATGAAAGAATGATAAATAATAATTCACATTTAAATAATAATTACTATATGTAAAATATCATATATATTTGTTTAATTTATATTTATTACCATATATGTAAAATGGAAATGAAAAACGAATCACATCGCTTTTTAAAGGAGGTTGTTCACACGTACGCATGGGCGATGTTGTCGTGTCTACAACAGATTAGTATTTATCAGGGTAGATAATATACTATAATATAGAAGAAAAATTATTTAAAAAAATTACATATCCATTAAATTAATCTATTCAACTATCCAAGAGATACTATAATGAAAAATAAAATGTATTACTTCCTAGAGATGGTAACTCGTACGTATGCATGAGCGATGTTTTTATTTTCAATTAGATATAATGGAGATAGAAAATGGATATAACATTAACCTAAAAATATGTATGTATATTATTGATACATTTTTCATCATGTTTATATAGGTATGGAATATTTAAAATATTTATAATAATAAAGAAACTTGGAAATTATTAGTGAGATCATATAACTCTTTTTTGAGAACCTTTCTTTGAACATCTTCTTAAAGAACACTTTGTTGGTATATTAAGAATTACAATGAATCTAGTAAATTTATATAAAAATTTATAATAGATGTGTGTAGGTTTAATCTAATATAATTGGCTTAATAATTTTTAAAAATAAATAAGAGTGGGATCTCATTTATAAATGAGGGGAGTGTTACACATGTAATTGTTAAGAAAATTAAAATATAATAAAGTTAATATCTTGGGTTAGTGGCACAAAAGTAAATCAATTTATAATATGGTATGTTATAGGATTGAAATATAATTGTGAAACAATATTTAGAATTTTTTTTAGGATATATAATTTTTTTATCCCCTCGTTAACCAATTTTAACCTTTACTAATGTAATGAATTTTAACCTCAATTGCTATTCAAAATGAAAAAGAAACTAATAGTGACATATTTAAAAAATTTGTACATGATGACTCAAAATATAGAATCTATTTTATCCAAATTTAATTCATATAAGTTGTAGAAATTATTTTTAAAGAGTGGAAAATTAATCTAATTTTTTTAAAAAAATGCATTTTTAAGCATAAAATTGAATTTAATCCAGTTACGTGCCTCGTAAAAACCATTTGATGGATATAAAATTTTTTTATTAAACATATTAAATTAAAATTAAATTAAAATTATTCATTAACTGTGATTAATTTAATTTATCAATATCAAAAAAACATTTTTCACATAAAAAAAAAATTTTCATAAAAACATCACTTTTTTACATTCAAGTGATTTTATTTTCACTTTTTACCGATTGATAACCAATGAATTAATATTATAAATGTGTCAAAAAATATTAGTTTAAAACAGTTAATTAATAATATAAAATAACCATTTAATAAAAAATACATGATAAAAAATCTTATAAAAATATATTTCAAAATATTTCTTTAGGATCAATAGTATTTCTTATGTTTATTAGAAATTATATTCAATAATTATATTTAATTTAAATACCAAAAAATGTGATTCATTTTATAATATATAATAATTATTCATATAATTTCAGTGTTTCATTTAAATTAATCTATTTAAAAATTCAATTTTTTAAAGGGAAATATATCATAAAATCCTACGGTGTTTTATAGTGGAAGGGAAAGAATCAAAAAATGGTCCCCCAACACAACACAAAAAAAATCCTCACATGATGAAAGGAATTTGACTGATTAATTAAAACTATACCATAAATGAATCATATATAGTTGTCTCCCCACTACATTATAATTCCAATAATACACAAGCACTCCAAGGCTATAACTAGCTCTCGATAACCACTTAATAAAGATCATCACAAAGAAGAAAAATACTCAAAAAGTGAATAAAATATCACAACAGAAATAAAAATATAAAGATTATTCAAAAAGGATGTAATTAAATTTTGGGATACCTTAATAATAAACTACATCCAACAGATTTTGAAAATACACCTAAGGTTAGGGACTCAGGATAGGTGTCACCTCAAATAAGGATAACCCAAAAAAGATGGATGGGATGAGACAAGACATGAATAGAAACAACTCAATGAGACATATAATAACAATAATGAGAAATTATATAATTTAAAATGTAGTTTCAAGAGTAATGGGGTTGGGTAATAACTCATAGAACACTCAGTGTTGAGGAAACCATATTAATAATCAAGATGCAGGTTAGGATATAATCTACATTGGGGGGTAACACACAACATGTCAACCAACATACATTCCCAAGAATTTCAGCCCCTAAGTCCCAAAACTAAATTACTAATCGATAATTCTGGCATCATTATAGTATAAATGGGAACAAATTATCACTAAATGTTGAATAAATCTAACAAAATCAATCATTCAATCAATAAATTCCCAAGAATAACACAAAGCATTACACCGAACAAGTCTCCAAAATAGATGATCATCACTATTATAAAAGAGTTACACCTAGAAAGTTTAAGGAAGACACCCCATGAGGAAGAAAATCACCCATTTCATCTGGACCTTTCTGGGAGTCCTTAGCGAAGAAGATTACTACAGAGGACAAAACCAAGCCATATCTCAAAATTTTGATCAAATAGATTCAAAATGAACTAGGGAAAATGCTCAAAATACAGCTTGAAAACTTAAAAACCTTTTAAAAAATATATTTCTTTCATTCATAACCAACAATATAAAATTATAAAATTTCATATTATATTTCTAAAATACAATACACTACAAAAAAACCCTTTTAAAAGAACAAATTGACCATTAAAATCCTCATTTATAAAAGTAATAAAATTTTACTTTTAATACTCCACCTTCTCCTTAACATATATTTTATCAATTATTCAAACATAACCATTTTAAAATAAATGATATTTTCAAAAAATTTGAGAAAACCAAACATATTTTATTATAAATAATTACACAAAGTCATTAAAAAATTTATCAAAAAACAATTTTAAAAATTTCAAAACATTTGAAATCAAAAATAATGTTACCTAAAAACAAATTCATTTTTTTCAAAAAAATTTAGTTATAAATCTAAATACCAAATGGAACTACCAAAAAAATGACATAATCATAATGAAATAAAAAAATAATTCCAATACATAATTTAAAAAGGGGACAAGTGTATGTATGTAGCCTCGCCACATAGCATAGTGAACAATGTGCCAACTAAAAAACTAGAACATGAAGTCATTTTGAACCATGTACTTGGGACCAAAATAGATTTTTAGGCCATGTAATCACACTAGGTATCACCATCTCACCCCTTTTTATCCCTTAAAAACTAAAAAACAACCTAGCATGTCACATTTCAAAAGTAAATGATAATAATCTGAAACCCAAGATTCAATGTTTAACTTCCCATAGAGACTCATAGATCCAAATGTGAAATATCTATCTATACTCTTCACACACATTCCAATTAATTCAAAAAAATACTATCTCTAATATACTATAATTCCAAAAAATAAAAAAATAGTTTTTGAAGCTAGGATCTCTAAATAACCTACTCTCTAGTACAATTTTTCACAAACTGCCTTTATCCCACCCTGAATTGGGAAACAGATCCAGTCTGAAATATTCCAAGGGTGTGTTTCTGATTGCTCGAGGCTGCTAGAAACCACCAAATACATCATATTTGAAGAAGTTTAAATGACTTATCACAAGTAAATAATTATTAACCAAGAAACAAAATTTCTTTAGAATGTTTCAAAAGACCGGTATATAAGTTATATGTCCATGAAAAAAAATAATCAATTTAAAAAAAATTAAAAATATTTCAAAAACAATATATATATAAAGAAAATAAATTCTCTCCACTCACCTCCAACTCCAACCACATAAACATCTCATATGATCCATCACCTAGTTTCCACTTATATAAATTACTATCAATCTGAAAAGTTAAGGAAGTAAAGAAAAGAAAATTTTTCAATATAATAAGAAAATGAATAATGAAAATTGAACAACTTATTACCATGGGACCTTATATGTCACCGTCGAACCTTACATTGAACGTGATCTATGAAAAATTAATTGTTTAACCAAAAACCTAACACTAAGAGATACAATAAACATGAGCATAACAATTTCCTAATATGTTTTCCTAGAGAAACCATTAACCAAGAATAATATTTAGTTAAAATATCCATTCATGTAAGTTGGAAATATATCATTAAAATAGGTTTTTGAAACATTCACACATAAAATCCAATATCATTTCCATAATTATTTTATTAACTCTCCTTTTAATATTCTTTAATCAAAATCAATGTCATTGAAATAATTAACAATAAAAATCCACGTTTATTAAATGAATCTATTTGAAAATAATATTTGATCCACTTTTAAAATTATAATTTTCAAAACGCATTAGAAAAACCTTTTTCAAGAGATAATTAATTTTAAAAAAGTAATAAAATAAAAAAGTAAGGAAGAAGAGGAATAATGTGTAGAAAAAACCACATTAATAATAATTTCTAAACAATTAACGTGGGAAAACACTCTAAAGTCACTAAAGATAGGGGACCTATAAAAACACTAATTAGGATTGCACCTTAATAAGTGTAAAGACTAATATGTCATTTACCATTGAAGATATGATATTTACTTAGCTAGCATAGCTAGTTAGAGGGGAACCTATCTATTCTAAGTTCACCTACCCAAGTAATCAGGCTTCCCATGATGTTTGAATAATATAAACCACAAGTAATAACATAAATAATCATTATGTTATTATAAAAACACCATTATTATATAAAATCAATAAACAACTAAGATGAGTTTAAAACCACACACCCATCCTCTTTATGAATATAAATCCTAGTGAAACACATGGATTTTCGATTTAAATCCAATTAAAGGTTTAGAAATTTATTTTGAAATTGTTGAATGAGCATTATTTTCATTATTTAATAATTAAATATTATAAAATTATTTTTAAATCCAATTATAATTCTTCAAAAATGCCTTAGAATTTTATTTGAAATAATGACCCATTTTTAGATCCAAACACACCCTTGAAACTCAAACCATGCATTTGAAAAAAACAAATTTAAGTGCCAAAAAACAATTAAATAATTAAAATCACTTTATTAAAATAATTTCATAAATATGTCAAATTCTTGGTGTGTGAGGTCAATTAAAACATATTTTTTCCATGATTTCAATTTGAAATATACTTTTCATTGAAATGATAATCAAGTGAAACTCATTTTTTAATTAAAATAATCATTAAACACATTTAATAAAATTATTTAATATAAAAAACTTAATTTAAATAAATATAAATTATGGTTCATTAATTTAAAAACAAATTTGAGAGACAAACTACCTCAAAGTGGTGGAACTAAGTGTCTTTAATGAAGTGAGGTATTAATCTACCCTTATAAGGAAATAAAATCCTTTAATAACCTAGAGAAACCCTAAAATCAAATAACCCCCAAATTAAAATCTAGTGAACATGAATCCAAGGTTTATAAGACAATGGAATGGAAATAAAACAATAGGAAATAAATAAAATAGGGAGTTGGAAAACCTATTACCTTGAAGAATCAACCCTAAACCATGAAGATCATAAATAATCCATCAAGGATAAGATAATCAAAGGGGAGGATTCTTGGGGTTCATGTGAACTATAAAGAAGAATGTAGGGCTAATTTTGGGGTTAAAACTGAAAATCCTAAAAGAGGAAAATTCTAAAGAAACCATTGGAAAGGCCCATATTTTGGCTACATGGTTTAACACACCATGAACCAACTATTCACTCTTCACTAGAAACATCTGGGAACCTATACATTTTGGATAAACAGTTTTGGAAACCTTACACCAACAATGTTAAATTACACTATTAATATTATAAATTCATATGTATGGCTGTTGCATTGTTTCTACTAATTATGAAATAGTTATTTGTCAGTGTTGAAATTCCAAAAATCCTAAATTTTAAACTGGTACATCGTGACTTTCAAGGAAATGACAAATATAATTAAATTCATAAATTAATAATGAAACATATTATGGATACATGATTTAGATTTCGATGTTGAGAGATGTGTGGAGGGGTGAACTGAGAGAGAAATGGAGTGTTTGTTTTTTTAAATCATATAGTAATGGTTTCTTAATAACAGCTTCTACATATAGTCTCTAGTGATGGATTTCCCTAAGTTACTACTAGATTATTATAATTTTTTTAAATATAGTTATGTTTCTAAGAAAACTCTTCTTTATTTTTTTAAAATAATAATAATAAATTTTCTGTAGTTTTATAAATTTCTTATAAAAACATTTTTATTTAATAAATTTTTTTGTGATTAAGGGAAAATGAGTTTTAATTTACAGGGGTTTTATGTCAGGATGAGGTGAAAATCATATATTTATGATAATTCCCCTATTTTTGTTTGGATATTTATTAGAAGATATATTATTGATTTTCTGAAAGATAATATTTAAAAAGAAACATATATTTTCTATAGAATGCTAATATTATGGAAATATTATTATTAAAATTGATTAAATACTATTATATTATTGAATGATATCTGATTATATGCATTATCATATAAGAATATATTATAACTATATTGGAAATATAATTATATGTAGGGTTGGGGTTTATGTGTAAAAAATATTTTTTTATAATATAAAATTATAATTTTATTACGATGTGATGTTTTATGAGAGACATTATCATTGAAAATTTTATTACATATAAAAATATTTTGGTATATTACTTCATAATGACTTATGAGAGTAAATATTGTTCTTTTATTTATCTTTCACATTGATGGTTTTATTAGAGAGGTTTTAATTTTATTATTTTATTCCTTTAAAGACCATATATCGATCTATCTTAAAATATAGTGTTTCCTTAAATTTTGTATTACACTACTTTTATGGATGATGAAGTGGGAACATAGAAAATATACAACAATAAAACATCAATCACCCAGTTCCAATACCATGAGTGGAAAAAACCTTATTTTAATTCAAATTTCAAAAATCAAGCAGTTTTAAGAAACAGGTATCTTGAGGATGGCATCACGCCTCAATACTTATCCCTATATGAGGGATGTCACATCACCTAAAGAATTATTTTAATATTCATCTTCATCACCTATTTCACCAAAAAAATGATCCATAAAAAGCTTCAAAACCATTATAACACCACTACTATCACTATAACATTATCCCAGCATCAACCAAAAAACCAAGAACCATTGTCATCAATGATGAAAGCCCATGAGAATAATTATAGGACTGACTTGAAAACCAGCACAAAAACATTTCATTGAAAAATCTAGCATCATCAGAACCACAAACACTAATAGGGATATTGGACATTGTAAATAACCGTCTTGGGATACCATGTCAACTAGATCCTGTCATGACCTTCCACAAAATCAAAGGGAATTCTTGATCCCCATTTTCAATCTACTTGTTCCTAGGAATCCAAGAACATACCTTGGGAACTATATCTCCCTCATTCGATAACAAAAATAAACATATAAAAATAAAAATGATAAACCAATTAAATATGATATAGTTTATACTAGATATCTAAACCATAAATAAAATTGAATCCATAAATAAATAAATTGAAAAATCATATAAAAAATATTTTTCATAAAATAAAATAAAACAAAGTGGATGATTCAAACTGCCAATCCACAATAAACACCAACTACCTCAAACGATCCTTTGAGTGATCCATAGTCACTATCAAATCTAGCATCTCCCTTGATAGACTATAAGAATAAATGACAATGTGTAAAGGATATGGGTCCTATAAAATATAGGTTTGAGTTATAAATCCACATGTGTTACCACCTATCGTATATATAGGAGATTTCATATCACATCCTAAATTGATATTTTTAAATATAAATTAAACAATATATATCTCTCATATTATTTTACAGAGAGAAACAAAAAATATTACACCATTGTGTGAAGACACTATTTTTCAAGTTTCTTTTTAAATTAAAATAATCCATTAGAAAACAATTTTTCCCAATGAAGCCTATATTTACAAACCACCATTTTAAATTCTGACTTCAAAACCACTTATCAAAATTATGTTTTACACTCTATGGGATAATCAATTTCAAATGGTTTTCCAAAACAATATGAACAAAATAATTGTACTAGTAGCACTAGTTATGGAGTCTTTAAACAAATTTTCAAAAACTCACACACTGACATTTCAAAAAAACCTTTATGAATTATTATCAATGCACTCTAAAAGATATTATAAAAAACCTTTCACATTTTAAGATTACACCTTTCAAACCCATGATGAAACAGTTTGAAATCACACTAAAACCTAAATTTCACATTCATTCATTAAAATTATTACAATAATCACATTCTAAAGAAATTTAAAATCAAGACATATTATAAGAAATTATTAAAACACAAAATAAGAAAAAATATATTGAAAAATAAAAAAATATATAGGTGTCAATAAATTATACGAGAATAAGGGGATCAAACAAGGTAAAAGAATAAAATAAATAGTACTGATTAGGATTATATCATCAAGGGTATTATCTTAAGGTTCTAGTAATAAATATAGAGACTGGAAATAAGGAACCATGATTGGAGCTATTAGACCTATTCACATCCCTAGTTGTAATCTTATTTTATCCATAAATAAAAAGCTCAAGAGATCCTTCTCTATAATGGGATAAAAATTCAAATAGATCATATGACCCATTATCCTCTCAACCTAACTAATGAGGTATACCTATGATGCATTCCCTAGATATCCCATTGTTCCATGCTAGGGTTTTATCTCATGTGTTCGTATATTTTCTTCCTATGACTCTCATGAAAAATCAAATTGAGGTGAGAATAAAAAAACCATCAGATGAATCAAATATAAATCCCTTTAAGTAACTCATTACTCACCTCCTACATCATCACAAGAAACGACGCCATTCACACACACACATGTATATATATAAATATATATATATAAGTAACATATTAGGTTTCATTAATATAAAATATCCCCTTACTTGGCCACAAACCACTATGGGCATAACAATAGTCATATGGGAATAACATATAGTCTCAAACCTTTTATGGAAACTCATTTTCCTTGATGATTAAAACAGGTCTTTATAAATACACTTAAAATTCCAATCCAAGTCATAGTATTTTAAAATCTTGTCTAAATCCAATGTTGATGCGGATTTTTGTTAAAAATTATTTTGAAACCAATTTTGGAACTCACATTTCCTTAAAACCATATTTTAAATCCATAAAATATGTAAAAGGTTTTCAAATACCATTATCATATGTTAACACCCCAAATAACCATTTAAAACACATTAAACACACCAAAAAGATTGATCGAAAATCAATTTATGACAAATAACCATTCAAACCCCTCAAGATGGTGCTCACCACCTCTTTAAAATCCATTTTCATCCATTAAAACCATTTAATAATTTATAAAAAAAATTCATGGATGTTGTTCCATGAAATTGGTTGAAACCACTCATAAATCCTCATTTTAACATCATTTGGAAGATATATAGGAATAAATTTAAATAAATTAACACTTTAGAAACTTTGAAACCAACAATAATTTAATGGAATGTAATAAAAAGTGGATAAAATAAGCATCTACCTTGATTCAATTAATAACATGTTTTAAGTTACCACCTTCTATAGAGAACATCAACAAAGCTATAAGAGATATTTTTCAAGTCCTAAAAATTTAAACCCCCCAATATTATGGTCACCCCAACCCAAATTTTGATCCCTGTGGTTTCTAAGGTTTATGGTAAAAACTAAAATCAATATAAAAGAGGTTATAAAAGATATTTAATAGTTTATAAGGACTTACCAAGGAAGAATCCACAACAAACCAAGGTGTAAAACAATTAAAATTGAAGGAAAGTAGGGTGATAGTACCCTATGGAGGTGCCTAGTATGTTTGAATAAGAGGGAGGATAATAAAAAATTTGGAGGGTTAAAATTGAGTGGGGAAAGAAGAGTAATTTCACTCCTTAATGAATCTGGTAAAGGTGAAAGGATTCACAAATCGTTCACCAATCAGGTGTTGGAACCTACTTAATAAAAACCCACTCTCATGGTTTCACATGGGGACTTTTAATGGTTGGAAAAACCATATTTTAACCATACCAAATAGCATTGTCAAATTACACATCCAACTCACATTATTTTCAGATGATTTACCTAACTATGTAAAATTCTTGTCCCCGTACTCATACACACTATATGACCTACACAATTTCCCATAGGATTTGCAAGGATTAGACTCAATAATATGCTTCCTATACAAGCCATCCATGTGCAGAATAAAATGAACTAAAAGCTCCACATTGTATTTTTAAGTTCAAGGTTTAAACTAAACCATGTGTGAAACCCATACATATACAAAAAAATATTTAAATTTTTCATATTTTAGGCTAAAACCTCTCAGAAACATAAAATAAACATCAATAAGAAAAAAATATTTAAAACAAACATTAAACTTAAATAGAAGGTGTCACGTTTATCTACATTATCCCACTTTATTCCCCTATAACATTTAGTTCTATGTTGAGGAAAACTGAATTCAAATTCTAAAAAAACCTCATGGAATAAAGATAATTACTCAAAAACCAGATGAATTCTGAAACAACACAGATTACCCTCATGAATAGATGATTAAAGATAAGATCTATGAAGTATGAGACCAAGAATAGGTATCCCCACTATTTAGTATTGACCAACAGTGGTCAATCCAATGGGACCCACTTATTCAGAATCAAAGAGGGTGTCACTAAAAAAATATATGCATGAAATCTAAAAAATAGAACCACAAAACCCCATCATCCAAACACAACCACAAAACTCAATAATCAAAAGACAACCAGAAAAAACTAGCTCAAAACCATTGTGGGATGTGTTGAACTGAAAATTATCTTGAAAGTATACCATAACTAGATCACCAAATTCATGGAATCCCAAATAAAATGATCACAAAAATGGGAGACATACCTCACTAGGAAATTACATGGCTCTACTCCTACGATGACATGATATATATGAGTAAATATAGGTCCAAACCCCTGGAATTTCATCGCAGAGTGATTTCGATAGAAAAATAAATTCAGTGGCATCCACTGTCAAATCAAAACCAAACAATACCCCCAATAACCTATGCATGTTCCCAAGGTTTCTATCATGTCTAAACCAACAAAGAAAATAAAAAACCATGTTCAACACCATGAACAATGAATAAAAACATCACCAAGCAATGAGTCATGTACATTTCAACATCAACCACCACTTATAAACATCCCCCATGGAAGAATTCAATAAAAAAACCTAGAAATAATCCCCTTAAGTCAAAACTACTCCAAACTCATTATGTTTAAATCCCAAAATGGTTTTTCAATAAAACGAGACACAAAAAATCACCTAAAGGATACACCAAATGATGGTCACTTTATAAAATCTCAAATGCCTGATGTGAAATTAATTCACATCGATCTAAATATTCCACCAAGGCTCATGGGTCAAAACCACTATACCCACATGATTTCAAAATAAAACTATTTAAACCAACAAGAACTTTAAGAATATCAAGATACACCAATATGGGCTATAACAACACATTCCAATCCATTTGATGTTTGGGAAGTGTTGAAACATAAAAATGGTAAAACCCCCAAAGACCAACACTCAAAATTTACACTACATCATTTTTTAGAGGCTTATGATAAATCAATACAATAAATTAATCCACGTATTAATGATTTATAAATCATATTAAGTATTCCCAAAATCTAATAAAGGGTGATAAAATAAAAAAAATCATTAAAACAAAAAACACACTTTCAAAAATTTCATCATTTAAAAACATAGGCCTATATTTTAAGGATCCCAAAATGAAACTAAGTGTCCAATCCCAAGAATGAAACTACCAAAGATTAAAAATCACTTTAAAATTATATAATACCCAAACATAGAACCCCCAAACCTATTTATGTAATCTAGGAACCATTAAATATTCAACCTAATTTTATTAATAATCCTTATAAAAACCATTTTACAATTTTAAACCCAAGACCTAACTTGACCAGTTCAAATCAAAAAATATCAACGACGTTTTTCAAAATATACACCCACAAATTTTAAAACCTGTAAACCCTTCAATATCTCAAAAAAAAATCATTACATATTTCACAATGAAATAAATAATTTCAAAATCATTTTATAAAAACAAAGGTCATTTTATAATTAATCCCTAAGGCCTTGTTTCAAAAAAAACATTTTTCTCATGAAATCCACTTTTACTCACACAACCCCAATTTTACATCACATATGAATTCCATAGAAAAAAAAATATCACAATACTTAACTTGCAATAAATTCCAAAAAATGAAATATTTCACAAGACCCACCTTGAATATTTTCCCATTTCCCTAACCTCACTTGGAAAACCAAGTGTTAAGAGGTTTAAATAAAAAATTCAAATAGGATGTAGAACTATTCCCAAATTTTCCACACTGTTTATGGCCTCATTCCAATCAAAAAAATCCCCAAAACATGTCTAGTATCATTGAATTGGTTACTACATGGTTTCTTAGGCCCTTAAATCCATCCTTACACCTTGATTACCTTCTCTATATCTATCCCTAACCATCAAATATAACACCTAAATAATGTCAATATATGAAAATGAGTATCACAATATCACCATCATAGGTATGAAATAATAATTCAATAATTCTATTAAATGATAATCCAGAATCAAAGAAAAAACTCCAAACCACCCATAAAAACATGAGGATAAGGGTGAGAAATATCTCATGACACTCTACTAACACCTAAATCCTCAGTCTCGACAACCTTATTTCTAATATAACAACTTATAAAATAAAAATAGAATGATTCCAAACCATAGTTACCTCTAATAACCTTAGATTAGATACCATTTTTAATGAACCATCTTGGGCTTCTATCTCAATCAGAACCTAGCTCATCCCACCATATTCCTAAAGGTATTTCTATATCCCTATGGGCTAGAAACTATTTCAAATGCATCACATAACATTACTTGGTAATGATTTCCCCCTAATACAATAATATAAATAAATAGAAAAATTAAAATCTATAAACCAACTAAGTGGGAGATATGAAATACTAAACATCTAAACTAGATATACAAAAAAAATACATATATAATGAAATGGTGCAAACATGTACAAATGAATACAATGTATAAAATAGAATAGGAAAAAATACATGATACAAACCCCTATACTAAAAGAAACCCCAAACAACTCCAAAGAGCCTCTGTGTGATGCATGGTCATCATCCTTCTTGGAATCTCCATTAATAGACTAGAAGAATAAAGGATAATCTGAGGAGGGCCTAGGACCTAGGACCTATAAAATATAGTTGTGATCTATACATCCCAGTATATCACTACCCTCCAAATCTATATAGTAACTTTAATATCACATACCAAAAATTATAATTTGATATAAAATATAAAAAATATACATTTTTAATAGGCCTTTAGATCAAGAAATAAACATATATTCATTGGGTTAAAACTCACATTTCTTGTTTCTTTTTAAATGAAAGTAATAACTTGGGAAAAAAATTCCAAGATAAAGACAACTTTTCCAAACCACCATTTTTAGGTCCGACCTTAAAAATATCTCACTGAAACCACTTTTCAAAATAAAGTTTTATAACAAAATAGGGTTATCATACAAATGTGTTTTTTAAATATTATGAAAAAAAAATATACAAGTAACACTAGGAATGGAGTCCTAAAATATATTTTAAAAACCAACATAGTAGAGTTTCAAAAACAAAATCCTTTAAAAATTTTAGAAAAAACACACCAAAATCTCTTTAGAAAACAACCTTCCACATTTAAAAAATCACACATTTAGAACCTATGATGAAACGGTTTGAAATAACGTTAAAAAAAATCCTTTTTAACTTATTTAAAATATTTTTAAAAATTTATGTCTATGAATGACTCTCTATAAAGTGAATTAGTTCTGGGGAGTTAAGGAACGATTAGGGTCACACATAGTCAATTGCAACAAGGTAGGGATATTAGTTTGAATGTTTTGATTTAAAATTGATTACACAAAGTATGAAACTAAAATTTATTTATTGATTAGTACATAACCATTTCAGAATGAACTGTTTAATTAAAAACATTTTCATCCAATTACATTGAGATATGGAACCAATCATTAGCTAAGTAATGAAGTCACATTGATTTATTAAGTGAATAAACCATGTGTCAAATATGTGTTTATAACACATGTACTAAAAATTGTAACTAAGGAAAGTAGTCAAACAAAAAATAAACAATATAAAAATGAAAATAAATAAATGATAAAAAAATGATAAAAAATCATGTAAATAAGGCCAACTAATACAAAAAACAATCACTATAAAAATTCTATCCCCAAACTTAGTTATTGTTATATATTAAATAAATAAAATTATAAGTTTTAAACCTTCAATGATAATACCAAAAATGGTTTCATATTTTTTTAATTTCTCTTGATGATTGGTACTCATCTAAACATTAAAGTTACCCAAGTCTATACTGTTACATGATTTTTAAACATTAAAATCCATTAAGGATGTCAATCATAATGCATAAACCTAAGAACTACCCATGGAAAGAAATGTGTTTTGTATTCCTGTCTCAAAAAATAATCAAAATAGATTACTTAAAAAAATTAATTTGAGAGATGTTCATAAGGAATATATTTCTCCATTAATGTAATTTTTAATAATATAAGAATACATGTGACAAATATATATATATATATATATATATATATATAGAATTTAAAATAATACCATAACTTTAAAGAGAGATAAATTGGGTTAGATAGGGAATAGTTATAACCTTGAGAAGAGAGTCGGTTGGCGAGATCCCTTACTTTTAGCCCAATTTGTCACATGAGTTATTTATATAATTAAATAATAAAAAAAAGTTAATTATTTAATTTCTTAAGAACCTTTTTCAAATTTATTGTTCCCTTTTTTTAATTAATATAATGTAACATTCAATTACTTAATCAATTTATTTCACATCAGTTGTTTTAATAATAAAGGACTCACATCTCCAAAATAATTTTTTTAAGTTGAATTAGGTTAAATAGATTGTTAATTAATAATACACATAGTGTTAAACATGAAATAATTATCATGTTTATACATGAACTAAATTTTTAAATCAAACATGAAATATTGTTATGAAAAATAGAACTATATTACAATCATTGAGACTGTAAGTTGTACTTATGCATGAGTAACATTTCCATTCATTAAATATATTTATGGAAATAAGGTAAGTGTTATTTTATTTAAAGTTAGATAATTATGTCATAAATATATTTTTTTAAATACCCCTATATATACCATCAATGTGGTGTGGTAGTAAAAACATGTCGCATCACTTTGTGACACGGTAGTCTTCTGTACGCACGAATGATATTATTATTTATTAAATGGATGGTAAGGTAATAATACATATGATATATTTATTTTATATAATGATTAATATTTAATGAATTACAAGTATAGAAAAATAAATTAATCATTGTTAGCTTCCTTGTAAATCATGAATGAAAAATGAATCACATCGCTTTGTGTGGCGGTAGTCCGTCGTACACACAAGTGGCGTTATGATATTCACTATAAAATGGAAATTAAGAAGTTATATGAGTTATAATAATTTTATATGTATATTAATATCATAAATATCACATGTAATTATTATATAGATCATAGTATCTATTCTTGATAAGCTCTGATGGAAATGAATTATGTAGGCTAATGAGGCAGTAGTCCGCCATACAAATGATCAAAGGTTTCATTTCCCATTTTAGTGAGGAGGAGATGGATTTAGGTCATTTAATTAACTTGAAAAAATATTATTATATATTACATAATGAGTTTTTATATCATTGCTTTTTAAAAAAATTAATTTGGTGGAGGAATAAATAAATTAAAACGATCTGTTAAGGACGTTACCTCTTCTTCGGATAAATGTTTTTCACCAAAATTATTATTAGGTTTGATTTATGACAAAAAAGGATTCAATTATAATTTAATAGAATCATGGAATTTATTTTTCTATGTATTGTTTCAATAAATGGGTTTTTAAGTGTTTACAAAAAAGTATTGGCAGTGGCCTTCTATAAGGGGGAGAGGACACACAAGGAATTTTTTAAAAGAAATAATTCGACCTATGATTTTCACATTTGAAAAGGCGCAAAAATTAAACATTTTTAAACATTATAAAATATAAGGTATAAATATGAACACCTAATAGTAATTAGATAAGTTTAATTTATTTTTGAACCATTATCTCTTTAGTTTAACAACATGGTAAACTTATTTTTTACCCTAACCATGGTAAATAATTTTTACTATTTTTAATATTCATTATGGTAAAAAATTAAGATGAGATTATTAGAAAATATAAATTATATAGATTCAAAATCAGGTAAATCTTTTTTCAAATTATACTCATATAAGTGCTATAATTTATATTTAAATTAAACCTACATACATGTCGAACAAATGATTTTCCAAAAGAAAACTTTAAAAAGCTAAAAAATATTTAGAAGAAAAATAAATTTGAAATATATTCCAATGAAATAATTTAGATTAATTAATATATAATTAAACTAATTTATTTAAAAACAACTTTAAAATAATATGGTTCTTTAAAATTATTTAAAATAAATTTTTTTTTATAAAATGATTATTTTCCATATTCATTAAACAATAAAACTTTTCATAAAAATAAAAAAAAAATAACTTTAATATAATTTGGTTATTTTAATTAATAAATTGAATTTCTTTTTTAAAAATTCATTTTATAAAATTATTAAAAAATAATTTTAAATTATATGTACATAGTTTTACTAAACAACCTTTTGGAAAAATACTATTTTACATAAAACATTTCTTTTTCTTTGTAATGGTTCTTATTCTATTTCTAATCAGTATATAACTATTCAATGTATCTTATACATGTGTAAAAAATATAATTTTTCATAATTAATTTATTACTATTCATACCCACTAAATTAAAGGCTAGGTTATAATGGCTATGTTTAAATAATACTACTTTAATAAAATAACATGTTTCGTTTAAACCTAGTGTAAAATCAATCGCAAACTATCAAATATATTGAATTTATTTAAAAATAAATATATCTTGAACTCTCTGGTTGTTACATCCCACCCCCCATGAAGAATTAATCCCTTATAGTTTCGTATTTCTTACTATGCTGAGCCTAGTTGAGGGTGCATCTGCTTCATCGCCTCTTTTGATTCCCAAGTTGCTTCTTCAAATTTAGGCTTTCGCCACAACACATTAACCATGTGAGTTGTCTTTTTTCATAGAAATATGACTCTATGATCCAATATCTTTAGTGACTACTCCTTGTATGAAATTTATTTATCCATCGCTGCCACCTTTGGGTTATATACATGTGATGGGTCTGTTATTGACTTCCTTAAGATAAATAGATAGAAACATCATGTACTTGAAATAAATTAGGTCAGAGTGCTAGTCGGTAGGCCTATTATCCAATGTGAAAAAGGATCATGAAGGTAATGATGTATCTTTGACTAATCATTCCATTATTCTTGAACCTTGTGACTTTCATACATGATGAAATACGAAGGAATGACATATCTTTGACCTAGAAATCCTGAAATCATCAATGATTTTCTGCATATCTCTTCTATCAAGATTGTGTAGATTTAATGTGGTGCAGAATGGTTTGGAAATTCTCTTTCATCTCTTCGGAAATATCGAGTCCCATCAACTTCCAATCTCCAACATCTACCCAACATGTTGGATTCTGACACCACTTTTTATACCAAGCCTCGTAATGTTCAATTTGAATCCTATAAAGGAAATTATTATTATATGATAACTATTCTATGGGAGGGTGTGGATCCCAACATCCTTGGAAATACATTGAAAAATACCTTAGTATATTATATAGATTTTGGATGGTTCTTTTAGACTGAATATTCTTATGAGCGTGGTAAGAAGTACTAAAACTGTGTTATATATCCAATACTTACTGATGGCTTCTCCAGAACCATGTGGTAAACCTCCAACCTCAATCAAATACAAAAGAGAGTGGAACTCCATGGAATATTATCACTTCCCTTATTTATATATTAGTATTTTGGTCAAGAGAAAAATATTACTTAATATAAATGAAATGTTATAGCTTTGTAAGGGGGTCCACTACCACCCAGATGTAATTATTTCCATTGGGTGTCCTGGAAAGTCCTACGATGAAATCCATGGTAATGTTTTCCCATTTCTATACTGGTATGGGAAACAGTTGCATCATACCCATATAATATTTTCATTGATCCTTGAATTTTTGGCATATGAGACATTGAGATACAAGTTCTATAATCTACCACTTCATTTTAAACCACTATATGTTTTAAATTAGATACCTATACATATTAGTTCTTCCTGAATGAATATAAATTAATGATTTATAAAAATCATTAAAAATATCCATCTATAACTCTAGTTTTGATCAGACACATATCTGAGTTCCAAAACATATAACAACATCTTTATCAAGGTTAAACGTTATAATATTGTATTTCTTTTTCTATAGCACCTCATCCTTTTTATAGGAATCCTTGAAATTCTTAAAATTAAATGGTTGATAAGTTATTTCAGCAAGGAATGATGAAGTTCCTTTTACTCATCCAATTTCCATTATTTTCAATTCTAGTAAGATTTGATCTTTATCAATTATAATCTTTGAAAAATTATCTAATAATTTCTACTTAAAGAATATGCCACATTTTTTCTTTCCTAGGATAGTAATGGATTGAGGAGTCATATTCCTTGATCAGCTCTAACCATCTTTGTTGTTATATGTTAAGATCCTTCTATTTGAATATATATTTTAGGATTTTATGATATTTATATATTTCTCACTTCTTATCATAGATATAAATTCATTATATCTTAAAAATAATGATCATTAAATCCAACTACATTTCATACATTGGATAGTTCTTCTCATAAACACTCAATTACATTGAGTCATAGGCTATCATTTTATCAATCTACATTAATACACATCCCAATCCCTTATTTGAATCATCAACATAACATATGAAAAGTTTCCCACATAAAGTTAGTGTATATACTAATGTACTGATAAGCCTCTTTTCCAACTCCATAAATATCTCTTCACATTCAATGGTCCATAAAATTTTTAATCCATTTTTTATTAAACTGGATAATGAATTTGAAGATCCTGAAAAGTTTTTCACAAATATTTAGTAGTACCAAGCTAATCCAAGGAAACTATGGATCTCCATTATCGATGATAGTCTAGGCCAATTCTGTATTTCCATTTTCATAAAGGGGTCCATAGATATCGCTTTATAAGTGATAATATTTACCATGAATGATACTTCGTTTATCATGAACTCACATTTAATTTACTTTTTACATATCCTCTTCTTTATCAAATCACGTATCATGGTATTTAAATTCTCCTCATAAACCTCCTTTATTTTGGACTAAATTATAATATCATCTATAATACTACCACTCATATGTCTAGGTAATCTAGAAAGACTATATTCATCAAGTCCATTATTATTATTAGAGATTTTATGGGTCCAAAAGGCTAATATAAGAACTTATAGTGTCCATAACTTGTTTGAAAGACATTATTGGAAATTTTTTCCTTATTCACCTTTATTTGGTGATATCTTGACTGAAGGACCACCTTAGAGAAATTATGAGTTGCATATATTTGATCGAAGGATTATTTTATCTATCATAGGCGATACTGGTTCTTTATCATGATTTTTTTGATTTCAAAATAATCAATACAGAGGCACATTGAACCATCCTTTTTATTCATAAAGAGGGCCATCTCACCCCACTATGAAGCACATGGGCATATAAAACCCTTTTTTATATTTTCCTATAACTGATTCTTTGGTTGTCCTAACTAAATGGTGGCTATTCTATAAGGAGTCTTGGATATGGGTAGATATCTAGTTATAAGTTCAACTGAGAAATGAACAAATCAGTTTGGAATAAGAATAGTAAATTTTTCAGTGAATACATTAGTATAATCCCTCATAATGGGAATTTATTTAAGAATGATTATATCATTTTTCTCAATAATTTGGGATAGATATGCTTTCTCATAAGAAAATAATATCAATTCTGGTATAGAAGATTCCAGGGGAGATTCATCTTCCTACTTACACATGTATATAACTAGTGGATGACTTGGGATGTAAAGAGTAATCTCCCTCTGTCAATAATGATAGTCATTCCATGCCTAAAATGGAATAAAAATACACTAAAGAAAATAAATTTGGATTTTCCAGAAGATTAAATCTGAAACAATTTAATCGGGATGAGTTATATAACTGGGATATAACCATCGCTCCATTTTCAATTCTCATAAAGAGATTAGCACCCATGTTTTGAGGTGGTATTTGAAGAGATCTAAAAAACTTCAAATATATGAAATACTGCGTAGAAATAGAATAGAAGATATATTTATTATTATAGAATAAATAATTATAATTTATATCATCATATAATTTTTGGCATACACTTGATCCTTAGTGATAAAATACGCCCTTACTTGCTACAATATAGGTTATTGTAGATCATTGTCTCTGAAAACCCTTGGATTTGGGCACTAGATTACATAATTATTATGTCACTTGTAGTTGAAAGATCATATTGTCGGGATAGTGTTAAAATTAACCTTATTTTTTTATTGCTCATTGATTATATTCTTTATTTCCCTTTAGAACTAATTATCCCATTTCCCATTTTGCCAACATAAATCATCTTCTGTTTCCCCTTATATTGATTCTAAGATGTTTCTTCCCACACTTTTTATAAGTTGGTTTTTGGGTTTTCTTTCAACCATGGGATTTATCTATTGATATACTGAAAGAAAACTCAATGTTATGTTTTTATATCTAGTCCCACAAGACTATTTAGAGTCACCAATCTTCATGTTTTTTTTGAGTGTACAACATAAAATATATTCATAATTATCAAATTCTCGAATCATAAAGTATTTTTATATACTCAACTTTAACCCACTCAAGTAATTTTTCACCTAAATTTAGATTCTGATAACAAATCCATAGGCATACCATACAATCCTTGTGAATTTTTCCTCATATTCCCCATGAAACTCTTTATCCTTTTTCTTTAGAATGAGGAAATCACTCTCTACTTTAAGATGGACAATTTAATGAAAATATTTATTGGGATATATTTTATTATAGTCTTACCATTTCGTGGAATTAATATCCCATTTGGAATTTATTTTTTTAGTGTATACCAATGATCATCTTATCCCTACATTCTATAAACATCCAACACAACTTTCTCATTCTCTGTGAATTTTAGAATAAAGAATATCTTCTCAATAGATTTAATCCATTATTCAGTGATGATGGGATTAGAAGTTCTACTATAGGTAGGGGTATTTGTTATATAAAATATTCAACTACAACTTGATCCTTCTTTTGCGTATTAGGGAATAAATAATGATCCATATTATTATTAATAAATTAAGTTAGTTGAACTAGTCCTTCCATGAAATTTTTACCTTGTACGTCCATTATATTAGGTATATTATTGGTGGAATCATCACATTTCCTATCACGTTGGTTGTTGGCACAGTTTTTCCTAATTACCAACATTAACTAGAAGAAGAAAAAAATGAGAATACATTAAATAATAAATGTACCCAATGTAAGCATATAAACATGGGAGGAATACCTTATAAATTATAAGTACATCCTAATTTATAAGTTTCTAGGCTTCACACTAGGTGATCTATAGTCATTTATCTATTAGGTTTTATGACCTAACAATTTTTAAAAAGCCTTCATAATGGTTCCTAAAGAATTTGTGAACATTCCAGACATATCTGATGTGAGTTTCAAACTATATTCATAGTAAATAATTTTTTCGTGTACCATGTAATACTATATTTAATCTGAACATGGCTCTATTGGATTTGTTACCACTAGGTACATATGTACAGAACCACATCCACTTTTAATATCCAAAATGAGTTTAATTTCATAGAAACCACTCTCTCTATGCATCACTAACATTCTAGGATATTTGTCTATATTTAGTATCACACTTGGAATTATCCCTAGGGTTCTCACTAATGTTTTATCATCCTAGTTCAAAAGGTTAAGTAATCCTTTCCTCTAATACCATCTTTGGTTACCCAAGCCTTTTAGAAATATTATTACATGCTTCATAAACATAAATATAAATTAACATAACATGAGGATCATAAAGGTCTAGAGTAATTGGAAGATGGGTTCATTAATCCATTAAAGGGAACTTAAACATGGAATATTTATTTTATTCTCCATTGTGAACTCCTAAATCCATTTAAGCTTCTAAAATTTCATGAGATAACCTAGTGAATATGAAAATCATTGTCTTTATTAAACATTAGTTACTGATTTATTAAATAATATATCACATAATACAACCAAGAAGATCTAGAAGTCTAGTTTATTTGGGTAATTAGGTACATTAATTTAAAAATTTAAATGTGTTCTACATTTTAATTATTGAAAACTTCCTCAACATGATCATAATATTCCATCGCACCTAAAATTTTATGGGGTGACCTGGGGACATACATAAGGAAGGGTTGATCTTTAAAGCCCTAAAAAGAGATAAACATGGAATAACATGAATAATGTTTACAGGTTCGATAATAGGCATATCAATAAGTCAAAAAATGTGTGATAATCATAATTATTTTCAATGAGGTATTATATTTCATGATATCATAAAATAAACCTGGGAATGTGAAAAAAAACATTAAAAATGACTCAATAAGAATAAGTCAACATTAACCAAAAGAAAACATAACATAATGTTCATAGGATAACCTTCAGTTCACCATAAATGGAATCTCATTAGATTAATACATTTCCCAATGCATTGGAGAACTATTTGGGCACACCCATCATAATCATATCATGTACATGAATTAGTGTTCCACATAGATCATAAACCTAAGAACATACTTCGTCATATTTAATCCAATGATAGTGGATTGTAGATTGCATACATGTAACTCCCCAATTGAATAAATATAAGTGAATAAATATTAACTCCCTAGATATTAAATGGGCATGAGTATACACTAAACAATTGTTTCAGATAGAAAATCGTAGTGAAATTTTAGCAGCATAACAGGGGCACACGAATGTTCATGTGAGGGATTATTGAGAGTGAATAGGGTATATCCGCATTTTCAAATCATACAATTCATAATTATGATATTAAATAACATATAAAATCATAATTAGTTTAATATAAAATACATAATATAATTAGTATTCATGAATAAATAAGATAAGGAGAGGATCCCTTACTAAATTTTGGCATAGTAACGGCTTAGGTAAAAACAATAATGATACGGGTAAATGATCTATCATTATTAGTAAATAAATTGGAAAATAGAAGGATACAAAATAAAAAATTTATATTCAAAAGGTTAAACATAATGAAGTTTCTTGATTTGAATAGAATATGGAAAGGTCCCTCACTTACAGTGTAGAAAATTGTAGTACAATTTCTATAGCTCAACGGGTGTACATAGAGATTTGTGGGAGGGATTAATTAGATTAAAAGGGGAATATAATCACATGGAAATAAAAATTGAAGTAATAGGGATGTAAAAAAAATTAAAAAATGGAAAAATGGAAATTAATTGTAACACCCCAAGCTTCTATGGTACGCTTCTCTTTGAATAATGCGATAGCGTGTGTCGTACGCAACATTGAGTTCTAACACACCACAACTAATCAAACTAGCCGTTATGAATAGTAATACCTACTTTTTGAAATTGTATATATTTTATATTTCAAAATGGACTTCATTTTTGGATTTGGAATATCGAAATTAGCCTAAGGTGAAATTTTGGTACTTTTCTGATAACTTTAATATTTTGATGAATAGTGAAAATTACAAAATTTTAACTAAAAACAACTTTTTTAATTGAAATAATTTATATTGATAAATTATAGATTTGAGTGGTTTTAAAGTATATTCAGAATATATTTTTACCATTTAATTCAATATTGGTCATTGGACATAATTTTACAATTAAACCATACATAAACAAGTGTCAATCTTTTGATAGTTATTATCTCTTAAAAACATGCTTTTTGTTTTAACAACGGGAATTAATTTTAAATTAATTTATTCCACTTATGTGTGTTGAATTTGGAAAAATGGATTCCATATTTGGAATCAGGATGTTCAAATTGTGTAAATATGTAACTTTTATTTTTAGACATTTTGAGTAATTACTTTGGTAAATATTTTATTTACCATGGTTAAAGGGTAAATCCGGTAAATAAGGGTTAAAAAATAATATTATAATACAACTAAATTACCCTAAAACAAGTCCTAGACTCATTGGTTGGTACATGTTCGACCATAGGCATCTTTGGGTCGATTCTGGGACCCCATGGAGCCACTTGTAGGTGCTAGGGACACTTAATTATAATTAAGTTAAAATGAATACAAAAATGATACAAGCATATATCTTTTACCAAAATAATTTTTACATATGGTTATATATGTTGTATGTTCGACTATAAATATTCATTAGAAAGCTAAAATGAGTTCCTACATAATTATATTTTATTTATAATTTTTATAGATTACATAAGTTAATTTATTTATGACACAATGATGATATAGTAATTACCATAATAGTGAAAATTTAAACTAATTCATATTATAAATACCCAAATAAATATAATTTGATACTTTTAATGAATTAAAATAATTTAATAGGATAATATTACATATTAGGATTTATTTAATTAACTTTGTTCGAAGTAATCATTCTGTTATGAGTTTCCCATAAATCAACTATTGAATAGTCTCAAAATTGACAAAAAAGAGTTTTGAAAACAAATATTATATAATTAATTGATATTAAATTCCTAAAAATCAAAGGTTCTGCCAAGATACTTATCTCATAATATGTGCACAATTAATGGACCACTAAGGGGTCGATTGGATGTATATAGTATGTTTATTAACCATATAGTATAAAATACAAAGAGACATTGTAAAAGTGAAACTAATTAACTTAGAGTTAATACTTAAAGATAAGGTTAATATAAGTACCCAAACCTGTCTAAATTATATTGGTTGAATGGTTTTCGAACCCTCCCTACCTTACCATTTAAATAATCCACTTTGGAACCATTATAAACTGAATATGAGTTTATTATAAATTAATATTTCTAGCTTTTCCAAAGGTACCCCACACCCCTCTTATAAAAGGGAACTCCTCCTTCTCATTTATTCACACATTAAAAGCCTTTTGGTTCGGCCAAACTCTGCCCAAATACTCTCCGAACATCTCTCAATACAACCTAGAGTCCTTATTTTGATCAGAAAGCCAACTTACGGAGCCCTTTTGATCAAATCAAAATGAAGAACCCGAAGAAGAGGTAATTATTTCACCACCCTTTTCCAAGTTCCTTTCTTCTTCCACTTCTTCTTCCTTTGTTGTTACCATTCTAAAATAATAACTCCAGTATCATATATATACTGTGATGTTATTATAAATATGGTACAACCATATTCAGTATTCTATCCACCCTTTGAATAACATGTCACCATACGTGCGTACGTACGGCTTACCGTCTCCACGTCGTGGTGTAATTGTTATTCAATATATTATTATTTGGATGGATATAATAATGATCTGTAACTCATGTAAATAATAAATATAACATGTTAATGATTATGTATATATGATATACCATCCATTTATATATTATTTTAATATCAAAATAATGATATTGTCGCTCGTGCGTACGTACGGACTATCGTCTCCACGAACGCGATGAGATTCATTCTCCATCGTATCCATTCAAGTATAATTATCATTTGATGATTTAGAAATGATGTTTAAAAACATGATATCATTCTGGATATGAATAATATACAACCTATCCATTACAAACATGTCTTACGTAACAAAACATATAAAATAAAATGAGTAAATTAACACCCGAAACAACGATAATACTAAGATATTATTATCAAATCAATGTTAAATTATCATAAATGATATCATTATTGTACAATTTAATAACAATTATTTCACCATTATACAGGAGGATAACCTACCCCATCCAAGGAAAAGTACAAGGTAAGGGTTTATTTCACAATCTCTTCATTATCCGAGGTTGTTTATACGTAATAATCTACTGGGATTTCATTATCATCCACATCCATGTTTCTTCGAAATATATTTCAAAAAGATTTTACTATTTAAAATAATATGGGTTAATATCATTTATAACATTGTTTGACTTTTTATAAGAGGTTTATAAAGGAATCTTTCCATCATTTTCCAAACAAGGTGCTTTTAACCTTTTCGATAGAATTAAGGTAAGAATGTTTTTTTAACTTATACGGTGGGTGCGGTTATTTTCCGCCATTATAAAATCGTCGAAGCTTCCCTTACAAGCTTATAAGAATATTTTGAAATAAAATGTTTTATTTTATAAATATATGACTCTTAAATTATTTCAAAAAAAATAGAAAGAGATATTTCTCTAAAAAGAGTTTTGATTTCATCTATGTCAACATCCTTTGATGGATTTTATGCTTATTTCAAGTTGATTTATTATGATACAAAACATATATATTGTATTGACGGTTTTTTGATATGTTTGACTGTGGATGTGCTATTTTTATACCATTCATCGTTTATGGTGAAAGTATTGACATTTCGTATGCTAGTTTTAATACGAATGTTTATGTTATGTTCAAACCTTTTCATATGGGAATGTATTGGACTTAATATGTGACGGGTGGAGCCCACTATAGCTCCTCGATGCATCGGTAGGTCACATGAGACAAACTAGTGTCTTGGCACAAGGCCTTGGCAAAATCTTATTTGTAGTCTTGGCACGAGGCCTTGGCTATGTGGTTATGATAGTCTGGCATTATGCATTCCATCATTATGAAAGTGGTTATTGATATTGCATGTGATTATTCGATTAGTAGAATATCCATGTGAATAAGTAAATGGCATTATTTCATTTAATTTTTTCCATACTATGTTGAAGTTCAAGTTTAAAAGGATTTTGTTTTAGTTATACATTACCTTAAATGTTTATTCTTATTTACGAAAGTTTTCGCTATATTTTTATCCTTACTAGGCATTTGAGCTCACCCCTTTTCTATGTTTTATTTTTTCCAGGAAGTGAAGAAGTAAATTATGAATGACCTGCCGGGATATTATGAGGGGATAATACTGTGGATTATGGATACAATATTTTGTTGTAGTAGTTTTTCACTTCATGATGTAATGTAAAACATTATGAATTTATCTAGTCTTTCCAAGGCTACTAAACCAATCGGTCTTTAGAGATTTTATCTTTCTTGTGATCATGCCAATGTTATGTAATAATGCACCGACTCTGGGTAACTGGGGTCGGGGCGTTATAGTTGGTATCAGAGGGAGGTTTAGTACAAACCTTGGAAGCTAGATTTAGATAAACTCTGATTAGAGAACATAGACCTAAGATGAACTTTGAGGATTAGTATAGAAGAACTTCCTAGAATTTTGGTATTGTAGAGATTTTGTGAGTTTTCCGAGCAATACATCCCTGTCTGGATACGAGCAGGTAGAGGCAGCTCTGGCACAGATGTACCTAGGGGTAAAACCCGAAAACACCGCTTTGAGCTAGACTCGAACGAGAACTAGTGCACGACAACGGGCCTTGCTGCACTCTTGGTTACGACACTCCTAGGGGATATGCTTAGGATAACTCTCATTCTCTTTACAAATCGTTATGAAGGGTTTATGAGTATATAATTCCTCAAAGAAAACATTCTTATGATTATGGATTATATCCATAAATATTTCAATTTATGTTAAGTGTTTTATAAGTATGGGATTATGTATTTTGATTCACAAACTGATCTAGTTTATGCCATTGTTTCGAAATGGCACCTAGTAGAAGAAATGGAAACTGTATCAATGCACGCGCTCCATGTAGGGATTTCCCCCCTATTCAAGATAATTATAATGGAGCTGGTGATGCAACTGGTGTCGATCAGCCAATCACCATACTGGGACAACTCACTCAGGTTATGAATAATAACCTTACCCGTATGGAGCACCCTGATCCGCAGCGTGGAGGGTAAATGTTAGATTGATTCATGAGGCAACAACCACCAACATTCAATGGGAGTAAAAATTCCTTAGTAGATCAGCAATGGATATTTTCCCTAGAGAAAATATTTCAGGCTTTGGGGAGTAGTGAAATGAAAAAAGTTATCATGGCAGTTTACCGCCTCACTGGAGATGCTGATCAATGGTGGTCATTGATTCAAAATACGAAGGAAGATGATTAAGTATAAAATATGGAATGGAGGGAGTTCAAAGATCTATTTTTTGAAAAATACTATCCTTGCGACCACTGAGAAGATATGGAAAGGAAGTTTCTGAGTCTGAGACAAAAGGAGGATGAGAATGTATCCAAGTATGAGGCTAAAATTACAAGGTTAGCAAGGTATGCTGGAGATTATATACGTAATCCAAGAAGTAAGATTGATCGTTTCTTTGATGGGTTAAAACCATTTCTCCATCGAGAATTAGTCTCACAATCCTTTTCATCGTACGAAGACATTGTCTCATGTGCTATCAAGACCGAAAAGGAATTCTCTTAGTCTTATGACTTTAAAGAAAAGCAAGAGATGAAGAGACCTGCTGATCAATCTGCTAATTGAAATAAGGGGAATAAGGGAAAGGTTGAATATCCATCCTGTGGTAAATGTGGGAAAGAACACCCCGGTACTTTCTTGAAGGGAATGGGAGTCTGTTACAAGTGTGGTGAAAAAGGCCACCAAGAACGTGATTGCAAGGGGAAGAAGGAGGCTACCAATGTTCAGTGCTACAATTGCAGGGAGATGGGGAATTATGCAAATGAATGTCCTAAGTGTCATGAGAACATACCGCAGAAAAGGCCAAGGGATCAAGGACAAGCTTATGCTATCACTACTGCTGAGGTAGAAGCTCCAAAAAACGTGGTGGCAGGTAATTTAATGGTTTCCTCAAGTTTAGAAAATGCATTATTTGATTCTGGATCATCGCATTGTTTCATATCTTCCCAGTTTTTTAAGAAAATTAGATATTTACAATTTGATTTAACAAGGGAGTTGTCAGTTAAACCTCCTAAGGGAAGTATCATTGCAACAAAGTTTTGTGAATCAGTCCCCATTAGAGCACATAAAAGTTCTTTATCTGCTGATCTCGTCGTCATACTTATGATTGAGTTTGATATAATCCTCGCTATGGACTAGATTTCGGACTATGATGCAAAGATTTATTATAAGAAGAAAGAGGTTACGATTACTGATGATGATGATAAGGAACACCTTATCTTTAGAGAAGAATCTTCACCACCTAATTCTTATTTAGATCCACCCCCAGTAGCTCAACTAAATTCAATTATTGGGGAGGAAGAGAATGAAATAACTGTGGGTGAGGAAAGGAATGTTCAAATAAAGGATATACCTGTTGTGAAAGAATTTGTAGATGTATTTCTGGAAGATTTACCTGGAAATCCTCCATAATGAGAAGTTGAGTTTTCCATTGATTTAATTCCTGGATCAATCCCTATATCGAAGACCCCTTATAGAATGGAAACTATAGAATTAGTTGAACTAAAGAAACAACTAGAGGAATTGAGTAATAAGGTATTTATTCGCCCTAGTATTTCTCCATGGGGAGACCATGTTCTTTTGTTAAAAAGAAAGACGGATCTATGAGGTTATGTATTGACTACAGGGAGATCAATGCTATAATAATAAAGAACAAGTGTCCCCTACCACGCATTGATGATTTATTTTACCAACTGCATGGAGTTCAATACTTTTCAAAGATTGACCTTCGATCTGGATACCATCAGTTGTGTGTGAAGAAGGAAGACATTCCGAAGACAGCATTTCGAACCAGGTATGGGAATTACGAGTTTACTGTAATTCCTTTTGGATTGACTAATGCACCCTCTGTATTCATATATTTGATGAATAGAGTTTTCAAAGAGTACCTCAATGAATTTGTGGTGGTATTTATTGATGATATCTTAGTATACTCCAAAAGCTACGAAGATCATGAAAATCACTTGCGCATTATCTTGAAGACTCTGAGAAGGCATGAATTATATGGGAAGTTTAGCAAGTGTGAATTCTGGCTTCAGGAGATTTATTTTCTTGGCCATATTGTCTCTAAAGATGGAATCTTTGTTGATCCTTCTAAGACCAAGGCAATCCAAGAATGGCCAGCAACTATGAGTATAACTGAGGTAGTAGTTTTATTGGTTTGGCAGGTTATTATCGACATTTTGTCCAGAATTTTGCCCGATTGGCTAACCCATTAATGAAGATCACACGTAAAGGGGTTAAATTTGTTTGGACAAAAGAGTGTGAAGAATGTTTCAATGAACTGAAGAGAAGATTAGTCAATTCTCTTATATTGACTCTACCATCGGAGAATGATGGGTTCGTTATTTATAGTGATGCATCGAATAAAGGACTTGGTTGTGTCCTTATGCAGAATGATAGAGTTATTGCCTATGCATCACGACAGTTGACAATTCATGAACAAAACTATCCTACTCATGATCCCGAGTTAGCAGTTGTGATCTTTGCTTTGAAGATATGGAGGCACTACCTCTATGGTGAAAAATGTGAGATTTATACTGATCACAAGAGTTTGAAGTATATTTTCTCACAAAAAGAACTCAACATGAGGAAAAAAGAGATGTCTTGAATTTCTCAAGGATTATGATTGTACGATACACTACCACCCGGGGAAGGCAAACAAGGTGGAAGATGCTCTGAGCAGAAAAGATCATGGAGTTTTGAAAAATATGAGAATTGAAAGGGATCCAATTTTCATGGATCTAGTGAATATGGACATGGGAATAACCAGGGAAGGATAAACATCAATGCTTTTTCAAATGGTTACCAAACCATCTTTACTAGAAAGGATTAAGAGTTCTCAGACCGATGAAGAAGAATTTTAAAAGAAGATTAAAGTTGTGAATGATGGGAGACTGAGAGACTTTTTGTATGAAGATGGAATTTTGAAATTCGGGAAGAGACTTTGTGTTCCCAATATACCTGATCTAAAAAGGGAATTTCTGGATGATGCTCATAGTTCTAATTTCTTTATACACCCTGGGAGCACCAAAATGTATAGATATTTGAATGCACATTTTTGGTGGGACAATATGAAGAGGGAGATTGCTGATTTTGTGTCAAGATGTATGGTTTGTCAACAAGTGAAAGCTGGAAGGCAACATCCTGGAGGAGTCATGCAACCTCTTCCCATACCGGAGTGTAAATGGGACAATATTACGATGGACTTTGTCATGGGACTACCAAAGACTCCTAGAAGGAATGATGAAATATGGGTTATTGTTGATCGTCTTACCAAGTCAGCACATTTTCTTTCTATAAGAGAATATCTACCACTAGAACGTCTAGCAAGGCTATATATTAATGAAGTTGTGATACTTCATGGACTACACCTATCGATTGTTTCGGATCGTGATCCCTGTTTTACTTCAAGATTCTGGAAGAGTGTTCAGAAATCCCTGGATACTGAACTTCATTTGAGCACTACCTACCACCCTCAGACAGATGGACAATCAGAACGGACTATTCAACCCTTAGAAGACATGTTTAGATCCTTCTCACTTGACTTTCAGGGTATGTGGGATCAGTATTTACCTCTGGTAGAATTTTCCTATAATAATAGATTCCATTCGAGTATTCAGATGGCACCATATTAAGCGTTATACGGAAAGAGATGTCGCACACCAACCTGTTGGGATGACATTGGTGAAAGAAAACTTGTAGTTCTAGAACTGGTGGAGGAAATGATGGAAAAGGTGAAGGTAATCCAAAATCACATCAAAGCAGCTCAAAGTAGGTAGAAGAGCTATGCCGATAATCGAAGGAAGGATTTAGAATTTCAAGTCGGTGATCATGTTTTCTTGAAGGTATCTCCATGGAAGGGAGTCATATGTTTTGGTAATAAAGGTAAATTGAGTCCCAGGTACATCATACCTTTCAAAATTCCAGAACGAATTCGGGTTGTAGCTTACCGATTGGCAATGCCGCCAAGTCTCTCCAAAGTTCATGATGTGTTCCACATATCTCTGTTAAGTAAATACATGCCTAACCCAACGCATGTACTCACCTATGAGGAGTTAGAACTAGAACCTGATCTATCTTATTGCGAAGAGCTCGTCAGGATTCTTGATACGATAGAACAAATACTGAGAAACCGGACGACACGTCTGGTAAAAGTTTTGTGGAGAAACCATAAGATGGAAGAGGCAACGTGGGAACCTGAGGAACATATGATGAAGAACCACCCAAGTCTTTTCATGTGATAAGTAATATAGAAATTTGGAGGACGAAAGTATTTGAAGGAGGGGAGAATGTAACACCCCAAGCTTCTACGGTACGCTTCTATTTGAATAATGTGATAGCGTGTGTTGTACGCAACATTGAGTTCTAACACACCACAACTAATCAAACTAGCCATTATGAATAGTAATACCTACTTTTTGAAATTATATATATTTTATATTTCAAAATGGACTTTATTTTTTGATTCGGAATATCGAAATTAGCCTACGGTGAAATTTTGGTACTTTTCGGATAACTTTAATATTTTGATGAATAGTGAAAATTACTAAATTTTAATTAAAAACAACTTTTTAATCGAAATAATTTATATTGATAAATTATGAATTTGAGTGTTTTTAAAGTATATTCAGAATATATTTTTACCATTTAATTCAATGTTGTTCATTGGACATAATTTTACAATTAAACCGGACATAAACAAGTGTCAATCTTTTTATAGTTATTATCTCTTAAAAACACGCTTTTTGTTTTAACAACGGGAATTAATTTTAAATTAATTTCTGCCACTTATATGTGTTGAATTTGGAAAAATGGATTCCATATTTGGAATCAGGATGTTCAAATTGTGTAAAAAGGTAACTTTTATTTTTAGACATTTTGAATAATTACTTCGGTAAATATTTTATTTACCATGGTTAAAGGGTAAATCTGGTAAATAAGGGTTAAAAATAATATTATAATAAAACTAAATTACCATAAAACGTGTCCTAGAATCATTGGTTGATACATGATCGACCATAGGCATCTTTTGGTCGATTTTGGGACCCCATGGAGCCACTTGTAGGTGATAGGGACACTTAATTATAATTAAGTTAAAATGAATACAAAAATGACACAAGCATATATCTTCTACCAAAACAATTTTTACATAGGGTTATATAGGTTGGATTTTCGACTATAAATATTCATTAGAAATATAAAACGATTTCCTACATAAGGATAGTTTATTTATAATTTTTAGAGATTACATAAGTTAATTTATTTATGACACAATGATGATGCAGTAATTAACATAATAATGAAAATTTAAAATAAATGATATTATAAATACCCAAATAAAGATAATTTGAGCTTTTTAATGAATGAAAATAATTTTATAGGATAATAGGACATATTATGATTGATTTAATTAACTTTTTTTGGAGTAATAATTATGTTATGAGTTTCCCAAAAATCAACTATTGAATAGTGTCAAAATTGACATAAAAGAGTTTTAAAACAAATATTATATTATTATTTGATATTAAATTCCTAAAAATATAAAGTTAGACCAAGAGACTTATCTCACAATAGGTGTACCATTAATGGACCACATGGGGGTCTCTTAAATGTATATAGTAAGTTTATTAACCATATAATATAAAAATACAAAGAGACATTGTAAAAGTGAAACTAATTAACTTAGAGTTAATACTTAAAGATAAGGTTAATATAAGTACCCAAACCTGTATAAATTCTATTGGTTGAGTGGTTTTCGACCCATACCCACATTAAAATTTAAATAATCCACTTTGGAACCATTATAAACCGAATATGAATTTATTATAAATTAATATTTCTAGATTTTCCAAAGGTGCCCCTCACACATCTTATAAAAGGGAACTCCTCCTTCTCAATTATTCACACCTTCAAAGCATTTTGGTTCGGTCAAACTCTACCCAAATACTCTCCAAACATCCCTCACTACAACCTAGAGGCATTAGTTTGATCATAAAGCCAACCTAAGGAGCTTCTTTGATCAAATCAAAAGGAAGAACCCGAAGAAGAGGTAATGATTTCACCACCATTTTCCAAGTTCCTTTCTTCTTCCACTTCTTCTTCCTTTGTTGTTACCATTCTAAAATAATAACTCCGGTATCATATATATACTGTGATGTTATTATAAATATGGTACAACCATATTCAGTATTCTATCCACCCTTTGAATAACATGTCACCATACGTGCGTACGTACGGCTTACCGTCTCCACGTCGGGTAATTATTATTCAATATATTATTATTTGGATGGGTATGATAATGATGTGTAACTCATGTAAATAATAAATATAACATGTTAATGATTCTTTATATATGATATACCATCCATTTATATATTATTTTAATATCAAAATAATGATATTGTCGCTCGTGCGTACGTACGGACTACCGTCTCCACAAACGCGATGAGATTCATTCTCCATCGTATCCATTCATGTATAATTATCATTTTATGATTTAAAAATGATTTTTAAGGACTTGATATCATTATGGATATGAATAATATACAACCTATCCATTAAAAACATGGATTACATAACAAAACATAGAAAAGAAAACGAGTAAGTTAACACCCGAAACAACGATAATACTAAGATATTATTAACAAATCAATGTTAAAAGATCATATATGATATCATTCTTATATAATTTAATAACAATTATTTCACCATTATGCAGGAGGTTAACCTACCCCAACCAAGGAAAAGTACAAGGTAAGGGTTTATTTCACAATCTCTTCATTATCCGAGGTTGTTTATACTTAATAATCTACTGGGATTTCTTTATCATCCACATCCATGTTTCTTAGAAATGTATTTCAAAAAGATTTTACTATTAAAATAATATGGGTTAATATCATTTATAACCTTGTTTGACTTTTTATAAGAGTTTTATAAAGAAATATTTCTGTCGTTTTCCAAACAAGGTGCTTTTAACCTTTTTGACAGAATTAAGGTAAGAATGTTTTTTAACTTATACGGCAGGTGCGGTTATTTTCCGCTGTTATAAAATCGTCGAAGCTTCCCTTACAAGATTATAAGAATATTTTGAAAGAAAATGTTTTATTTTATAAATTTATTACTCTTAAATTATTTCAAAAAAAATAGAAAGAGATATTTCTCTAAAAGGAGTTTTGATTTCATCTATGTCAATATCCTTTGATGGATTTTACGCTTATTTGAAGTTGATTTATTATGATACAAAACTTCTATATTGTATTGAAGGTTTTGTGATATGTTTGACTGTGGATGTGCTATTTTTATACCACTCATGGTTTATGGTGAAATTATTGACATTTCGTATCCTAGTTTTAATACGAATGTTTATGTTATGTTTAAACCTTTTCATATGGGAATGCATTGGACTTAATATGTGATGGGTGGAGCCCGCTATAGCTCCTCGATGCATTGGTAGGTCTCATGAGACAAACTAGTGTCTTGGCACAAGGACTTGGAAAAATCTTATTTGTAGTCTTGGCACGAGGCTTTGGTTATGTGGTTATGATAGTCTGCCATTATGCATTCCATCATTATGAAAGTGGTTATTGATATTGCATGTGATTATTCGATTAGTAGAATATCCATGTGAATAAGTAAATGACATTATTTCATTTTATTTTTTCCATACTATGTTGAATTTCAAGTTTAAAAGGCTTTTGTTTTAGTTATACATTTCCTTAAATGTTTATTCTTATTTATGAAAGTTTCCTCTATATTGTTATCCTTACTGGGAATTTGAGCTCACCCCTTTTCTATGTTTTATTTTTCCCAGGAAGTGAAGAAGTAAATTATGAATGACCTGTAGGGATATTATGAGTGGATAATAGTGTGGATTATGGATACAATATGTTGTTGTTGTAGTTTTTCACTTCATGATGTAATGTAAAACTTTATGAATATATCTAGTGTTTCCAAGGATACAAAACCAATCGGTCTTTCGAGATTTGATATTTCTTGTGATCATTCCAATGTTATGTAATAATGCACCGACTCTGGGTAACTGGGGTCAGGGCGTTACATTAATAAGCATAAAATAAAATACTTGCTTTAATAAAAAGAAGAGTGGGAGATCCCTTACATTGAGATGGTGGCTCCAAAAGTTTGGGAGGAGATTCTTGAGAGCATGGAAGAGCATTGAGATGACTCTATAGAGGGTAGGGTAGAGTAATTATTTTATCTAGGGTTTTTTAAAAAATATTTATTGGATATTGGGTTGGTTTATATTGGAAAATAGAGGGGAGTTCTTTATCATTTCCCAAGACTAGCTTTTAGACTCTATATAATAAATTAATTAAAACCACAGACCATAGCATGGGTTTTTCCAATGGTTTCTAAATTTTTTTGGTTTTAATTATTTCATTATTCCAAGGGATAAACTTATTAAAATATTACTCTTGGTGATGTGGAATTGAGTTATGTTCTTAAATAAATAATTTTAAAACCTTAAAATATAATATAGGCTTTGAAGGATTCATAGAGGCATTATAAAATTAATTAAATATTCTAAAAAACAAATTAATTTAAATAGGAAACTTATATTTTGTAATTTATAACTTTTATATAATTTATTACATCACTTTAAGATCATCATGATGTCATAATACAATCCATATATTTATATCATATTTAATTTTTACCTGAAAATTTAATTGTCTTGTAAAATTATGAAAAATTACCTATTAGGAAATTTCAACATTCTAATTCTCAAAATAATATTTATTTTATCCAAATAATTTTCTAAATATTTCCATTTTTACTTTTAAAATAATAATCGATATTTATTATTAAATGCATGGTTTTTTGACAATAACAGTTTTCCATCCATTATTAAATTTAATTTTGACTTCATTAAATTATATTATCAACTATAATTAATAAATATTTTTTAATAGTAATATTTTATTAAAATAAAATTTATTACAAAAAATCATTAATTCTTCAAAAGGAATGTCTTAATTGAAATTAAATATTATCAAAAAATATAATTTTTTTATCAAATATAAATAATTTATAAATAAACAATAAGAAGAAGAAAGTATAACCATTATTATATTGAAAATACATTATAAATATTCACAATATTTTGTTCTTGATACATATCCCTTTATTACGTTGGAAAATACATTAAGGGTAAGGTGTGCGATAGTGTGATTATCATGGAGTGGTTTGGCATAATTGGTATGGGCCATGATCTCTATGATCTTGACCTTGTCTCGTAAATGGTTTCACTCATGATTTAGTTATAGGATATAAACTAGGGACTAGGTAAAATAATCAAACAATGTTATCTCCCTTTGAAGCTCCAATAAATGGACTTCATAGGCTATGATCCTACTGGTTGAGGCCTTCACTTCCTTTGTCTATGTCAATTGGATTTATCAAAACCTTTATAATAACCATATAATAACTATATACTGGCTATATTATCAATTTTTATGATTCTTAATGGTCTTTTAAATCCGATTGAATATAATAAAACCAAAAAAATGAATTTGTTTTATATAACCATAATACATAATAGTGAATTTAAATCAACCACAAAGGGAATTTTTTTTATAAATTTTTTTTCATTATAGTCTTCCTCCCTTGGGAAATTTCACCCTCAAAATTTTCATTTCACACACTAAAACTGATAAGGGTGACACTATTTCATCACCTACTTTTGTTCCCATGCTTCTTCTTTAATCTTATGCTTTCTCTATTTCACTTTTACAAGATGAATTGTCTTATTTCATAGAAAATTGTCATTACAATCTAAGATATTCATCAGCTAATCCTCATATGAGAGATAATTTTCCAATGGTTCCATCTCAATATTCATCATATGTTTTGGGTATGGTATGTACTTATTCAAGAGGGATACTGGGAAGACATCATGTACTTGAGATAGGTTAGGTGGTAGTGTTGGCTGATAGGCCACCACTCTGATGCAACCAATGATCCTAAAGAGGCAGATGTATCTTAGACTAATATTTTATTTCCTCCCAAATCCAGTTAATTTCTTCCGTATATATATTTGGAGGAATACCTTATCTACATCCTCAAACTCTTTGTCTCATTGATGATTATAAGCATAGCTCTTATTTTGACTCTAAACAACTCCGGTGTGCTACTAAATGGTTTTTAAATTTTCTACCATTTCCTCCTAAATTTTAGGACCTAGTAGTTTACGTTCCCTAACATCATCCCAGTATGTAGGTTTTCTACACCTCCTACCCTAATGGGCTTCCTAGGGAGTCATTTGGATGCTTTAGTGGAAACTATTTTTGAATAAGAACTCGGTAAAAGGAAGATGTTGATCTCTTCTTTATTTTAAGTAAATAAATCATGCTACCAACATGTACTCTAAAGTCTAGATATTCCACTCATAATAGCCATCAATTGGAGGGTGAAAAGTTATACTGAATTTTAACAAACTATTTAGATCATGTTGGTGACTCTTTTATAATAGGGAGGTAAATTTGGGATCTTGATCAGATACAATATATTGTGGTGCTCCATGAAGCCTCAGCACTTCACTAATGTATATCCATGTTAGTTGATCGATTGAGAAGCCCTCTTGGATTGAAAACAAGTGAGAATACTTTATAAGATGATCTATTGCAACCCATATATCATTATTTACTCTTGATTCCTTCGTAAGACCAGTGAAAAAGTTCATGGTTATGTTCATTCATATCCATATAGGTATGGGTAATTATTTCATCATCCCCTAATATTTTTTCCTTTCATCCTTCACTTGCTAATATACAAGATACCTTCATGTATATTCTGTAATATCCTTCTTAATATTGACCCACAAATAGTTCTGTTGGAGATCTCAATACATCTTTATGCTCTATGAATGGATTTAGAAGATCAATATATGTGCATCATCCAACAAATACTTCTTTAAATTGAGATTTTAGGGTACACACAGTACTGAACCAGACATAAAACTCCATATTTATTAATTTTGAACTGTGAGGATTTCCATTTTCGTTTGGCTTCCACCTTCTTATGAATTTCCCCATTGTCTATTTGATAATATTTTATCTTATCGTTAAGGGATTATTGGTAAATACTTATTTAAAGGAATCATTGTGTTCCCTCTTTTAGGAATCCCATTTTCATTTTTTTCAAGTCTAAGAAGATTGGATCCTTCTCAATTCTCATCAATGAAATTTTTTTTGGTTCTTTTATAGTTATAGTAACTATTAGTTTATTAAAATTCCTAGGATTTTACTGGATTGAGAAATCATAGTCCTTATGTATCTCTAACCATCGTAGTTGGTTAATATTCACCTCTTTATATGTGAATATATACTTGAGTAACTTATGATCTGTATATACTTCACACTTCTCTCCAATGAGATAATTATACCATATTTTCAACATGAAGTTTCATACATATAACTCCAGATAATGTGTTAGGTTGTTTTTTCATGAACATTCTAGTTTCCATAAACCATAGTCTATAACGTTTTTATTCTTTATTAACACACATCCAAATACCTTCCTCGAAGAATCATTGTATACCATGAAAATTTACCCATTTATGGGTAGTGTGAGTATAGGTGCAATGATATTCCACATTTTTAACTCCTTGAATCTCTCTTAACATTAATTATTCCAAAAAAAACTTGAAACCCTTTGGAGTTAGTTTGGTTAATGTTTTTGACAATCATAAGAAATTTCTAGAAATCGATGATAGTACCCAACTAATCAAAGGAAATTATATAATGACTTCATAAATGTTAGCTCTGACCATACTTAAATTCCTTCTAACATTAAAGGTTTCATAGATATCCCATTAATTGTGATAATAATCCAAATTAATGAGACTTCCTTCAATTGTAACTTGTAGTTTTTTTACTTTTTATAAAGATTCTCATTTCATAAGGTCTTTATCATAGTTCTCAGTTTCTTCTTATGCTCATCAATTATTTTGGAGTATATTAGAATATCATCTATAAAGGCTACTGCAATTTTTTGAGGTAATGTCTAAAAAAACTATTAATCATGTTTATAAATATTATCACATAATTAAAGACTCTTAATTTAATTATTATGAGCTCATAGTGCTCGTACCTTGTACAGAAAGCAGTCTTAGGGATCTCTCCCTCCACCCTTACTTGATAATACCCCTACTAAAGATCCCCCTTGGAGAAATATTGACATCCAAATAGATGATCAAAAAATCCACCAATCCTTGCAAGTAGATACTGGTTCATTATCATGATATTTTTTATCTCATAATAATCAATAAAATAGTGCAATGACGCATATCTGTTTCTGATGAAGAGAACGGGTGCACCCCATGGTGAAGAACTTGGTTGTAAGAACCCTTAATCTAGATTATCATGTAATTATCTCTTCATATACTCAAGTTCTATAACATCCATTAAATATAGTGTCTTAGATAATGGAAACACCCTTGGTATAATATTGATTGAATATTCAACCACTCCACTAGGAGAAAGACTAGAAAATTATTTAGAAAACACATCAGTGTATTACCTCAAAATGGGCATGTCCTCAAGGATGATATTTTCTTTAGAATCCAATATTTTAGCTATATATTCTTTCTCATAGGAAAATAATATCCAAGATTGAGATGTTAGTGCTAAAGAAGATACATCCTCCTCATAGAAGTTGAATAGAATCAGAGGATGATTCTTAATATGAATAGTTATTTACTTCTCATAGAAATTTAAGTTTTCATTATATAAGGAAATCCAATCCATGCCAAAAATTATAGAAAATTCCAATAAAGGTAGTATCATTAGTTTCACTGTGAAATTCAGACCAAAATTTTTGATAGGTAAGTAGTTACATACTTCAGATACAATAATTTCCCCTTTTCAATTTTTATTGATAGATCTACATCCATGATTTTTGGAAGCCTTTAAACAGTTTACTAATAATTTTTTATATGAAGGAATGTGTACATCCAAAATCAAAATGTATGTACATTATTCATGAATGAATAACTAGTGTAAATGTCACCAGTTCATTATCGGTATCCACTTTAGTGGTTTTGGTGGAATATTCTAACCCGTACTACCTTTGAGGTTTTTGGAATTGATTGTATATAAAAAACATTATCTTACGGTAGTGGTTTCTGATTGTTTCCTTCTTCATTTTAGTTGAAATATTTTATAATAGGAGGAGGGTATACTAGAGAATTATTTTCTTCCATTTCATTGGTGGGTTTCTCCAATAATAAATTTCTATCTAGGTTCCCTTCCATTCCAAATATAAATAATTTATTCATCCCCCTTAAGAAATTTCTGGGGTGATTCTTTCCACACTTTGGACAAGTTATATATTGAAATTCATTACCAAAATTATATTTCTCTATTTAACCACAAAAATTAAACTCCACATTCCCATTATTATCCCAGTGAGACCCCTTTTATTCTATGATCTCCATTTTGACTATGAGGGAACACCAAAAAATTTCCTCATAGCTATCAAAGTGTCAAATCTACAAGGATTTTCATAGACTCGATTTTATCTCACCAAAGTAGCAGTCAACTTTGTATTTTGGGGTAATGATAAAGCTAAAGACATGTCATGCATATCTTGTAATGTTTTATTTGTACACCCTGATGGATTCATCAACTTTTTTCTTGAGTGAAATGAAATATATTTTCATTTTAATTATAAGAGTTTAAGTAAAATATTTTTTAAAAAATGTTATCCAAAACTCCATCCATCCCATCTCTTTGTTATCTTACTCAATATTTTTATTATTGATCAATTTCCACCACTAATAAGATTATTACTCTATACGATAAAGAGCTAGTATAATATCATTTCTCTCAAAATGTTCTAGGGTGGATAAGATATTCTCAATAGAGTTGATCTATTGTTCTATGATTAAGTGGTCAGATGATCCATTGAAAGTTGGAAGCCTTTGTCACATAAAGGTCTCAATTGCAGATTGTTCATTATTACGGGTTTTTTGGTGTTCCTCCTAATTCATGTTTTTATGCAGAAACTGAGTGAAATAATATAGTATCATCACAAATTACATGATTCCAACTCCCATTGGGTTGGGAATATCATTAGGTAAGTCATCATATTTTCCTTCACATTGGTTGTTTACTCAGTTCCTCTTATTTTTGGACATTGTCTAGAATAATGGGAAAAATTGGGTTGAATATTTTTAAAAAATTAAGATTATAAATAGGAATCTAATGAAATTAAAGGGATAAAATATAAATGACATTTATCCCTTAACTTATGAATTTCTATGATTCAATATATGTTATCCCTAATCTATTTTCTAACATAGACGCTTAAGGTAATTTTTTAACTTAATAATGATTCATAATGTTCTATTGGATTTAATAAATCATGTACACCTAGAGTTTAAAATAGGGTGTTTCACAAGTCCTATTATTATGAATCAGTTCCTGATCGATTCTAGATCAATGCGGCGTTTTCCAGTTTTCTCCCTATGTATATATGTTCCAGATCCACATCCACTGGTAGTATTCTAACAAGGATGTATTTTAATTAAAATCCCTTACTCTATACCTTAACAAAATTTAGTGATGTCTTCTTATGTTTAGTGTTATCCCTATGTCCTTCTCTATTGTTTTCTAATCCTAATCCCAAAAAAATCAAACTTTCCTTTGATAATAACTATTACAACCTATGTCTTTATTATAAATTAATTCATTATCTATTACATTATATTGTACATAATAAAATCCATAAGATCGATAAGTCTAGTGTATCTTGGTAATTAGGTGCATTATATAACAACATAAAACAAGGGGTTAAACACCATTATTGAGAAATTCATTAACATGATCATAATATTCCATCATACTTGAAACTGCATGGGATAACCAAGGTACATACATTAGAAAAAGGTGATCTATAAAGACTAGTAATGGAATAACCATGGAATAACGTCAAGAAATTATCACATGTAAGACAATAGGTATATAAATGATACATAAAAGGGGTAATAATAATAAACATGAAAAATGAGGCATGATATAAAATGATAACATAAAGAAAACATGGTAATTTGGAAACAACTTTAAACATGATTTCATAAGAATAAGTCATGATTATCCACTAATAAAACATAACATAATGTGGTTAGGATAACCACCCAAACACCATCAATGTAATATCATGATACTAATACATTACCAGACACATTGGAGATCTATTTAGATGCACCTATCATAATCAAAACATGTTTATTCATAATTGTTCCGTGTAGATCATATACATAAGAACATATTTTTTCACATTTAATCCCATGATAATTGAGTGTGGATTACATACATGTAATTTCTCCATAAAATAATTATAATTTCTTAATGTTCAAACCCTTTATAGTAAATGTGTATGGGTATTCACCACACAATTTCTTCGCATGGAAAATCATAGTGAAATTTTAGCATCCTAACAGGGGCGCAAAAATGTTCATGGGAGGGATTAATGAGAGTGAAAGGGGTATCTCATCATTCAGAAATAATAAGGGTGGTAAGTGGGATATGTAATAACATATTTCAACATTATTAATTGAGGATAAAATATATAATATAATGATCATTCTTAAATAAAGTGGATATGGAGAGGATTCATTACTAAATTATGGCATAGTAACGGCTTGGGAAAACATTGTAATGAGAGGGGAGAAATGATGTCTCTCTATTATTACATACATTGTAAAGTATATGGATATTTATAAATTCAATATAATATTAACAATTGTGATTCAAATGGATAAAAATAGTGAAGGTTCTTGAATTTAAAAGAAGAGGGATAGGCCATTCACTTTTGGTATGGAAAATCATAGGACAATTTTGGTATCATAATGGGTGAACATAAAGGATCATGGGATGGATTAATGAGATTGAAATTGGTATATAATCACATGAAAATAAAAATTAAATTAATTGGTATTTATAAAAACATATCAAAACTAGAAAAATATGGAAATTAAGTGGAATAATGTAAAAGATTTTCTTGAATAAGAATAATAGAGGTGGTCACTTACCTTGAGAGAGTGATTTCAAAATCATGGGAGGATATTATTGATAGACTGGGGAACCGTAGGGGGATTATTTTGGTAGGAGGTACGATTAATGATGTTCTCCAAGGTTTTCAAGTGAAGTGGAATGGGAACATGGGTGGGTTTATATTAGAAATGAGAGGGTAGCTCTTCATTACTTTCAAAACATAGGTTCCGAACTCTATATAATAAAGTAATCAAATAAATAAACATGATCATGGTTTTACCTGATGGTTTCTACCAAAATTAGTGTTTTTTATTATTTTATATTGTAAATTTATGAACTTATTAAAATATTACCCTTGGTGATGTAGATGTGAGTCAGGTTCTTAATGAAATAATTTTAAAACATTAAAATATAATATATTTTTTTGGGGACCCATAAAATATTTATAAAATTAACCAAATAACTTTAAAAACTCATTACTTTAAAGCTGAAAAATATTTTTTGTCTTGGATATCTTTTATAGAATTTATTACATCACTTTTGGGTAATTATGATGTCATAATACACACCATATATTTATACCGTATTTAATTTTTACCCAAAAATTTGATTGTCTCATAAAATTATGAACAATTAACCTTTAGTTAATTTCAATATGTTGATTCTAAAAATAATATTTATTTTATGCAAAAAAATTCTAAATATGTGAATTTATAATTTTAAAATAAGAATTGATATTTTATGAGAAATTTTGGGTTTTTTCGCAATAATAGTTTCTAAACCGTTACAAAATTTATTTTTGACTGTATAAAATTATATTATAATTTTTTCATAATAAATATTATATAATAATAATATTTTATTAAATATAATTTATTTAAAAAATTCCATGATTATTAAAAAGGAATTTTTTAATTAAAATTACAAATTTCCCAAAAATATAATTTTTATTTTATCGAATTAAAATCATATATACAGTAGTAATAATAAGAATTAAATATATTAATTAATATGTTGAAAATAAATTATACATATTCATATAATTAGGGTCTTGATAAATACCCCTTTATTAAAATAGAAAACTCTCCAAGGGTAAGGTGAATAATGGTGAGATCTTCATGGGGTGGTTCAATATACATGGTTAGGTTTGTGATCTCGATAAGCTTGAACTTCTCCTATTAACATTTTTTCTCTTGATTTGGTTGTTGGATATATTCTTGGGCTTGGTAAAGGGAAAATATTACTGATTCTATCTCCCTCATAAGCTATGATAAATGGGCTTCATAGGGTACAATCCTAGTGTTTGAGGTTACCACATCCACTTTCAGTGTCAATTAGATTTATCAAAACCCTATATTTATAATAATTGTATGATAACTTTTCAACATATATATTATCAATGGTTATGATTATTAATTTTCTTTTATATCTGATAAAATATATTAAATCTAAAGAAGTTCTAGTGTTATATATAATCGTAATATATAATATAGAATTAAAATAAACCAAAAAGGTAATTTTATTATTAGAATTCTGGGTTGTTATAGGGAATACATAAAGAAACTGGTGAGATAAAATGCCCAGTAAGGGAATAAATATATTAAGGTAACATAACATGTGATTCAAAGTTAAAACATGATTTATTAAAATATATATCTCATGAGTAATTTCATTAAATCATGTCATAAAGAACATGGTATCATAAGATTATGGAAACATGGGAAAGTATAAATTTCATAAAACTTGACATAAACATAATTCAAGGATAATTACCACTATAGAATCACATGGTTGATAAAGTCCCATAATGGATTATGTTCACTCCCTAATCCCATACATGATAGCACATGAGACTAATATATTACCCAACACATCGGAGGGATGTATAATTATAGTCTCGACCATCACATTCATTTCATATACATTCATATTCATTCCACATAATGATATAAATCAGAATTTATAAACATAAAAATTTCTCATGGAATGAAATGGGTTTCATAATATTTTCTAATAAGGTTATCAAAATATATTTCATAAAGAATGAATTTTAGAGATGGTCTTAAGAAAGATATTACCCTGTTAAAGGATGGTATAATAAGGTAGATATAAATTTTATAGGAAAATATAATAAAAATAGAACCATTACATAACATTAATGATAGATAAATTGATATAGAGAGAGAATATTCATAGCCCAAAGAAGAGGGTGGCTTTGAGAGATACATTACCTTGATCCTGATTTGTCGTGTTCCTTATTTATCTCAATAAATTATACATATAAGTTAATTATTTACTTTCTTTCGAACATTTTTTATGTTTATTATTCCTTTTATTTTAATTTTTACAATGTAATATTCAATTACATATCAAATTAATTTCACGTAGTATGTTTTAATAATAAATAGATCATATATCCAAAATCAATTTGGTAATTTGACTAGAGTCAAATATATTATTAATTAATAAAAACATGAATGGAAAAAATGGAATAATTATAATTTTTATAGATAATATATACTTTTAAAACCAAACTTGGAATATGGTTCTGAAAAATGAACTATGTTACAATAATGGAGATGGTAAGACGTTCATACGCATGAGTAGCGTTTCCATTTTTTAAAGATCATGGTGGAAAGAAGTTAAGAGTTACTTTAAATTTAGAATATGATAATTATATAATAAATTTAATATTATTTATTTAAATACCCTTACACATACTATCCATGCGATGTGATAATAAAAATGAATCGCATCTCTTAACAAGGTGGTTGTCTATCGTACACATGAACAACGTTATCATTGATTAAATCGATGATAAGGTAAGAATGTATATGATATATTTATTTAGAATAATGATTAATATTTCATTAATATCAAATATAACTATAAAATTATTCATTATTCCATTCCATGTAAATCATAAAGGAAAAAATGAATCACATCACTTTGTGAGGCAATAGTTTGTCATGCACACAAGTGAAATTATCATAATCCATATAAAATGGTAAGTAAGAAGGTTTATGTGGTATTACAATTAAATAAATATATTTAATTCAAAAATTTAATATATAATCATTATATACATAAAAAAATTCATCTGTGATAAGCGGTGATGGAAAAATGATTACATTGGTTCGGGAGGTGGTAGTCCGCCGTACATGATCAACAGTTTTATTTCCCATTTGTGGTGGTAGGAGATGGTTTTAGGTAATTAACATAAATTAAATAATGGTAAATATATATATGACACTAATTTTATTATATCATCATGTTTTAATAATATTTTAAGTATTTAGAGGAAGAAATAATATAAAGTGCTCGGTTAAGGATGTTACCACTTCTTCGGAAAACTTCTTTTGGTTTGCCCCAAAATCACTCATAGGTTATATTCACGAACAAAACAATACTCTAGGATTATTGAAGTGTATTATAGAGGTTATTTTGGTAGTTTTATATGAACCAATAGGATTTTTGAAGCGTGTAAATGAGAGGAGATTCGGTGGACTTTTTATGTGGAGGAAATGACACACATGGGATTTTTGGAAAGAAATAATTCCAACCATTTTTATATGAAAAAAGCTACAAAATAGACCATTTTAAAACATTATAATAGATAATATCAAAATATTACCATAAAATAGGAATTATATTTGTTTTTTGTCTGGTTTAATCGTTATCATTTTAGTTTAACCGCCCAATAAACTAGTTTTTTACCTTAACCATAGTATATAATTTTTACTATCTTCATTATGAATTATAGTAAAAAGTTAAGTTAAACACATTAAAAAATATAAATTATGATGATTAAAAATATGGAATGCTATTTTCCAAATTCAAATAATATAATTGGATTAATTTAATTTAAAATCAAACCTATTAATGTCCAGAAAAAAATGTATTTCCAAAAGAAAAGCATTCAAAAGTTGAAATAGTTTTTAGATTAAAATTATAAATAAAATAAATTATAATGATCTAACTTGAATTAAATAATACATAATTGTACTGATTTTACTTTTGAAAACACATTAAAATAAAATGGTTCTTGTAAATGATTTAAATGAAAAGGTATTTTTTTAAAAATAAATTAGTATTTTACACTATTCATCATAAAATAAAAATTTTCAAAGATAAAATCAAAAAAACAACCTTATATAATTTGGATATGACGATTTAAAAAGGGGTTTTATTTTTTAAAAATAAATTTTCTAGAATTAGTAAAAAATAATTTTAATTTATGTGTATAAAGAATGACTAAACCGCATTTTCGAAAAATACTTTTTTCGAAAAAAAAATTACTTTTTTTAATGGCTCTTATTTTTATTTACAATAAGTAGATAACCATTGAATATAGTACATAAATGTTTCCATAATATAATGTTTCATAATTTATTTATTCCCATTCATACCTTCCAGCTTAATGGCTAGGTTATAATGGTCATTTCTAAATAATAATATTTAAATAGAGTATCATGTTTCGTTGAAGCCCAGTTTTGAAAGCATCATAATCTATCAAATAGATTGAATTTATTTAAAAATTAATATATCCAAATGTCTTAGGGAATTTAAAAAATTAACATTGTTACATCACGTTCTATTATAATTAAAAATAACAATCATTTATATTATATTATTTCTTAATTGGATGAAAATAATTATCACATTCATTTTTGATAAATATTTTTGTTTTTAATTTACTAAATTAATTTATTTAAAGAATGGTTAAGCCTAAATAAAATGAATCAATCTAAAAAAATATAATTATATAATATTATATAATAAATTCACCAATATTAGACAAATTTTACTTGGTTAACTCAATTTGGGATTTTTTATTTATTTCAATTCTATTAAATATATACATACATGATTATAAAAAGGAACTTTTATTCATATTTAATAATAAAAAATATCCACACATATAAAATGATAAATAATAAAAAAATATAACTCATATTTTTGGGTTTTTTATGTAATAACATATGTCTCTATATGTAGGTAGAATTATGTTTTTTGAATTTTTAATTTGATATGAGAATTGGAGTTCATGGATGTGTTTTAAATGATTAAAAGGAGGTTTACATGGTAGATTTTTTTTCATGGAAATTGGCTGAAATGAATTTGGAGGTGTGGTAAATTAAAATTGAATAGAGGTTGTTGTAGTGATCCAATGGGAACCTAGTAGAGAAACTAGGTGGGGGTTCCCCTAGTTTGGCCATTATATGGTTAATGGTTATGCACTAAGAAAACAACGAGTCATCAGGTGACTGGTTTAGGTGCATTGGGCACCAGATAGATATTGATTTCATTTTTTAGGGTATTTAGTTTTTTCCATAAGAATTTATTTTAAAACCCTTTAGAATATCCCTCTTCAAAGCCACAAATTAAGAGAGAAACCATCTCCCTTCTCCATAATTTACCCACTTTGAAGCCCCTTAAATCCACAAAAGCTCAGGTTTATTATGTTATTGATTGATGTGAGATATCGTTCACTTTCCTCCTACTTTCTTTCTCCTCTATCTTCTTTTAATTTTTGGAAAATGAAATTATATATTTAGTGTATATTTTACAATATTATGGTGGAATCGAGTTAGAACGATGGTGTTGTTTTCTTGCGGCACCCATAAGAGGCTTGGGGATGATGAAAATACAATTTTGTGTGCTGTTATGCTAGATAAGCTAAAATTCTAGTATTTTTATCAAATTTAAATGGATTTTTTTAATGAATTGATATCATATTTTGGGGATTTTTTTAGGTTAAAAATTATTCCATGATTGGTTCGAGATCTACTACTCGAGATTTCGATTTGTGGTCAACACATGTTAATTTTATTAAGATCACACTCATTGTGTCTAATTATGAAATTTTTAGATCTATTAATTATAAATATGTTATAGTAAATTTATATCAATCCTTGTATAATATTGGGGCTTAAAAGAATTGGTAATGATTGATGTTGTCTTTTTTGGTTTCAGTGGGCATTGAAATAAAAGGGATAACTCTATATTGTGGAAGGAAGTCTCTACTATTAAAATATTTATATGTAACTTTTATGTGATGTGTGGAATACAAGTGGTACTAAGCTTGTGTGGTTGACTCAAATAAAAATCTATAAGACTGTTATGGTTATGTTAGAATAGTTATGACTTATTAAGATTGTGAAAATAATCACACAAACATTTACTTGGACCTTTGGTAGATCTATGCCAGTGTTTTGGTTGCTAATCCTGGATTGTTAGTATGAGGCATCTCAAGGGTTGTCTGAACAAGGGTAATAACATGAGTGAAATAATGAGGTTTTGTATAAGATTAAGGGATGAACCATTGAGAGTGACAGGCTATGGGTGATCTTTTTTTTAAGTCACCCTGTGAGAGGTTATTGGATAAATATAAATTGGTAAATGGTATGGTTTAGTGAGTTAAAGATCATTGACCTACCATGGGTTGGGTGACCAGTGTAAGGAACCAAATTTTTTAGATAAGAAAAGTTATTCCCTCTATGTATATATATGATATAATATACTGTTTAAATCATATACAGGGAATTCTAAAAAACGTTATATTATTACATTAATATAACATATTACATTCAATGTATGTATATACTCTAAAAATTTGAAAATCGTACAATAGGGGAATAAACACATACAAATAACATAACTAAAATTTGAAGTTCTATTGTGTCGTAGTCTCCTAGAAAAATGGAAGATGTGGACAACAGTATACATAAATGAAAAATATAACAATTTTTTTGGAGTTTTATTTATGAAATTTAAATAAAGTTGAAAAAATTAAGTGTATAAAGAAGGAAAACATAAGAGATATTTACATGAAGTATAGTAATTATACGACCATTGTAATAGTAGATGGAAATTGAAAATAATAATTGACTATTTAAATGACAATCGGACCGAGGATAACTGTAAAATGATAAAAATATTTGTATTAACAATTATTAAAAGAATAATTATAATTCTATAAAATTATTTCTCAATTCATATAACTTAAAGCACAAAAAAATAAGTATGGGGTTTATTTTAACATATTAAAATAATAATTTTTATTAAAATTAAAATATTGGAATCCCCTAATATAGAAAATTATTTTTATTAATTTATGTATTAAAAATTATTGTCAATAATATAATAATAATGAAATAATAAAAAATATAAATATAATCACTCATATAAAGAAAAAAAATAATTTCCTCTAAAAAAATATTTTCCAATATGTTATATAATTTTATTTATATTGTGATTTTTTTGATTTCTTGAGTATTAATTTCACTAAACTTCCTTACTTTTTGGAATTATCATGTTTAAATTACCGTAGGATAATTTTTTATATTTATAAAAAAAATTCATTGAATAGTAGATAATATAATTTTTAATAATGTTGAAAGTTTTATGATTTCACCATGATACAAATAAAATATAAAAAACATATAAAACATTTTCTATGCACTAAAATTCATTTAATAACTAAGATAATTAATTTAAAAATAATATTTTGAATTTATAAACATATATTTTAAATTATAAATCCTAAATTATATTTTATTTCTATAAATAACTATTTTTTATTCTTTACACTATATAAATGTTTAAAAGTAATATCCTAGTTTTGGGCATGTTAAACTATCAAATAAACCTTCTTTATTTAATCATAAAATAATAAAAGTATTATAAATCAACATTATTCATATTATTTTCCCTAAATAATTAAATAATCTATATTTTGTTCTAAAATACCCTTCCAAGATAACTATATTTACACTCCTTCCCAACATCTTTCTCCTCACTTAAAACACTATTTTCTTAACCAAATATCATCTTAAATCCATATCTACACGCCCCTATACACATCCATAATCCCCCAGTGGGGCTAAAAGTCCCACCTCGAAAGGATTTAGGCTCTCTCCAAAGAAAGTGACTCAAGGTGGGAGGTAAGGGTTACAAAACCTATGTTTCTATTTCAATTAAACTCTTACTCACTATATAATTGAAGTAATAAATAAAAAATAACATTAAAATAGTAATGTAATATACATTTTTTATTGATTAAACTCTAATACTTACAAGTTTACCTCTTTTAAAAAAACACTCTTCAAAACATCATTTCATCTGTGGTAGTTTTATACTACCAAAGCGATCAATGATGTTTTATTTTTCACGTATGCCTTCTATAGATTTTAAAAAAAAATTGATTTAATTAAATAATATACCATAATAATTAAATAATATCATTTTTATGGTTCTAGAATGAGTAAATATTCATGGTAATGATGATATTAAGTTATAAACAACCTTAATATTTTTAACCATAACATACATGAATACTATAGAACATTATCTATATTTGTAACAATATAATAATATTTTTACCTCCATCACTTCTATAATGATATGAATCATTTACCTTAAATATTATATAGATTATAGAACCAATTTATATTTGTATTATCTCATGTTTTTAACTAATAAGAAATTTAAAAGGAATTTAAATTGTCATTTGGTAAAGAGGCAGAATCTTAAACCGAGCTTCAAAATGTAATTCTGAGAGTTGGAATTATTTAAAATATTATTTTTGGATGGTTTTTAAGACATTAATGGTGTCTCAAAATTCTGGATGAGCCTCAGGAAAATTATTCTTTGAAATGTTAGTTTTTGTAAAGACAAATGGAGGTGCATAGTTAGTTCTAACTATACCCCTCAATCATGTGGCCATGTAGGGTGTCACATATTTTGTAAAACCATGAATCTGAGGTCTCATAGTTGTGAATGTTTATAGTAATTTTTATAGGTGAACCTCACATCTTTCAAATGGTTTTTAAAACATTATACAAAGCTTCTGCGGGGTGTGGGTGTGAGACAGTGTCAAAGACAAGGTTGGTACATGGTTTCCTTAAATGTGTGCATGGACTACGCAGGGGTGTTCCTCTTTTGTAGTTTCATATAAACAGTTTTGTAAACCTTACAGCCAAATATTTCACCCCATTAAAAAAGTTAATTTTACTATTTTACCCCTTCATCCTTTAAGTTTATTTTCCTCCTTTCTCCCTCACTTCCTAAGCACAACAGCTTCTCGAGCTCCCCCTTGGCTCTCCCCTGAGGCTTTGATGGATCTCCCTAGTCCAAGTTCAAAATAAGCAACCATTGATTGTAATAGATCACCCTTAGTTAGTTTATTATTCCTCTAACTTTTTACAACTTTTCCTTCAAAATTTTTGATAATATATCCATGTGAGCTATTATGCCCAATTTTTTGGAAATTTTTATATTTCGTTAATCTCTCTCATTCAATCCCAAATAAAAGGGTGATATCAAATTAGTGAAGAATCCTTAGTATAATATAGGTGGTCTATATTTCATTCCCTAAAAGATTCATAATTTATAAATTTTTTAGAACTGTATCACATGTTAGATTCTCACCTATTGTTATTAAATAGTGTAATTACATTAATTAAAGGCTTAGTCTATGATCCTTATGTTTTTGGGCCCCTTGACATTGTAAGAGGTTGTCTACCCAAACTATAACCATCCCTTAGGGTGTTTTTCTTATGTGTACTTGATTTATAATATTTTATTTTGTCTTAAACCAACTTATGAGGTGTGTTAAATTTCTTCTCATAAATGTTTTTTTAATTGATCAAAATGTAATGTGAATTGTATGACCATGACACTTACACCATGTTTAATTATGAAGTGGGACCTTGGATAAAAATGTAATTGACATAGATGTGAGACTCCTATGATTAAAATTTTTCAACCATGACTATGAGTCCATTAACGATATCAAAGGTTAATAACCTTTACTTAAACCACCCCTTAGGGTGTGTGATATAAAATGTTTTAAATGATCGTGTTTTTCTTTATAACAAAATGCCTTCTTAAGGTGTGTTGGATTATATCTATCAATTGAATGACTAAATGGAGTTAGTGAGTGGGTAAAAGGTAATGGGTATCATACAATCACCTTTTATTATTTTCACCTTAGGATTGGTTCATTCTTTCTATATGTAATGGTTAGGTGAATCTTTATACCTTTATGTGTTCCTTGGGAATTCATCAAATGAAATGATTTAAAGTATGATTCGATTGTAAAAATAACATGGATGTTCACCATGGCATATGTTAGATAATTAAACCCACATGAAAGTTTACTATTTATGCCTTGAGTGATACTTGGATTCTGATGCGGAATGAAATGGACAGGATCATAAAGCATATTGAAATAATTTAATTATGAATGACTGACTAAAAATTAATTTTTTATTATCATAAACCCCATTTTAAGAGATATGGTGGAACCCAAAGTGACCTTGAAGACTTAACATGTCAAATTGTGCCCCAACAGTCCAAAATACTTAAAAATGGATCAAATCCACAAAGGAAAATCCCTTCCCATAATCAAAAACATTAAGTCTAGATTCCACATTCTCAACGTTGTTCTGCTAGCTATCTCATGCCAAGATGTGTGGGCCTGGTGTTGATGGTCGAATCCATACCCTCTTAAACAACCCATTTCAGATAAAAAAATCTAGTACAAACTTGCAACTCTAAACCTTATCTAGAGCATCTGCTGAAGAATATCTAGATTCATAGACCCCTAAACCGTAGACTGCTAGCCACACATCAAATCACAACATCAAAACCAATCACACCGCATAACATAATCACTTCACCCTGTAGATTCACAAGAAAGAAACAACCAAATCCAAACCGGAAGCCTTGAAAACATAAACCATCACCATAATGAGGGTCTCCCGAATGCCAGAACCAACATCATAGAAAACCCCACTACAAATGGAACCACAAAACTGCAACCTGTCACTGCCATACAACTTGCTCATGGAGACCACATAACTCCCCCAATTCTCACACAGCCGACAATAAATAAGGCAATATCCTACAGACCGTAGAAGTTGGATCTGAGATGTAACTCAAACCCTTGATGTCATAGTAGATCTTAATACTGACACCTAGAACACCACATTGTTCCACCCATGAGATAGCCACAAATAATTCTCGATACCATAGAGATCCTGACCCTCAATGAAAAAGCACCCAATCATGCCTCCAATAACCCTCGATGCCGCAGAGATCGCAACCCTTGACGCTAGAGCACCTCACCGCGCCACCACGGAGATATCCACAAAGAACCCTCAACACCACAGTTGATCCTGAACCATGACGCCTAGAACACAAACCACATACACACGACGCCTACAGAGAAAGGGTATTCACTTGACACAATCCACTAAATACTGAATAGAAGATATATAGCCACCCTACTGGGGAGAAGATGGTTGAAACATGGGAAACCCTATTGTAGCGGAGCCCCCTATGTGCACATCCTATTCTATCAAAAAACTATTTGAATTGTGAATGATTATGTGATTTTTGAAATTATGATCCGAATATTTTATTGAAATCATGGTACATGGAATTCTATATTGTTGATTGAGATCATAGAAAATGGTGCTCCTAGTTATTTTTGGAAATCATTGGAAATGAGGTTCCTCATAATTTATTTAAAATAATTGGAAATTGAATTACTCATTATTTATTAAAATAATTGGACATAGAGTTCCACATTAAAGTATTCAAAATCATTAGGCATACATTTTCTCATTAGATTAATTGAAATTATAGGGCATGGTTCCACTTATCATTTTGTAACAACCCTACCCTAGAAGCCTAGATATGGTGCATTATTTTAATGCATTTTTATGATTACAGTAAATGAAATCCCAAAGGATTCATCTCCGTAATTATATTACATAAATTGACTTTATATTACAATTAAAAACATAAAATACAATATAGATAACTCGTTGAGAACACAATTATTCTCCTAGACTAACCCTACATATCAAACATAAAACACTTCTTGGAATCCTAGGAAAATGAATCATAAGAAAGGGGTGATCTCAAATGCTCATGAGGGGTAAACAATATAGTGGAATCTATCATAAATAGGCATAAACTTTTAATTCAAGGTATAAAACTGAAACACAAGCCTTTCAAATGTAATCTTCAGCATAATATAGAAATAATAATTAAAATAATTCCATTTATACATTAACATGGATATTCTATTAGTTTAATAATAATATGTAATAACAATAACTAATTTCATAATAAGGTAATGCATAATTTCAGACATCGCAATCACACTGTTAAGGACTTGTTCCACAACCATACATATACAGGTAAGACAATAGTCAAAACCCAGAATAGTTTGTCTCATGACATCTATTGATGCGTCAATAGGATTTCATTATCCATTCCCCAGCCCATAGGGCATTAATTAAGAGTTCATCAACCCCTCACTTACTAATTCTAATGCATTCCTCATATGAATAGGGTGAAACATAACCAACATAAACATTAATATTAGAAAAAGCATAGGAAATGTTAATACATTAACAAAAAACCATTAATGTTATCATAATAGCACATCCACATTAAAACATATCATAAACCCTTAAATACGATATGGAATATTTTTTCATAATAAATAAATCTCAATTAAGAATAAAATTTTAGAAAGGATGTTGACGTAGATGAAAATAATATAATAAACTCATTAAAACTATTTGAGATAAATATCCCTTTTTACATTGAAAAAATTTAAAAGTAACAAAATTATAATGGAAAACATATATTTTGAAAATTTCCTTGTAATATTATAAGTTATGCTTTAAAATATTAAGGCTTTATGATTGTAGATATAGATTATTGTTTCATATAATTTAAAAAAATATTTTCTTAATTTGTCAAAAAAGGCCATAAAGAACCTTGTTTGGAAAACGACAGAAAGATTCCATTCAAAACATTTAATAAAAATTGAAACATGGGAAAAATTAATTTAAACAATTTTTGATAATATTTTGAAATACATTTTTAAGAAACATGGAAATGGAAGATAAATACTCCCACATAATTTTTTATATATAAACAATCTCGGATAATAATGAGATTGTAAAATTATCCCTTACTATAGGTCCAATTATTTATATACATGTTTGAAACTCTATTATAATGGTTTAAAAGATATTATTAACTTGTAATATAATCATAATAATATTTATGATATCGTATATGATTCATTTATGACTTTATATTACTCATTTAATAACAATTCCATGTTAAATTATTGTTTTGAGTAATAATTGCTTTGTTAATAGTATTTTTTTGACCTATTATATTACATAGATCATGATTTAATAAATTCCATAATATGAAACAAGATTTTTATATAATATATATCCATTATATAAATATATATATAAGATACGTATATGAAATGGAATATATCATACATAACTTTATTTCTGTTTTCATAGAATATTAAATGGAATAAAATAAATGAATATACAAATATATTATTCCAGTATCATTATTATTTCATATATTTCATATGTATTTAATATATACATTTTTATAATCATTCTGAAACAGTAGTAATGGAGGATGCATCTCATCGCATTATGGAGACGGTAAAGTAGTATTTTCCCACATGCAAATAAAAGGATTTCTTACAAACATACAATACATCTTAGAATCCTAGGAAACTAAAAAATAACAAATGGGTGATCTCATATGCTCTGTAAGGGTAAAAAATATAGTGGAAGCTATCATAAGTAAGAAAAAAATTAAATAAAGGTATAAAACTGAAACACAAGATTTTTAAATACAATTTTCAGCATAATATGGAAATAATAAATCTAATAATTCCATTAAAACATTCATATGGATATTCTACTAGTTGAATAATCACATTTAATATCAATAGTTAATTTCATAATTAGGGAATGCATAATTTTGTACATCATAACCTCTCTATGAAGGCCTCATGCCAAGATCATACATATGCGGGTAAGACATTAGTCAAAACCCAAAATAGATTGTCTCATAAGAAATGGAGACGCATAAAGGGGATTTCATTAACTGGTCCCCATCATATAGCGACTTCAATAAGTGGTCCCCAACCTGTTAATTACTAATTCCAATGCATTCCTCATATGAAAATGTAGAAACATAATCAACATAAGCATTCTTATTAAAACTATCATGTGAAATGTTAATACCTTAACCATCAACAATGAATGGTATCAAAATAGAACATCCACATTCAAACATATCACATAACCTTAAATAAAATATTTAAGATTATATCATAATAAATAAACCTCAATTAACCCTAAAAACCAATAAAGGATATTGACATTGATGAAAATAACATAATAAAATCATTAAAACTCGTTGAGATAAATATCCATTTTACATTGAAATCATTTAAAAGTAATGAAATTAAAATAGAAAGAATTTATTTAAAAAATAACCTTGTACGTTTGTAAGGGAATCTTCAAAAAGATAAGGAATCATGATGGCATAAATAGATTCTCATGTTGTATAAGTTAAAAAATCATTTTTCAATAATTTTTAGAAAAGGTCATAAAGTTCCTCATTTGGAAAACAGAAGAAATATTTCTATCAAAACATTTTATAAAAATTCAATCATGGGTATAAATGAATTTAAAAAATTGTCGATAATAGTTTTAAATACATTTTTAAGAAACATGGACATGTATTATAAATATGACCCAACATATATTTATGGATAAACAATCTAAGACAATAATGAGATTGAAAAATTAACTCTTAACGTAGGTATGATCCTCTATATATGTGTCTGAAACACCATTATAGTTGTTTTAAAAAACTTATTAACTTGTACCGGAATCATAATAATATTTATGATATCATATATGATTCATTGATGACTTTATATTACTCTTTTATTTACAATTACAAGTTAAATCAATGTTTCATGTGATAACTAATTTTTTAATTTTACATGTTCCGACTTGTTATATTACTTAGATAATGATTTAATTACTTTTATAATATACAAAATGATTTATATATCATATATATTCATTATATAAATATATATAAGCATATATATGAAATGGAATACACTATTCTTTGAGAGGGAAGGTCGTACGTACGCATTACCGCCATTTTCGTTTTCTTATCATATTAAATGGATGAAGGGAAATGATATATAAGTATATATATTATTCCAATAGAATTATTATTTCATATATTTTAGATTTATTAAATATATACATTTTTATAATCATTCTTATATAGATTTAATGGATGATGAATCTCATCGTGTTGTGGACATGGTAGGTCGTACGTACACACGAGCAATTATATCATTATATAATGATAAAGGGTATGGAATTGGATAGAACATGAATTATAGAAAAACAATATCATGTTTTATTTATTATTTACATTCTTTATATTTATCATTATACCCATGTAAATGAAGTATAGATGAAAGTAGTGTACACAACGGCGTGGACACGATAAGCTATATGTACGCACGCATAGTGATATTGTTTTTCATAGGATGGGTAAAAGAATAATATGGTTGTCCCATAATTGTAAAAAAATCTCTGAATATAGTAGATTCTAGATTTATTACTTTATTATTAATTCAATTTAAGAAATGGAGGTGGAAGAAGAAAAGAACTTTGAAAGGGTTGGTAAAACAAATGCATCTTCTTCGAGTGTCTCCTTTTTATTTTCATAAAAGAACTCCATATGTTGTATTTAATCCTAAATAATGGCCTTTATGATGAAGTGAGGGATGTTTTTAGTATAAATGGGTAGGTTTTGGTTGAACTAAAAGGATTTAGAGGTGTGAATAAAAGAGATAGAGAGGTGTCCTTTTATAATAGAGGGGAAGAAAATTTTGGGAAATTCCAAAAATATTAATTTAATATAAATTGATTTTCTATTTAAAATAGATAAAAAGTGAGTTATTTAGAGGATAATTTGAGGATAGTCCAAAATTTTTGTAACCAAGGAATTCTAGACATGTTGGATTTAACCCTTAGATAAACAATTTAACTCTTACCCTGACTACTTGTCTTTTCACACTATAGGGGTAATCTAGTTACTATAAAATGAAAAAATAACCCCAATTGAATAATTTATGAAGTAATTAACATTATCCTAGATAGTTGGCAGAAATATAGATTTTAATGAATTTTTATTAATTTTATTTATTTTAAAATCACATTTATGTCAATTTTGACACTATTTCTTACATGACTTTTTAAAAAATCATAACAACTTGATTAAATTGAATGAACTAAATTAATTATTCCCTAAAATGTCATAATAATCTATAAAATTCATTTATAGCATAAAATATTTCAAATAATATTTATTTAAATATTTTTAATTTCATTTATTTTATTTTTCCTTTCATGAATCAATTACTACATCATCATTAAGTCACATTTAAATTAAATTATTTAATTTATTAAAATTATAAAAAAACTATCTTAATGTAGATACAAATTTTATATTTTTAATTACTATTTATATTCTACCATATCACTTATGTAACATCATATTAAAAATGATATGGGAGAAAGGGAGATAGTGGAGCAAAGAGAGAAAGGAGAAAACCTGGGGTACACTGATCACGATGCTAGCCAGAACTCGAATCCTGATGGTATTTCATAGTCCAATTCACTAGAGGATCATGTAGGGAACAATTAATTGTTCCAATTTTTTTATGGAAGTTGAAGTTATACCCAGATTCCTTTTCCAACTCAATGAAGAACTTCATCGATGTGGTAAAGTTGGAGGTCAACCCTTTCTTTTCTGATTTTGTTCTACATCATTCATGGAAAAGTATTAAGAAAGGGATGGTTTCTAATGTATCTGTGAATCAACAAGATATGGAGGAGATGGTAAATATCTACATATATTCCATTATTAAAACAGTAATTGTCCCAAAAGGTGACAAACATTGGAAATTTGAAGAACTTGTGAAGTGAATTACTGATATCTGGGGATTTACTGACTAGAATATGATGACCATGGGGAATTGATACTATCATGTGGTGTTTCCGCCAAATGATTTAATATATGGTCTTGAAGATTCTGATGGATTTCCCTATTGCCTATATTCCTATTAATTCAAGAGTTGGATTAGAAATTTTACCTAGTTTCAGTAAGAAACTCCCATAGTTGAGTTTAGATTCGCATTTTCCGGTTTAATTGGTTGTATTGGCATGCACACATTCTATGGGATATCACCTCTACTATAGGGAATCTAATTAAGATGGAAAATGAAACTGATAATCCTAAACATAAAAATTATAAAAGAATACTAATGGAAATAGATATGTCAAACACTCTGGTTGAAGAAGTGATCCTAATTACAAGGTATGGAAGTATTAATCTACAGATTCAATATGATAGGAAACTAAAAGTATTCCCATATTGTTTTCTCTTTGGTAATATTTTATTTGAGTTTAATATAATTAGATAAAGTACCTTCTTGAACATGAAAGTGAATTCCATTTATATTTTCATAATAAAGAAATATAAGGACAAAATTTCGTCTATTAATGAAAATAGGATCACTAACTCTGGCCCATCCAAACTGCATATGAATGGGAAGGGATCGTACATTACAATATAATCTACTAAACCATTGGTTACCTTTGAGGATACTTGTAACAGCCCGAGATTTTATGAAAAATATTTTTTTTTATTTCACTAATGTCTTGTGTTGTACGCTACACCAAAAGTAGCTTGCACAACACGCATCCTTGACTTTCCATGCATTACACGCAATCGCGACCTTCCTCGATAGCGTGTGTAGTATGCAATACCGAGTTTCACTAAACAACGATATGCTATTAAAATATTATTATAACTAGCCGTTATGAATAGTAATAACCACCTTTTAAAATTTTAGAAATTTTAGCTCTCAAAATGGACTTCATTTTTGGATTTGGAGTATCGAATTTAGCCTAAGGTGAAATTTTGGTACTTTTCGGATAACTTTCATATTCTGATGAATAGTGAAAATTACTAAATTATAATTAAAAACAACTTTTTTAATCGAAATAATTAATAGTGATAAATTATTAATTTGAGTGGTTTTAAAGTATATTTAGAATATATTTTTACAATTTAATACAATGTTGGTCATTGAATGTAATTTTACATTTAAACTAGATATAATCAAGTGTCAATCTTTTGATAGATATTGTTTCTTAAAAACACGCTATTTGTTTTAACAACGGGATTTAATTATAAAATTAATTAATGAAACTTCTATGTTATGAATTTGGTAAAATAGACTTCATTTTTGAATTCGGAATATGAAATATATCTTAGGATGAAATTTTGGTATTTTTCTGAAAACTTTCAATTTTTGATGAATAGTGAAACCACTAAGTGGTAGGTTAAAAACTGAATTTTGCATAAAACTAAATTTTACCGCTTCTGTGAATGGAATTTTGAAAATCCGATAGACACGGTTAATATCAAGGACTAAAATGTGGTTCAATGAGATGAAAATAATTTTTGGTGAATAGTAACTTTTTACTTTTTTACCACGGTTAATAGTAAATAGGGTAACTAAGCGTAAATATGATATTACTATTACCCTAACACATGTCCTAATTCTATTGGATAAGTGTAATTCAACCAAAAAAAATCTTATGAATATAATATGACCATTTAGGTCCACTTGGATTAGATTATGACATTTAATATTATTTTATTTAATGAATAGTTAAAATAGTTAAAATCAAAGTTTAATAACTAAAACAATTTTAATATGGGGTTATACATAAGATAAATTCGACTATAAATATTCATTAGAAATCTAAAAAGATTTCCTACATAATGATATTTTATTTATAATTTTTATACTTTAAATAAATTAATTTATTTATGACACAACGATGATGCAGTAATTACCCTTTTAAGAAAATATTAACATAATTGATGTTATAAATGCTCAAATGAATGTAATTTGAGACTTTTTATGCATTACACTAATTTTCTAGGTTACTATGATATATTAGTGTTGATTTAATCAACTTGGTTCGAACATATAATTCTGTTATGACTTTCACAAAAATCATATATCAAATAGTGTCAAAATTGACACAAAATAGTTTTTAAATCTAATATTATATTATTAATTGTTATATTATTCCTAAAAATCTAAGGTTCAGACAACTGACTCAGATAAGGATATATATATTAATAATAAACAATTTGGGGTTCGTTTGGCATGTTATAGTAAGTGTATTAACCATATAGTGTAAGAAAACAAAAAGACACGGTAAAAGTTAAATTATTTAACTTAGAGTTAAATCTAATCGATAAGGTTAAAATAATAACCTAAACTTGTCTAAATCCTATTGGTTGATAGGATTTCGACCCATCCCCACTTTAGCTTCGAAATAAGACCCTTTGGAACCATTATAAACCGATTTTGACATTAATATAAAATAATATTTTGAGGTATTCCTAAGGTGCCCCTCTCCTCCCTTATAAAAGGACACCTCCTCCCCCTCCTCCTCACACCAATTTGAGCACTCAATCTCGTCCAAACCCTGCCAAAATCTCTTCTCCACTTCCCTAGCAACATCCTAGAGGTTCTGGTCTTCCTCAAAGACCAATTTTAGTTCCCTAAGAGGAGGTCTCAAAGAGGCGCTTCAAAGAAGAGGTAATTACCGTTACCAATTCTTTTATCTTTATTTCTTCTTCCACTTCTTCTTCTAAGGTTGTTTCATTATGAAGTAATAACATCAGTATCACTCATATACTGATATGTTATTATAAGTATGAAACAACCCTATTTCACCATCTATCCATCCTACGGAAAAAGAAATCACCGCGCGTGCGTACGTACGGAATACCGTCTCCACACCGTGGTGTAATCTATTTTCCACCACCACCTTACATGGATGGGTATAATGGTGTAAAGAATAACTATACATAGTTATTACAACATCATATTGATTCTGATATATTGTATAATCCACTCCAATTCAATTCAATATTTATGGAAATGATATCATCGCTCGTGCGTACGTACGGACTACCGTCTCCACGACGCGATGAGATTCATTCTCCATGTTAACCATTTAAGAATGATTATAAAGTATATATAAAAAATAATAATGAAATATATGACATTATAAAGCTACTGGATTTATGTATATATATATATATATGTATGTCATCTACTTACTTCCATTCAAGATTATAAGGAAAGGAAAACAACGTTCATGCGTACGTACGGACTACCGTCTCCATGAACGGTGTTTTTTCATTTCATTTATCTATCTATTATATATATATATATATACTGAATATATATGATATATAAATCATATTTTATATTCTGGAAGTAAGTAAATCATGATATAAGTAATAATAATGTCAAGAACAACAAGTCAAAACACCTACGATAAATGAAACGATTTTACCCAAAACGCTTCTTTAACGTGGAATTTACAAAAGAGAGGGTAATATAATGTCATAAGTGAACCATATATGATATCATAACAATGAATATGATTCTGTAATAAGTTAATGAAATTATTTAAATCATTATACAGGAGGTTCGGACACATACGAAGCAAATCGGACCTAAGGTAAGGGAAATATCACAATCTCATTTTTATCCGAGATTGTTTATACTTTGGTATTTACTGGGGTGTATTTTATCATCCAAATCCATGTTTCCTCAATATGTAACATTACTTACATCCATATACAATTTTTTAAATCCAATTTTACCCTTCGGTGAGTTTTTAGTAAAATATATGAAATGAATCTTTTGTCGTTTTTCGTACAAGGTACTTTTTGACTTTTCCGACAAAAGTACGAGAATAATGTTTTTTTAACTTATACAGCAAGCATGGATTTTTAAAAAATTATTTACAAGAAGCTTCCTTTACAAGTTTTCAAGTTTATTTTTAATCAAATTCTTTTAGTTTAAAGTTTTATGACATGTTAATAAAGGAAAAATGTTTTTGAAGAAGAAAGGATATTTTCCTCAAGAATGGAGTTCAAGTATTTTATCAAAATTATTTTCCATCAAAGATAATAAAAGGGTTCTGTTATAATCCCTATTATTACATGGATTTGATTATGTTGTGATGGAAATATTTTTTTTCTTTATCTTATATGAATTGTTTTACGATGTCATGTTGTTTAATAATCCCATTTCTATTACATGGGTTACGCTATGATTTATGGTTTATGATTATGTGGCACACATAAGAAAGGATTCATTATAAGATGGGTAGGACCTATATCTCCCTCCAATGCATTGGGTAAAGATTTTATATCTCATGATATAGACAAGGCTGGAATGGTAGGTTATACCGGTTCAGTGAAACAGGACTGAAACGAGGGTTACTCGATTCAGAAAGGGACTTTGTCCACTAAGATAGTCTTGGCAATGAGTCTTGACTAACAAGAAATGATTCTCTATGATTATGTGTGTATGCCACAAAGTTTCATGTTTTAAGTTATGATTATTGGGATTTCATTTCACTGCCATGATTTATCCCATGTTATGAAATTATGATCTCTTTTGCAGGTTAAGATTTCCAAAAGTTATGTGCTTGTGTATATGATGAGATTTATATTTCTTTTGTTTACCCTTACTGAGCATTTGAGCTCACCCTTTTATGTTTTCTTTTCCCCATGATATAAAGAAAGGTTTTAGCTAAAAAAAAGGGAAGATATTTATGGGAGATATTGAAGATCTTTCACCACGATTAGAAGATTACGTTCCGAGTTTCCAAAGACACTAAACTATTACGATCCTTGTGTGTGTGTGTTATTTTGTTATGTACTATGTATTCCGCAAATGTAATGTAATGTCCATGTACATCAGGCTACGGGTCTCTACAGTTGGTATCAGAGGAAAGGTTTATTCAACCTTTGGAAACTAGGATGCGATAACTTTAGTGAGATCCCTAGAGATATTTATAAGGTATATCTAGGTATGTCCCTATGGATAAGTATACGTATAGGATACAGTCCTAAGAACTACGGTAACGATATTAGAATTTAACCTATGATGTTAGATATTGAGGATACTCCACCTTTATTATGTTGTTTTCCCTAGCATGATTTTTGCCTCTCACACTATTCTTTTTGGGTTTTAGAAAATGGCTGGAAACAAGATGATTCACGATAATGGAGGATATGATGGACAATAGAATGATATTCTTCATAATGAAATGGGATTTTGAAGTCCAAACATCATTATTATGCCGAATCAGCAATCTCATAATATGATCAATAAAGTAAAATTTGGTAAGTTTCCTGACTCGGCTAATAAGAGAAAGATGGAGTTCCATGATGATCATAGAGGAAAGAAAGTTCAATTTTCCCTATGTAAATCATGTGGGAAGAGGCATCAAGGAGAATGTTTCAAAGGAACTGGAAGATGCTTTGGGTGTGGAAAAGAAGGACACAAAGCAAGTAAGTGCAAAGGAAAAGGTTCAGTTAACACCATGGATGAGGATAATGGTATTTCTACGACATCAACAATGGTTAAATGTTTTAAATGTGGAATGTACGGGCATTATGCAAACCAATTCCCTAAGGGAAAGTCTCATGAAGATAATCAGTATGGTCGTATGGGAAGTATTTATGTTAATGATGATGAAGAGACTACAAATGATATGTGAGATGAAATAATTGTTGAAGCTCGTTCAATGGTTTAAGAATGTAGTGGAATGATTACATGTTTATCATGTGTAATGTTGTATAAGAAATCTCATGGTACTATGGAATAAAGAGACATCTAAGGATTGTTACACTGTTGTCTTTCCTTGAGTTATGAAAGTGTATGATTAATGGTACCACTATCCATGAATGGTTATTCAGATATTTTTGGAATTTAGATTATATGCGTATAATGAAGGAATAATAAGATAATGAGGTGTTTGATTGTATTCATGAGCTCATGACTGGTATAAGGAGAAGGTTATATCATGGTTTGAGTATAGAGAATTTTTGGATTTTGGTATGTGGACAGAGTTAACTTTTAACTGCATTCATGTTTTCACTAAGGTTCAATGGGTATTCAAGAGAATACATGATTAAGGCCTTTGAATTTTTGGAATGTGACCAACAAAACATATCTTATGATATATGGGGATCGACGATGGTGTTAAATCTCTGGTAATCGTTTTCACTATGTTATGAGAGTGGACTGCAGTATTATGGATAAGCCTAAAGATTGGAATAGATTATGTTGGACATAAGTTAGTATTGTTTAAGGATAGAAGTTTTCTCGATATTATTGATGGGATGTTATAGTAATATAGTTTTAGAAAAAGGATAACCTGCAGGACGGGCGACAGCCCATCGCGTCGGACAACGCTGTGGAAATCGAACCCACAACCGAAGTGCGACTGGCCTTTATCACCTACCACTGGCCTACAGAAAGTCCTTGTTTAGTAGAAACTAGTTTTATTATATTAAGAGGTATGATATATGAAGTATAAGTCCACTTTAGGAACCATATATGATTAATCTCACTATAGAATGACTTATGTATATTTAATAACTTTTTCTAACCTTTTGTTTGAGACAGATGGAATGACCCGTCATTCTAACACATGATCTACTATCACTTCATGAATAACAAATTCAACTTCATTTATTTAAGATATGAAGTGGAAATTGTTCAAGGAACGAACAACAGTGAGATTGTACCAAAATCATGTAAGTATTTCTTTTAATTCATCAACTTTAGGGAAATGATCTTGAAAACCAAAAATGTTGTCCTAATGCCCTTATATCCGATGAATCAGATGGTACCCTAGATCGTCACAAATTTATGGCTTTGTGATTTCTGGCTTTTCCATAGCCATGTTCTCGACCACTCTCCATCAGAACATGATGGTTAGATTTCTCTTCCATATCCATATTTTCACCTATGTGGAAACACAGTGATTAGTTTATTTGGGTAATCGTTACATTTCATACTTTAGTTTTTAAAGCCAAGTTTTGGTATTCCTTTTTACGGTGTGGGTTTCTATTAAAGAAACTTTCGAATAGTAAACCATTTATAACCCCGACGAATTTCGAGGGAGAAATTCATTTTAAGAGGGTAGAATGTAATAGCCCGAGATTTTATGAAAAATATTTTTTTTATTTCACTAATGTCTTGTGTTGTACGCTACACCAAAAGGAGCTTTCACAACACGCATCCTTGACTTGCCTTGCATTACACGCAATCGCGACCTTCCTCGATAGCGTGTGTAGTACGCAATACCGAGTTTCACTAAACAATGATATGCTATTAAAATATTATTATAACTAGCCGTTATGAATAGTAATAACCACCTTTTAAAATTTTAGAAATTTTAGCTCTCAAAATGGAATTCATTTTTGGATTTTGAGTATCGAATTTAGCCTAAGGTGAAGTTTTGGTACTTTTTGGATAACTTTCATATTCTGATGAATAGTGAAAATTACTAAATTATAATTAAAAACAACTTTTTTAATCGAAATAATTAATAGTGATAAATTATTAATTTGAGTGGTTTTAAAGTATATTTAGAATAGATTTTTACAATTTAATACAATGTTAGTCATTGAATGTAATTTCACTTTTAAACCAGATATAATCAAGTGTCAATCTTTTGATAGATATTGTTTCTTAAAAACACGCTATTTGTTTTAACAGCGGGATTTAATTATAAAATTAATTAATGCAACTTCTAGTTTATGAATTTGGTAAAATAGACTTCATTTTTGAATTCGGAATACGAAATATAGCTTAGGATTAAATTTTGGTATTTTTCTGAAAACTTTCAATTTTTGATGAATAGTGAAACCACCAAGTGGTAGGTTAAAAACTGAATTTTGCATAAAACTAAATTTTACCACTTCTGTGAATGGAATTTCAAAAATCCAACAAACACGGTTAATATCAAGGACTAAAATGTGGTTCAATGAGATGAAAATAATTTTTGGTGAATAGTAACTTTTTACTTTTTTTCCACGGTTAATAGTAAATATGGTAACTAAGGGTAAATATGATATTACTATTACCCTAACACATGTCCTAATTATATTGGATAAGTGTAATTCGACCAAAAACAACCTTATGAATATAATATGACCATTTAGGTCCACTTGGATTAGATTATGACATTTAATATTATTTTATTTAATGAATAGTTAAAATAGTTAAAATCAAAGTTTAATAACTAAAACATTTTTAATATGGGGTTATACATAAGATAAATTCGACTATAAATATTCATTAGAAAGATAAAACGGTTTCCTACATAATTATATTTTATTTATAATTTTTATACTTTAAATAAATTAATTTATTTATGACACACCAATGATGCAGTAATTACCCTTTTAAGGAAATATTAACATAATTGATGTTATAAATGCTCAAATGAATGTAATTTGAGACTTTTTATGAACTCCACTAATTTTCTAGGTTACTATGATATATTAGTGTGGCTTTAATCAACTTGGTTCGAACATATAATTCTGTTATGACTTTCACAGAAATCATATATCAAATAGTGTTAAAATTGACACAAAATAGTTTTTAAATCTAATATTATATTATTAATTGTTATTTTATTCCTAAAAATCTAAGGTTCGACCAAATGACTTAGATAAGGATATATATATTAATAATAAACAATTTGGGGTTTGTTTTGCATGTTATAGTAAGTGTATTAACCATATAGTGTAAGAAAACAAAAAGACACGGTAAAAGTTAAATTATTTAACTTAGAGTTAAATCTAATTGATAAGGTTAAAATAATAACCTAAACTTGTCTAAATCCTATTGGTTGATAGTAATGCGACCCATCCCCACTTTATATTCGAAATAAGACCCTTTGGAACCATTATAAACCGATTTTGACATTAATATAAAATAATATTTTGAGGTATTCCTAAGGTGCCCCTCTCCTCCCTTATAAAAGGACACCTCCTCCCCCTCCTCCTCACACCAATTTGAGCACTCAAACTCGGCCAACCCCTGCCAAAATCTCTTCTCCACTTCCCTAGAAACATCTTAGAGGTTCTGGTCTTCCTCAAAGACCAATTTTAGTGCCCTAAGAGGAGGTCTCAAAGAGGCGCTTCAAAGAAGAGGTAATTACCGTTACCAATTCTTTTATCTTTATTTCTTCTTCCACTTCTTCTTCTAAGGTTGTTTCATTATGAAGTAATAACATCAGTATCACTCATATACTGATATGTTATTATAAGTATGAAACAACCCTATTTCACCATCTATCCATCCTATGGAAAAAGAAATCACCGCGCGTGCGTACGTACGGAATACCATCTCCACGCCGTGGTGTAATCTATTTTCCACCACCACCTTACATGGATGGGTATAATGGTGTAAAGAATAACTATACATAGTTATTACAACATCATATTGATTCTGATATATTGTATAATCCACTCCAATTCAATTCAATATTTATGTAAATGATATCATCGCTCGTGCGTACGTACGGACTACCGTCTCCACGACGTGATGAGATTCATTCTCCATGTTAACCATTTAAGAATGATTATAAAGTATATATAAGAAATAATAATGAAATATATGACATTATAAAGCTACTGGATTTATTTATATATATATATATGTATTTCATCTACTTACTTCCATTCAAGACAATAAGGAAAGGAAAACAGCGTTCATGCGTACGTACGGACTACCGTCTCCATGAACGGTGTTTTTCATTTCATTTATCTATCTATTATATATATATATATATACAGAATATATATGATATATAAATCATATTTTATATTCTGGATGTAAGTAAATCATGATATAAGTAATAATAATGTCAAGAACAACAAGTCAAAACACCTACGATAAATGAAACGATTTTACCCAAAACGCTTCTTTAACATGGAATTTACAAAAGAACGGGTAATATAATGTCATAAGTGAACCATATATGATATCATAACAATGAATATGATTCTGTAATAAGTCAATGACATTATTTAAATCATTATACAGGATGTTCGGACACATACGAAGCAAATCGGACCTAAGGTAAGGGAAATATCACAATCTCATTTTTATCCGAGATTGTTTAAACTTTGGTATTTACTGGGGTGTATTTTATCATCCACATCCATGTTTCCTCAATATGTAACATTACTTACATCCATCTACAATTGTTTAAATCCAATTTTACCCTTCGGTGAGTTTTTTGTAAAAGATATGAAAGGAATCTTTTGTCGTTTTTCGTACAAGGTACTTTTTGACTTTTCCGACAAAAGTACGAGAAGAATGTTTTTTTAACTTATACAGCAAGAATGTATTTTTAAAACATTATTTACAAGAAGCTTCCTTTACAAGTTTTCAAGTTTATTTTTAATCAACTTCTTTTAGTTTAAAGTTGTATGACATGTTAATAAAGGAAAAATGTTTTTGAAGAATAAAGGATATTTTCCTCAAGAATGGAGTTCAAGTATTTTATCAAAATTATTTTCCATAAAAGATAATAAAAGGGTTCTGTTTTAATCCCTATTATTACATGGATTTTATTATGTTGTGATGGAAATATTTTTTTTCTTTATCTTATATGAATTGTTTTACGATGTCATGTGGTTTAAGAATCCCATTTCTATTACATGGGTTACGCTATGATTTATGGTTTATGATTATATGGCACACATAAGAAAGGATTCATTATAAGATGTGTGGGACCTATATCTCCCTCCAATGCATTGGGTAAAGATTTTATATCTCATGAGATAGACAAGGCTGGAATGGTAGGTTATACCAGTTCAGTGAAACAGGACTGAAACGAGGGTTACTCGATTTAGAAAGGGACTTTGTCCACTAAGATAGTCTTGGCAATGAGTCTTGACTAACAAGAAATGATTCTCTATGATTATGTGTGTATGCCACAAAGTTTCATGTTTTAAGTTATGATTATTGGGATTTCATTTCACTGCCATGATTTATCCCATGTTATGAAATTATGCTCTCTTTTGCAGGTTAATATTTCCAAAAGTTATGTGCTTGTGTATACGATGAGATTTATATTTCTTTTGTTTACCCTTACTGAGCATTTGAGCTCACCCTTTTATGTTTTCTTTTCCCCAGGATATAAAGAAAGGTTTTAGGTAAAAAAAAGGGAAGATATTTATGGGAGATATTGAAGATCTTTCACCACGATTAGAAGATTACGTTCCGAGTTTCCAAAGACACTAAACTATTACGATCCTTGTGTGTGTGTTATTTTGTTATGTACTAAGTATTCCGCAAATGTAATGTAATGTCCATGTACGTCAGGCTACGGGTCTCTACAATACTCATATTGAGTTCAACATGGAGGTGGAATACTCTAATAAACTAGAGACTGCCTAAGCGGATTAGAATCACTCTCAAAATGCTATGATGATTATGCCTTCCATGGTGAACCAATTCGATGAGATGTTGAACACAAAGTCAATTGAGCATAAATATATGGAAACTTGAATCCCTCACTCTAGAAATGATGTGGAATATAATGTTGAAGCTATCACACTGGGAACTCATAAGTCTAATGAGAACTCCTCTAAAGGAATGATCACTGTTGGCACTTTGGGAACCTTACCTAAGGGAGGATATAATGATAAAATCATAGGGGATGAGGAATCCCCTAAATTTATTTTTTATAATATTCCTGATTGTCACTTAGACAAATTCATGTTTTCAGGTTGTTCTATTAACATGGAGAAAACCTATCCTTTTATGGATAAAGTTACATGTGAGATATGGGTGTATATAGACTCATTGTATATTATCGCACCTGCTTCTTTGGTAGATAATGTGAGGCTGGGTAAGGAAAAGGGGAGCATAAAAGTGCACTCTCGGCGAACAACAGAGTATTATTCTATTGTGTTTCTTCCTCCATAGAAAAATATATTATCAGAGGTAGACTTGACTTTTCCACAAGTTAGGAATTCTTAACAAAAAGGGTACAATAAGAATCAACATGATAAAACAAATGATCTGGAGGGGGAATTCTCGCAGGTCCCAACCTCCAAGATTTCCAAGATGGAAATCGCTTCTAGAAAATCTTGTGAACATTAGTAGCTTGTGAATAAATTCACTCCATTGAATGGAACAATTTGGTCAGATAAGGATGGTGATACACAGATTTTTGTGCAGAATGAGATTATCCCAATTGTGAAAAAGATGATAATAATAACTTAAAGGAAGTGACAATGGACTCATCTCCAAGTAATAGCTCAAATGAAGGGAAAATGAAAAAAAGAGGTTGAAAAGGAAGGATCAGAGAAAAATTGAACCGCAAGGGGTTCCAAAAACAAGGGGAATTCCCTTAAATAATGAAGATCTTTTATTGAAATTACCAGGGTCTAGAAAATTCCCTAACGTCCAAATATATTAGGATTCCTATCGTGGCTCATAAACCCATGTTCATTGGTATTTCTAAACAAAATATTTTATTTTATAATTAGAAGGAATTTAAATTGGAATCTCATGGATACCAATTTGTTTCATAGAATTTACACACTTGAAGCATGGACCACCTTTGGGTCCTTGAACGTTACAGTATAAATATTTCTATATGCTGTTTAAAATCTCAATGTATCACAATTTTGTGTGATCAGTCTGGTTGTGATCATTCAATATCATTTGTATATGTTTCTTTATCTTACAAAAGAATGAGGGAACTTTGGAATGAATTTTTTTCAGTTTCTAATGTTATTAACCATAAATGGGTGATTCTTGGAGACTTTAATGCCATTCAAAAACCTTATTAGAAAACATGAAAGAATTTCAATAGGATTGATTCCATAGAATTTTCTTATTGTATTGATCTATGAAACCTTGTAGAGATGCCTCTTGCTAAAGCTAATTTCACATAGAGTAGATACACAATTAATGGAATACAATCAAGAAATCTTGATATATTATTTTTCCAACTGAATGAAAATAATTTTGAAATTGAAGTCACAAGATTTAAATTACATAAACACCACTCGGATCACAATCCCATTCTTGTGGTGGTCTCAAATCCTTTTTCAACATTGAATCCCATCCCTTTGATATTTAATAATGGATCGCTTGTGACCCCTATATTTAGATAAACGTTGTTAGAGGCCTAGACATTTGATCCCACTAGTAGTCCTTTCTATAAGTTGGCTACAAGATAAAGTAGACTAAGGGTTTTTTATGAGAGTGAAGTACAAAATATTTTTCCAAGCTTAACCTAGATATTAAATCTACTAAGGATCATCTTGCATGCTATGAAATTATGAACCAGAATGAAGAAAACAATTCCTAAGAAGAAATAAAATCTCATTAAAGGATTAATGACCTCCTCAGGATAAAGGAAAGGATTGATGGAAATAAATTAAAAATTAAGTGGCTAAAATATAGAGATAGGAATTTAAAATTATTTTACTGGTTTCATAAAGAGAGGAGAGCTAGATATAGAACCAAGAGCATCGGCATTAATGGTTACCTATACTCTAATGAAAATTCCCTCTCCCATGTAGTGGAGTATTATTTCAAGGATATTTACTCTGAAAATGGGTAGACCAACATTCATAAAATGGTGGACAATATTGATGTTTGTGATGAGGAACACCAAAACTGAATTCTTGTTATGCCTCATTAAAGGAAGATATTAAATAAGCACTTTCTTCCTTAACATGGAGAGTTACCTAGTCCTTGATGGGTTTACTAACAAAATATATATGTTTTACTAGGAAATTATTCAAGATGAAATAACTCAGTAAATAAAGGAATATTTTTTCCACTCCTCAACACCATATAGGGTCAATTCAAATTTCATTACATTAATCCCCAAGAAGGAAAATTCTCTAAAATTAGAGATTTGAGGCCGGTTGATATGGAAAATAAACTTCCCAAGCTCATCAAAAAAATCATCATGAGTAGGATGGGTGAGATTGTGGGGAACCTTATTACTCTAAATCAGTTTGGTTTTTCCCCAGGGAGGAATATCCATAACATTCTCATCACAACCTCAGAAGGTGTGAATCTTATGAAAAGTAGTATGGAATTAGGTAAACTTTTTCTCTTAAAAATGATATCTACAAGGATTTTGATACTCTGAAAATTGATCTTTCTATTTGATGTCTTTTGAAGATATGTATTCTTTATTGAATTCATCATACTGGTTAATGTCATTATTAATTACGTAAGGCTATCCATCCTCGTAAATGGTACCCCTTGTGTGGTTTCAGTGTAGAAGGGTTCTGCGATAGGGTGACCTATTGTCAAGATTCCTTTTTTCCATTTCTAAATATTACCAATGTTGGTGCATAAATGATGTCTCTCATATGGCCTTTATAGACCAATAAAGGCTATTAGGGATGGATATGTCCCATCACACGATTTATACCCTAATGACATCCTCCGGTTTGGGATGTCCTCCAAGAAAACCACAACCTATATTAAATGCATTGCCACTCGTTATGAGAAGGTGGTTGGACAAGTGGTAAATTGGAATAAATCTGTTATTATTTTTTGTAATGGACTAATGGTTAGAAAAAAAATAGAATTGTGAATGTTCTTGGTGTGTAAAAATGATATGGTTATTAAATGTTTAATATGATATAGTTATCTTTTCTATAAATAAAATATGATAAAAGTCATATTCTTACCCAAGTGGCTTAAAAATCTCAAAATTTCACTCTAAAGTTGATTTTGGTCGAAAATCACTAATCCAGTGAAATTAGTACAAGTTTTAGGGTAATTTTATAAAATTATAATATTATTTTTACCATTAATTACATGATCTACCCTTAATCGTTGTAAATAAATAAAAATTTACTAAATTAATTATTCACCAAAAAAATAAGTTGATCTAATTAGATCAAAAATCACATTGTAATTACAACCATACATGTCCATTTGTCTAAATTATATTCACAGAAGCGGAAAAATTATCTTTAACACTAATGTGGCGAGAAGTTGAGTAAAAGAGTTGTTTAAATGTATAGTAATTTTCTATATCTAATTTTATCATAAAATGTTTCTAATTACCTACATCAGATTAATATATATATTATTTATCTATTTTTAATTTAATGTCTATTTAATGTAAAATAATAATTTAAATTAAAAAGTTGGTTTTTTAACAACAATGTAGTAATTTTCACTATTCATCAAAAATTGAAACTTTTCATAAAAATACCAAAAAATCAACCTAAGATAATTTTGATATTCCAACTTCAAAAATGATGCCTATTTAGGAAAATATAAACTATAATTACTTAATGTGGTTAATACTATTCATAATTTCTTTTTAAAAGGCTAATTTAATATATCATAGTGCGCTCGAACTCATTATTGCATACAACAAAAGTTGTTGAATTTATTTAAAAGGAAACATGTCATGAAATCATGGGGTGTTACTAATTATCATTATCTGTTGAATTTTGAGACAAGATGTCCCATGCCCCTTATTTATATGCTTGGGTGGATTCCCTTATTAAAATATGATCCTTTGTGTAGTTATCTTCGTACATATATTTCGAGGTTATATAACATGGCTTTGAGGACTATTTTTATTAAAAAATTACCCATAAATTCCAAATTAAGTCAAAGTTGGTATGATTATCTAAGTATCCTAGGAGGAACATAAGTTGGACATGGTTATTTTTTCACCATTACGTTACTGCCATTATTTATTATACCTGAAAAATGTTAAATTTTATATTCATGGACTAGATTTAATTGGACACTATTGGTGTTGGATTATTTATTTTCACACAAGACCTATTTGGGCCACTATCTGGTACCCATATAGATCTATTAGCTACAGGTTAGGACCCTCAACTATCCATTTTTATTGTTTATTTACTACAGAATAGGACATAGCAAGTGAATAGTAGTTGATCATGTACATGGGATTCCTTATAGTGTTAGAGTATTTTATTTAATTATGATTTCATTTTTCTAGACCTATTTTATGGATCATATATTGTATATTTGGTTGTCTTGTATTTATGGAATAGAATGTTCATGTAAGGTTTTATTATTTAGAAATGGCCTAATTATTTTTTTATTATCACTTGTTAGTTATTATAATATTCCACTACCTTTCTTTTTTATTTATTCTTCCACTGTGTTTATTACGGATCTGCAAGGAATGTTATTTCCACTTTATCAACTTTATACCCTCGCTTCTAGTTGGCGGCCTCTTTCATATGGGGAGGCTTCCTCGAGGCATTGTCTCCAACCATTCTAATTATTATTCATAGATTGAATAAGGTTAGAACATGAAAAGGTGGTTTTATAAATTATTTTTTCTTTTTTTACTATTTTGGGAGGGAATATAGGATACATGGAATGTTTTGGAACTTGTTAAATAGGTCGTGTATGTGAATGGCCAACCCACACACGGGGGAATGATCAAGTTAGTGGTGATGGGACTATTTCTCATGTTATTCATTATTATAGTTAATTATTATTTCACCTTGAGTGAATTATATATTTCCAATAGCTACTAAATTATGATATTTACCTCTTGTACGGGTAAGGTAAGAGATGAGGTGTGTTTATACATCATTTCAAACACATATTCCTCACATTTCATTAGCATGTTTATATGTATACCATGATTATGTTTTTCCTAATTATAAATATGTATGTGACAACTTAATTTGTTATAAATATGGTTTATGGTGAGTTAACTAAAGTTCCTACATCAACCTAAATGGTGCATTCCCACAGAGCTTGATGGTGGCATTCTATTTACTCACCATAAAATGCATTAAATTATTAAAATGGTTTTAAATTAGTAAATAAATTAACCTCAATTGAATTTTCAAATAAAAATGAAATTAGAATCAATTTAATTATTTAATGTGATGTATTATTAATGTCAGTTAATAGGTATTCCAATTATAACTTATGGAGAGACTTACTCCATAACTTGGTAATGGCTTCCTATATAGTTGAGTCCTTATATACTTGACTTATCCCTTATAGGTGAGTATTATAATTGAATTACTATTAGATAAACCTACTAATGATGTGATTAATATTTAATGAATAAAATTTTATTGGGTTACGTGGGATTGAAATTTTAATTTATTTAATGTTGACTCCATAAATTGAAAATGGTTTCCCCTATAACTGAACCCAGGTCAGAATGAATTTACCCTTATAGGTCAAGAGTATCTTTTATGCATTGTTTATTGACCCCATGGGGGTATATTCATGTCAAATGAGATGGCCATTTAATGTTTCTGAGTGCACTTATATGGTGTTTCATTTAAATTTATGGTGGAATCTTACTTGATCAATCCCTTTAAATTGATAAATTATATTTTTTTGTTCTTTTGATCTTTATTTTTTATGAGTAATCATTTAATTAAAATGTCATTTTCAATCTAAAGTGTGTTTTACTTTATATAATGTAAATAAAATTTTCATTAACTAATCCTATTTATAAGAACTTATGGATGAATAAATGGTTTAAAAGTAAATTATCTAATAACTTTCCTAAAAATGACTTCAGATATTATCTAAAAACAATAAAAATTAATCATTACACTATATTTAGTACATTAATATTAATATCTAAGACTTTTATTGTATATAATAAATTTGAAAAGATGTAATGGATTAAATGAAACCTTTTAGGGGAATTCAAATCTTTCACCCTGGTTTAACGGTAGGTTTTGATTTTTCCTTGAGAGTTACCTTGGATAGTAATGTGGCTTCTTCTCATGGGTCTCTAATGAATTCTTCAGTTACATTGGACCTAAATGTAGTGTGATAGAAATTTTGTGACCTTTGAGGCATGATCCTAACTTTATAGTTGATGTCTTATTCATTAATGAGGGGTTATCCTATTGTGGCATCACCCTTAGAGATAGGAAACAGGTAGACTTTTGAAATGAGTTTCTAGGCATGGTATGTGTTGTCTGTTTGACTATTTGAGTTGTGTAGGACTCTTAGATGAGGAAACAACAATCCCCATTTAGGAAGGTTTTTTTGTTAAGTTAAACCTTTAGGGGGTATTTTTGTATGTGTATACTTGGAGAGTATTAAATCATTATCATTTTTATGTTGTATTTTTTACACTCTAGGGAGCACTCCCCTATGATCATTCTCATAGTGAAATAGGTTCTGGTCGGCCAATGCTTGGTAGGTGATTTCATTATTCCTATGTTTATAGGTTGTGAGCCTCGTAGATTAATGATATTTTATATTCCCTCAGTTTCAACTCTTTAGGGAGATTTTATGGAGGAATTAAATTCCATGTTATAAAATTCCTTGAGTGGGACATGGTCCTTATAAAAGAGACCTTAGGGATAGTTGGTCACACCTAGAGTCCCTTAGTTTGACTTCAACCCAAGTTAGTCAACTAAAATTGATTTTATCAAGTGAAAACTATAAGAGGTGTTGTCTCGGGTTTATGAATTATTTTAGAGGTGGTGATCTTGGTTATTCCCTCATTTAGAGATAGATACATGGTTGGTGCTCAATTTTTCCAATATAAGCATGGTGATGCCTTCGATTTTTAAAAAAAATCACAAGGGTTCTTGAGTATTGAGAATTTATTTTATGGGTAGGATTTTTTGGGTGCCTATACCTATTTATTTGTGGTTGTCTAGTTGATTCTTAAATTTCATAAAATGATGTTGTGTGATCGGTGGTCATCGAATAGATCATGGCATAGGTCATTGCCTGATTTTGAAGAGGTGTTCCAAGGGAGATCTTAGCATGTTAAAAAAACATAAATTTCAGGTATCACAATCATCTTGGAATTTTTCATAGATGACTCGTAAAATAATGAGTTATGTATTGAACTGGGTGATATAAGATTGTTCACCTATTGTGCTAGGCGACATAGGGATGGTACATTTTGGTTTTTCATGGTACTATTTAAATCATTAATCAGTGAGTAGCCTTGTGCAAACTGATGACCAATGGTTTCAAAGGAGTGATGTTGTTGTAGTGGTTCCCATGAGTTGTTATTAAAATAATAATTCTTCTCTATGGTATAAGATACATCAATAATAAATCAGGTTTCATGCAGAAATTGACACGTGGGTGGACCTTTACACACATTTTCTAGAGATGTGGTGTCAGGGGTTGGTTTAAATCATGTATATCCTAGTTTTATGTGATCATGGATTAGGGATATTGGTGCATGGATATTAATTTAATCTTAGTGTACTACTATTTTTGAGATGAACAAGCCTAATATCTTAATATCATCTTGAGTACCCTGATTGAAAATTTTCTATACATCAATATGACTAAAATTATTTTCTGCTTTGATGAAGGGACCCATAGTATGTTGAGCTCAGGGGGAGGATTAAAGGTAATTAAAATAGCATAGAGTTTATCATTTTCCATTGAGTATGATGACCCTCGTTGTGAATTGAAACTCTACTAACACCATGGGAACCGTTATCAGTAAAAGATAACTAGGGATGGGTGATGGTTGAATTAGCACTTAGGAATGAGAAGAATCTTATCCATGCAAGTCATTTTGTTTAGGGGTGGATGGGTAATGGGTTGTAGAAATTAGGATTTTTTTTCATTGTTTTGATGATAAGTATTATCCTATGTTAGGGATTGAGACATCACTCTATAGTGGGTGACCTCCATGAGAGAGATTGTGAGATGTTGAGACCGGTTGTGTGATGGTTGTTTTATATTTTGAATGTTATGGGATAAATGAAAAATGTATAAAATGATGTCATTATAAATTATAGGTACAGGTTCAGATGTGTACTGGGGTAGAATATGAGTTTGGGCAATAGGATTAGGTTGTCTTGTGATAATTCAAGGATGTTGGATCAGGAATTCTCTAGAGATTCTGTTTTCGAATGGTATTATAAATGATCAAGAGAGAGTTTAACCAGGAGATGTCATCAGAATTTCAGTATAATATTTAGTGAGCATGATAAAAATTACCTCATTTGTAAATGTAATAAATTCTTCAAAATTAATTTTGGTGACGCGTTAAATGTTAAAGCTAACAGTTTTCAGAAAAATTCTTCTCGAGGTCATTTGACTTGAATACTATCGAGTAGTTGGATTTGTTTAGTGAGGAACCACATCAGGGGTGTCGTTGGATGATATAGTATATGTTTATGGTTCAAGTGAGTCATTTTAAAGAAAATCTATCATGACCAGGATATCTTGGCTTTATTGGAGTAAGATTCTTTGATAAAATTATGAAATGTTTTCGGAGTATTGTTAGCACAGTAAGAACATTCTTCAATAGGAAATCCCAATGGAGGAAGTATAGTGACATGGAAAAGGAAGTTAAAGGTTGGAACAAAAAGTGGTGAATTCCATTGGTTGGTTAATGAAATATATGATGACATGATCATGTCTTGAGATATATGTGAATGGGTAAGCATCATCTTATTACTTCAGTAAGAGCTAGTAGCATTGGAACAAGTTTTGGAAGCTTCAGTGATGAGTGTTTAAAGCGAAACCTGAAGGAATATTGAGTGTTTGTAAATGGAACACCACAATTATAGAAACAAATCACAACTCGGTTAGGTTAGGTGATGTTTTCATAGTCTTCTAGGGCTTCTTGGGGATAATAAGTTATATGGTGTGGAGGTAGTAGGATCCCCTATTTTCAACCGATTGGAGATTACAAATGAATTTGAATTTTCATTTGGTGGGTAGGTTGAATATTAAAATAATATTTTGAATGTGATTTTCAGAGATTGAATTATTTAAAATGCTATTTTTTGACTAGGTTTAAGACTCAGAATGTTTCTTGAGAACCCAGATGAGTTTCATGAGAATTTGGCTTGAAAATATCAGTTTTTTGGAAAGACAAATGGATGTGAATGGTTAGTACGTAGATAGTGATAATTGTACCACTAAACCATCCAGCCATATTAGGGTGTCACATAGTTTGTAAAACTATTAGACTAATTTTTATCAGTCTGTGAATTTCTATAGCAAATTTCACAATTTAACCACATGGAATGTGCATGGTATATCTAACCATGCACCAAGACCATGCAGGATGTGGGGATGAGACATATTCAAAGGCATTATTGGTTCATTCTTTGGTAAAAAGTTTTTATAAACCAAGTTCTCCATTAAAAAGATTTATTTTTCTATTTTACCCCTCTGTCCATTAATTTTATTTTCCTTATTTTTCCCCCACACTTCCCACATATAGCAGTCGCTCGATCTCCCCCTTAGCTCTCCCTATAGTTTTTTATGTATCTCCTTCATCTGAACTCTAAATCAATAATTTTTTATTGTGTTGGATCACCCTCTATTAGTCTATGATTCATCTTTCATTCTTTATCCTTTTATTTAACTTTTTTGTAGGTTATGTTCATGATATCTCTTATGCCCTATTCTCAAGTGTTTTTATATTTCTCTTACTCTATCCCAAATTAAAGGATGATTTTTAACAGGTGAATATTCATTAGTATAATTTTTGTGGTTTATATAGCTTCCCATATAAGTTTAATCATTTATTAAAAATATACCACTATTTTACATGTCTTACTTCCCAAGTGTTTCTACTGAATTGTTTAATTCATCTAATTAAAATATTATACTGTGAAACTTATTTTTTTCGGACCCCTTACATGGTTATAGGTTTTCTACCAAAACTAAAATCACTCATTAGAGTGTGTTTCTTAAGTTTCCTTGATCGATAATCATTTATATTTTCTTAAACCACCTTTTGAAGTGTGTTAAATTGAATATCATAAATGAGTTGGTTGAATTGTTAAAAATGAAATGTTTATGGTAATACCCTGACACTTCATCCATGTTTAATTATGAAGTGGGACATTAAATAAAAAGTAAATTGAATGAGATGTGGTAATCCTATAAATAAATTTTTGTAACCATGATTATATGTCCCTTGAAGTTATAATAGGTTCATTACCTTATCATAATCCATCCCTTATGGTGTGTGATATTAAATTTTTTAAATGAACATGCTTTTACAATGTAATCAAACACCCTCCTAATGTGTGTTTTCTTATCTCTATTAATTGAATGTAAAAATATACTGAGTGAGTGGTTAAAATGAGATGGGTATCCTACCTTACCCTTTTATTATTTTCACCTTATTCTCGGGCCTTTCCTTATATATGTAATGGTTGAGTGAAATCTAATACGGTAATGTTTTCCTTGGGAAATTATCAAATGAAATGATATAAAGTATGATTGGATTTTAAAATTGTCATAGATGTTTACCATGTCCTATGTTTAATTATTAAATGTATATGCATGTTTGATTGTTATGTTGTGACCGATACTTGGATTCCGATATAGAATGGAATGGACAGGATCTTAAGGCATACTGAAATGAGTGAATTGTGAATGATTAAGAAATTTTGGATATGACACTATTAAATGGTTATTAAAATCATTGGAAATGGAATTACCTATTGTTGGTTGAGATTATAGGACATAAATATTCCTCATTATTTATTTAAATCATTAGAAATTATGTTCCTCATAATTTATTTGAAATCATTGGAACTGGTGTTCCCTATTGTCTATTAAAATACATGGATATGGAATTCCATGTTAAATAATTATAAATAATTTGACACATTTTTCAACATTAGTTTAATTAAAAAAATTTGCGCATAGTGCCCCTTATCATTATCTTTGTCTATTTAATTTTGAGATATGATGTGTTATTCCCCTTGGTTAGATTCTTGGGATGATTCTATTATTTAAATATGAATCCTTATATAGTTATCTATGGACATGGATGTCAGGGTTATATATCATAGGTCCTGGGTCAATTTTTATAAAATGTAAAGCACTCAGACATTCTAACTTATGCCGAAATAGGTATGATTGGCCTTGTTTCCAAAATGGAACCTGATCTCAGCATGGTTATTTTTAAACTATTTTTTACTACCCTTATTTATTATACCTACATCTTGTTTCATTATATATTCATATACTGGGCTGCATTAGACACCATTGGTGATTTCCTACTGAATTTTACTCACACCCTATTAAGTATATCATTTTGTAGCCAGATAGATCTATTGGTTATAGATTAGGACCCTGGATTGTGCCTCTTTATTGTTTCTTTACTATTTTTTGGGATGTATCATGGGTGTGGTGGTTGATCAGGTACTCAAGATACATTTAATAGTTTGTGACTATTATTTATTTATTCTTTCGTCTTTCTAGCCCTATTGTATGGATGAACTGTTTGTATTCTTAGATGACTTGTATTTATGGAATAGCATATTCATGAATGGTTAGATTATTTGTCACTAGGTTGGTTATCTATTTATTATCAATTTTCAGTTATTATTATCTTATTCTACCTTTCATTTATTTATTCTTACACTATGTTTATTTATGATCGAGAGGGTATAGTATTCCCACTATACTAGCTTTAGACCCTTTCTTCTAGTCAACACCCTCTAGAATATGGGGAGGTACGCTTGAGGCTTTATCTCCAACTAGTCTAGTTATTGTTCATAGATTGAAATGGGTCAAGGAATGACAATAGTAGCCTTTAATCATTACCATTACATTAAGGAATTTTTGAAATTATGAACTAAACAAACATCGAAATGGTCAATAAATACAATATTAACTTAATAACATAATAAAAAATGATAATAAATGAATTATAAGGGGTGATATAAATATAAAAAATGTCTGTGAATAATTTAATTAATACATTTAACTTGATTATTCATGATTTTGGAGGATATTTTGATGCAAGTAATGAATTGAGGTAAGGTTTCTTTCTCATTCATTTTCATTCATTAAAATATGTTCTCTATCACCCCATATTTCTTTCCCCTACTCATAATAAAATTATAATATACTTACATTATATCCTTTAGGATTCCTATTTCTTCCTTTTAATTGTGAAATATATGACATTATGATTTCCCTTTTATTTTTCCCTTATTATAAACCCTACAATGGTTATAAGAGAAGCTATTGTAATTTCTTCCTCTTTTCCCCAAATTCTTCTTTTGTTATTTCCCCAACTTTAATCCATTTATTGATGGCTTAAAACCTTTTATTATATGTTTTTTATGAAATTTTAGTGCCATATATGATGTGTTGCCTCATTATTTTGGTTATCAATACGAATCATCAATTGAATAAGCCTTATGAAACTATTTATAACTCAATTATTCCTCATAGGATTATTTTTTGTTTGTTCTTGATATATGTTTACATTATATATAGAATACATATTCATGATGTATTATGATGATGCGAGTGTGCTCAAGAATATATATCCCCCCAATCAATTGGATAATTCTTTCATCTCATGTGAGACTATGCATTATGCATAGACAGTGAGCCTAACACATTACGTTATGTCTTCTTAGTAGTGAGCCTTGGCTTTTGACATGATTTATGTTTTTGAAACATTTTTATTATTATCTTTATTACCACACTCATATTACACATTATATTTGATGACACATTTCTATGTGAGGGTTTATAATCCTATAGTTTATTAATCCTTGTTATGATTCTTTAATCACTTATTGTCACGAACCATATTATCCTATTTTACACTCTTAATATTTAATATGGATCACCAATTATTTTATATATATGCCTAGGATGACCAATAATGTGATAAAACGTTTTATATTATGTTTTTATTTTCCCAATTACATTTTAACTTGGAATATTCGGGAGAATTTTAATGTTATAAATATTAAAAATGATGTAATAATTATGTGTAAGAGATTTTGGTTTTTATAGTTTGTATCATAGAAATGTCTAGTTGTTTTAAGGATTTTGTTAGTGATTATAAAATTAAATACAACCTAAATTTTCTATAAAAATACTTAGTAAGTCATATATTAATATTCACAAGTTATTTATGAGTTGTTATTTCAAAGATCATAATTTTATTTTATTATTCATACTAATCTGATTATTCTCATCCCTCAATTTCTTTTGGTTCTAGTAAATGATAATTAGTATAAAATGGATACAAGTAAACCTATTATACATTCATAAAATTAAAATATATTATTTAATATTGTTATATGACTTTTTTCATATCATTCAAGTTCTCTAAAAACATTCATACCCCACCTAGAGACCTGGAGGTAGAGATAGCCATGAATATTTCAAGTTGTGAAGTCATTATGTCTCAAGTATAAAACTCTCCTCCAATTAAAATTTATGGGGAGAAAATTCATGAGAATATTGTTATGATATCTTTATTATAATTAGATTTAATACTATTTAGGGACTAGTTGTACTTATATAGAGATAATATAAACTTATAGGAGAGAGAAATCACTTTACATATCCCAAACTATCGTCTGATTTTGTATATGTTTGTAGAAAATTATGAAACTCTTTTATAATCCTTAAGAATGGATACTATTTTACTATGAGGAAGAATGTCTAGATAAAATGATTATGGAAAATTAAAGTATTATCTTAAAAGACATATCTGTTGTAAGGTAATATGATTATGTAATCCTTGAAGTGTTTTCTGGAATTCATCATAATCAAGAGGATGATTTATCTATAGAACTTATTCTAAGAGATATAAACATATCGATGAGCCCATATAGAAATACCCCTATAGAAATTTAAGAGTTAAAAATGAAACTCTGAGAAATATTGGGTAAGGGTTTTATATTCCCTATTACATCCCTATAGGGTTCCCCATTCCTATTTATTAAGAAGGATATATCAATTTCTATCTATATTGATTATCATGAGATTAATAAGATTAAAAAAAAGAAAAACTATCCTCTACTGTAGATTGATGATTTGTTTTAGCTACTACATGAGGAGTAGTACTTATCTAAGGTGTACCTTTAATCATGATATCATCAATTAAAGGTGAAAACGGAGGATATTCCCAATAATACCTTTCATAGAAGATATAAACACACTGAGTACATAGTAATTTCATTCAGACTTTCTAATTCCCTAATTATATTCATGTACATGATCGATTTATTCTTTAAATATTACCTTGAGAAATTTGTAGTCATATTTATAGATGATATTCTTATATATTACAAAATAAAGGAATATTATAATAGCACTTCAAAAACAATTTAAAAGCTTTATGAAATGAGAATTTGTATGAATGGTATAGTAAATGGGACTTCAAGGTGTATCAAGTCACATTCCTAGGGAATCTTCTCATAGCTGAATGAATATCGATCTATCTTTTATATAAAAATGAATTTTATAAATGTCCTAGACCAATAATTGTAATGGAGATCCATAGTTTCCTTCGATTAGCAAGGTATTGTCAATAGTTTGTGAGGAATTACTTGCAATTTTCAAATACCCTAACCAAGTTAAAGAAAAGGGTATTCATAGTACATGTACTCAAACTACTCTCAATTGGGGAAGGATGTTTTATATAAAATTATTATTCATAGAAGTTATTGTCTTATATACTCATGAAAAATGATATATTAATAATATTTATATTAAGATAATTGATGGTACATGTGAAACATTACCTAAATCATGATCTGGAGTTGGTAGTGGTAATATTTTTCTTAAATATTTGTATGAATTTTCTTTATTTATAAAAGTGTTACATATATATTGATTATAACATCAAAATGTTTATATTCACATAGAAGGATCTCAACATCCTCTAATAAAGATGGTTAGAAATAATCAGAGACAATAAATTATCAATCAATTTCCATCTTAGAAAATAAAACAAAGTAGTATATGATCTAAGAAAAAAATATATTACAACTATCATGAACCAGCCTGAGTCGACCCTGAACTGGTCACTCGGGCCACTCCGCTACAAGTCACGAAAGGTGTTCCTGCTACTCTGAGGATGGAAACTAGAACTGAGGGCATCAATAGAGTAAAATAGGGAATAATTTACCCTAAATAATAACAATTAGGTAAACAGTGTAAATAATGGACAACCCAATAGACATTTATTTAAAAATTGTACTGACATCATTTATACAACAAAACTGATAGTACAACTGAATGATACAACTAAACCCACAAGACCTGATGACCAACTAACTCCATGTGACCTCTTTAGTCACTCTCAACCACAATGATCCCATGTCACTCAAGGAGACTGAACTCGTGTTGAAACCTCCACAAGGGCTTAAATAGAGAATAAAACTATATGGGTGAGTATTAAAACTCAGTAGGTTTTCCTGATATTCTATTCCCAATGCAGTTACACTTAAAATAATAGAAACATCAATTTCATGTTTGAAATAAAATATATAAAAGTATGTTTTACAAATAAGCATCCATGTTATGGAATTTATGAAACAAAATATTGCATGTTTTATACCCAAGAATGAAAGAACAATTTCAAAAGATATGAAACTAAAAAATTAAAAAAAAAATCAATAGGAAGGTTTTATATAAAGTACACTATTAAATAAAACACATTTTCAACTAAATTTTCCAGCCAAATACACCATTTTTCGATTGTGAATACAATATATCCAATGATCACTAGTCACCGGAACACATCTAGGCACTAGTTTGTTGTGAGCCCCCGGTACCTCGTATCTCGGTGTGAATGTAACCATAACAATATATGTTCTTGTGCATGAGCCGCTTATAGGTAAAAAATACCCATAAACTAGTGGTCCCCAACATCATCATCATTGTTTAGTTGGTGTTTTCATAATTAAACATTCTATTTGAAACAAGGATGGAAGAACTCCGGATAACTAGCATACTAGTACACGTCCACCCACCTAGATGCATTGGTTTACCTTTAGTTATCAATAAAGTACCAGATGTTATAAAATACACTTCCCACATAAAAATTTCATTCAAAAATCATACACACCAACAAATCCAACAAACCTACTCCACATTTCCTTCATGGATCAATAAACAACTTAAAATTCACATAAAACAATTTCAAGAAGTATAATGAGTCATTACACATAAAATCCTTTCAAAATGCTATTTTAAGGAAAAAAACCCAACATTACCATATAAAACCAGATTTTGAAGCCCCAACACCATTTAATAAATCAATTTCATGGACCGTAAAGTGGATTCAATTGATACAACATGAACTACACACCAAAACCATTTTTTACAAGAAAAATGCCAAATGGGACTGTAAGAATTCTTCACAAAAACAAAATTTATCAAAAAAACCAATTCCATTATTCATAAATAGGTTTAAACATGCCATTTGATTAAATGTAAAATTTACATAATCCCCTAAAAACATAGGTTACACATTCAAAACCCATCCATTTCAATAAAGGTTCCAAACGGGCCATTTACCAATAACACATGCCAAAATACCCTAAAAACTAATACTCACTTCATTATAAAACCCAAAACTATATTGTAACCCACATAAGAAACCCAAAAAAATTTATTCGCATGATTCTGATATTTTTCACAATCCAAAACAATCATTTTATATCACCTTGATCACAAAAATACAACCGGACACTTTCCCAAAAATGAGGCATGCAATAATTAATAAAACAAAAGCTATTAAACAATAAATGTGTTATAAAACCAAGTTTTCACGCCAAAAATTTATTTAAATAGATAAAACAGGTTCTAAACATTTTATTTAAGGTGCGAATAAAAATGTATCATTTAAACCAACACTTAGTGTGCACACTTTATCCAAAACAACACAATTTTCACATAATAAGGAATAAACTACTGTTCTTGCACACTAACTAATTAAACCAAAGGGTGAACAACAATACCTAGCATACATATAAGGAGAAAACAAAAATAAATAAATTAATTGTGAATTGTAATCAATGTTATTGGGAGAACCTACCTCAAAACCAAGGCGGAATGGAAACACACACTGGATAACACCTTCCGATGTTTTATAAACCCTAAAACTATGAATACTATCCCCAAACGAGAAAAAAATCAATAGAAATCATGGGATAACATAACCCAAGGTCTTGTGTCATAAGGGAAGAAGATAGAGCCAATAAAAATTTGAAGGTGGAGAAAGGAGAAGGAAACTAACCACCCTTTTTTCCAAAAACCCCCAAACTGGATATGGGAAACCCATGGTATGATGATTAGACATAGATGGAACTTCAAAACTCAAAATTCACCTCACCCAAAACCCTATAAAAGGATTGGAATTTCCAATGAACCCTATGAAAACAAAGACATGAAAAATTGGTTGGGACACTTCTACCCACCATTATTGATTTCTTCCCACAAAAAGTCATAACACTTTCAAGCCGATTGGTCAATTCTTAATGATTCCTCATCTACACAATCAAGTATCATAATAAAAGGACATTTCACCCACCAAAATAGATCTTAATCCTATTTACCTAAATGAAATAAAAACTCACAACCACTTCACAAGAATAAATAGAAGGATCGAGCCACTCTTCCACAACCAATCCCAGACTATATTATTGGTCCTTCTCCCAAAGATCCCAATGACCACCCTATACCAAAGAACATCATGAAATACAAAGATTTCAAGGGAGGGTAGAATAGAATCTCCACCATTAAGAACCAAAAAATAGTTACCAAACACAATTTTCACATGATCTAGAATTGGGCCTCTCCCACAGAGTCCCACAAAAAATCCCTTAAAATGGCCTACTAACCCAGGCCAAGAAAAACAAAACATGATCATTTAAACTACTTTCTCATGAATGTAGGGGACAATAATATATACAATTATTCATTCATGGGCCAAAAACCACCACCAAACTAGGAGGGGGGAAGGGGCCCAATTATGGGACTGCTGAAACCAAATTTGATAACCACCCACCATTATTCACCTATGGGTGGATAAAATCCAAGACCACACCTGATTCACATGGGTGGTACACACAAGAACACTGACTGGATGTTCACATCCAAGATTGTATAACCATATACACTACATCAGTGGTATGTCCACCATGCTCTTTATGACAAGAAAAACTTCACAGTGATGAGCAACCATAATAGAGACATAGAAACTACCTTACATCAATGGTGTAGAAAGGATCTTAGTCGAGCTCCCCACACCCTTGGATATTTCCTGACTCTGTGAAAAGATTCACATCATGGCCTATGGTGATATCCATGATTTTTGAAGCATAGGATGTGTTTGTTTCAGGATCTAAGGACCAAAACACCTCACAAACCTCACTTCTACAAACAAAACACCATCACCCAATAGAAACATAAGGATACACACAACAATTCACACTCACTCCAAACGAGGATCAGAATGGACAAGGAGCATGGTGAAACACATCAGCACCACCTAACACTATTACTTCAACTAAGAGAGTCACCATAATAGGAAGGAACTTTAATCTAAGACCAAATAGCTCTCTATTTAAACAAATGGGCCAAGGAATCATTCTAAGAGGTGGATTTAACCCTTGTAATGAATCCTTAGGCTGATAAACTAAAAATATTTTTAATAGAGAACCATCCATGTCCATATCACAACATCCAAAACATCTTTAGAAACCCACTTAACATTACCCAAAAATTGTGCAACCAACAAGATCCCAAATCAAGGCACTACAAGAGTATGACTTAAAGATCACAAGGAAGCATACCGAATAAACAAAAATTCTCATACATAGGAAAAAATAGCCACACAACCATTGGTTTATAAATAAATGCCACAATATTTCCAATCAAAAAAAAATTGAAAAACAAACTAACTTGGTGGATTTCCACATTCACCAATGGTGTTTCATCAAGTCTCACTCACATGAATATTTCCATGCCACCCCGATCACTGAACCCCCATGCCACACTAGTCATCCATCCATATATCCATATAACCATGCATGTGAGCACCCAAGAAAACACCAAAGTCTAAAACAAAACAAAAACATTCTAAAAATTAGGTACCATTAAAAGTCACACAAACCACCAATTCAAAAAGACTTTTCAGATTTCTCAAAACAAACCACACATCATTATGAACCATTTGCTTAAAAACTACCCCTTTTCATTTTTAACAACATTAAAAACAACCAAGAAACTCCAAACAACCCCTTCCCATTTTCAAATGTTTAGAAAAATATATTTTCATAATTTGAGGTCCACATAGACCAAGACCCTTTCTAGGAAAACACTAACTTCTAAAAACAAATTTCCAAAACCAATTCATCAAATTAAAACATATTTCAACAGCCCAACACATCCCATTTAAAACAATGTTTTCATAATGGATTTAAAATAATCTAAGCATTCCAAACATTTTATTTTAGAAAACCATAAGTATAGATTAAATAATTTTAATCCCATTAAATCATTTCCACATTCTCCAAAAAATTTGTTTCACAAAAACCAAACATTACCAAAACCATTCTTATATAAAGCATTGAAACCCCACTTTCCACTTTTTAAAATCCCACCATTTCATGAAAACCCATTTCCACAATTCTTACAAGTGTATTTTCGAAACAAAATTTAGAATTCAAGAAAACCCCAAGAGACCCCCAAAAGGGAACTATTGTCGATGGGTGACTTTACCATATGGTTGGCGGCCATATTTCAAACACACCTCCAATATAGAGAACCGTATTAGGAACATTCCCCTCCTCTACATAGATTTCCAGACCCTATGAGATCATTAAAATCTTTAGTAAAACTCCCCTTGTTATATCCCAACACCAAATAATCAACAAGACCCAAGGACACTAATAAAACTGGGAATCCCGTGTAAATTTGAAGATCGGAATGAGGAAATGTTTGTGATGCTCTTCCCACACATACCCCTCATGTCCCAAATATACTACTCCATCTACCTTGACATCACCCAAATAACAAGGGTGATCTAAAGAGAAAGGTATGATAATATTTGACCTCCTTTGATACCATTTTGTCATGAACCAGCCCATGTCGACCCTGAACTGGTCACTCGGGCTACTCCGCGATAGGTCCTAAAGGGCATTCCTAATCCTCTTCGGATGGAGACAAGCACTGATGGAATAAATATAGTAAACAAAGGAATGATTTCACCCAAATATAAACAATAATTCAAACAATATAAGGAATGGACAACCCAATACACATTTATATAAAAATTGAACTGACGTCATTTATATGAAAAAAGTAAGAGGACAACTAAATGATAAAACTAAACTGACCAAATGTGATGACCAAATAACTACATGTGTAATCTCTAGTAACTCTCCAACACAATGATCCCATGTCGCTCAAGGAAAATAAACTCAAGATGAAACCTGCCCAAGGCCTAAAAAAGAAAAAAATTCTAGGCATGTGTTTAAAAACATAGTAGGTTAGCCTTATATTCTATTTCGAATGAACTTACACTTAAAATAAATGAAACATAAAATTCATGTATGAAGTAAAATATATAAAAGTTTGTTTTCCAAACAAGGTTCCATGCTATGGATGTTATCAATCAAAATCTTGCAAGTTTAATACGCAAGAATGATAGAACAATTTCCAAAGATATCAAACTTCAAAATGAATTTTTTTTTCAAGAGGGATTCATTAAAGAAAGTGAAAATTTTAAATAAAACACACATGATACATAATTTTCCATCCAAATAGACCATATGTGGATGGTGAATACAATATATTCAATGATCACTAGTCACGGGAACACCCCTAAGAACTAGTTTGTTGTGAGCCCCAGGTACCTCTTATATCGGTGTGAAAGTAACAATTACAATATTTGTTCTCAAGAACGAGCCACTAGTATGGAAAAAATACCCATAACCTAGTGGTCCCCAACATCATCATCATAGTTTAGTTACCATTTACATTTTCAAACTTGCTACATGAAATAGGGATGAAACCACTTCGGATCATGAGCATACTAGTACACGTCCGCCCACATAGATACTCAGGTCTTCCTTTAGGGATCAATAAAGTTTCCCATAATATCAAATACACTTTTCTAATGAAAAGTTAATTTCCAAATCATACACACACAAATAGACTACAAACATGATTTACATTTCTTTCAAGGATCAATAAACCACTTAAAATTTTCATAAAACAATTTCAAAAAGTATAACAAGGCATTGAAAAGGAAATCCATTCAAAATGATATTATTAGGCCAAACATCCACCATTAACAAATAAAACAGTATTTTTCAACCCCAAAAAAATTTAATAAATCAGTTTCATGGACAATAAAGTGGATGCAAATGATATAACATTAAGTACACATGAAAAAAAAATTTTACAAGATATATGAAAAATAGGCCTTTAAACATTCTTAAAAATTTATAAAAAAGAAACTATTACACTATTAATAGTGATCTATAAAAACACCAATATAAAAAATATAACATTTTACTAAACCCTTCAAAAAAACAGGCTACACATTCAAAACTCATCCATTTCTATAAATGTGACAAACTGGCATTTATCGACAACATATGCCAAAACACCCTAAAAATCAATACTGACTTCATTATAAAACCCATAACCAGATTGAATCCCACATAAGGAACCCAAAAACATTTATTCACATGTTGAAATTATTTTTCACAAGATAAAACAATCATTTTATATCACCTTGGTCACACAAAAGCCAACTGGGCACTTTCTCAAAAATGAGGCATGCAACAATTAATAAAACAAACTATATTTAACACAAAAAATGTTATGAAAAACAATTTTCATGCCCAAAATTTATTCAAAGATCTATAAAAGGTTTTATACATTATAATTTAGGTGAAAAACAAAATAAATCATTTAAACAAACACTTAGCGATCACACTTTAATAAAAACAACACAATTTTTAAAAAACAAGGCATAAAATACCCTTTTTACACACTAAATAATTAATCCAAAGGGTGAAAAACAATGCTTAGAATAAATATAAGGTCCAAATAGAAATAAATAGATGAATCCTAAATTATAAAGGTAGTTCTTGGGGGAAGCTACCTCAAAACCAAGGCGGAATGGAAATGCACACCCGATAACACATTTTGGAGGTTTATAAACCCTAAACGTATTAATACTTGCCCCAAACAAAAAAAAACTTCCATAAAAATAATTGGATAACATTACCCTATCCCATTCATGACTAGGGAAGAATATAGAGACATGAATAGTTGGAATGAGGAAGAGGAATGAGGATAAAGGAGAAGGACACTCACCTAGATAACCATAGAACTATTCATCTTCCCTTGGATACACACCCTTAGAGGATAGTGAATGGATTGGTAATCAATGAAGAGAGTACTTAGGTATTTACTAACATATTAAAGAAGATTTGGTGTAAAGAGAGTAAAAAATGAATGATTTTTAAAGGAAACAAATTACCATTTTAAATAAGGGCGATTTGGGAAACCTTGATGAAGTTCGCCCTAATCCCCAACGAATATGAAGTCAAAAGAGCTAAAATTCCACATGGGGGTCTGACTAAGGTTTTTGGTCTTTAGTGAGATGTATAATGTCTAAAAAATATTATAAAATGAAAAATATATAAAAGAAACAAATTGTTTTTTAAAACATGAAATGGACTCACAGGTTGTCCCAATACCTAAATAAATAACCCAAATCCACCATGATTATGAATTCCTAAGGGGTCCCAATGGATATTCTGGTTTAAATATGTTATTTCAGGCTAAGTGGGAAGTCTAATGGGTGAAAATTGTTAAAAAACTATGAAGTTATAAAAGAAACAAATTTTTTTTAAATCTGGAAATGGCCTCACGGTTTGGCCCAAATTTTTTAGTAACCACCCTTTTCTCCAAAAACCCCCAAAAAAGCTATGGGTAACCCATGGTAGGTTGATTAGAAAAATATGGAACTTCCAAACTCAACATTCACCTCACCCAAAACCTCATAATAGGATCGGTATTTCCTATCAACCGAATCAAAACCAAGACTTGAAAAACTGGGTGTGACAACAACCTTATCCATGATGAAGATTTAAAGTGATGAAATCTAAAAATAATTGAAAAGGTTAAGAATGTTAATAATAAATAAATGTATGACGTCCTTCCTTAATAAATTAATTAGTCAACTATATATCTTCGAGAAGATAAAAGTTGTATAATTAATGATGTAGAGATAAAAAAGAAGGTGAAATCCATAAATAAGTGGAAAATGTCAAATTTCAACATTGAAAATGATAGATTTATATGATTTACGAAATGATAATTTGTACCATATAAGCCTAAAATAAAAAATAAACTATTATATGATGCTCATAGATAAATATTCTATATCCATACAGGGAGCACAAAGAATCATGTTGATATATGTGAGAACATATAGTGGGATAATATAAAGTACAATATTGTTGAATTTTGTTTTCCTAAGAATGGTATGGTTCTCTATGTCTCGGAAACAAGTTCTTGATGCCTGTAATGATTTATATATTCTATCATTACATGATTTCACATTGGGTGCACTACTTTTATTTGGTCATAATTCTGGGATCTAATGATTGATTGTGGGGGGTTCAAGTATGGTTTCATAATAATTCATGTCGATTTTACTATTTTCATATTTCATGGAAATTCCCAATGGCTCCCACATCTATATTAAAGTATAGACCTCTTTTCCAAAGTCAGAAATTCATTTATATTTTCATACAAAATGACTCTTTGGAAATCACATTGGTCGAGAGGATGGTTGGTCGCACTCATCGCACCATTTGGGGGGATTATTTTGTACTCAAGGTCTCTATTATTTATTTATGATATATTCATTAATCTATTCGATATCCTGAAAGGGGACTAATTATCCTAATAAAATGATCAGGTGTTAATTACTTATATGTATAAAGGGTGTTCTATTGACGAGACTATCTATATTTATTACATATTCTCCATATGTTTTTCATTATTACAAATAAATGGGTGGATAATTATATATTGAAGCCATATAACCAAGAACTCTGGATATTAATTAAATACAGGTAATAAATTGGTGTTTTGAGGATTGGATTTAATCTTTTTGTGGTGTTCTATGTATATTATCTATAAAAGGAATAAAAAATCACAAAGTTCATTTAAGTCCAAGTTGGTAGTTTAACGTCATGCGAAAATGAAATATATGAGGGCACTTTGGAACTACGTATAATACTCTAGCCTTAGGAAGAAATCCTACATATCTTGGTTATAATCTGAATTATATTAATCGTAGTTCAATCTTACCTCAACCTATTGATGGGCAGTGACAGAAAATTAATGCATGTGGGGGTTATTTCCCCAGAGTTTACAAATATTGTAATGCCTTTGGGGATTACACCGAGGCGGATACCCTGTCATGGTGAAAGTCCTAACAATTAACTAAATGGGGATTAGACATTGATATTTCCCTGTCTGGGGGGAATTATATTATTCTAGTGATATAATCATGGAAAATCATTAAGCCCACATGATTCATGCTTGGGGTGAGAAATAATGGATAGAAAGTAACTAGGAATACTACGCAAGGTTATGGAAATTAAGAATTGTGGTTTCCATTATGCCAAGTTTGGTATTTAATTAAGACCTTATGAATACACCTTAAATATCATACTTGTAGTAGAAATCAAAGTCCATGTAGTTCAATATTTTCCTAACCCGCTTATGGGTATAAGGTACTTAGGGAGCATGATCAGGGCTTACACCCAAGAGGATTCCCACATATAAATTGACCTTCTACCCACTAATATATAAGGATAAAGAAATAATAGGATAATTTGGGTTCTATGAGCCAAGGTAATTAGAATATGGATGGACATAGACTAGGTTGGACACTCTTGGTAATATATTCAACCACTAACCTCTATGGGATAAAGAGTGGGGACCATGAGTAGATAGTTGAGAATATCTGGATGGAATGAGGATCACAAAATACTCATAGGATTTCTTGAGTATTCATTCCTAGTCAATCATAGACACTTCTCATATAAAGAGTGAATTCATGAAAAAAGACTCATGGTGCAGGGTCCACATGGTTTGAGGGAACATACCCAAGTACTCCCATAGGACATGGCTAAAATGTCTGGGGGGCCTACCTAACGTGTCTAGTGTATCTTCCTGACATGTCCTAATGGTCTACCTGACATATCTTAAGTGTCCAGATGATATTTCCAAGGTATATACAAGATAAGTATTAGTTTTCCACCTAACATATCTCAAGTGTTAGACCAACATGTCTAGGGTGTCTTCTATACATGTCCTAGTTTTCTAGCAGAGAGGTGTGTGGATGGTCACATGATCTAGCTGATTATTTTGTGTCTTTTCATGTGATCTATGCAAACTCATTCAAGGGTGTCTCATGATCAAGACTAAAATGTTAGAGGGTTTCCACATGATCTGGATGATATGTCAACAGGACTTCATGTGAAATTTCTGATTTTTCCTCAAGACATTTTATGAATTGGATAACATATCCAAAGGACTTCTTGGGACTTCAATGACATGAATAGGTACTATCACATGACATAGATAACATGTACTGAAAACTTCTCTTATCTTGGGTGACATGTCAAGGTGATATTACATGACTAGTGAATAGGCCCTGTGAATCACATGAACCCTTTTCATGCAAATAAGCATTTCCATATTCATGTAAGGATTCTCTATTTTTAGACATTATCACATAAATTCCTCATTGTTCAACGGAAATTGTAAAATTGAGACCTCACACATGAAAGTCAATACAAGGAAACTAAATTTTTTAATCTATCTTGTACACCAAAAGTTATTTATATGATAAATATGGTGATAATGAAAAGCGTATATAAATTCCATGTAATCCCGTAAGTTGTTCCTGAGGTTTACATAGAGTAATACCCATGTGATTTCATGGATTTTCTCTTTGATAATTTCATTCTCACCTTTGGGGCCTTGTGTGTGTGTGTTTGTTTTGGGATGTGGTGGAAAACTTTATAGGCCTCTATGACCTGGATCTATGTTTCTTCACATGATGATTAAATTTCATATATGGTCTTTATTTGGTAGAGTACCACATGTTTTTTATGAACCTATCCCAAGACATTCATGGAGTCATATTTGTGTCATGTGATAAATAGTTACCATGATATCACTCTTTCATCACCATATTTATTATAACCATGGATTTTCAAAGGAATTTCACATAATCAAATTGACATGTCAAAGGGCCTTCACAAGATCAATCCAACAAGTCAGGGATTATTCATAAGATTAGGATGCATGTTGAAGAGGATTTAATTACATCAAGGGAGACTTTTTTAGGTCCCTATGTGACATTAAGTTGACTCATAGAAGGGACTTACCATGAAAAACAATGTAAATCTCCTTTTCATAAAGGTATATCCCTTTCAATATTTTATTTTACAAGGCATATGGATATCAACCAAAGGTTTTCTATTACGGAATCATGTGATCAAATTGACATGTAGGAGGTCCTTATCATGATGGAGGTGACATGTCTTTATCCTTCACATTATAAGGCCAACATGTTGGTGGGTCTTTCACAAGATAAATAGATTGGTCATATAGAATTCATCATCCCTTCATATGAAAATCATAATAACTTCCTTTCAAATGAATATCCCACCTTTTAAACATTTATTTTATGAGATTATTTTGGATATTTTCAAGAGCTTGGTGATTGATATGTCAAATTAATAGAGGAACTCATTTAATAGTTTTTTATATAATCCAGAATAATTTTCAGAAGGGATTTAAGTAACACAACAACTTGTTTGATGGGGCTTTGTATGATCAAAATGATTCATGAAAGGGGCCTAAAATGAGCATTATTATATCACTTTGAATGCATAATCTGACAACATTATATTCCCAGGTTCATGTGATCTTGTGTCTTTTTAGGGTTCATGCGATCCTTGTATCCTAGTTAGCTGATCTCTATATATACATGTTTATTCTTAATTTTATTGCAGAGAAAATAATACCGATGATTTCAGTATTTATTTTATCTTAAAATTGTCTAAGATCATTTGGTGGGAATTAATAAATACCCACACCCCCAACCCAGTGCCTTATAAGTGAGGTCTGAAGGGACAAGGACTCAGTTCTAAGGAATGTAAATACCTTCATGAGTACCTTGGGATTCTATTGGTCGGTGTTTTGAGAGAAATTTGGTATTATGTATAACCATTGGTATTCAATAGGGCTCACAATAAATTGGGGATTGAGGGGTTTTTAATTCCCTTAGGGACTCAGAACATCAAAGACCTTCTGATATCATCTCTTATGTTACATTATCACAAGACTACATCATAAGATTTCTTCATGTAACCCCGTTGTGACAACTGTTCATGAGACTTAATCATGTGATCTCATTGCATGACCTCATTTCCACAAAAAATTTCATAATAAATAAGTGGATTAATCAATGGTAATTTCCCCAAGCTATGCAATATTTCAATGACTATGGGGCCATATTTTTTGCTTCTCATGATCTAGTGGTTCTTTACTACATGATCAGTTGATCATTGTGTGATTCTCATGACCTTCACATGGACATGAGATCACAAGGATTAAAAGAGGATCATATGATCATGAGGTGTTACATAGGTCATTTTATTTAGGAGACATATAATAACTCATGTGCTTGTGAGCCCATATGTGGGTCAAATGAATCATGTTATGTTACCTATGTTTCTCACTTAATTTAACGAATTACCCCTTTTAGTATTGTACTCCTTATCATGTATGCTTCATACTTTTGTGAAAAGGGGTTCTAGTTTTCAGATGTCTCTTAATGTGGTTGGCTAAAGGGATATAATTTCATGAAATCACAATGTTGATCCCTAATATTAAGTATTCTCGTAAAACAACTTTTTATAGGGGATTATTCTGAATAAAATTTAGTACTATACTCTATCTCAAAGACTACCTTAATATGGATTCATTCTTCTAGATGATATTATCATTCCTTCTCCTAGCTATAATCTTCCATCTCAATAGTTTTCATATTCGATCAATCTCATTTGAATAAAAATTTCATGAGACATTCAATTAGTCACGGAACCACTATAGAGTGTATCCTATATGTTAGATAAATCCCACTAAGGCCCATGTGACCTTAATCTCTCCCATAAACCAAATTCTCAAAGTTACTCAAACACACTTTTATCCAATTTGAATAATTTGAGAAGTGGTTGGAGTTCAAAGTGGTACATTAAACCGACTGTTAACTTCCTTGATTAATGGGAATGGTCATTCTAGGTTAGGCCAAGTTTCTTATAATCCGTTGATCAGTTACATGTTATTCATCCTTATGAGGACACTTGGTCTTCTTAGCTTGTCATGTAAAATCAATTGAAAATCATCAAAAAACTAATTATCTATAAGTTTCCAATACTAACTCATTTTATATGTCTCACAAAAAAATTAAGTTTTATCCTCAGGTATATTTTCATGTTTGGAGAAATACCTCCTCTCAGGGAGATGTATGATGAATTATTTATAACTAAGGACTTTTAGGATAAACCTGAACAAACTCCACCCTTGTAAAGGTATATCCTATCCATTTCAAAAGAAAATTTAAATAATAAACTAAACCTATACTTGCTCATTTCTTTCAATGATTGGTTCAATATCTACCTTTATCATAGTGGGAATAAGCCAACCAATATACACCCTGATCTACGTACTTCCCAACAAGTTTGACCCATCTTAGGATCTTATTGATCCATTATTAATGATGGGAATTATACATCATGGGGATACAAGGTGAGACAAAAAAAATCCCCAAGCCTTCAGTTAGTGAGGTTTTTATCCATGTGTTTGAATGATTGAATTTTTTCAGTCATGGACACATGCTTGGGTGTTCAATTAGACAAATTGGTGTTGGTAGCCCGATTTTTATCGGGCTGGCTCCTTGATATAGACATGCTAAATCTTTCTCGTATTTATCAAATCCTTGTCATGTTCAGAAAGGAAAAATCCTCTACCAAATTAGAGGACCTTTCCAATTCTTATTTGGATAGATATGAGAGAATTTATAATGTTATAAATATCAAACAACTATTGATATACCTCATGCTTCATTCTATCCTAAAATGTTGAATATTTCAAGAGTCTAGGTGATGCCATTATGTCCAAATGAGGTTATTGATATGTTTAGACAACATGACCATTTCAACTTCATTCCATATCCTACACCTACTGGGATGATTGTTGATAATGGTAGTGGTTCTCCCAATGAGTGTTCATAAAAAAATCTATATTTGGGATGAGTTTCTTGATGTTCTCATAGATGATGTGATTATCTATAATACATACAACCACTTTTGATTTGATCAATAGTTTTGTTTTATTTACACAGTTTACCCTATTACATTAGCTGGCATGTAGGGAGAACAGTATTTTGGACTCATTCACCAATTTTGGACAATATTGGTATATGAAGATTCAAATGCTGATATCATTCTTCCTCCTGTCGATTCCCCTATAATCCTATCTCATGACTATTCCTAAACATGGGTGGAATCTTACCCTAGTAATATATTGAAGACTGATCTATCAGGTGTACAATCCCTATATTTCCCAGATCCCCTTATCTATGGCAGTAATGTAATTGATTCAAGACTTTGGGGAACCCCCAAGGAAGTGCTCCCTCTATATTGACGACTCTCCCATTAAAATGGAAAGATTTTTTTAGCAAGATAGCCCTTCAATATTAGTAATAGATGATGCCCCAATTAAAGGAGTAGTATATAGGTATTCTTCTTTGTCTTCCTCATCAACTCAGATAGACCAAATACCTAGGTACATCTCGTCAACCATTACTTCTTCTAGTGTTCTCTATTGGACAGTCATCAAGGATATGGTGTCAAAACGGCTAATTTGGAATAAAATCCATTCCATGACTATTGAGACTCCATTAAAGGAGATCCCTAACCAATAGGAACTCCTACACTGGCTCTTTGGTGATTTAGGAGTGGACGACATTGATTATTGGAAATTATAAAACATCATGCTATATATTTTCTATACGAAGAAACAATTTCCCAACAGTGATAAAGATATATGTATCTTTAATTATTGAAGTTATTTAGTATAATAAACAAAGGAATCCTTTGAATGATGGGGTAGAGACATTGGAAAGTTTCCGAATTGCCTACTCATTGGGATAATTTAACTACCAAGATAGTAAAACATGAAGCGTTCATATCTCATGAAAGATATTGTCTTTTGAAATCATCATCCTTATGGGTTACCACATATAAATTCTGTGAGGAATTGTCTTATTTAATTTAGACTCTTTGCCTTTTCATGATGGAAGAAGATACAGATCATGAGGTACTTTAGCATTCAATTGAAACCTCTCACCAAAATCTAGCAAACTTGGTGCACTCAGGCACCCGTATTTTATTATGATCTACCTATAAACATGAATTTTTTTTAATTCGTGGATGAGAATCCAAAATTTGAATATTCCTTCAACTTTTTTACACTATTAATGAACAAACATTCTCAAATACTGGATTTCATTGTCATGATTTCTTTCATTCATGATTTTCATGGAATTTCATTGACTTGATATCATTTGTACCATCCAATACAACCATCATTTTTATAATACCAATTAAATCCAAATTTTTGGATTTGAATTTTTGAATCAAAATAGATTTATTTTTTAGAATTACTCATGAATCAAAACTGCCATGAGATTCCTCATTGATGAATCTTCTTTGGTTGTCCTAGGATCACCTAGTTTAAAAGGATACCTGGGGTGAATATATGCCTTAGAGGTAGATCACTCTAGTTTATTCCTAAGTAAGTGTATATATATATCATCGCTTTATTTTTTATAGGGATAAATAATGATTCCTAAAATATTTGTATACTTTTTTTATATTCCACTAACTTATGCCTAAGTTTCATAAGGGGAAATCATAGCAGGTGTGGACTTGGATTTTACTCAGTCCATCCTTTTACATGTTATCAACCTGAAAAGTTTTATGAATTTTCCATTTTATAAGTAATCAATATGTCATAGATCACACCAAGTTCACTTCTAGCAAGAAAATACTCAACCTTAGTCGAGGGTTCTCGTTTTGTGTTTTCAACCTGGTGAGTATTGTGTCTCTTTAAATTAGTTATTTTAAGGTCTAGAAAACTAGAATGTTGTAATAGTTTAAGTTATTCTATTTTAGACCATATATTGTTATAGTTTAATTAATTTTTTCTTGGACCATCTATTTTTTTATTTTAGGGTCTTATAGATCAGACCATCTATTTTTGTAGTTTACGGTCTTCTAGTTCAGACCATCTATTGTTGTAGTTTAGGGACTTCTAGCTTGGAATATCTATTTTATAGTTTAGGTTCATCTATCTTAGAACATATATTGTTTTATTTTAGGGTATTATATCTCGAACCATAAATTTATATAGTTTAAGTTCATCTATCTCAGACCTTCAATTTTTTTTAGTTTAAGTTCTTCTGGATCGGACCATCTATTACAATAGTTTATGGTATTCTATATCAGACCTTATATTATTGGTAGTGAAGGATAGGTATTCCTGAAGGGGTCAATAACCATATATCCTTATTAAGATTATGAAGAATGAATGGCCATGAAGGGTTTTGATACCTTGCATTTTTAATTTATATTATGAAGAATGAATGATCATGAAGGGTTCTGATGCTCTATGTTTTTATAGAAAACATTAAGGTTGAACATCCATGATGAATCATGACACTATACATCATTACTAAGATTAAATTTGATATTTGGTAAAATATTAGGGATTTCTAGCCCACTTGTATTGTTGGAAAATAGGTTGATTAAATCACATGTATAGAATCTTGAACCGATGAATATGAAATGGCTAAAACAAGCTACGGATGGCCATAAAACACCCTAAGGTGATAAGTTACACCATGGTTCTTCTGGGGATCACAAGGATTGTAGGTCCTTTACTACAATAAGGATACAACTATAGATAATGAGTAGAAGTCCATTAGGCACAATCCCATAGGGATTACATGAATGGAAAAGACAATGGTCCTCCACTCTTTTGAAAAATGTCATGAAAGCATTGGGAAGACTCAAACATCTCAATTATGATGTTGTAAGTAGGTATAAGTCTATCCAAGGAGGGTTATGGAACCCCAGTGGTAATTTTTATTACGGTTGAATGGATTGGGCCCCACACCATGTGGTTTCGAGTCACATGGTGTGGGACATCAAAAACTTTTAGAATGCATTATCACATTCTTGTATTAAGAATTGGTATAATAGATAGTGTCATAACATGAAGGATGTTGAATATAGTTGAATTGTTTGGTTATGGAGATTGTAAATCATTGTCTAGGAATATCCTAGGAAATGTAAAATGGGGACTAGTGGGTACAAGCTGACCATTATTAATGGGGGATCCAATATCATACATTAACAAGACTATAGATCATGTATTTTTCGGGGTGACTTTCCTCCGATATTAAAACACCCACTAAGAACAAGTTATGGGGAGTTGTGCTACTCGCTAATAAATCCTATTGGGGATTCTTCATGGAATTCATTCCCTGTTACTAATACACTATATGGGAGAACCAAGAGAATGGGATCCCAATGGATATTGGGTTACAAGATAAGGATATCAACTTGAGAAATTGGTGGCATCAACTCAAACATTGAAGACATGAAGGTGGTTTATGGAAAATTTAATATTCAAGAAGAGTTTGTGAAATGAACCAATTTTGACGTAGATAGAAATTGCATTTATTTTTTTTGAATACTTAATACATGACAAACAATTACTCCCAAATACCCTATTTTTTAGTGCCTTTGTAAACTAGGAACATAATCTTCTAACTTGGTGAAAGATATACAACATCCTCCATAAAGATCTTCCCCTTTAGTTTTCCTACCTAAAACATTTCCTTATATCCTGGGGAAAATAAAACATAAAATGGGTTAGTTAAAATGATCAGTAAGGGTAAACATGAAGAACATCAAACAAAACATAAACATAATAATGTGAAAATATGAACATAAATTTTGAATATCTAAATTGCGGGTCATGAAATAAATATTGGTAGTACATAAGGCATAGATCATACAAGAACATTAAGCATGATAAAAAAGAATTGGCATAAAATATGATATTTTGGAAAAAAAATAACCACATATTTTGATTTCCATAGTATCCAAGGCATTGCTTTCAAGACCATCATAGTGGAAAAAGTCCATTATTGAACCATGTTTACTTGTTCTTCCATCCATGTATTACTGAACTGGAACTACTTGTCATTCTAGACCTGTATTACTAAACCGGATTTGTTTGTCATTTCAGCCTTGTACTACTTAACCAGATTTACTTTCCCTTCCATTCATGTCAGCCACATCATATATAAATATTTACCAAATTCATTGGAGGGACATATAGGTCCCACTTATCTCATAGTTAAATCATTATTACATGTTCCACAAAAACATAAATCATTCATTATAACATGTCCCATGAAATAAAATGGGTTTCCTAAACATCATTCCATATTAATCCATATAAAATAAATGGATTTTATAAAAATAATTCCATAATAAACACAATAAAATCAAATTAATAATTGGTATAGAAACATAACCCTATGTCATTTTAGATGGAAAATAGTTTTTATAAAACACTTGTATTTAATTCTTGAGTAAATAATATTTTCTTCTTCAAAAACATTTTCTTTTCTCAAAATTTCATGAAATTTTAAAAGAAAATTATTTGGTTGAAAATAAACATTAAATAATGGAGAGGAATATTCATGTAATAAATGAATTATGAATATTTAAAAATATGTTCATGTTTTATAAGTTAAAAAAACATTATCTTCCTAGAAAAGTCAAAAAGTACCTCAGATAGAATAACGACATAAGATTCCATTCATACCATTTAATAAACCTTCACCAATGGGTGAAATTGAAATTAAAATTTTATAGGAGGATAGATAGAATATTTTTGAATACTTATTTAGGAAACATGTATTTGGATTATAAATATACCCCCTTAATTACTTATGAATAAACAATCTCAGATATTAATGAGATTGAAAATTTATCCCTTAACTTTGGTCCAATTTCTTCTGTATGTGCCTGAAACTGCAATATAGTCAGTTAAAAAATATTACTAACTTATAATTGAACCAAAATAATATATATTATATCATATATGATTCACATATGACTTTATATTACCTGTTTATTTATCAATTCCATGTTGATGCAACATTTTGGGTAATAATCATTTTATTTATCGTACATTTTTTGACTTGTTATTCTGGATATTATTACTTATATCGTGATTTAAGTAAATAAATCATTTAAAACATGATTTATATATCATAAATATTAAGTTGGTAAATATATATATAATAGATGGTTAAATGAAATGTAATACACCATTCATGGAGACGGTAGGGCGTACATACGCATGAACGTTGTTTCAGTTTCCTTATTCAATTGAATGGAAGAAAGTAAATTAAATAAAAATATATACATAAATACAGTAGAATTTATATTTCATATATTTTATGATTGTTTATTATATATAATTTGTAATCATTCATGAATGACTAACATGGAGAATGAGTTTCATCACGTCATGGAGATGGTAAGTCGTACATATGCACGAGCGACGATGTCATTCACTTACTGGTTAAATGATTTGGAAGCAGATGGTATATTAATTATAAATAATAATTATCATTTATATTCATTATTAAATCCATTATACACATCATTATACTCATCCAAGTTATGTATTGTTGAATAACAATTACACCATGGTGTGGAGAGGGTAAGCCGTACATACGCATGTGTGGTGATATTGTTATTTATAGGATGAATAAAAGGAGTTATAGGGTTGTCTCATAATTGTAATAATATATCATCATGTATAATATACTTTATTTATTAATTTATTATGGAGAAAACATAAGAAGAGGAGGTAAAAGAAGAAAATAATTTTGAAATAGGGGATAAAACTATTACCTCTTTTTCAAGTATCTCTTTTTGATCTGCACAAATGGTCTCCTTAGAATGGATTTAATCCTAAAGGGTGACCTCTAGGATTAATTTAGGGAAGTTGGGAGGAGATTTGGGTAGATTTTGGAAAATCAAAATGGCTTCGGTGGTGTGATTAAAAGATAAAGAGGGGTGACATTTCTTAAGATAGGGGTAGGGCCCCATTGGAAAGTCATGAAATATTAATTTATTATAAATTCAATTTCAGTTTGTAATGATACCGAACTCATTTATTTCAAATATAGGATTATTTTGGGTTAAAATAATATAAATAAATAAATTTTACACATGTTTTGATTTTATTTTAAACCTCATTATTTTGATTTATCCTTATTTAATCAATTTGACTTCATATGTGTAAATAATATTCTAAATATTAAATTTTTCTAAATATTTACTTAAGTGTGGTAAATTTCCCATAATTTTATACTTTATGACATTTTTTACTATATAATTTTCACTTTATATGTTTTAAAATATTTTTGTGATTTTTAAATAATTTAATAATATGTTATTTTGATAAAATAACAACTATAAATTTTGACACTATTCATTTATTAGAATTTAAATAAAATCCACATAGAATATAAATTTTAATCAAAATATTTAATATACTCCTAACATTTCATATTCTTCTAAAAACTTTTGTATCATGTTAATTTGTTCATATGATATTTATTTTAATATTTTTAAAACTATTTATTTAATATTTCTATCAATAATATAATTTCTACTTCACTATTGTGTCATCATTAATGCTAATTATTTAATCTATAAATTTTTTTAATATATTCCCATGATGGATATAATATAATTATATTTTTTGAGAGTATTTATATTCTAATTTTTATCATGTTTATCACTACATTAAAAATTTTATACTTATAAGATATATGAGAGGGACATCTTTTTACTTTCTTTTATTATAATTGTAATTACATCACTTTATAAAAAAGGTCAATTAAATGAATAAATTATGAACCTTAGGTGATATTTGTAGAATTTATTTCATCAAATAGGATATTGGTAGTTTTTTGGGTAATTTTATTATCTATATAATATTTTTTTTGCACTAATTTACCTGATTTAACTTTAACTATGGTAAATAAAAATTACCATACTTACAATTCATAATATCCAAAAAAATAAAATTCACCTATTAAAATTATTTATACCCACTTATTCCAAATATGGAATAAATTTTTAAAATTTAAAAACAAATAAGTTTCATTAATTAATTTAAAATTAATTCTCACTGTCCAAACCAAAGAGCTGGCTTTGAAGAAGTAAAAACTATAAAATGATTAACATGTGTTTATGTCCAATTTAATTTTCAAATCACATCCAATGACCAACATTGGATTGAATGATAGAAACATAATCAAATTATACTTTAAAACTAATTAAAAATATAATCTAACTAAATAAATAAAATAGAATAAAATGAAAATTTTTAATTAAAATATAGTATTTTTCAATATTCATTAAAATATGAATTTCATCATAAAATTCAAAAATTTCAACCAAGGTAAATTTTTATTTCCAAATTACAAAAAATAAGTTTGTTATGTCAAATTCAATTTATAAAATTTTCAAAAATAAACTAGATGTAAAAAGGGTTTTCCATCAAAATTTTGTAAATTAGTATTTCTTTGAAAAATACCTCTTTTATCTAAAAAAATAATTTGTTCTTATATCATGTCTATAAAATACATAAGATGAATTTTAATATTTTATAAAATTCAAAAATTTGTTAATACTATTCATAACAACTAGTTTATATCCCATTAAATAATAATATTTTAAAAATATATCGTTGTTTAGTGAAAATCGGTATTGCGTACAATGCAAGAAATTGAGGAAGGCCTCTCTCCCATGTAATAAAATACAAGTATAGTGTTGAATATACTTCAATATAATAAGGTGTTTTTTATAGCACAATCTAATCATGGTGTAACATACAACACAAGACCTCAAATAAATTAAAAAAATCTATCTCATAAAATATTAGGGTGTTACATTATACCCCCTTAAAATGAATTTCTCCCATGAAATTCATCAGGGTTATAAAAGGTTATCTACTTGAATGTTTCATTCATATAAACCCACAGTGTAAAAAGTAATACTAAAACTTCCTTTTAAAAAGAAACATTAGGAATATAATGGTTACACAAAGTAACTCATCACTGGGTTTCCATATAGGAGAACATAGGTGGGAAGTGAAAACATGGATATGGAAGAGAAATATAACCATCAAGTTTTGATGGATAGTGATAAAGAAAAAGTTTGGAGAAAGATAATAACTAGAAGTCCATAAATTTGTAATTATTTAATGGACCTTCTGATTCATCCGTTAAAGAAGGTACAAAGAAAACAGTTTTGGTTTTCTAGATCATTTCCCAAATGTTGAATAATTTTGTATTAGAATAAATACTTACTTGATTTTAGTTTAATCTCATTGTTGTCCATACCATGAAAATTTTCAACTTTATCTCTTATTTAATGAAATGATGTTAAATTCTTCATTCTTTAAGTGTTAGCAGATCATGCGATAGAATGATAGATAACTCCATATGTCTCAACAAAAAGGTTATTATAAGTAATCAAATATCCATAAGTACACCTAAAGTGAGATGATGAATTAATATAACAAACATCAATTAGAATATAACTTATAATATCCATAAATGGATAACATTACAATCCTTCCAAAAACTAAAAACATAAAACTTTAGGAAGAGGTGAAATAAATCTACATAACATTTATCTCTCATATCTCATTAGTTAGTCCTCAGTTATCACATTCCAAACATGTAAATGCCTTAATCAGGTTTTCTCATGAAACATGGTAATAACATGAATTACTATAGAACCTTAGTGAAAACGGGAATTCTCTCAAAATTAACTCTTTTCACACTTCAAAAATTCCAAAGAAAATTATTCACTAAAACCATGATATAACTTTGTCTTTATACTAGTCATGAGCCCATTAATTCTATCAACATCTCATTATCTTCTTATCCCTTCATAATGTGCATATAATGTACTTTCTAAAAATATTTCAATAACTTTTCATGGTTAAAGGTACCAAATACTTATGGAAAACCACAATAGAACAAAACATAGATATTGCAATATTCCATAATACTATAAAAGAGACTCAGAAACACTATTTTGGAATCCCATTACATAAACACTTAATCATTACCCCACTTCATTATCAAACTCAACATCATCAATGGTGATATCAAGTGATTTTCCTTTGTAATTGTCATTAAGAGGTTGTTGATGTCGATAATCATCGATAACCCTTGGATTAGGGCATTGGTTATCAAAATGCCCCATTTCCTTGCACTTGTAACCCTTATTTGTGGGAGGTGCACTCTTTGGAGATTTCTATTTATTACCGTTACATTAGTAGTCAAATGATCAACGAACTTCTTTCCCACACTTAAAATATTTATCAGTCCTATTAACACAATTTCCTCCATGTTTCCTTCCACACTTTGGGCATAAAGAAAATCTAATCTTCTTTTCTTCATAATTTTTATAGTTTCCTTTGAATATCATCCTTCTTTTCTTATCATAACCATAATATAGAAGAGAAACTGCAATTTACATTTTTTTAAGAAGAATATGAGGAAGGTACATACTGAAAAATATGTTCTTAAACTCATCCCAATCCATGGAGTCAATTTTATCTTATTGCATCGTATTCTTGATAAAGTTCCACCATAGATTTTCTTTACCTTCCAAGAAATAGGTACCCAACATAACCTTTTCACATTCAGAACAACGGATAATAAAAATATTATTTTCAATAGTAAAAATACATTTCACTACAACTAGTGTTTTGGTTGTTCCACTAAAATTAGGTCGAGTTTTCCTTAAGAAATATTTGAGAGGACATTGTTCCCAACTTTGGTCATTTGAAATCCTAGTGGGATTTGTTGTCACATAAACAAGATTCTTTATTAGAACATCCATAACATTTGGTTGATCAAGAGGAAAATCATCACATTTCCCAGTGCATGAGTCATTAACATGGTTCCTTTAGGTTCCAGCCATTATCTAAAACCCAAATATAATAGTGTGAGAGGAAAAAATCATACTAGGTGAACAACATAATCATGGGGGGTACTTTTAATCTCTAACATTTTAGGTCTAATCCTAGGTTATTCGTGATCATTAGAATAATTCTAGGAACGTAACCAATAGTTATACATACCATAAGGGGTATCCTTAGATATATCTTAGAAATATCTCTAGGGATCTCACTAAGGTTTTCACATCCTTGTTTCCAAAGGTTAACTAAGCCTTCAATCTGATACTAACTGAAATAACCCAAGCTTGACATACATCAAAATTAAATTTATCTTATGAAATAATTTATACATGACACAAAAATACTCCCAAAGACGGTATTAGTTTAGTGTATCGGAAAACATGGAACATAATCTTCTAAAATGTTTAAACATCTTAAACATATCCCATAAATATCATCCCCTTTAGTATTCATACATATAACCTTTCTTTATATCCTGGAGAAAAGAAAACATAAAAAGGGTGAGCTCAAATTCTAATTAATAGTAGACATGAAGAACATAAAACAAAACATAAACATAATAATGTGAAAATTTGAACATAAAATTTTAATATCAAAATCATGAGTCATGAAATAAATCTTGGTAGTATGTAAGGCATAGATCATTAAAAAACATTAACCATTATAAAATGGCATTGGAATAAAACATGGAATTGTGGAAAACAAATAATAACATAATATGATTTCATTATTAGCCAAGTCATTGATTTAAAGACCATAATTGTGGAAAAATTCCATTACTGAATCAGGTTTACTTTTCATTCCAGTCTTGTATTACTGAACTGAATTTACTTGTCATTCCAGCACCGTGTTACTGATTCGGATTTTCTTATTTTTCAATCCTTGTATAAATGACCCAGACTTTCATTCCATTCCAGTCATGTCTATATCATGAAATATAAATCTTTACCCAATTTATTGAATGGATATATAGGTCCCACCCATCTCAGAGTGAAATCATTCATCATAACATAACCCATGAAATTAAATGGGTTTCTTAAAAACCATTCCATAATAATCCATATTAAATAAATGGATTTTATAAAAAATAATTACATCATAAGAACAATAAAATCAAATTAATAATAGGGATATAAACATAATCATATGCCATCTTATATGGAAAATAATTTTGATAAAACACTTGAATTTAATTCTTGAGGAAAATATCATTTCTTCTTAAAAATGTTTTCTTTTCTAAAAATGTCATGGAATTTTAAAATAAAAATTATTTAGTTGAAAATAAAAATAAAATCATTTATATTATTCTTCATTGAAATATGGAATTATGAATATGTAAAAAAAATTATGTCATATAAGTTAAAAAACATTATAATCGTACTTTTTCCAAAAAAAATTCAAAAGCACCTGAAATCGAATAATGACAAAATATTCCTTTCAAACCATTAAATAAAATTTTACCAATTGGTAAATTTGAAGTTAAAAAATTATAGGAGGATATATAGAATATTTTGGAATACTTATTTTGGAAACATGGATGTGGATGATAAATATACCCCAGTAAGTTCTTATGAATAAACAATCTCGGATAATAATGAGATTTCCAAATTATCCATTACCTTAGGTCCTTTTTCTTATGTATGTGTATGAAACTATTTTATAGTGGGTTTAAACATATAATTAACTTGTAAAATAACCATAATAATATATATTATATCATATATGATTCACTTATAAATTTATATTACCCGTTTATTTATCAATTTCATGTTTAAGAAAAATTTGGGGTAATTATCATTTTATTTATCGTACGTGTTTTGAATTTTTATTCATTATATTATTAAATTTATCATTATTTAATTACATTAATAATGTAAAAATTATTTTATATATCATAAATATTCAGTATATAAATATATATAATAGATGGATAATTGAAATGGAATACACCATTCATAGAGACAGTAGGTTGTATGTACGCATGAACGTTGTTTCTGTTTCCTTATTGAATTGAATGGAAGAAGGTAAATGATGTATATATATATACACACATATAAATCCAATATAATTATTATGTCACATATTTCATGATTATTTATTATATATACTTTATAATAATTCTTGAATGGTTAACATGGATAATGATTCTCATCGCGTCGTGGAGACGATATGTCACACATATGCAGGAGCAACAATATCATTCACTTAATGGTAAAATGGTATTGAATCGGATGTTATATTAATTATATAGAATAATTATCATGTTATATTCATTAATTAAATCCATTATATGCATCATTATACTCATCCAAATTAAGTACTATTGAATAACAATTACACCAGGACATGGAGAGGGTAAGTTGTACGTACACACACATGGTGATATTTTTATTTTTTTTGGATGGATAAAAGATAGTATAAGGTTATACCATAATTATAATAACATCTCATAATGTATAATATATTTTATTTTTTAGTTTATTATGGAAAAAATAAAATAATATGATGTAGAAGATGAAAAAAATTGAAAGAGGTGATAAAACAATTACCTCTTTTTCAAGTTTCCCCTTTTGATTTTCAAAAAAAGATCTTCTTGGGATGGATTTATTCCAAAATGGTAGCTTCTAGGATTAATTGAGATAAGTTGGCAGGATATTTTGGTAGGCATTGGACGATTCAAAGGGTTGTGGAGGTGTGACTAAAAGAGAAGGAGAGGTTCCGTTTTATAAGAGAGGGGGTCACCTTTAGAACATCTTGAAATATTAATTTATTATAAATTCATTTTATGTTAATAATGCTCCAAAAATCATTTATTTATAAGATAAGATGAATATGGGTCTAAATACTCTCATACAATGAAATTGATCATGTTTTTATTTCATTTTAAACCTCATCATTTTTATTTATTTTTATTTAATCTATATAATTTTATTTGTGTTAATAATATTCTCAATATTAAATGGTTATAAGTATCTACTTATTTGAGGTAAATTATCTATAATTGGATACTTTATGAAATTTTGGACCATATAATTTTCACTTTTTATTTTTTGAAATATTTTTTTTGATTTTAAATAATTTAATAATAAGTTATTTTTATAAAATATCAATAGTGTCAATTTTGACACTATTCATTTATTTGACTTTAAATAAGATCCACATATAATATAAATTCGAAAAAAATATTTAATACACTCCTAACATGTAATAGTCACCTATAAAAGTAGTGTAGAACATTAATTAGTTCATATGATATTTATTTTAATATTTTCAAAATCATTTATTTGATATTTCTATCAATAAATTAATTTCTACATCACTACTGTGTCATCATTAATGGTGATTATATAATCTATAAAAATTATAAATAAATTAAAATGATGTAGATAATTTTATTATACTTTTGGATACTGTTTATTTTCTACGTTTTATCAAGTTTATCACTGCATTAATATTATTATACTTATAAGATATATGATTTACATGTTGTCACTTTATTTTGTTTTAATTATAATTACATCACTTTCAAAGAAAAAAGACAATTAAATTAATAAATTTAAACCATTACATTATATTGTTCAAATTGGATTCATCCAATAGTATTTTTGAAGTTTTAGGGTAATTTTATAATCATTATCATATTTTTTTAACCTTAATTTACCTGATTTACCTTTAACTGTGGTAAATAAAAATTATTGTATTTACTATTCATAATATCTAAAAAATAAAAGTAACATATTAACATAATTTGGACCAACTAATTAAAAATATTGAATCAATTTTTTAAAATTAAAAACTTATTATTTTTATTAATTAATTTAAAAATTAACTCTCATTGTCAAAACCAGAAAGCGGATTATTAAGAAGTTAAAACTTTCAAAAGATTTACATGTGTCTATGTCCAATTTAGATATGAAATTAAATACAATGACCATAATTGTATTAAATAGTAAAGCAATAGTCTAATAACACTTTTAAAAAAAATAAAAATATAATCTCACTATATAAATAAATTAGAATAAAAACCAGTTTTGAATTAAAAGGAAGAAACTGCCCTTCTTGCACACTAACTAATTAAAAAAAGGGTGAACAACAATAAATTGAATACATATAAGGTGAAAAAGAATGAAATAACTGAATATTTAATTATAAGGGATGTTCTTGGGGGAACCTAACTCAAAACCAAGGTGGAATGGAAATGCACACCAGATAACATCTCCCGATGGTTTATAAACACTAAACCTATGAATACCAACCCCAAACCAGAAAAAACCCATCAAAATCATGGGATAACATAAACGTAGATCATGTATGACCATTGAAGAAGATATATCCAATAAAAATTGGAAGCAGGAGAAATGATACGGAAACTAACCACCCTTTTCTCAAAAAATCCCCAAACAAGCTATGGGGAACCCATGGTTGGATGATTAGACATAAATGGAACTTAAAAATAAATATTCATCTCTCTTAAAACCCAATAAAAGGATCGGTATTTCCAGTTAACTAGATAAAAATCAAGACATGAAAAACTGGGTGTGACATTTCTCCCCACCATTCAAGATTTCCACCCCTGAAAATTCATAACACTTTCAAGCTAATTGGTCAAATCTTGATGATTCCTTATCAACACAATCTATCCTCTTATTAAAAGGAAATTTTACCCAACAAAACAGATCTTAATACTTTTTCTTGAAATCAAAAAAAAACTCACAACAACTTCTCAAGAATAAATGGAAGGATCGTGACACTCTTCCATAACCAATCCTAGACTATATTGTTGGTCCTTCTCCCAAAGATTCCAATGACCACCCTAAACCAAGGAACATCATGAAAGCCAACGATTTCAAGGGAGGATATAATAGACTCCCAAAAATTAAGTAACAACCAAAAGTGACCTAACATGATATCCACATGATCCATAATTGGGCCTCTCCCACAGCTTCTAACAAAAACTTACTTACATTGGCCTACCAACCAGGGCCAAAAAAATAAAACATGATCATTTAAACTAATTTCTCCCAAATGGAGGAGAAAATAACATAGCCAATGCTTCTTGCATATTCCAAAAACCACCACCACAATAGGAGGGGAGGGAAAGGGCCCAATTATGGGACTACTAAAACCAAAGCTAGAAACCACCCACTATTATTCACCTATGGATGGATAAAATCTATGATCGCACCTGATTCACATGGGTGTTCCACACAAGAACACTAACCAGATTCTCAAATCCAATATGGTATAACCATAGACACTACATGAGTGGTATGTCCACCATGATCTTTGTGAAAATAAAAAATTAACAGTGATGAGGAACCATAAGAGAGACATAGAAACTACATTACCACAATGGTGGAGGAAGAAGCTTAGTCGAGATCCCCACACTTCTGGTGATTTCCAGACTCTGTGAAAATATTCACTTCGAGTCCTATGGTGAGATACCTGATTTTTTGAAGAATATGATGTGTCATTTTCAGAAGCTAAGGATCCCAACACCTCACAAAGCTCACTAGTAAAAACAAAACACCATCACCCAATAGAAACATAAGGATATACACAAACATTCACACTCACTCCAAAAGAGGATTGGAATGGAAAAAAACATGGTGAAACACATCAACACTACCAAGAACTGTTACCATAACTAAGAGAGTCACCATAATAGGAAGACACTTTAACATGAGCCCAAACAATTCTATATTTCAACAAATGGGCTAAGGCATCATTAAAAGAGGTGGATTTAACACTTGGAACGAATCCTTAGGCAAATCAACTAAAAATATTTCCAATAGAGAACCATTCATGTCCACATCACAACATCAAACACATATTTACAAACCCATTGAACATTACTCAAAAATAATTCCACCAATAAGAACACATATCTAGACACAACAAGGGTATGACTTCAATATCACATGGAAGCATACCGAATAAACAAAACTTCTAATAAATAGGAAAAAAATCCACATAACCATTGGTTTATAAACAAAATACACAATTTTTCATCTCAAAACACTATTGAAAAACAAACTAACTTGGTGAATTTCCACATTAACCAATTGTGTTTCATCAATTTTCACCCACATAGACATTTCCAGGCTGCCCCGAGCACCCAACCACCATGCCATACCGGCCATCCATACAGATATCCATAAAACCATGCATGTGAGCACCTATGATAACACAAAAGGCTAAAACAAAACAAAAATATATCTAAAAATCATATACCATCCAAAGTCACACTAACCACCAAGTCAAAATGCCTTTTCATATTTCACAAAACAACCCACACTTCATCAAGAACCATTTTCTTAAAAACTACCCCCTTTCATTTTTAACAACTTTAAAAACAACCATGTTACTCCAAACAACCCATTACCATTATCAAATATTCATCGAGCTCTATTTTCATAATTTTAGGGCCACAAAGACCAAAACCCTTTCATGGAAAACACTAACTACTAAAAAAACTTCCAAAAAGAAATTCATTGGATTAAAACACTTTTCAACAGCCCAACACATCTAATTTAAAACAATGTTTCATAATTGATTTAAAATAATCTAATCTTTCCAAACATTTTATTTCAGCAAACCATTAGTTTAAATTATGGAAGCTCAATCCCATTAAATCATTTCCACTTTCTCCCAAAAATTTGTTTCACAAAAACCAAACAACCCCAAAACCCTTCTTATATAAAGCATTGAAAACACACTTCCAACTTCTTAAAATCCCACCATTCCATAAAAACCCATTTCAAAAATTCATACAATAGGATTTTCAAAAAAAATATATAATTCAAGAAAGGACCAAGAGACCCACAAAAGGGAACTATTGTCGGTGGGTGACTTGTCCATATAGTTGGAGTCCATATTTAAAACACACCACCAACATGGAGAGCCATATTAAGAACATTCCCCTCCACCACATGGATTTCCAGACCCAATGAGATCATGAAAACCATTAGTACAACTCCCCTTGTTGTATCCCAACACCAAATAATCAATAAGAACCTGGGACACTAATAAAACTGGGCATCCCATGGAAATTAAAGAATTGGAATGAAAAAAGGTTTGTGATGCTCTTCCTTCACTTAACCCTCATGTCCCAAAAATCCTACTCTATATACCTTGACATCCAAAAAATAACAAGGGTTATCTAAAAATCAAGGTATTATTAAATTATACCTCCTCTGATACCATTTTGTCCTGAACCAACCCAAGTCAACCCTAAACCGGTCACTCAGGCTGCTCCGTGAAAAGTCACGAAGGGTGTTCCCGATCCTCTTGGGATAGGGACAAGCACTGAGAAAATCAATAGAGTATACAAGGGAATTATTTCTCCCAAATATAATCAATAAGTCAAATATCAAAATGAATAGACATCCCAATATACATTTATATAAAAATTGAAGGGACATCATTTATATGAAAAAACTGAAACTACAACTAAACAATACAACTAAATCGACAAGACGTGATGACAAACTAACTAAAATTTTACTATCTATTAATTCTCCAACACAACAATCCCATGTCGTTCAAGGTGACCAAACTCAAGCTGAAACCTACATACAAGGGCTTAAAAAGAAGAAAACTGTAGGTCTGATAATTAAAACTCAATAGGATATCCTGGTATTCTATTTCCAATTCACTTAAAATTAAAATAAAAGAAACATCAATTTCATGATTGAAATAAAATATATAAAAGTATGTTTTACAAACAAGGTTCCATGCTATGGAAGTTATCAAACAAAATATTGCAAGTTTTATACATAAGAATGCAAGAACAATTCCCAAGGATATGCAACTTCAAAATGATTTTTTTTTTCAAGAGGGATGCATTAAATAAAGTATAAATTTAAATAAAACACCCATTATACTAAATTTTCTAGAAAAATACACAATATGTTGATGGTGAATACAATATATCCAATGAGCACTAGTCATAGGAACACTCCTAGGAACTAGTTCATTGTGTGCCTCAGGTACCTCGTATATCGGTGTGAAAGTAACAATAACAATATCTATTCTCATGAATGAGCCACTAGTAGGGAACAAATACCCATAACCTAGTGGTCCCCAACATCACCATCATAGTTTAGTTGGAATTTTTATTGTCAAACTTTCTACATGTAATAGGGATGAAACCACTTTGGATCATGAGCCTACTAGTACATGTCCGTCCATATGGATACTCAGGTCTCCCTTTAGTACTCAATCAAGTTCGACATAATATCAAATACACATTGAACATGAAAATTTCATTTCCAAATCATACAAATACAAATATCCAACAAACATGCTTCACATTTCTTTCAAGGATCAATAAACCACTTAAAATGTTCATAAAACAATTTCAAGAAGTATAACGAGGCTTTGAAAATGAAATCCATTCCAAAATGATATTTTAAGGCCAAACATCCACCATTAACATATAAAATCATATTTTTCATCCCCAACACAATTTAATAATTCAATTTCAGGGACTATAAAATGGATCCAAAAGACACAACATGAAGTACACACAAAAACCATTTTTTACAATAAAAATGCCAAATATGCCTTTAAACATTCTTCACAAAAACAAAATTTATCAGAAGAAACAATTAAATTATTCATATATAGGTGTAAAAAACCACTAAATGACAAATAAAATTTAACTAAAACCTTAAAAACTCAGATTACACATTCAAAAATCATCTATTTCTGTAATGGTTCCAAACGGGCATTTATCGAGAACACATGCCAAAATACACTAAAAATCGATACTGACTTCATTATAATACCCAATAACCGATTAGAACCCACATAAAGAACAAAAAAACATTTATTCACATGTTTCCAATATTTTTAAAAATCCAAAACAATCATTTTATATCACTTGAGCACACAAAAGCCAGTCTGGAACTTTCTTGAAAATGTGGCATGTAACAATTAATAAAACAGACTATATTTAACACAAAAAATTTTATAAAAAGAAATTTATATACCCAGAATTTATTTAATGAGATAAAAAAGGTTCTAAACATTATTATTCAGGTGAAAAAGAAAATGGATCATTTAAACAAACACTTAGTGAGCACACTTTAACCAAAACAACACAGTTTTCACAAAACAAGGAAAAAAATACCGTTCATGCACACTAAATAATTAATCCAAAGGGTGAAAAACAATACCTAGAATATATATAAGGTCCAAATAGAAATAAACATATGAATCTTAAATTATAAAGGTAGTTTTTGGGAGAACCTACCACAAAACCAAGGAGAAATGGAAATGCACACCCGATAACACCTTCTGAGGGTTTATAAACCCTAAACCTACTAATACTAGACCCAAACGAGAAAAAAACCCATAAAGATCATTTGATAACATAACCCTAGGAGTTTAATGACTATGGAAGAATATATATCAAAGATTAATTGGAATGAGGAGAAGGAATTAGGATAAATGGGAATGAAACTCACATTGATAACTAGAGAAATCTTCATCTTCCCTTAGTTACACATCCTTAGAAGAGAGGGAATGGATTGGTACTCAAAAGAGAGGGTAGTTAGGTATGTACTAACCAGGGAAAGAATATTTTGGGGGAAAAGAGTAAAAAATAAATTATTTTTAAATAAACAAATTACCATTTAAAATCAAAATTATTTGAGAAATCTTGAGGAATTTCTCCTTAATCTCCGATTATTATGAAGCCCAAAAAGGTAAAACGAATCATGGGGGTCCGGCTAGAGTTTTTGGCCCCAAGTGATAGTTGGAATGGCTGAAAATATTGAAAAATGAATAATATAAAAACATTTTTTTAAAATATGAAATGGACTCATGGGCTGGCCCAATACCAGAATAAATAGCCTAAATCCACCATGATTATGAATTCCTAAGGGTTCCCAATGGATATGGTGGTTTGAATAGGTCAGGTGAGGCCATGTGGGAAGTGTAATGGGTGGAAAATGTTAAAAAACTAATATTTATAAAAGAAACAAAATTTGTTTTTAAATCTGGAAATGGGCTCAGGGTTTGGCCCAAATCTTGAAGTAACAACCCTTTTCTCCAAAAACACCCAAACAAGCTATGGGGACCCCATGGTAGGTTGATTATAAATATATGGAACTTGAAACCGCAACATTAACCTCACCCAAAACCTAATAAGTGAATTAGAATTTCCAACAAACCAGATCAAAACAAATACATGAAAAACTCGGTGTGACAACAACCTTATCCATGATAAGAATTTAAAGGGATGTAATCTATATATACTTGAAATGGTTAAGTATATTAATAATAAATAAAGTTATTAAATCCTTCCTAACTCAAATAGTTAGTCAACTATATATCTTGGAGAAGATTAAAGTTGTATAAAAGATTGATTTTGAGATAAAAAGAAGGAAAATTCCATAAAAAAATAGAAAATATCCAATTTCAACATTGAAAATGATAGATTTATACGATTTGGGACATTATTATGTTTACCATATGAGACTCAACATCATTATTTTGTACAAAATTAATCTTATTCAAGCTATATAGTTGACTAATTATTTGATTCAGGAAGGCTGTCATGCCTTTCTTTATTATTAAGATGCATAACCTTATCAAGTATATATAGGAATGACGTTGAGATAAAAAAGATGTTGAAATCCATAAAAAAGTGGAAAATATCGAATTTCAACATTGAAAATGATAGATTTATACGATTTGGGACATGATTATGTGTACCATTTGATCCCCAAATAAAAAAGGAACAATTATATGATACCCATAGATAAATATTATATATCCATCCTGGGAGCATAAAGAAGCATGGGGATCTATGAGAGAACATATAGTGGGATAATATAAAGTATAATATTATTGAATATTGTTTCCATCAAAATGGTATGGTTCTATATGTATAGGAAACAAGTTTGTGATGCCTATAATGATTTAGATATTCTCCCATTACATTCTTCCAAATTGGGTTCACCACTTTTTTCGTTGGAATTATGGGGTCCAATTATTGATTTTGGGGGGTTCAACTATCTTTGCACAATAATTCATGTCGAGTTTACCATTCTCATATTTCATGAAATTCCCAATGGCTCCCACATCCATAAAAAGGTATAGACCACCTTTCCAAAGGTAGGAATTCATTTAGGGTTTTAGACCCAATGACTCTTAGGAACTCACATTGGTTGAGAGGATGGGCGGTCGGGATCATCACACCCTTTTGGGGGGAATTATTATATACTCAAGGACCCTATTATTGATTTCTGATATATTCATTAATCTATTCTATATCCTGAAACGGGACTGATTACCCTAATAGAATAAGCATGTGTTAATTCCTTCTGTGTGTAAAGGGGGTTCTATTGACGAGACTATCTATATGTATCATATATTTTCCATATGTCTTTTGTTATTACATAGAAATTGGTGGCTAATTATAAATTGAATCCATATAACCAACAACTTAAGATCATAATTACATACATGTAGGAAATTTTTTTTGGGGATTGGATTTAACTTTTATGAGGTGTCATGTGTATACTATTTATAAAATGAATCAAAAATCACATAGTTCATTTAAGTCCAACTTGGTAGTTTAACGTCATGCTAAAAAGAAATATATGAGGGCACATAGGAACTGGGTGTGGTGATCTAGCCTTAGGAAAGTCACCCTACATATTCTGATTATAATTTGAATTAGATTCATCATAGTTTGATCTTACCTCAACCTGATGATTGGCCGTAACAAAATGTAAGAACCTGGTTCTTAGTTTTGAGGTACGGGCTTCATCATTTTCCTTTTCCTTAAGTGTTTTTGAGAAAATATGGAAAATGGGAAAAATACAAAATTTTGGAACTACACATTGTGTACTATTCCACACGCCGTGTCCTTTTGGCCATGTGGGATGGGTACACGGGGCGTGTAGCCATGCCAGTGACGAAGGGTTTAGGAACTGACTACATGCCGTGTATTGGTACTTCACACACCGTGTAGTCAGTCGGCAGGCCGAAACAGTAAGGTGGTGGAGCACCCTCCAGTTGCGTGATAGTACACGCCGTGTACTTAGAAGTACATGTCGTGTACTCATGTTGATGGGTGAACAGTATAGAGGTTCCGCTAGAGGAATAGTTAAATAAAGGGAGTACACGTCGTGTACTTGGAAGTACGTGCCGTGTAATTTGTTTTTTTTTTATTAGATCGGGAAGTAGCCTCCCCTGTTCACAGGGAAGCCTTAGAACCGGAGAGGGAGCTTGGGAGGGATGACCGAACCTTCGAAGATCCACCATGTGTTCTTCTGGAATCAGATTCCACTTCAGACGATCTCGTTGGAACCGCACGAGTAATCCCTCTCTTCTCCTAGCGTGTTTATTACCAATTATTCTCCTAACATGAGTTATTTGAGGTTAAGTTATTTTTGTTCTTCGTCGGATCTACGCCGTTCTTGGGCATTTTTGGAGTCGACGTTTGGGTATACCGTTCGTTGGCATATAGGGTAGGTGGCTTGGTGTTTGTTTTTTCAACTGCCGTGTGTTTTGTGCATTTTTGTGCCACGAACCCATGTTGGGGTGTCGTGTGGCTGAGGTCGTTGCTATATTAAACACCTAGAATTGATGAGGTATTTAATTATGTTATTAAAATGCTGGTTGGGATCGTTGCTTGGATCTGGAACCACCCCTGGGGTGTGTTCCACTATTTAGTCATTTGGCCAGGATACCTGAGGGTATGCCTTTTAAGTTGTAATTGTAGAATAGCCTCGAGAGGAATTGCTTGTTTAATACATTTTTACATGTTGGGCATGGCCCGGTTACCTGTTACCCTGAGGGAAGTGTTGTGATTAACCTATGGGCATTGGACTACCTAGCATGTGGGAAACTTCTTCCATGCCTATGTGCAGATGATTCTGTGCCTGTGGGCGACACTATTTACGCCTGTGGGCAATATCCATGTGCCTGTGGGAAAATTTCTGTATTGGTTTATCTTTACCCGAGCGTGGGAATTTACGTGTCTGTGGACATTTGGCTGTTTACATAGAATATTCATTGTGGTGGTATCATAAATTAAATGATTAAAAAGAATATTAAAATGGAAATATAACTGGTTAAGTTAGTTACTTTTTGGTACTGATTACTTTATTGCATTTTACTATTGCACACCATTGTTGTATTCTTACACATAGTTGGGAACGGGCCTTCGGTGGGTGCCTACTGAGATATATTTCTCACACCATGTTTGGGTCATGCTTTTCAGCCCAAACAGATTACGTTTCTACAGGTGTGGATAGGGGCAAGAGTCCCTAAACAGGTACTTGACTGTTGATGTAGAGTATGAGGGAATGGGACCAAGCCTAGGCTCGCGATGCCACTGCCAGCTGTTTGCTTTGTTTTGTTTACTCTGCTTCTTGTTGTACTGTATTGATGTATAACATGTTCTTGATGTTTTCTTAGAACTTGAGACATGTAGCATCATTATTTATACACTGTGGGTTATACCCACTACTGTTGATTATTTCAGTTGTGTATGGTTTACTGCTTCATATGTTTGTTGTATGTTTTATTTCCATTCCGTTGCACTACACTTTGACAAATGAGGTCATAGTTTCCCCACTATCAGACCTAGGCCTTCGCTGCTAGTCGGAGGCCTCTGGCGTTTGGGGAAATGCGCTTGAGGTCACGTGGCGAATCTTATTCGGGGCACCCGTTGCGTGGCACTTGGGTCCGGGATGTTACAAAGTGGTATCAAAGGGGTTCTCTTCTTTGAATTACTATTTGGAGCTGTAGTTTGGGATAGGACGAATGGTAGTTGGTAATAAGATGTGCCCAGGCGTAGATAACCTGTGTACAGGGAAAACCCAGTCTACCTTGTATTTTTTCAATTCTGTTGATTTTGAAAATTTTACTGTTGATATGATTTCACCGTTGGGTGATGCACTTGGATTGTGCTTCTATATTTTATCTATTGGTTTTATTTAGTTGCAACCCTGTGAGATGATGGTATTCCATCTCATGCATCACATAGGCACATGCTAGATATCACATGCCATGCATAGTTTCCATGCCATGTAGGTGCATTAGAAATTGCATGTTGTTGTGATAGTTAATGGGTGAGAAAAGCTTGTTTTTGTGATAGCTTCTTGATAAATAACTGCTTTGTGATATGGTTTTGTTGTTTGATCCTTTATATAGAATGGATGTCAAACTTCAGTTTTTGGGGATTATGGGCCCCCATCAACCGGAATTTGGTGGATCATTGACTGTTTATTTGTTATAACACAGATAAGATGTCGTACTTTGATTCGTGGGGAGTGTGTGCCCTCATGGGTCGGAATTTGACACTTAGGTGTTGTTTTACAGTATTTCTTGGGTTCCGGGGAAGTTTCTGAGGCATACTGTCTGGAAACCCAGTATAGACACCATGTAGTATCTTTATACACGCCGTGTATGACCTTCTGTATGGGAAGAAAAATGAACTCTTTGAGTACACGCCGTGTACCCTGAGTACACACCGTGTACTCTCTTCCTATGTCACAAACCGTGTGGGCAGTGACACAGGGTAGGGAAAGGCTTGGGTAAAACATGTCGTGTAGTGTTGACCCGGAGTCCGGCTGTGTAACTAACAACATGGGTCGGTGAACTCCTGTACAGAACATGTTTTCTCCATGATGAACATGTCATGTAGTGTGACATGGGGACTCACCCATGTAACTAACAACATGGGTCGGTGTCACCTCTCCTCGAACACGTCGTGTACCTATGGGACACACTGTGTAGTCTTGTATGAGGACAGAGCATGTGGACTTAGCTGTGTGGCAGGGAAATAGGGTGGTGTACATGCCGTGTGCGGGTGTAACACGCCGTGTAGTTTCAATCCGAGTAGTCGGCCATGTCACAGACGACACGGGCAGTTGGAAAATAACACCATACACGTCGTGTAGATATTTTACATGCCGTGTAGTTTTTTTTTGAACGGAAGTCATGTGGCTTAGCCATGTGTAAGGACCTGGGCAGGGGAAGGGAAGTCAAGTACATGCCGTGTAGATAGTATACACGCTGTGTAGTCTTGTTTTTCATATTTTGAAATGCCTTCTTCTTCTTGTTCCCTTTGTGGTCCCTTCACTTTCAGTCCTAATAATCATGAATATAAGGTGTGCCTTTGACCTTGTAGTGTCATGCCGCCTAGATGACCGTGCGTTGTTCTCTAGGAGAGCGGCGACGACTATACTCCAGAGATGGTGGGACAAGGGCTACCAGTTGATCCACCAGCAAAGCCAGATACGACACCTGCTGTTATACCGGACACAGGAGCGGAGGCACAGTTCTGTGTGGGCTTTATGCGGTTCATGCAGACCATTCAGGGAGCACCATAGGCTGCCACATCTATGGTTGAGCTAACACGTATCTTCCAGCAGCAGTATCTGCCTACGTTCTCAAGGGATGGCGGACCATAGGCTACGGAGTCTTGGCTTGGGTCGATGTAGACTATTTTCGAGCAACTTGAGACGCCTCCTGGGCGGAGGGTCAAGCTCCCGACTTACATGCTGCGTGATTCCTCCAAGAGGTGGTGGGATGTTACCACCCAGTCAGATCATCACAGGGACATGGCGTGGGAATATTTTTAGGCAGTTTTCTATGACTTCTTCATTCCAAAGACGCTGAGGGATGATAGAGCTCGAGAGTTCATGAATCTGCAGCAGGGCGCAATGTCAGTGATGGATTAATCTTCTCATTTCATCGAGATTTAGAATTTTGCACCCGTGCTGGTGGGTGATGATACGTTGAGAGCCAGACGTTTTGAGGATGGTCTTTGGTATGACATCTGAGCACCGGTGAATGTTTTCAGGTTTCCTACTGTACCGACTATTGTGAACCAGGTGTTGATCACAGAGAGGAACCTTCGGGAATCTAGTGGTGTGGGCTAGGGCGGTTTAGCACTAGTTACTGGTATTATTTCTGCTGGCAAGAGGAAGAGACAGATGGACTTCTCTCAGGGTGGTAGTACCAGTCAGAAGAATTCTTGAGGTGGCCAGGTTATGTGCTACTAGTGTGGAAGAGAGGGGCACAAGAGACCGCAGTGTCCATGAGACCCAGTGGAGTGTCGAGCTTGCGGCATGATGGGTCATCTGCAGCGCTTTTGTAGGTCGTTTCCAACAGTGGCTAGTGAGAGGGGTTCTCTGTAGACTCCGCGTGCAAGAGCAGGACCAGTGTCTTCTTACCAGTCCGGGACTAGATTACGTCAGGGCTTATCAGCAGAGATGGTGGTCATGGTCGTGGAAGCCAGACACCAGGATCTCAGAGGCAGCAGGGCGGGACAGCTCAGGGTAGCTAGGCTATTTCATAGGGCTACGGCACTGGGCAGGCATATGTAGTGCAACAGACCTAGCAGAAGCAAGATCTCGGAACTTCTATAGTCAGAGGTACTGTTCTAGTAGCTTCTTTCATATCTTCAGTACTTTTTGATATAGGTGCTACGCATAGTTTCATATCTGTACCCATTTTGGAGATCCTTGGGCTATGTGTTTCTACTTCTTCTGATATCATGATGCTAGACACTCTGTTGGGTAATAGGACGGCTGGTGTGCTTCAGTGCAAGGAGTGCCCCCTTGAGGTTGGTGGGTGTCACTTTCTTTGGGACCTCTATTTCTTAGAGATGGCGAGCTATGACGTCATTCTCAGGCTGGACTAGTTGGTTTCGTATCGAGCCTTTGTAGACTGCTATCATCACAGGGTGCGTTTCACATCACCAGAGGGAAGAGAGTTTCTATACAAGGTCGAGTGGGATGTTCAGGTGAGTCGAGCAGGACTAGAGCATCATGGGCGAGGTGGAGTCACAGCCCAGATTTCGAGTTTGTATCTGGATGATCAGGGGACTTGTCAGACAGATTTCCCTCTAGTTGTTGATCGTTTCAGGGATGTCTTCCCAGACGACTTTTTGGGTCTACCTTCTGTGTGGGAGGTGGATTTCCTTATTGAGCTCATGCCTGGCTCAGCACCGGTGTCCATTCCTTCTTATAGTATGGCTACAATAGAGTTGCAGGAGCTCAAGAGGTAGTTAGAGAAGTTACAGGAAAAGGGTTTTATCCGACCCAGTACTTCTCCTTGGGGTTCGCCTGTCCTTTTCTCGAAAAAGGTGGACGGTAACCTCAGACATTGCGTGGATTATCGGAAGTTGAACCAGTTGAAGATTAAGAATCGATATCCCTTACCGAGGATAGATGATCTTTTTGATCAGATTCGTGGAGCATGAGTGTTCTTGAAGATTTACTTGAGATCCGGATATCATCAATTGCGCGTGAGGCCATCGGATATACCACTTATAGCTTTTCGGAGCAGATATGGTCTGTACGAGTAATTGGTTATACCATTCGGACTCATGAACGTGCCAGTAGTTTTCATGGCTCTGATGAATCTTGTATTCCATCTGTATCATGATTATTTTGTGGTAGTATTCATGGACAACATCTTGGTGTACTCTCACACTCGACAAGACCATGCCACCCATCTTGAGATCGTACTGAGTACACTGAGAGAGCATCGTCTATATGCTAATCTCTCGAAGTTCCACTTTTGGATGGACCGGATTCACTTCCTAGGTCATATCATCTCAGAGGAAGGAGTTTCAGCAGACCCAGATAAGGTGAGAGAAATAGTTTCCTAGGAGAATCCTAATAACGTGTTTGAGATAAGAAGTTTCTTGGGGGTGGCTGGTTACTATAGACACTTCATACAGGACTTCTCCAGCTTTGCAGCACTGTTTATGGGTCTGACTAAGAAGGGTGTGAAGTTTGTTTGGTCGGAAGCTTGCGAGACAGCCTTTCTGAACCTGAAAGGAAGTTTGACATCAGCACCGATCCTGATTCTCCCAGGGCAGGGGAAGAGCTGTACAGTTTACTGTGATGCATCAGGTATTGGGCTGGGAGTAGTGTTGATGCAAGGCGATCAAGTTGTTGCATACGGGTCTCGGTAGTTGAGGCCGCATGAGCGGAATTACCTGACGGGTGATCTCAAGTTGGCTACAGTTGTTCATGCATTGCACTATTGGAGACACTATCTATTGGGAGACCATTTTGTGGTTTTCACTGACCAAAAAAGCCTCAAGTATATCTTTACTCAACGTGACTTGAATCTGAGGTAGAGGAGGTGGGTCGAGTACCTACAGTCCTTCGATTTTGAGCTTTCCTATACACCTGGTAAGGGTAACGCAGTAGGTGATGCAATGAACAGGAATACTCGGATACAGGTGGTGCAAGAGGCCAGTGGTGAGTGGGAGCTCATGGCCTTGTTCTCTGAGATGCATTTGGAGGTGCACGACAGTCAGGGGAAGACTTGTCTTTCCTCTTTAGCTATGACTTCTACCCTCCTAGACAGAGTGAGGATGAGACATCTATCAGATTCAGAAGGCCTAGTTCTATGGGTGTTGGTGGCAAGTGGGGACCCTTCTCCGGGTTGGACGATAGTCGGTGATGAGGTTTTGTGTTTCCATGGACGAGTGTGGGTTCTAGGGGATATACGCGAGGAGCTGATGTGGGATTTTCATGATTCATCTTGGGAGGTTCATCCCAGGGTTACCAAGATGTACCATTACTTGAGGCGTTAGTACTGGTGACCGGGTATGAAGAGAGAGATAGCTGGTTTTGTTACGAGGTGTTCCACCTGTCAGTAGGTGAAGGCGGAGCATCAGAGACCATCTGGACTGTTACAGCAGTTACCCATTCCAGAGTGGAAATGGGATGATGTCGTGATGGACTTCGTGACAGGGTTTCCAAGGTCACCTAGATGAAATATTGTTGTGTGGGTTGTTGTGGACAGACTCACGAAGGTAGCTCACTTCTTTCCGATCAAGGAGACCTTTGGTGTTGACGAGATCAGATGGCTATATATCCGAGAGATCTTTCATCTTCATGGGGTCCCTTGTTCTATCATTTCAGATAGGGACGCCCTCTTTACGTCTCATTTCTGGAATTATTTTCAGAGGATGCTGGGTACACAGGTGCTTCTGGGCACAGTTTACCACCCTCAGACAGATGGTCAGTCAGAGCGTATGATACAGGTGCTTGAGGACATGTTGTGTGCATGTGTCCTAGACTTTGGGGGCTCTTGGGAGAAGCATATACCTTTGGTTGAGTTCGCCTATAACAATAGATTTCAGGTGACTATCGAGGTGGCACCATACGAGGCTTTATATGGTAGGCCAAGCCGATCACCCTTGTGCTGGTTAGAGGCAAGTGAGGCAGCTTTACTAGGGCCACAGCTCGTGCAGGAGACTTATGAGTAGGTTTAGTTGATTCAGAAGTGGATGGATACCGCGCAGTCTCGTTAGAAGTCTTATGCTAATCGCTGCAGACGACCTTTGGAGATCGTTGTTGGGGATCAGGTTTTCTTGCATGTTTCGACGAGGCTGGGACACAAACTAATCAGGAGACAGGGTAAACATTCACCGAGGTATGTGGGGCCATTTGAGATTTTGGAGAGATTCGGTCAAGTTTCCTATCGGTTGTCATTACCGCAGTGGTACCAGGCCATGCACGACGTCTTCCATGTGTCTCAGTTGCGTCACTATCATTCAGACCCATCTCATGTCTTTCAGCCTGAGGAGGTTGAGCAGGAGGTAGATGCATCCTTTGAGGAAAATCCGATTCGTATAGTTGACAAGAGCATGAAGGTTCTCTGGGGCCGGTCAGTTCCTCTCATACGGGTTCTATGGCGGCATGGTCGAGTGCAGGATGAGACCTGGGAGTGGGAGGCCGAAGTACATGCTCTGTGGCCAAAGTGGTTCATGGCTATATCTTCTCCACCCTTGGAAGGAAAATCCAGGGAAGAATTGTTATAAGGGGGGAAGTTCTTAAGAACCCGGTTCTTAGTTTTTAGGTACGGGCTTCTTCATTTCCCTTTTCCTTAAGTGTTTTTGAGAAAATATGGAAAATGGGGAAAATCATAAATTTTGGAACTACACGCCATGTACTATTCCACACGCCGTGTCCTTTTGGCCATGTGGGATGGGTACACGGGGCGTGTAGCCATGCCGGCGATGAAGGGTGTAGGAACTGACTACACACCATGTGTTGGTACTTGACACGCCGTGTAGTCATTCGGTAGGCCGAAACAGTAAGGTAGTGGAGCAGCCGCTAGCTGGGCGACAGTACACACCATGTACTTGGAAGTAGATGCAGTGTACTCATGTCGACGGGTGAACAGTATAGAGGTTCCACCATAGGAATAGTTAAATTAAGGGAGTTCACGCCATGTACTTGGAAGTACACATAGTGTACTTTGTTTTTTTTTTGCTTAAATCGGGAAGTAGCCTCCCCTATTCACAGGGAAGGCTTAGAACTGGAGAGGGAGCTCGGGAGGGATGGCCGAACCTTTGAAGATCCGTCGGGTGTTCGTCTGGAATCCGATTCCGCTTTAGACGATCTCGTTGGAACCGCACGGGTAAGCCCTCCCTTCTCCTAGCGTGTTGCTTACCAATTCTTCTCCTAACAGAAGTTATTTGAGGTTAAGAGAGTTTTTTTCTTCATCAAATCTATGTCGTTCTTGGGTGTTTCTGGAGCCTATGTTCGTGTATACCGCTCGTTGGTGTATAAGGTAGGTGGCTTGGTGTATTTTTTTCCAACTACCATGTGTTTTGTGCGTTTCTATGCCACAAACCCATGTTGGGGTGCCGTGTGGCTGAGGCCGTTGCTATATTAAACACCTAGAATTGATTAGGTATTTAATTATGTTATTAAAATGCTGGTTGGGATCGTTTCTTGGATTTGGAACCACCCCATGGGTGTGTTCCACTGTTTATTCATTTGGCTAGGACACCCGAAGGTATGACTTTTAAGTAGTAATTGTAGAATTTCCTCGAGAGGAATTGCTTGGTTACTTTATTTTTACATGTTGGGAATGGCCCGGTTACCTGTTTGCCTGAGGGAAGTGTTGTGAGTAGCATGTGGGAATTGTACTACCTAGCCTGTGGGCAACTTTGTCCGTGCCTGTGGGAAGATAATTTTGTGCATGTGGGTGACACTATTTATGTCTGTGGGAAATATCCATGTGCCTGTGGGAAAATTCTTGTATTGGTTTCTCTTTACCTGAGGGTGGGAGTTTACGTGTTTGTGGACATTTGGCTGTTTACTTAGAATATTCACTGCGGTGGTATCTTAAATTAAATGATTAAAAAGAATACTAAAATGAAAATATAACTGGTTAAGTTAGTTACTTTTCGGTACATCTTACTTTATTGCATTTTAATATTGCACACTATTATTGCATGCTTACACGCAATTGGGCACGGGCCTTTGGTTGGTGCCTACTGAGATATATTTCTCACACCCTGTTTGGTTCATGCTTTTCGGCCCAAACAGAATGTGTTTCTGAAGGTGTGGATAGGGGAAAGAGTCCCTATACAGGTACTTGACTGTTGTTGTGGAGTAGGAGGGCATGGGACCGAGCCTAGGCTCACAATGCCACTACCAGTTGTTTGCTTTGTTTTTCTGTACTCTGCTTTTGGTTGTACTTTATTACTGTATAACATGTTCTGGCTGTTTTCTTAGAACTTGAGACATGTAGCATCATTATTTATATACTGTTGGTTATACCCACTGCTGTTGATTATTTCAGTTGTGTATTGTTTACTGCTTCTGCTGTTTTTTGTATGTTTTATTTCCATTCCGCTGCGCTACACTTTCACAAATGAAGGCATAGTTTCCCCACTATCAGACTCGGGCCCTCGCTGCTAGTCGGCAGCCTCTAGCGTTTGGGGAAATGTGCTTGGGGTCACATGGAGAACCAGATTCGGGGCACCCATTGTGTGGCACTCGGATCCGGGACGTTACACAAAATATTAATGCATGCGGGGGTTATTTCCTTGGATTTTACCAATATTGGAACCCTTTGGGGCTTACACCAAGGTGGATACCCTTTCATGGAAGAAGTCATACCAAATAACTAAATAGGGATTACACATTGAGGTTTCAGAATTTGGGGAGAATTTTATTAATCTAGTGATATGATCATCGAAAATCCTTAATCCCACATGATTCATTCTTGTTGTGAGAAATAATGGATAGAATTTAACGTGTAATACTACACAATGTTATGTAAATTAAGAATTGGGGTTTATATTATGTTGAGTTTGGTATGGAGGTCAGAACTTATGAATACGTCCTACATATGCTACTTGTAGCAGATATCAGATTTCATGTAGTTCAATTCCTTTTAACCTGCTTATGGGTCTAATGTACTTAGGAGGAATGATCAGTGCTAACACTCAATAGGATTCCAACATATAAAAATACCTTCTACCCACTGATCGATATGGAAGGATAATGGAATAATAGGATAATTTGGGTTCTATGAGCCAAGGTAATTGGAATATGGATGGACTTAGACTTGGTTAGACACTCTTGGTAATCTATTCAACCATTAACCTCTAAGGGATAAAGAGTGGGGACCATGAGTGACTAGTTGAGAATGTCTGGATGGAATGAGGATCCCAAAATACTCATAGGATTCCCTGAGTATCCATTCCTAGCCCATCATAGACACTTCTCATATAAAGGGTGAATTAATGACAAAATACTCATGGTGCAGGGTTCACATGGTTTAACGGAACATACTTGAGTACTCCCACAGGACAAGGCTGAAATGTCTGGGGGTCTGCTTAACTTGTCTAGTGTATCTTCCTAACATGTCCTAATGGTCTACCGGACATGTCCTGAGTGTCTGGACGATATTTATAGGGTGATTATTAGATATGTATTGGTTTTCTAACTAACATGTCTTGAGTGTTAGACCAACATGTTTAGGTTGTCTTTCATAGATGTCCTAGTTTTATAGAAGACGTGTCTAAGGATGGTCACATGATCCAACTAACTTTTTTGGTGTCTTTTCATGTGATCTTTGAAAACTCATCCGAGGGTGTTACACAATCAAGGCTGCCATGTTAGAGGGTTTCCACATGATCGGGATGACATGTTGAGAGGACATCATGTGACATTACTGATATGTCCTAAAGGCATTGCATGAATTGGATAGCATGTCCAGAGGACTTCTTGGGACTTGGATGACATGCATGGGTACTATCCCATGACATAGCTAACATGTCCTAACAACTTCTCTTATCTTTGGTGACATGTCAGGGTGATATTATATGACTAGTGAATAGGTCACGTGAATCACATGAACCCTTTTCATAAAAATAATAATATCCATCTTCATGTAAGGATTCTCTATTTTTTCAGTCTTTATCACATAAATTCTTCATTGTTCATCAAGAATATGCCAATTAAGACATCACACAACCAAGTCAATTCAAGTAAACTCAATTTTGAAATCTATATAATACACCAAAAAGCCCTTAATTTGATAAATATGGTGATCAAGAAAATTGTATATAAATTCCACTTAATCCCTTAAGTTGTTCGTGAGGTTTACTTGGTGGAAGACCCATGTGATTTCATGGATTTAATCTTGTAAAATTCCACTCCAAGCTTTGTGATATTGTGTGTGTGTGTGTGTGTTTATCTTGGGATGTGGTGGATAAATTTAGAGTCATATCTAACCAAGATCTATGTTTCTTGACATGATGATTTCATTTCATATATGGTCTTGATTTTGGTAGAGTATGATAAGTTTTTTATTAACCTATCTCGGGTCATCCATGGCATCATATTTATGTCACATGATAAACAGTGACCATTAGATAACTCTTTCATCACCATATTTATTGTACCCATGGATTTTCAAAGGGCGTTTACATAATCAAATAGACATGTCAATGGGCCTTCACAAGATCAGGAAAACATGTCAGGGAGTCTTCCTAAGATTTTCATGCATGTCGAATAGGATTTAATTTTATAGAGGGAGACTTTTTTAGGGCCCTTCGTGAGATTAAGTTGTCTCATAAGAGGAACTTAACTTGAAAAAAAATGTAACTCCCCTTTGCATAAAGTTATATCCCTTTCCATATTTTATTTTACAAGGAATATGAGGATTAACCATCAATTATCTATTAGCGAATCATGTGATCAAATTAACATGTATGAGGTCCTTATCATGATATATGTGACATTTCCTGAGCCTTTTCATGACAAGGACAACATGTTAGTGGGTCTTTCACATGATCAATAGATTGGTCATATGGAATGCATCATCCCTTCATATGAAAATTATCATAAATTCCTTTTACATGAAGATCCCACCTTTTATGATTTTAATTTATGAGGTTATTTTTTATATTTTCAAGATATTGGTGATTTAAATGTCCCATGATTAGAGGAACTCGTGTATTATATTTTTATATAATCAGGAATAATTTTCAGAAGGGATTGACGTAACATGGAGACCTATTTTATGGGGCTTTGTATTACCAAAAGGATTCATGGAAGGGGCTTCAAATGATAATTATTAGATCACTTTGAATGCATAATTTTCCCACATTACATTATTAGGTTCATGTGATCATGTGTCTTTTTAGGTTTCTTGTCATCCATGTAACCTAGCCGGCTGATCTCTATGTAGCCACGTTTATTCTTAATTTTTTTGTAGAGAAAATAATAACTATGATTTCAGTATTTATTTTATCTTAAAATTTATTATGCTTAGTTGTTGGGCATCAAAAAATACCCCCCCCCCACCCACTTCCTTATAAGTGAGGTCTAAAGGGACAAGGACTTCATTCTAAGGAATGTAAATACCTGCCTGAGTCCCTTGGGAGTCTTCTAGTCTGTGATTTGAGTGAATTTTGGTATTATCTGTAACCATAAGTATTCTATAACACTCCCTATAAATTGGGTACTGAGGAGTTTTTCAATCCCCCAGCGACTCAGAACATCAAAGAACTTGTGATTTCATCTCTTATTTTACTGTCTCACAAGACTGCATCATAAGAATACATCATGTAACCCAATTTTGAGAACTGTTCATGAGACTCAATCGTGTGATTTCATTGTGTGACTTCATTTCCACATAAAATTTTATAGTAAATTAGTTGATTAATTAATGTTAATTTCCCTAGGCTATGCTACATTTCATTGACTATGGGGAAATCTTTTGTGCTTTTCATGATCCAGTGGAACTTTACCACATGATCACTTGATCATTGTGTGATTCTCATGACCTCCACATGGACATAAAATCACAAAGATTAAAAGAGGATCATATGATCATGAGGTTTTACATAGGTCATGTGATTTTGGAGGCCTATAATAACTCATGTGATTGTGAACCCATATGTGGGTCAAATGAATAATGTGATGTTTTCCTTGGTTCTCACTTCATTTAACTAATTCCACCTTTTAAAAGTGTAATCCTTATCATGTATGCTTTATTCTCTTGTGAAAATTACTTCTAGTTTGCAGATGTCTCTTAATGTTTTTGGGTAAATGGATATGGTTTCTAGAAATCACATTGTCGATCCCCAATATTAGGTATTCTCTTAAAACATTTTTTAGAGGGGATTCTTCTGACTAGACTTTAGAACTACACTCTATCACACTGACTACCTTAATATGGATTCATTATTTTGGATTATACTATCATTCCTTCACCTGACTTTAATCTTCCATCTCACTAGTTGTAATATTCCATCAATTTCATTTAAATAAAAAATTTATAAGACATTGAATTGATCATGGAACCACTCTAGAGTCTATCTTATGTATTAGATAACTCCCACTAAGTCCCATATGACCGTAGTCTCTCCCATCAACCAATTTCATAGAGTTACTCAAACATACTTGTATTTTATTTGAATAATCTGAGAAGTTGTTAGAGTTCAAAGTGGTACTTTCAACCTAGTGGTAACACCCTTGATTAATGGGCATGGGAATTCTGGGTTAGGCTGAGTTTCTTATAATTCTCTGATCAGTTACATGTTATTCATCTATATGATGAGACTTGTAATTCTTAGTTTGCCATGTAAAATCAATTGAAACTCATCAAAAAAAATATTATATACAGGTTTCAAATACTAACTACTTTTATATGTCTCAAAAACAATATTGATTATCCTCAGGGATATTTTCATGTTTAGAGAAATTCCTCCGCTCATGGATATGTATGATGAATTCCTTCCTAGTACGGACTTTTATGATGACACTAAACAAACTCCACCCTTGGAAAGGTACATCCTTACCATTGAAAAAGAGAAGTTAAATAATTAACTAAACATATACTACCTTATTTCTTTCAAGGATTGGGTCAATATCTTCTTTTATCATAGTGGGAATAAGCCAACCAATATACACTCTGATATATGTACTTCCCAAAAAGTTTGAAACATATTAGGCTCTTATAGAACCATTCTTAAATATGGGAAGTATACCTTTTTGGGATACCAGGTGAGACCAAATGAATCCACAAACCTTTAGTTAGTGAGGTTTTTATCCGTGTGTTTGAATGGATGTATTTTCCTAGCTAGGGACACATGCTTGGGTGTTCGAGTAGATAAATTGGTGCTGTTATCCATATTGGTATATGGGTGGCTCCTTAATATAGCCATGATAACTCTTTCTTGTATTTATCAACTCCTTGGCATGTTCAAAAAGTAGAAATCTCTTACCATATTAGAGGGCCCTTCCAATTCTTTTTTGGGTGGATATGAAATCATTTTTAATGTTATAAATATCAAAAAAAATGTTGATATCCCCCACGCTTCATTCTATCCTAGGATGTTGAATATTTCTAGGGTTGAGGTGATTCCATTAAGTCCTAATGAGGTTATTGATATGTTGAGACAACATGTCCATTTCTACTTCATTCCCTATCCTGCACCTACCGGGATAACTGTTGATAATGGTAGTGGTTCTTCTAATGAGTGTTCATAAAAAACCCCTATCTGGAATAGGTTTCTTGTAGTTCGGGTAGATGATCAGATTATCTATAATCCACAAATCCAATATTTATTTTCTCAATATTTTTTTTTATTTATAAAGTTTACCCTATTCCATTAGCTGGCATATAGGGTGAAAAACATTTTGGACTCATTCAATAATATTGGATTATATTGGCACCTAAAGATTCAAATGTTGATATAATTGTTCCACTTGTCAGTGCCCCACCTACCTATCTCATGACTATTCCCAAAACATGGGTTGAAGGTTACCCTAGTAATATATTTAATTGACTGATCTATCAGGTGTACAATCCATATATTTCCTTGATCCCATTATCTATGGCAGTAATGGAATTGATTCACAACTTGGGGGAACCCCCAAGGAAGTTATTCATCTCTATTGACGAATCTCCCCTTATAATGGAAAGATTTGTTAAGGAAGTTATCCCTTTAATATTAGTAATAGATGAAGCTCCAGTTAAATGAGTAGTACATAGGCCTTCCTCTTTGGCTTCCTCATAAACTCAAATGGACCTAATACCTAGGTACATCTCATCAACCATTAAATCTTCTAGTGTGATCTCTTGGATAGTAATCAAGGATATGGTTTCAAAAAGCCTAATTTTTAATAAAATCTATTCTTTGATTATCAAGACTCCATTAAAGGAGGTCCCTAACTAATAGGAACTCCTACACCGACTCTTTCTTGATTTAGGAGTGGAGGAAAATGATTTTTGGAAACTATAAGACATCATGCAACATATTTTCAATGCCTAGAAATGATTTCCCAATAGTTACAAGGATCTATGTATCTTTAATGATAGAAGTAACATAGTCTAATCAATAAAGTATCCCTTTGAGTTTTTGGGCAGGGACATCCTAACATATCTAAATTAATGCTCATATGGATAATTTAACTACCAAAATAGAAAAACATGAATCGTTCATATCACATGTAAGGTATGGTGTTTGGAAATCATCTCCCTTATAGGAGACCACTTATAAGTTTAGTGACCAATATCCTTTTTTAATTGGGACTCTTTATCCTTTAGCAATGGAAGAAGAGATAGAGCAAGAGCTACATCAGCATTCAATTGAAACCTCTCACCAAACTCTTTCTGACTTTGTGCAATGGACAACCCATATTTTATTTTTATCTACCAATAAACATTAATTTTTTTGGTTAATCCATGGATGAGGCTCCATAATGTGGATATTCCTCCCACTCTTTCACACTATTAATGAAAAAACCTTTTAAAACATTGAACATCACTGTCTGGATTTATTTCATTCATGATGTTCATGGAATTTCGTTGACTTGATATCATTTGTATCATCAAATACAATCATTCTTTTTATAATACCAATTAATCCCAAAAGTCTGGATTTGACTTCTTGAATCAATAAAGATTTATTTTGAGAATTTCTCTTGAATGAAAATGGACATGAGATTCTTCATTGATGCATTTACTTTAGTTATCCTAAGATCACTTGGTTTTAATGTATTACATGGGTTAATATATTTCTCTAAGGAAGAGAACTCTAATTAATTCATAAGTCAGTGTAATTTACTATAATATCTTTATTTTTTATAGTGATAAATAATGATCCCAAAAAGATTTGAATCCTTTTTTATGTTTCCCTAACTTATGCCTATGTTTCATATGGGGAAATCATAGTAGGTGTGAACATGGATTTTACTTAGGCATTACTTTTACTTGTTTTCAACCTAAAAAGTTTTTTTCATGTTCTATTTAATAATTACTCAATATTTCATATATTACACAAAGTGCATATCTTGTGATCCTAGAATTGATGTCGGCCCAAGGTTCCCTTTTCGAGTTTTCATCTGGTGAGTATTGTGTATCTTTTAATTAGTTATTTTAAGGTCTTGAAAATGAGACTATTGCTATAGTTTAGGGTCTTCTATATTGGACCATATGCTGTTATACTTTAAGGAATTTTAGCTTGGACCATCTTTTTTTATTTTAGGGTCTAATAGCTCATATGTAAGAACCCGGACCTTCTTTTCAGATATGTTATTCCTTTTTTGTTCGTTTTTTAGAAAAAGAGGAAAATCTGGAAAGTTTCAAAATACACGTCGTGTACTTTATAAGTACACATCGTGTACTTCGATGACTGCGCAAGGCCGTGTGCTGGCCATGTCTGGGCCACACACACATTGTGTAGGGGAGATGTAGATGCCATTTAAAGCGGATTACTGAAAGGCCTAGAACACGCCATGTACCCCAGAATTAAACGTCGTGTAATTTCTTTTATTTTCATTAAATGGACCGGGGTGGTGCCTCATCGATAGAAACACCTTCTTCTCTAGGTTCTTCAACCAGGAGCGTCTGTATGGCCATAAACATCCTCTGAGCCCCCGAGCCTCCGTCTGTTTACCGAATCAACCGCCATCAATTGCGTTGTAACCGTAGCAGTGAGATCTTCCTTCTTCAGGAGTTTTATTCTATGATTTTCCCTCTTTCTCAAGATATCATGGGTTGAATATTTGGTGAGTTTTCATAGATATACTATTTTATAATGAGAATCAAGCCTTCTGGTTCAACTATATTGATCTCCTAGCATCAAGTTAGGTGGTTTGGGCCTTACCCTTCGAAGTCTTTGAGTTTTATGTGCAAATTTCCACCAATACCCATGAATGGGGTATTGTGTGTTTATCATTTTGCCCTATTGTTTTCCTACCTTTCTTATATGCTTGTGTAGAGGTAAGTTGATCATGTTTGATGATAATTGTTGTTCTTGGATTTTTTTCCCATGCCTTGTTCTATTTACGACCTTTGGGTCTTGTTTGCCTATGGCCATTATACCTGCTTTCCATGCCTTGTGACCGTAGGACTGGAATGATAATCTTGACATGCTTGTTATGTTGTAGACTGGTTATCCAAGTAGCTCTATAGGTGTACTTTGGCCTTATAACATTATAATGCACTGACTGGCATGGGACCGTGAAAACCAGGTGCTATAGACTATAAGGGATAGACCGAGTAAACTTCCAAGAGAGTCGTGGAAATTTTAGACTACAGGGGATAGACCGAGTGAGCGTCCTAGAGAGTCTTGGACATTATAGATTACAGGGGATATACTGAGTTAGATTCCCAGAGAGCCTTGGATATTATAGGCTACAAGAGGGTAGACCGAGTGAGCTTTCTCAGAGAGTCTTTACTTGTTTGAATTTCATTAAAACCTTTCCCGACTAGAGAAGGAATTGACTGAGTGAGCTTCCTTAGAGATTTTGTGATAGACTAGAGACTATAGGAGGATTGAACAAGTGAGATCCTCAGAGAGTTTCTAGACCTTGGGGCTATAAGAGTGTTAGACCATGTGATCTTCCTCAGAGAGTCCCTGACTACCCTAGACTATAAGGGGAATTGACCAGGCGAGCATCCCCATAGAATCTTATAATTTCGTATGACCAAAACAGAGGGGATAGGCTGAGTGAACTACCCAAAGGGTTGTTGGTACTTCTTGGATGGGACCAGAGGGGTTGGCTGTGAGTACTTTCCATAGGGGTTCCTATTGTGATTAGCTGTTGGCTTCACTGCTACTTATTGTTCTATGGATTGATTACTTTTGTATATCATCCTGTTACTGCTTACTGATTATTGCATGATGTTTACTATTACTATTTTCTTTTTACTGTACTATTACCTGTCATATACTCAATAAATGTTAGGCACAGATCCTCGGGTGGTTGCCTACTGGGATTTAGTATAAAACAATGTTTGGGCCATGCTTTTGGGCCCAAACAGACTTTTTTGTTGCAGGTATAAACAGGGTCAAGTGCCCTTTGACTTTGGGTACTTGATTGTTTTCGAGCAGGAGAGCATGGGACCAAGCTTGGGCTTGCGATGCTAAGGAGTTGTTTATCTTTTCATTTGTACTTGTTCTGGTGCTGTTTGTATTCCAGCATTGTGACATGTTTGGGTATTTTCCTAGATATGTATCATGCGTCATTTCATATATATGTGTGTGTGTGTGCTCTAGCTATTTATTGTTTTAGTCTTCCACTATTTGTTATTGTTGGATATTTACCGCTTCCACTATTTCATGTTTTGTTAGTTCCACTGTGTACTCTTCCAATGAGGGCATTGTTTCCCCACTATCACACCCAAGGCCCTTGTTACTAGTCAGCAACCTCTCGCGTTTGGGGAAATTCGTTTGAGGCCATGTGACCAACCAGGCACGGGTCGCCTCTGGGTGGCTTTCAGAAATGGGAAGTTACATAGTGGTATCAAAGGAATTATTTTCTCTTGATTTATTGTTTGGAGCCTTTAGGCAGGGATAGGACGGATTCGATACTTGGTAATATGTTGTGCCCAGGAGTAGCTAACCTCTGTACAGGGAAAATCCAATCTACCACATTTATTACAGTTTTCTGGTTTTGAGATTTTATGGTTGATATGATTTCCCCTAGAGTGATCTACATGCCCTGTGTTGTTATTTTTGTGCTACTATGGTTCTATTTATGTGGCAACCTGATGAGATGAGGGTGTGCCATCTCATGCATCATATAGTCACTTATTTGAAATCACATGCCATGCATTCTTTCCATGCCATTTATGGTGCATTAGTGATTACATGTTGTTGTGATAGGAGTTGTGTAGATTATGCATGATGTTGTTATAGATGCTTTGATAGAATCCTTGCAAATTGATAGAGAAATTATTTGTATTGTACCTTGCTTAAATGAATGCCAAATTTTGGTTCTTGAGGTGTTATGGGCCCTCATGAATTGGAACTTGGTGGATCATTGACTTGTTTTTCTTATGTATGATATGTAGGAGATACCAAGGTTTGATTTGCGAGGAGTATGGGCTCTCACGGATCGTAATTTTCCACCTCCATGCTTGTTTTTCAGTGTTTTCTAGGCTTTGGTGCAGTTTCTGAGCAACTTCCCAGAAAACCCAGAATACACGGCGTGTACTTGACTACACGTCGTGTAGTTTTAAACCGTGTCACTGACTGTGTGAGAAGAAACACGGGGTGGTGAAGAGGTTTTCAGGAACATGCATTGTACGGTAGGTACATGTCGTGTAGTAGTGAGCCGTGTACCAAGCTGTGTCACTAACAACACAGGTCGGGGAAGCTCGTGTAGTACATGCCGTGTTTGGTACGAACACGCCATGTGTCCTTGTTCTAGGTACCCGACCATGTCACAAACAACACGGGTCGGTGTTATCTTATCCTATACACACCGTGTTTGTTTGGAACACGTCGTGTAAGGGTCAGCCGTGTAGCTGGTCGTCTAACTAACAACACGGGGCACCAAAACCTTTTCTAGTATAGGTCATGTGCTTAGTGAACAAGCCATGTAGTCTAGGGTTAAGAGGACCACGTGAGTTAGCCATGTAAAGATATTCGGGAAGGGTAATGATGTTCAATTACACGTCGTGTGTGGGGACAACACGCCGTGTAGTTTGGGGTGTTACACGACCAGTAGTGGCAGAAGTACACTCCCTTGTGAATGGCTTTAAGGAACACGTCGTGTAGTTGGTATACACGTTGTATAGCCATGTTTTAAAAAACATGAGTGCTTCTTTCTCCTGTTCCTATTTTGTACTCTTCTACTCTCTATCCTTGATAATCCTGATCTAAGGTGTGCTTTTGATCTTTCAAAGCTATGCCTTTGAGACATCCTCCAATTGTACGTCAGCTGCCAGACGGTGATCAGAAACTGGATATGGCCAATCAGGGACCTCCTGCAGATCCTTCTACTGTGTCAGCCTTAGCACCAGCAGTTACACCCGTTGCAGGCGTTGATGTGCAGTTCAGGGAGGACTTCTTGAGGATGATGTAGACCTTTCAGGGAGCGTCGCCCCCTGCCCCATCGATGGATGAGTTGATGCGGGTTTTCTAGCATTAGTGTCCTCCTACTTTATTAGAGGATGGGGGACCCCAGGCTAGAGAGTCGTGGTTAGAGGCCATGCTGAAGTTCTATAAGAATCTGGAGATACCTCTAGATAAAAGGGTAAATCTTGATACTTATATGTTCTAGGACATAGCCATGAGGTGGTTGCAGGTGATCTCACAGTCAAGGCACCAGCAGAGTATGACTTGGGATGAGTTTTGGTGCATCTTCTACGATTAATTCTATCCAGAGACCTTGAGGGCCAACCGAGCCCGAAATTTTATGAGTCTTGAGAAGGGTACTCTTTCTGTTATGGAGTAATCGTCTTGTTTTACCAAGCTGCAGCACTTCACCCTGATTCCAGCAGGTGATGAGTTGTTCCTCACTAGGATGTTTGAGGATGGTCTCAGTTAGGAGATCCATTCCTAGGTTAATATCTTCAGGTTGACTTCGATATCCTGTATCGTCAACCTTGTGCTGATCGCTGAGCGCAATTTGAGAGATTCTGGAGCAGTGGGCCAGGACGGTTCGATATCCACAGTCAGTGTTCCTCCTACTGATAGCGGGAAGCGGCATAGGGATTCTCCTCGAGGAGATCAGTGTAGGTGTACTGTATCTTCGGGTAGCCAGGTTGTATGATACCAGTGTGGTAGGAGTGGGCATACTAGGCCTCAGTTTCATAGAGACCCGATAGAGTGCCGATCTTGCAGTAAGATGGGCCATCTTTAGCGTTTTTTCCAGATATTCTCACCTACAGCTGGTGGTATGGGTTCTTCTATGACCCTGTGTTCAGATGATGCATCGCCAGTTTCTCACCAGTTCGGGAACTGGAGGACTTATGGCCATTCGGGCTGAGGTGGAGGTCGCGGCCATGGTGGTCAGTCACCAGGTTACCGGGGACAGCAGAGTGGATTAGCTCAGAGTGGTCATCCAGGGGCACAGGGCCGCAGTATAGGCTAGACTTTTTCTGTGGAGCAAACCCATCAGGAGGAGGATCCCAACCCTTCTATAATTTGAGGTACGATTTTAGTAGCCTCAATTTTGACTTCATCTCTTTTTGATACTGTTTCTTCGCATAGCTTTATCTCCGTTGCTGTTGTGGAGAGCCTTGGGCTCTGAATCTTTTTGTCTGCCAACATGTTGACTCATGACACACTATGGGGAATGAGGACATCTAGTGTACGTCAGTGTAGAGAGTGACCTCTTGAGGTTTCTAGGTTTCACTTCTTATGAGATCTCTATGTCCTAGAGATGACAGGATATGATGTCATTCTCAGTATAGACTGGTTAGTTCCCTTCCAGGAATTTGTCTATTGCAATCGCCATAGGGTAAGTTTCTTATCACTAGAGGGCATATCTTTTCTTCAAAGAGGCGAGTGGGATGTCCAGGTGGGTAGAGTTGGACCAGAGCTTCATGGGCTAGGGGGAGTTACAGTCCATATTTCCAGTCTTTGTCTGGATGACCAGGGGACTTCACAGTTAGACTTTCCTCCAGTGGTGGATTGTTTCAGGGATGTCTTTCCAAATGAATTTTCAATTTTTCCTCTGGAGAGTGTGGTAGAATTTTCTATTTAGCTCGTGCCAGGAGTGGAACTGGTGTCCATTCCTCCTTATAGGATGGCTACACCTGAGTTCCAGGAGCTCAAGAAGTAGTTGGAGGAGTTGAAGGAAAAGGGTTTCATCCGACCCAGTAATTATCCTTGGGGTTCACCTATCCTGTTTGCAAAGAAGGAAGATGGCACCCTTAGGATTTTTGTGGATTATCGTAAGTTGAACCAGTTGACAGTCAAGAACTGATATCCCTTGTCGAGGATCGATGACCTCTTTGATCAGTTTTGAGGAGCCCGAGTGTTCTTGAAGATCGATTTGAGGTCCGGTTATTATCAGTTCCACATTAGACCATAAGATACACCCATTATAGCCTTCAGGAGAAGGTATGGTCTATATGAGTATACGGTCATTCTGTTCAGTCTCACGAATGCAACACCAGTTTTTATAGCACTGATGAACCTAGTTTTCTATCCATACATGGATTCCTTCATTGTGGTTTTCTTGGACGACATCTTGGTGTACTCTCACACTCGACACGACCATGCTACCCATCATGAGATTGTTCTGAGTACACTGAGAGAGCATCAGTTATATCCTAATCTCTTGAAATGTAACTTTTGGATGGATCAGATTCACTTCTTGGGTCACGTTATCTTAGAGACAGGAGTATCAGTAGACCCAGAGAATGTGAGAGCTGTAGTTTCTTGGGAGTAGCTGAAGAATTTCTTTGAGGTGAGGAGTTTTCTAGGGCCAGCTAGATACTACTGGCATTTTATACAGGACTTTTCACGCCTTGAAGAACCACTGAGAGGTCTGACAAAGAAAGTTGTGAAGTTCTTATGGTCAGGTTCTTGTGAGACATCCTTTTAGAAGCTGAAAGGGAGGTTGACGTCAGCAACGATACTAGTCTTTCCAGAGCTAGGCAAGAGCTATACACTCTACTGTGATGCTTCAGGTGTCAGACTGGGTGTTGTTCTTATTCATGGAGATGGATTCGTTGCGTACGGGTCTCGGCAGTTGAGTCCACACGACAGAAACTACCCGGTGCACGATCTGGAGTTGGCAGATGTTGTTCATGCCTTACGTTGTTGGAGACTTTACCTTTTGAGAGAGAATTTTGTGTTGTTTACCGACCACAAGAGTCTCAAGTACATCTTCACTTAGCGTGATCTGAATATGAGACAGTGTAGGTGGGTCGAGTATCTTCAGTCTATCAACTATGAGCTTGCCTATACGCCGGGAAAGGGCAATGCAGTGGCTGATGGGTTGAGTAGGAGAAATCAGATTCAGGAAGTTCATGAGGCCAGCAGTGAGTGTCAGCTTATGGATCTGTTCTCTGAGATGCATTTGGAGGTGAATGAAAAACAGAGGCATACTGTTCTATCTTATGTAGCTGTTACCTCTACCCTTCTTGATCGAGTACGGATGAGGCATCTATCAGACTCATAATGCCTAGTCCTTCGAGGAGTGTGTCAGGAGAGGACCCTCTTTCTGGATGGATAGTGGGCGAGGATGAGATCTTGTGTTTCTAGGTATGTGTATGGGTGCCAGTACACATACATGGGGAGCTGATGCAGGATTTTCATTCTTCAGTTTGGGCAGTTCATCCTGGCGTCACCAAGATGTATCGTGAACTACACCGCCAGTACTGGTGGACAGGTTTGAAGAGGGATGTTGCTGGTTTTGTCTTGAGGTGTTCCAATTTTCATGACGTGAAAGTGGAGAATCATCTACTAGCAAGGCTTTTATAGTAGTTACCCATCCATGAGTGGAAGTGGAACGATGTCACGATGTATTTCGTGACCAGGTTACTGAGGTCACCTCAAGGGAGTGATTCTCTTTGGGTTGTCATCGACAGGCTTATGAAGGTTTCTCACTTCTTGTCGATCAAAGAGACCTATAGTGTTGATAAGCTGGGGAGGTTTTACATCCGAGAGATTGTACATCTGCATGGAGTTCCAAACTCCATTATTTCAAACAAGGATGTGCGTTTTACTTCTCAGGTATGGAAGGGGCTTCAGAAGGCTTTGGGTACACGGGTACTTTTGAGTACAGCATACCATCCCCAAAAAAATGGCCAGTCCGAGCGTACGATCTTAGTGATTGAGGATATGCTCTGAGCTAGCATTCTAGAATTTGGTGGTTCTTGGGAGAATAATATTCCTCTTGTTGATTTTTCCTATAACAACAGTTTTTAGGTGACTATTCATATGGCACCTTACGAGGATTTGTATGGTAGGCCATGCCGATCTTCTTTGTGCTGGCTGGAGGCAGGAGGGGTAGCTTTTCTGGGACCTCATCTTGTTAAGGAGACCTAAGATCAGATAGAGTTGATTCAAAAGAGGATGGTTACAGCAAAGTCTCGACAGAAGTCTTATGCTGATCAGCGGAGACGACCTCTGGAGTTCGAGGTCAGGGATCAGGTTTTCCTATGTGTTGCACCGTGGTTGGGGCACAAGAGGATTCGGAGATAGGGTAAGCTTTCACCATGGTAAGTTGGTCCATTTGAGGTGTTGGATAGAGTTGGGTCGGTTGCCTATCGGTTGCAATTACCTCAGTGGTACTGAGCTATGAACGGCGTCTTCCATGTCTCTCAGCTCCGATGATACTTTTCAGACCCATCTCATGTCTTTCAACCTGATGAGGTTGAGCTCGAAGCGGATGCATCATTTGAGGATAATCCTATCCGGATTGTCGATCGTAGTACGAAGGTTCTCCATGGCTTGTATGTTCCTCTGGTACGGATGCTATGGAAGCACGGGCGAGTACAAGACGAGAATTGGGAGAGGGAGGCTGATGTATGATCACAGTGGTCGGAGCTGTTCGGGGTCTCTTCTTCTATTCCTCGCTAGGGAAATTCAGGGACAAATTTCATTAAGGGGGAAAGATTATAACAACCCGGACCTTATTTTCAGGTATGTTTTTTCTTTTCTTTTCGTTTTTTGAGAAAAAGAGGAAAATCTGGAAATTTTCAAAATACACATCGTGTACATTATAAGTACACGCCGTGTACTTCGATGATCGTGCAAGGTCGTGTGCTGGCCGTGTCCGGGCCACACACACGGTGTGTAGGGGAAATGTGGAGGTCACTTAAATCGGAGTATGAAAAGGACTAGTACACGCTGTGTACCCTAGAAGTACACACTGTGTACTTTAATTTTTTATATTAAAAAGACCAGGGTCACTCCTCATCGACAGAAACACCTTCTTCTCCAGGTTATTCGACCGGGAGCGTCCATACGGCCACAAATATCCTCCGAACCCCTGAGCCCATGTCTGTTTTCCGAATTTACCATCATCAATTGCATTGGAACCGCAGCGGTGAGCTCTTCCTTCTTCTTGATTTTCATTCCATGATTTTACCTCTTTCTCAAGATATCTTGTGTTGAATTTTTTGTGCATTTCTGTAGATCTATGAAGTTATAAGGAGAATGAAGCCTTGTAGTTCAAGTATATTGATCTCCTAGCATCAAGGTAGGTGGTTTGTGCCTTACCTTTCAACGTCTTTGAGTTTTATGTGCAAATTTCCACCAATACATGTGAACGGGGTATTGCATGTTTATCGTTTTTCCTTATTGTTTTCCTGACTTTCTTGTATTCTTGTGTAGAGGTAAGTTGATCATGTTTGACGATACTTTCTGTTCTTGTATTTTTTTCCCATCCCTTGTTCTATTTATGACCTTTGGGTCTTGTTAGCCTTTGGCCATTATACCTGCTTTCCATGCCTTCTGACCATAGGATTGGAATGATATTATTGACATGCTTGTTATGTTGTAGACTGGTTATCCAAGTAGCTCTATCGGTGTGCTTTGGCCTTATAAAATTATTATGCACTGACTGGAACAAGACCGTGAGAACCTAGTGCTATAGACTATAAAGGATAGACTGAGTAAACTTCTCAGAGAGTCTTGGACATTATAGACTTCAGGGGATAGACCGACTGATCTTCCCAGAGATTCTTGGACATTATATACTATAGGGGATAGACCGAGTGAGCTTCCCCAAGAGTCTAGGATATTATAGACTATTGGACGGTAAACTGAGTGAGCTTCCTCAGAGAGTCTTTACTTATTTTAATTTCATTAAAAAATTTCCAGGCTAGAGAAGGAATTGACTGAGTGATCTTCCTTAGAGATACTGTGATAGACTTGAGACTATAGGAGGATTGACCGAGTAAGCTTCTTAGAGAGTTCCTTGACCTTGGGGCTATAAGAGGGTTAGACCGTGTGATATTCCTCAGAGAGTCCCTAACTACCCTAGATTATAAGGGGAATTGACAGAGCGAGATTCCCCAGAGAGTCTTATAATTTCGTATGACCAAACCAGAGGGGTTTGGCTGAGTACACTTCCCAGAGGGTTGTTGGTACTTCTTGGATGGGACCAGAGGGGTTGTCTATGAGTACTTCCCAGAGGGGTTCCTGTTGTGATTAGCTGTTGGATTCACTGCTGCTTGTTATTCTGTGTATTGATTACTGTTGTATATCATCTTGTTACTGCTTACTGATTACTGCCTGTTGTTTACTGTTACTGTTTTCTGCGTACTGTACTATTACCAACCATATACTCACTGACTTTTTGGCATAGATATTCAGGTGGTTGCCTACTGGTATTTAGTCTCACACCCTATTTGGACCATGCTTTTGGGCCCAAACATACTTTGTTGTTGTAGGTATAGACAAGGGAAAGCGCCCTTCGACGTCGAGCACTTGATTGTTTTGGAGCAGGAGAGAATGGGACCAAGCTTGGGCTTGCGATGCTGAGGAGCTGCTAATCTTTTCTTTTGTACTTGTTTTGGTACTTTTTGTATTCCAGTATTGTGACATGTTTGGGTATTTTCCTAGATATGCATCATGCATCATTTCATATATACATATGTGCTCCAACTGTTTATTGTTTTAGTCTTTCGCTGTTTGTTGTTGTTGGATATTTACTGCTTCCTCTATTGCATGTTTTGTTACTTCCGCTATGTACTCTGCCAATGAGGTCATAGTTTCCCCACTATCACACCCAAGGCCCTCGCTGCTAGTCATCAGCCTTTTTCATTTGGGGAAATGTGCTTCAAGCCATGTGACTAATCGGGTATGGGGCACCTCTGGGTGGCTTTCGGAACCGGGACGTTACATCATACAATCTGATGTTATAGTTTAGGGTCTTCTATCTCAGACCATCTATTGATGTACTTTATGGTCTTCTAGTTTATAATATCTATTCTATAGTTTATTCTCTTCTATCTCACGACATCTATTGTAGTATTTTAGGGTCTTCTATCTCAAACCATATATTTCTATAGTTAAAGGTCATCCATCTTATACCTTGTATTGTTGTAGTTTAAGTTCTTCTATATTAGACCATCGATTACAATAGTTTAAGGTCTTATATATCAGACCTTATATTATTAGTAGTGAAAGATGGGTATTCCAGAAGGGTTTAATAACCCGGTATCCTTATTGGGATACTGAATAACGAATGCCCCTGAAGTTCGTTGATACCCTTCATTTTTAATTTATATTCTGAAGAACGAATCTTCATGAAGGGTTATGATGCTCTATGTTTTCATATAAAACATGAAGGGTGAATATATATGATGTTTCGTGACACCCTACATCATTGAAAAGATTTAATTTGATATGTGGTCAAATATTAGGGATGTGAAGTCGACTTGGATAGTTGGAAAATGGGTTGTTTAAATCATGTGTCCAGAATCTTGAACAAGTGAATATGAAAAGGGTAAAACATTCTAGGGGTGGCTGCAAAACACCCTAAAGTGATAAGATCCACCATTCTGTTTCTGGGGATCAAAAGGATTGTCGGTCCTTTCCTATAAGAAGTAGAAACCTCTATTTAATGAGTCAAATTATCTTATGCACAGGCCCATAGGGTATACATGTATGGAAAAGAGGTTGGTCCTCCAATCTTTTCCAAAAGGCTATGAAATTTTTGTGAAGACTCAAATATCTTGACGATGAAGTTGTAAGTAGGTATAAGTCTATCCTAGGAGGGTTATGGCACCCTAGTGGTAATTTCTCTTAGGGTTGAATGGATCGAGCCCCACACCTTGTGGTTTCGAGTCATGTGGTGTGGGACATCAAAAGGTTTGAGAATGGAATATTTTATTCCTTCATTGAGAATGGGTATAATATATGGTGTCATAACATTAAGGATGTTGAATACACTTGAATTTTTTGGTTTTGGGGATTGTAAATAAAGGTCGAGTAATATCCTAGTTAATGGAATCTGGGGAATAGTGGGTACAAGATTACCATTATTAATGGGGGACACAATATCATACATATCCAAGATAATATATCACGTATTTAAGGGGGGAATTTCCCCCAAGATTAAAACACCCATTAAGAAAAAGTTATGGGGAGTTAAATTACTCACCAATGTATCCTAGTGGGGATTATTTAGGGAGTTTTTCCCTATTACCAATACAGTATATGAGAGAACCAAGAGAATGGGATCCTAGGGTCTATGGGTTCCAATACATGTATATCAACATGAAAAATTTGTGGCGTCAACTCGATCTTCATAGACACGAATGTGGTTTATAGAAAATTTAATATTCAAGAAGGGTTTGGGCACCCTAAAAATTCGTTTGGTGCATATTAAACATGTTATTGTGGTGGAGGGATGTGATAAATCATCTCTACAACATTTTCATTGACCAGGGGGCAACAAGAATATCTTCACTTTTACTAGGGCCACCAGACAGGCCCTATCAGCTTTTTGACCTTTTTATTTATGCTCTAACTTTTTTTTAAACTCTAGAGATGAAGAGTTTGGTGAGAAGAGACTTGAATTTTTCTTAGAAATCCATTTTTAATTCTTCATCTGGAAAAGTTTTATGTCACATTCACTAGTAGTTTAGGGTCTTGCAATCTGGGCCATCAAATGATAATTTTTAAGGTCATAAAGCTCTGGCCAAAGTTCATATAACTTAATTTCATGATTCACATGCACCCGGTATTAGGAGGTGTTACAAAGAATCCTAATTAGGATTACCGAGGTCATAAGTAACCCAACACCTTCCCAAGTGACACATGCAAATGTTTTAAATCACTGTTCAGGGTTCTCAAATAATGACTAATGGTAATGTAAAATCATGTTGACGATGATTGTGAATCACTATATTGTGACGAGATCCAGTATGATGATGTCAATGATCTCAAGGATCATAATCCCTTTTTAATGGAAAAACACATTTGGTTGATGGTCGGGAGCTCATATGTAGGAACCTTGGGAAGACATGCATAGTCAAAAAAAGGTCCCATTATGTTCGGTGTCCCTTTTCCATGGTCCATGGATGTTTTGTTGCTACCCAAGGTGATCAGGGCATGAGGTGTGATTTATGGATAGAGGATCTCAGAAAGATGATGGGAACACCCCAAACATTGGTTGACCAAGATTAGGATCTTGGGGTCCCTTGGTAATAATTTATGGTGGATGATGGTCCATATATATCAATTTCAGATAATTTGGATGCATTTACCATGTTATTTTACATCACATGAAGAGTATATCTACCTTATAGTTTTGACATCATTTATTAAGCACATAGATTCTGATGTTAAAATTGTGAAATATATTCTTAAATATACTTTGTGCTTCTCAGGGGAATTAATATGAGGTAATAACCTTTTATCCATGGATAAGATTATTGATGGGTATCCACATGACAGATCCCTTCTTCTATATAACTTTCTCATGAACAATACAATTGTATATAAATATAACTCATACATAGGAAGGTAAAGTGTGTATGAATCAACCCTCTTTAAAAAGATGAATATGTAATTTTTACAACTGGACTTCCCAAAGTTCCCCTATTCATATTATAAATGAAGGAATCATGCCATAATCAATTTGTTTAAGGATATCTCACTGCATAGATCTAACTCATATAAAGGGGAGAGGGTCATTCTATCTTCTTACCAAAGTGAGTCTCAACATCATGGTCATCTAAGGGGTCCTCTATACAGATTGGAATCATAAATAGGGTTATGTAATTTCCCTATATAATTCAATTATGAAGGTGAAAAATTCATCCTGAGTATAGAATCTTAGAAAGGATTTCCTGATCTGAGAAATTGTATGTCTTGAAGGATGGACCATATGTCATGTAGTCTTATTTCTTGAAAATATGACATTTTTGTGCATATTAACAGCATAAGATAAGGACATTTTTATTCAATTTAACATCATGAAACTATTACGATGTCATGCGGTTTAACCTCATGCGACTAGGATATCGTCATGCAGTTTGACATCCTGAGACTAGGTCATGATTATGCATTTTTATGTCATGAAGTTATGAAATTCCCATGAAATTTATTGTCATGTGACGAGTACATTGTAGTGTTGTTCAGTGTCATGTTACTAGGATATTGTCCTACAGTTTAATGTCCTCTAACTGGGTCATTATTGTGAATTTTAGCATCATCTGACTCAGAAGTATCATTGATTTGAGGAAATAATTTAGTTAAATTGGGTCTTCATATAAAATTCATACCCCAAAAATGTAAGGGTACATGAATATGATGACATACTCTTGATTTGGAAAAGGGTAAAGGGAACAGATGTATGACATCAAGATTATATGAAGCCACATGAATAGTTGAGTTATGGGAAGTTTAAATAATGACATAAGAATATCTGAGTTAAATGGAGGTGGAAACTAGTGTTTTTAGGTACACCATTGATAATAGAGGAATCCCATATTACACATAGTCTGGATAGTAACTCTTATTTTAAGGGGGTCTTTCCTCTACGACCAAAAAATCCACTAAGCATAATCTCTAAGGCATTAAATTATTCATAATTAAATCATAGTGTTGTCACTTTGGATTAACCAGTCCTTATTACCATTTTTTTATAGGGGGAACCAGTATCATGGTATCCCAATGTCTATTGGAGTTCCAAGGGAAGGATATCAACTCAGGGAATCAGTTGGTATTTACTCAAATATCGATGATATGAAGATGGGTCATGGGGAATGTAAAATTCAACAGGTATTCGAGCACACTAAAGGATATTCTAGAATATATTGAACACATTATATGGTGAAGGTATAAAACATGTGATTCTGGAACACACAATCATCATAGGGAATGATTTTTTTAATGTGAAGACCTCTTTTCATGCAGTTTAACATCATGTGACTAGGACGTTGTCGTAACAATTAAAATTATATGACTAATATGTGGTTCGACATATATGGATTGAATACACCTCAATCACACTGGTCAGAGTGACTTTACAGGTTCCCTAATCTCACATGAGTCATGCTCTGCATAATAAACAAGATACAATTGGATATTTTATTGAGTTGAGAAATAGTTCATGACCAGAAATTTTTTAGGGTACGCATATGTCGGTATGAGTTGGGATCCCCACAAAAATTTAGTTATCACCAAGGTGAATAGCTGGGAGTGATGAGAATTCATATTTGGGCCCGAAATAGATGATCCAGACATCACTATGTATCCCATAGTATGGGAATCAAGCCATATTTAGATCTGATTCTAGAGATTCGCTTGCGTGGGTTTGAACCATATGCAAGGAAAGGGGGATTTTTACCCTTTTTATCATGTTTAAACCTATGATTTTGGGTTTTAGTGTCACTACATATCCTTTTCTAATATGAATCAATCCATATATAGTGCTTAGAATGTTCCCTAGATAATGCTGGCATATATGCATGGAAGGGTTCCTTTTTATATGTTGTGGCTAGACCTAAGATTTGTGATCTAGTTATCACTATGTATCTTGTATAAATAGAAATCAATCCATGCATAGTTATTTAATAGAAATCTCTCTATACATGGCTATCCCATACACAGAGGGGAAATTCTTTTCATTTATTTTGCATCTCGACCCCAAATTTTGGATCTGAGCGTAACAATATATCATATGATAGAAGGAATCAAGATACACATAGTTCTTGAATGAAAAACTATCCACACAAGTCTTAAACATATGTATATGGGATAATTTTTTCATTTATATTGTTTCTGGACCTTGGATTTGGGATTTGAGCATGACTATGTATCATGTGATAGCAAGAATCAAGCCACATGTAGTTATTTAAAAGAAAACAATCCATACAGGTCTGTCCAGTGGGTATTTTTTCATTTATATTGTGGATGGAATGAGGATTAGGTATTTGGGCATCACTATGTTTCTTTTTATAGCAATAATCAAGTCACACATAGTTCTTGAACCAAATACACTATATATTGTCTTGACACGTACACAAAGGGGGAATTTTTCAGTTTATATTGTAGCTAACCTAGAATTTTGGATCTAGGTGCACTAAATATCAAGTGATAGAAGGAGTCAATCCATATGCATTTATTAAACAAAAAACTCCATATAGGTCTACCCTATATGTAAAGGGGGTTTTTTCCCATTTATATTGTGGTTCAACCCATGATTTTGGATTTGGGTGTCAATACTTATCATGTAATATTAGGAAACAATACACACATAGTTCTTGAATGGGGAGATTGCATATGTGGATCTGACTGCCACATAGGGATCTGAGTATATCATTTTTTATTCACATAGATCTACCTCATGTTCAATGAACCATCCACGAAGTAAAATTCTCTATTTAGTTTAACATCATACGATAAAGAAGTATTTAAGGGAGTTTAACATCTTGTAATGATAATGTCCTCCAAGTAGTTTAATGTCATGCGGTAAGGATTTATGATCTCATGTAGTTTAAAGTATTTCATAGAGGAAATAGGGGTGCTTGATGGAAGATATTAATATTACTTCTTGAGATACCTTTCATTGGTGGGAGGCATAATGTGCTCTCATGCCTTTATGTCCAATGTGCAATCTCTATTGGAATCAAATTTATATATAATGTAAGAATATTCTAATTTGGGTTCTAAATTTAGATGTTTCATTCCTAGTGTCATTTTGGTTCTATGATCCAATATGAATTCTCCTTGAAAGAACTAGAGGAGGTGATCCTTTTTATTTAAGACTTTCATGATCTGATTTTAATGAACTTCGAGGTTGTGTGGGGTACACAACCTTTTCTCAATGATTCATTCCATTCCTCTTGCCACCTTTTCAATTTCTCATTATCTAGGAGTTTTCCACAAATAACTATTCTAATCGAGGGAGACTATACTTCTATGGGAAACACTACTTTGGTCTATTAAACCAATAAATATGGAGTTTCTTGTGTATAAATATGTGTAGTGGTATGGTATACCCATAAATCATGAAGGAGATTTTCTGGTCAATAATACTTTCCCTTCTCCACCATTTTGAGATTATATTTGAAAAAGACTCATTTAAGGCATATATATGTATATATATCTTTTTTCCAATTCATGGAAGTGGTATTAATGTTAGTACTCAATGTTATTCTCCTTGTACAATTTCTTAAATTTGTTAAAATGGAAGTTGGTTTCATTGTCGGTCAATATCATGCGAGGGACACTGAATATGGAGATTATATTGGACTTTAAAAAGTTAATGATATTCATTATCCTGATTTCCTTGAGGTTTATTTACTTAGACCATTTGAAAAATAAGTTGGTAGTAGTAAGGATGTACAAAAACTTCTTAGTTGTGGATAGGCGATATAGCCCCACAATGTTCATTCCCCATATGAAAAATGGCTAGGAATGTTTATTTGTATATAGAAACTTTTGGGGTGGATGCATGAATTCATTTATCAAATTTCATAGTGGATTTAACATATTATTGTATAATTATCTACCAGTTTTAAAAAATCCTCCTCAACCATACTTTGATCGCTCGCTTCTCGCAAATAAGGCCTTCGGTCGACTACTTTGATAGATTTGTATTCAGTTCTTGGGACTTGCAGGAGAGGGAAATGGTAGGTTTTCTTTATTCCAAAAACATTATGATTCGATTCGCCTCTAAGGAAGACTTAATTAAAGCCTGGTCTAGTGCTCCCCACAACTGTAATGGCTTCCTTTTCTATCTATTCAGATGGACCGACTACATTCATATGAAGCGTGACTCACCTTCTGTAGCGATTTGGGTAAGCTTCCCTCATCTCCCTCTTCCGTTTCAAAATCCTTCGATTATCAGTATTCATGGAAACCTAGTGGGAATATACCTGTTTTATGATATCTGAACCAAATTCTTCTTTCATCCGGTTAATTCTCACATTTGTGTGGAGGTTTATGCTTCAAAACTGCCTACCGATTTCATTTGGTTAACAGTTGGTGAAGAAATTCGATGTAAATAGGAAGTCGTTTATAAATCATGGTTTGAATTTTGGTCTGCCTGTAAGTGAATGGTTCACTCGATGAAGGTCTGTAGGAGTGGGATTAGGAAGTAAAATAAATCAAAGGGCGTGATCATGAGTGTTCGTAGAAATCTAGATAAGATCACGGTGAATGGCTCGTCTGGTCAGGGGAATGTTGGTAAGGAGTCTGTATTGAACTCAACCAAAGTTGTGCAAGGTGGTTCAGGAAATACACTAGTTTTAGATGTCTTCAGTCATTTGAGAAAGGATATGGGTGACTCTCGTTCACTGGTGCAAATGGGGTTGCAGGTGGTGAAAACTGAGAGTGGCTTGGACCCTCCGCTTGTGGCCTCCCATGGGGGTAGTGGGAACAATCCAGATGGGGTACTGGTAAAGGTGGATGAGGGAGGTCATAAAACTCCATTAGGACATTTTTATGCTGAGGTGGTGTGATTAAGGAAGGATAGAAGTGGTAGTGGCCAGGTAGTGACTCATAATCCCAATATAGGTTGTAAGGCCCTGGAACAAGATGCAGGGGGTGAGACCTTATGCAGGACATGTCAGGTGGAAGGCCCTGTGCTGGGTAATCATTTTGAACTTCTGTCCTATGATAACCTGGTCCAGGTCTTTACAGATTTGGCCCTAATCTCCATGGACAAGAAGGAGTTGAACGGGTCCAGTGATGAATGTTATAGCTCTTATGCAGGTGACATAGAGGATGGGAATCAGGGCAGTAGGAATCCAAGCCCACAGAGATGCAAAAGCAGGTGGGGAAATCATAAAGTAAGGAAAGATTACTCATATTTACCATTACCTATGGAGACCAGATCTGCGAAAAAGATGAAGTCCAAGAATATGGAAAATGTCCCTAACCTCTCCATATCGTCTTTCCATCATGGGAGTTCTAATGTTATGATTGAACACCCTTTGGAACTGCTTTTGAGCTAAGAAGAGGTTTTGGCTGAATATGTTCTAACAATTATTGCTAGTGCTATAGAGGCTGAAAGAATCATGGAATGAACTATAAGGGTTCCTGACAATGGGGATAAGTGAAACTGGATCGATAAACAGGATCTCATCCTAATATGAGGATTCAACAATGGGATAATCAGTATAAAGTAGTACATGTAGTCTTGGGACAAGCTGGATTTTCAGATCAAAGAACTCGTGAAGAGGGAACCAGACACTCAGGTGAACACTATCTATTAGAAATTATCTAACGAGACTAAAATTGGTAAGCTGCACTTTTATTTTAATGTCTTGGTAACTTCTTTTTGTGCTTGACTTATTTTTTTCACTTTTTCTTTAAAAGTGGTTGATGTAAAATAAAATAATATTGAGGTCTAATATGAGGGTCTCATTTTAAAGGTATTTGACTACAGGATCCATCTATCTAGGGGTGGATATCCATTCATCATGTTCTAAGGAATTTTAAACCTAATTTATTTCTACCATGTCACAAATGATGACCGATGAGACCAACCTTTGGTGCGGAATGTGAAAACAAACTTTGTCCTGATTGGGATCAGGTAGGACTGTGGCTACATTAGTCGTTGTGTCGGTAAGATCATTTTGTGATAAAGGTATGTGATGAAATGATAGTTCAAAAGTAAATTCTACCATAAATCCTCTAAAATAACAAATGTAAAGATCCAATTATTTCTTTTTGATGGCATACTCATCATTGATTTTTATGATCACTGGCTCTAAATCCCCTTGTATGTTTAGGTAAATATCAAAAATTGTAGGTATAGTTCCAATCTAGCAATGGGGACTTGGAATTCCACCTCGTTATTAGTGCATCTTTCAGATAGTGAGAAAGTGTATGAAAAAATTACTTTATTTGGGGAAACAAATTCAATCCCTATACCGACTAAATTTATCTTCAGTTTTTTCATCCAATTTCCAATAAGAATTTTTGAGGCACCATAAAAACATATTCCCCACATTTAGGGACTATCATGGACATAAAAACCTCTTCATATGAAAGTTTGGTGTCCACTTCTGTGATTTCGGGAGTGGGATGAGCCACAAGAAAATTAGATAGGGCCTTCCATTAAACTACCTTTTGTGACATGAACTAGATGTCATATTGTTGTAGAATAACCTTCTATCATATTAAATTCCAAATCAACATAGGTAAGCCAATGATTTACTTGAGTGGGTCAATACAAGAGGCCAAGTGGACTTCGTGATGCTACAAGTAATTTGTCATATTTTTCAATACAAAGATGTGTGTGAGGTAGTTATTTATGATATCAGAATACTGAGTCTCAACAACTAGAATCATTTTTCTGAGATAGTAGATGATGTTTTCTTTTCCCATGTCTTTTTTGTGTTTGAGGAGAGCACTGGGTGATCATTCCACGGAGGCCATATATAAGATAATCAGATTTCATTCCACTAGTGTCATCAAGACTGGAAGGTGTAGTAAGTACTACAAGAGGTTCTCAAATGATTCTTAAAATTCCTCATCACTTAGGTAGGTGACTACCTTCTTCATTAACTTGGTGGAAGTGGTATATTCTATATCCATGTTATCTATGAATCATAAAATATATGTTATGTTCCATTGGATCCCTTCCAGTTCATTAAGATTCTAAGGGGGTGACATTGATAGGATTTTTCTAGTATTTTTCTAATAGACCTTGATTATATTGTGGCATACCAAAACGAAAAGTAATTTCCCTAAAATTACTCTAAAATCACACATTAAAGGATTCATGTTCAAACTTTGTTGTTGTAACTTTCTAAATATTGTTTGACGATCTTTGAGTTGATCACATAACTATCATGATTTAATGTCCATGTCATTGAAAACATATTCCATGATTCATCCCAATAAGGGTTTAAAGATACGGTGCATGGTTCATTGGTAAGTAGCAAGAGTTTTCTTTATTCCCAAGGGCATGACCTGATATCCAAAGATCCCCTGATGTACTCTAATTGAGGTGGATTCTTCATCTTCAGGGGACATTGCTATCATATTATACCCTAAATAACTATCCACGAAGGAATTGTCTTGGAATCCATTAGTTTCCCCAATAAAAAAAATTTATCGGTAATGGGAAATAATTCTTCGGGTTTTGTCTATTAAGGAATCTAAAATTGATGCAAACCCTACTCTGGGCATTCTTTTTCTGGATGAGGATGATGTTGGTGACACATTTTTGGTAATTCACTTCCTAGATAAAGTTGCAACTCATTAATGTTTCAACTTCTAATTATACATTAGTATAATTATTGGGCTTCATCTTAAAGGATTTGTACTTAAAATGTCGATATTCATTAGGTAAGATTAGGTGATGTGTAGACACATTGGGGTTCATCCTATAAATTTCTATATAATTCCAAGAAAACACATGTTGATTCTGCTTTGTAAATTCAATATTCATCTCCTACTCCTCAAGATCCATGCAAGCTCTAATAAATTTAGGTCATGGTTCTTCTTATGTTTCTAGATTCGCCAACCTAATCTCATAAATGTTGGGGAAGATTCCTTCCTCAAATAAAGGAGGTTCATTTTTTAGGTCATCCTCTTATTCTTCCATATTTGTGTGTTTGGTTTCATTTTCACATGTTTTGGATAATCTAGAGAAATATTCATCCCTATCAAGGTAAGATAGTCCTCCAGACAACATGTTGTCATCCTAAACTACTATATTCATCATAGAGAGATTCTAGGGGTGCATGTTTTCTTTTATGTTGCCACCAGGAGTAAGAGATATGTAGACATGTTGAGTTACAATGAATATCTTATGGGAATCATCAATTTTTTCTATTGGAATGATGGAATTATATGATCTTTATAGAGTATTATTCTGGTACCCTTTTAATGAATCCACTTAAGCTGGCATGATCTCTATCACATGGACATGATCCAGGGGATTTTTCAGTCCATGATAGCATACTGGGATTGAGCCTGGTGCCTCAATCAGGTTTATGGGTACCACATAATCATTATTGAGAATTCTCCAAGGATTCATAGGGGTGTTCCCCAATCCATTGGGGGATATAACCTATATATTATCATCCACCATTGGATACTTTCCTTTCTAATTGCATAACCCTTCCTCAACATATTTTGATTTATAAGACTTGAAGGGGGTTTTATCACCATGTAGTGTGTTGACCTTACCACTGATGGGGTATTTCAATCATTGAATAAATCTTGAATGTACTACTACATGACTATGAATCCAAGGTCTTCTAAGAAGGAAATTATATTATGTTTCTTTTTGGGTAACTATGAGATCAATATTATTTGTGAGATCCTCAAAATGAGTCTTAATATTTCTCTACCCAAGGTCTCCCAAAACATTGTAGGGTTTGAATCCGGATGAGGTTGATCCAAGAACAATTTTCAACTATATCCCTTCATATTTAAACATTTTCATGTTTTCCTAAAACATAAATGGGTCTAATATGTCCCTAGATAAATTCTCCCTGATTTTTTTCTATGAAGAAAATGGTGATATGAAATTATAATGAAATAGTCACCACTCGGTAAACAATGACTGCATTGATTTATATTTAAAACCTTCATGGTATATATAGGGACTCAATGAGTTCATATCTTTGTTCTTTTTAAATAAGGAAATAATCTAGGATTTAAGGTTTTTCTGGGACAATCACCAACTGTTTTAGATTGAAATATTTTTATGCTAGAGGTCTGCACTTCCCAAGATGGGGTTTCTTCCAATTTTTATACTCGAGAATTGAGGTTTCTTAGGTGGATGGTCCTGGTTATTGATTAGAGTTTTGGGTGACATCTACTTCTATTAGCATTGTTTTCATCGGCCTTCTCCATTTTTTGGGATGATCATACAACCTCACTTATGCTATTGGGCCGTCTAAAATTACTTGGATTGACCATCCACTAGAAGGTTATGGGCCACCTCAATGTTTCTTTTGGGATTTCCTAAGTGCTTTTACATAGTTTTCTACAACATATAGGGATTATAGATTGATATGATTAGAATATTAGGTTATACCACACCTTTTTTGTCCCCTTTGTCCTTGGTTTCTTCATCCTCAACCTCCATCTCCCTGGTCACGTATGGGTAACTCATGCTTTATGGTGTATTCATCATCAGCAAAGGAATATGTTAAGTGAACTATGTTAACATAACTACCAATTTTCACTTCATCTGAGGAGTGTTCCATTTTGTGGGGTGGTTCTCAATATCTGGATGTTTAAGGGAAAAAAAATTCATGATTCAATGATTGTACAGGAGATAGATATGATTCCTTTCCTTTTGTATGTTAATATGTATGATGATTACATATTCTTATGAGAGGTGTATTCAATGATGCTTTCCTATGTAATAGGATATTTTTTTTACAAATATTTTCTATCAGGCTGTCATAAGCTCGGTAAACTATCTTTTAAGGCATCTAGTTGTCAAATATCTATCCATTTCTATTCAGAACTTTTTTCTAGTCACCCTCTTCTCCTGGTAGAGTTTCAGTTACACAGGTCACCTATGTCGGGGTCTTCCCAAGTATCACTTTTCTAGAATCAACCATGATATGGATTACATATTTAATAAAAAAAATAAGTCTTGTATGGTGTGACCATTCCTCCTATATAAAGGGAAATATTCTGGAGGATCATTCAGGTTAACCTTGTTGGTTTTCCTAGAATCTAGGTGCATGAGTAGGATGTTTTCCATGTATGTAAGGAAATAATTTTGGGACTAATAATTTTGTATGGAATATTATTTATTCAACCATTCCTTAAATCATGGGTGACCATGATCTCTTTTTTCTTCAGGTTGATGGTTATTTTGTTTTTTCTACCATTCAAAGGGAGGAGATGGATGATTCAGGAACTACATGGGTGATTGAATGTGTAATAATACTCGTATGAGGGTAATAGTGGTAGTTTATACCTTAAGAGGCCTCTTTCTCTATGCAAAGGGAATGGGCCCAGATTTATCAAGGGTCTACTGAATGGAATATTCTAGGCATTGTGTTGTTTCTAAAAACTCATGGAATCTACCTGGAAACTTCATTGGGATCAAAGGGGTTTTTAGTTCAGTGAAAATATTTTTATTATATAATTCTAAAAGATTCTCTTGTAAGATTAGGATACTGAGTGAATTTGTTAAACCATTTTATCTGGAGATAATGTCAGAAACCCTCACATTTTAATTTTTCATATAATTTTGTTAGCCAAAAATTTTCATTTTTAATAGAATAGAGAAAAACTAATAAATGAATTCATTAATAAGGTCTTCTCATTCCACAAAGGATTCTAATGGAAGGATATTGTAAGAGAATATGGTTGGACCTACTAAATTCTACAAAAAAGATCTTAGTCTGGTCGCTTACTGATGATCTTGAGGTCCAATCATCGTGATGCATCAGAACATGAAGTGTGTGTGAGCTATTACAGATGTCATTCACCATCAAAGATTGAGAAGAAAATATTTCCAAAATTGGGTTGTGGTAAAGTATCATCCACCTATTTGGGGTAGATGTTCTTTTTGTGATACTCAGAATAATTCATCCCTTTCATACCTTTATTTGGAGTAGCCATGGATTCCATGGAGTTAAGGAGTTCTAATTTATCACTTTCTAGACCACCTCCTGTATACACACACCAGGTGAGTCTTGATGAGGTGTCCCCATTTCATATACCATAAATTCTTGATCCATTATAGGATATAATGGTCACCCTAATGAGGAAGATGTTATCGCTGTAATGGAGGAAAGTTGTGATCATCCTTAACTTACTCATTTATGTAGACCTGCTTCCTAGATCCTAAGCTAGATTGATGCTAAAATAATGTTCTTATATGAGGATTATCTATATATATATCTGTTAGGATAGATATTCTTCTCAGTCTAAAGATGATACCAAGTGGGAATTTTTCCCCTATGTAGTTCCTAATTATTTTGTCTAAGATTATGTATCTCATTATCATATTGGGAAAGTCATTCCTCTATAGAGGGAATCTTGACTCCTCAAGGTAGTGAGTGTGAGGAAGTCATACCCTTCCATTTGTCATTGGAAATGATCCATTGAGGAGGTATCAATTCATTATTTTAAGGTTTCATGTTTCGGATCCTTGTCTAATTCCATGTACGTGTAGCCTCAGCTAGTTCGTCCATGTTTCCAACATCTTGAGGAATGGTTTCTAAATTAAATCTATCTATATTTATTTCTTGGTCCACATAATTTTCTAGATTTATGGTGACAACATTCACTAAGGTGTATTGGGAAATGGTAGTTAACCCATTACTCTCCACACAAGAGTGATTCTTCACTGGTTACTCCTCCTTATAGGATTGCATCATGGTCATTTCACTAAACCCTACCATATTGGACTATATTGGATGACAACCCTTATAGTGTATTATTTCCTTTATCATATGTTCCTCATGTATTAGTCTTTTAATAGTGACATTAAGGGAATTTTTTTTTTCTCTTGTCAAATAGGTTCAAAATGTAAATGGTATTTATCGTGGTGGGAGGAACGGATGGAATTATAGTCATTTATATTTACCTCCCAACCTAGAGATGTGTAATTTCTCCCAAAGTGATAATGGTGATAAAAATTCTCCCAGTCTTGTGGGCTAGAGATGTTTCGAGGATGATATTACCACTTTTCGATCCTATTGTTGAGGATTTGATGATTCTAGTCGAGGAGGGGATCGATCCTGACATGAAACTTGAGATATAAATGCACATATCCATATATTATGGGGCCTATCTAGAAGAAATGATGATTTATTCCGGACCCTCTGGATGTGTGATGAACCTAGTGGTGGAGATTGGGATAAAAATTCCCCCAATCCTACGAGATGGGGTTGGTTAATAGTTATCATTTATATTTCATAGATCCTCTCAAGATTTGATGACCCTAGGGGTAGAGGAAATAAAAAAAATCCCCTAGACTTTTGGGGTAGATTGTCTCACGGACGAATTTTATGTTGGCTGATATTGTGATCTATTTAATTTGGAATAATTATACTTGTGTATGTGTCAGGTGAAATTTCTACCTATGATGTGAGTTTTTTTCTATCGTAATATTATGGTTATTCCACAACTTAGGATTCCATGTTTGAAATTCATTTACATATTATGTATGGTACCAAATTAGGAGTCTTTTGGAAGCCCTCTCCCACCATTCATTACATCTTTTCATTTTCAAAGTAGGGGGAGTCTTGCTGTATTGACCAACTATCCAGTGTGTTACACAATCCCATGATCTCTCCTATGACAATGACATTACAAGATTACATATCTAGGTATTTTTTTACTATAATAATGTGGTGAAGTGAAATTATCCATACATTCCACATCCTCATATAAAAATATCTTATGAGTATTTTTAGATTATTTTTCGAAGAGTTGTGGTGCAGTAGTTGCAAGCGTGCTATAGATTTTATCTATAATTTTTTTATCTTGGGTGATATGACATGGAGATAGTTGCTAGGCCTATATTGGAAATAGATTATGTATATGTTTTGAAGGATACCCTCATATCCTGGATAAGGGAGGTGTCTATCCTTTAACCACATATGAGTCTCCCACATGTTATAGCATAGGTAAGTCGTGAATTCCTTCTCTAGATTATCTGGGTCTCATTATCGAAAATAGAAATGCTCTAGAACATGGTTGGTAGTTTTTTATATATAAATCTCCCCACATATACATGTCATCCTCTTCTATGTCAGAATTATATTTCTCCACCTAGTCATACCACAAATGTTTCTTTTTAGGTCACCTAATGACCATGGTGAATTGATTATGATATTTCATCATGAACCATATATGGGTAACCTCAGTGTCTCAATAAACTCATTATACATATGTTTATATGTTTTGAGAACCTCTATAAATTATAATGTATGGAAAGATTAGGATTTTTTTGGTTAGGAGACATATTACCATGTGGAGGTTGTCTATGATGGACATTAGGAGTAAAGTCATGGTGATCCATAACTGCAGTACTACTAGGAGAACTATTGAGGTCATTATTTACTTCTACTTCAGTTGAAGAGTTTAAGGGACCCTAATGTGTTTATAATATGAATCGTATATCCTTAAGGATGCTGATATTGAAAAGATCATGGATATAATACTTATTCTACATCGTGGCCAGAATATATTGACCTACCTTTTAGGATTAAGCAAGGATAGACTCATGAGAATGGAAGCTGGCAGAGCATATTGACAACTATTTCTTATTATGGGGATATTATCCCACTACTGAGAAGCCACTAGATTATATTGCTGAGATTATGTATTGTTTGTAGGAATATGCGTCCTCTTATGGTTAGTTTCCAAAATATGTCGGTAAATCCTGAATAAATCGGGGTATGATCCCATTTCAAATATTCATTCCCCATTGGAATATATTGATGGACCTTAAAATTTTGAGAAATTATATGATCCTTCTTTTTTATAGCCTCAGATGGATGTTTGTGTAGTCGTTTATTGGAAAAGGTAGGGATATGATCACGACCTCCGTAAGATACTGAAGTATGCAAAGTAGCTTTATCAACAGGGCATGTTTCTACTCTGATGTTATTTCCATATTTTACTAACAAACCATTATTGTATCGGGGATATGAGCTTATTCTTATGCCTCTGGAGTATGTCAATGATCATTTTTTATAGGAATGTGCACCTGTCTCGTGGCATGTTCCAAACTGAGATGTTGGTCCTTGGTAGAAATGAGGATATAAGCCCAGTACTATGCCTCGTCCTTTACCAGAATGTGCTGATCATCTTCATGGATGGATAAATAATGTTCAACTACCCAAGATTAGTCACTCCTTTATAATGATCATGGTGATATGAAACTCTGGCAGTTAGGATAGGGATATGTGTCTTTCTTTGTATTTTTACTAGTGTCAGAATATGCTGATGGATATCTTCTACTGTTTTTATAATATAGTTTCACTTTTAAAAATTGATTGTAGTAATGTAGTCCTGAAAAATATCAATCTACAAGATATACTAGAAGAAGGATTTGATTAAAGAGGGTATATAATCCCACTCTTGCCTTCTCTATTCTATCGGAATATGGAAATGGTATCTAAGTGTGGGGGAAGGGATATGTGCCTCCCCCAAGATTATTGTAGGAATATACATGCATACATGATCCGAGTGAGAAGGGATATGAGCATACTCAGAATCCGCCACCGAAATATGACAACGAGCTTTATCAGTGGAAGAGAGGATATGATATCACTCCCATTTAGCCACATCTTTTTAAACTCATCAAGACCACATTATTACCGGTGCAAGACTGTCTAGGGTTGAAATTTTTCAGGCAGTTCTATCAACAGGAAACTAAGGGGAACTAGTGAGATGAAGCTAGTGATGATTGTTGATAGGTTTACTCCAAGGAATCTTATGAACTTGTATGGATCCATAGTCAACTTCTTGATCCTTTTTCATAAGGTATGGAAGGTTTTGATTACCACACTCTAGGGAAAAGCTTCTGAAGAAATTGGTGGTGGCGACAGGTGACATTGGTTTCATTGTAGCTTTCCCTGAATGAGATGAACTTTTCAGCATTAGTATTTATAGACCAATACATATATCTTCAAGGATAGGTATCATACCACATTGGTGGTGTTCTTGAACCATCATAATCCCCACCCAAATTTTAAGGTGTCGGGTGGGTGAGGTTGTTTTTCAACTTTTGGAGTTTATTATTGTATCTAAGGTTATGAAATATTCTCTGGATGAAGACATGATCATTGGTCAATATGTTTTTGAGAGAATTTTTTGATGTCACAATGAAAACAAGTATCAAGGCCACCAATCAGTGCATCATAACAATTCTGAAACATAATAAATAAGCTATGAATGAGTAACATAATTTTCCTTTCTTATTTCTGGTTCGGCCATGTTTCTCACATAGTATTTTCCTGGAAAGAATGTCCTATTTTATGGTAACCCTAGTTTTGTTTTATTATTGAAGTATTTTATATTTTTCATAAACTTTTTTGTGGGATATGTAGAACAATATTTCCTAAAGCATGGTCAACGGATCTTTTTTATTATTTGATGGATTCACATCAGGTTCACAATGTTTTTTCTATTAGAATTGTATGGTTTCATAGGTTTAGGAAACAATATTTTTTATGCCTATAATGATTTAGTTATTATTTCATTACATACTTTCATACTAGGTTCACAATTTTTGTTTCTGTCAGAATAATGGGGACCGATGGTTGATTGTGGAGGGATCAAATATGGTTTCAAAATCATTCATGTTGGGTTTACCATTTTCATCATTTATGGAAACTACAAATGGATCAATCATCCATAAAAATGTGAAAACCTAATTTTAGATATGGTTATGAGTCTCTTCCAGATCCTGATATGGGATTATTTACCATAATAAATTGATCATTTGTTGAATCCTTCTATGTGTAAAGGGGGTTCAATTAATGTTACTATCTATATGTATCGGAGGTTCTCCATCTATTTCTCATTATTTCTTTGCAATGGAAATTTTCTTATATTTTGAGGTATTTTAACCAATAAATATGGATTTTACTACTATATAGGGGGTCTATTAGTGTTTTGAGGATAGGATTGAACCATTATGATGTTTTCTATGTATCCTATTTATATCAAGAATCAAAAAAAAATTGTAGTTAATTTAATTATAATTTGTGTAGTTTAACTTTATGTGGAATGGAAATATATGAGGGAACATAGGAACTATGTATAGATCTTGAGACTTACGAAGGTTTCTTATATATCCTTCTTATAACATGAATTAGAGTCATCATATTTTAATCTTACTTCAAACTTATAATGGGCGGTTACATACAAATTATTCTTGTGAGGGTTATTTCCCTAGAGTTTACCAATATGGGAATGCCTTTAGAACATACACCGAGGTGAATTCCCTTTAATGGGGGAGCTCATATTGTGTCACTGAAGATGGATTGCACACTGAGGTTTCCCTGGCTACTAAGAATTTTGTGATTCTATTGATATGATCATTGAAAATACCTATTCTCATGTGAGTCATACTCATTGTGAGAAATAAGGGATAGAAAGTGACCAGGAACACTACGCATGGATACGATACTTACTCATTTAGGTACCCTAATGGAGTGTTTTGTATAGATCCTAGGAATTATGAAGGTGTCCAATGTATCTTGCATAAAGTAGGAATCAAAGTCCCTATATTTCAATTTGTCCCTAACCCACTTGTGGGTTTAAGGTACTTCATGGGGGGCATGACCAGGGCTTACACCCAAGAGGATACTCACTTAAAAACCAACCTTACATCCACTGATATATGAGAAAGGGTGGTGGACTCATAGGGTATTTTGGGTTCTATGATCCAATGTAATTGGAATATTGAGGGACTTACAACAGGGTGGACTCCCTTTAAAATATATTCAACCCTTACCCTCAAATAGATAAAGAGTATGGACTGTGAGTAGCCAGTTGATCATGTCTGTATAGAATGAGGATCTTATAATACTCATAAGATCATATGAATATAAACTACTATCCCATCATGGAAACTTACCATATGAAGTGTGAATTCATTACCAATGATTCATGGTGCGAGGTTCACATTTTTTAGGGAACATGCTACAGTACTACTACTTGAAAATGATGAAATGTCTTGGGGTGTCCAGATGACGTGTCAAGAGTGTCTTCCTGAAAAAACTTGATTGTCTACCTGGCATGTATCGAGTGTCTGGCCAACATGTCTGGGGTGTCTTCTATACATTTCCTAGTTGTCTTAGGGAAATGTCTTGAGTTTCTGGACAATAATTCTATGTTTTCATCCAGAAATGCCCTGATTGTCTACCAGACATGTCAAGGATGGTTGTGTGATCCAAATGGCTTTTCCAGGGTCTTTTCATGTGATCAATTCAGACACATCCATGGATCTTTCATGATCAAGGATGACATGATGATGTTCTACCATTTGATCTGGATAACATGTCTGGGGAACTTCATGTGGATTGGTTGATATGTTTGGAGTACTTCGTGTGACTTGGTTAACATGTCCAGAGGACTTTTGATAACCTGGATGACATGCATGATTGATATCGCATGACTTGGATGACATATCCAGAGGACTTAGCGTGGCTTCGGTGACATTAATGAGTGTTGTCACATAAATAATTAATAGGATATTTGAAACCTATGAAACCTTCTCATGAAAATAATCATATCGATTTTCACATAAGGATTCCATTTTTATCAGCCTTTATTTTATAAATTACTCAATGTTCATCAAACATTGACATCTAAAGACCTCACATGACCAAGTTAGTAAATAGAACCTCCTTTTCATAATCTGGTTGGCACATTTGAAGTATATAAAATGATCAATAGGATTGTCAAAAAAAGTGTATATACATTTTTTTGTAATCCCTTATGTATTTCCCTGGGTTTATCTAGTGGAAGACCCTTATGATTGCGTGTATTTCCACACCGAGAAGTCTGTTATCACCTGTATGATCTTGTGTGTGTGTTTTTAATGAAAATGGATATATATTTATAGTCCTATCCTCCACATATCCACACCACATCTCATGGTAATTAGATCTTATAAATGGTTCTAATTTATTGAAGCATCATGTGTTTCATGTGAACCTATGGCTAGTCATCCATGGAATCATCTTTGTGTCACATTATAAATAGTAAATGTGAGACCACTCCATCATTCACACATTTATTGGACCCATGGATGGTCAAATGGTTTTAAATTAATCAAATAGGCATGTAAAAGGTCCTTCATAATATTATGCAAACATGTCATATAGTCTTCATGAGATCAGGATTCCTATCAAAAAATCATTAACATGATCAAGGGAGACTGGTATAGGGCCCTTTGTGAGATCAAGTTGGCCAATCAGAGGGAATTTTTCATGAAAACCTATGTAATTCCCCTTCATATAAGGGTACTTACCTTTTCCAATTTTATTTCATAAGTCCTATTGAACTCTCCCATTGATATTATTCTATGTCATCTTGTGATAAAATAGACATATCTGAGATCCCTCGCATGACAGAGGTCACATATCACATGGCATTCATGTGATTAGGTCGACATATCGGTGAATCTTTCATGTAATCAACATACTTGTCATGCGGAATGCATCATGCCTTCACATGAAAATCAGCGTAACTCCATTTTTCAGGAATCTCCTTACTTTTTCATATTTTATTTTATAAGGGTATTTAGGTGATTGTCAGTCGCTTGATGATTGACATGTTCCACGTAACTCAACTGATAAAAGATTATATAATCAGAAAAACTTATCAGAAGGGATTCATGTGATGAAGTAGGCTGTTTGATAGGGCTTTGCATAATCATAAGGATTCGCTAAATGGTATTCATGTGATCATTATTAGATCATAATGAATCATAATCCAACCGTATGATATTCCTAGTGTTATGTGATCACATAACTTCTTGTGCGTTAAAAGATTCGCATAACCTAGCCACATGATCTCAATGTAGCCATGCTTTCCCTTCCTTTCTTTTGTAGATAAAATAATACTTATGCTTCAAGTATTTATTTTATCTTAAAATTATTGATGCTCATTTGGTGGGTTTAGAAAAATGTACATTAAAGTTCTTGGTATTGTAATAAGTTAATAAAAACAGTATAAGTCCAAGAGGATTAAGCAACCATTACCCATACCAATATAAAAATAAGGGAATATCATCATGGACTTTATAATGGGTATTCCAAGGACATATATTTCTATATGGGTTATTGTGGATCATCTTTAAAATGACTATCCATTTTATCTATATTTAGGAAGATTTCTAACTCAATCAAAATTCCAAAATATATATCAGAGAAGTGGTAAGGTTGTATAGAACACCATTATCGATTGTATCATATCGAGATGGTAGGTTCACCTCAATGTTTTAGAAGATCCTTTATAAGGCATTGAACCCATCATTTAACTTCAGTATGACTTTTATCATTAGAAAAATGGTTAATCAAAAAGTACCATTCAAACCCGAGAAGAAATTTTCATATACTTTTTCGATGGACTTTAATGGAGGTTGGGATTAACACCTTCCCCTGGTTGAGTTCTTATAAACAATATCACCAACTCAATCATTCATATGGATCCATATGAATCCTTCTATGGGAAGAAATGAATAACTTCAACAAGTTAGACTGAAGTTGGAGAAAGGAATATATTGGGACTAAAATGAGTTGAAGATTTAATGAAGATGGTATGACCCCTTCATAAACACATTAGATAAGATTATATTAAAAAATAGAGTAAATCTGATAATCATCTATGTGCCCTGGAGTTTGATTTTTGGAAATATGATAATTTTAATCCCCAGGTACATAAGTACTTTTGATAATAATTATTTTGTTGGATTCATGGAATATCAATATTCCCTTCAACTAAACATTCCTTAAGTTCATGGTGTGTTCCATGTGTCCCATTTTGGGAACATATACCATATCCCTTATATGTATTGAATCTAAAGGTGTTGTAGTTGGATCATGATTTATCTTACAAGGTGTAACATATGGAAAACATAGATCATACAGGTAAAGTACTATGAAACATGATCACTCATCTTGTTAAATTACTATAGTTAAATCATAAGTATAAAGATGGAACATGGGAACCTAGGTATGTAATGAAAAAAAATTACCCTCATACATTTTTATCTTAGGGTTTGAGTTGAAATTTCAAGGATAATGTTTTATGAAGGGCCTAAATGTTTTAGATATAAAAATTGTTCTCTTTAAAGATATGTGTGGTGTAATATGTGGCATAAATCATAAATGTTACATAATAAATGAATTTATTTAATTATATCAATATAAAATATACCTATAAATTATGAAAATACTCTATAAAATTGAAAATCGTAAAAAGGGGAATTTAACATATACAAATAACATAACTATAATTTCATGTTTTAGTGTGTCACGATCTCCTAAAATTATCACATAAGTGAATAGAACTATAAATATAAAACAAACTATCATGAAAAATAGATTTATAAATGAAATTTAAATAACTATGAGAAAATGTTAGTTGGTGGATAATTAACTAAATGAGAGATATTTATTGAAAATAAAGTAATTATATTATCATTAGAATAATATCTTATAATTTGGAAAAATAATTGAAAATTGAAAATGAAGCATGGTTGATTATAATAGTAAAATAAAAAAAATATTATTATTCAAAAAAATTAAAAAAATTATAATAATTCTAGAAAATTCTTCCTCAAATCATATAACTTAAAATAAAAATAAGTATAAGGTTAGTTTTTACTTTTATAAATGGTAATTTTTATGAAAATTAAAATTATAGAACCAATTAATTTTAAAAAATGTTTTTTAAATTTATATATTATAATTTATTGTCAATCATATAATAATTAATAAATGATTTTAAATATAAATGTGATCACTTATAGAAAAATAAATATAATTTACTACAGAAAAAAAATCTATATATTATATGATTTTATATAAATCTTATATTACTAATTTTTAAATTATTAATTTGAAAAAATGGAATTAATTTTTGGAATAATAACATAAGAGTAGATTAGATTGAATTTTTTATATCTTTTTAAAAAAATTTGATTTTTTTTAATTGTAAAATATACAATTGCCATGAATACCATGATTTTTATCACATCATCATGTTATAAATATTTTTAAAAACTTATAAAAAATTATATGACTTAAAATCTATTTCATGATTAAAATAGTTCATTTAAAAATAATAATTTTATTTTTTAAACTTTAATTTTAAATTATAAATCATAAATTATACTTTATTCTAACAAAAAATTATTTTTGATTCGTCACATTTTATAAAATATTTCCATGATTCATTTTACTTATTATTTTATTAAAATTTAAAATTAATCTCCATTTTTTAATCATATTATGATTAAATTCATATAAATCAACATTATTCATAGACTTTGGAATAAAAAATTAAACAATCAATATTTTATTCTAAAATACCCCTCCCCTTGGCTATATAAACACCCCTTCCTCCTAACATCAAAAACCCTTTTATTTTCTAAATATATACCCAAATACCTCTCTATACTCCCCTATCAATCCCCTTAATCATCTAGTGTGATCAAGAGTCCCTCTTATAAAGGTTTTATGCTCGATCAAAAGAAAGTACCTCACAGTGCGAGGTAAGGGTTTCAAAACCATTGCTTAAAATTCAATTATAATATTAACCATTATATAATATAAATAATAAATAAAAATTAACTTTAAAAAATCTTTAATATACCTTTATGCTTTTATAAATCTCTAATATCTACTAGTTTACCTCACCTTGTTTAACTCTCTTAAAAACTTTGTTTCACCTGTGGTGGTTTTATGTTACCTAAGTTAATGATGATGTTTTATTTTTCACTTACTCTTTTCATGACTATTATTAACATTTTATTTCATGATCTAATATCACATAATAATAAAATAATATCATTACTATGGTTTTATAATGGGGAAATAGGTACGTTAGTAATAATATTAAATTTAAACAATTGTAGCCATTTTTAATCATACAAAACCGTCTTAGCATGGAATATTATTAAAATTTGTAAGTATAAACTGATATTTTGAACTTCATTTATTTTAGAATAATATTAAAAATATACCTTAACAATTATAGATCTTATTGAACCATTGGATAGTTTCATTTAACTATTACCACTACATCATGGATTGTTGTAACTATAAACTGAATAAACATAGAAACAGTTAAAGAGAACAATATTATGTTAATAACTGAATAAAAAATTATTATAAATGGATTATAAAAGATGAAATAAATGTGAAAAAGTCTGTAAATCAAGTCATCAATAAATTTAACCTAAAAATGTATAATTTTAGAGGTATTTATGAAGTAAGTTGGGACTTGAGATAAGGGTTCTTTCCCATCCATTGTTGTTATTAACAATATATTCTCTATCAGCCTCTATATTAATCCTCTTTTATTTTTTTCCTTTTATAATATGATTGATTTATTTTATTTAGTATTCCTCTCTCTTTTTTATGGTTATATTCATTCCAATATTATTTATATCATTTATTTAAGTCAACCCCTATAAAGCTTATAAGAGAATAATTAAAATTTCATTCTCTATAACTCAAATTCTATTAATGTTATTCCAAAACCTTTCTATGTTACATCATAATATAAAATATTTTTTTATATATTGATTATATACTTTGAGTGTATTATAATATATATTACTGCCTTGTATTGGGTATTTATATGACTCACCACTTTATTAATCCTTCAAAATCATTATGTAACCAATTTCTTTATCATAGATATAACTCATATTTTTTCTTGATGTATGTTTCTTTTCTATGTGGAACACATATTCATGAAGTGTTATGTTGCGATAGATCAAAAACTAATTATATATACTTCTAATCTATCTGGTAATGTTTTCATCTCATGAGATACTATATACAATGCATGGGAAATGATCATAGTACATTATGTTTTGTCTTTATGGTAGTTATCCTTGATTATAACATGCTTTATGTTTGTGAAATATTATTATTATTATCGTGATTAGAATTATCATATGAATCCATTACTCTTATTCCATGTTTTTATGTGATGGTTTATTATTCTAACCATTGTTGATTTCATGATAAGATTATTGAATCTCTTATTGACACAACTCATATTTATCATGGTTTACACCCTTAATAGAATTAATATTTCACCAATTATTTTATATATGTCCCTAGGATAGCTCATGAAATGATAATATTACAGTTTTCTCTAGGTAAAATTTATAAATATTGGAATAAATACTATTTCTTTAAAAAGTATTGTATTATGTTTCTAATTTCTCAAGGACACTAGACCACAGGATTTCTAGGAGCATTTTTGGATATTTATATTAAAAATATGTAATAATTATATATATGAGGTGTAGTTTTTTATACCCAATGTGTTTCAATGATGGTTTTAATCATTGACTATGGGTATGGGATCTATTTCGGTGGCCTAAGGACCTATATGATGAGTATGTTATAAATTCTAATACATGAGGTTTAAAGAGTTTGGTCAAGGTATAATTTTTTGTGGGAGTTTTAAAATATTATTTTATGATTATTATTTATGATGTGTATTATTCACATGATATTTTCCTAACTTAAGGACGAGAAAAAATATCATTAATATTATCTGGAGACTTATAGGATAGATATAGGGTTGTTTGTGACCTTGAAATTCAATATTCAATATGGGATGTTGTTTGCTTGGCGTATAGAGATACAAAATTACTGAACTTGGATGTTGTGATATCCAAGGATAATTTATAGATTTACATAGACTATTAGTGATTAAAATAATTTATATATTGTACAATCTCTTAGATTTGATGCATTTCAAGCTAGCAAGGCACTTCAAATTGTTTCAAGATATCATATGTAGTACCATTTCTATATTCAGTTCCACTAAAAATTCATCTGATGCATCACATATAAAAATATTATCACTCTCAATTCATTTATATTTAATCAAAATCCATTTTGTGATATTTAAATCCATGTATAAAAACACATGCATCAACTAATTTTAATCCCTGTTTTGATCACTAGTAGTGATATCTATAAATTCTCATTTGGAAATCTCAAATAATATAATAGTGATCACATCAATATCATATCATTCAATATTCTTTAAATAGATATTTAATAATGGATTCAAAAATCCCCATGATATTTATATCCTGAATTAACAGCTTTGGAATCATCCCATTTCATGTTCCTTCATCAAAATTTAATTCTATAAATTCTAACTTTTCATCCTATAGAAATGTAAAAATTTCACTATGTATAAAGTATTATGAAGATAGATATTCTCCATTGTATAAGCCTTGCAGATTAGTATTGTTATGTTCTAGTAGAATTATTACATGTTTTCATATGAAGTATTACGTGATAGCTCAATATCATAAAAACCTCAAATTTTCACAAGCTCTAAAGTCTTATGAGTTGAATCAAATTTGTACGAGATGGATCAAGAGTCTTATATAAATTCAAAAATATTATGATATGAGGAGTTATTATAGGATCACTCAAAAAAGTATTATAAACTTCTCATTATATATAACTATAAAGAATTTTGTGTAGTACACATAGTCATACACCCATCAGATAGAAAACATCTTACACTAATCAAAGTCTTATGGCCTAATAAAAAAGTATTATGAAATCTAATAAAGTCTTAGGAACTCTAGAGAAGTCTTAAATGATCTAAAATTTATAAAACTTTAAATCCTTTCAATTATCACAATATCTTTAAAAGTCATCAAAAAATTCTTATAAGAATGGCTAAAGTCTTACAGAATCCAAGAGAATTATGATATTTCCAATAATTATCCATTTTCAGCATCAACTGAAGAATTCTAGAATTCTTCAAATGAGTCTAGGACTTCTTAAAATTAGAATCATACTTATGAAATACATTCAAATCACCTTATAACTGCTTTAATTAATTTTTAGTAATTATTATAAAAATTCCAAAACTCCTCTAGATTATTTCCATGGTACTTTGAAGCATCTAATTACTCGTGTTATATTATTTCAAGAACCAAAACCACCTTCTCATTTAAATATTATTTCATATCTTTAAATCCTGTTATCCAATAGATTATAAAAACTATATTCAATAGCCTTATTTATAAAAAACATTGGATGGTTTCCCCACAATCGAGATAGCTGCTTCCAAACATTAAACCTATTTAACTTTTTAATTACATCTATATAATAAGTCCATAAATAAGTTCAAAAATAGACATATTCTACCATAAATTTATATATTTAATATTTTAGACTGTACTTCACACAAAATTCACCACTTGTATTTTACATGATGTTTATCTCTTAAATAATTAGGTTTATAAGGGATGCTTACAAAGCATCTTCTCCAACCTTTTTCATTTTAGGTGACCCAAATGGCCAGACCAAATAGATAATCTTCTTGTAATCAAACTAAAAAAAGGTACTCTCCTCCTCTTCAACATATGAAGGTAGATGACCACCCAGGAAGACTCAGATGTGTTCCAATGTCTCTAAAGGCTCCACATCCACCACTCTATTGAGATTCTGGGTGGGCTAATCAATGGGAATACCCAGAAAAACACTTATTCAAAATTTCCTCAAAGACTCCAACCACTTCAATTTTGAAAAGATAAAACCAATAAATTATTACCAATATTGATTCCTAAAAACAACCTTTAATTAGACAATCAATTAAGTCATCGTAGAGACTAACCATATACTATTGTTTTACTAAGACACTTCAAGGGAATACATTAAAAAAATGCATGGAATCGAATCAAATCACATCAAAAACCAAAACTCCACATCTTAATGAAAAATAAAAACCCAACTCAAAACACAATTCCTATCACACTTAAAACATTTCAAAACATGAACCCCCATGAAATAAGACTCCAAAAATAAAAATAAATAACCAAACAACTTCTCACTCACTTTTCAAAACATTGAAATCCCCCATTTTGGAAATCATTTTCAAAAAAAATTACAATCCTTAAAAACCAAACACCCACCCATGGTATTACATGAATCCTCACATATATAAATCCTTTACATATTAATAAAACCTCCACACATACCCATAACCATCCTCTTATCATTTTTTTACATCCATACAAGTGAGTATCCATAGGAATACCAAGGTCCAAATAGAAAAATATATTTCGAACCCTCTCTTTAAAACATTCCCAATAATTTTTTCAAAACCACCTTTTATCATTTCCAAACAAAACATTTCCAAATTCCAAAAAAACATCCATCCCACTTTTCCAAAAAAGTTCCCAAACAATAAAACCATTTTCTAAAATGATTCCATTTCTTAAACAATTTACTCTCACAAAATAACCCATTAATTTTTCAAACAACAAAAGGATTTAATTTTTGAAAAAAAACTTTGATAAACCATATTAAATTTTTTAAACCCAAAAGAAACACCTAAAAATCAACCCAAACTAATACCCAAAAGAAATAAAGGAAACCAAAAGTTTTTCATTTTAGAAATAAAAATTTTGAAAATCAAGCCTCATTGTATAACTCCTGGAAAGCGCCCCAATGCCAATTTATACTCACACCAAGAACAAATAAAAAGAAACTCAACACTCAGGGGACAAAAATTTAAAAACCGTAGAGAAATTTATGGCACACAAAACTAGCTCACATAGTTTGGAATACCATGTTCTAATCATGTTAGTACACTAGTGGACAATAGACCAAGTTGTGTGGTTTTTTCATGGTTTTATGGACCAAGGACAACAGCCATGCACCCTATAAATACCTTTAAAGATACACTCCAACCTATGTAGTTTCTGAAATAAATCCAAAAAATATAAATCCCAATCAAAAACACGCAAGATAAAACCAAAAACTCCAAAACATCTGAGAGACAATCTCAGATTTTAAGGAAAAGCCATCCCAGACCCCCTATTAATTCAAGAGACCTTCCACATAGTTAGTGATAAATCACTTACTCAAAATGAATACCTAAATTCTAAAAATAATTTATTTGAACTACCAGAAATCCCCAGATAATAAGGGATAATTCCATTGATACCACTTTGTCATGAACCAACCTAATTTGACCCTAAACTGGTCACCTAAGAAAGCCTACAACAAGGCTCTAGAGGCATTCACAATCCTCTCAGGATGGCAACTAGTGTAGTGAATCAAGAATAACTCAATTAAGATTTATTTATCCCAATAAAAATATTAAAATAAATAAATAAAAATAAATAGATTTTTAACTAAAAGGAAAACATAAATAAACTAGACATACCTCAATGTGACCTCGCGGGTCACTATCAATCATAGGATGACACTCACTCCATGAACAAACCAAATTCGTGTATAACTTGATGTGAGATATGATAAGTAAAATAGGTATGAGAATTAAAATTCATTGTAGGAATTACAAAATATAACAACACCCTATTCATTACCTTGAAATAGAAAACCAATCATTTTTGTTTGAAAATAAGACATATAAAAGTAGGGTTTTCTACTCTTTAAGAAAAATAAGTAACAAACTTCCATTTTTATGAAAACTATATTCCCTCATAAATTAAGAATATTTTTCAAATATTAGAATCCATTTTAGAAAAAAATAATTATAAAAGATAATTATTGATAAAACAGATGTCATGGTATGGAAATATAATAACAAAGTGCATTTTAAAACCATTACCATGGAAAACTGGGGTAAAAGTGAGCAAGAATCATGGGAAATTCATAAGTAACTATGGATATAGGGGTTCTAGGATACTTATACTCTTAGTTATCAAATAATTTTTGAAAATGTTTTTCTCTCTCTCAATCCAATCAATCCCCATCACAAAGTTTTATTTAGTGTTGCGACGTAATCCTACTAGGGAGACCAATTCATTGCCCTACCGGCTAGCCTAGTGTACTAGACCAAGTCTAACCACTTAGATACCCATAATTCCTATGTTATCTAACTTTCCAAACCATGGATTCTTCCCATTTATAAACCATAGATCAATTAACTATCATTCGAAGCCAACTCTCACATGTCAAAGCACGAAATTTCAATAAAACCTTAGGAGAAATCAATTTAACACCATTTCACATGCACTAAAGCACCTTTGAAATTTCCAATTATACATTTAAAACTATTTAAAAACCCAGTGGGATATTTAAAATAATAAATGTAACATTCATATTTTGAAAACATTATTGACGAAGAATACCCATGCCAGAAGTTTTTGGTGAATCATGTAAAATAATTAAAACCCCATTTTAGAGAGCCCTGATCAAATTTCATAGAACATACATACTATATAATAATAAAAAATGACTTTTGAAATACTCAATCAGTCAAGGTGTTAAAAATAAAAGTTTTTACACAGGTAACCTACCTTAAAACATGCTACATTTAACTAAGACAATATAAATCCACCCCAAAGTGGTCCATGAAAGAAAAGACCCTCTTCTTACACTTAAACGCGAATACACCTATACATATATATATATACCCCTAGATATAATGTACATATTCCCAAATACATTATAAAATATATACAAAGTGTTTATATGTATATACACTCCTTACCCATACAAATATGTTTAGTTCTCCTTCATGATGGTGGTCCAAAAAACTAGAAAAATAAAAAAACTATGAAATTACAAAATCCCTAATTAAAATTGGGCCAAATAGATAAAATAAGGAAAAACATTACTTGAAGCTTATGGAAACCCCACTACCTTCAATAGTCATGGTATGAACTAGCCTTAAAAGAACCTGAGAACCCTAGGTGTAATAAACCACCATAATAGACACCAAAAATTGGGTTAGGGTTCGGTTAGGGCATGTTCAGCATAAGAGGGGAAATATAAGGAATGAAATAAAGGAATATGAAAGAGGAGGAGAGGAGATGGAACTTACCAGAGGAGAACACATCCAATATCATATAATAAAATGACAACTGAAGGAAGTATATAAGGTCCAACATGTGGCTATAAAAGAGGTAGTGCGTCGAGTGAGGGGGATGCCCTACTGGGTTGGTGAAAAACAAAAAATAGGGGTAGGGGAGGAGAATACCCCTTTTGGGTTTAATAAAAAATAATAATTATAATAATAACAACTACAACAACAACCACAAAAACAAAAACAACAACAACAATAATAATAATAATAATAATAAAACAATAATAATAATACTTTAATTTTTTTTCCTTTTTTATCCTAGAAACCACACATGGTTTGGTCACATGGTTGTCCAAACCAATGGCCAACTATTCACCTTTATTTGAGGCCCTATACAGCACAAAAAATTAGACAACACGTTTAAGTAAATCATGCATAGACTATGTGCTCGGCTTTATTAGAAACTATAGTCACCTTTTCATAGTTTTCACATAGTTTCTAATAACCATTCATTAACCATGCACCTATACTGAAAAATATAAAAATTAAAATTTTATAACTCTTTTTGTACCAATACTCAAAAAAGAGACTAAATAAAATTAAAAAAAAGTTAGGGCAATAGTGTGACATTGGGTGTGTTGGATCTTTGGATATATGAGTATGGATTGAGAATTGTCATTCATCATAACCAAAATTTAAGGATTGGTCCCATTATTGTTATCTTGGTGTTGAAAATGCACTAAAATATGGATATCATATTGTATCATTGATAATAGATATGGGACAATGAAAACATTTCCACTTACACATCATCCACATGGTTTAACTTCAGTTTTAAATTAATGAGTTGATTCATTTATGGCAATACAAACACATTGTAATCATTAAAGTGTTCAACAATTATGAAACCCCAATGGGAATACATTACCATAATGTATATTGACTTCCATGAATTGGAAGTTTACATTCAACCCCCTTTATTGAATTAAGGGATCCTATATGGAAGGTGTAGAACTTCATATTGATTGTGTGTGATTTCAAAAATCCATATATGAAACTCTCCCCATAATAGATCACCATTTATGATTTCATAGAAGGTACTAGCACACCTTTGGTGTTCGAGGGTCTTTATAAATTAGGATTTTATTAGCCTACATACTACCTATGGATGTATGTATCATTATGTTATCTCTCATTGATCTCCCTCAATTGTACTTAATCAAGATATCTATATATATTTAATATTGTATATATGGTATGCATGTTATTTTATCTTCTTCATATTACATATTGATTTATGGTCATTGATCAATTACTTTAAATTGGTTTCTTCCAGTCTTATAATCATGAGATAATCCTCTAAAACCCATCAATGGTATCAAAGACATAATAACCCATGAATCAACATGTTAATTTAATGATTTTAGGAATAACGTGTGTATCATAATCACCTTGAGGCTATATCATAATGTACGATATGACATGGTTGAATGTTATCCATCAAATGAGACTTCCAATATTTGTGATATAGCATATTTTAATGTGTGGTTCTATTTTCCTTAGCCATAGGGTATGAATGATACATGTTATAAGGTATGATATGTTAGAGCCATGTGGTTTTGACCTATACTAAAACTATTATATAGGATATATCATAGTCTATGATAAAAAATCAGGTTTCATGAAAACATAGCATTGTGTCGTAATGAATATATATTATATATCATCAAATACTGCTATATATGTAAGGGTGGAACCATTATATCCCATACATAAGTGACTTTCCAATACATAATTTTTTTTCTTTACATGAAAAATACTCTTACATATGGGTTTCTCAATTTGTAATGTTTTCCATTTGTGAGATACAATCTCTTATGTATGGATTATTCTATATATAAGGGTTTTTTCCTTCACCACAAGAGTGAATTCTCAATATGTAAGGGTTCGCTCCAACTCTTATCATTGTTTAGGATTGATAATGATCCTTTATCAATCATAAAATATGATATGAGCCAAAATAAAAAATATATATCTTAAAAGTTTTACAGTTTATACATTTCTTATAAAGGGTGAGTGTTAGGAATTATCAAAATGATATTTCCATGCCCAAATGAAATATATCTCATGTTTGGAACATAAATAAAATGCTTATTTATTTTTTTCCTTTAAAATATTCATGATTAATTTTTTTTATGAAATATGAATATAAAGTATGATCTAATTTATTTGATAAATTACTTATTATAAAATTTTATTCCATTCATTGCATAATCGATATGAAAATATAATATTTAGTTTTTATCCATCATGGCCTTAGTTTAAAATTAATGTTATTATCTTGATTTTAGTTTTTTAAAATAGTTTATACATATTAGGTATTATAGTTGTGATTAATTAAAATATATCTTGAGTAAATTATCCCTGGGTAGAGGTACTTTGGATCAGACTTTCCACTAGCCTAGAGGAATATGCTTTGTTCTAGAAAATTGAGTGTTGGATATCAATAGATCTAGGATTAATTATGTATATATTATGAACTTCATATAATTTTAAAACTTTATCTGAAAATTTAATTTACCTTATCCCTATGGAGAATTTCTATATGTGAGAACTTTTTTAACTCCTATTTTTAGGTGAGTGACACAAACTATGGGTTATGTAAAGAGTTACTGATTAACATGATTTGGACATATTAATTTGGTTGATGTAATAGGTATTCCAAAAAAATCATTAAAAGAATTCATACATAAAGTAATAAAACAAGAGATTATAAATATTACATCTAACGTACTAGTTATGTATATAATATGAATATGATGTATAAAATTGGTCAGACTCTAAAAGAAACCCCCTCAAATACTAAGTGTGATACCGCTTTCAAATTAAACACATGACAAGACCTTGACCATCCAAAAAAGTGGGTTCATGCCAAAGTGGGGTGCCCATGAATTATCTTGTTTAAGTCATGGTGAATGTGGTGATCCCTAAGAGTTAGGTAATCATATACCCTTGTGATCTTTGGGTGATACTTAGCTAAAAACTCTAAGAGTTAGAATACCAATGGAATAGAGTTGAGTTCAATCCATATGATGGATTTAGGAAAAGAATTTTCCACTCAACTATCCAAGATTCATATGTGATATGACTAGAAAGTTATCCTGCCTAAATATCTAAAGTGATCAGTTTTATTCCAAAGTGGGTCCTTTATAAGTAAAATATAGATCTTGACCCACTAAAGGTAATGATGTATGGGGTTATCATTTCAATTGTAGTAATTCCCTTAAACGTCCATGAAACATTATATAAAACAAGATACTTACCCATAAATATTTATTTTTTATGTTATGGAATGAATAATGTTTATCATTTTTAGATAAATTATATGTATGACTTATTAAACTATTCTAGATTAGAATCTATGGTTGAGAAGTGTTCACAAAGAGTATAACTTTGACTATATGAATGAAAATGTTAAAGAGATCAATTTCTACAAAATTAACTATTGGTTATTAGATACCATGTGTGGATCATGCATTTATGAAGGTAAACATAAACATAAATATGGGAGGTAATTGAATAAAGGTGCAGTATATCTATGTATTGGGAATAGGAGAATAGGTGTTTCAATGGTATTTGTGATTTATGATTTAGGTTTACCTGGTGGATTTGTTTTGGAATTAGAAAACTATTATTATGTTCGTCCTATAAATAGGAATTTGAAATATGTATCTTTTTTGGACAAGATATTATTTATTATTTATTATTAAGGAAAAAAGTTATTATGTATACAAAAAAATGTTTTTAGGTAATTATAAATATGTTAAATGTTTTATACATTATATATATGGAAGATATTTTCTATAGAATTCAGAATAATAAGTTCGTGTTTTATTGTAATCTCACATACCATTGGCATTGTCACTTTGGACTTATAAATGAGAATTGTATTCAAAGAATCTATGGATTGTTTAAATCATTCAATTATGAATTATTTTATAATTGTGAATCTTTTTTATTTGGAAAAAAATAACAAAATTCATTTTAGTATAAAAATTCATAGGGATAATCGAATATTGGATGTTATACATAGGGATATATATATAGACCAATGAGTAAACAAGTAAGTGATGGGTTTAGATACTTTATAGACTTTATTTCTGACTTTAGTCAGAATGGTTATGTGTTTCTAATAAGGAACAAGTATGAAACTTGTGAAATTTTTAAACTATTATAGAAGGAAGTATATAATAAACTAGAAAAAAGTATTAAGATTCCCCAAATCAAATTAGGGAGGTGAATACTTGATCAAAGAATTTATAGGTCATATAAGATATTTTGGAATTTTCACCCAACTCACTCCTGCTAGAACACCTAAGTGGAATGGTGTATCTGGGAAGAGTAATCCAACCTTGTTTGACATGTTTTCATCAATGATGAGTTAGTTTGAACATCATATTTCATTATGGGGATATTCTCTAGAATATGTTCAATTCTTACTAAGTTAAATTACATCTAAAGCGGTCATAAATTCACCTTATTATATATGGACATAGAGACATTATAATTTTTATTTTATGAATATTTGGTGTTTTAAAGCATATTAATAATGTTTAGATTCAAAAAAACTAAACCTTAAATTGGAAAACTGTTTATCCTTTAGTTATTCCAAAGAAACAAAGAGATTTTATTTCAGTAATATTACTAAACACAATGTTTTTATAGCTCAAGATGCTATTTTATTTGAGAAATATCATATGAATAAAGAAGCTAGTGGTTGTAAATTTGTTCTCTGATAATTTCAAGACCAAAAAATAGAGTTGTTACTGATATAGAAGTTGAGATGATTACATAAAGAGTTATGGGATAAGAACTGACTTAGTTTACAAAAAAACTTAGAAGGTTTAGTGTAATTCATTAGTTTATCAAGAGATATAGATTTCTTATGGAAAATTTTGATGAATTAATGTTCATATATGATGAAAAAACTACCTACCAAGAGTCTATATAGAAGTATGATTCAAATATGATTAAAATCTATGGAATGTGAAATAGAATCCATGTACACTAACCAAGTTTAAAACATGGTGGATTCATATAAAAGGGTGAGACACATAGAGTGAAAGTAGATTTTCCATAGGATAACTGATGTGGGTGGTAGATTTTTTACCTATAAAGAATTCTTGGTGAAAACGTTTTACAAATAAATTCATTGTATTGACTATGTAGAAACATCTTCACCAGCTATGATGATAAATTATATTCAGATATTTCATTCTATAATAGTTCATTATCATTTTGAGATATATCAAATGGATGTTAAAACAACATTAATTGATATTAATTTCTAATAGGACAGGTATTTGATATATCCCAAAGGATTTTAAGTTCCAAATGAGTCTGTTAAGGTTTTCAGGTTTTAACGGTCTATTTATATATTGAATCAATCCTCTCTATGTTAGATTATCTAGTTTGATGATCAAATAAAAGAGTTTGGTTTCATTAAAAAAATATACATTATTCTTATGCATACAAATAAACTAGTGGGAGTTAGGAAGAATTTATGATATTATAAATATATGACATAATGCTTATTAGAAATTATTTCCCAAATTTATACACTATAAATATATGGTTGGAAAAAGGATTCTCCATGAAATACAAGGGTGAATCAGCCAACATATTGGGTATGAATATATATAGATATAGATCTAAGTGGCTATATATACTGATTCAAAATACTAATATTAGTAAATAGATAAAGTGGTTTATCCTAGAGAACTTAAAAATGGGTCTTTGTCCATGTTTCATGGTAGGAATATTAAGAAGATTTGAGATCATTATAAATATTTAGAAAGGATGGATATGATTTCTTATCCACCTTACTTAGGATATATCATGTATTACATGTTGTGCACTCAGACTGATGTTGCTTATGATTTGATAATAATAATATATCAATCTAACCCTTGTGAGAGTCACTTGATTGAGGATAATAACATCCATAAGTGCTAAAGAATAAGTATATGTTCTTAGTATCTGGAGGAGAGAATGAGCTATTGAAAAGGGTTACACCAATGTTAGTTTCCAATATAACAAATATTATTTTATATCTCTATTTTATTTTTTATTCTTCTAAAATGGTGAGGTGATCAGTTGGAAAAGTTCTAAATAAGACATCGTAGTAGACTCAACAATAGAGATAGAGTACATCATTGCATTCGATGTTATGAATAAATATATTTGGATTAATATGTTCATTTTTTGAACCTGAGGTGGTTCCAAGAATAAAGGTACTAATTGATCTTTATTATGACAATAATTGAGTAATTCCTCAGTAAAATGATCCTCTATGTCACCAAAGGACCAAACACATCCTTCACAAGTACCATCTTATTTGATAGGTGATTGAGAGAGGTGATGTAAATATTCATTGGGTGGATATAAAAGATAATGTAGTAGATCCATTGAAAAAATCATTATTGTGGTAAAATCCTAAGGGTCATGTTGAATCTCTTGTTATTGGATACAAGAGAGATTAGATGTTATGGTTTTAAAATATATCATGATTTTATAATAGAGGAAATTTTCATTTATCATCCATTCATGTGTGATGTAATTATTTTTATATGAAAAATGGAATGATAATATCTCTGTAATGAATGACTTTAATTTATCCCGAATTGACGATCATTGCATAGTCTTATGGGTTGTGATGATATGTTAAGATTTGGGTGAGTAAAATCTTGTACTCAATGAAAAGAGTTGTATATGTGATATGAAATATAGACTCATGGGATATTGAGTCATGAATTGTTATATGTAATAACCTACCAAATTATATAACATGGAATTTCATATGATCATTTATATACTCAAGACTGTATAATTATTATGAATACCCATTACCTAAATTTTTTGATATATCTAGAATGGAAACCTTCATACCTTTATACTTTTCTTAAACCTGACTTAAGGCTTAACTAATCAGGGGGTGGTTGATGTAACACCCCGAGCTTCTACGATACGCCTCTCTTTCAATAATGCAATAGCTTGCATTGTACGCAAGTTCAAATTCTAACACACTGCAACTAATCAAAGTAGTCGTTATGAATAGTAATAACCACCTTTTAAAATTATAGAAATTTTATATTTCAAAATGGACTTCATTTTTGTATTCGTAATATCGAAATTATCCTAAGTTGAATTTTTTGTAACTTTCTGAGAACTTCCAATTTTTTATGAATAGTGAAAAATACTTAAAACAACTTTTTTAATCAAAATAATTAATTGTCATAAATTATACTATTTAGTGTTTTTAAAGTATAATTAGAATATATTTTTACCATTTTATCCAATGGTGGTCATTAGAATTAATTTAACATTGAAAATGGACATAAACAACTGCCAATATTTTGATATAAATTGTTTCTTAAAAACACGCTATTTGTCGTAACAGCGGGAATTAATTGTAAAATTAATTAATGCAACTTTTATGTTTGGAATTTTGTAAAATAGACATCATTTTTGAATTCGGAATATCAATTATATCTTAGGGTGAAATTTTGGCCTTATTCTGAAAAACTTCAATTTTTGATGAATAGTGAAACCACTAAGTGGTAATCAAGCAAACTGATTTTCAGTTAAATAAAAGTTTACCACTAATGTGTATTGAATTTTGAAAATCCGACATACATGGTTTTCATTAGTATGTAAAATGTGGTTCAATGGGGTAAAAATAATTTTTTGGTGAATAGTAACTTATTAAGTTCTTAATCGCGATTAGTGGTAATTAGGGTAGTTTAAGGTATAAATAATACTTTAATAATATTAAATGACCTAGACACATGTCCCAACCTCATTGGTTGTGTCATGGCCGACCAAGACAAGCCATGGCCTAACTTGGGGACCCCATGGATCCACTTTTGTTGGGAAATAACATAAATTACTTTTTATTTAATGTTAAAGTGAAAATGACACTAACATAAATTGTTTTACTAAAACAATTTTTTTAGTAGGGTTACACAAGTCCAAATTTTGACTATAAATATTAATTAGAAATCTAAAAAGATTTCCTACATCATAGTATTTGTTTTATAATTTTTAGACATTAAATAAATTAAATTATTTATGACATCATTATGATGTGGCGATGACCTCATTATTTAACAATTTAAATAAAATGAGAAGATAATGCAAAATCCAAGGCTTAAAATTGTCCAAATCCTATTGGATGAGTAGATTTTGAAACCTTATCACCTTAGCCTCGAATTATATAAGTGTGGGACCTTTAGAATCCGAAAAGCATTTTGAAATAATGTAACATTTCAATCTTTCCAAAAGTGCCCCTCCTCTCCACTTATAAAAGGCCCCCACCTCTCCCACCTCATTTACACTTTCAAGCCATTTGGCTCGGCCAACCTCTGCCCAAATACTCTCCCAACATTCCTCCCTTACTCCTAGAAACCTCACTTTGGGCAGAACTCTTCCCAAGGAAGCCTTTAGCTCAAATCAAAAAGAGTTACCCGATTTTGAGGTAATGTCTTTTATAATGTTGTTTTGTTTTATTTTTCTTCTCCAACCCCCTAAACTCTTTTTATTCATTTCTTTTGTAACAACACCAGTATCCTCAATATACTAGGATGTTGTTATAAGAAGTATTCGAGCTACACTTACACACACCTACATCTAATGGTTAAAGAACATACGGTTTCTGTGGATGGCGAATTTCTGCCTCACGAAACGATGATTGTTCAAAACTCATATAACACCTTCAAAGGTGGCCATTAAGATGTCAATATATTTATATATGATATATAATGTGTTTATGTTTTACTTATGCTTCTGTATTTCTCATTTATGGCTTACTTTATGATTTCCATTATGGGTAAAACGCGATAATTTCATTTTAGGAAGTGCGGACTACCGCCCCCTCAAAGTGATTTGAATCGTTAATTCCATATGTGGGATGTATAAAGGATGGAGTAAATGGTATTATACACTATATTATACTGGAATTATATTATACATTTATATCATTATGATTTAGTTCCATTAAATATGAAATTGAAATGAAAGTAGCGTTCATGCGTACGTACGGCTTACCGTCTCCATGAACGGTGCATTTCATTTCTCACCTCTAAATGTTACGTAATATTATAAATGAATGTATATACTGGATATATAATATATATATGACATCTAAATCATGAATATAATTCTGGATATAATGGATATTTCACCACATAAACAACTTGTAATTATAAGAAGCTTATTGTTGACTCAAGTACCAAAGATCGACAAAACGACCGTTATTAACTTAAATAATTACATAATGTTCATATCATTGTAATAAGTGATATAATAAGGATAATGAAATTGAAAATGGTTCTTAATAAGGTATATATTAACTCTAGTTTATTATTCAGGAGGTTAAAGAACGGTTGAGTCAATTCAGACACGAGGTAAGGGAACTTCTTAACCCAATTTCTATTCTTTGGGTTAATCTCCTACTTTCAAATTATGTCATGATATTATTATGTTCTATCTTGTATTTTTACATTATTTATGTGTACTTATAGTGAATAAACATTATAGATGTACTTTATTTAAAAAAATGATCTTTTTAAGGACTTCGTCTCAATCCCCTTTCATTGAGGCATATTTGGTTTTATACAAAACTTTCTTTTATACGGTGTATAAAACCCTTGGACATTTACGTTTATTAAAAAGGAATCTTTTTATATGAAGCGTTTTGCTAAACGACAAAAGGGAATGTTTTTCTTTCCGTACTTATGCGGCGACAACGACTTATCCGCCGCCGTGACCATTATTTGAGTTTCGGCTTCCTCTACAAGCCATCATTTTTTAATGAAAAATAAATACAAAGTTTTAACTTTCTTTTATTTTGGTATTGAAAATGGTTTTGAAAGCGTTTTTATTTTATCAATGTGTTGTATTGATATCTTGTGATTGAAATGTGGAAATGTTATGTTTCCTTTATGCATGTTTTATGTGATACGATTATGTTATGGTTTATGATATGTTTAAACCTATTCATATGAGGAATGTATTGGACTTAATAAGTGACGGGTGGAGCCCGCTATAGCTCCTCGATGCATCGGTAGGTCTCATGAGACAACTAGACGTGGAATTGGCCGAGGCCCTTTCCCATTTTGAGTTATGGTTTTGGCCGAGGCCTTAATCATTTTAGATGTCTTGGCCGAGGCCTTGACAAAATGTTTCAGAATGTCCGGCATTATACATTCCCTCATTATGAAAGTGGTTATTGATATTGCATGTGATTATTCGGCCAGTAGAATATCCATGTGAAGAAGTGAATGGCATTATCTCATTTTACTTTTGCCATATTATGTTGAAGTTCAAATTTAAAAGGCTTTAGTTTTAGTTATACATTTCCTTAAATGTTAATGTTTATTTATGAAAGCTTCCGCAATATTGTTATCCTTACTGAGCATCTGAGCTCACCCCTTTCAATGTTTTAATGTTTTCCAGGATTTGAAGAAGTATATTATGAATGACCTGCAGGGATAGTCTGAGGGGATATGAAGACAATATGTTGTTGTTGTTTTGGTTTACTTTATGATGTAATGTAATGTTTACAAATGTATCTAGTGTTTCCAAGGCTACTAAACTAATCGGTCTTTCGAGACTTGATCTTTTGTGATCATGCCAATGTTACGAAGTAATGCACCGACTCTGGGTAGCTGGGGTCGGGGCATTACAGTTGGTATCAGAGGCAGTTTAGTACTAACCTTGGAAGCTAGATTTAGATAAACTCTGATTAGAGCACATAGCCCAAAGATAGACTTTGAGGATTAGTATAGAAGAACTTCCTAGAATTTTGGTATTATAGAGATGTTATGAGTTTTCCAAGCAATACATCCCTGTCTGGATACGAGCAGGTAGAGGCGGCTCTGGCACAGATGTACCTAGGGGTAAAACCCGAAAACACCGCTTTGAGCTAGACTCGAACGGGAACTGGTGCACGACAACGGGCCTTGCTGCACTCTTGGTTACGACACTCCCGGGGGATATGCTTAGGATAATTCTCATTTTCTTTACAAACCACTATGAATGGTTATGAGTATATACTTCCTCAAAGAAAACATTTCTTTTTATGATTATGGATTATATCCATAAATAGTTCAATTTATGTAAAGTGTTTTACAAGTATGGAATTATGTATTTTGATTCATAAACTAATCTAGTTTATGCCATTGTTTAGAAATGGCGCCTAGTAGAAGGAATGGAAACCGTATCAATGCACGAACTCCGTGTAGGGATTGCCCTCCTGATCAAGATAATTATTGTGGATCTGGAGATACAACTGGTGCTGATCAACTTATTACCATACTGGGACAACTCACTCAGGTTATGAATAATAACCTTACTCGTATGGAGCACCCTGATCCGCAACGTGGAGGATCAATGCTAGATCGTTTCATGAGGCAACAACCACCAACCTTCAATGGGAGTACAAATCCTATAGTAGCTGAGCAATGGATAAATTCCTTAGAGAAAATATTCCATGCCTTGGGGAGTAGTGAAAGGGAGAAGGTTGTCATGGCAGTTTACCGCCTCACTGGAGATGCCGATCAGTGGTGGTCGCTGATTCAAAACACAAAGGAAGATGATGACGTATCGAATATGGAATGGAGGGAGTTCAAAGAGCTTTTCTTAGAAAAATACTTTCCTCGTGACCATCGAGCAGATATGGAAAGGCAATTTCTGAGTCTGAGGCAGAAGGAGGATGAGAATGTCGCAAAGTATGAGGCTAACTTTACAAGGTTAGCAAGGTATGCTGCAGATTACATACGTAACCCAAGGAGTAAGATTGATCGTTTCTTTGATGGGTTAAAACCATTTCTCCGTCGAGCTATGGTGTCACAATCTTTCTCAACATACGAAGATATAGTCTCATGTGCTATCAAGACAGAAAAGGAATTCTCTAAGTCTTATGACAACAAAGTAAAGCAAGAGAAGAAGAGAACGGTGGAACAAGAGACAGATAAAGGGAAAAAGGGAAAGAAGGATTTTCCATTATGTGATAATTGTGGGAAGAATCACCCTGGTACTTGCCTAAAAGGAATGGGAGTCTGTTATAAATGTGGAGAAAAAGGTCACCAGGCACGTGATTGCAAGGGAAAGAAAGAGGCTGTCAAAGTTGAATGCTACAATTGTAGAGAAATGGGTCATTATGCAAATGAATGTCCTAAGCGTCAAGGAAACTTACCTCAGAAAAGGCCAAGGGATCAAGGACAATCTTATGCTATTACTACAGTTGAAGCAGAATAACTAATGTATTGGTGCTTTTGGACTCATGGATTATATTCTGGTTATTAGAATAATGTGATCTATATAAGGATTTTACTGCAGTACTTGTTGGTTTCAGTAAGGTTTTAATATGATTAAGGTAATCATATTTTTAGTATGTGACAATAAGAGAAACTTTTCTTTGTTTGGGGAATCTGATGTTACAATTGATTTTGGAATTTAGAGACCTTTTAGAGAAAGTCTGGATGGAGGTATTTTGGATAACTATTAAGGTTGGAATGGATTAAGTTGAACCATGGATAGTATTGTTTAAGGTTAAAGAATTTCTGAAGATTATTTTTGGAATATTATAATACTATAGTTTTAGGAAAAAGGACAACCTGTAGGGTGGGGAATAACCCGTCGCGTCGGACAAAGCTGCAGGAATCGAACCCACAACCATAGTGCGACAAGACTTTATTTCCTACCACTAGCCTACAGGAAGTCCCTGGTTATTACAAAATAGTTTTACTAATCTAAATGGTATGTGATAATATTTGGAACCTTATACAATTAGGATAAATAGAATATTTTTGAGTTCCGTTACCATTTGGAGTAAAAGTTGGGTTTGTGGTAAAAATTTATTAACGAATGAAAGTATACATAACAAGTATTTATATTCCCTTACGTTCTTAGTAAATCTCATAAATAAATTCCTCAACATTATAAAAGGTAACTTAAAACAAAAATGTTGTCGGTTAACTTTTCCAACTGGGGATTCAATGACCGTTTAACCAATCACAAGTTTGTGATTTTCTTATGGTTAAACATTCTCCTAATCCTGTTTTCTATAACTCTCCATCATACCTTGATGGTTTGTTTTTCTTCCATATCCATATTTTCATAGAATCCTATAATGGGCTATATCGGGTGACCTTTGTACTTATCCTGCTTTCTTTTAATGTTATATATTTATTAACCTTATTTCCGATGTGGGTTTTCCTCAAAGGTATTTTCTCTTTTCAACCTTTTATTTTCCAAGAAAAATTTCAAATTGCGAGGACGCAATTTATTGAAGGAGGGGAGAATGTAACACCCCGAGCTTCTACGATACGCCTCTCTTTCAATAATGCAATAGCTTGCATTGTACGCAAGTTCAAATTCTAACACACCGCAACTAATCAAAGTAGCCGTTATGAATAGTAATAACCACCTTTTAAAATTATAGAAATTTTATATTTCAAAATGGACTTCATTTTTGTATTCGTAATATAGAAATTATCCTAAGTTGAATTTTTTGTAACTTTCTGAGAACTTCCAATTTTTTATGAATAGTGAAAAATACTTAAAACAACTTTTTTAATCAAAATAATTAATTGTCATAAATTATACTATTTAGTGGTTTTAAAGTTTAATTAAAATATATTTTTACCATTTTATCCAATGGTGGTCATTAGAATTAATTTAACATTGAAAATGGACATAAACAATTGTCAATCTTTTGATATAAATTGTTTCTTAAAAACACGCTATTTGTCGTAACAGCGGGAATTAATTGTAAAATTAATTAATGCAACTTTTATGTTTGGAATTTTGTAAAATAGACATCATTTTTGAATTCGGAATATCAATTATAGCTTAGGGTGAAATTTTGGCCTTATTCTGAAAAACTTCAATTTTTGATGAATAGTGAAACCACTAAGTGGTAATCAAGCAAACTGATTTTCAGTTAAATAAAAGTTTACCACTAATGTGTATTGAATTTTGAAAATCCGACATACATGGTTTTCATTAGTATGTAAAATGTGGTTCAATGGGGTAAAAATAATTTTTTGGTGAATAGTAACTTATTAAGTTCTTAATCGCGATTAGTGGTAATTAGGGTAGTTTAAGGTATAAATAATACTTTAATAATATTAAATGACCTAGACACATGTCCCAACCTCATTGGTTGTGTCATGGCCGACCAAGACAAGCCATGGCCTAACTTGGGGACCCCATGGATCCACTTTTGTTGGGAAATAACATAAATTACATTTTATTTAATGTTAAAGTGAAAATGACACTAACATAAATTTTTTTACTAAAACAATTTTTTAGTAGGGTTACACAAGTCCAAATTTTGACTATAAATATTCATTAGAAATATAAAAAGATTTCCTACATCATAGTATTTGTTTTATAATTTTTAGACATTAAATAAATTAAATTATTTATGACATCATTATGATGTGGCGATGACCTCATTATTTAACGATTTAAATAAAATGAGAAGATAATGCAAAATCCCAGGCTTAAAATTGTCCAAATTCTATTGGATGAGGAGATTTTGAAACCTTATCACCTTAGCCTTGAATTATATAAGTGTGGGACCTTTAGAATCCGAAAAGCATTTTGAAATAATGTAACATTTCAATCTTTCCAAAAGTGCCCCTCCTCTCCACTTATAAAAGGCCCCCACCTCTCCCACCTCATTTACACTTTCAAGCCATTTGGCTCGGCCAACCTCTGCCCAAATACTCTCCCAACATTCCTCCCTTACTCCTAGAAACCTCACTTTGGGCATAACTCTTCCTAAGGAAGCCTTTAGCTCAAATCAAAAAGAGTTACCCGATTTTGAGGTAATGTCTTTTATAATGTTGTTTTGTTTTATTTTTCTTCTCCAACCCCCTAAACTCTTTTTATTCATTTATTTTGTAACAACAACAGTATCCTCAATATAATAGGATGTTTTTATAAGAAGGATTAGAGCTACACTTACACACACCTACATCTAATGGTTAAAGAACATACGGTTTCTGTGGATGGCGAATTTCTGCCTCACGAAACGATGATTGTTCAAAACTCATATAACACCTTCAAAGGTGCCCATTAAGATGTCACTATATTTATATATGATATATAATGTGTTTATGTTTTACTTATGCTTCTGTATTTTTCATTTATGGCTTACTTTATGATTTCCATTATGGGTAAAACGCGATAATTTCATTTTAGGAAGTGCGGACTACCGCCCCCTCAAAGTGATTTGAATCGTTAATGCCATATGTGGGATGTATAAAGGATGGAGTAAATTGTATTATACACTATATTATACTGGAATTATATTATACATTTATATCATTATGATTTAGTTCCATTAAATATGAAATTGAAATGAAAGTAGCGTTCATGCGTACGTACGGCTTACCGTCTCCATGAACGGTGCATTTCATTTCTCACCTCTAAATGTTACGTAATATTATAAATGAATGTATATACTGGATATATAATATATATATTACATCTAAATCATGAATATAATTCTGGATATAATGGATATTTCACCACATAAACAACTTGTAATTATAAGAAGCTTATTGTTGACTCAAGTACCAAAGATCGACAAAACGACCGTTATTAACTTAAATAATTACATAATGTTCATATCATTGTAATAAGTGATATAATAAGGATAATGAAATTGAAAATTGTTCTTAATAAGGTATATATTAACTCTAGTTTATTATTCAGGAGGTTAAAGAACGGTTGAGTCAAGTCAGACACGAGGTAAGGGAACTTCTTAACCCAATTTCTATTCTTTGGGTTAATCTCCTACTTTCAAATTATGTCATGATATTATTATGTTATATCTTGTATTTTTACATTATTTATGTGTACTTATAGTGAATACACATTATAGATGTACTTTATTTAAAAAAATGATCTTTTTAAGGACTTCGTCTCAATCCCCTTTCATTGAGGCATATTTGGTTTTATACAAAACTTTCTTTTATACAGTGTATAAAACCCTTGGACTTTTACGTTTATTAAAAAGGAATCTTTTTATACGAAGCGTTTTGCTAAACGACAAAAGGGAATGTTTTTCTTTCCGTACTTATGCGGCGACAACGACTTATCCGCCGCCGTGACCATTATTTGAGTTTCGGCTTCCTCTACAAGCCATCATTTTTTTTAATGAAAAATAAATACAAAGTTTTAACTTTCTTTTATTTTGGTATTGAAAATGGTTTTGAAAGCGGTTTTATTTTATCAATGTGTTGTATTGATATCTTGTGATTGAAATGTGGAAATGTTATGTTTCCTTTATGCATGTTTTATGTGATACGATTATGTTATGGTTTATGATATGTTTAAACCTATTCATATGAGGAATGTATTGGACTTAATAAGTGACGGGTGGAGCCCGCTATAGCTCCTCGATGCATCGGTAGGTCTCATGAGACAACTAGACGTGGAATTGGCCGAGGCCCTTTCCCATTTTGAGTTATGGTTTTGGCCGAGGCCTTAATCATTTTAGATGTCTTGGCCGAGGCCTTGACAAAATGTTTCAGAATGTCCGGCATTATACATTCCCTCATTATGAAAGTGGTTATTGATATTGCATGTGATTATTAGGCCAGTAGAATATCCATGTGAAGAAGTGAATGGCATTATCTCATTTTACTTTTGCCATATTATGTTGAAGTTCAAGTTTAAAAGGCTTTTGTTTTAGTTATACATTGCCTTAAATGTTAATGTTTATTTATGAAAGCTTCCGCAATATTGTTATCCTTAGTGAGCATCTGAGCTCACCCCTTTCAATGTTTTAATGTTTTCCAGGATTTGAAGAAGTATATTATGAATGACCTGCAGGGATAGTCTGAGGGGATATGAAGACAATATGTTGTTGTTGTTTTGGTTTACTTTATGATGTAATGTAACGTTTACAAATGTATCTAGTGTTTCCAAGGCTACTAAACTAATCGGTCTTTCGAGACTTGATCTTTTGTGATCATGCCAATGTTACGAAGTAATGCACCGACTCTGGGTAGCTGGGGTCGGGGCGTTACAGTTGAGTATATTGTTGATCATGTCATCATTTGATGCTAAACCAAGGTAAGATTTTTTTCCAATCGTATGATGAGTTAAAGACATATGGTCCATTAATTTAATTAGACTGATGAAATTCATGGCCATGTTTTATTGAGTGACATGTGATGTTCTCAGCTACATGTATGAGTGACATGTGATGTGCTCATTTTCTAGATGAATGACATGTGATGTTTCCATCAACCTGGTATGTCTATTTTATATAATCATGAACATATTAGATGGACAATACTATATTAAAATGTTTCATGCATAATGTACACTCGATGTAATGGAAAAACTGATTATATAGGTAAACATATGTCATATATGATACATCTTGGGGTGTACATATTCATATAGATATATAATAATGTTTGATCAGGATCACCCTAGACCCTTTTATTACTTGTGTAGCATTAATTTTTTACTTGAGGTTTCTCTTTACTTATATCTAAGAAATCGGTATTTCATATTTGTTGTCAAAGATACAAATTCTTATAGGGTCACAGTGTTAGGCCTTTGAATAAAGAATAAATTTTAGAAAAATTGTTTGTCCTAAAATGAATAGAGTTTCATAAAATTTATCAAAAAGAGTTTGGATGGATTCATAAAGATTTATGAGTTTTTTTATAAACCCCTTATGGGATTGTAGTGCAATTGGGAGATTTTGGGAAGGAACAAAAATAAGGATATCATATTATATGATATCCCCTGCTTCATAGTCTATGAAAAGGAATGTAGTTTCCTCTATCATAACATATGATTAGTATTTATCTTGGTGTGGGATAGATGAGAGATATGAGATATGATATGGATATCCCTTGACATATCTTCCATATGCTTTAACTAAGTCTATGAATGGACAGGTTTATTCATTTATTTATATACAAAAAATATAATAATAATTGAAGTATTCAATGATTATAAAAACCCAATGATCATAAGTTATCATAAGGAATGTCTTAATTGAAATTTTATGTTACCCAAAAATAAAAACAATATAAAATAAAAAAAATTTATAAATTAAAAATAATAAAAAAAATAAAACTAATATTATATTGAAAATACATTATAAATATTAAAAATATTTGGGTCTTGATACATATCCCTTTATCACATTAGCAAATAACCTAAGGGTAAGGTACAGGATGGTGAGATTTTTGTGGGGTGGTTTGACATTCACGGTTTGGGCCATGATATCTATGAGCTTTAACTTGTCTCATAAATGGTTGCACTCATGCTTTAGTTATTGGATCTCAAATTGGGATTAATCACAGAAAAATCCCAATGATGTTATCTCCTTTGGAAGCTCCAATAAACGGGTTTAATAGGCTATGATTCTACTGGTTGAGGCCATCACTTCCATTATCAAAACCTTATATTTATAACAATCATATGATAACTATTCAATGGTTATATTGTCAATGGTTATGATTCATAATTTTCTTTTAAATCTGATAGGATATAATAAGAACAATGAAATTAATGTGTTTTCTATAACCATAATACATAATAGAAAATTTAAATAAACCATAAAAGTAATTTTATTTATAAAATATTGGGTTGTTACAATCTTCCTCCCTTGAGAAATTTCACCCTCAAAATTTTCAATTCACACACTAAAACCCATGATTGAAACACTATTTCATCACCTCCTCTAGTTCCTATATCGCTTCTTTAAATTTATGGTTTCTCATATGCACTTTTACTAGATTTTATTTAAAATTTTGGGGCCGAAGCCTCACTTTATAATTTTAGCAAAGAAAAGACCTCTTTTAACTGGGTAGAGGGAGACCCATTACATAGCCTGAAGTCCCAGTGGGCTTGTAGCCCATTACATAGCCCGTAAGCCCAATGTTTTTTCCTAAGTCCCATTCTGTAGGTCCAAATTTCTTCCACGGAGATATGTATAGGAATACATTATCTCTATCCTCAAACTATAGGTCTTTTCTATGATTGTAAACATATATCTTCTTTAATTTCTAAACAACTATGATATTATGCTGAATGGTCTTAAATTGTTTTACCATTTCATAGAAAATTTTCGGACCTAGCAGTTTATGTTCCCCAACTTCATCCTAGTATACATGTGTTCTTAACCTCTTGCCTTAAAGGGCTTAATAGGGGTTATTTGTATGCTTGAGTAGAAAATATTATGGTATAATAACTCATCCAGATGAATATGTTGATATCATCCTATTTTAAAGTAAATTAATTATACTATCAATATGTTCTCTAGTGTCTGATAGTTCATGGAGTGTTCAAGTATTGTTTTAGGTGATGCTCTTGGACTTCAATATTTTCTCCCCCCCTAAGCCAGGTCCCTTGATGCCTTATTGTTCTCCTTTATTTAATAAAATTGCTTGATGTTGGTAGTGTCTATATAGTCTACTCTGATTATCCATCAGTGAGAGGGTGATAAGTTGTGTTGAATTTCAACAAAGTATTTAGAGCAGGATGGTGACTCTTCTAGAACATAGAGGTGAATTTTGGATTTTGATCAAATATAATATATATTGGTATTACATGTAGCCACTCCACTCTTATAATGTATATCCATGTAATTTGATCGAGTGAGAAGTCCTCTTGGATTGAAACGAAGTGAGAAGACTTTGTAAGAAGATCCACCACCACCCATGTATCATTATTTAATATTTATATCTTAAGAAGACCAGTGAAAAATTCCTTGGATGTGTTTTTCCATTTTCATATAGATGTGGGTAATGATTGAATCATCCCTAATATTTTTTCTTTCAACCTTCACTTTCTAACATACAAAATACATTGATGTATATTCTGTAATCTCCTTCTTCATATTATCACACAACTAGTTATCTTGGAGATATCAATGAATTTTTATGCTCCATGGATGGATGGAGAAGGTCAAGATAGGTACATCATCCAACAAATCCTTCTTTAACTCAACATTTGATGTTACACATAGTCATGATCCAAACATTAAACTCCTTTATCATTAATTTTTAACTCTGATGATTTCCCTTTTCTTATGTCTTCCACCTTATTTCGAATTTCCCCATTTTCTATTTGATAATAATTTATCTTATCTAGAAGAGATTCTAGATATATCATTTGTGAAAGGATTTATTGTGTTCCCTCATTAATGATTCCCATTTCCATATTTTTTCAAATCTAAGAAGACCGGATCACTATTAATTCTCATCAATGAAAATATTGTTGGATACTTTATACTTAAGAGTGTTTTTCACTTTATTTACATTCCTAGTATGCTGGTGGATTGAGAAATAATATTCCTTAAGTATCTAAAACCACCATTTATGTGCATATCCATCACCTTCTATGTGAATATCTACTTTAGGATATTATGATTTATATATATTTCACCCTTCTCTCCAAATAGATAATTCCACAAAATTTTCAACATGAAGAACACTGCAACCAACTACAGATCATGTGTTGGGTTTTTCTATTCATGAACACTCAATTTCCTTGATGCATACTCTATCACTTTTATATTCTTTATTAACACACATACAAATCCCTTCCCTAAAGAATTGTTGTACACCAAAAAAATTTCCCCACTTATGGGTAGCATGAGTACAAGTGACGTGATAAGCCTCTTTTTTAACTCTTTGAAGCTCTCTTCACATTATTTATTCCAAAAAAAATATTCCCTTCTGAGTTAGTTTGGTTAAATGGTTTTAAAATCATGAGAAATTTATAATAATCGATGATATTACCCAACTAATACAAGGAAAATGTGGAACTATATCATAAATTTTAGCCTTATCCATCCTTAAATTCCTTCAAAATTTTAAGGGTGCAAAGATATCCCATTAATTATAATAATATGACCAATTAATGATACTTCCTTCAACCATAACTCACATTTTTTTGTAATTTTCATAAATATTTTCCTTTCATAAAGATTTTCTCATAGTGCTTGAATTCTTTTTAGGCTCATCATTTATTTTATATTATATTATAATATCATCTATAAATACTACAATAAATTTTTTGAGCCAATCTATAATCACATTTTCGATCAGGTTCATAAAAATTATTATAGAATTAGTGACTCTGAATGGAATTACTATGAACTCATAGTTCCCGTACCTTCTATAGAAATCAGTCTTAGGGATCTCCTCCTTCTATGCCATTACATGATCATAATCCAACCAAAGATCCACCTTGAAGAAATATTGAGCTCCAAATAGTTGATTGAACAAGTGATCAACCCTTGGAAGTTGATACTAGTTCTTTATCTTGATCTTTTTTATCTCACGATAATCAATAAAAAGGTGAATTGACTTTTCCTTCATCCTGAAAAAAATAATTTTTACACCCCAAGGTGAGGCACTTGGTCATATGAACCCTTTATCTAGATTTTCCTATAGTTGTTTCTTCAGTTCCTCAAGTGAAAAAACATCCATTAAATATAGAGTCTTGGATAATGGAAACGCCCCAAGTATAATCTTGATTGAAAATTCAACAACTCAGCTAGGAGGAAGACTAAAAAATTCTCCAATAAACATATTAGTGTATTCCCTCACAATGTGAATTTATTCAAGGATGATATTTTCTAAGAATCAATCATTTTAGCAAGATACTCTTTCTCATAGCTAAAAAATATCCATGTTTGAGATATTATTGCTAAATAAGACCCATCATCCTCTTAGAACTTGTATAGAATAGGAGGATGATTCTAAATATGAAGAGTTATTTCCTTATCATAGAAATTTATGTTGGATTTATATAAGTAAGGCCAATCCATGCCAATAATTTCATCAAATTAAAATAAAGGGAGTATCATAAGGTTCTTTGGGAAGTTCAACCCAAGAATTTTGATAGGGAACAAGTTATCTACTTGACATGAAATAATTTCCCTATTTTCTATTTTTATTAATATCTCTACTTCCATTATCTATTTAATTGTTTAAATATTTTTACTAAACTAGTTTGTTATGAAGGAATGTATAGAACCAAAATCAAAAAGTATATACACTATTCATGATTGAATAGCTAGCGTATATGTTACCACTTCATTATTGGGATCCATCATAGTGTTTGTGTTGGAATATTCCCTCTATTACTGCCTTTGAAGTTGTTGGAATTCATTGTCACCAAAAAACCTTGTCTTAGGGTAGTTTTTTCGAATAGTTTCCTTATTCCTTGTAGTTGAAATATTTTATAATAGGTTGAGGGTATAATATATAATTCATTTCTTCCTTTTAATTGGTGGGTTTCTCCCATCAGAAATCGCTATATAGGTTCCCTTCCTTTCCACATCTAAATCATTTCTTCATACCCCTTAGGAAATTTCTACGGTGCTTCTTTCCTCACTTTTGACAAGTGCAATGTTGAAATTTATTACCAACATTTGATTTCTTCATCACACCACTGAAATTAATCAATAATTTCCCCTTATTATCTCTATGAGACCCTCGATATTCATTGATATCCGTTTGACATTAAGGGTACACTAGAAAATTTTCTCATAGTTATCAAAGTCTCAAATCTCCATGGATTTTCTTAGACTCAGTTTTATCTCACCAAAGAAGTTATCAATATTTCATTTTTAGCTAATGATAATTCTGAAGTTGTTTCCCACATATCTTATGAAGTTTTCCTCATACACATTGATGGATTCATCATCTTTTTTCTTGAGTGAAATGAAATACGTTTTCATTTTAATTATAATAGTATAAGGAAAATATTTTAATTTTTTTTCAGAAATACTTTTATCCCATCGCTTCAATGTCTTACTCAATATTTGTATTATTGATCAATTTCATCCACTGATCATATTCTTCCACCATTCAATAAATAGTTATTATAACATTCTTATATTTGAAACATTAAAGGATGTAAAAGATATTATAAATATATTAGATCCATTATTTCATTATTAAGTGGTAGGAAGATCCATTGAAAGTTAGAATCCTTTTTCTCATAAGGGTCTCAATTGCAGCTTGTTCATTATTAAGGGGATTTGGGTGTTCTTCCTGATTTAGGTTTCTATTCAAAACCTGAATCAAATAATATAGTATCAACATAAATTACATGATTACTACGCCCATTGCATTGGTCATCTCATTAGGGAAGTCATCACATTTCCATTTATATTGGTTGATTACTCAGTTCCTCCAATTTCTGGTCATTGGAAAGAATAAAGGGAAAATTAGGGATGAGTATTTCGAAATTGTTAAAATCATAAATAGGAATCTAATGAAATTAAAGAGATAAAAAATAAATTACATTTATCCCTTATCTTATTAATTTCTAGGCTTCAATCCATTTTATCCAAAATATAGTTTCTAACATAGATGCTTAAGGGAATTTTTGTTCCATTAATAATGGTTCATAATATGCTTGTGAATTTACTAAATCATGTCCACGGGGAGGGTCAAACTAGGTGTGCAACAAGGCCAATTTTCATGAACTATTTCTTGATCAATTCTAGATCAATGTAGTGTTTTTAGGTTTTCCCCTAGGTGCATTTTTTCCAGATCCACATCCAGAAGCAGTATCCTAATAAAGATGCATTTCCTTTGAAACCACTTACTTTATACCTTACCAAAATTCAGTGATGTATAATTATGTTCAGTGTTATCCTTAAATATTTCATTAATTTTTTTAATCCTAATCCCAAAAAAACAGACTTTCCTTTATTAACAACTATTACAACCTATGTCTTTATTACAAATTAATTCATGATTTATTACATAATATTTCACATAATAAAACCCATATGATCGAGAAGTATAGTGTCTCTGGGTAATTAAGTACATTATATAACAACAAAAAATAAGGGTTATAAATCCATTATTGAAAACTTCCTTAACATGGTCATAATATTCCATCATACTTAAAACTTCATGGGATAACCAAGGTACATGCATAAGAAAAGGTTGATCTATAAAGACTAGTAAGGGAATAAACATGGAATAATACAAAGAAATTATTACATGTTAGACAATAGGAATATAAATGATACATAAAAAAGGTGATAATAATAAAAATTAAAAATGAGGCATGATATAACATGATAACATAATGTTAACATGGTAATGTGGAAACTACTTTAAACATTATGTAATAAGAATAAGTCAAGGTTATCCACCAAGACAACATAACATATTGTTCTTAAGATAACCTCCCAAACACCATACATGGAATATCATGATACTAATACATTACCCAATTCATTGCAGAGCTATCTAGGCACACCCATCATAATCATATCATGTACATTCATAAGTGTGCCACATATATCATATACATAAGAACATATTTACTCACATTTAATCCCATATTAATCGAGTGTAGATTACAAAAATATAAGCCCTAAATTAAAAAATATATAATTTCATAACGTTGGACACCCATTATAGTAAATGGGTATGGGTATTCACTAGACAATTGTTTGCCATGGAAAATCGCAGTGAAGTTTCAACAGCCTAACAAGAGAACAAAAATAGTCATAGGAGGTATTAATGAGAGTGAAAGGGGTCTAGCATCATTTAGAAATCATAAGGGTGGTAATGGGGATATTTAATAACATATCTAAATAATATTAATTAGAGATAAAATGTATTAGTTAATGAAGATTATTGAATAAATAGGAGAAGGAGAGGATCCATTACTAAATTGTGTCATAGTAACGACTTGGGTTAACACTACAATGAGAGGGGATAAATGATATATCATTGTTAGGAAATAGATTGGATATTATAGGGATATTTATAAATTAATTACAGTAAAAAACAATTGATATTCAAAAGGATAAATATAATTAAGGTTCTTGGATTTAAAATAAAAGGGATAGGTCCCTCACTTTTGGTACGGAAAATTGTAGGACAATTTCGATAGACTAACAGGTGTACATAAAGTTTCATGGGAGGGATTAATTACATTTAAAGTTTTATATCATAACATGGAAATAAAAAATTAAATTAATAGGTATTTACAAAAACATATCCAAATAATAAAAAATCGAAATTAAGAGGCATAACATAAAATATGTGCTTGAATAAAAATAACAGAGTGTTCAATTACCTTGAGAGGGTGATTTAAAAAATATTGGGAGGATATTATTGAGTGATTGGGGCTCTATTGGAGGACTATATATATGTCAGGTATGATTAATGATGTTATAAACGGTTTTTTAGTGAATATTAGTGGGAGATTGGGTGGGTTTATATAGGAAATGAGAGGGGAGTTCTTTTTTATTTCCCAAACATTGGTTTTTTATTTTATTTAATAAAGTAATCAAAAACAAAAACATTCCCATGCTTTCTAGAAAAAATTATATTTTATATGGAATATTTGTGAACTAATTAAAATATTACCCTTGGTTATGTGGATGTGAGTCATGTTCTTAAATAAAAGATTTTAAACCATTAAAATATAATATAGGTTTTTGGGGTGTCATAAAGGCTTTATAAAATTATTCAAATAACTTCAAAAACACATTAACTTTTAAGGGTAAACATATTTTTCTTGTTTTTGATAACTTATATAGAATTTATTACATTACTTTTCTGTCATTATGATGTCGTAATACACGGCGTATATTTAAACCGTATTTAATTTTTACCTGAAAATTTGACTATCTCATAAAATTATGAACAATTCACCATTGGATAATTTCAATATTTTGATTCCAAATATAATATTTTTTATCCAAATAAATTTATAAATATGTTAATTTTTTACTTTAAAGTATCTATCGATATTTATTGAGAAATTATAGGTTTTTTTGCAATAATAGTTTCTGAAACCATATAAAAATTACTTTGGAATTCATAAAATTACATTACCAATTATACATAATAAATATTGTTTAATAATAATATTTTATTAAATAACATTCATTTAAAAAAATCATTAACTATTCAAAATTAATTCCTTCATTAAATTACATATTAACCCAAAATATAATTTTTTTTATAGAATCAAAATCATTTTTAAAGTAATAATAATAATAAGTGTTAAATATAATCATTACTGTTTTGACAATACATTATACATATTCATATCATTAGGTTATTTATGAATATTCCTTTATTATACTAGAAAACCCCATAAGGGAAAGGTGCATGATGATAAGATCTTCATGGGGTAGTTCGGCATGCATGGTTAGGTTCATGATCTTGATGGGCTTGAACTTCAACCATAAATGGTTTTTATCATGCATTAGTTGTTGGATATATTCTTGGGCTTTGTCAAGGGAAAATATCAGTGATTCCACCTCCCTCGTAATCTGTGATAAATGGGATTCATAGGGTATAATCTTATTGTTCAAGGTCATGAATTCCATTTTCAGTGACAATTGGATTTATCAAAACCCTATATTTATATTAATCATATCATCACTTTTCAAAATCTATATTATCAATGGTTATGATTATTAATGGTCTTTTAAATATTATAGTATATGATAAATCCAAATAAGTTCAAGTGTTTTATATAACCATAATACATAATAGAGAATTTAAATCAACCACAAAGGTAATTTTATTAATAAAATTTCTAGTCATTACAGGGAATACATAAATAAAGGAGCGAGATAAAAATCATAGTAGGGAATGAACCTATTAAGGAAACATAACATGTGATTAAAAGTTATAACACGATATCTTAAAATAGATGGATCATGTGTAATTTCATGGAATCATGTCATAAATAACATGGTATCGTGAGATTATGGAAACATGGTAACGTAGAAATGTCATAAAATATGAAATAAATATAATTCAATGCAAGCTACCAAGACAATATCACATAGTGGATAGAGTCCCATAATAGATTATGTTCACTCCCTAATCCCATACATGAAAACTCATGAGACTAATACATTACCCAATACATTGGAGGGATATATAATTCTAGGCCCAACCATAGCATTCATTTCATATACATTTATATTCATTTCACATAAGGATGTCAATAATAATTCATAAACATAATAATCTCTCATGGAAAGAAATTGGTTGAATAATATTTCCTAATAACATAATAAAAAAATATTACATAAAAAAGTTTGATATATGGTCATAAAGAATGTATTACCCCATAAAAAGAAGATATAATTAGGTAGGTATAAATATGGGAGACATATATACAAAATTTATAAAAATTCCATAACTTTAAAGAGAGATTAATTGAGTTAGAGAGAGAATAGTCAAAACTCGGAGAAGAGGGTGGGTTAGAGAGATACCTTACCTTGAAAATGATTTCATCACATGCCTTCTTTATCTCCATGAATAATACATATTTGTTAATTCTTTACTTTCTTAAGAAATTTTTTAATGTTTATTATTTTTTTATTTTAATTCTTATGATGTAAAATTCAATTACGTGACCAATTAATTTCACATCATATGTTATAACAATAAACAAATTATATATCCAAAATCAATTTGGTAAGTTGACTAAGGTGAAATAGATTATTAATTAATCATATATATAATGGTAAAATGAAATAATTATAATTTTTATAAATAATCTATACTTTTAAAACCAACCATGAAATATGGTTATGAAAAGTGAACTATGTAACAATCATGGAGACGGTAATACGTATGTACACATGAGTAGCATTTACATTTTTTGAAGATTGTGGTGAAAATAAGATAAGTTTTATTTTATCTTTAAAAGATGATAATTATATAATAAATGTAATATTATTTATTAAATACCCTAACACATATTATCCATATGATGTGGTAATAAAAATGAATAACATTGCTTCACGAGAAGGTAGTTCATCGTACACTTGAATGACGTTATGATTTATTCAATGAATGATAGGGTATGAATTTATATGACATATTTATTTTAAAAAATGATTAACATGTCATGAATATGAAATATAAAAATAAAATTAATCTCCATTACCTTCCATGTAAATCATAAAAAAAATTGAATAACATCACTTCGTGAGGCAATAGTTTATCATACACACAAGTGACGTTGTCATATTCACTATATAAAGGAAATTAAGAATTTATATGTTGTATTATAAGTCCATACATATATTTATATCAAAAATATAATATATATTCATTATATTCATCATTATATTCATCTGTTATAAGCAGTGATGGAAAACGAATTATATCTATTCATGAGGTTGCAGCCCGTCGTACATGATCAACAGTTTCATTTCCCATTTGTCAGTGTAAGATATGGTTTTAGGTTATTCCTTAAATTAGATAATTCAAAATATATATGGATAATTATTTCATTATATCATCATGTTTTCAAAATATTTTAAGGATTTGGTGGAAGAAATAAAATAAAATGCTTGGTTAAGGATGTTACCACTTCATTGGACAACTTCTTTTGGTTTGCACCAAAAGACTTTATAGGTTGGATTTATGACCAGAAAAATATTATAAGATGTAGGAAGGGTATTTTAGACATTATTTAGGTAGTTCTAGTTTTAACTAATAGGTTTTGGAATTTTTTTAATGGGAGGAATGGGGGTGGCATGTTATAAGGGGAGGAAAGGACACACTTTGGATTTTTGGAAAGAAATAATTCCAACAATTTTTTATATGAAAAAAGATTAAAAAAATAGACAATTTTAGAAAATTATAAAAAATAATATCAAAATATTAACATAAAATATCAATTATATATGTTTTAGGTTTGTTTTAATCCTTATATTTTTAGTTTAACCCCCCCCCCCTAAGAAACCCATTTTTTACCTTAGCCACGATAAATAATTTTTACTAGTTTCATAATTAATTATGGTAAAAAATTAAGTTAACCATATTATAAAATATAAATTTTGATGATTCCAAATAAGGAATATATTTTTAAAAATTCAAATCATATAATTGGTATAATTTAATTTAAAATTAAACCCATAAATGTGTCAAAAAAAATGGTTTTTCAAAAGAAAAACTTTTAAAAGTTGAAAAAATATAATATTAAAATTAAAAAAAAAATTAGTTATAATGAACAAATTTTTATTAAATAATATCTTGTTGAAATAATTTAACTTTTAAAAGAAAATTAAAAATAAAATAATTTATGTAAATGATTTAAATAAAAAGGCATATTTTAATATGAATAAGTATTTACACTATTCATTATAAAATGAAAATTTTCGGAAAAAAAATAAAAAAAATCCCCCAAATATATTTTTGATATGATGATTTAAAAAACGATTTTCATTTTTTGAAATAAATTTTTTAAGATTAGTAGAAAATAAGTTTAACTTATTTGTACACATCACGACTAAACCGCCATTTTGGAAAATACTTTCTTTAGAAACATTACTTTTTCTTTGAAATAGATCTTAGTTTATTTCTTATAAGTAGATAACCATTGAATATAATTTAGAGATGTATGAATCATACAATATTTATTAATTTTTTGTTATTGTTATTATACATACCTTCCAACTTAATGGCTAGGTTATAATGGTCATGTCAAAATAATAATATTTTGATAAAGTATCATGTTTCTTTTAGGCCCGGTTCTGTGAGCAACGTAATCTATTTAAGAGATTGAATTTTTTTAAAAAAAATATATCTTAATGTCTTAGGGTATTTAAAAAAATCACATTAGTATATCACATTCTATTATAATTAAAAATAATAAGTATTTATATTATATTCAAGTTCAATGAGAGGAAAATAATTATCACATTTAGTTTTGATAAATATTTTTTATTTTAATTAAATAAATATGTTTATTTTAAGAATGGTTAATCCTAAATAAAATGAATCAATCCAAAAAAATCAATTATATACTATTCTATAACAAATTCACCAATTTTTTAAAAAAATTACAAGGTTAATTCAATATGGGATGTTCAATTTCATTCAATTTGGTTAAATATGTACACACTTAATTGTAAAAAAAATGCTTTGATTCATATTTAATAATAAAAAATACTCACTCATATAAAATGATAAATAATAGAAAAATATAACAACTCATATTTATAGAGTTTTTATGTAATGACCTACGTTGATATGTGTAGGTAGAATTAGGGTTTTTGGAATTTTTAATTTGTTATGAGACTTGATGTTTATGGATGTGTTTTAAATGATTAAAAGGTGGTTTAAATAGTGAATTTTTTTATGGAAAATTATTGAAATTAATTTGGAGCTTGGTTAAATTAAAATTGAATAGAGGTTGTTGCAAAGATCCACCAGGAACCTAGTGGAGATATTGGTTTGGGGTTCCCCTAGTTTGTCCATTAAATGGATGATTGATATGCACCGAGAAACTGATGAGTCATTGGGTGACTGGTGCAGGTGCATTGGGCAACAGATAGGTCTTAATTTCATTTTTTTAATTGTATTTAGTATTTTTCATGGGATTTAATTTTAAACCCCTGTAGAATTTCCGTCTTCTAGGACACCAATTAAGAGGGGAACCCTCTCCCTTCCCCATAATTTACCCTCTTTGAAGCCCCTTAAATCCAAAAAATTTCGGGCCTGTTGGTTTATCTACTGATGTGAGATATCTTACACTTTCCTCCTCCTTTACTTCTCCCCTCACTTATTCTAATTTTTTGGGTATTAGAATTAGTAATTTAGTGTAAATTCCACTAGATTATTGTGGAATCGAGTTATAATAATGGATATTTCTTTTCTTATGGTACTCATAAATGGATCGGGGATGATGAAAATACAATTATGTGTGTTGTTATGCAAGATAAGCGACTTCTTTTATTATCCTTCTATTTTTATCAAATTGAAATGAAATTGTTTGATGAATTAGTATCATATTTTGGGGATTTTTCTTTTTTTAGGTCCCAAATTATTCCATGATTGGTTCGACCTCCATTTTTAATGGCCTAGTCCATCCCAAAATCATGATATTGTCTGCTTTGGGCCTATCCCGCATGGTTTTGTTTTCCCTGAGCTCTGTCCCTCAGGCATCCCCTAGGAAAAGGCCTCATGATGGGAGAGGTATCCAAACCACCTTATAAAGGTTTGATTCATGCTCCTCATTCTTCTATGTGGGATAGCCATAATCCACCCCCCCCCCAGAAAAGCCCAGTGTTCACGTTGTCACATCAAATGGACACTGGCTCTGATACCATTTGTAACAACCCAGTCCAGCCCCCGATCATGATATTGTCTACTTTGGGCCTAGTCCTCATGTTTTTGTTTTCCTTGAGCTCTGGCCCTTAGGCATCCCCAAGGAAAATGCCTCGTTATGGAGAGGTATCCATGCCACCATATAAAGGGGGTGCTTCGTGCTCCTCCTCCTTCTATAAGGGATAGCCATAATCTACACCACCTTATAACATCCCGGTTCTGGAAGCTGCCCAGAGGCACCCCATACTCGGTTGGTCATATGGACTCAAGCGCATTTCCCTAAATGCCAGAGGTAGCTGACTAGCAGTGATATCCTTGGGTGTGATATTGGGGAAACTATGCCCTCATTGGAAGTGTAACGTAGCAGAAGTAAAATAGGTAACAATAGCGGAAACAGTAATAATACCTTACCACAATAAACAACATAAGATTGAAAGTAATAAACAACTCGAGAACATATATAAATGATGAATAATACATATGTCTCAGAAAATAGACAAAAAATTCCCAATGATGGAATACAGTAATAAACCAAACTACAATAGAAAAATAGATAAACTCCTCAGCATCGTAAGCCTCAGTTTGGTCCCATGCTCTCCAGCTACACAAGAATCAAGTACCTAAAGTAGAAGGGCACTTTCCCTTTTTAAACAAAAATAGAAATCCATACGGACTAAATATATCAAAAGGTCACAAAAGTCGAAAATTGGGAAGAGTTCATTTATCACGGTTGAAAATAAAATCCAGTTCTTCTGAAATATTAGAGTAAAAATGTTGGTTCCTTCAGTTACTCATTTATTGGCAAGGAATTCTGTAAGTTGGTTCGCCTCATGATACGTGTGAGTGATGATGTATTTCATGGAGGCAAAGATTTATAGGCATTTTCTATATTTATACATGTACCTCCAGGAAAGATAAAGTTGATTCTTCCAAAAATCTTGGACAATATTAGCCGAATCACACTCGAACAAGACCTTGTTCCAGTTATTCATCCGAGCATGATCATCCACTTTTATAAGAGCATGAATTTCAGGTTTCAGGTTCAATTGCAGTGGCTTCTCCACAAGGACTAGATTCGCCTCCCAAGAAGCCTCCATTATGATCTTTGAAGGCAAATCCATACCCAGAAGGGCTGGGGTTTCCTCTCGAAGCGCCATCCAAATTACATTTAATACAGTCAATGAAGGGAGGAAACCAAAAAACATCAATGATGTAAAGGGGTAACTTAAGGAACCAACTTTTTTGGGCCCAAAAGTATGACACAAACAAGGTGTGAAACTAATCATAGTAGGAAACCACCCAATGATCTATTCCTAATAGTTAGTGATTATATATGGCAGGTAATAAGCAAAAGAATCATTAAAAAAATAAGTACTCAGCAGAAAACCATCCTATAGTTTCAATTTCATTCAATTTATTATATCAAGTAAGTAGATAATCACAAGGAGGTAACCCTCTAGGAGGTACTCACCTACTAACCCCTCTATTTTAACCAAACAATACAAGAAAACCTCTTGGAAGTATACACAGTCTAACCCCTATGGATTAGCTTTATCAAAGACTCTTTGAGGAAGCACTCACCATCAACTCCCCCTATAGTCTTGTATCGGTAACTAATAGGTGCTCTGGGGAAGCACTCAACATCCAATTCCCCCTATGGCCCGCATAAAGGAACTACATGCACTCTGAGGTAGAAATTACGTCCACCCCCCCCCCCTAAGGTCTCGCAACGTAACTGTAAATGAGACATTCTGGAGAAGCCATAAACATCCATTCTCCCTATGGTCTACAATACTAGGTTCTCACGACCCTTAAGTCAATCGAGCATAGAAATTCATAGAGTCCAAATTAAACCTCTAAAACTACTTGGATGAATGTTCTATAGCATATCACAGCATGTCAAATAAAAACACTCCATCCTACAATACTAGGCATGTAATGAAAAGTAGTATCCTAACAGGGAAATCTAGACCAAACGGCCAAAACAAGAATACGTGGGAAAAACATCCATAGCTTAGCAAAGATAACCATATTCTCAATAATTAACCTCTATCCAAAAAAACTGGGCATAGAAGGAAAATAAAATGGTCTAAAACCATAATAACACTGTAACACCCAATAATTTTATGAGAAATATTTTGTTTTTATGTTATATAAATCATCAAAAGAATCTTTCACTACACAGAACACTAGCTTGGCTTGCTTTACACGCAATCGCGGCCTTCCTCGATAGCTTGTGTCGTACGCAATATCGAGTTGTACTAAACAAAAATATATTATATTATTAGCTGTTATGAATAGTATTAATAGAATTTTGAATTTTATAACATTTTAATTCATCTTATACATTTTCTAGAATGAGGTATGAAATCAAAATCAGTTTTTTGGATAAAAGAAGTATTTTTCAAAAAATGCAGTTTTATCACCTTTTGATGGCGCACCTACATTAAATCTAGTTTTTGACAAGTTTATAAGTTCAATTTTACAAAATAAAATTCTTCTTTAGAATCAGGATATAAAAATTTACTTTGGATAATTTTTTCATATTATTCTGATAACTTTCATATTTTAATGAATAGTAAAAACATGCTATATTTTAATTAAAAACAACTTTTTTCATCACAATACTTTGTATGGTAAAATTATAATATTGAATGTTTTTAAAGTATATATAGAATATATTTTTACCATTTAATATAATTTATGTCATTAGAATTAATTTTATGTTGAATTCATAGGTAAAAACATTTCAATCTTTGGCAATGTTTTAACTTTTAAAACCCATTTGCTTAACAACGGGATTAATTTTAAATTAATTACTGCAATTTCTGTGTTTTGAATTTTGAAAAATGGATTCAATATTAGGAATCAGTGGGTCCAAATTATGTTAATAGGTTACTTTTATTTTTTTGATATTATGAATAGTAACTGCGGTATTTTTTTTATTTACTACTGTTAAAGGTAAATAGGGTAATTCAAGGATAAATGAATATTATAATATTTAAAAATTAACATTACACTTGTCCTAACATTATTGGATGAGTATTGGCCGACCATGGGAATCCTTGGGTCGATTTTGGGACCCCATTGTGCCACTTGGTAGTGACAATGACAATTTGGATTAATTAATTTAATGTAAAGACAAAATTGTCATTAACAAACATCTTTTAGTAATTAATTTTTATAAGGGGTTATATAAATTATATTTTAGAATATAAATATTCATTAGAAAGCTAAAAATATTTCCTAAATAATGATATTTTTTTATTATTTTTAGACACCAAATAAATTAAATTATTTATGACACAATAATGATGAAGTATTTACCTCATTAATAAATGATTTAAATAAATAATATTATAATGATTAAAATATTTTCCAAAATATGTCCAATTCTGATTGGATGATTTTATTTAGAACATGACTCATCTTATCTTCATCTTTAATGATATTTGGACCTTTTTAAACCGAAGATAAGTTTATAATAAAATAATATTTCCACACTTTCCAAAGGTGCCCCTCTCCTCTATTATAAAAGGGAACCTCCTCCCTCTCTTCCTCACACCAATTTTAACCTTCAAGCTCGGCCAAACCCTACCCATTTTACTGACCCACTTCCTTAGAAACCTACTAGAGGTACTGGTCTTCTCAAAAGACCAACTCTAGTGCCTTAAGTGACAGTTTTAAGGAGGCACTTCGAGAAAGAGGTAATACCTTCGACCGTTTTCTTCAAGTTCCATTCTTCTTATACTCCCTCTTCTTTAGTTGTTTCATTATGTGGTAATAACATCAGTATCCCTCATATACTGATATATTATTATAAATATGAAACAACCCTATTTCACCTCTTATCCATCCTACGGAAAACGAAATCACCACGCATGCATACATACGGAATATCATCTCCACGCCGTGGTGTAATCTATTTTCCTCCACCACCTTACTTGGATGGGTATAATGGTATAAATAAATAACTATATATGATTACTGTAAAGTGATATTGATTCTGAAATAGTATACATACACTTCCATATAATTCCATGATCATGGGAACAATATCATCGCTTGTGCGTACGTACGGCCTACTGTCTCCACGATATGATACAACTCGTTCTATATGATCTTCATTGAATAATGAATATATTAGTGAATTGAAGGAATTAATATGATTTATATTACACTAATACCATTATTTAAATAATTTATCTATATCCAATAAAGAGGATTAATAATTTATTCGACAAAACATGCATAAGAACAAAAAAGTATTAAACACCCGAATAACAAGTAGTAATGAAATATTACTAATAAGAAGCTAATAATATGACCATATATGATATCATAACAATATTTATGATTTTGTAATAAGTCAATAACATTATTTAAATCATTATATAGAAGGTTCGGACACTTACAAAGCATATCAGACCTAAGGTAATGGAAAATATCATAATCTCATTTTTATCCGAGATTGTTTGTACTTTGGTATTTACTGGGGTGTATTTTATCATCCACATCCATGTTTCCTCAATATATAATATTATTTCTATCCTCCTACAATTGTTTAAATTCAATTTTACCCTTTGGTGAGTATTTAGTAAAAGATATGAAAGGAATCTTTTGTCGTTTTTCGTACGAGGTACTTTTTGACTTTTCCGGCCAAAGTAAGAGAAGAATGTTTTTTTTAACTTATACGGCATGAATGGATTTTTAAAACATTATTTCCAAGAATCTTCCTTTACATGTTTTCAAGTTTATTTTTAATCAACTTCTTTTAGTTTAAAATTGTATGAAATGTTAAGAAAGGAAAAATGTTTTTGAAGTAGAAAGGATATTTTCTTCAAGAATGGAGTTCAAGTGCTTTATCAAAATTATTTTCCACCTAAGATAATATAGGGTTCTGTTTCTATACCTATTATAACATTTATTTGATTATTTTGTGATGGAAATGTTTTTATGAATTCCTTTATCTTATATGAATTGTTTTATGATGTCATGATGTTTAAGATTCCCATTTTTATTACATGGGTTATGCTATGATGTATGGTTTATGATTTTGTGGCACCCATAATAATGGTATCATTATGAGATGGGTGGGACCTATATCTCCCTCCAATGCATTGGGTAAAGATTTTATATCTCATGAGATAGACATGGCTAGAACGGCAGGTTAAACCGGTTCAGTGAAACAAGACTGAAACGAGGAGTGAACTCAGTTCAGAAATGGACTTTGTCCACTAAGATAGTCTTGTCTATGAGTCTTGACTAATAAGAAATGATTCTCTATGATTATGTGTGTATGAAACAAAGTTTCATGTTTTAAGTTATGATTATTGGGATTACATTTCACTACCATGATTTATCCCATGTTATGAAATTATGATCTCTTTTGGAGGGTAAGATTTCCAAAATGTTATGTTCTTATAAATTTGATGTGGTTGATATTTCTTTTTTTACCCTTACTGAGCATTTGATCTCACCCTTTTTTATGTTTTCTTTCCCCAGGTCAGGAAGAAGGTTATTAAGTAAGATATGCCAAAAAGGGACTATATATATGATGAAATAAATTGGAGACAGTGTAGATGCTTTATGAACCAGTTGTTTATGTTTCCCAGTTTCTAAAGACACTATACCTATACGGTCCTTTCATGGTTTTGTTATATGTTGTAATAAGTATGCTTCAATTTTGAAGTATTAACCATGTATGTAAAGTATGGGTCACTATACACACAATACCCCGATCAAGGGTATTGGGAAATTCTGCACATATATCTCAAAGGCTATATACAAAAAGGTATAAACCACCTACATCGGTGTCGTGAGATTGATATAATCTGGCGTCGGCCCTTGGATAAACCTAGAATGTGGTCGATCTATAAAAACATCTAAAATTTTCAACCAACGATATCTCACGAGAGAGGAGAAATCAGGATATGATGTTCAAGAAGAAGGTGAACTCACCGATGAGATTCCAATGCAACTGATAGAGTTCGAATTGGAGAACGGACGACGATTCTGGGGCTCAGAAAGAAATCATGGTCATACGGACACTCTTGGAAGAGTCTGACCTAGAAGAAGTTTGTTCTACCGAATAGACGTGACCCCAGTCCATTTAATGAAAAAAATAAAGTACACAGTGTGTACTTACCCTCACAAGGCCCCACTTTAGGCAGCCTATAGGTCACTGCACACAGTTGTGTGCTCGACCGTTACACGGCTAGCACATGGCTATGTGCGGTAACTGATTACACGACATGTACATATAAGTACATGGCGTGTACGTTAGAAATTTCCAAAAACTCCTCTTTTACTCAAAAACACCAGAAAAGGGAAAACATACCTGAAACAAAGTTCCAGGTTCTTAAAAAATTCCCCCATTAAAGAAATTCATCCCTAAATTTCCCTAGCATGGCGTCGTAGAAGAAGAATCCTCGAACAGCTCCGGACACTGTGATCGTACATCGGCCTCCCTCTCCCAGGTCTCGTCCTGTACTCACCTCTTCTGCCATAGAAGTCATACCATAGGAACATACCATCCATGGAGAACCTTCAGACATTGATCAAAAATCCAGATAGGATGCTCCTCAAATGAGGCACCCACCTCTAACTCACACTCCTTGGGATGGAAAATATGAGATGGGTCTTAGAAGTAATGTCAAGGATAAGAAACATAGAATACATTGTGCATAGCTTGGTACCTCTGAGATAACTGAAACTGATAGGTAACCATCCTAAATCTCTCCAACACCTCAAATGTCCCGATGTACCTTGGGGAAAGCTTACCCTTCTCTTAATCGTTTGGTGTCCCATCCTCGGTGTGACACATAGGAAAACCTAGTCCCTGACCACGAACTCCAGAGGTTATCTCCATCGATTGGAATAAGTCTTCTGTTGTGACTGTGCAGTATCCATCCTCTTCTGAATCAACTCTATTTTCCATGTGGTCTCCTGGACAAGATGAGGTCCCAGCATAGCTACCTCTCCTATCTCGATCCAACATAAGGGTGACCGGCATGGCCTATTATACAAAGCCTCATAAGGTGACATCTGAATAGTTTCTTGGAAACTATTATTATAGGATAGCTCTACAAGAGGTATGTGCTTCTCCCAAGAACCTAAAAAATCTAGGATGCAAGGTCGAAGCATGTCCTCAAGCACCTAAATTGTATACTCAGACTGGCCATATGTCAGGGGATGGTATGTTGTACTCAAAAGTACTTGTGTACCAAAGGCCTTCTGAATCCCCTAGTAGACCCTAGAAGTAAAACGTGTATCCCTATCTTAAATAATTGAGTGTGGAACCCCATGTATACTTACAATCTCTTAAATGTACAACCTTCTCAGCTCATCAACACTAAAGGTCTCGGTTATCGGCAAAAAGTGATCCACCTTTGTTAGTCTGTCAATGACAACCCATATTGCATCATTCCCTCGAGGCGACCTCAGAAACCCTTTCACGAAATCCATCGTGACTTCATTCCACTTCCACATGGGAATGGGTAACTACTGAAAAATCCCCACTGGTTGATGATGCCCCGCCTTCACCTGCTGACAGGTGGAACACCCCATGATGAAACTAGCAACATCTCTCTTTATACATGGACACCAATACTATCGGTGTTGATCATGATACATCTTTTTGACACCATGATGAACTTCTCAAACTGAGGAATGAAATCCCCACATCATCTCCTCATGTATGTATACTGACACCCATACGCAACCACACAAATGCAAGATCTCATCATCACCTATGGTCCATCCAGGAATAGGTTCCTCTCCTGACACACTCTCCCACAGTACTAGGCCTTCTGACTCTGATAGCTGCCTCATTCACACTTGATCAAGATGAGTAGATGTAACACCTATAGAAGATAGTAAAGTCTACCCTTGTCTTTTGTGCAACTCCAAATGCATCTAAATGAACAAATCCATAAGCTTCCACTCACTAATGGCCTCCTAAACTGCCTGTATTTGAGTCCTCCTGCTCAGCGCATCAGCCGCTGTGTTTCCTTTTCCTGGCATATAGGAAAGCTCAAATTCAAAAGACTGAAGGTACTCTATCTACCTTTACTATCTCAAATTCAGGTCATGCTGAGTGAATATGTACTTAAGACTTTTTTGATCGATGAAACCCATGAAATGATCCCCCAGAAGGTAATGTCTCCAAAAGCGTAAAGCATGAACAACTGCTGCCATCTCAAGATCGTGCATCGGGTAATTTATCTCATGTTACCTCAACTTCCGAGACTCATACGCAATGACTCCTTCTCCCTGCATAAGAATAGCTCCCAGCCCGATACCTAAAGCATCATAGTAAACAATATAGATCTTTCTCGGTTGTGGAAATACTAGTATTAGTGAAGAATTCAACCTCCCTTTCAGCTCTTGAAAGGATGACTCACAAGAATCTGAACACAAGAATTTTTCACCCTTCTTAGTCAGTCCTTTCAGTGGCACTGCTAAGTGTGAGAAGTCCTATATGAAACTTCAGTAGTAACCAACCATCCCTAGAAAACTTCATACCTCAAAGACGTTCTTCAGCTACTCCTAGGATACTACTACCTTCACTTTCTCTAGGTTTACAGATACTTCTATCTCTGAGATAACATGATCAAAGAAGTGAATCGGCCCTATCCCAAAGTGGCATTTTGATAACTTAGAATATAATTGATGCTTTATTAGTGTACTAAAAACAATATCAATATGGGTAGCATGGTCGTGTCGAGTGTGAGAGTACACCAAGATATCATCCACGAAGACTACCATGAAATAATCCAAGTATGGATGGAACACTCGGTTCTTCAGTTCCATGAAGACTGCACGCACGTTCGTGAGACCGAACAACATAAAAACATACTCATATAGGACATACCTTCTCTGGAAGGCTGTAAGAGGTATATCAAATGGTCTATTGTGCAACTGATGGTAACCGGACCTCAAGTCAATCATTGAGAACACCCGAGATCCTAAAAGATGATCAAAGAGATAATCAATCCTCGGTAAGGTATATCGGTTATTGACCAACAACTGGTTCAACATATGATAATCCAGACAAAGTCTGAGGGTACCATCCGCCTTCTTCATAAACAGGACAAGCGAACCCTAAGGAGAAGTATTGGGTCGAATAAAACCCCTTTCCTACAACTCCTCCAACTTCTTCTTGAGATCTTGTAACTCTAGTGTAGCCATCCTATAAATAAAAATGGACACCAGTGCCACTCCTAGTATAATATAAAAAGAGAAATATACCTCTCGCTCTGAAGGAAAATAGAAAAAGTCATCTATAAAGACATCCCAGAAACAATCCACCATGGAAGGAAAGTCCATCTGTGAAGTCCTATGGTCATCCATATATAGACTAGAAATCTAGGCTAAAACTCCTCCTAACCCATAATGCTCGAGTCCCACTCTGCTCTCCGGGACATCCCAATCCCCCTTATGTAAAAAGGATCTTCCCTCTGGTAACGTGAAACTCACCCTACAATGATATTAATTGACAACATCATAAAAGTGAACTAACCAGTCCATTTCGAGAATGACATCATAGCCTATCATCTCTAGGACAGAGAGGTGACATAAGAAGTGACACCCACCAACCTCAAGAGGTAACTCCTCGCACTGACATACACTAGTCGTTCTTGTCCCCAACGGAGTGTCTTGTGTCAAGATATCAGTAGAAGAAAATATGCAGAGCCCAAGGATCTCCACAACAGAAACAAATATAAAGCTATGGAAAGACCCAGTATCGAAAAGAGAAGAAGATAAAATTGAGGTAACTAGGATCCTACCTTGAACTGTAGAGGGTCTGGAATCCTGCTCTTGTTGGGTCTACTCCACTGAAAAAGTCAGGCTTGTATTGTAGCCATGTGACCCTGCCTGACCACCCTGAGTTGGTCCACCCTGTTGTTGCTGAAAGCCTGGCAATTAGATACCACGACCATGACCTCCTCCTTAGCCTGAACGTCCGGAAGGTCTCTAGTTCAAATACTGGTGAGAAACTAGTGGTGATTCTCATGAATGAGGAGTCATTGAAGAACCCTTGTCACCAACTACTGGAGAGATGGTCAGATAGAAGTGCTAAAGATGACACATCTAGTCAAAAGATCAGCACACCACTAGGTCTCTCGAGCAATGAGACCTCATATGCCCATCCATTCCAAACTTGTAGCACACCACCTAGCTACCAGAAGAAGTATCTTGCCTCGTTGGATTTCTACGCAAAGACTCCCTACGGCGCTTCCTGCAATCAATAGGAGGGATTCCAACCCCAGATATATATCCTCCCTTGCTCACAACTCCAGAATCCCTCATATTGCACTTCGTGATAGGCGCCTGGTTGACTATAGAACTGATGGAATTCAACCTAAAGATGTTCACTTGAGATCAGATGTCATGTCTGATACCATTATCAAATTTCCTTGCCAAGAATAACTCATCACCTCCTGGAATGGTTGTAAATCACTATAGCTCTGTGAAGAGAGAAGAATACTCCATGACAGAAAGAGCACCCTGCACCAAAATAATGAACTCTTGGGCTCAATCGGACCTCAAAGTATCTAGATAAAAGTAGTCATATAAAGCTTTTGGGAACTCATACCATGACATACCCTACTAGTGTGATGTCTGTGAGATCACATCCCACCATCTCTTGGCAGAATCCGGAAGCATATACGTAGCAAGCTTTACCCTCCTCTCTAGAGGCATCTCCAGGTGGTCAAAGATAGAAAGCATGACTTCTAACCATGAATCTGCAGCCTGAGGTCCTCTGTCCACTGTGAAGGTGAGAGGATGCTGCTATTGGAAAACTCACTTCAACTCTACCATAGACGGGGCAGGATGGGGTATACCACGGAAGGTCTACATGATCCTCATAAATCCAACTCAGAACTGTGTGTTTGCCCCTGTGTCCAGAATGATGGATGGTTCCAAGACTGGCACAACTAGAGGATTTGTAGGTAGCCCCTGATCAGCCATGTTCTATGCCTAATCAATACCCTGTATTTGGCGTACAACCAGAGGACGTCTTGGTGGAACGACTCTGCAAGGTCAAATGAACACCTTAGATCATGATTATTAAGGGATTAAAGCTAAAAGTGTAATAAGGGTACGGGAGAAAGAAGAATTCATGTTTTTTAAAACATGGATACACAGCGTGTATGATGACTACACCGCATGTTACCTTAAGCCTTAACATGGACATGTACTCCTTCCATCCCAGGTCGTGTAACACCCCAAACACACAACGTGTTGTCCTAACACATGGCGTGTACTTGAATCCTCTTCCCCTGCCCGAATTCTCTTACATGGCTAAGCCATAATGTTCTCCTAGAACAAGTCTACACGGCATGTTAGTGCCAAACACAGTGTGTACTAGATGAACTTAATCGACCCGCGTTGTTAGTGACACATCTTGTTACACAGATGACCCTACACGATGCGTTTATGCCAGACATGGCGTGTACTAGGAATATTTCACTGACATGTGTTGTTCGCTACACGGTTGGATACTTGGTTTACATTGCACGGTGTGTTTCAGATGGACATGGAATTTATTAGAAAAGACTCAACTGACCCATGTTGTTAGTCGCATGGCTATCTATATGGTTCTACAACACGGTGTGTACATCCGGTACACGGTGTGTCCTTAAAAAGATTTCTAAACCCCATGTATCTGCCCACACATTCTCAGACACTGTTAGATACTATACAGCGTTTACATTTAGTACACATCATGTACTTAAGAAAAACAATTCCTTCCCAAAAAAAAGGACACACGATGTGTGTTCATCAGTACACGTTATGTATTCTGAGTTTTTCCGGTTAGTATGCCTTAGAAACTACTCCGGAAACCCAAAAAACACAGAAACGATCATTAAAGTGCCAAATTCAAGTCCATGAAGGCCCATACTCCCCATGAATCAATGATTGGAATCTTATACATGTCATATACAAGGAAAAAAAGTGCAATTATCCACCAAATTCTAGTCCATGAGGGCCCATAACACCTCAAGAACAAAATTTTGGCGTTCATTCAAACAAAACCTTACACAGACCAATACCCTATTGAAAATCAAGTGTTCTATCAAGGCATCTATCAAAAAAAGTCATATCTAACACAACATCAATCACAACAACATGAAATCGCTAATGCACCCTAAATGGCATGACAATAATGCATGACATGTTATTACTAGCAAGTGCCTATATGATGCATGAGATGGAATACCCTCATATCATCGGGTTGCAATAGAAATAGAACCTCAATAACATCAAAGATAACAGTAAAAAACATGTGAATCACCAAATGGTGAAATCAAATCAACCATAAAATTGAAAAACTTGAAAAATTGCAATAAATGAGGTAGATTAGATTTTCCCTATACACGGGGTAGCTACTCCCTGGCACAGCTTATTATCAAGTACATATTCCTTCCTATCCTCAGCTATAGGATCCAAATAGTAATTCAAGAAGAAAATAATTCCTTTTTTATGACTTTGTAACGTCCTAGTTCCGGAAGCTTCTCAGAGGCACCCCATACTCAGTTGGTCAAATGGCCTCAAGCGCATTTCCCCGAACGCCAGATACTGTCGACTAGTAGAGAGGGTCATGTGTGTGATAGTGGGGATATTGGGCCATCATTGGAAGAGTAACACAATGGAAGTGAAATAGGTAACAATAGAAGAAATATTAAGAATACCATACAACAGTAAACAACAGAAGACTGAAAGTAATAAAAAACTGGAGAACATATATAAATGATGCATGATACATCTATCTAGGAAAATAGCCAAACAAGTCATAATTATGGAATAAAGTAAAAAACCAAAATTACAAAATAAAAATAGATATACTTATCAGCATTGCAAGCCTCGTCTTGGTCCCATCCTCTCCAACTCCACAAAAATCAAGTACCTAAAGTAGAAGGGTGCTAGCCCTTATCTATACCTGCAATAATTTACTCTTTTTGGGCCCAAAAGAATGACCCAAACAGGGTGTGAGACTAATCATAGTAGTGAACCACCTAAATATCTGTTCCTAATAGTTAGTGAACATATATGGAAGGTAATAAGAAAAATAAGTAGTAAATAAGAAAGTAATCAGAAGCGAACAATCCTATAGTTTCAATTTCATTCAATTTCTTATATGAAGTAAGAAGATAATCACAAATGGGTAACCCTCTAGGAAGTACTCATAGCCTAACCCCTCAGGTTCAACCAAACAACACAAGCAACCATATGGGAAGTACACACAGTCTAACCCCTCTGGATCAGCTTTAGAAAAGACTCTCTAAGGAAGCACTCACTGTCAATTCCCCCTATAGTATCATATCAGTAACTAATAGGCGCTCTGTGAAAGCACTGAAAGTCCAATTCCCTCTGTAGCCTACATCGAGGAACTATAGACACTATAAGGGATCACTTATGTCCACCCCCCCTATGGTATCACAACATAATAGTAAAACAGACACTCTGGAGAAGCCCTCAACGTCCATTCTCCCTATGTTCTACTAAACCAGGTTCTCATGGCCCTATGTAAGTCAATTGAGCACAGAATTGCGTAGTGGACAAAGAAAACCTCAAGAACTACATTTCTAAATAGCCTACAGCATATCACCACATGTTAGATAAAATCACTCCATCCCAAAATACTAGGAATGGAAAGAAAAGGAGTAGCCTAACTGGCAAAGCTAGACCAAACAGCCAAAACAAGCATACATGGGTGAAACATTCATAGCTTAGAAAAGATAACCCTATTCTCAAAAATTAACCTCTATCCAAACAAACTAGGAATAGAAAGTAAATAAAATGGGCTAAAACCATAATCACACAATAACCCGATCAAGGGTATTGGGCACTTTTGCACATATAACTCAAAGACTATCTACAATAAGGCACAAACTACAAACCTCATTGTCGTGAGATCAATATACTCCGGTGTCAGCCCTTGGATCGACCTAAAACATGGTAGATCTATAAAAATGTCTAAAATGTTCAACCAACGATAACTCACGAGATAGGGGAAATCATGAAATGATGTTCAAGTAGAAGGGAGAACTCACCGAGGTTATTCCAATGCAACCGATAGAGTTCAAATCAGACGTCGTTTCAGGGGCTTGGAGAAGATCTACGGTTTTACAGGTGCACTTAGATGAGTCCGACCTAGAAGATGTGTGTTCCTCTGATTAAACACAACCCTGGTCCATTTAATGAAAAAAAATAAAGTACATGGTGTGTACTTACCCTCACAATGCCCTACTTTAGGCGGCCTCCAGGTCACCCAACCTGGTTGTGTGCTTGCCCGTTACAAGGCCAGCACACAGCTACGTGCGACAACTGAGTACACAGCATGTACATATAAGTACACGGCATATACATATAAGTACACGACGTGTACTTCAGAAATTTCTAAAAACTCCTCTTTTAATCAAAAACACCAGAAAAGGGAAAACATGTCTGAAATGAAGATCCAGGTTCTTACACCATTACTCGAGATTCCAGTTGGTGGTCAGCACTAGGTAAGTTTATTAAAATCTCCCTCATTTGTTTTAATTATGAGATATTTAGATATATTAATTTTAATTGTGTTATTTTAATTTATATCAATCCATAGAAGATATAGTGTCCTAGGAGAATGGGTAATGATTTATGTTGTCTTGTTTGGTTTTAGTGGGCATTGAAATGAAAAAGATAACTCCATATTTAGGTAATAAGTCCTCACTATTAAAATATTTATATATAATTCTTAGGCGTTTTATAGAATAAAAGTGGTATTAAGTTGGTGTGGTTGAACCAAGTGAGAGTCGAGAAAACAATTATGGTTATGGGAGGCTAAATATAACCTGTTGAGATTGTGTACATCAACACACACACCTTCCCATGGAACTTTGGTAGCTCTATGACCATGTTTATGGTGATGAACATGGATTGTTAGTGTGAGGCATCTCAAGGGTTGTTCGAAAAAGGGTAATGACAGAGTGACATAATGAGGTTTTGTATGAGTTGAATGGATTCACCATTGAGAGTGACAGTCTATGGGTATTCATTTTGTCTAAGTCACCCTGTGAGAGGTGACTGGAAAAATATAAATGTATAAATGGTATGGTTTGGTGAGTTAAAGATAATTGTCCTACCATGGGGTTGGGTGACCAGTGTAAAAACCCAAAATTTTTAGATATGAAAAAGATTCTCTCTAAATATATATACGGTATAATATAATTCATAAATCATATACATGGAATATTAAGAAAACATTATATTATTACATAAATATAAAATATTACATTCAAAGTGTGAATATACTCTAAAAATTTGATAATAGTACAATGGGATAATACACATACAAATAACATAACTAGAATTTGAAATTATAGTGTGCTGTAGTCTCTTATAATTATGGTGGATATGAATAACATTGTAAATAAAATAAAAATATCATAACGTTTTTTGAAATTTTATAAATTAAATTTAAATAACATTGAAAAACATTATGTGGACAAAGAATGAAATCATAATATATATGAAATATGAAATATGGTAATTATATGACCATTGGAAAAGTAGCTAGAAATTAGGAATAATAACTGACCATTGAAATGATAATCTGGAAGATGATATCTATAATAGGATAAAAATATTAGTATTTAAAATGATTAAAGGAATTATTATAATTCTACAAAATGATTTCTCAGGTCATATAACTTAAAGTAAAACATAAGTATGAGGTTTGTTTTAACTTATTTAATAAAATAAAAGTTTTTATTAAAATTAAAATATTGGAATCCCCTAATGTAGAATATTATTTGTAATAATTTATATATTATAAATTATAATCAACCATATAATAATTGTGAAATAATAACAAATGGAAATATAACCACTCATAGAAAGAGAAAATGAATTTTCTCTAAAATTATTTTCTAATATATTGTTTAATTTTATTTAAATTTTAAATTTTTTGGTTTATATTATATTAATTTTATAAAATGGTCATAATTTTTGGAATTATAATGTTAAAATTATTTAAGGATAATTTTATTATATTTATAAAAAAACATATTTATAGTGAATAGTAAACAATAGTATTTTTACAAATGTTGTAAGTTTTATGATATTATTATGATATAAATAGAACATAAAAGCATATTAAACATTTTACATGACCTAAAATGTATTTAATATGTAAAATAGTGAATTTAAAAATAATATTTTGAATTTATAAACCTATATTTGAAATTATTAATCATAAATTATATTTTATTCAATTAAATAACAGTTTTTTATTCATTACACTGTATAATGTGTTTCTACATTTTATTTTAGTTTTGGACATGTTAAAATATATAATAAACCTTATTTTATTAATCCTAAACTAAAAAAATCATAGAAATCAACATTATTCATATTATATTCCATAAATAATTAAATAATCTATATTTTCTAATAAAATACCCCTCCCCTTTAACTATATTGAAACTCCTTCCCCGCATATTTCTCATCACTTAAAAAACTCTTTTCGTAACCAAATATCATCTCACATCCATATCTACACTCCCCTATACACATCTGTAAGCCCCTAGTGTGACCAAAATCCCCACCTCGAAAAGACTTAGGCTGTCTCTAAATAAAGTGACTCAAGATGAGAGGTAAGGGTTACAAAACCTATATTTCTATTTCTATTATCCTCTTACCCACTATATAATATAAGTAATAAATAAAAAATTAACTTTAAAATAGAAATTTAATATAAATTTATGTTTTTATAAACCTATAATATGTACTAGTTTACCTCTCTTTTTTAAACTCTCTTAAAAACATCATTTCACCCGTGGTAGTTTTATACTACCAAAGTGAAAAATGATATTTTATTTTTCACTTATGACTTTCATATATATTCTTAAAAAAATTTATTTCATGAAATAATATAACATAATAATAAAATAATATCATTTTTATGGTTCTATAATGAGAAAATATGCATGGTAATGATGATATTAAATTGAAAACAACCTTTGCCTTTTTCTAACCATAAAATAAAAGATTACTAAAGAATATTATCTAAATTTGTAACTATATAAAAATATTTTAAACTCCATAACTTCTATAATTATATAAATCATATACCTTAAATGTTATATATATTGTGTAACCAATTTATATTTTTAATATCCCTTATTTTGAACTCATAGAAAACTACAAATGAATTTAAATTTTCATTTGGTGGACAGGTTGAATCTTAAATTGAGCTTTGAAATGTAATTCTGAGAGTTATAATTATTTAAAATATTTTTTTGGATGGGGTTTAAGACCATAAAGGTCTATAAAAATTATATATGAGTCTCAGGAGCATCAGGATTAAAAATATTAGTTTTTTGAAACACAAATGGACTTATACAGTTAGTGCTAACTGTGCCCCTTGATCATGTAGCCATATAGGGGTGTCCTATGGTTTGTTAAACCATGCATCTATGGTTGGAAACTTGTTAATGTTTACAAAAAAAAATGGAGGTGGGCCTCATTTATTTGTAATAGTTTTTAAAACCTTATGCTAATCTTTTGTGTGGTGTAGGTGTGAGACGTTTCCAAAGACAATGTTGGAGAATGGTTTTCTTAACAATGTTATTGGACTATACAGGGGTGTGCCTCTTGGGTAGTTCCATATGCATAGTTTAGTAAACCGTGTAGCCAAATATTTTACTACTTTAAAAATGGTAGTTTTGTTATTTTACCTTTTCATCATTTAAGTTTATTTTCCTTCTTTCTCCCTCACTTCCCATGCACAATAGCTGCATGAGTTCCCCTTGGCTCTCCGTTTTTGGCTTTGATGGATCTCTCTAGTTCATGCTCAAAATTGAACACCATAAATTGTAATCAATCACCCTCAAATATTTTATAATTACTCTTAATTTTTCCTCCTTTTCATTCACCATTTTGGATTCTATATCCATGCGAGCTATTATTCCCTATTTTTTGGGCATTTGTCTATTTCTCTAATTTCTCTCATTCCATTACAAATGAAAGGATGATATTGGATGAGTTAATCTTCTTTGGTATAAGGTAGGGGTAAACATGTATTCCCATAAAAGATTCATCATTTATAAAAAAATTTAACATTTTATCGCATGTTAGACTTCTCACATGTTTCTCCTAAATTGTGTAATTACTTTTATTAAAGGATTGGGATATGATCCATGTGTTTTTAGGCCCCTTGAAATGGTCATTGGTTTCTACCCCAACTAGAACCATCCCTCAGAGTGTTTTAATTAAGTTTACTTGATATATAATATTTTCATTTATCTTAAACCACCTTATGAGGTGTATTAAATTGCCTATCATAAATGATCTTTTTGAATTGATAAAAATTTAATGTGTATTGTATAACCATGACATGTGGTCCATGTTTAATTTTAAATTGGGTCCCTAGATAAAAAAGTTAATTGATTGATATGTAATACTCTTATAATTTAATTGTTTAAACCATGACTATGACTACCTTAAAATTATCATAGGTTAATAACCTTAACCTAAACCACCCCTTAGGGTGTGTGATATTAAATGTTTAAAATGATCATGTTGTTCCTATATAACCAAACACCCTAAAAAGGTGTGTTGTATTATATTTGACAATTGAATGACTAAATGGAGTGAGTGAGTGGTGAAAAGGTAATTGGTATCCTGCTTTCACCTTTGATTATTTTCACCTTAGGATTGGGCCATTCCACTTATATGTAATGTATAAGTGAAATTTAATACCATGATGTGTTCTTTGGGAAGTCATCAAATGAAATTATTTATAGTATGATTGCATTGTAAAAATAGAATGGATTTTCACCATGTCCTACATTTTATAATTAAACCCATAAGAAAGTTTTATATTTATCCCATGAGTGATACCTGAATTCTGATATGGAATGACATGGATGAGCTCATAAGGAATATTGAAATAATTGAATTATTAATTATTAAGAGATTTTAGACAAGATGATTCTAATTATTTATTGAAGTCATTGTACATCAAATTCTCCAATACAGATTGAGATCATAGAACATGGTTCTCCTAGTTATTTATTGAAATCATGGGACATGAAATTCATTATAATTTATTTAAAATCAGTTTACATGGAATTCATCAATATTTATTGAAATCATTGGACATGGAGTTCCGCATTAAATTATTCAAAATTATTGGAAATGGATTTTCACATTAGTTTAATTAAAATTATAGGCATGGTTCCCCTTATCATTATGTAACACCCCAACCCCAAAATCCCAGAGCTTGTGCATTATTTTAATACATTGGTATGAATACAAGAAATAAAATCCCAAAGTACCAATCAATTTAGTAGTCTTGTTAATTAGATTATATACATGAAATTTACATTAAACTTAAAAACATAAAAAAACATAGAAAATTATATGAGAACGCCATTCTTATCGTAGATTCACCCTTCATATCAAACATAAAACCCTTCTTATCATCCAGGGAAATTAAAATATAAGAAAGGGGTGAGATCAGATGCTCATTAAGGGTAAATAATATAGTGGAATATATAAATAATGTGCAAAAAAATTAATTCAATATATAAAACTAAAACCCAAGCCTTTTAAACATAATATTCTGCCTAATATAGCAAGAATAAGTCAAATAATTCCATTTAAACGTAAACATGGATATACTACTAATCGGATAATCACATGTAATATCAATAAGTAATTTCATAATGAGGGAATTCATAGTTCTATACATCACAACCACACTTTCAAGGCCTCATGCCAAGACCATACATATGCGAGTAAGACATTAGTCTAAAACCAAGAATATTTTTTCTCATGATAACTACCGATGCATCGAGGGGATTTCATTAACCAGTCCCTAACCCATAGGTATTTCATTTTTTTCCCCCAACCCATCACATACTAATTCAAATTCATTCCTGATATAAAAAGAGAGAAATAAAACCAAAATAAACATTCGTATTAAAACTAGAATATTAAATGTTAATACTTTATCTATAAACCAATAATGGTATCAAAATAGATCATTCACAATAAAACATATCATAAACCCTTAAATACAATATGGGAGATTTAATCATAATAAATAAACCTTAATTAAGCATAAAATCTAGTAAAGGATGTTGACATAGATGAAAATAATCTAATAAAATCATTAAAAATCTTTGAGACAAATATCCATTTTTACATTGAAATCATTTAATAGACATGAAATTATAAAAGAAATAAATTAATTTAAAAATAACCTTGTAATATTGTAATGGAATATTCCAAATGTTAATTCATCATGATGGCATAAATAGCGGCTCCTGATGTTTAAGTTTATAAAAATATTTCCTTAATTTATCAAAAGGCTATAAAGTTGCTCGTTTGGAAAACATTAGAAAGATTCATTTCAAAAAAATTTATAAAAGTTAAAACATGGGTAAAAATAACTTTAAACAATTGTTGATAATATTTTGAAATGTGTTTTTAAGAAACATGGACATGGATGACAAATACTCCCCAGTATTATTTACGTATAAATAATTCTAGATAATAACGAGATTGCTAAATTAACACTTATAGTTGGTCTAATTCTCTCCATACATGTTTTAAAATCCTTTATAGTGGTTTTAAAAATATTATTAACTAGTAAAATAATATTAGTAATATTTTTGATGTTGTATATGATTCATTTACGACATTATATTACTCATTTAATAACAATTCCAAATTAAAGCATTGTTTCTGGTAATAATAGTTTGTTAATCATACAAGTTTTGACTTGTTATAATACATAGATCATAATTTAATTAAATAAATAATATAGAAGATGATTTATATATCATATAAATTTATTATATAAATTTATATAAAAGGTATATATATGAAATTGAATACATCTTTCATGGATATATTAGGTCGTACATATGCGTAAACGCTATTTACATTTTCTTATGATATTAAATAGAAGAAATTAAATGAAATATATCTATATATATTATTCCTGAATAATTATTATGTCATATATTTCATATTTACTTAGTATATACATTTTTATAATCATTATAAAATGGTTTTAATGGAGGATTAATCTCATCATGTCATGGAGACGGTAGGCTATACGTACGCACAAGAGACGATATCATTTCTTAATGGTAAAGGGTAAGAAATTGGATGGAACAAAAATTATACAGAAGAAAGATCATGTCATATTTATTATTTAAACCCTTTATATTAATTGTTATACCCATTGAAATAAATTACAGATGAAAAACTGTTGACACCATGTCGTGGAGATGGTAAGTCATATGTACGCGTGCATGGTGATATTTTTCTTCATACAATGGGTAAAAAAAGAATATGGTTGTACAATAATCATTAAAAAATCACATAATATATTATATGATGGATTTATTACTCTAGTATGAAAAAAACATTAAAAAATTAAGTATAAGAAGAAAAAAACTTTTAATGACTTGGTAAAACAATTACCTCTTCTTCGAGTGCCTCCTTTTGATTTTCACAATAAGACTCCCTAGGTCGGCTTTCTGCACAAAGTATGGCCTATAAGATGAGTTTAGGGACTTTTTGATGGGAATTTGGAATGGTTTTTTCTAAAATAAAGGTATTTATAGTTGTGAATAAAAGATAAGGAGATGTTCCCTTTATAAGGGGGAGGGGCACTTTGGGAAATTCCAAAACTATTAATTTAATATAAATTTATTTTCGATTTCAAATAGGTCCAAAGTGATTTATTTAAAGTATAAGATGATTATGGGTCTAAATAATATCAAACAAAGAATTTTATACATGTTTATGTCACAATGGTAACCTTATCTTTTGGATTTAACCCTTAGTAAAACAATTTATCTCTTAGCGTGACTACTTTCCTTTTTCACTATAGGGTTAATATAGTTGATATAAAATTACAAAATAACCCAAATTGGATAATTTATGAATTATTTTATATTATGATAGTTATTTTAAATAAATACAGATTTATATGAATTTTTTATCATTTTATTTATTTTAAAATCTCATTTATGTCAATTTTGACACTATTTATTAGAGGGATTTTTAAAAAATCATAACAACTTGATTCCTTAAATAAATAAATTAACCAATCCCTAACATGTCATATTCATCCATAAAATTCATTTATGACCTTAAATATTTAAAATTATATTTATTTTAATGTTTTTAATATAATTTATTTGATTCTTTCTTTAATAAATCAATTACTGCATCATTATTATGTCATAATTAAATGTAATTATTTAATGTCAAAAAACAATAAATAAATTATTATTATGTAGGTAAAAAATTTAGATTTATAATTACTATTTATATTCAACCATATCACTCATATAAACTCATATTAAAAATTATGTGGTTATTAAAATTTGAATATGACATTCTAACTTGTCATTAAATAAAATATAATATAAGTCTTATTCTTACCCAAGTGGATTAAAAACATAATAATTTTACTATAAGGTTTATTTTAAACAAAACCCACTTATCCAATGAAATTATTAAACGTTTTAGGGTAATTTTATAATATTATAATATTATTTTGACATTTAATTAGCAGATTTACCCTTAACCATGGTAAATAAATAAATATTTACTGAAGTTGCTATAAAAAAAATTAAGTTGAACCTATGAGATTAAAATATTCATACTAATTACAACCTTTTATGTTCATTTTTTTAAATTTCAATGATATAAGCAGTAAAAATAAGTCAAATGATAATGTTGTGAGAAAACAGGTAAAATAGTTATTTAAAAGATTAGTATGTTTCTATATCTAATTTTAATAAAAAAACTCCAATGACCTACATTGGATTAATATATGTATTTTTTATCTATTTTTACTTTAAAATTAATTAAAAGTAAAATAATTATTTAAATGAAAAATTCGGTTTTTTATCAATAATGTAGTATTTTTCACTATTTATCAAAAATTGAAACTTTTCAGAAAAATAACAAAAAATCACCCTAATATAATTTTGATATTATAAATTCAAAAATAATGTCTATTTGGAAAAATAAAAATTTTAAATTTTATAATGTGGTTAATACTATTTATAACCAATTTTTAAACAGCTAATTTGAAAGATCATAGTGCGATCGAACTCGTTGTTGTGTACAATGAAATCTATTGAATTTATTTAAAATGAAACATACCATGAAATCCTTGGGTGTTACATTCTACCCTACTTAAATAAATAGCCTCATCACAATTCTCAAATTTTGGTTTGGTAAATAAGGTTTGTCTCTTCAAAATTCCTTTATTTCAATCCCACATCGGACTAAGGGTCGATAGAAGTTAGAATTTATAATATAGAAAGGGATGTAAGAAGGTTAATAAAGATAAAAAAAGGTTTTGATGTAGGAAAACATGTACATTAAAGAAAAATCTAACCATCATGTTCTAATGGAGAGTGATCGAGAACATGATTTAAATAAATTTAACAATTAGAATGCTTTAAATGTGCACTAAACTAAGGGTCAATTTGATTCACAAAAAAATAGGATAGAATTTTTGGTTTCAAGATCATTTCACTAGAGTTGAAAAATTAATTAAATTCATAGACTAAGAATATAGGGAATCACACTTATCATGTAGAGTTTCATCCATTAAATAATTTATACCAAAAACTCATCATTCTCTCTAAAAGATAATAATATTCAAAAATATTGTATTTATCTTAAACGTATAGGGTTAAAAATATAAAATTATACATCATCTATTATTAAAATTTAAATAAATAAAAATAGGTTATACTTAATAGGAAATCACGTAGGCCCGTGGTAGGTGATGCACCATTGTCTCCCTTCGATTGTTGGTTCAAGTCTTGCAGCCTTACCAGATGCAAGGGGTTGTCTCCCATCCTATGGGTTGTCCTTTTTCTAAAACAATATATATTATTATAACATTACAAAAATAACTTTAATTAATGTTTTAACCTTAAAAAAATATCCAATTTTCAACTTAATTCATTCTAACCTTAGGAATCATCCCAAAATACTTCTGCCCAAATTAACAATCCATTAAGGTCTCTAACTTTCCAAAATCAATATTAAAATCATATTTTCCTCAAACAAAATTTTTTTTCTCTTATTGTCATATACCAAACATGTGAATACATTGATCACATTAAAACCATATGGAAAATTTTCATTCTTAAAGATCCTTATAGAAGAAGTACTACAGTACAATCCATATATATCGCATAATTATTAAAACCAATACATCAATGGTAAAATACTCAAATTAAATAATACTTGAATAAAAATATCATCACATTAATCATTAATCTTTATCCATAGTAGCAACATAATCTTTAAAATGATCCATTAGCCTCTTTTTGGGTATATTTATTTGATGCATGAGACATTGATTTTCACAGTGTCCCATTTATTGACAATTTTAACATTGAACATTAATAAATCCTTTCTTTCCCTTGAAGTCATGATCATGGTGGGCCTTTTAACCACACATGAAGAAAACTCATTTTCCTTTTAATCAGGCACCAAGGTGTTTCCTTCCCCAATTATCACATGTGTGAAAATACTTCTTTCCCTTCTTCCCTTAATCCATTTTTTTCCCATCAGTACTTTTATTCTCATGCTTCCCTCCAAAGACATAATACATAGAGTACTCTTTACTTGTCCTGCTATCTCACGAAATTATGTACTCAAATTTTGAGAATTATTATGTGATTATTTCCCATCAAAATATTGGATTAAGACTATGAAATATATGATCCTTCTTACTCTTTGGATCACGTGCATTAGTGAGGTTCACATTCCTTCTACTGGGATCCATTTCTAAATATTGACACATGCTATATTAGATCATATAGTAATGTATAATCCAAAAAATAGAAAAATTATTAACATAAAATGAATATTTATGTTTGTATAGTCTCTTAATTATGAAAATGGTTTCTTTGATGACACAATTATTCATAAATCCTTCATAATAGTTTTTTATGAAAATGTGAATTATCCTAAGCATATTCTCTATGAGTTTCAAACTAGGTGCGTAGTAAGGAAAGTTTTCATGTACTTGGTCACCTCGAGTCAAGACTAGAACAACCTGTTGGAGTTATTAATCCTAGGTACATTTTTTCACAAACCATCTTCACTTGTAGTATCCAATAAGGGATGTATTTCTAGTAATACACACATAATATCTACATTACAAAAAATCTTGGATGTTCTTCTATTCTTATCTTCAATGTCTATATTAGAGTTATGTACCATAATTAATGTTTTCTAAATCTAATTTATAAGTTTGTTTCTAAACATCCTTTGATACCGACTATAACACCCCGACCTTAGAAGCCTGGAGCCGGTGCATTATTGTAATACATTGGCATGATTACAAGAAATAAAATCTTGAAGGACTGATCATTTTAGCAGTCTTGTTAATTATATTAAACAAATGAACATTACATTTCACTTCAAAACATAAAATAAAAAGTAGATAATCCTTTTAGAACACCATTATTCCCCATTATTAACCTTCCATATCAAATATAAAAAACTTCTTAGCGTCCTCCAAAAATAAAAAATAAGAAAGGGGTGAGCTCAGATACTCTATAATGGCAAACAATATAGATTAATCTATCATAAATAAGCATAAACTTTTTAGGTAAGGTATAAAACTATAACACAATACTTTTAAACCTAATTTTCAGCATAATATAGAAATAATAAATAAAATAATTCCATTTTAACATTCACATGGATATTCTAATAGTCTAATAATCATATGTAATATTAATAAAAAAATGTATAATGATAGAATTCATATTGTCAAACATCATAACAAAACTATCATGGCCACATGTCGGGACCATACATATACAGGTAAGACATTAGTCAAAACCCGGAATTGATTGTCTCATGAAAATTGACTATGAACGAAGGGGATTTCATTAACCAGTCCCCAACTAGTAGGGCTTTCATTAAGTGTTCCCCAACCCATCACTTACTAATTTCAATGTATTTATCACATGAAAAGGGTGAAACATAACCAACATAAACATTCATATTAAATCTAACTTATGAAATTCTAATAATTTAATCATATACCATTAATGGAATCAAAATCGAACATCCACAATCAAAAATATCATAAACCCTTAAATATAATATGGAAGATTGTATCAGAATTAATATACCTAAATTACACAAAAAAATCAACAAAGGATACTGAAATATATTAAAATAATCTAATAAAATCATTAAAACTCTTTGAGATAAATATCCCTTGTTACTTTGATATCATTTAAAAGTAATGAAATTATAAAAGAAAAAATTATTTTAAAAATAACTTTATACTATTTTAAGGTAATTTTCAAAATATTAAGGTTTCATGATGGAAGAAATATCTACTTATGTTGTATAAGTTAAAAATTCCTTCCTTATTTAATTTGTTGAAAATTTAATAAAGTGCCTCATTTGGAAAATGATGGAAATATTCCTTTCTAAACATTTTATAAAAAGTAAAAAAGGGTAAAAATTACTTTAAAACATTTTTGATAATATTTTGAAATACATTTTTAAGAAACATGGACATGGATTATAAATATTTATTACTAGATACTTACCTATAAAAAATCTTGAATAATAATGAGATTACAAAATTAACCCTTACCATAGGTCTGATTCTTGTCATACATGTATGAAACTTCTGTATAGTTGTTTTAAAAAAATTATTAACTTATACCAAAATCATAATAATATTTATGATATCATATATGATTCATTTATTACTTTATATTACTTGTTTATTAATAATTCCAAGTTAAATCAGCATTTTGGATAATAATCGCTTGGTTAATCGTACATGTCTTGACCTGTTATGTTGCATATAAAAAGATTTAATTAATTTTAGAATATAAAACATGATTTATATATCCTATATATTTAATATACAAATATAAATAAGTTAGATATATGAAATGTAATACATTGTTCATGGAGACGACATGTCGTACATACGCATGAACGTTCTTTCCATTTTCTTATTGTATTAAATGGATGTAATTAAATGACATATATGTATATATATTATTCCAGTGGAATTTTTTTAATATATTTCATATTTATTCAGTATATTTATTTTTATAATAATTTTTAATGGTTGTAATGGAGGATGAATCTCATCGCGTCGTAGAGATCATAGGTTGTACGTATGCAGGAGAAAAAACATAATTTTATAATGGTAAAAAGTAATGAATTGGATTGAACATCAATTATAAAGAAACAATATAATGTTATATTTATTATTTACAACCTTTATATTCATCATTATACCCATCATAACAAAGTATATAGGAAAGCATTGTACACCACGATGTGGAGACGGTAAGCCATATTTACGCACATACGGTGATATTGTTTTTCATAGGATGGGTAAAATAAGAAAATGGTTGTCCCATAATAATAACAACATCTCATCATATATTTGATTCTTTTTTTTACATTATTATGGAAAAAACATAGTAAAATTAATGACAAGAAGAAAAAAAACTTTGATAGAGTTAGTAAAACAATTACCTCTTCTTCACGTGTCTCCTTTTGATTTTCACAAAAGGACTCCTTAGGTTGGCATTCTACCAATATCATGGGCTCTAAGTTGAAGTGGGGGATGTTTTAAGGATAATTGGGATGGTTCTGGTCAAACTAAATGTATTTAGAGTTGTGAATAAAAGAGAAGTATAGGTGTCCTTTAATAAGAGATGGGAGGGGCACTTTGGGAAATTCTAAAACTATTAATTTAATTTAAATTGATTTTCAATTTTAAATAGCTCTAAATTGAGTTATTTATAGGGTAATATGGTCATGGTTCAAAATATTCTCAACCAACTAATTTTATACATGTTTATGTCATAAAAGTGACCTTATTTTGTGGATTTTACCCTTAGTTAAACAATATAACTATGTCAAAAAAACAACGTAACTCTTTCCATGACTAATTGACTTTTTATACTATCAAATTAATATAGTTACTATAAAATTCCAAAATAATCCCAATTGGATAATTTATGAATTTTTAACATTATCCTAGTTAGATGGATAAAATATAGTTTCTTATGAATTTTTTATCATTTTATTTATTTTAAAATCTTATTTATGTCAATTTTGACACTTTAATACATGACTTTTTATAAATTAACAACAACTTGATTCATTCTAAAAAACTACATTAATTCATTCTTAACATGTCATAGTCATCCATAAAATTCTTGGATGACAAAAAATATTTCAAAAAATATTTATTTTAAAATGTTTATTAACGTATATTTGATTCATCTTTTAATAAATCAATTACTACCTCATCATTGATTCACAGCTAAGTTTAATTATTTAATATATAAAAATTATAAATAAATTATACTAATGTAGATAAAAAAATTATATTTCTAATGACTATTTATAGTTGACCATATCACTTATATAACCTCATATTAAAGATGATGTGGGAGGATGGGATACGGTGGAACAAAGGGAGAAAGGAGAAAATCCGCAGTCCACTAATCATGATGCTTGCTGGAACTTGAATCCTAATGGAATTTCATAGTATTATTCTCTTTAATATCATATTGAGAAAATTTAATTGTCCCAATTTTCATTAGGGAATGCTATGGTATCTTTTGATTCAGTTGTCGGCTCGAAGAACTTCAATGAGGTGGTAAAGTCGGTGGTCAACCCTTCCTTTTCTGATTGTTTTCTACCACCTACAGGGTGAATTATTTAGAAAGGGAAGGTATCTAAAATATCTTTGAACCAAGAATCTATGGATAAGAGGGTAAATATCTACTAATATTCTTTTATTATGAGATTTTTTATCCAAAAGGGCAAGAAACATCAGAAAATTGATGAACTCATGAAGCGAATTTATGAGATCTAGGGATTTGTGGACTAGAAGAAGATGACCACATGTAGAGGATGCTATCATGTGATGTTTCTTTGGATTATTGAAAAATACGGGCTTAGATCTTCGGATGGATATCCTTGGGGCCTGGATTCCAAAAAAAATCAAGAGTGGGATTATAACTTTGACACAACTCTGGTAAGAAACACCCATAATCAAGTTTGGATTCCCATTTGCAGGTTGAATTTGTTATATTGGCACCCACACATTCCATGGGATATCTTCTCTAGTATAGGAAATCCAATTAGGATGGACATACAAACCGATCATCCATGATATGGATATTATGTAAGAATACTAGTGGAAGTAGGTATGTCAAACACTCTGGTTAAAGAAATGGTCCTAACTACAAGGGATGATTGTATTAATCTAATGATTCAATATGAGAAGAAACAAAAATTCTTCCCAAGTTTTTTTTCTATTTGGGATTATTTTATTTGAGTGAAAAATAATCAAATAATGAACCATATGCAACATGAAATGGCATGAAATTTGTAGTAGCAGAAAGAAGAAAGACAATGAAAAAATTCCATCCGTTGTTGAAAATGGGATCACTAACTATGGACCATCCATTGTACATATGAATAGGAATGGATAAAACATTGTTAAAAATATTTTAAACCATATATACCCTCTTAGGATACACATATTGAGGTCAACATGGAGGTGGAAGACTTAGCTAAACTAGAGACTACCCTAGCGGATCATGATCACTCTCAAAATGCTGAGATGATTGTGCCTTCCATGGTGAACCATTTTTATGAGACCTTTCACACCAAGTCAATTGAGAATACATCTGAGGAAACATTTAGCACTCACTCTATAATCTATGTGTAAAAAAAATTTGTAGTTATCACATAGGGAACTGATAAATTTTAAGAGCACTCTTCTATATGTCTAATCACATATAGTTCTTTGGGAACACTACATAAGGGAGGAGCACGTGATGAAACCATAGGGGATGAGGAAGCCCCTAAAGATCTTGTTTCTACTCTTCCTCACAGTCAATTGGATAAATTCATGTCCGGAGGCCATTATCTTAACATGGAGACAACATGTCCTTGTATGGAGATAGGAACATGTGAGTTATCAGTGTATAGAGACTCAGTGCATACTTTCACACCTGCATCTTTGGTAGGTGATGTGAGTATGGTTAAGGACTAGGGAAGCATACAAGTGCACTCTTGATGAATAATGTAGTCTTCTACTGATGCGCTACTAATTCACGGACATCGTCCATTCAACCTGGGACCAATTTTTGCTCTGTGGATGTCGTGGAGTTCTGCACCTGGATGGTTCTGCATTTCTCTGGTTCCCTCTGCTATTTCATCATACTCCATCGCGCACGACCCCAATTTGGTTGGGTTCGATGGATTCTATGATTCTCTGGATTGTGCAGGTGGTCATGGTTATATTTGAGCTTTTCGAGTGGTCTTTTGTTGGATCTACATGTTATGGTGTTTTGGGAGGATTTGGTTGTTGTCTGGTTTATCTTTTAGGTTGGTCTGGACTTGGAAGTGGTTCCAAATCCAACCCGCCTATGGTTCTCATTGATTGTTCGGTTCTCACTAACCCAAAAAAGTGACTTATTTGAAAAATCAAAAAAAAAGAAGTTTCAGTCAGTCTAAAGGTTCTGAATTCTAAACAATAAGGCGACAAGCAGAATCAGTATGGTAGAACTAATGATCTAGAGGGGAAATTCGCATAGATCCTTGCATCCAAGATTTCCAAGAGGAAAATCTCTTCTAGAAAATCTGGTGAACATGAGAATCTTATGAATAAACTCACTCCCTTGACTGGAACCTTTTGGGTTTATGAGGCTGGTGATACACAACCATGTGTATAGAATGATATTATCCCAATTGAGAATAAAAGTGACGAATATCTCTCAAAATAATTTATAATCGACTCAACTCCAAGTAGAAGCTCAAATGAAGGAAAAAACACAGGTGTAAAAATTAATGGTTAGATAAAATTGGAACCTCAAGGGGGTCCATTGAAAAGGGGAATAACCCTTAAACAATGATGATCATTTATTGGAATTTTGAAGAGCTAGGTCATTCCAAACAGACAAATCCCATAGGCATCTTATCATGGATCATAAACCCATGCTAATTGGTATTGCTAAACCAAATATTTTATTTGAAATTGGAAGGATTTAAAAGGGGGATCTATTGGGTAAAATTTGTCTCACATAATTTACATAATTTCTACTTGGATCACATTGGGTTTCTTAAACATGATAGTATTAATATTTCTACATGTTGTTCGAGATCCCAAAGTATCACAGTTTTGTGTGATCATTTAGGTTGTGATCTTTCAAGATAATTTTTATATGTTACTCCATCTTACATCAGAATGAGGGAACTTCAGAATAAAATTGGTGTAGTTTCTGATTTTATTAACCATAAATGGGTGATTCATGGATACTTTAATCCCATTCTAACACTTGAGGAGAAAAATGGACAAGATTTCAATCATATTTCTCCCATAGAATTTTTCTATTTCATTAATAAATCAAATTTAATTGAGATACCTCTTGTTGGATCTAATTTCACAAGGAGTAGAAACACAATAAATGGAATACAAGCAAGCAAACTTGATAGATTATTTGTCCAAATGAATGACAAGAATGTCGAAAGTGGAGTCTTAGGTTGTGCATTACCTAAACACCACTCGGATTCCAATATCATTTTTTTAGGTCTCAGATACTTTTTCAAGATTAAATCCCACCCATTTTATATTTAATAATTGATGGATTATGACTCTTGTATATAGAGAAACTTCATTAGCGGCCTGAACATTTTATCCCAGTGGTAGCCCTTTCTATAAGTTGGTTACAAAGTTAAAGAATAACAAGGGTTTTTTTGTGAGAGTGGAGTAGAGAATATTTATCCAAGATTAACTAGGATATTAAATCTACTGAATATCAACTTTCTTGCTCTCAAATTAGGAACTAGTATGAAGACACCCCTTCTCGATAATAAATAAAAGCTCATCAAATACTTTATGGCATCCTAATGATAAAAGAAAGGATTGATAAAAATAAATTGAACATTAATTGGCTACAGTATGGTGATAGGAATTCAAAAATCTTTCACTAATTACACAAAGAGAGAAGATCTACGGCTAGAACCAACAACATCAGCATTAATAGTTTTCTATACTCTATTGAAAATCAGATCTCCCATGTAGTGGTGGATTATTTCAATTATCTTTACTCTGATAATGGGAAGACCAACATTCATAAAATGGTGGAAAATATTGATGTCTGTGTTGAGGAACATAAAATCTAAATTCTTGTTATTCCACCATCCAAGGAGGAGATTAATACATTGATTTAGTCTCTTAACATAGAGTGTTCCTTGAGCCCTGATAGTTTTATTAAAAAATTCTGTATATTTTACTATTAAATTTTTCAAGATGACATAAGTTAGGAAATAAAAGAATTATTTTCTCACCCCTCAATACCGCATGGGGTCAATTTAAATTTCATTTCTTTAATCCCCAAAAAAGAAAATGCTCTTGACATAAGATATTTTAGGTTGGTTTCTCTAGGAAATAAAATTCCCAATATCATCAGCAAAATCATCATGAGAAGGATGGGTGAGATTGTATGGCACCTTATTAATCAAAATTAGTTTGGTTTTTTTTTCATAGAGGAATATCCAGAACTATCTCTTCACAGCTTTAGAAGTTGTGAATCTTATGAAAATGTTGAAGAAAGAAGGTAAATTTTCTCTCAAAATTGATATCTACAAGTATTTTGATACAATAAAATGGATTTTTCTATTTGATGTCTTACGAAGATATGACTTCTCTATTGAATTCATCAGACTTTTTATGTCATTATCAATTCTAGAAGGATATCCATCCTCATAAATGGAACCCCTATGGGGTTTTTTTAGTTTACAAGGGGTGTATGATTGGGTGACCTGTTGTGAGGACTCCTTTTTCCATTTATTAAGTCTACCTAAGTTAGTGCATAAATGATGTCACTCATATAGAATTTATAGACCAATCAAGGTTAGCAGGGATGAAGATGTCACATCGCACATTCTATATACTGATGAAATCCTCCTATTTGGGCAGGCCTCCAAGAAAACCATAGCCTCTATCAAATCTCTTTTCACTCATTATGAGTAGGTGGTTGGACAAGCGATAAGTGGGAAAAAAATATTTTATTGTTTTTAGTGATGTAATAATGATCGGAAAAAAATAGAATTGTAAATAGTCTTGGTGTTAAGAAGGGATCTCTTCCATTCATTTGTCTTGGTCTTCCCCTATTTTGGGGTAAGGTCAAGAGATTGTACTTCGAGAGAATATACTCCATCATTGTGAATCAAATGGAAAGGTGAAAAGGAAAATCCATGTCCATGGATGGAATGGTTTTCCTTATCAACTTTGGGATTACATCAAGTTTGTTTACTAATTTTTGATTTATAGATGGCCAAGTGGTCTTATCAAGAACTTCATGGTATGGTCAAGAACATTGTATGGGTTGGATCAATTTATGAAAGGAAACTGATTACTGTTGCATGGAAGGTGTATATTAAGCCCATTGGCATGGGAGGACTTGGGATCAAATACCTCATAATCATTAATGATGGTCACATTAGTAAATTCACATGGAATTTGATCTCCAATGATGCATCCAATGACTTCCTATCCATCAGATTCAAAGTAACACTTACAAATGGATAAAAATTATATTTGACGTCCTCCATTTGGTCAGCTATTAGAAATAATTTCATAGCATCATTCTTGACACACAATGGTTGGTTAGTAAAGATTCCAACCTCAACTTCTAGAACACAAATTGGTTGTGCATTCCATTACAGGAAGTTGTTAGTATACCACTGGATTTATCTCATATGACCATTGCTGAATTTCTTACACAATATCGATGTCATGAGGGTATGTTGAGTACACATGGAAATTTGGATATTCATAGTTATGCCTTCGTGGACTATGATACCATCATATAGAAGCACAACCGCAATGTAAAGTTTAACACTCGATATCACTATTGGGTGGAATGAAATAGATAAAACAACCCACCAAAATGGCTTATGGACTTTATATAACCATTCATACAGCCATCCATATTTTTAATTATATGGAAAATATGGAAAATTTGAATTCCAAATCCTGATCAGCTTAAGAAAGCATGGCAGAATATATTTTTTCTTTCTCCATTTGCTTCGTGGATGAATAGGATGGTCCAACTCTTTTTTTTAGCTGTGAATTTTCCCGAAAACTATGTTTATATGCTAAATTTTTGTTTGTTATGTCATTTAACACTCACTTTTAGGTACTTGAGTTGCTTGAACAGGTCTCCAAAGCTAGATACAGTGTTTTGGTACAAAATATTCTCCTAGAAATAGTTGCATCAATTTTGGATGTTGTGTGGGCTACAAGGAATGAAAGTATGTTCAACAATCAAGAACCATCTTCTCACCTCATCATGATGGTTCCACATAAGGAAACTCATATTGCCTTAGTGGTGAAAAAATAGGGTATGTCCAATTACTATGATGATATGAAAATTATGTGGCTCTTGGCTGTGACATGCAGGCAGAAGAAACCAAAATTTCTTAAATATATTAGATGTATCACACCACTTAATTCATGGATCAAGGTCAATATAGATGGAACTACTTCTGGCACACTGATACCCTTGAGCTGTGGAGGTGTTTTCCAGACTTATCATCAATTTTTCAATGGATGATTTTACCACTACATTGGAATTAGAGTGTACCTTGAAGCTGAGTTATGGTCCATTTTGAATTTAGTCTGGTATTCCATTCAATTTAACTTGAGCTTCTTATGGATTGAGTCTGACTCATAAATTGTTGTCAAGACGTTTCAATCAATAATAAGGAATGTGCCATGGAAGATTCTTCCTCATTGTATTGAGTGTCTCCAGAATATCACTCGACTAAATACAGTTATCTATTATGAATATTGAGAGGAAAATAAAGTTGAAAATGTCTTATTGGAGAAGGCGATCACATAGATGACCACGATGTTTTCCTTCAGGACTTCTGACTACTGTGTCTCGATATTGAATGGATATATAGATAGTGTAATACACACCCATTTTTTGCAATGATCCCTTGTAATGCTTGTATATCCTTGCAACATTATTTTAATAAATTTATTTTTTATACGATCTTTAACTGCATCCTAATACTTCAGGTAAAAACTATATGGTTTTTAAAATCTGAATATGACATTTTTAACTCTTCTTCAAATAAAATATAATAAAAGTCTTGTTCTTACCCAAGTGGCTTAAAAATAGCATAATTTCATCATAAGGTATATTTTTATCGAAACTCACTTTTCCAATGAAATTATTACAAGTGTTAGGGTAATTTTATTTTATTATAATATTTTTTTACCTTTAATTCCCCGATTTACCCTTAACAATTATAAATAAATAAAAATTTACTAAATTTATTATTCTCCAAAAAAATTAATTTGATCCTATTAGATCAAAAATTTCATACTAATTACAACCATTTATGTCTATTTTTCAAATTTTCATTCAGAAAAGTGGTAAAATTACATTTACTGCTAATGTGGTGAGAAGTCAGGTAAAAGAGATGTTTAAAAGTATATTAAGTTTCAATATATACTTTTAATATAAAATGTTTTCAATGACCTACATTGAAATAATATATGTATTATTTGTATATAGTGACTTTAAAATCAATTTAATGTAAAATAATAATTTAAATGAAAAGGATGGTTTTTAATAATAATGCAGTATTTTTCACTATTCATTAGAAATTAAAACTTTTTGAGAAAAATACCAAAAAATCAGCCTAAGATAATTTTGATATTAAAAATTCAAAAAAGAAGTCTATTTTGAAAAATAAAATTTAAAAATTTCTTAACGTGGATAATACAATTCATAACCAATTTTTAAATGGATAATTTGATAAACCATAATTCACTTGAACTCAGTGTTAAATACAATGCAAGATATTGAATTTATTTAAAAATAAATGTACTGTGAAATCATGGGGTGTTACACATTATCATTATCTATTGAATTTTGGGACATGATTCCTGACGCCCCTTGGTTAGATTCTCGGGTGGATTCCCTTATTGAAATATAAAACTCTACGTAGTTATATCAGGACATAGATTCCTAGGTTATATACCTTGGGTCTCTGGAATATTTTTATTAAACATAAATTACATGGACATTCCATATTATGTTGAAGTAGGTATGATTAGCCAGGTATCCCAAGAGGAACATATTCATTACATGGTTATTTATACACCATTACTTTTCCACCCTTATTTATTATATAAACACACTGTTACATTTTATATTCATGGACTAGATTTCAATTCACACCATTAATGGTGGCTTATTTAGTTTCACACATGACCTAATTTGTCCATTGTTTGGTACTCGGAAAGATCTATTACCAATATGTTATCCCACTCGATTATTCCTCTTTGTTGTTACTTTATTGCGGGTTGGTACATAGTAAGGGAGTAGCATCTGAGCATGTACGAGGGATGCCTTATGGAGTTAGAGTATTTTAATTATTTTTTATTTCATTTTTATAGACCTATATTATGGATCATATATTTTATATTTTCTTGTCCTATATTTATGGCATAACATGTTCATGCATGGTTGTATTATTTGGCACTGGTCTAGTTGTTTTTTAATTATCACTTGTTAGTTATTATTATCTTCCACTACCTTTAATTTTATTTATTTTTCTACAATTTTTATTACTGATCCAGAGGGTATATTTTTTCCACTTTATCTCCTTTAGAACCTTACTACTAGTTGGCAGCCTTTGGTATATGGGGAAGATTTCTTGAGGAATTGTCTCCAACCGGTCTGATTTTGATTCTTAGAGTGAACTAGGTTGGGAAATGGAAAGATGGTTTTAGAAAAAAAATCCTTTTCCTTACTATTTTTGGAGGTTATATAGGATACTTTTAATGTTTCATCACTTGGTAAATAGATCGTGTCTGGGAATGGATGACCCACACATGGGGGAAGGATCAAGTTACTAGGGATGGGATTGTTGTTCACGTTATTCATTATTACAGTTAATTATTATTTCACCTTGAGTAAATGATGTATTTCCACTAACTACTCATTTATGATATTTACCTCTTATCCTAGTAAGTTAGGATATTAGGTTTTTTTGCATCATTTCTGGAACATAGGCCTCACATTTCATTAGCATGTTTATCTATATACCATGATTATGTGTTTTCCTTCTTATACATATGTATTCTATGCTAATGTGATAACATACCTTGTTATAATTATGGTTTAGGGTGAGTTAAATAAAGTTTCTATATCAACCTAAATTGTGTTTTCCCATAGTTCCTGATGGTGGAATTCTATTTAATCACTAAAAAATTCATTAAATAATTGATATGGTTTTAAAAAGGTTATTAAATTAACCTCAATTGAATTTTCAAATGTAAATAAAATTGGAATCAATTTAATTATTTTATGAGCTTTCTTACGTATTTTAGTTAAATGGGATGGAAATTATAACTTATGTAGTGACTAAATCCATAACTTGGTAATTTATTCTCATATAATTGAGTCATTATATGCTTGATTTAACCCTTATAGGTGAGTTTTATCATTGTATTCTAATGAGATAAACCCATTAAAGACGTGATTAATATTTAATAAATTAAATTTTATTGGATTTCATAGGATTCCAATTGTAATTTATAGATTGTTAAAACCATAAATTGGGGATGATTTCTCCTATAACTGAACCCAGGTTGGAATGACTTGACCCTTATAGGTCAATCGTATCTTTTATTCATCAGTGATGAACCCCATGGGGGTACATTCATGCCAAATTAGATGGTTATTTAATGTTTCAAAATCACCTTATATGATGTTTCATATAAATATATGGTGGAATCTTACTTGTGCGATCCTTTTAAATTTATAATGGGTTTTTTTCTTCTTTTGATCTTTATTTGTTATGAGGCATCAGTTAATTAAAATTTCAGTTAAAACCTGATGTTTATTTTTATTTATATCTTGTAATTGAAATTTTCTTTAACTAAACCTATTTATATGAATTTATGATTGAATAAATGTTTTAAAAAAGAAATTATGTGATAACTTCCCTAGAATTTTTTGAGATGTTATCTAAAAAAAGTGACAAGTAAAATTTACACTATATTTGGTACAAGAATTTTCATATTTGAGTCTTTTAATATTTATAATAAATGTGAAATTATGTAATGGATTAAATGAAAACTTTTATTGGTATTCATATCATGCACCATAGTGTAAGGTTTAGATTTGATGTTTCCTTGAGAGTTACCTTGGATGGGAATGTTGATATTTTGCATGGGTCTATAATGAATTCTTCAATAACGTTGGACTTAGATGTTGGTTGACAGAAAGATCAGTGACCTTTTTGGCATGCCCCAAATTTTAGAGTGGATTTTTTATGCATTAGTGATGGGTTAGCCTAATGTGGTAGCACCCTTGGAGATATGAAACTGATATCCTTTTGAGATGAGTTTATAGGCATGGTAAGTGTTATATGTTTGACCTTTTGAGTTGGGTAGGATTATTAAATAAATAAACAATAACCCCTTGGAAAGAAGGTTGTTGTTTTGTAAGTTGAACCTTGAGGGTCGATTTCTGTTTTTGGATACATGGTGAGTATTATATCATTATCATTTTTATGTTGAATTTTTGAAACTCAAGGGAGAACTCTCTTATGAGGATACTCATAGTGGATTAGGTTATTTTTGTCCAATTCTTGGAAGGTGATGTCGTTATGCCTTTGTTGATAGGATTTGAGCCATGTAGGTTGATGATATTTTATCTATCCTCAGTTTCATATCTTTAGAGAGATTTAATGGAGGAATTAAATGACATGTTATTTAATTTCATGAGTGAGAAATAGTTATTTTTCGAAAGACCTTATGGCTAGCTGGACACACCTAGAGGTCCCTAGTTTTACTTGGACCCTAGTGAGTCAAATACCATTAATTTGATCAATTGGAACCTATGAGAGGGGTAGGCCTGGGTTTATGAATTCTTCTAGAGGTGGTGAACATGGATATTCCCTCTTTTTGAGACCAATACATGGTTGGTGCTCAGGTTTTTCATTGTAATCATGTTGATGCCTTTGGTTTTATAAAAAACACTTAGGGTGATTGGGTATTGAGAATCTATTTGATGCGTAGGATTTTTTTGGGTGCCTAGTTCAGTTGATTGTTGGTTGTGTGGTTGATACTTAAATTTCCAAAAATGATGTCATGTGATGGGTCATCATGGAATAAATCATGGCATAAGTTAGTTCCTTCTTTTGAAGAGGAGTTCTAAAGAGATCCTAGCATGTTAAAAAATGAAATTCCATGAATCACAGCCATCTCGGCCATATTTATAGATGGATCATAATAGAATGAGTCAAATCTTGAACTGGGTGGTATGAGAGTTTACACCTGTCGTGTTGAGTGAGAAAGGGATGATACATTTCGGTTGTGTGTGGTACTATTTAATTCATTTATCAGCGAGTAACTATGTGAAAACTAAGGACCAATGGTTTCCAAGAAGTGATGTTGTGGTAGTGGTTCCCTGGAGTTTTGATTAAAATAGAAATGTATTTTCATGGTATAGGAGACATCAATAATAGATTGGGTTTCATGATAAAATTGACACATGGGTGGACCATGACACACATTTTCTTGAGATGTGGTGTTAGGGGTTGGTTAAAAGAATGTATAGCCCAGTTTTATGTGAGTATGGATCAGGGAGAGTGGTTCATGACTATTAATGGAAACATAGTGTAATAGTAGTTTAGAGATGTCAATCCCAATATCATGACATCATCCAGAGTACCCTGAGAGAGATTTTTCTATATGTTTGTCTAACTAAAAATACTTTCTGATTTGATGAAGGGACTCCATGGAAGTTGAGTATGAGGAGAGGCTTATATGTAATTCAAACTCAACAAACACCATGGGAACCATTATCAGGAAGTGGGAACATGGGATGAGTTACAGTTGCATTACCGCTAAAGAATGAGAATGTTCTTATCCATGCCCAGCAGGCCGCCCCAGTGGGAGCACCTGGTGGGCCACACCCAGCATGGGCTGGACCACTCCCAGTGGGCCGGGCTGCCCCTTTGCGGGTCGGGCCAGTCGTGGCCCATCCCATCAGGGCCGGACTCGGATAGGTTCGGGTCGGCCCAAGCCGGGTCGAACCGGACCTGGGCCCATCTGGACCCAGATACGCCTTTTTCGTTATAACTTATTGACCATGGTGCTCCTGTTTTCTTTCAGGATTCCTCCACACATACATCCATCTAGGGTTCTGTGTAGAGTATGCAATGAAGGCCCACCGAGCGATGAGGCTTCGGTGGGCCCTCTTACGGCAGAGGTACCAGAGGCATCACTACCCATTAGACCACCATTGCCACCAGCTCTAGTAGCAGAGGGTGCATGTCTCTTGAGCGCATTGCACAAGTTTAAGCACCAGATGTCACTGAGGTTCCGAGGAGAGATAGATCCACAGGCTGATGAGGAGTAGCTGGAGGTTGTGGTTAGAGTTTTTCGACTTGATAGGACACCAGCTGGTCTCATGGTGATCCTTGGTGCCATTCTTCTTCAGGCAGCAGCGGGAAGATGGTGGAGCTTGATGCTTCAGGTTTATGATGAGGTGACTCTCCTTTGGGCATACTTTGAGATACTATTCAGTGTATTAGAGTTCATCCCAGTGACTTTACGTGTAGTGCGTATACAGGAGCTTCTCCACTTGCAGTAGGGCAGCGTGGTCATGGCTCAGTATTCAACGAGGTCCACCGACCTCTCACGCTACTCCACTAACATGGTGCAGGACCCTTTCTTCAAATCCTAGACCTTCGACCAGGGGATCAAGTGGGAGATTAGAGCTTCGATGAATTGTCTTAGTATCCCGACACAGGCGGCAGTGTTACAGAGAGAAATATTAGTGGAGAGCTTCCTTGTTGATCAGTCACCAACAGTGAGACCCACCACCGAACGTCACATAGAAGAGTCATCTGTGACTGGAAATAGATAGATGACGTAGAGGTCCAAGAGGGACATACCTATACGTGGACGACCGCAGGATACAAGGTCAGTTGTGCGGGGCTCTCGAGATAGAGCAGGACAGGCGAGGAGTATGCAGTGTTACACATGCGGAAGGTAGGGTCACATGGCTCGCGAATGCCCAACCCACTGTATGGATAACTATATGATGATCAATGGACTGCTTGGGTAGAGGGAAAGTTTCATTCGAGGAGGTCTGCAGGCTGCAAGCATATGTGGAAGAGGAGATGGCCATGCAGTAGGTGGTGGGCAGCAATTCGAGGTTCTACCGCTGCCACCTCCAGGTGGTCCACCATGAACACAGGGAGAAGGTGGACTAGGAGGGGCTCAGCTCCAATCAGTTCAGGTCTATGGCCGTGGCTCTTCGGAGAAGATTTGAGGTGCAATCTGTGTCTACTCCACATTAGATGCAGAACTTATAGACACATGTGTCAGTCACTCATTTGTTGACATGGCCCTCATTCGGAGCTCAAAGATTCTGGTGGAGCTGTTGGCTCGATCCTTATGGATAGAGACTCTTATGGGAGAGTATTCGACGATTACACACTAGTGCTAGTAGTGTGAGCTTACTCTAGGAGGCGAGAGCTTCAGCTAGGATCTTCTAGTAGCGACATCGAGGCCTTTCGGCGTTATCTTGGTTATGGATTGGTTATCTACAATCCATGCTCAGATCGAATGTATTAAAAGCAAAGTGTTGTGTATCCGTGAGGATGGGACCAGGTTTTCCTTCATCGGTGAGAAGGGAACCATTGCAGCACAGGATGGACTTACCCAGAGGAGGGTGCAACCAATCACTCATCAGTTGGCTAGCCTTACCCTCGGAGCAGTTGCTGTTGAGAGACTGAGTTATCCAGAAGTGGTGGACCAGTACGCTAATGGTTTCCCTAATGATGTTCTGGGTCTACCTCCTTGCAGAGAGGTGGACTTATATCAAATTTTACCCCGATACTACACCGATATCTACACCAGTATATCGGATGGATCCCACAGAGATCCGAGAGCTGCGAGTATAGCTGGAGTACTTATAGAGAAAGGGGTTCATTAGGCCCAGTGTTTCTCCTTGGGCAGCCCCAATTTATTTTTGCCAAGAAGGTGGATGGGAGTTTGAAACTCTGTGTGGACTATCAGCACCGGAACCAGGTGACCGTGAAGAACAAGTACCCAATTCCGGGGATTGAAGATCTCTTTGATCAGCTGAAGGGAGCACGGTGGTTTTCAAAGATAAACCTCAGATCAGGCTATCACCAGCTCAGGGTACGAGACGTGGATGTGCAGAAGATGGCCTTCAGATTTCAATATGGCCATTATGAGTTCTTGGTTATTCCATTTTGTGTGACCAACTCCCCAGCAGTGTTCATGGGAATCATGAACAGAATCTTCCAGCCATACCTCGATCGCTTTGTGGTATTCTTCATCGATGACATCATGATATACTCAAGGACGGAGTATAAGCATGTATATCATCTGCAGATAGTTCTGGATACACTCTAAGAGAACCATATTTATGGTAATCTCTTGAAGTGCTAGTTCTAGATCCGAGAGGTTCAATTACTAGGAAATGTTATCTCAGAGGCTGGCGTTTTAGTGGATCCAGAAAAGATTGAGGTTTTTCTTTCTTGGGAGCCACCCAAGAGTGTGACAAAGGTTCGGAGTTTTCGGGGTTTCTCCGGTTACTACTGGAGGTTTGTGCCGGACTTTTCCAGAGTTACATCACCCTTATCATCATTGACGAAGAAGGGGAAACCCTTCGTGTGGTCAGACAGATGCCAGCGAAGTTTCCAAGAGTTGAGGCAGAGACAGATGAGTGCCCCCATGTTCAGGATACCAGAGGAGGGTGTTGGGTATGCAGTCTAATGTGACACATCAGGGACCGGGCTTGGATGTGTCCTGATGCAGGAACAAGCAGTGATCGCATATGGTTCTCGATAGCTAAGATAGCATTAGCAGAACAATTCTACCCCTGGCCTGGAGTTAGGAACAGTGGTCTTCACCCTCAATATGTGGTGACCTTACTTGATGGTTGAATGTTTTATAGTCTACTCTGATCACAAGAGTCCCATGTATATCTTCTCTCAGAAGTACCTAAACCTAAGACAGCAGCATTGGCTTGAGTTCCTCCAGGACTACGACTTCAAGATAGTCTATAATCTTGGGAAGGGGAACGTTGTAGCAGATGCAGTCAGCAAGAGATATGGTATACAGTTGCTGAGTGAGGCGATGGATTAGCTGGATGGAAGATTCAGACAGTCACTCCCCCACTTCTTCAGTGATTCCGGAAGCAGTATCTTTGGGACACTTACTACAAGGCACGACATGCTTCGATATCAATAGGAATGTCACATGGTGGATTTTTTTAAGGTGGGGATCACTTCATCCTCTTCATAGGATGTACTCTGGTACTGATGGCACTTCGGGAGGAATTGTTGAGGGAGTTCCATAGATCCCCTCTAGTGGTACACCCAGGAGTGGCGAAGATGTACCAGGACCTATGGCATCAGCACTTGTGGCTAGGAATGAAGAAAGAAGTTTCAGAGTTTGTCTCTCGATGCCTCACTTGTAAACAAGTGAAGGCATAACATCAGGTTCCAATAGGCTTAGTTCATCCACTAGAGGTGACAGAGTGGAAGTAGTATAGAATTTCCATAGACTTTGTGACAGGACTTCCACGCGCGTCCAAGGTACATAATTCTATATGGGTGATCATTGACCGACTCACCAAGTCAGCCCACTTCCTACCTATGAGAGAGTAGGGTTCAGTAGAGGTCTTGGGAAACATCTATGTGTAATAGATTGTACAGCTTCATGGAGTGCCCTCAACGGTTTTCTCCGATTATGATGCACGTTTTACTTCCTAGCTATGGAAGGGGTTTCAGGGGGTGTTCGAGACTCAGCTTCATTTGAGAACCACCTTTCATCCTCAGACGGATGGTCAGATAGAGCAGACCATTCAGACTCTCGTGGAAATGTTGCATGCTTGCGTACTTGATTCTGGCCGCAGCTGGGAGGATCACTTTCCTTTGTTGGAGTTCTCATACAACAATAGTTATCACTCCACCATCGATATGGCACCATTTGAGGAATTTTATGGTCGACCTTGAAGATCACCTCTATGAAGGACTGACGTAGGGGAGTCATAACTCATGAGGATAGAGATGGTACGGGCTACCATGGATAAGGTGCAGATCATTCAGGAGCGGATGAAGACTACACAGAGCAGGCAGAAGTCTTATGTTGACAGGAGATGGAGACCTCTGGAGTTTGAGGATGGGGACCATGTCTTTCTATGGGTCTCACCTTGAGGAGGTTTCCAAGATTTGGCCGGGCCAAAAGTTATATCTGAGGGTCATCAGACCCTCTCAGGTCCTCAGCAGAGTTGGCGAGGTGGCATACCACCTAGCCCTACCCCCTTAGTTGCACCGGGTGCATGATGTTTTCCACATATCCCTGCTAAGAAGGTACGTGCATGATCCTTCACACATCATTGACTGGGGCGATCTAGACATCGTCGATGGGGTGATGTTTTTTGAGGTTCCAGTGGAGATTGAGGATCGACAAGAGAGATTCCTTTATGGGTGATCGATACCTATAGTGCGCATACATTGTTAGCACAGGAACCTCTAGGAGAGAACATGGGAGCGGGAGTCTCATATTCATGCTCAGTACCCCCACTTGTTTCCTTAGTTTGTGTTGTGGCTTTAGGGGATGCAAATCCCTTAGGTGGGGAGAATTTAAAGACCAAGATTTTCCTTGTAAATTTCTTTAAATTATATGGAATTATTATGAGTCTGTGAAAATTAATGGCGTGTGATTCCGAGGCTCGGTGCGCTCAGAATGAAATTCTGATCTATTTTTGGGTACGTTCAATAAACGCGTGAGCGGTGTTTTCTAACTTTTGGATCGTTGCTCGGATTAAAAATATGAGGGCATCGTTGAATCTGAAACATCGGGATTCGATTAAGGGAGGATTCACTTCGACTGTAGTAGGTCTGGAGAAAAAGTAAGTTTTTGGATCTTTTTAATAGAATAAATAAAATAACATTATTATTTTATTTTTTATTCTTTTCCTCCAACAGACAAGTAGTAAGGTGGGACCAGCAATGTGCCAAGCCAATAATTGACTTAACCCTCTAATATTTATAACATCAACTTTGGGGGAAATTAGGAAGCTTTCTATTAATGAAACACATTAACTCCATGCATCATTACTTACTCTCCCCCTATCCTATAAATATAAATCTTGGGAGAGGGGTATCGGGAAGCTTCACCAAGAAACGAAGTTTTGTTGGAACATTGTGACGATAGACCCTTAGAAGATGAATCCGACCTGGTGGAAGGTGATGGACGACGCTGAAAAAAAAGGGGGATGTGCGAGTGGCATCTTTGGAAGCCAGTTGTGGGAACGAAGAGCACGATCTGCCGACCAGCATAGATGATTCTCTAAAGTTTCATGGTTGGGTTTACTCTTGATTGTTCTTTGTTAAATTTTATGTTGATTCAATCTTCTTGAGCCACATGTTATCAAACTAACAGAGAGTGTGCGGGCCAAACAAACATGGGCCGATCCCTCCACTACCTCATGGATTGATGCGTTCTTCACGGGCAGATCATCGGGTTGAGCGGAACCCGACCAAGTCGGGATAGATGCAAAGGTGATGTCCCATGACACACAACGACTCCTTCGGATTGAAGAACGAGCCACCAGAGCTATCCTGGTGACCCGCGAAAGTCTTCCGGTGACCGGCGCCGGCGACTGGCGCCGACATGGTACAAATGGTGGCCGGCACGCCGACTGACCACATGAAAGTAGGGAAGCGTGTGTCCACATCGTTGGTAGAGGAGGAGGTCACGACTTTTGAGCCGCAGCAACGCACCAGGGCGAACGGCACCCGATCGGCCGTAGGTGGAGTAGCGGCGCCATCGCGCTGCTGGAAGGGGAGCCGGCTAGAATTCTGGTCGGATGCGCCACGTCAAGCAGGACTCGCTCCTGCGGGTCCAGCGTGCCAGTAGGTGGCACCACGTGGCACCGCCGGGTAATAAAGACCCGATATGTCTAACTAGACCATTCGGAAATCCTGAGGGGTGCCTCCCCCGGGTGGCGGATAGGGAGGGCCCTGCCACTACGGACCGCACCCAGCTACGAGTCGCGCCTAGCAGGCCGCACTGAGTAGTCTGCGCCGCCCACTTTGTGGGTAGAGATGAACGGCTGCCCTGCGGGCCGAGCCCGACGCGGTCCTGCCCATCCGGGCTGGACTCGAACTAGGTCGGGTCAGCCAGAACCGGGTCAGGTCAGTCAAGGACGGGTCAGGACGGCCCAAACTAGGTTGGGCCGGGTCAGACCAGACTGAGGTCCATCTAGACCCAGATATGCCTTTTTGACCATAACTAGAGAATAGGGCATCTGTTTGATGAACCTTCTATGGCGCCAGAATCCTTGGATCAAGATGGTCCTTTTGATATACTTCACTTGAGTTTTAGGTAAGGTTAGAGTTTGGCTAAGTTGGATCGAATCCAATCGGGCCCTCGGGACAACAAGGCTAATAAATTACAGATCAGGAGTCCAATCGACTTGCTGTCTGTTGCGTTGAGACCCTTATGACATGGAGGTCCTTTGGGATACATCTTCATGGAACAGGTCATGACATCCAACTAGTCTAGTTACTGTTCATAGAGTGAACTGGTTCAAGGCATGAAAACAATGGCCTTTATTCATTACCAGTACATCAAGACACTTTTGTAATTATGAACTAAATAAACATCAAAATGGTTAATACGAAAAATATTAAGTTAATAACTAAATAAAATGACAATAAATGGATTATAAGAGATTAAATAAACATAAATGTATTTTTGAATAAATTAATTAATAAATTTATATTGATTATTTCGGATTTTAAAGGATCTATTAATGCAAGTCATGACATGAGGTATGGGTTATTTCTCATTCATTCTCATTCTTGAAAAAATGTTCTATATCATCCCTTATCTCTCTCCTATCCTATTAATAAAATTATATAATGCTTAAATTATATACTTTAGGAATCTAATTTTTTTCCTTTTGATTGGGATATGTTTTCCATTATGTTTCAACTTTTATTTTTTCCTTAGTATAAACCCTACAATGGTTATAAGAAAAGCTTTTACAATTTCTTCCTCTTTACCCAAATTATTATTATGTTATTCCCCTACCTTAATTCCTTTATCAATGTCCTAAAACTTTTTATTATATGTTTATTATGACCTTTGAGTGCCATATATGATGTGTTACATTTTTATTTTGGTTATCTATAAGACTCATCAATTAAATAAGCCTTATGAAACTATTTTCAATTCATTTATTCCACGTAGGTTTAATTTTTTGATTATTCTTGATAGATGTTTACTTTATTTATGGAATACATATTCATGATGTATTATGATGATATGGGTATTCTCAAAAATATTTATCCCCCAATCAATTGGGTAATGCTTTCATCTCAAGTGATGCTATGTATGATGAACACTCAATGAGCCTATCACATTATGATATGTCTTCTTAGAAGTGAGCCATGAATTATGACATTCTTTATGTTTGTGCCCGCTTTATATTATTATAATGATTACTATACTCATATTACACTTTAAATATGATGATTTGTTTCTATGTGATGGTTTATAATACTACACTTTATTGATATTTATTATGATTATTAAAACTTTTGTTATCACAGCCTATGTTTATTTTTTTTACACCATTACTATGCATTATGGATCACCCATTATTTTATATATATCCCTATAATTCCAATAAAGTGATAAAATGTATTATATTATGTTTTTATTTTCCGAAATACATTCCACCTTGGGATTTCTAGGAGCATTTTAATGATATTTATATTAACAATGATGTAATAATTATGTGTAAGATATTTGGGTTTTTATAGTTGTTATCAGAGAAATGTCTAGTTATTTTAGGGATTTGTTTAGTTAATATAATAGTAAATACACCATAAATTATCTATATATAGACTAAGTAAGTCATAGATTACGATTCACCCATTATTTATGAGTTAATATTTCAAAGACCATAATTCTCCTTTATTATTCGTACTAATCTGAGTATTCCCATCCCTACATTTCTTCTAGTTTTAGTAAATGATAATAACTAGAATAAAATGGATATAGGTACACTTATTATCCATTCATAAACTTCAAATGTAATTTTTCATATTGTTATATGAATTTTTTGATATTTTTCATGTTCTCTAGAAATATTCATACACCACCTCGAGACATAGAGGAAGAGCTAGCAATGAATATGTCAAGTGGTGAAATCAATACATCTCAAGTATATAACTCTCCACCAACTAAAATTTATGGGGTGAAAATTTCAATGAATCTTGTTATTATATCTTTAGTGTAATTAGATGTAATAATATTCATGGACTAGTTGTCCTTATATTGAAATAATATCAACATCTAGGAGATAGTAATCACTTTCCATATCCCAAACATTCTTCCTATTTTGTACAAGTTCAAGGAGAATTATTTAACTACTTTATAAAATTATTTTCAAGAATGGATACTATTATATTATGAAGAATAATATCTAGATAAAATGATTAAGGAAAATTAAATTATTATCCTTAAATATATTCCTATTGTAAGGTAATATGATGATGTATTCCTTGAAGTGTTTTTTAGTCTTCATCCTAATCAATAGGTTGATTTATCTATAGAAAATATTCTTGGAGACATAAATATATCAAAAATTACATACAGAATTTCCCCCATCGAACTAGAAGAGTTAAAAAATAAATTATGAGAAATCTTGGGTAAGGGTTTTATATTCCCTCGTACTTCACCATAGGGCTCCCCATTACTCTTTGTTAAGAATGATATATCATTTTCTATCTATATTGATTATCATGATCTTAATAAGATTAAATTAAAGAAAAATTATCCTCTAGTATGTATTGATGATTTTTTTACCAACTACATGAGGAGGATTACTTATCTAAGGTGGATCATTAATCATGATATCCTAAATTAAAGTTGAAAATAGTGGATATTCCCAATACTAAATTTCATACAAGATACAAACAATCTGAGTACATAGTAATTCCACTCAGACTCACTAATGCTCTAATAATATTCATGTACCTGATGAATTGAGTCTTTAAATATTACCTTGACAAATTTGTAGTGGTATTTATAGATGATATTCTCATATATTCCAAAATAAAAAAATATCATAATAACACTTCAAAAACAAATTAAATACTTTTTGAAATGAGAATTTTTACAAAAAGTATATTAAATGGGAATTCAAGATGGATCAAGTCAAATTCTTGGGGAATGTTATCATAATTGAATGAATGTCTATGGGTCCTTCATAGAATAAGGAAATTGGTGAATTTCCAAGACAAATAATAGTGATGGAGATCCATCATTTCGTCATATTTTCTAGGTACTATCAATGTTTTGTGAATAATTACTCATAATTTTAAAATACACTAACCAGGATATAGAAAAGTATATTCATAGAACCTTTAGTCAAACTACTTTCAATTGGGGAATGATTTTTTATATAAAATTATTATTCAAAGAATGTATTGGATTATATACTCATGAAAAATGATATAGTTATAGTCTTTATCTTAATATAATTGAAGGTACATGAGAGAAATTACATAAATCATGATATTAAGTTTGTAGTGGTAATATTTTCCTTAAATATTTTTATGAATTAACTCTATTGATAAATGTGTGAATTATATACTGATTATAACATTGAAAAGTGTATATTTACATAGAAGGATGCCAACATGTTCTAATAAATATAGTTAGAGATGATTAAAGACTATAAATTCTCAATCAATTACCATCCTAGAAAATAAAACGAAGTATTATATGCTTAATGAAAATAAGATACTACAACCTTATCCATAATGGGGATTAAAAGGGATTCAATATCCATATACTTAAAAAGTTTAAGCATGTTAATCATAAATAAAGGTATGACATCCTACCATACTCAATTAATTACTTAACTATATATCTTGGAGAAGATTAAAGTGGTATAAAGGAATGATGTGGAGATAAAAAAAGGAGGAGTCCATAAAAAAGTTAAAAATTTCAAATTTCAACATTGAAAAAGATAGAGTTATACAATTTGGTACATGATTATATGTACTTTCTGAGCCTCAGATAAAGAAGTAAATATTATATGATGCTCATAGATAAATATTCTATATCCACCCAGGGAGCATAATGAACCATGGGGATCTATGAGAGAACATATAGTAGGATAATATAAAGTATAATATTATTGAATATTATCTCTTTAGGAATGGTATGGTTCCCTAGTTCTAGGAAACAAGATTCTCAACACCTATAATGATTCAGTTATTCTATCATTACATGCTTTCATGTTGGGTTCACCACTTTTTTATCAAAATTATGGGGGGAAAATGATTGATTGTGGGGGGTTCAAGTATGGTTTCACAATAATTCATGTCGGGTTTACCATTTTCATCTTTCATGGAAACTACCAATGGATACCAAATTTATAAAAAGGTACAGACCTAATTTCCAAAGGTAGGAATTCATTTAGGGTTTCCGACCCAATGGCTCTTAGGAACTCACATTGGTCGAGAGGATGAGAGGTCGGGCTCATCCCACCATTTGGGGGGGGGGATTTGTTGTATAATTGAAGACAATATTATTGATTTATGACATGTTCATTAATCTCTTCCATATCCCAATATAAGAATGATTACACTAATAAAATGATTATGTGTTCAATCCTTCTATGTGAAAAGGTGGTTCTATTGATGAGAATATCTATATGTATCTTAGGATCTCTGTATATTTCTTGTTATTAATTTGAAATAGGTAGCTACATATATATTGAATACATATAAACAAGAACTATAGAGTTTAATTACATCGAATTAGGTTATTTCTGTTTTGAGGATTGGATTTGACATTCATGAGGTGTCCTATGTATACTGTTTATAAAAGGAATCAAAACTCGCATAGTTCATTTATGTCCAAGTTGGAAGTTTAACGTCATGAGGAAAGGATATATGGGAGGACACTTAGCCACTAGGTATGGTGCTCCATCCTTAAGAAGGCATCCTACATATCCTGATAATAATAGGAATCAAATTCATCATAGTTCTATCTTCCCTCAACCTGTTGGTGGGTAGTAATATATAATTAATTCCCGTAAGGGTTATTTCCCTAGAGTTTACCAATATGGGAATGCCTTTGGGACTTACACTGAGGTGAATACCATTGTATGGGGGAAGTCATACCAAGTCACTTAATGGGGATTACACACTAATTTTTCCCTATCTGGGGATAATTTTATGATACTAGTGATATGATCATGGAAAATCCATAATCCTGCATGATTCAGGCATGGTGTGAGAAACAAAGGATATTAAGTTGCCATGAATACTACACATGGATATGGGACTTAAGAACTGGGGATTCCCTGATATAGATTTTGGTATGGATCTTAGACAATAAGAATACATCCTATATATCCTACTTGTAGCACAAATTAGAGTCATTGTAGTTCAATTTTTCCTTAACCCACTCATGGGTTTAAGGTGATTAGGGGGACAGATCGGGGCTTGCACCCAAGAAGATTCCCATATATAAACTGATATTCTACCCACTGATAGAAAATGAAGGATAATGGAATAATAGGAAAAAACATTCTATGAGCCAATGTAATTGTAGTATGGATGGACTTAGACTAGGTTATATGACTTTTGTAAGATATTCAACCATTAACCTTTAAGGCATAAAGATTGGGGACCATGAGTGGTCAGCTGAGCATGTCTTGATGGCCTGAGGATCCAAAAATACTCATAGGATTTCTTGAGTATCCATTCCTAGTATATCATAGACACTTATCATATAAAGGGTAAATTCATGACCATAGACTCATGCTGTATGGTTCACATGGTTTGAGGTCACATACTTGAGTACTCCCGCGAGACAAGGATGACATGTTTGGGGGTCTGCCTGATGTGTCCAATGTGTCTTCTTGACATGACCTAATGGTCTTCCTAACATGTCATGAGTGTCTCACCGATATATTTGGGGTGTATACTAGATATTTATTAGTTGTATTCATAACATGTCTCGAGTGTTATACCAACATGCCTAGGGTGTCTTCAAAACATTTTATGGTTTTCTAGCATACATGTCTAAGGATGGTCACATGATTCAGCTGACTTTTTTGGGATCTTTTCATGTTATCTATGAAGACTCATCCATGGTTGTTTCGTGATCAAGGATGACATGTTAGAGGGTTGGCACATGATCTGGTAGACACTTCTAGAGGACTTGATGTGGCGTTGTCGATATGTTCTAATGACATTGAATGAATTGGATAACATGTCCAAATGAATTCTTGTGACTTGGATGACATGAATGGGTACTATCTCATGACCTAGATAACATGTCCTAATGACTAATCTTGTCTTGGGTGACATGTCATGGTGATATTAATTGACTAATTAATAGGTCATGCGAACCACATTAACCCTTTTCATGAAAATAAAAATATCCATCTTCATGTAAGGCTTTTGTATTTTTCAGACCTTATCACATAAATTCCTTGATGTTCATCAGGAATTGGCCAATTGAGACCTCACGAAACCAATTAAATATAAGAAAAATCATTTTTGTAATCTATCCAACACACCAAAAGTCGTTTGTTTGATAAATACGGTGATCAATGAAAGAATATATACATTCCATGTAATCCCTTATGTTGTTCCTGAGGTTTACCTAGTGGAAGGCCCACGTGACATCATGGATTTACTCTTTGAGAAGTCCACTCTCACCTTTGTACTTCTGTGTGTGTTTGTTTTGTGATGAGTGGGATAAATTTATAATCCTTACTTCTTCGGATCTCTGTTTCTTCACCTGGTGGTTAAATATCATTTATGGTCTTGATTCAGTAGAGTTCCAGAAGTTTTTTATAAACCTTTTGCGGGTCATATATGGCATCATATTTGTGTCGCGTGATAAAAATTGACCATGATATCACCCTTTCATAACTATATTTATTGGACCCATTTATTTTCAAAGGGATTTCACATTATCAAATCATCATGTCAATGGGCCTTCACAAGATCATGCCAACATCTTAGGGAGTCACATAAGATAGGGATTCATTTTGAAGAGGATTTAAAGTGATTGAGGGATACTTATTTAGGTCCCTTTTTAAAATTAAGTTGACTCATCATAGGGCATTATTATGAATAACAATGTAAGTATCCTTCTCATAAAGGTATATTTATTTTTAGATTTTATTTTAAAAAGCCTATGGAGACCACCCATTGATTTTATATTAGGGAACCATGTGAAAACATTGACATCTATGACGTCCTTATCAAGAATAAGGTGACATGTCCCGAGCCTTCGCATGAAAATTCCAACAAGTTGGTGGGTATTTCATGTGATAAGTAGATTGGTCATGTGGAATGCATCATCTATTCATATGGAAATCTGAATAACTTCCTTTCACATGAAGATTCCGCCTTTGGAGATTTTATATTATAAGGGTATTTAGACTATTTTCAAGATATTGTTCATTGAAATGTAACATGATTAGTGGAACACAGATATTAGATGTTCATATAATTAGGAATAATTTTCATAAGGGATTGATGTAATAAAGAAATATATTTTATGGGGCCTTGTATGATCTGAAAGATTTCATAAAGGGGCTTCAAGTGATAAATATTATATCACATGGAATGCATAATCTATCCATATGACATTCCTATGTTCATGTGATCGTGTGTATTTTTGGGGGTCATGTGATCCATGAAACCTAGCCGGCTTATTTCTATATAGCTCTGTTTCTCTATTATTTATTTTTTAGAAGAAATAATACCTAAAATTTCAGTATTTATTTGATCCTAAAAATTTTTATTCTCATTTGGTGGGGATCAAAAAATACCACCCAACCCCCTTATAAGTGAGGTTTGAAGGGAAAAGAAAACAAATCTAAGGAAAGTAAATTCCTTCCATAGTCTCTTGGGAGTCTACTGGATAGTGTTTTGAGAGACTTTTGGTATTCTATGTGACCTTTGGTATTTTTTAGTTCACCCTATAAATAAGGGACTGAGGGGTCATTCTTTCCACCAGTGACTCTGACATTCATATAACTTGTGATGTCATCTCTTATGTGACAGACTTGTAAGACCACATTGCAAGACTACTTCAGTAACTTTATTGAGAGAACCATTCATGTGACTAAATTGCGTGATCTCGCTGCACGGCCTCATTTCCACAAAAAATTGCTTAATTAATCCATGGATTAAGAAATGGTAATTTCCCTAGGCTATTCTACATTTCATTGTCTATGGGGCCATATTTTTTTCCTTATAATAAAATAGTTCTTTACCACATGATCACTTGATCATTGTGCGATTCACATGACCTCCATAAGGTCACGTGATCATAATGAATAAAATAAAATCATACGATCATGAGGTGTTACATAGGTCATGTGATTCAAGAGACCTATGAAAACTCCTGCTATTGTGAACCCATATATGGGTCAAATGAATCATGTGATTTTTTCTTTTTTTCACTCCATTTAACATATTCCCCCTTTTAGGATTGTACTCATTCTCAGGTATGATTTATACTCTTATATCGATGTCTTCTAGTTTGTGAATGTCTCCTAATGTGTTCAGCCGAAGAGCAATGGTTTCCATAAATTGAAATTACAATCCTCAATATTAGTTATTCTCTTAAAACAATTTTTTGTAGGGGCTTCTTCTGACTAAACTTTAGAACTACACTCTATCACACATACAAACGTTTTATGGATTTATTCTTATATATGATATTTTCATTCCTTCACCTGACTATAATACTTCTTCTCTCTAGTTGTAATAGTCCAAAATTTTCATTCAAAAAATAATTTATTAAGGCATTCAATCGATCATAGAACCACTCTAGACTCTATCCTGTATATTAGCTAACTCCCATCGAGGACCATATGACTAAAGTCTCACCTGAAACCAATTTATCAGAGTTACTCAAAAATAATTGTATCCTATTTGAATAATCCGAGAAGTGGTTAGAGTTAAAACTAGGACTTGAAACCTAGTAGTAACTTTTTTTATTAATGGGAATGACCATTCTACGTTAGGCATAGTTTCTTATAATTCTCTGATTAGTTACATGTTATTCATCTTTATGATGATACATGGACTTCATAGTTAGTCATATAACATCAATCTAAAATCATCAAAAAAAATGATTATCTATATGTTTCCTACACTAACTCCTTTCATCTATCTCATGGAAAATTTGGGATTATCCTCTAGGATATTTATAAGTTTGGAGGAATACCTCTTTTCAAGGAGATGTATAATGAATTACTTCTTACTACGGACTTTTAGGATGCCCCTGAACAAACTCCATCCTTGGAATGGTACATCCTCAACATTTTAAATGAGAAGTTCAATAATGAACTAAACCTATACTCTCTCATTTCATTCATGTATTGGGTCAATATATTTCTTTATCATAGTGGGAATAAGAAACCATTATACACCCTCATCTATATCCTTCCCAAAAATTTTGAAACATCTTAGGCTCTTATAGAACCAATCTTAAATATGAGAAGTATACCTCATGGGGATACCAGGTGAGACCAAAGTAATCCCCAAGCCTTTAGCTAGTGAGGTGTTTATCCATGTGTTTGAATGGATGGATTTTCCTAGTTGGGGACACATTCTTGCATTTTCAAGTAGACACATTGGTGTTGGTAGCTTGATCGGTATGTGTGTGGCTATTTAATAAATCAATGAAGACTATTTCTCACATTTATCAACTCTTTAGCATATTCAATAAGAAAACGTCCCCTACTAGATTATAGGCCATTTCCAATTCTAATTTAGATGGATATGAGAGAATTAGTAATGTTACAAATACCATAACACTACTGATATATCTCATGCTTCATTATATTCTAGGTTTTTTAATGTTTACAGGGTCTAGGTGATTCCATTAATTCCTAATGAGGTTATTGATATGTTGAGATGGCATGTCAATTTCAAATTCATGCCCTACTCTACACCTACATGGCTAATTGTTGATAATGACAGTGATTCTCTCAATGAGAGTTCATAAAAATCTCTATATGGGATGGGGTTCCTGTAGTTCATGTAGATAATCTGATTATCTATAATCCATACACTCCCTATTGATTTTCACTCTATTTGTTTTGTATTCAGACATTTTACCCTATTACCTTAGCTGTAATGCAAGTAGAACAACATTCAGGACTAATTCACCAATTTTGGATTATATTGGAACATGAAGATACATATGATGATATCATTATTCTTCATATAGATGATCTTATCTTCATATCTCATGACTATTCCCAAATTTGGTTGGAGGGTTACCCTATTAATATATTTAATTGACTTATCTATCATGTTTAAAATCCATATGCTTCCCTGATCCCTATATCTTTGGAAGTAATGGAATTGATTTAGGACTTGGGGGATCCCCCAAGGAGGTTATACCTCAATATTGATGAGTCTCTCATTAGAAAGGAAATATTTTTTAAGGAAGTTATCCTTTGAATATTATTAATAGAAGATGCACCAGTTAAAGGAGTAGTATAAAGGTCTTCTTCTTTGGTATCCTCGTCAACTCAGATAGACCTAATACCTGGGTACATGTCATAAACCATTACTTCTTCTAATGTCCCCTCTTGGATATTCATCAAGGGTATGGTTTCAAAAAGGGTAATTTGGAAGAAAATACATTCTTTGATTATCAAGAATCCTTTAAAGGAGATCCCTGTCCAATAGGACCTCCTACACCGACTCTTTCAAGATATAGGAGTGGACTACATTGATTATTGGAAATTATAATACATCATGCTACATATTTTCTATGCCTGTGAATTATTTCCCAATAGTGAAAAGGATATATGTATCTTTAATTATAGAAGTTATATAGTCTAATAAATAAAGGAATATTTTGAGTTTTGGGGTAGAGACATTCGAAAGTCTCTAAATTACCTGCTCATATGGATAATTTAACTGCCATGATAGTAAAACATGAAGCATTCATATCTCATTAAAGATCTGGTCTTTTGAAATCATCATCCTTATGGGTTACCACTTATAAATTTTTTGAGTAATTGTCTTATTTAATTGAGATACTTTGTCTTTTCACGATGGAAGAAGAGACAGTGTATGTGCTACTTCATCATTCAATTGAAACATCTCAGCAAAATCTGGATGACTTGGTGCACTCGACCACCCATATTTTATTATGATCTACCTATAAACAAGAATTTTTTTAATCCGTGGATGAGACTCTAGAATGTGGATATTCTTCCAACTTTTTCACACTATTAATGAATAAACCTTTTCAAACATTGAACGTCAAGGTCATGATTTTTTTCATTATTGATGTGCATGGATTTCATTGACTTGATATCATTTGTAACATAAAATAAAACAATCAATTTTATAATACCAATTAAATCCAAATGTTTGGATTTGAATTCTTGAATAAAAACAGATTTATTTTGAGAATTACTCATGAATGAAAACTGCCATGAGATTACTCATTGATGCATCTGCTTCGGTTTTCCTCGGATCACTTGGTTTAAAAGGATAACATGGGTGAATATATGTATGAGAGGTTGAGAATTCTAATTTATTCATAAGTCAGTGGACTTATCTATCATAGATTTATTTTTTATAGGGATAAATAATGATCCCAAATATATTTGTATCCTTTTTTTATATTGCACTGGCTTATTCTTAAGTTTCATAAGGGGAAATCTTAGTAGGTGTGGACTTGGATTTTACTTTGGACTTATTTTTACAAATTATAAACCTGAAATTTTTTATGCATTTTCTATTTAATAATTACTCAATATTTCATAGATCACGCAAAGTTCATGTCCAACGAGCAAAGACTAAACTTCGGCCTAGGGTTCCCGTTTCAGATTTTCAACCTGGCAAGTATTGTGTCTCTTTAAAATAGTTATTTTAAGGTCCAGAAAACTATATTATTGTTATATTTTAGGGTATTATATATTGGACCATATATTTTTATAGTTTAATGAATTTTACCTTGGACCATCTATTTTTGTAGTTTAGGGTCTTATAGATCAGGCCATCTATTTTTGTAGTTTACGGTCTTCTAGCTCATACCATCTATTGTTGTAGTTTGGGGTCTTCTATCTTGGAATATCTATTGTATAGTTTAGGTCCATCTATCTTAGGAAATATATTGTTGTAGTTTAGGGTTGTAACGCCCCGACCCCAGCTACCCAGAGCCGGTGCATTACTTCGTAACATTGGCATGATCACAAAAGATCAAGTCTCGAAAGACTGATTAGTTTCGTAGCCTTGGAAACACTAGATACATTCATAAATCTTACATTACATCATAAAGTGAAAAACTAATAACAAAGTCTTCATAGTCCACACTCATATCCTCTTCTGACTATCCCTGCAGGTCATTCATAAAATACTTCTTCACATCCTGGAAAATATTAAAACATTGAAAGGGGTGAGCTCAGATGCTCAGTAAGGATAACAATATTGCGGAATCTTTCATAAATAAACATTAACATTTAAGGCAATGTATAACTAAAACAAAAGCCTTTTTAAACTTTAACTTCAGCATAATATGGAAAAAATAAAATTAAATAATGCCATTTACTCACATGGATATTCTACTAGTCGAATAATCACATGCAATATCAATAACCACTTTAATAATGAGGGAATGTATAATGCCAGACATTCTGAAACATTTCGTCAAGGCCTCGGCCAAGACGTCTAAAATGATTAAGGCCTCGGCCAAAACCATAAATCAAATTGGGAAAGGGCCTCGGCCAATTCCACGTCTATTTGTCTCATGAGACCTACCGATGCATCGAGGAGCTATAGCGGGCTCCACCCGTCACTCATTAATTCCAATACATTCCTCATATGAATAGGTTTGAACATATCATAAACCATAACATAATCGTATCACATAAAACATGCATAAAGGAAACATAAAATTTCCACATTTCAATCACAAGATATCAATACAACACATTGTTATAATAAAAACTCTTTAAAAACCATTTTCAATACCAAAATAAAATAAAGTTAAAACTTTGTATTTATTTTTCATTAAAAAAATGATGTCTTGTAGAGGAAGCCGAAACTCAAATAATGGTCACAGCGGCGGAGAAGTCATTGTAGCCGCATATGTACGGAAAGAAAAACATTCCCTTTTTTTCATTTAGTAAAACGCTTCGTATAAAAAGATTCCTTTTGACTAAACGTAAAAGTCAAAGGGGTTTATACACCGTATAAAAGAAAGTTGTGTATAAAACCAAATATGCCTCAATGAAAGGACATTGAGACGAAATCCATAAAAAGATCATTTTTAAAATAAAATAGATTTATTATGTGTATTCACTATAGGTACACATGAATAAAGTAAAAATACAAAATAGGACATAATAATATCATGACATAATTTGAAAGTAGGAGATTAACCCAAAGAATAGAAGTTGGGTTAAGAAATTCCCTTACCTCGTGTCTGACTTGACTCAACCGTTCTTTAACCTCCTGAATAATAAACTAGAGTTAATACATACCTTATTAAGAACCATTTTCAATATCCTTATCCTTTTTATATCACTTATTACAATGATATGAACATTATTTAATTATTTAAGTTAATAACGGTCGTTTTGTCGATCTTTGGTACTTGAGTCAACAATAAACTTCTTATAATTACAAGTTGTTTATGTGGTAGAATATCCATTATCTCCAGAATTATATTCATGATTTAGATTTCATATATATCATATATATCCAGTATATACATTCATTTATAACATTACGTAACATTTAGAGGTATGAAATGCACCGTTCATGGAGACGGTAAGCCGTACGTACACATGAACGCTACTTTCATTTCTATTTAGTATTTAATGGAATGGAATAATGATGATATAAATTTATAATATAATTACAGTATAATATATTGTATAATACCATTTAATCCATCCTTTATACATCCCACATATGGCATTAACGATTCAAATCACTTTGAGGGGGCGGTAGTCCGCACTTCCTAAAATGAAATTATCGCGTTTTACCCATAATGGAAATCATAAAGTATGCCATAAATGAGAAATACAGAAGCATAAGTAAAACATAAACACATTATATATCATATATAAATATAGTTACATCTTAATGGCCACCTTTGAAGGTGTTATATGAGTGTTGAACAATCATCGTTTCGTGAGGCAGAAATTCGCCATCCACAGAAACCGTATGTTCTTTAACCATTATATGTAGGTGTGTGTAAGTGTAGCTCGAATACTTATTATAAAAACATCCTAGTATATTTATGATACAGGTTTTGTTACACAAGAAATGAATAAAAAGAGTTTAGGGGGTTGGAGAAGAAAAATAAAACAAAACAACATTAGAGAAGACATTACCTCAAAATCGGGTAACTCTTTTTGATTTGAGCCAAAGGCTTCCTTGGGAAGAGTTCTGCCCAAAGTGAGGCTTCTAGGAGTAATAGGGGGAAGTTGGGAGAGTATTTGGGCAGATTTTGGCCGAGCCAAATTGCTTGAAGGTGTGAATAAGGTGTGAGAGGTGGGGGCCTTTTATAAGTGGAGAGGAGGGGCTCTTTTGGAAAGATTGAAATGTTACATTATTTCACAATTATTTTCGGATTCTAAAGGTCCCACACTTATATAATTCTAGGATAAGGTGATAAGGTTTCTAAATCTCCTCATACAATAGGCTTTGGACAAGTGTAAGCCTTGGAATTTGCATTATCTTCTCATTTTATTTAAATCGTTAAATAATGAGGTCATCGCTGCATCATAATGATGTCATAAATAATTTACTTTATTTAATGTCTAAAAATTATAAAAAAACTACTATGATGTAGGAAATCTTTTTAGCTTTCTAATGAATATTTATAGTCAAAATTGGGACTTGTGTAACCCCACTTAAAAACTGTTTTAGTAAAATAACTCATGTTTGTGTCAATTTAATTTTAACATTAAATAAATATATATTAATGTCATTTTCCAACTAAAGTGGCTCCATGGGGTCCCCAAGTTAACCCATGGGTTGTCTTGGTCGGCCATGACTCATCCAATAGGAGGAGGACAAGTTTCATTCTCATCTCATATTATTAAAACATTATTTGTACCTTAAACTACACTAATTACCTCTAATCGCGATTAAGAACTTAAAAGTTACTATTCACCAAAAAAATTATTTTAATCTCATTGAACCACATTTTACTTCTTAATGACAACCATGTAGGTCGGATTTTTGAAAATCAAATCACAGAAGTGGTAATATTTCATTTAAACGAAAAAATCAGTTATTTAACTACCACTTAGTGGTTTCACTATTCATCAAAAATTGAAGTTTTTCAGAACAAGGCCAAAATTTCACCCTAAGCTATAATTGATATTCCGAATTCAAAAATGATGTCTATTTTACAAAATTCCAAACATATAAGTTGCATTAATTAATTTTATAATTAATTCCCGCTGTTACGGCAAATAGCGTGTTTTTAAGAAACAATTTATATTAAAAGATTGGCAATTGTTTATGTCCAATTTCAATGTTAAATTAATTATAATGACCACCATTGGATAAAATGGTAAAAATATATTCTAATTATACCTTAAAACCACTAAATACTATAATTTATCACAATAAATTATTTTGATTAAAAAGTTGTTTTAAGTATTTTTCACTATTCATAAAAAATTAGAAGTTCTCAGAAAAATACCAAAAATTCAACATAGGATAATTTCGATATTCCGAATCCAAAAATGAAGTCCATTTTGAAATATAAAATTTCTATAATTTTAAAAAGTGGTTATTACTATTCATAACGTCTACTTTGATTAGTCGCGTTGTTTTAGAACTCGAAGTTGCGTACAATGCAAGCTATTGCATTATTGAATGAGAAGCATATCATGGAAGCTCGGGGTGTTACATTCTCCCCTCCTTCAATAAATTGCGTCCTCGCAATTTGAAATTTTTCTTTGAAAATAAAATGTTGAAAAGAGAAAATACCTTTGAGGAAAACCCACATCGGAAATAAGGTTAATAAAATTTAGTCTTAATAAGAGGGAAATGGAAATAAGAAAGTCACCACCAAATTATGATCTCGATAAGGAGAACATTGGTGGCAATTAGAGACATATAATTGGAGGAAAAACGTAAATATTTGTAGGGAGTGATTGAGGTCATCATTCACAATCAACTGTCAAATTGAGGGCCTCAAAGCCTTCAATCTATGTTGATTTAAAATGTCATCAGTTCAACAAGACATAAGGTATTAGGATAACACTTTTTTTTTATTTAATATCCCTTTACTAATGTTTAAGAATTAATTTATTCATTGAATAAGAGATAGGTATATATATATTTATTCTTGACAATTAGAGTTTCAACCTTCAACTCATCCTTCACTCAAAAAGATAATAGAACTCAAAAATATTATACTTATCCTAATTGTATAAGGTTCCAAATTTTAACACATACCATTTAGATTAGAAAAAATATTTTGTAAAAACCAGGGACTTCACGTAGTCCAGTGGTAGGAGATTAATCCCAATCGCACTATGGTTGTGGGTTCGATTCCCACAGCTTTATCTGACGCGATGGGTTGACACTCGGTCTACGTGTTTTCCTTTTTATAAATATCCAAAAATAACCTTAACAATAGTATCCAATGTAAAATATAATCCATTCCAACCTTTATAGTTATCCAAAATACTTTTGTCTAACTCACAGTCCAGATTTTATGAGGAAGGTAAACATAATGAAGCTCCTTTTTTTTCTGCGTAACAACATGTGAACACCTTCATCATGTATTCTTTTAAAACACTGCAACATACTGTATTACCATAAATCATTATTGATTACATTCATGATCCCTTATTCCTTATAGAAAACTAGATATACTCCTTCTATCTAAAAATGTATACAAATCATTAATCAGTTTCAAGGATGTTAAGAATATCCAACATAATTTATCCAAATCAATCATGTCTTATTCCAAAATCACTATCTTGGTATCAGAACCATATTATGGTTTATCTTTCTCTCAACCATATATTTTCCAAAAATTTAACCTACTGTGGAGTCACTTTTCTTGGTTCCACACAATCTCAAGTCCTAGATGAAATAGTACTGCAGTACAATCCTTATATACTCCATAATTATTATAACAAGTACATCATTGATACAACACTCAAATTACAAAATTCTTTAATAACAACATAAGAAATCTAATCATTCCTCCTCATCTGTGGTAGTATCATAACTTGATTATTATCCAATAACATCATTTGGGGCATACTCTGATGATTTGAACATTGGTTTACGTAGTGTCCCCACTCCTTGCAGATGAAGCATTGTACATTTGAAACCTTTTTCTTACCCTTGCAGTCACGCACTCGGTGTCCTTTTTCTCCACACTTATAACAAACTCTCATTCCCTTAAGGCAAATTCCAAGGTGTTTCTTCCCACAATTATCACATATTGGAAAATTCTTCTTTTCCCTCGTCCCTTTATCCATCATTCTCTCTTCCATCCTTTTCTTCTCTTTCATCCCTTCAAATCTATAAGACTCAGAGAATTCTCTACTTATCTCATTAACACATGATACTATTTCTTCATATGTTGATAACACATGGGAGAATATTTCCCTTCTAAATGTTGGCTTAATACCATGAAAGATATGATCCTTCTTACTCTTTGGATCATACGTATTGATGGAGTTCACATTCCTTCTACTGGGCGCCATTTCTATACAATGCCATAAACTAGATTAGTTTATGAATCAAAATACATAATTCCATACTTATAAAATACTTAACATAAATTGAACTATTTATGGATATAATCCATAATCATAAAAAGGTTTTCTTTGAGGAAGTATATACTTGTAACCCTTCATAGTGGTTTGTAAAGAAAACGAGAATTATCCTAAGCATATCCCCCGGGAGTGTCATAACCAAGAGTGCAGCAAGGCCAGTTGTCGTGCACCAGTTCCCGTTCGAGTCTAGCTCAAAGCGGTGTTTTCGGGTTTTACCCCTAGGTACATCTGTGCCAGAGCCGCCTCTACTTGCTCGTATCCAGACAGGGATGTATTTCTCGGAAAACTCACAAAATCTCTACAATAACAAAATTCTAGGAAGTTCTTCTATACTAATCCTCAAAGTCTATCTTTGGGCTATGTGCTCTAATCAGAGTTTATCTAAATCTAGCTTCCAAGGTTAGTACTAAACTGCCTCTGATACCAACTGTAACGCCCCGACCCCAGCTACCCAGAGCCGGTGCATTACTTCGTAACATTGGCATGATCACAAAAGATCAAGTCTCGAAAGACCGATTAGTTTCGTAGCCTTGGAAACACTAGATACATTCATAAATCTTACATTACATCATAAAGTGAAAAACTAATAACAAAGTCTTCATAGTCCACACTCATATCCTCTTCTGACTATCCCTGCAGGTCATTCATAAAATACTTCTTCACATCCTGGAAAATATTAAAACATTGAAAGGGGTGAGCTCAGATGCTCAGTAAGGATAACAATATTGCGGAAGCTTTCATAAATAAACATTAACATTTAAGGCAATGTATAACTAAAACAAAAGACTTTTTAAACTTTAACTTCAGCATAATATGGCAAAAATAAAATTAAATAATGCCATTTACTTACTCACATGGATATTCTACTAGTCGAATAATCACATGCAATATCAATAACCACTTTCATAATGAGGGAATGTATAATGCCAGACATTCTGAAACATTTCGTCAAGGCCTTGGCCAAGACGTCTAAAATGATTAAGGCCTCGGCCAAAACCATAAATCAAATTGGGAAAGGGCCTCGGCCAATTCCACGTCTAGTTGTCTCATGAGACCTACCGATGCATCGAGGAGCTATAGCGGGCTCCACCTGTCACTTATTAATTCCAATATATTCCTCATATGAATAGGTTTAAACATATCATAAACCATAACATAATCGTATCACATAAAACATGCATAAAGGAAACATAAAATTTCCACATTTCAATCACAAGATATCAATACAACACATTGTTATAATAAAAACTCTTTAAAAACCATTTTCAATACCAAAATAAAATAAAGTTAAAACTTTGTATTTATTTTTCATTAAAAAAAATGATGTCTTGTAGAGGAAGCCGAAACTCAAATAATGGTCATGGCGGCGGAGAAGTCATTTTCGCCGCATATGTACGGAAAGAAAAACATTCCCTTTTTGTCGTTTAGTAAAACGCTTCGTATAAAAAGATTCCTTTTGACTAAACGTAAAAGTCAAAAGGGTTTATACACCGTATAAAAGAAAGTTGTGTATAAAACCAAATATGCCTCAATGAAAGGATATTGAGACGAAATCCATAAAAAGATAATTTTTAAAATAAAATAGATCTATTATGTGTATTCACTATAGGTACACATGAATAAAGTAAAAATACAAAATAGGACATAATAATATCATGACATAATTTGAAAGTAGGAGATTAACCCAAAGAATAGAAGTTGGGTTAAGAAATTCTCTTACCTCGTGTCTGACTTGACTCAACCGTTATTTAACCTCATGAATAATAAACTAGAGTTAATACATACCTTATTAAGAACCATTTTCAATTTCATTATCCTTTTTATATCACTTATTACAATGATATGAACATTATGTAATTATTTAAGTTAATAACGGTCGTTTTGTCGATCTTTGGTACTTGAGTCAACAATAAACTTCTTATAATTACAAGTTGTTTATGTGGTAGAATATCCATTATCTCCAGAATTATATTCATGATTTAGATGTCATATATATCATATATATCCAGTATATACATTCATTTATAACATTACGTAACATTTAGAGGTATGAAATGCACCGTTCATGGAGACGGTAAGCCGTACGTACGCATGAACGCTACTTTCATTTCTATTTCGTATTTAATGGAACGGAATCATAATGATATAAATTTATAATATAATTACAGTATAATATATTGTATAATATCATTTAATTCATCCTTTATACATCCCACATATGGCATTAACTATTCAAATCACTTTGAGGGGGCGGTAGTCCGCACTTCCTAAAATGAAATTATCGCGTTTTACCCATAATGGAAATCATAAAGTATGCCATAAATGAGAAATACAGAAGCATAAGTAAAACATAAACACATTATATATCATATATAAATATAGTGACATCTTAATGGCCACCTTTAAAGGTGTTATATGAGTGTTGAACAATCATCGTTTCGTGAGGCAGAAATTCGCCATCCACAGAAACCGTATGTTCTTTAACCATTATATGTAGGTGTGTGTAAGTGTAGCTCGAATACTTCTTATAACAACATCCTAGTATATTTAGGATACTGGTTTTGTTACAAAATAAATGAATAAAAAGATTTTAGGGGGTTGTAGAAGAAAAATAAAACAAAACAACATTAGAGAAGACATTACCTCAAAATCGGGTAACTCTTTTTGATTTGAGCCAAAGGCTTCCTTGGGAAGAGTTATGCCCAAAGTGAGGATTCTAGGAGTAATAGGGGGAAGTTGGGAGAGTATTTGGGCAGATGTTGGCCGAGCCAAATTGCTTGAAGGTGTGAATAAGGTGTGAGAGGTGGGGGCCTTTTATAAGTGGAGAGGAGGGGCTCTTTTGGAAAGATTGAAATGTTACATTATTTCACAATGATTTTCGGATTCTAAAGGTCCCACACTTATATAATTCGAGGCTAAGGTGATAAGGTTTCGAAAGATCCTCATCAAATAGGCTTTGGACAAGTGTAAGCCTTGGAATTTGCATTATCTTCTCATTTTATTTAAATCGTTAAATAATGAGGTCATCGCTGCATTATAATGATGTCATAAATAATTTACTTTATTTAATGTCTAAAAATTATAAAAAAAACTACTATGATGTAGGAAATCTTTTTAGATTTCTAATGAATATTTATAGTCAAAATTTTGACTTGTGTAACCCCACTTAAAAACTGTTTTAGTAAAATAACTCATGTTTGTGTCAATTTAATTTTAACATTAAATAAATATATAATAATGTCATTTTCCAACTAAAGTGGCTCCATGGGGTCCCCAAGTTGACCCATGGGTTGTCTTGGTCGGCCATGACTCATCCAATAGGAGTAGGACAAGTTTCATTCTCATCTCATATTATTAAAACATTATTTGTACCTTAAACTACACTAATTACCTCTAATCGCGATTAAGAACTTAAAAGTTACTATTCACCAAAAAATTATTTTAATCTCATTGAACCACATTTTACTTCTTAATGACAACCATGTATGTCGGATTTTTGAAAATCAAATCACAGAAGTGGTAATATTTCATTTAAACGAAAAAATCAGTTATTTAACTACCACTTAGTGGTTTCACTATTCATCAAAAATTGAAGTTTTTCAGAACAAGGCCAAAATTTCACCCTAAGCTATAATTGATATTCCGAATTCAAAAATGATGTCTATTTTACAAAATTCCAAACATATAAGTTGCATTAATTAATTTTATAATTAATTCCCGCTGTTACGACAAATAGCTTGTTTTTAAGAAACAATTTATATCAAAAGATTGGCAGTTGTTTATGTCCAATTTCAATGTTAAATTAATTATAATGACCACCATTGGATAAAATGGTAAAAATATATTCTAATTATACCTTAAAACCACTAAATACTATAATTTATCACAATAAATTATTTTGATTAAAAAGTTGTTTTAAGTATTTTTCACTATTCATAAAAAATTAGAAGTTCTCAGAAAAATACCAAAAATTCAACATAGGATAATTTCGATATTCCGAATCCAAAAATGAAGTCCATTTTGAAATATAAAATTTCTATAATTTTAAAAGGTGGTTATTACTATTCATAACATCTACTTTGATTAGTCGCGGTGTTTTAGAACTCGAAGTTGCGTACAATGCAAGCTATTGCATTATTGAATGAGAAGCGTATCATGGAAGCTCGGGGTGTTACAAGGGTATTCTATCTCTAACCATATATTTATATTGTTTAAGTTCATCTAGCTCTGGCATTCTGTTGTTGTAGTTTAAGATCTTTTGGATCGGACCATCTATTACAATAGTTTAAGGTCTTTTATATTAGACCTTATATTATTGGTAGTGAAGGATGGGTATTCTGGAAGGGATAAATAAACAAATATCCTTATTGGGATTCTTAATAATTAATGTCCATGAATGGTTTTTATACCCTTCATTTCTAATTTATATTTTGAAGAATGAATGTTCATGAATGGTTATGATGCTCTATGTTTTTATAGATAACATGAAGGGTGAACATCAATGATTGTTCGTGACACCCTACATCATTTCTAAAATATAATTTTATATTTTGTAAAATATTATGGATGTTGATTCCACTTGGAGAGTGGGAAAATAGGTTGTTTAAATCATGTGTCGAGAATCTTGAACTGATAAATATGAAATGGGTAAAACATGCTAGGGATGGCCACAAAACACCCTAAGGTGATAAGTTACACCATAGTGATTTTGGGGATCACAAGGATTGGAGGTCCTTTCCTACAATAACGATACACCTCCAGTTAATGAGTCAAAGTCCCTTATGCAAAATTTCATAGGGAATACATGAATGGAAAAGAGGAAGGTCCTCCGCTATTTTCAAAAAGTCCATGAAAGCTTTGGGAAGACTCAAACATCTCAACGATGAAGTTCTAAGTTGGTATAATTCTATCCATGGAGGGTTATAGAACCCTAGTGGTAATTTTTCTTATGTTTGAATGGATTGGGCCCCACACCATGTGGTTTTGAGTCACAAGGTGTGGGACATCAAAATATTTTAGAATGGATTATCACATTCATACATTGATAATTGGTATAATAGATGGTGGCGTAACATTGAGGATGTTGAATACACTTGATTTGTTTAGTTGTGGGGATTCTAAATCATGGTCTAGGAATATCATAGGTAACGTAAAATGGGTACTAGTGGGTACATGATGGCCATTAGTAATGGGGGATCCAATATCATACATAACCAAGACAATAGATCTTGTATTTTTAGGGGGGGATTTTATCTAAGATTAAAAAACCCACTAAGAATAAGTTCTGGGGAGTTGTGCTACTCACCAATAAATCCTAGTGGGGATTCTTCGTGGAATTATGTCCCTGTTACCAATACACTATATGGGAGAACCAATAGAATGGGATCCCAAAGTCTATTGGGTTGCAAGATAAGGATATCAGCTCAATAAATTGGTGTTGTCAGCTCATACATTGAATACATAAAGGTGGTTTATGGAAAATTTAATATTCCAGAAGGGTTTTTGAAATGAACCAATCTTGATGTATATAGAAATTAAATTTATTTTTCGAAATCCATAATGCATGACACAAAAATACTCCCAAATACCATATTAATTTAGTGTCTTTGTAAACTTAGAACATAATATTCTAACTTGGTGAATGATATTCACCATCTTCAATAAATATCTTCCCCTTTAGTTTTCCTACCTAAAACCTTTATTTATATTCTGGAGAGAATAAAACATAAAAAGGGTGAGATCAAATGCTCAGTAAGGGTAAACATGAAGAACATCAAACAAAATATAAACATAAGAATGTAAAAACAAGAACATAAATTTTGAATATCAAAATCGTGGGTCATGAAATTAATCTTGGCAGTACATAAGGCATAGATCATAAAGGAAAATTAACCATGATAAAATACCATCGGCATAAAACATGATATTTTGGAAAACTAATAAGCACACTATGATTTCCATAGTAGACAAGGAAATGCTTCCAAGACCATCATAGTAGACAAAGTCCAAAACTGAACAAGGTTTACTTGTTGTTCCAGCCATGTATTATTGTACATGATTTACTTTTCATTCTAGACCTGTATTACTAAACCGGATATGTTTGTCATTTAAACCGTGTACTAATAATCCAAATTTACATTCCATTCCAGTCATGTCAACCACATCAGATATAAATATTTACCCAATTAATTGGAGGGATATATAGGTATCACTCATCCCATATTGAAATCATTCTTATATGTGCCACAAAAACATAAATCATTCATCATGACATGACCTATGAAATAAAATGGGTTTTTTAAACATCATTCCATCAAAATACATATAATATAAATGGATTTCATAAAATTAATTCCATCATAAATACAATAAAATCAAATTAATAATATGGATATAAACAAAACCCTATGTCATCTTATATGGAAAATAATTTTGATAAAACACATGAATTTAATTATTGAGGAAAATAATCTTCCTTCTTCAAAAAAAAATTTCTTTTATCAAAATGTTGTGAAATTTTAAAAGAAAAGTATTTAGTTGAAAATAAATAAGAAATAATGTAGAGGAAGATTAATTCAAACAATGAATTATGAATATTTTAAAAAAAAGGATGTTGTATAAGTTAAAAAAACATTCTTCGCCTAGAAAAGTCAAAAAGTACCTCAAATCGAATAACGAAAAAAGATTCATTTTATACCATTTAATAAAAAGTTACCAATGGGTAAAATAAAAATTAAAAATTTATAGGAGGATAGATAGAATTTTCTTGAATACTTATTTTGGAAATATGTATTTGGATTATAAATATACCCCATTAAGTACTTATGAATTAACAATCTTAGATAATAATGAGATTGCAAAATTATCTCTTACCTTTGGTCTAATTTCTTATGTATGTGTCTGAAACTACAATATTTTGGGTTTAGAAATATTATTAACTTATAAAAACCCATAATAATATCTATGATATCATATATTATTCAATTATGAATTTATATTACCCTTTTATTTATTAATTCCATGTTAAATCAACGTTTTGGTTAATAATCATTTTATTTATCTAATGTATTTTGACTTGTTATTCTTGATCATGTTAATTAAATCATGATTTACATACTAAAATAATTTGAAACATGATTTATATATCATAAATATTCAGTATATAAATATATATAATAGATGGATAAATGAAATGTAATACACCGTTCATGGAGACGATAGGTTGTACGTACGCATGAAAGCTGTTTCGGTTTCCTTATTCAACTGAATGGAACGAAGTAAATAAAATAAATATATATGTATAAATCTAGTAGAATTATTATTTCATATATTTCATGATTATTTATTATATATTATTTATAATCATTCATTAATGGTTAACATGGAGAATAAATCTCATCGCGTCGGGGAGACAGTAAGCCGTATGTATGCATGAGCAATGATATCAATCACTTATTGGTTAAATGGATTGGAATTGGATGGTATGTCAATTATACAAAATAATTATCATGTTATATTCATTAACTTAATCCATTATTCTCATCATTATACTCATCCAAATTAATTATTTTTGAATAACAATTACACCATGGTGTGGAGATGGTAAGCTGTACGTACGCACGCTTGGTGATATTGTTATTCGTAGGATGGATAAAAGGAGTTATAAGGTTATATCAAAATTATAATAATATATCAGAATGTAGAAGATACTGTATTTATAAATTTATTATGGAAACAACATAATAAGATGATGTAGAAGAAGAAAATAATTTTGAAAGAGGTGATAGAACTATTACCTCTTTTTCAAGAATCTCTTTTTTATTTGAACAAAAGGTATACATAGGTTGGATTTCATCCCAAAAGGGTTGCCTCTAAGATGAAGTTAGGGAAGTTTGGAGGTAATTTGGGCCGTTTTTGGCCAATAAAAATGGCTTTGGATGTGTGATTAAAAGATAAAGAGAAGTGACCTTTTATAAGATAGGGGAGGGGCACCATTGGAAAGTCTTGAAATATTAATTTATTATAAATTCATTTTCAGTTTATAATGATCCCAAACTCATTTATTTTGAAGTTAAGATTAGTTTTGGTCGAAATAATCTAAAAAATAAAATTTATACATGTTTTTATTTTATTTTAAAACTCAACATGTTGATTTATCCTTATTTAATTTATTTAATTTTATTTGTGTTAAAAATATTCTAAATATTAAATGATTCTAAATATTTACTTAATTGCTTTAAATTGTACATAATTTGGTAATTTATAACATTTTTGTCTATATAATTTTCACTTTATATTTTTTTTAAAAAAATTGATTTCTAAATAATTTAGTGATATGTTATTTTTATAAAACAACAATTGTCAATTTTGACAATATTCATTTATTTGACTTTAAATAAAATCCACATTGAATATAAATTTGAAAAAAAATATTTAATATACTCCCAACATGTCATATTCACCTAAAAGTTTTTTGGATCGTGATAATTAGTTCATATGATATTTATTTTAATATTTTTAATACCATTTATTTAATATTTCAATCAATAATATAATTTCTACATCACTATTGTGTCATCATTAATGGTAATTATTTAATATATAGAAATTATTAATATATTTGCATGATGGATATAATTTCATTATATTTTTGATACTATTTATATTCTAAGTTTTATCAAGTTTATCACTACATTAAAATTATTATACTTATAAGATATATGAGAGTGTCATGTTGCCACTTTCTTTTGATTTAATTATAATTACTTCACTTTCATTGAAAAAATTCAATTAAATGAATCAATTCATTCCCTTAGGTGATATTAGTCAAATTTAATTCATACAATAGGATTTTGGTAGGTGTTTGGGTAATTCTAATATCTTTATCATATTATTTGTTGCACTAATTTACCTGATTTACCTTTAACAGTGGTAAATAAAATGTACTGTAGTTACTATTCATAATATCCAAAAAATTAAAAGTAGCATATTAAAATTATTTATACCCAATTATTCCAAATATGGAATAAATTTTTCAAATTTAAAAACATATAATTTTAATTAATTAATTTAAAATTAATTCTCACTGTCAAAACCAGAAAGATGGTATTTAAGAAGTAAAAACTTTCAAAAGATTGAGATTTGTTTATGTCCAATTTAAATGTGAAATTAAATCCAATGACCAAAATTTTATTTAATGATAAAAAAATAATTCATTTACACTTTAAAAAAAATTAAAAATATAATCTAACTATATAAATACATTAGAATAAAAGGCAATTTTTAATTAAAATGTAGTATTTTCACTATTCATTAAAATATGAATTTCATCATAAAAATACAAAAAAATTCAACCAAAGTAACTTTTTATTTCCATATTCAAGAAAAAGTTTATTATGTCAAATATAACTTATAAAATTGTTAAAAAAATATATATTTAAAAATGGTTTTCCATCAAAAGGCAGTAAAATTGTATTTCTTTGAAAAATACTTCTTTTAACTAAAAAATTAATTTAGTTCTTATATCATGTCTAGAAAATACATAAGTTGAATTTTAATGTTATATAAAATTTAAAATGTGGTTAATACTATTCATAACACCTAGTTTATATTCCATTAAATAATAATATTTTAATAATATATCATTGCTTTTATGAAACTCAGTATTGTGGGCAACCCAAGCTATCGAGGAAGGTCTCTCGTACATGTAACATAATACAAGTATAGTGTTGAATATACTAAAATCTAATAGGGTGTTTTTTATAATGCAATCTAATCATGGTGTAGCATACAACACAAGAAATCAATGAAATTAAAAAGAATCTATCTCATAAAATCTCAGGGTGTTACATATACCCCTTTAAAATTAATTTCACCCTTAAAATTAATCAGGGTTTTAAAAGTTTTACTACTTGAGAGTTTCTTTCATATAAACCCACATTGTAAAAAGGAATACTAAAACTTCATTTTAAAAAAGAACGTTAGAAACATAACGGTTACCCAAAGTAACTCATCAATGGGATTCCATATAGGAGAACATAGGTGGGAAGTGAAAACATGGATATGGAAGAGAAATATAACCATCAAGTTCTAATGGATAGTGATAAAGAACAAGTTTGGAGAAATATAACAACCAAAAAGCCATAAATTGCGATGATTTAAGGGGCCATCAAATTTATTAGATAAAAAGGTACTAAGATAATAGTTTTGGTTTTCAAGATCATTTCCCTTCAGTTGAATAATTTTTCATGTGAATAAATACTTACTTGATTTTAGTTTAATATCACCATTGTTCATACCTTGAACAATTTCCACTTCATCTCTTATTTAACGAAATGATGTTGAATTTTTTATTCTGGAAGTTTTAGCTGATCATGCGATAAAATTATTGATCACCCCATATGTCTGAACAAAAAGGTTATCATAAGTAATAAAATATCCATAAATCCACTTGTAATGAGATGATACATTAATATAACAAACTTCAATCATAATATAACTTATAAAATCCATAAATGGATAACATTATAATCCTTTCAAAAATAAAAATATAAAAATTTAGAAAGAGGTGAACTAAATCGACATAACATTTATCTCCCATATCTCATAAGGTAGTTCTCAGTTATCACATTCCAAACATGTGAATACCTTAATCATATATTCTCATGAAACATGGTAATAACATGAATTACTATAGAAACTTATTTAAAACATGCATTCTATAAAAATTAACTCTTTTCACAAACCAAAAATACAAAAAATTATATACCCTCAAACCATGATATCATTGTGTCCTTATATCAGTCATGAGCTCATTAATACTATCAGACATCTCAACATCTCCTTATCCCTTCATTATGTGCATATCATGTGCTTTCCAAAAATATTTCAATCACTTAGCATGATTACCGGTACCATATACTTATGGAAAACCACAATGGAAAAATACATAGATATTCCAATATTCCATTATACTATAAAAGAGACTCAGAAACACTATTTTGGAATCCCATTACATAAATACTTAATCATTCCACCACCTTTTCATCATACTCAACATCACCAATAGTGATCGCAAGTGATTTGCCTTTTTCATTGTCCTTAAGAGGTTTTTGACATCGATAATCATCTATAACCCTTGGATTAGGGCATTGGTTAGCATTATTCCCCATTTTATTGCACTTTTAACCCTTATATGTGGGAGTTTCACTCTTTGGATATTTCTATTTATTCCCACTACTTCAGTATTAAAATGATGATGAACTTCTTTCCCACACTTAAAACATTTATCAGTCCCTTTAAGATAATTTCCTCCATGTTTTCTTCTACACTTTCATCATAAAGAATATCTAATCTTCATTTCTCCTTAATTTGTATAGTTTTGTTTAAATTATATCCTTATTTTCTAATCATAACCATGAGATAGATGAGAAACTACAATCTATTTTTTTGTAAGAAGAATATAAGGAAGTTACATACTAAAAAATAAGTTCTTGAACTCATCCCAATTCATGGAGTCATTTTTATCTTATTACCTCATATTATTGATAAATTTCCACCATGGATTCACTTTACCTTCCAAGATATAAGTTCCCAACTCAACCTTTCCAAATTCTGAACAATAGAGACTAAAAAACATCCTTTTAATGGTACAAATCAATTTCTCTGCAACTATTGGATTGGTCGTTAGACTAAAATAAGGTGTAGCTTTCCTTAAGAAAAATTCAAGATGACATTATTCCCAACATTGGTCATTTGGAAACCTAGTAATATTTATGGTCATTGAAACAAGATTCTTTATTCGATCTCCCATAACATTTGGTTGTTTAGGAGTAAAGTAAATGCATTTCCCAGTGCATAGATCATTAACATGGTTCCTTCGTGTTCCAACCATTATCTAAAATCCAAAAATAATAGTGCGAGAGGAAAAATCATACTAGTAAAACAACATAATCAAGGGGTACTTTCAATCTCTAACATTTTAGGTCTAATACTAGGTTATTAAAGACTGTTTGCATAATTCTGGGAATGTAACCAATAGTTATACATACCCTTAGGTACATCCCAATACATACCTTTTAAATATCTCTAGGGATCTCACTAAAGTTTTCACATCCTAGTTTCCAAAGGATAACTAAACCTTCACTCTGATACAAACTGAAATGACCCAATATTGATGTACATAGAAATTACATTTATTTTGGAAATACTTTATAAATGACAAAAAAAAATAATCCCAAATACTTTATTAGTTTAGTGTCTTTGGAAACTTGGAACATAATATTTTAACTTGGTGAAAGATCTTAAACATCTCTCATAAATATTATCCCCTTTAGTTTTCTTACCTAAAACCTTTACTTATATCCTAGGGAAAAGAAAACATTAAAAGGGTGATCTCAAATACTTGGTAAGGGTAAACATGAAGAACATAAAAAACATAAATATAAGAATGTGAAAACATGAACATAAATTTTTAATATCAAAATCGTGAGTTATGAAATAAATCTTGGTTGTACGTAAGGCAGAGATCATAAAATAATATTAACCATTATAAAATATCATTGGAATAAAACATGGAATTTTGGAAATCAAATAAGAATATAATATGATTTTTGTATTTCCCAAGGAATCATTTTCAAGACCATAATTGTGGAAAAATTCCATTACTTATCCGGGTTTACTTTCCATTCCAGCCATGTATTATTGAACTGGATTTACTAGTTGTTCTAGCCCTGTATTAGTGAACTAGATTTTCTTGTCGTTCCAGCCCTGTATTACTAAACCATATTTTATTTCCATTCCAGTCATTTCTATATCATGGAATATAAATATTTAACCAATTTATTTAAAAAAGATATAGGTCCCACCCATCTCATAGTGAAATCATTCTTACATGTTCCACACAAACATAAATCATTCATCAAAACATAACCCATGAGATAAAATGGGTTTCTTAAAAATCATTTCATCATAATATATATAAAATAAATGGATTTTATAAAAATAATTATATCATAAACACAATAAAATAAAATTAATAATAGGGATAGAAACATAACCATATGTCATCTTATATGGAAAATAATTTTGATAAAACACTGGAATTTAATTCTGGAGGAAAATATCATTCCTTCTTCAAAAATGTTTTCTTTTCTCAAAATACTGGGAAACTTTAAACGAAAAGTATTTGGTTGAAAATATACATGAAATCGTATAGATAAATCTTCATGGAAACAAGGAATTATGAATATGTAAAAATATATTGATGCCATATAAGTTAAAAAACAATCTCATTGTACTTTTTCCAGAAAAGTCAAAAAATACCTCAAATCGAATAACGACAAAAGATTACTTTCATACCATTTAATAGAAATTCACCAATGGGTAAAATTGACATTAAGAAATTATAGGAGGATAGATAGAATATTTTGGAATACTTATTTAGGAAACATGAATGTGGATAATAAATATACCCCGGTAAGTACTTATGAATAAACAATCTCGGATAATAATGAGACTGAAAAATTATCCCTTAACTTAGATCCTATTTTTTCTGTATGTGTCTAAAACTCCTTTATAGTGGGTTTAAAAATTTTATTAACTTATAAAAGAACCATAATAATATCTATTATATCATATATGATTCACTTATAACTTTATATTACCCGTTTATTTATCAATTCCATGTTAAAGTAATGTTTTGCGTAATAATCATTTTATTTATCGTACATGTTTAGACTCATTATTCTTGATATTATTACATAGATCATGATTTAATTACATCCATAATGTAAAATTCATTTATATATCATAAATATTCAGTATATAAATATATGTAATAGATGGATAAATGAAATGGAATACACCGTTCATGGAAACGGCAGGCTATACGTATCCATGAACGTTGTTTCCATTTCTTTATTGAATTGAATGGAAGTAGGTAAATGACATATATATATATATATAAAAATTCAATATAATTTTTATGTCATATATTTCATGATTATTTATTATGTATACTTTTTAATCACTCTTGAATGGTTGACATGGATAATGAATATCATCACGTCGTGGTGACGATAAGCCACACGTACGCAGGAGCAAAAATATCATTCAATTAATGGTTAAATGGTATGTAATTGGATGGTATATTAATTATAATGAATAATTATCATGTTATATTAATTAATTAAATACATTATATGCATCATTATACTCATCCAAATTATGTATTGTTGAATAACAATTACACCAAGTCGTGGAGAGGGTGAGCTGTACGTACGCACACATGGTAATATTTTTATTTGTAGTATGGATAAAAGAAGGAATAAGGTTGTAAAATAATTATAATAACATCTCATAATGTATAATATTCTTTATTTATTACTTTATTATGGAAAAAATAGAATAAAATGAAGTAGAAGATCGAAAAAATTGAAAGAGGTGATAAAACAATTACCTCTTTTTCAAGTATCTCCTTTTGATTTGAAAAATATGTATCCATAGGATGGATTTACACCCATATTGTATCTTCTAGGATTAATTGAAGGAAGTTGGGAGGAGATTTGGGTAGGGTTTGGCCGGTCCAAAGGGCTATGGAGGTGTGATTAAAAGAGAAGGTACCTTTAGAAAGTCTTTAAATATTAATGTATTATAAATTAATTTTAAGTTTCTAATTATCCCAGAATCATTTATTTATCATATTAGATAAATATGGGTTTAAATCCTCTAATCCAATAAAATTAATCATGTTTTTATTTTATTTTAAACCTTGTCATTTTGATTTATCCTTATTTAATCTATTTAAATTTATTTGTGTTAATAATATTCTAAATATTTAGTGGTTTTAAATATTTACATATGTGTTGTCAATTTTCCATAATTGGATAATTTATGAAATTTTGGACCATATAATTTTCACTTTGTAGTTTTTTAAATATTTTTGTGATTTTAAAATAATTTAATAATATTTTATTTTTATAAAATATCAATAGTGTTAATTTTAACACTATTAATTTATTTGACATTAAATAAGATCCAAAAAGAATATAAATTCGAAAAACAATATTTCAAACACTCCTAACATTTCATTGTAACCTAGAAAATTAGTGGAGACAATTAATTAGTTTATATGATATTTATTTTAATATTTTCATACCCATTTATTTGATATTTCTATCAATAAAATAATTTCTACTTCACTATTGTGTCATCATTAATGGTAATTATATAATCTATAAAAATTCTAAATAAATTCAAATTATTTATATAATTTCATTATCCTTTTGTAGACTATATTTTTTTATGTTATATTAAGATTATAACTACATTAAAATTACTATACTTATATGATATATGAGTGACATGTTGTCACTTTCTTTTGTTTTAATTAAATTTACATCACTTTCATAGAAAAAAGTCAATTAAAGGAATCAATTTAGACCCTTAGGTGATATTTTTTGTATTTAATTCATCCAACAGGATTTTGGTAGGTGTAGGGTAATTTTATTATCTTTATAATATTGTTTGTTAACCTAACTTACCTGATTTACATTCAACTGTGGTAAATAAAAATTATCGTAGTTACTATTCATAATATCCAAAAAATTAAAGTAAACTATTAACATAATTTGGACCCACTGATTACAAATATGGAATCCATTTTTCAAAATTCAAAACAATTAATTTTCATTAGTTAATTTAAAAATTAATTCCTGTTGTCAAACCTAGAAAGTAGGATTTTAAGAAGTAAAAGCATTCAAAAGATTGACATGTGTCTATGTCCAATTTAAATGTGAAATTAAATCCAATGAAAAAAATTATATTAAATGATAAAAAAATAATTCTATTACACTTTAAAACTAATTAAAAATATAATCCAACCATATAAATAAATTATAATAAAAAGAAGATTTGAATTAAAATGCAATATTTTTCACTATTCATTAAAATGTGAATTTCCTAAGAAAAATAATAAAATTTAAACCAAGGTAAATTTTTATGTCACAATTACAAAGAAGAAGTTCATTATTTCAAATATAACTTATAAAATTGTCAAAACAAGATTTGAAAAGGGTTTTCCATCAAAAGGAAAAAAAATATTTCATTGAAAAATACAACTTTTCTCCAAAAAATTGAATATGTTCTTATATAATGTCTACAAAATAAATAATATGAATGTTATATAAAATTAAAAATGTGGTTAATACTATTCATAATGGCTAGTTTATGTCCCACTAAATAATATTATTTTAATAATATATTGTTGTCTAGTGAAACTCGGTATTGCGTACAATGCAAGCTATTGGGGAAGGTCTCTCTTGCATGTAACATAAGCCAAGTATAGTGTTGAATATACTCCAAGCTAATATGGTGTTGTGTATATCTTAAGATAATATTAGTGTAGCATATAACACAAGACATCAAATAAATTAAAAATAATCTATCTCATAAAATATCGGGGTGTTATAGTTTGGGATCCCTAAAAATTGTTTTTGTGCACAATGAACATTTTATTATGGTAGAGGTATGTGATAAATAAGTTTTATAACTTTTTCATGGACTATAGGGCCCAACAAGCATATCTTGAATTTTACTAGGGCCACCAGATAGTCCCTATGATCTTTTAAACATCTTTTTATATGCTCAAACTTTTTCCTAAACTCTAGAGATTAAGAGTTTTGTGTGTGGAGGCTTTAATTTTAATCATAAAAACCTTTTTGAGTTTTCATCATAAAAAGTCTTATGTCACATTCACTAGAAATTTAGGTTCTTGTGATCTCGGCCATCAAATGATAAGGTTTAATGTCTTAAATCTCTGACCAAATTTCATATAGTTTAAATTCATGATAAACATGGTCCTGGTATTAGGGGTGTTACACAGAATCCTAATTAGGATTCCCATGGTCATATATAACCCAACACATTCCCAAGTTGAGCATGAGAATGTTTTAAATCATGGTTTAGGGTTATCAAATCATGAGTAATGGTAATAGAGAATCATGCTGAGGATTATTCAAAATCACTATATAGTGATGAGATCCATTATGATGATTGTATGGATATCAAGGATCATGATCCATTTTTTAATTGAAAAAAACATTTGGTTGATGGTAGGGACCTCTAATATAGGAACCTAGGGCAGATATACATAGTCAAACAAAGTTTCCCTTTAAGTTAGACATCCCTTTTACAAGTTTAATTGAAGTTTTGTATCAACCCAAGGTGCCCATGACATGAGGTGTGACTTATGGATAGAGGTTCTCATAAAGATGATGGGGACACCCCAAACATTGGTTGAATGGGATATGGATCTTGGGTTCCCTTTTTATGAAATTATGATGGATGATGGTTTTTATATTTCAACTCCATACAATGGGTGTGCATATTCCATGTTGTTTAACATCACATGAAGAGGATATCTCCATTGTAGTTTTAACATCATGTAGTAAGGACATAGAAACTAATGTGAAATTGTGAAATATGTTCTTAAAGATATATTGTGATACTTAGGGGAATTCAGGTGTGGTAAGAACCTTTTATCCATGGAAAATCATATTGATGTGTAGCCACATAATAGATCCCTTCTTGTGCAGATTTATATCATGGTCAAGCAAACCATATATAGATCTTACTCATACATAGAGAGAGAGAGTGTGTATTACTCAACCCTCTTTAAACAGATGAATATATAATTCTTACAACTAGGCTTTCCTTGATTTCCCTATTCATATTATAAGGGCAAGAATCATGTCATAGTCAACTACTTTAAGGAGATCCCTCTATATAGATCTAACTCATATGCAGGCGAGAGGGTCATTTTATCTTCTTCCCATAGTGAGTCTCAACATTATGTTCAGATATGGGGTCCTCTACATAGATTGTGATCACATATAGGGCTAGGTAATTTCCGTATTTCATTATATAATGAAGGTGGAAAGTTCATCCAATGCAAAAATTCATGGAAAGGATGAGCCAATCTAAGAAGTTTTATGCCTTGTAGGATAGACCATATGTCATGTAGTGTTATTCCTTGCAACTAGGACATTTTTTGTAGTTTAACATCATAAGATAAGGAAATTGTTGTTCAATTTAACGTTAGAAAACTAGAAAATTGTCATTTATTTTAACAACACGCGACTAGGATGTTTTCATGGTTTTTAACATCATGAGACTAAGACATTGTTTTGTAGTTTTAACTCGTATGATTATGAAGTTTTCGTGCAGTTTAATGCCCTGAAACTAGGACATTGTAGTGTAGTTTAATTTCCTGTTACTAGGATGTTGTCGTGTAGTTTAATTTCATGTGGATAGTCCATTATTGTGCATTTTAACATCATGTGACTAGGGAGTGTCATAGATTGGAGTAAATATCTTTTTTAAATTGGGTCTTCACATAATATGCATACCCCAAAATGGAAGGGTACAAAAATATGATGTCGTAATTATTGATTTGAAAATGGGTATAATTCACAGATGTGTAGCATCAATATTATGTGAATCCAATTGAATAGTTGAGTTATAGGAAGTTTAAAGAATGACATGAGAATATTTGAGTTAAATGGAGGTGGAAACCAGTTATTTTACGTCAACCATTGATAATAGAGTATGCCCATATTCCACATAGTCTGGAAAATAACTCATGGTTTTAAGGGGGCCTTTCCTTTGAGACCAAAACATCCACTGAGCACAAGCTCTAAAGAATTTCATTATTCATGATTAAATCCTAGTGGTGTAACTTTGGATTAACAAGTACCTATAACCATTTTCTATAGGGGGTACCAGTAGCATGGGATCCCAATGACCATGGGGTTCCAAGAAAAGGATATAAACTCAGGTAATTGGTTGGTATTAACTTAGATATCAAAGATATGAATTCGGTTCATTAGGAATGTAAAAATCAAGAAGGATTCGAGTAACCTAAATTTTATTCCAGAATGTATTTAAAACATTCTATGGTGAAAGGATAAAACATGTGATTCTTGAATACACAATCATTATAGGGGGAGAATTTTTTAGTGTGAAGACCTCTTTTCATGAATTTTAACATCACGTGACTTGGATGTTGTCATGCAGTTTAACATTATATAACTAGGATGTGATTCCCCATATTTGGTTTGAATAAACCTCAATCAATCTGCTCAGAGTGACTTTACAGGTTCCCTAATCTCACGTGAGTCATGCTTAGCATGAGAAACAAGATACAACTGGTCTTTTTATTTAGTTGTGAAAGAGTTCATGACCGGGAATTTTTAGGGGTACTCATATGTCAGTATGAGTTGAGATCCCCATAGACATTTAGTTCTCTCCACGGGTAGTAGATGGGAGTGGTGAGAATTTATAGTTGGTCCTGAAATAGAGGATACATACATCACTATGTGTCACATTGTATGGGAATCAAACTACATATAGTTCTGATTCTAGAGATTTCCTTGCGTAGGTTTGACCCATACACAAGGAAAGGGGAATTTTTATCCTTTTTATCATGGATAGACCTATGATTTGAGGTTTTAATGCCACTAAATATCCTTTTCTATTATGAATCAATCCATATATAGTGCTTAGGATGTTCCCTACAAATGTTTGGCCTAAATTCATGGAAGGGTGAATTTATATATGTTGCGGCTAGACCCGGAATTTGGGATCTAGTTATCACTATGTATCTTTTATAAATAAAAATCAATCCAAACATAGTTATTTAATGGAAAACTCCCCATTCATGTATAACCCATACATATATTGGGAATTATTTTCATTTATATTGCGGCTAGACCCAGGATTTTGGATTTGAGTGTCGCTATCTATCCTATGTAAAAGGAATCAATCCACACATAGTTCTTAAATGAAAAACTATCAACAAAAGTCTAAAACATGTGTAGAGGGGAGTATTTTTACATTTATATTGTATTTGGACCTTGGATTTGGGATTTGAGCATCACTATGTATCCTATTATAGAATTAATCAAGCCACATGTTGTTCTTTAATAAAAAACTCCCCACACAGGACTAACCAGGGGGGATTTTTCCATTTATATTGTGGATGGGCTAAGGATTTGGTATATAGGCATCATTATGTATCTTTTTATTGTATGAACCAAGTCACATATCATTATGGAACCCAAATAATCTCCAAGAAATATTGACACATATACATAGGGGGTATTTCATTCGTTTATATTGTAGCTGACACATAATTTTGGATTTGGGTGCACTAAATATCATGTGATAGAAGGAATCAAGCCACAAATAGTTCATGAACAAAGAAAACTCCACATATGTCTGACCCATATGTATATTGATTATTTTTTCTATTTATATTATGGTTGGAACCATGATTTTTGATTTGGGTATCACTACTTATCATGAGATATCAAGAATCAATCCATGCATAGTTATTGAATATGAAGATTTTATATGTGGATATTACTCCAACATAAGGATGTCTCAACTTAATTTTTCATTCACATAGATCTAGATCATGTGAATTGAACCATCCGTGAAGTAACATTCTCTGTACAGTTTAACATCATATGATAAATAATTCTTCCATGCATTTTAACATCATACAATGATGATGTCCTCCATGCAGTTTAATGTCATACGATAAGGATAAAGGATGACATGTAGTTTGATGTTTTTCATCCAGGACTTAGGGATGCTTGATAGAATATATGAATAGTACCTCTTGAGAAACCTTGCATTGGTGGGAGGCATAATGTGTTCTACTACCTTTATGGACAATGTGTAAGCTCCATTACAATAGAATTTATATATTATTTAAGGATATTTTCATTTGGGTTCCAGCTTTAGGGGTCTTTTTCCTAGTGTCATTTGGGTTCTGAGATCCAATATCAGTTCCCCTTGTAGGGACTAGTAGTGGTAAACTTTTTTATTGAAGGCTTGTGTGATATAATTTTAACTAACTTTGAAGTTGTTTAGTGTGTGAATCCTTTTCTCATCAAGTCGTTCCCACTCATCGAGCCACTTTTACAATTTCTCATTGTGTGAAAGTTTTCAAAAAATAACTATTCAAATTGAGGGAAACTGGAATTCTATGGGAAACAGTACTTTGGTCTCTTAAACCAATGAATATGACGTTTTTTGTGTTCCAATGCATGTGGTGGTATGGTAGACCCATAAAGCATGAAGGATCTTGTCTAGTCTGGACTAATTTTCCTTCTCCACCATTTTTGATATTATATTTTACTGATTCTTATTGAAGGCCTCTATATATCTTTTTTCCACTTCATGGTAGTGGTATGAATGTTTTGACTCAATTTTATACTCTTGGTAAAATTTCATAAATTTGTTAAAATTTAAGTTAGTGTTGTTTTCTTTCAATATCATGTGAGGGACACTGAATATTGAGATGATATTGGACTTTACAAAGTTAATGAAGTTATTTATCATGACTTCCTTGAGGGTTATTTTCTTATCCCATTTGGAAAAGAAGTTGGTAGAAGTAAGGATAAACTTAGACTGATTAGTTGTAGTTGGGAGATATAGCCCGACAATGTCTATTCCCTATATAGAAAATAGCTAAAATGTTTATCTATATATAGAAACATTTGTGGTCGATGGATGATGTTTTCATGGATATTTCATGTATGAAATTTCTTGCTGAATTCCACATAGTCTTTTTTTCATTTTCTTCTAGTTGTAACCAAGCCTCCTAATTTGTTGGGAGATTCTTGTCTCAGACTATTCAGTGTTGCAGGAGACAACATGGACTTCTTCCACATCAGTAGGAATATCTCTTTCCACTATTCATCCGAGGAGGATTCCATTGAATCCTCATTTTTAAAAGGATTTTTCTCATTTCATACATCCTAATAGGTATGATTGTTGCTCGATGTTGAGTATGTTTCCTTTTTTATTGATTTAATTGGAGGTTCCCATTTTAGAAGTAATAGACTACGGGATCCATCCATCTAGGGGTGGATATTGATTCATCATGTTCTAGGTAAGTTTTAACCTAATTGATTTCCAATATTTCACAAATGATGACTAATGGGACCACACATTGGTGTGTCTTTCCAAAAAACACTTCATATTGATTAAGATTATGCAGGATTGTAGATATATTAGTCATTGTGTCAGTATGATCATTGTGTGATCAAGTTATGTGATGCAATGTTTGTTCAAAAGTAAATTCCACCATAAATCCCCTGAAATAACTAATGAGAGGATCCAATTCTTCCCTCTTGATGGCATACTTTTCGTTGATTTGTTTGATCACTACATGTGAAACCCCTTGGATGTTTATATAGGATATCTAAAAATATAGATCTAGTTCCAATCCAGCAATAAGGGCTTAGTATTACACATCATTATTAGTGAATCCTTCAGATAGTGAGAAAGAGTATGGAAAAATTACTTTTTTTGGGGAAACAAATAAAATCCCTAGACCAACCCGATTGAGCTTCAGGTTTTCCTTCCACTTTCCAATAGGAATTTTTGAGGCCTTGTCAAAACATATCGCCCACATTCATGGACTATCATGGTCATAAAAAACTTCTTCATATGGATGTTCGGTGTCCACTTGTATGCTTTCTGGAGTGGGATGAGCCATAAGTAAATTAGCCAGGGCCTTCCGTTTAACTACCTTATCTGACATGAACTGGATGTCATATTGTTGTAGAATAACCACTTATCATAATAAATTCCCAGTGAACATAGGGAAGCCAAGGATTTACTTGAGTAGTTCAATATAAGAGACTAAGTGGAATTCATTATACTGTAAGAAATGTCATATATTTTTCATTAAAAAGTTTAGTATGATTTATTTATTCAAAATATCATAATATTGAGTCTCAGTACCTATCATAATTTGTTTGAGATAGTATATGTTGTTTTCATTTCCCATGTTATTTATTATTCTTGAGGAGACCATGGAGTGATCATTCCATGGAGGCCACATATAAGATAACCAACTTTAATTCAACCAGTGGAATCAAGATAGGAAGGTGTAGTAAATGGTATTTGAGGTTCTCAAAGGATTACTAGAAATCCTCATCACATCAGTAGATGACTACCTTTTTCATTAAATTGGTAAATGTGATAAATTCTCCATCCATGCTAGGTATGAAAATTTTAATATAAGTGAGGTTACATTGGATCCCTCTAAGTTCTTTATGATTCTAAGGGGGTGACATTGATATGATTTAAATAGTCTTTTCTGAATTGATCTTGATTCCATGGTGGAAAACCACAATGATAAGTAATTTTCCTAAAATTACTCTAAAATCACACTTTAAAGGATTCATTTTCAAACTATGTTGTTGTAACTTTATAAAGATTGTTTGATGATCCATGAGGTGATCACATCGTTGTTAGGATTTAACTACCAAGTCATCGACAAAATAATCCATGATTCATCCCAATAAGGGTTTTAATATATGATTCATGGTACATTGGTAATTAGTTCTAGTTTTCTTTAATCCAAAGGGTATGGCCTGATATCCAAAGACCCCCTGATATACTCTGAAGGAGGTGGATTCCTCATCTTCATTGTCTATTATAATAACACTAAACCCTGAATAGCTATCCATGAAGGAATGGTCTTGAAATCTAGTAGTTTCACCAATATAAATTTTTGTTATATGTAATGGGAAATCATTATTCGGGTAGTGTCGATTAAGGAATCTAAAATCGATGCAAAGCCCGATATTCCCATTCTTTTTCTTGATGAAGGTGATGTTGGTGATTCATTTTGGGTAATACACTTCCCAAAAAAAGTTGGATCTAATTAATTTTTCAACATCTCATTGTAAATTAGTAGCATTAGAGGGGTTCACCCTACACAATTCCTTATTAATAAGTCGATGTTCATCAGGTAAGTTTAGGTTATGTGTATCCACATTGAGGTTTATTCTATAAATTAATATATAATTCCAAGAAAAAATGTATTGATGCTACTTTAAAAATTAAATATGAATCTATTTCTCCTCAAGATGCATGGAGTCTCTAATAAATGTAGGTCACATGTCTTCTTTTATTCCTAGATTAACCTACCTAATCTCATCAACGTTGGTGGAGAGTCCTTCCTAAAGTTAAGGAGGGGAATTTATGATGTCATCCTCTTATTCTTCCATATTTGTTTTTGTGGATGCATTATCACATGTGTTGGATAATCTGGGGAAATATGTGTCCCTTTCAAGGTAATAGAGGCCATGGGACAAGATGTTTTCATCCTAAACTACTAGAGTCATCACAGAGAGATTCTGGTGGGTTCATTTTTTCTTTTCTGTTGCTACTGGGGGTAAGAGAGATATGGACATGATGAGTAACAGTGAATATCCTGGGTGCATCATCAATTTGTTCTAATGGACTAATGGAATTATAGTATCCAAATAGAGTATTATCATGGTCCCCTTTTGATTAATACACGTCATCTAACGTGTCCTCTATCACATTGATATGATCTAGGGAAGTTTTCAGTCAATGATAGCATACTGGGATTGAGTCTTCTTCCTCAATTAGGTTTATGGGTAGTACGTAATCACTATTGAGCATGCTCCAAGGATTCATAGGGACAGTCCCCAATCCATGGGGGCTATAACCTATATATCATCATCCACCATTGGTTATTTTCCTTTTATACTAGAAGAAACCTTCCTCATCATATATGGATTTGAAAGACTTGAAGGGGGTTTTTCACCATATATTATGTTGACCTTTCCATCGATGGTGTATTTCAATAATTGATGAAATGATGGAGGTACCTCTACATGAATATGAATCCAATATATTCTAAAAAGGAAATTATATTTTATGTCTTTTTGGGTAACCCTGAACTCAATGTCATATGTCAGATCCTGAAAAAGATTCTTGGTCTTTCTCTTCCCAAGGTCTTCCCAAACATTGTAGGGTTTGAATTAAGATGAGGTTGATCCAAGAACTATTTTCACCCAGAACTCTTTATATGTAAACATTATCAAGTTTTTGTAAAATGTATAGGTGTCTGATATGTCCCTAGATAACATATTCTTGATTTTGTTTTATGAACAAGATGGTGATATGAAATTCTAAAGGAATAGTCTCCATTCGGTAAACCTCGGTTGTAGTGATTTATATCTAAAACTCTTGTGGTTTTTTAGGGAATCAATGAGTTCTCATCTAACTTCTTTTGAAATAGGGAAAGAATACTGGATTGAGAGTTTTACTGGGGAAATCAACAACTATTTTAGAATGAAATATTTTTAGGCCAAAGGTCACTACTTCCCAAGTTGGGGTTTCCCCTAATTTTGTTGCTCGATATTTGAGGAGTTTGAGGTGGAAAGTCATGGTTCTTGATCATGGGTTGGGGTGAAATATACTTCTAGTAGCATTGTTCGCATCGGTCATCTCATTTTTCTTGGATGATCCTACAATCACACCTATGCTACTGGGTCATCTAAAATCAATGGGATTGACCAACCTCTAAAAGGTTATGGGGAACCTCGATGTTTCTTTTGGGATTTACTAAGTTTTTTCCCACTGGTTTCAGCCACATATATGGATTATAAATGGATGTGATCAGAATATTAGGTTTGACCGCACCTGTGATGTCCCTTGTATCCTCAGTTTCTATGTCCTTAGCCTCCAGTTCCCTCGTCAGGTATGGGTAACTAGTACTTGAAGGTGTAGTCTTCATCAGATAAGAGATATGTTAACTGAACTATGTTAACATAACTAAAAATTTTCTCTTCATCTTCTAAGTGTTCCATTTGGTGGGGTGGTTCCTATTATCTAGATCATGAAGTTAATAAATATTCAAGATTCAGAGCATGTGGAAGATATGGATATGATTCTTCCACTTTTGTCTTTTCCTATGTATGATGATTACATATTCCTCTGAAAGGTGTATTCAATTATTCCTCCCTATATACTAGGATCATTTTCTATTTATTAATCTATTCTATTAGGGTGTCATAATCTCAGTAAACTATCTTCTGTGTCATCAAGTTATCAAACTTCTATCCACTTTTGTTCAAAACTTCTTTCTAGTCACCCTCTTCTTATGGTAGAGTTTTAGTTACATAGGTCACCTATGTCGCGGTCTTCTATAATATCACTTCTCTATAATCAACCATGATCTGGATGACATCATTGAAGAAAAACAAGTTTTGGATGGTGTGACCCATTCTCTTATAGAAAGGGCAGTAGTCCAGATGATCAGTGAGGTTAACCTCATTGGTTTTCCTAGGATCTGGGAGCTTGATTAGGTTATTTTCCATATATGTAAGTAAATAATTTGGGACCTGATAATTTTGTATAGAATATGATTTATTCATCAATTCCTAAAATCAAGGGTGACAATCAACTGTTTTTTCTTCTAGATTAGGGTGATTTTGTTATTACTGCCATTCGAAGGGAGGAGCTACATGATTTAGGGACAACCTAGGTGCTTGAATGTGTGTTGTTACTAGTTTGAGGGTCATGGTAGAAGTTTTCACCTTACCAGTCCTCTTTCTCTATACAGAGGGAATGGTATAGGATTTATCATGGGTATACTAAATGTAATTTTCTAGGAATTATGATGTTTCTAAAAACTCATGGAATCTTCCTGGATACTTCATCAGGATCAAAGTTATTTTTAGTTCATCCCAAAAAATTTTAGAATATACTTATAAAATATTCTCTTATAAGAGAGGGATACTGAGTGAATATATTTAACCTATATATCTAGTGATTAATTCATAAACACTCCCATTTTAACATTTCCTATAAATTTTGAGGTCAAAAATTTTCATTTTTCTAAGAATAGAGTTGACCTGGTAAAGGAATTGATGAATTAGGTCTTCCCATACCACAATGGATCCTACTGGAAGGCTATTATACCACAAGAAGGCTGGACCTACCAGGTTATACACAAAATGTCTTAGTTTGGTCACTTCCTATTGATCTCGAGGCCAAATCATCGGTCCGCATCAGAACATGAAATGTCTGAGATATATTCTGGATCTCATGAACTGTAAAAGATTGAGAAGATAGGATTTTCAAAATTGGGTGTGGGGGGAATGTATCATCCACCTATTAGGGATAGAGATTATTTTTTAGGATGCACAGAGGCATTCCACCCTTTCATTCCTTTCATTCGAGTATCCATGGATTTTATGAAGTTAAGAAGTTATAAGGTATCACTTTATGGACCACCTCATGTATACAGGGACCAGGTGAGGATTGATGAGGTGGCCCCATTTTCATATCCCATAGATTCTCGATCCATGATAGGATAGAATGGTCACCCAGACAAAGAAGCGTCTATCGCTATAATAAAGGAAAGTCACGGTCATCCTCAGCTTCCTCATTTATGTAGACCAGATACCATGATTCAGAGCTGGCCAGATGATCAAATGATGATATTATAGGAGGATTATCTTACTCTTTTTATGTTTTAGGAGGGATGTTTGTCTCGGTTTGAAGATAATACTTTGTGGTAATGTTACCCTTGAGTAGTTCCTCATTATGTTGTTAGAGACTATGTATCTCATTCTCATATTGTGCAATCCATTCCTCTACATAGGTAATTTCAACTCCTCTAGGCAGTGAGTGTGATATGGTCATACCCTTTCCTTTATCCTTGTAAATATTCCATCAAGGAGGTCATAATTCATTATTTTACAGTTTTAGGTTCTGGATCCTTCTCTAATTTCATGTACGTGCAGGCTCAGTTGGTGCATCCATAATTACTACATCTTGAGGAATGGTTTTTGAATTACATATCTCTATATTTATATCTTGGACCACATCATTTTCTTGATTTATGGTGACAACATTCACTGAGGAATATCCGGAAATGGTAGTTATCCCATTACCCTCCATGAAATAGAGTTATTCCTCATTGCTTACTCCTCCATAGACGGTTTTATCAGGGTCATCTATCAAACCCCTAACATATTGGACCATTTTATCTTATAACCATTATAGGGTTTCATTTACATTATAATTTGTTCCTCAAGTATCGGTTTGTGAATAGTGACATTAAGGGGGTTTTGGTTGTTCATATCAAATGGGTTCCAATTGTAAAAGGTATGTATCATGGTGGGAGGAATGGGTGGGATTCTAGTCATTGATATTTACCTCCCAATGTAGAGAAGTGTAATTCCTCCCAAAGTGATGATGGTGATAAAAATTCCCCCAGTCTTGTGGGATAGGGATGTTTTGAAGACACTATTGGGACTTTTTGATCATATTGATGGGGATTTGATGATTCCAGTCAAAGATCTGATGGATCCTGAGAGGTAAATTGAGATATAAATACCCTTATCCCTATAGGATGGGGTTGACCTATAACCACTGATGATTTCTCTAGGACCCTCTTAGGGAGTGATTAACTTGGTGGCGGTGATTTTGATGAAACTTCCCCATCCTTACACAATGGGGTTGGTTAATAGTTATCATTGATATTTCCAAGATCCTCTCAAGGTTTTATATCCCTAGGGGTATAGGTGGTGGAAAAATATCCCATGACTTTTGGGGTAGGTTATCTCCTGGATGGTCATTATGTTGGCTACTCTTGTGATCTGTTTAATTTGGAATAATTATACTTGTGTGTGTGCTGAGTGCAATAGCTACCTATGATGGGGGTTATTTTCTATAGAAATATTTTTGTTTATTCCAAAACATTAGCTTCCATGTTTCAAATGAATTCACATTTTTTTGATGGACCCAACCTAGATGTTTGTTTCTATCCCTCTCCCTCCATTCATGACATCTTTGCATCTTCAAATTAGGGGAGTCCTACTGTATAGACCAACTATTTAGTTCTTTACCCAATCCCATGATCTCTCATATGACAATGACATTACATGATTACATATCTAGGTATTTTTATTATTCTAGGAATGTGGTGAAGTAAAATACTCTATACATTCTCCATCCTCAGATAAAAATATCTGATGAGGATTCGGAGATTATTTGTCGAAGAGTTGTGGTGAAAGAGCTACAAGAGTGATTTAGATTTTAGCTATGATTTTCGGATCATGGGTTTTATAACATAGTGGTAATATCTATTTTTATTTGAAAATATATTATATGTATGTTTTGAAGGTTACCCTCATATCCTGGATAGGAGAGGTGTCCATCCTTTATCCACTGACGAGTCTCCCACTTATTCTGGCATAGCTAAGTCGTGCACTCCTTCTCTATATTATCTGGGTCTCGTTATAGAAAATGGAAATGCCCCAAAACATGGTTGGGAGGGTGTTTCTATATAAATATCATTATATGTCCATCTCATCCTCTTCTTCATCGTAATTATATATATCCACCTAGTCAGACCACAAATGTTTCTTCTCTGGGTTTCCTGCTAACCTTGGAGAATTACTTCTGATAGTTCATGGGAAACTATATATGGTTAATCCCAGTGTTTTGAGAAACTCTCTATATATATGTTTCTATGTTTTGAGAACCTATATAAATAAATGTGTATGGTAAATTTATAGTCCTATCATCCTCATATCCAATCCATTTTTCATGGTAATTAAATCGCATATATGGTCTTCTGTTAGTGGAGCAACATGTGTTTCATGTGAACCTACTATGGGTCATCCATGGAATCATCTTTGTGACAAGTTATAAATAGTGATAGTGATATCACTCCATCATTTCCGTATTTATTAGAAACATTGATGGTCCCATAGTTTTCACAAAATCAAATAGACATGTAAAAGGGTCTTCATAAGATTAGGCTAACATGTTATGGGGACTTCATGAGATCATGATTCCTATAGAAGAATATTTTGCATGATTAAGGGAGACTTGTTTGGGGCCCTTTTTCAGATGAATTTGGCCAATCATAGGGCCTTTTAATGAAAAACAACATAACTCCCCTTCATATAAGAGTATTTACCTTTTCGGATTTTATTTTATAATTCCGATGTAACTATCCCATTGATTTTCTATTTGTTCATCATGGGATAAAACGAACATGTCTGAGAGCCTTTTCATGAAAAAGGTGACATATCCCATCGCCTTTATGTGACGAGGTCAGCATCTGTGTGAATATTTCATGTGATCAACGGATTGGTCATGTGGAACTTATCATACCTTCACATGAAAATAAGTGTAACTACATTTTTCATGGAGATCCTTCCTTTTTCATCTTTTATTTTATAAGGGTATTTAGGTGATTGTTAACTACTTTATGATTGACATGTTGCATGGAATTCAACTGAAAAAGGTTTGTATAATTAGGAATACCTGTCAGAAAGGATTCATGTGATAAAGTAGGTTGTCTAATTGGGTTTTTCATATTCAGAAGGATTAACTAAAGGGTATTAATGTGATCATTATGAGGTCATACGAAATGCATAATTCAACAGTATGACATTCCTAGGGTTATGTGATCACATATCTACTTGGGGGTCACGCGATTCACATAACCTAGGTGCCTGATCTTCATGTAGCCATGTTGCTCCTTTATTTTTCAGAGAAAATAATACTAATTCTTAAATTATTTCTTCAATTCTAAATTTAATGATCCTCATTTGGTGGGTTTCAATAAATATTCATTAAAGTTCATGGTATTCTAATAAGTTAATACAAAACAGTAGAATTCCAAGAGGATTTTTCAACCATTGCCCAGACCAATATAGAAATGAGAGAATATCACCATAGACTTTACCATGGGTATTCCAAGGACATATAATTCTATATGGGTTATTTTGGATCCTCTTACAATGACTATCCATTTTATCTTTATTTAGTAGTATTTATCACTCAATCAATATTCCAAGAAATATATCAGAGAAGTGGAAAGTTTATATGGAACACCATTATCGATTATGTCTGATTAAGATTTGAGGTTCACCTAAATGTTTTAGACAAGACTTCATAAGGCATTGGACCCATTATTAAACTTGATTATGACTTATCGTCATTAGAAAAATGGTCAATCTAAAAGGACCATTCAAAATCGAGAGAAAATTATCATATATTTCTCAATGGACTTTAATGGAAGTTGGAATTAACACCTTCCCCTACTTGAGTTCTTATAAAAAATAGCATCCACTCAATTATTCATATGGATACATATGAATCATTCTATAGGAATAAATGAAGAACTTCAATGTTTTCGGATGAAGTTGGAGAAAGGAAGCTATTATGAATAAAATTATTTAAATATTTAATTGAGAAGGTATAACACATTCAGAAACACATTATAGAATATTAGATTCAAAATAGATTTATGTTGATAATCATCTATGAGTTCTCGAGTTTGATGTTTGGAAATACGATAAAGTTAATCCCTACATACATAGGACGTTTTGATATTCATTATTGTATAGAAGTTATAGAATATCAACTTTCCCTTCCACTAAACATGTCTCAAGTGCATAACGTGTTCCATGTTTCCCATTTTGGGAATCATATACTAGATTCCTTACATGTATTGAATCTATAGGTTTTACAGTTGGATTGTGATTTCTCTTATGAGGGGTAGCCTATGGAAATCCTAGATCATACAGGTAATGTAATGTGAAACATGATCACTCATCTTGTTAAAGTACTACAGTGAAATCATAAGTATTAATATGTAACATTGTAACCTAGGGATGTAATGAGATAAAATTATTATCATATATTTTTATCTTAGGGTTTGATTTGAAATTTCAAGGATGAATTTTTTGAAGGGGAAATAATATAATGGCCTAAAATATTTAGATATAAAAAATTGTTCTCCCTAAATATATGTGTGGTGTAATATATAGCATAAATCATACATGTTACATAATAAATCAATTTTTTTAAATAAATTTAAAAAATACATAAAAATTATGAACATACTATATAAAATTGAAAATGGTACAATGGGTAAATAAACATGTACAAATAACATAACTATAATTTCAAGTTTTTTTGTGTCACGATCTCCTAAAATTATCACAAAAGTGAATAGAACTATAAATTTAAAAAATTAATAATAAAATATTTTTATTAATTAAATGTAAATAAATATGATAAAATATTATTTGATGGATAATGAATTAAATGAGAGAAATTTATAGGAAATAAAGTAATTACATTATTATTAGAATACCAGTTTATCATTGGGAATAATAATTAAATATTTAAATAGAACCATGGTTGATGATAATAGTAAAAATAAAAAAATATTATTATTACAGTGATTCAAATAATTATTATAATTCTATAAAATTATTCATCAAATCATACAACTTAAAATAAAAATAAGTATAAGGTTTGTTTTTACTTTTATAAATGGTAATTTTTATTAAAATTAAAATAGTAGAACCACTTAATTTTAAAAAAAAATTAATTTATATATTATTATTTATTATCAATAATATAATAATAAATAAATAATTTCAAATATAAATGTGATCACTTATAGAAAAATAAATAGAATTTACTATAGAAAAAATTTCTAAATATTATTTGATTTTATTTAAATGCTAAATTTTTAATTTTTAGAATATGAATTTGATAAAATTGACTTCATTTTTAGAATCATAACATAAAAATTATATTAGAGATAATTTTTATATTGTTTAAAAAAAATTGAATTTTTGTGAATATAAAAAAAATATTATTCATAAATACCATAATTTTTTGGACATCATAATGATATAAATATAACATAAAATCTGATAAAAAAATAAATTAATTAAAATTTATTTAAAGAGTAAAATAGTTCATTTATAAATAATAATTTTTATTTTTAAACCTATATTTCAAATTTTAAATTCGAAATTATACTTTATTCTAAAAAAACTATTTTTGATTCTTTACATTTTATAAAACATTTTGAAGATTAATTTTAGTTTTTTTGTGTTAAAATTTCAAATTAACCTCCATTTTTTAATCCTACACTAATAAAATTCATATAAATTAACATTATTCAAAGATTTTGGCCTAAATAATTAAATAAACAATACTATATTCTAAAATACAGCTCCCCATAGCTATATAAACACCTATAACTTCAAAAACCCTTTTATTTTCTAAATATCTACCCAAATACCTCTCTATACTCTCATATACATTCCCTTAATCCTCTAGTGTGATCAAGACTCATCTATATGAAGGCTTTATGCTCGATCTAAAGGAAGTACCTCATGGTGCGAGGTAAGGGTTTCAAAACATTTTCTTACAATTCAATTATAATATTAACTGTTATATAATATAAATAATTAATAAAAATTAACTAAAAAAACTTTAATATACCTTTATGTTTTTATAAACGTCTAATATCTACTAGATTACCTATCCTTTTTTAAATTTCTCTTAAAAACTTTGTGTCACCTATAGTGGTTTTTTATTACCTAAGTGAATGATAATGTTTTATTTTTCACTTACTCCTTTATTGAATATTATTAACATTTTATTTCATGATTTAGTATCCCATAATAATAAAATAATATCATTATTATGTTTTTAGAATGAGAAAATAGTTACGGTAGGGATGCTATTAAATTTAAACATTCATAGCCATTTTTAATCGTAAAAAACAATCTTAGCGAAGAAGATTCTCAGAATTTGTAACTATTAAATGTTATTTTTAACCCGATATATTTTAGAATAATATTGACCATATAAATTGACACATATAGAGCTTATAGAACCATTGGATGGTGTCCTTTAACTATTACCACAACATCATGGGTTTTTGTAACTGTAAATTGAACAAACATTAAAACTGTTAATTAGAACAATATTATGTTAATTACTTAATAAAAATGATGATAAATGGATTATAAGAGAATAAATAAATGTGAAAAAGTCTCTAAATCAAGGAATTTATACATTGAACTTTAAAATTTATAATATTAGTGGTTTTTATGAAGTAAGTTAGGACTTGACGTAAGGGTTATTTCTCATCCATTATTGTTCTTAACAATATCTTCTCTATCATCGTATATATTTTTCCCCTCTTATTTTTTACTTTTATAATATTTTTAATTAATTTCCTCTATGATTCATCTTTATTTATTTTTATGGGGATATTCATTCTATTATTCTTTTATCATTTCTTTAAGTCAACCCCAATTAAGCTTATAAGGGAAGATTTTTTAATTTCATTCTATTTTACTCAAATTTTATTTATGTTATTCTAAAACCATTATCCCTAACATCATAATATAAAATATTTTATTATATATTGATTATATACTTTGAGTATAATATAATATATATCTTACCTCCTTGTTTCTGGTATCTATATGACTCACCACTTGACTAAGCCTTCTAGCATATTTATGTAACCAATTTCCTTATCATGGGTTTAATTCATATTTATTATTTATGTGTGTTTGTTTTCTATGTAGTGCACATATTCATGATTTTTTATTTTGTGATATATCTACCCATAATTATATATACCCCCAGTCTATCAGGTAATGTTTTCATATCATGAGATACTATGTATGATGCATGGGCAGTGAGCCTAGCACATTATGTTTTGTATTCATGGTAATGATCCTTGACTTATAACATGATTTATGTTTGTAGAACATTATTATGATTCCCAGTATTAAAATGATCATATGAAACACTTACGGTTATTATATGTTTTTATGTGATGTTTTATTACTCTAACCATTATTGATTCCAAGTTAAGATTACTAACTCTCTGGTCAACACAACTCATTTTTATCTAGGTTTACACTCTTAATGGGATTTATGGTTCACAGAATATTTTATATATGTCTCTAAGATACCCCATAAAGTGATAATAATATAGTGATTTATAGAAGAAATTTATGAAGATTGGAATAAATACTATTTATTTAAAAAGTATTTTATTGTGTTTCTAATTTCCAACGGACACTAGACCTTAGTATTTCAAGGAGAATTTTTGGATATTTATATTAAAAAATATGTAATAATTATATATAAGTGATTTATTTTGTTATACCCAACATGTGGAAATGATTTTTCTACTCATTGACCTTGGGTATGGGATCTAGTTATATGGCCTAAGGACCAAGATGATGAGTATTTTAAGAAGCCTAATACATGAGGTTTAATGGGTTTGGTCAAGGTATAAAGTTTGGTGGGATTTTTTAAATATTATTTTGTGCTACTTATTTATGACGCACATTGTTAACAGAATATTTTTCTAACCTGAGGACAAGAAACAATATCATATCTATTATCTAGAGACTTGTAGGATAGATATAGTGTCCTTTGTGGCCTTTAAATTCTATATTCAATATGGGATGTTGTTTTTTGGGGTATAAATATACAGAATTACTGATCCTAGATGTTGTGTTATCGAGGGATAATTTATAGATTTCATTAGACTATAAGTGATGCAAATAATTTATATATTATATAATCCCTTATATTAGATGCATTTCAAGCCAGTAAGGAACTTCTCATTGTATCATGATATCATATATAGTACCATTTCAATATTTAATTCAACTAAAATTCATCAGATGCATCTCATATAAAACTATTCTCAATCTCAAATCATTAATATTGAATCCCAATCCATTTTTTGATATTTAAATCCCTGAATAACAACACATGAATCAACTTATTTTTATATTTGTTTTGATCACCAATATTAATTTCCATATATTATCATTTGGAAATCACAAATTTTATAACAGTGATCACATCAATATCATATCATTCAATATTCCTCAAATAAATATTCAATCATGGATTTAAAAATAATCATGATATTTATAACATGAAATAATGGCTTTGGAATCATCCCATTTTATTTTCCTTCTTCAGAATTAAATTATTGAAATCAAAATTTTCATTCTATAGAAATATAAAAATTTCACTATGTCTAAAGTATTATGAATATAGATATTCTCAATTATATAATACTTACATATAATTCTTATGAAGTACTTTTATAAGTATTACATGTCTTCATATGAAGTACTATGTGATAGATAAATAGCATACAAACCTCAAATTTCACGAAACTGTGAAGTCTTATGAGATGAAACAAATTTGTACAAGATGGATCAAGAGTCTTATATGGATTCAGAAATTATTATGATATGATGAGGTATTACCAGATCACTTAAAAATTATTATATAATTCTCATTATAGATAACTATGAAGTGTTATGTGTAGTACACAAAGTCATACACCCACCAGATAGACAAAGTCTTACACGGCTCAAAGTCTAATGGCTTAATCAGAAAGTCTTATGAAATATACTAAAGTCTTAGTAACTCTAGATAAGTCTTACATGATCTCAAATTTATAAAACTCTAAAGTCCTAACAGCTTCTCAAAGTCTTCAAAATTCATCAACAAATTCTTATGAGAGTGGCTAAAATCTTACAGAATCCAAGAGACTTATGAGATTTCTAATACTTATCCATTTTTCAGCTTCAACTCAATTATTCCATAACTTCTCAAATGTTTCAAATACTTATTTAAATTAGAATAATCCTTCTTAAAAACATTTAAATCATCTCAAAACTTCTTCAATTAATTTTTTGGAATTATTATAATAATTCCCAAACTCCTCTGGATTATTTCCAAGGTTCTTTGCATTATCTAATTACTCATGTTATATTATTTCAAGAAACAAAAAAATATTATCATTTATATCTTTATTAATATATTTAAAAACTTTTATACAATAGATTATAAACACTATATTCAATATCCTTATTTCTAAATAAACATTGGATGGTTTCCCCACAATTCAGATAGATTCTTCCAAACTTTAAACCAATTTGACTTTTTAATTAAATCTATACAATATGTCCATAAATAAGGTAAAAAATATACATATTATTCCATAAAATTCCCTATTAAGTATTTTAAACAGAACTTCACATACAGTTAATCACTTTTACTTTCTATGAGGTTTAGATCAACAATCATCAGGTTAAAAAGGGATGCTTACAAAGAAGCTTCTCCATCCTTTTACATTTATAATGGAACTATTCTTTACACATAAACTAGATGGGATGCATACTCATGTTCTTTATTGTATTGATATTAACTCCATAACCCTTATTTAACTCATGTTAACATTCCTCCAATAACCTCATTGATTGAAAATACAACACACAATACAAATGGCACTTCAATCTCTCCCCGTTTATTTTTTTAAAAACCAAATTCTTTTCTAAAGTCAATTTTTTCCTATCCCCTTATTAAAAATAAATAAGAAGTTAAATATATGGTCTTTTTTCATTTATTTAAATTCCATGATTATAAGGTAAGGACTTTTAATGGTAAATCTTATATCCCTTACACTTATAAATTTAAGAAAACATTTTCTACACTTTTTCTTTATTCTCACCATTATTAAGAGATTAAATAAATTTCTATATGAGATAAGAGTGATGCCAAATTTCTCTTTGAAATGTTCTATAAACTAATCGAAACTTATTCTAATTGTTATAACTTGGTGAAGAAAATAAGATTGATCAATTTAGACAATAAATTTTTCCATAATATATTTACAATGTGATACAATCCAAAATTCAATTCAAAGTGTATGATTAAATATATTTTCCAATATATTTTATAAAAATACACATAACTTGAACAAAAACATAAAAAAAATTCAAGTGAAAGGTATTTTTATCCCTCATTTTGTTAGTTATTCTCTCCCCCTTGATAGTAATATTAAATGTAAATAAAAAAAGTTATGGGAAAGTGAGAATCATGCCTCATCCTTTAAGTTTTTCAAGGGATATCCAAATTCCATATGTAACTACAAAATGATAAACTCTATAATCATTAACTTTTATTATCCCCCTCAAGTGATACTCTTCAAATATATCCATCATGCCCAAATTTATCCAAAAATGGGAATGATAACATTTGATATTTACCATAATGGTTGAATCACTTTATAGTGTATAAACAATATAAAATTCATTAGTCCTATTTATGATTCACTTTCAATTACCATTATAAAAAATATATGAAAATTAATCGGAAATAACGAGAGAATCGTTCATCTCTTTAATGTGAGAAATAGGGATGATACTTATTTCTCAATTGAGAAACTCATTTCATTGAAAATATAAAATACCTAGATATATTTTTTATTGTGCTTTATTTATGTTTCCATATTTTTTATGTTTTTGTAGCACATATTTATTTTATTTTTAAACTTTCTTTCTAGTTTGAACATCCTCATTGACTTTATCATGCATTTCACTTATATTGTTTTCACATTTCTGTATTTTCCTAGCCTCTTCCAACTGTGCTAGCCATATTTTCATTCCCTATTATTTCATGGTCGGGCTTCTTTTTGTGTGAGGAATCTCTATGTATAGTAATTTTTTTAGAACGTGGATTTACAGGTTCTTTTCCTATTATATTTAACATTTATTCTTATTATGAAAACCAAGTCCTTAATTTATTACATGCATGTATTGAAATTTTTCACTACCCATACACATATTCATCATGTTTTAGGATACCACTCTTAGTAATACTCCCAAACTCTTCACCAGTATGTCAAAAAACTAAATCATTCATGTTATCTACCTCTTAGATTTATTCCCTTTTAGATTTTAAATTTTACTATTTATATTTTATGTCCATGGAAATTTTTTATGGTACATGATGTAATTGATACTTACAAAAAATATACATATCTCCCTATTTTAGTTTACACCCCAGTTAGCTTCCTTCACCTATTTATTGGGAGTAGCTAATTCAACCTTATTTTTCTGATTTTACCCCATGAAAAATTTATCTTCTTGCATCACCTACTTCCTTTTCCATTATGGTATTCCTTTTACATAATAATAAGATTTTTTTCTTGGTTGTTATATATTAACTCTATTAATAGGGGTTTCAACCCTTATTGTGTTAATCTTGGAAATTATCTATGTAGTCAAAAAAATCAATTAAAGTTTTTTCATTTTTAATGTATAATTTTGGTAAAAATGGTTTTCCTATTTTAATCTCTTCTACCCTTTTAATTAATGAATTTTATCACTTTAAAATACAGACATATTGTTCTAGTACTCAATGGCCTTGTGGCTAAGTCTCTAACAACAAAAATATTACCCAAAAAATTCATTTACTTATTTGTTCATTAGTGTTTGATTTAAAACCTTGCTATTTTGATAGAAATCAAAAAAATTGTTTCAATTTGGGGATTTTTTTGACATGATATAACCCAAAATTGATGCATTGGTGGGTTTAACATTATTTTTATCATTCCATATCTCTCTAGATTTTGATTTGAGTTATACACTTTTATTCAAAATAGATTTAGTGAAAACATTTTAAACTGAATTATGGGATACCTTTCTCCAAGATTTTGTTATGGGTTTATCATAAGATGATTGCAATATATTATTACCACCATTTAAATTATTTTTAGAAGAAAGATTCTTATAAAAGGTGATTTTGGTATAATATCTTCCTTTATTATATTATGAAGATTCTGAATTGGTGATTTTATAATTTTTTTAGTTTCACTTCCTACTCTTGACATTTCATACTATGAACATACTTTAGGTATTTAAGATTTTACATCCTTTATTAACAATAACTTATCAAATTATTACTCTATTCATCATGAATATCACTTATATCTAGAAACAAATTATCCAACTCTTTTATTATTTTTCCATTAACTTCAAGATGATCATATTTAAATTTCATGGAGACTGTGTAATTTCTCCAACACATGGATTACTTACTTAACAAATTTCCCTAAAACGTATTTATTATAAATATATATTTTAAATTTTTTATCAACTCGATAATATATCTCATTGAAAATTATGATATATTCAACCTTGGATTTCACAAGTTTTTGAGGGTGTTATAACTTATTAATTTCTTAAACAATTAATCTTCCATTGAATTATCCTATGACTCTAGTTATGCCTTTTCATCATGATGTACGTTGATGCATGAAAATATGTATGTAACGACTTTGATATAATATTTTTTTCATATAATAATTGATTTTAAAATAGAAATTTCTAAGTGGTTGATTAAACATTTCTTCTTCACAACATGAGCAAGATTCATCACTAGAGGAATCATCATCATGGGATTTAGAAATATGATTACCAATCTAATTATTTATATCTATTGATTAAACTTATATCACTTTTTATTTCTTTATCAACTTATTGGCATCATTATTCTTTATTTTTTGTAATGTATTGGCAATAAATATTGTATCAATTTTGAAAAATATGGAATCTGAATTTTCCATTTGAGGCTTTTCAAAAAAACATTTCAAATATTCACATCATATATTCAGAAAATAAAACCTTATAATTACTGTGTCTAGGATGTATATTTATTAAATTATTCACTACAATATTAAAATCAATAAAAATAGATTTGGACAGGGATTGTTCTATAACCATGTTTTTACCCTATACTTTATATGGGTTTAGGTATTATCTTAAAACTATTTCCATGTTAAACATCCCACTGGACTTGAAAAATCCCACTACACTTTAGTCTTCTAAATGGTCTTTCAAATCTCAACCTTATGAAAAAGATCTTCATTAAACATAATATTTCAATCATCAAAATCAATATATCTACTTCCTTAACTAATTAGACTCTTTTACTACCTTGATATTATCTATTATTGAATATGAAACTGGTCTCTCCTTTCATCCAAACCCCTAGACCTTATTAAGAGTCTATCGATAGGCTTCCAAAACATGAACTCTTAATATTTTAGTAACCCAGAAGATACTCACATAGAAAGTATTAAAAATAATAATAAAAATGATAGTAGTAGTGTCTATCCATCTCTAAAATATATTTCCCAAACTTCTACAATAATGGGTCTCAAAAGATCTTCTCATTTTCTCTTCTTCTTCATCTTTGACTAGATATGACCTCCAGAACTATGTTAGTTTTCTCTTATCCATCTTATTTTATACTCATTGGATATTATTTTTATCACTGTATCATGTTTTTTCCTTTAAGAGCTCAACATATTCTCTTGGTTTCACACTCTTGAACTCTAATTTCACCTTTCTTAACACAACCATTTATATATATGTCACAAAAATTGATTTTCTATATATTTAATATAGAAAATTCTTGAAAAAATAATAATTACATATATCCTACATCATTTTATCTTCATATTTTTTACATGGGTTTCTCTTATGATCTCTATTTACTTTTACTCATAATCATTATATCTAAGTAATTTCCAAGATTACCCTTCTTCTTTTCTTCTTATTTTTTTCAGCTAAAAAAATTATTTCATTTATTTATATAGAAATATTATAACTTCTTATTTCATAAAATTTACACAAAAAAACCATAATTAATCATTCTTTCAATGTTTTATAAAAATATATAGAAAATTTTATTACAGCATGGCTCTTATCATTACAGCATGAAATCATTTTTAGTTTTAGTTTCGTCCTTAGTTATACTTATAATTCATTAGATGATTACCTTGTAAAACTCTTCTCACTCTCAAATCATATAAATTGAATCATAACTTATTTTTTGGTATATAAATCTATGAAGATTATCACATTCATCAACTTATTTTAATCCTCATTTTGATCAAAATATTTATTTAAAAATATTCTTATTTTGAAATCACAAATAATAGAACAATAGTCGCAGTAATCTCATATCATTAATTATCCCACAAAAAAATCTTCATTTATGGATTCACATAGAATCGTGATATTTAGAACATCAAATAATATCTTAGATGAAATCTTATTTTATTTTAATTCTTCCAAATTTAATTATGTAAACACTATTTTTTCATTCTTTTGAAATATAAAAATTTAATGAATTTCAAATTCTTACATGGATATATATTATTCATTTAGTAAGACTTTATGAAAACACTTACTAAGTTCTAGTATAAGTCAATAATATATTTGTATAAATCCTTGAATGATATCCCAAAGTCATAAAAACATCAAATTTTAGTAAAATATTGAGTCTTATTAGATGGATCAAAGTCTTACTAGATGACTCAAGAGTCTTACATGGACTCTTAAAGTCTTATGATATGATGAATTCATAGGGGATCACTCAAAAAGTATTATAGACTTCTAATTTTAGCTTAATTTGAAGTCTTACATATAGTAAAAAAATTCATTCCATGAATAGAAAGATAAATTCTTACATGGGTAAAAGTCTTCTAACTAGATCACAGAGTCATAAATGATATACTGATATATTATATAATTCAGATAAGTATTACACAATCTCAAATTTTGAAAACTATGGAATCATATGGGTTTTAAAATTCCTAAGAATTCATTAACAATGTCTTATTATAATATCAAAATTTTTAAAAATTTAAAAATTATCCATTTTTTCAACCAAACACCAAAGTATTATGTAATTCAAGAGCCTCTCCAGATTTTTAGTACTTATCCATTTTTTAACTTCAACTCAATAATTCTGTAATTCTTCAAATGACACTACGACTTATTCAAATCAACTTCAACCTAATTAAACAACTTAAAATCACCTAAAATATATTCAATTAATTTAGGGAACTTGTTAGATAAATTCCAAAATACTCTAGAGTATTTCTAAGGTCCTTAATAGAATTTAAATCCTCAAGTTACATTATTTCAAAAACTTACACTAACTTTTAATTTCTATCTTCATTCACATTATCAAAAGCATTTATCCAAGGGTCTCTAAACACTATATTTAGAACCCTTATTTACAAATAAACCTTGGGTGATTTCCTTACAATTAATATAGATTTTCCTAAACATTGAAAATATTTTAAACTTTTTAATTAAAATTGTATAATTTTTCCCATAATAATGTTAAAAGTATCCATTTTATTCCACAAAATTCTCTATATAATAATATAGATGTCACTTCACACATACTCCATCACTTATCCTTGTTATGATGTCCATATCACCAATCATTAGGCTTAAAATGGATGATTATAAAGCAACACCTATATAATTTACCATTTATGATGGAACTCTACTTTATCCATAAACTGTATGGGTAGCCTCTTCATGTTCTTGATTTGGTGGATACTCACACTATAACCCTTCTTCTATACACATTGAATTTCCTCAAAAAATAACTTTAAAAAAAATACGACACACAATACAAATGGTACATCATAACGAGTAGGTTTTATCCTTGAATTAATGATATACAAACATTCTCCTAACTTGTGTATTGTAGTCCCTCTTAAATAAAGATAAGATAAACTGAGATATAAAAAACAAGAGAGCTCACACCCATAGAAGACTTACATCAATTTTTTTTTGTGCTTATTCATATATTTCTTCTTCTTTTTTTAATTTATTATTCCTTCTTATACCTCTATATTCTATATGCATACCTATTGAAATATATCTTCACTTATCATTTAAATCTCTCTCTCTAAATCCCCTCAATGAATATTAGAAAACCTCTTACACTTTCAGTGAAATATGAACACTAAATTTATATTCAAACTAGTACCTTCTTAGTCAACTAATATCACATCATTTCAAGTTATTAGATCAATCTAGGCCTTATAAACACCCTTTTATATTATTAAGGACCTTAAATGATTGATTTGGAGAAACCCTTGAATCACTGAGTGGGTAACATCAAGAAAAAAACACTAATTCAAGACTATGATAAATGCCACAACATTCCAATGATTTATGTGGTGTGATAATCACAATCATAGCACATACTAATGAGTCATGGTGTAACCAAGAATTTCTCTTTCAACTACCTCATAAAACCAACACCCCATTTTTGGAGTGATTGACTCTTTTTAGAATGAACTCTAAAATACCTACAATCTATAAAAGTGATAAAAATCATGACCCGAACACTACAACATGATTCAATGATACATTTAAGAATCTAATTATTCTTAGTGTAAGAACTCTAGCCTAATCCACTCAATTTTATTATCTAGTAGATTTTTTGTGTGACTTTGTTATGACACAGAATAACCACTTATTCTTCTAAAAATAGTAAAAACACAAGAACTCATGAATTTTCATTACACCATGACATCCATGTCATGCTAGACTAGATCAAACATAATCATATTCTTGACTTAAATCATGGATACATCTCTCTATAATTTTATATTATATATATTTTCCTATAGCATGACCATCATCCTCTATGAAATGAATGTTTATATCTCCTCTTCAATAACACCAAACACCAATTTTTAACTTCAAAACTTGTTTAATGATCTTAAAATCACCTAAAATATATTCACCTCAATTGAAGCACCATGAATCAATTAGGACTGAATAATATTCATTCATTTTTTAATTCTGTAGATAAGTTGAAAACTAAATACAACATTTATCACATCCACTTCACCTTCACTTCTCTTTAAAAAACATCCAACTTGATAAACATTTCAATGATAGGTGATTCATCTTGCTCAAACTCAATAATATCTACCAACTCTCTTATCACAATAATATACCTTGTCTTGGTCATAACATGTTTACCATGGGGTTAATGTTTTTTGGGAATCATAATTTTATTGAGATGTTTGGAGGGGTTCTTCCAAGGATCTATAATCAGTTGTGTGATCCCTAAGACCATGCAATGAGCTCATGAAAGAAGGTTTTTTGGGAAATTTTAAATTTCATGTTCACCTTCAAGGTCACAGATATCATTCATGATAGCGATAAATTATGATTTTTGAGGTATTTTAGAATACACAATGAGACACATAGTTTTTAAAACCATTCGTTCGAGAAAAAATTATGTGTTTTCCTCTAAAAGCATAAAAATCTAATGAATTACCTCATTATTTCCCACAAACATCTTGGTTTTTTATTAATGAATTTGATGGTGATTTTAGAGGCCACTAATAATATTTTCAATAGATCATCAGTGTATATTGAAGGTCTGAAATAAAATCATGAAAAAAAATAAATATTTAGTTCTATATAATGATTTTTATTATTTTCACTTTTAGATATAGACTTGGGTGTCACGAACCAACCTGATTCTCCCCCAAATCGGTCACCCGAGTCATACCACAACAAGGCCCAATAGGTGTACCTAATCCTCCCAGTTTGGTAACTAGTGTTGAGAATCAGTCATAATTCTGTTGGGAATGATTTATCCCAATAACAACAGGAAAATGAATAATGAAAAAAAATGTAACTTGCATCAAAAAATAAATAAACTAGACATACCTCTATGTGACTTCACAGGTCACCATCAACCATAGCATGACACTCACACCATGAGTGAACCAAAGTTGGGTAGAACCTGAACTGAATGAAGATAAGTAAAATTAGTGTGAGAATTAAAACTCCCATTAGTAATGCCAAAATATAACAATGACCTACACCTTACCTTTAAAAATAAAACTAGTTATTCCAGTTTAAAAATAAGAAGTATAAAATTAGTTTTTACTAATCTATAATAAAGATAAGTAAAAAAATTCTAGTTTTATGAAAACCCATTTTCAACATATTTTAAAAACACTTTTCAGTTCCTATAATCAATATTAGAAAAATTATTTATAAAAAATAATTAATGCTAAAATAGATGCCACAGTATGAAAATACAACAATAAAGTGAATTTTATAACCATTAACATGAAAATAGATTAAAAGTAAGAAATAAGCATGTCCAATTCCTAAGTAAAAAAGGTTTATCGGGGTCCTAGGATCATTGAACTCTCAATGATCAAATCCTAGATACAAGGTTTTTTCTCCTTCTTGATCCAACCAATCCCTATCCTAAAATTTTAGTTAGTGTAGTGACATAATCCTACTAGGGAGACTGGTCTGTAGCCCTATCATCTCACCTATCATACTAGACGTAGTCTTCCCACCTAGATACCAAATATTTCTAAGTGATCTAACTTTCCAAATCATGGATTTTTTCCTTTTTAAAACCACACACAAACTCACTATCATTTTATATCCAACTCTTTCATGTCAAAGTAAAAACATTGAATATGTTTTTTGGGAAAATCCATTTTTAAAAAATTTCACAGACACCAAAAAACCTTTGAAATTACCCATTACACACTCCAAACCATTTATAAAACCAATGGCATATTTAAAATAATTTACATTACATTTAGAGTTTGGAAACATGATTCACAAAGAAGACCCACACTAGAAGTTTAGGAAAATCATGTAAATAATTAAAAACCCATATTTGAGAGACATAATCAATTTTCATAGCACATTCATGATACATAATAAAAAAACTCACTTTTTGAATAGTCAATAAATCATGGAGTTCAAATTAATGGTTTGGATATAGGTAACCTACTTCAAAAGATGATTCTTTTAAAGAATGCAATCTGAATCCATCCCAAATAGGTTCACCGAAGCAAAAAGAATCTCTTATTACACTTACACATATATAAACTTATATATATATATATATATATATATATATAAATACCCCTATCTACAGTGTAGGTATTCCACTCACCATGAGAGAATATGTACAAAGAGGGTATGTGTGTGTGTGTGGTAACCATGCATATATGTGTAAGTCCCCTTCATGATTATGGTCCAAAACACGCTAGAATAATACTCTAAACTCAAAAATTTTGAAATAACTATTTCAATTGGTCCAAATAAATAAAATGGGAAAAAACATACCCAAAACTGATATAAAACCCACTAACTTCAGTGATCACGATAAGAATCAACCTTAACGGGGCACAAGAACCATAGGTATCAAGAAACCACAAAAATAGTCACCCAGAATCAGGTTAGGGTTCGGTTAGGGCATATTCACCATAAGAGAGAAAATAGAAACAAATAAATAGAGGAAGTAGGGTGGGGGAAGATAAGGAACTTATTAAAGGAGATTATTCCTATGATTGGAGAAGAAAATGGTCAATCAGAGGGAGGATAGAAGGTATGATGCATGACATGGAAGGAGGGAGGACATCACATGTGGGGGATCCCTTCTTGGGCTGGTGCTTGATGGAAAATAGGGGGAGGGGAGGAGAATACCTTCTTGAGGGTTAAATAGAAATAATAATAATAATAATAATAATAATAATAATAATATAATAATAATAATAATAATAACAATACTAATAAAACAATAATAATAATAATAATAAAACATTTTTTCTTTTTTTTAATCCTTGAAATCAAACACGGTTTCTCCACATGATTATTCAAAACTTCCACCAACTATATGCCTCTAATGGAGGCCCTAGACACCCCACATAGGTAGGGAAAATGGTTGGGGAAATTGTGTGTGGACTATATGGTAAGCTCTATTAGAAAATTAAGACACATTCGCATGGTCTATGCATGGTTTCTACTAACCATATGCTAATCATGTAAAAATGATGAAAAATACAAAAATAAACTTTTAAATCATGGTTCTGGCCAAAACCCAAAAATGAGGGTAAATATAATTAAAAAATTAAATATAATTAATATTTCAGGGTCAGTGTGTGACAATGTTTCCTACCATGACACTTTATATCCCCAAAAAGTCACAAATATTTAGTTGTTCATGACATTAGATAAAAGAAAACCACAACATGAGATGAGGTTTCTAAAACCCAAAGACCAAAAGATAATACTCACCCTTATTGTAAAACTGTGAGCCCCAAAATATAGTAAATAAGTCATCTTCAAAGAAACAAACCTACACTGGAAGGAAAAATGAGTAAGACTAAAGAACTTGAACCATCCAACAAAAGTCTCAAAAGAAGAAACTCAATCCTACAAACACTACCTCAAAACATGGAACACCCTGATCTATAACATAAAAACACCATGGAAACTCACCATGGTCTGTTTTTAATCCCCATAAGCATTTATACATGACCCATTATCCAATCCAAAAAACTACTATGATCGGGGTCAAGGAAGGTGGAAATAAAGAAGAACACTGGCCAAAAAATTTAAAATTTCCAAAGAGGAAACACATGATATAGAATACTAGGTTCACCACGAGATTTTTCCTTGAGTGGTCTCCACACCATTTTAGGTTTCTGGATAAAACATAATTTATGAACCTGAAACAACTTACAATTACAGAAAAAAACTCTAACATGGGTATGACCTCTTAACTTCCCATGTCACACCTTCCCATTTTAAGAGAAGATATCAATGAGACCCATATTGAGCCTCCCCACCATTATGGTGCTGAATAGACACGTTATTAAACTAATAAAAACACTCAATGGACTTATATCCACACAAAAAGGTCCCAACTAAGGAAACTTAAACTAGGAACCAAGATAAATCATGACTTAAAATTATCCATAGTAGATATTCTCTAAAAAGGCATCAATTGAAACAAAAAACATCCCAAATAAAGGATAACTATTCAAGAGTTCACATATCCAAGTCACTACAACATAAATACCAAGAAAAATTTACCACCACTATCTCTCAATAAGAAGTTTAAAAAGAAAAAGTCATATAAAGGATAAACTTAAAGAGTTTCCACTCTAACATCAGAGACAACAGGTTGGGTCCACATCCACCATAACTAGAAACTTTTATATTTTGTGAAAATCATAACTCTGATACCCATGGAAGGATCCCTAATGTTTTGAATCATCCTCTATGCTATATTTAGGATTTTTTAATCCCCAACCGAAACATTCTTCTTTAGTAGCATAAAATACAAGACCCACTTCAGGTGACCCAAGAAGCCCCACTAAATAGAGAATCCTCTTATAAACCAACTATGAAAAAGGTGCTATTATCTTTTTCAACTGATGATGGTAGAAAACCGCCCGAGAAAACTCAAGTGTGGTTCAATGTCTATAAAGTATCCATATCCACCACTCTATTGAGAGTCTATGTGGGGTAATCAATGGGAATACCAAGAAAGAAAACGTATTCAAAATTTCATCAAAGACACCAAACACCTCAATTTTGACAAGTTAAAACCAATAAATTATGACCAACATTTATTCCTAAAACTGAAATTTACATAGACCACCAAGTAAGTCACCTTAGAGACTAACCATGTACTGTTTTTTTTTCTGAGACTCTTCTTGGGAATAATTTAAAAACAAGAATCATGGAATCAAATCAAATCACATCACAAACCAAAACTCTACATCTCAATAAAAAATTAAAACCCAACTTGAAACACAATTCCTACCACACTTTCAATATTTCAAAAATCAAACCCCATGAAATAAGACTCCAAACATGAAAATAAAATACAAAAAAACTTCTCACTCACTTTTCAAAACATTTAAATCTTTTTTTAACTATTTTCAGAAAACATGACAATCCTTAAAAACCAAACACCCACCTTAGGTATTACATGAATCCTAATATATATACATCTTTTCCATCGTAATAAAACCTCCATATATACCCAAACCCGTCATCTTACCACATTAATACATCTATATATGTGATTATACATAGGAATAACAAAGTCCAAATAGAAAAATTTATTTCCAACCCACTCTTTCAAACATGCCCAATAAATTTTCAAAAACCAGCTTTTATCATTTCAAAACAAAACATTTCTAAATTACCAAAAAACTTCCATCCCACTGTTTAAAAAATATTCCAAAATCATCAAAACATTTTACAAAATTATTTTATTTCCAAAAAACATTAATCTCCTAAAATAAACCATTAAATTTTCAAACAACCCAAGGTTTTAATTTTAGAAAACCAAATTTGATAACCCATATTATATTTTTTAAATCCAAAAGAAACACTTAAAATAAACTCAAAATAATACCAAAAACAAATAAAATAAACCCAAATTTTTTCATTTTAGAAATAAAACTTTTGAAAATAAATCCTCATTTTATAACTCAAGAAAAATACCCCAAAACAAATTTAAACTCACACTAAGAATAAATCAAGGAAACTCAACATTGAGGGAATCAAAATTTAAAAACCATAGACAAATTCTTAGCAGACAAAACTATATCACATAGTTTAGTAGACCATGTTCCAATCATGTGAGTACACTGGTGGAAAATAGAGTTAGCAGAATGGTTAGTTCATGGTTTTCTAGACTGAGCACAAAAACCATGTACCTTGTAAGTCCCTTAAAATATCCAATTCAACCTCTGGAGTTTCTCAAATAAATCCAAAAATTCAAAATCCTAATCAAAAACACTCTAGAAAAAACCAAAAAATCAAAAACATCCGAGAGCCAATATCAGATTTTAAGGTAAAACCATCCCGAAACCCCTGTTAATTCAAGATACTTTCCAAATAGTTGGTGATAATGAACCTAGCCACAAATAAATACTTGAATTCTAACAATCCAGGATCTGAACTACCAGAAATCCTCAAATAACAGGGGATAATTCCATTGATACCATTTTTTCATGAACCAAACCAATTCGATCCTAAACCAGTCACCTGATCCAGCCCCCAACATATCTTGAGAGGCATTCACAGCCCTCCCTGGATGGAAACTAGTTTTGGGAATCAAGAATAACTCTATTAGGAATGATTTATCCCAAGAAGAATAGGAAAATAATAAATAGAAACAAATAAAAGTGGAAGTGGAAGTGTAAAATAAATAAACTAGACATACCTCTATGTGTCCTCACGGGTTAGCATCAACCATAGTATGACACTCACTCCATGAGTGAACAAAAGCTGGGTAAAACTTATAGTGAAATATGATAAGGAAAATATTAATGAGTAATAAAATTCCTAGTAGAAATTCCAAAAGATAACAACACCCCACTCGTTACCTTTAAAAAGAAAACCAATCATGTTAGTTTGAAAATAATACATATAAAAGTAGGGTTTTCTACTCTTTAATAAAAACAAGTAACAAAATTCCATTTTTATGAAAACTTCATTTCATCATAAATTTAAAATATTTTTCAAATCTTAGAATCCATTTTAGAAAAAAAAAACCATATAAAATATAATTAATGATAAAATAGATGTCATGGTATGGAAATATAAAAACAAAGTGCATTTTAAAACCATTACCATGGAAAACTAGAGTAAATATAAGTAAGAATCGTGGTAAATACCTAAGTAACTAGGGTTAATGGGGCCCTAGGATCCTTTTACTCTTAGTGATCAAATAATTTATGCAATGGTTTTTCTCCTTCTCAATCCAACCAATCCCGCATCAGAAACTTTTAGTTAGTGTTGTAATGTAATCCTACTAGGGAGATAGGGCCTCAACACTACCAGGTCTCCCAGTGTACTATACCTGGTCTACCCACCTAGATACCAAGGATTCATATTTTATCTAACTTTACAAACCATGGATGTTTCCCCTTTCTAAACTGCTGACAAATTCACTATCATTCAAAGCCTACTCTCATATGTCAAAGCACTAAGTTTCAATAAATATTTAGGAGAAATAAATTTTACAACCATTTAACACACACCAAAGCACCTTTCAAATTACCCATTACACATTCGAAACTATTTTGAAATCCAATGGGATATTTAAAATAATTTACATCAGATTCATATTTTGAAAATATTCTGGATGAAGAATACCCATGCAAGAAGTTTTAGTGAATCATGTGAAACAATTAAAACCCCATTTTTGAAAGACATAATCAATTTTCAAAGAACATACATACTACATAATAATAATAACTCAATTTTAAAATACTCAATCAGTCATGGAGTTCTTATTAAAGGTTTTTACATAGGTAAGTAACCTCAAAACATGTTTCGTTTAACGATGATAATCTAAATCCAACCAAAAGAGGTCCACGGAAGAAAAAGACCATCTTCTTACACTTACACACATATACACCTATACATATATATATAAGTACCCCTATATTTAGTGTAAATATTCCCAACTCTATGAGTAAATATGTACAAATAGGTTATATATATATACATATACATATATATATATATGCCATACCCATACATATGTGTGTAAGTTTCCTTCATAGAGGTGTTTCAAAACACACTAGAAAAATAATAGAAACATATAAATTAAAAAATCCCTAATTAAAATTGGTCTAAATAAATAAAAAAGGAAAACCCTTACCTAAAACAGATGGAAAACCCACTGCCTTTAACGTCCATGGTAAGAACTAGCCTTAATGGGACCTGAGAACTCTAGTTGTCAAGAAACCACCAAAATAGACACCCAAAATTGGGTTAGGTTTTGGTTAGGGCATACACACTACAAGAGGTAAAATATAAAGCAAAAATAGAATAATAAGAAGGAGGAGGAGAAGAGAAGGAACTTACTAGAGGATATCACACCAAAGATCGGTGAAGAAAATGGCTAATCGAAGGAATTAGAGGAGGTGAAACATGTTTCTAGGAAGGATGGAGGTCATCGAGTGAGGGGAAGCCCCTACTGGGTTGGTGGGAAATGAAAAATAGTGGGAGGGGAGGAGAATACCCCTTTGGAATTTAATAATAATAATAATAATAATAATATAAATAATTATAATAATGATAATAAAACAACAATAATAATAATACTTTCCTTTTTTATTTTTTTTAAATCTTAGAAACCATGCATGGTTTGGTCACATGGTAGGCGAAACCATACACCAACTATGCACCTCTACTGGAGGCCATGGACAACCCATACGATCAGGCCACACAGTTAAGAAATCATGCATAGACTATGTGGAAATATATGTTAGAAACGGTATACAAATTCACACAATCCACACATGGTTTCTACTAACCATTTGTTAACCATGTTCCTATGATGAAAAATCCAAAAATTATAATTTTAAAACTCGTTCTGTCTAGAAACTCAAAAAATAGACTAAATATAATTAAAAAAATAAATGAAATTAATAAATTAGGGTCTAACTATGACATTGGGTGTGTTGGGTCTTCGGATATATGAGTATGGATTGAGATTTATCATTCATAATAATATAAATTTAATTATTCATCCTATTATTGTTATGTTAGTGTTGAAAAGGCACTAAAATAGGTATTTCATATTTTATCATTGATAATAGATATGGGACATTGAGTAAATTTCCACTTACACATCTTCCATATGGTTTACCTTTGGTTATGAATTAATTTGTTGATTCATTTATGGATATAAAAACATATAATAATCATTAAAGTGTAAAAAAATTATGAAACCCCAATGGGAATACATTACCATAATGTATATTGACTACCAAGAATTGGAAGTTGACATTCAACCCCTTTCATTGAATGAAGGGAACCTATATGAAAGGTGTAGGACCTCGTATTGATTACGTGTGATTATGAAAATCCATATCTAAAGCTATCCTCCTATTATTTCACCATTTATTATTTCATAGAAGGTGTTAGCACACCTTTGGTGTTCGAGGATCCTTATAAATGAGAATTCGATTGGACTATGTATTGCCTACAGAGGTAAGTGTCCTTAATTTATCGATCATTGATCTCTATCAAGTGTAATTGATCAAGATGTCTAGATATAGAACATATTGTATGTAAGGTATGCCTATTATTTTATATTCTTCATATTACATATTGATTCATGATGATAGATCAATTACATTAAATGGATTTATTCCAGTTCTATTATCATGAGTTGATCCTCTATAACCCATCAGTGGTATCAAATCAACAATCATCAATGAATCAACATTTCCATTTAATGATTTTATTAATAACATGCGTATCATAATAAACTTGTGTCCATATCATAATGTACGATATGACATGGTTTAATGTGATCCATTATATTACACTTCCATGATTTATGATATAACATATTGTAATGTGTGGTTTTATTTTTATTATTCATAGGCTATGAATGATACATATTATAAAGTATGATCTGTTGAAAGACTGTGTTTTTTACCTATACCAAAACTACAATATTGGTGATATCATAGTCTATGATAAAAACTCATGTTGAATGAAAAAAATAGCATTGTATCATAATGAATATGTATTATATATCATCAAATACTACTGTATAAGTAAGGGTTAAACCATTATATCCCATACATAAGTGACTTTCTCATACATAAGGTTTTTGTCTCTACATTACAAATACTCTTACATATGGGTTGCTCAATGTGTAATGTTTCCTATTTGTGAGATACAATCTCTTATTTATGGATTATTCTATATGTAAGGGTCTTTTCCTTTACCACATGAGTGATTTGTCAATACATAAGGGTTCTCAACAACTCTTATCATAGATTATGATTGATAATGATCCATTATCCATCATAAATTATGATATTATCCAAAATGAAAAAAAAATCTTAAAATTGTAATAGTTTATAAATTTCTTATAAATGATGTGTGTTAGGCATTGTAAGTAGGATGTTTTCCTACCTAAATGAAATATATCTCATGTTTGGAACATAACTAAAATATTTATTTATTTGTTATTTCCTTCAAAATATTTATGTTTATAAATTTTCTATGAAATTTGAAAATAAAGTATGATTTAATTTTATGTGATAAATTAATTATTATAAAAAAAATTATGCCACTCATTACATAATAGGTATGACAATATAATATTTAGTTTTTATCCATAATAACATCAGTTTATAATTAATGTTATTATCTTGAATTTAGTTTTTGAATATTGTTTATATATATTAGGTATTATAGTTGTGATTAATTGAGATATATCTTGAGTAAAGTATCCCTATGTAGAGGTACTTTTGATCATAATTTCCACTATCCTAGAGGCTTTTTCCTTTTTCTATAAAATTGGGTGTTGATTATCTCTAAATCTAGGCTTACTTATGTGTATATTATCAATTTAATATAATTTAAACATTTATATGAAAAAGTTAATGTACCTTATTCCTATGATGAATTTAGATATGTGAGAATATTTTTAACTTTTATTTTTGGGTGTGTGACACAGACTGTGGGTTACTTAAAGAGTTCTGCATTAATATTATTTGGACATATTAATTGGGTGGATGGAATAGGTATTCCAAAACTAAATCATTTAAATAATTCATAAATAAAGGAATAAAACATGAGATAATAAAGATTACATGTGAATAAAAATTTATGTATATAATATATATATGATGTATATAAATTGGTGAGACTTTAAAAGAAACCCCCTCAAATAATAATTCTGAGGTACCTTTAAAATTAAACACATGTTAAGACCCTGACCATCCAACTAGGTAGGTTCATGCCAAATCTGGGTGCCCATGGAATATCTTATGTAAGTCATAGTGTGTGTGGTGATCCCTAAGAGTTAGGTAATAATATACCCTTGTGATATTTGGGTTACACTTAGCTAGAAAACCCTAAGAGTTTAGATACCAAAGGAATAGTGTTTAGTTCAATCCGTATGACGGATTTAGTAAAAGAATTTTCTACTCAACTATCCATGATTTATATGTGATATGACTAGAAATTTAGCCTACCAAAATAGCTAAAGTGGTTAGTTTCATTCTAGAGAGGTTCATTTCTTAGTAAAACATAGATCTTGACCCACAAAATGTATTTATTGGTTGGGTTATCATTTCATTGGTAGTACCTTCAGTAAAAGTCCATAAAAAATGATATAAAACAATATACTTACCAATAAATATCCCTTTTTTATGTTATTTCATGAATCATGTTTATCATTTTTAGTTAAATTATAGTCATGACCTATAAAACTATTCTTGATTATAATCTAAGGTTGAGAAGTGTTATCAAAGAGGAGAACTCTGAGTATATGAATGAAAATGTTATATATATATATATATATATATATATATTAATTTCTATAACTATAACTCTTGGTTATTAGAAACTGAGTGTGCATCATGCATTTATGCTGATAAAAATAAAATCAGATATGGGAGGTAATTTAATAAAGGTGTCGTAGATCTATATATTAGAAATAGGAGATGAGTTGTTTCATTGATGTTTGGTATGTATGATTTAGGTCTACCACGTGGGATTAGTTTTGTAATTGAAAAACTATTATTATGTTCCTCCTATAAATAGGAAAATGAAATATGTATCTTGTTTGGAAAATATATGATTTTAATCCCTTATTAAGGAAAATATTTATTATATATATAAATGAAATTTTCTATTGAATTAGTAATGTGTTAAATGTTTTATATATTCTATATATGGATAAAATTGTCTATAGAATTCAGAATAATAAGTTCATGTTTGATTCTAATCTCACATACCTTTGGCATTGTCTCTTTGGACATATAAATGAGAAATGTATTTAATGACTCTATGGATTTTTGAAATCATTCAACTGTGAATTGTTTTATAATTGTGAATATTTTTTATTAGGAAAAAAACCAAAATGAATTTTAGTTTAATACTTTAAAGGGATAATGGACTATTAGATCTTATACATAGTGATATATATAGACCAATGAGTACACAAGTAAGTTATGGGTTTAGATAATTCATAGCCTTTACCGATGACTTCAGTCGATATAGTTATGTGTTTCTGATGAGGCACAATTATGAAACTTTTTAAAATTGTAAACAGTTCTATAATGAAGAATATAATCAAATGTAAAAAAGTATTACGATTCTCCAATCAAATGTACGAGGTGAATACTTGATCCAAGAGTTCACTGGACATCTATGTGATTTTGAAATTTTTACACAACTCACTCCTTTGGGAACACCTTAGTGGAATGGTGTGTCTAGGAAGATGAATCCAACCCTTTCGTACATGTTTTTATCAATGATGAGTTAGTTTGACCTTCATATTTTATTATGGGGATATGCTCTAGAAACTGTTAAATTCCTACTATGTTATATTCTATCTAAATCTTAAATTCACCATATGATATATGGACTCAAAGACATTGTAATCTGTATTTTATGAATATTTGGTGTTTTAAAGCATATTTATAATGTTTGGATTCAGAAAAAATAAGCCTAAAATTGGAAAAATGTTTATCTATTATTTATCACAAAGAAACAAAGAGATATTATTTCTATACTATTACTAAATACAAAGTGTTTATAGCTCTAGATGGCATTTTATTTGATAAATATCATAAGAATAAAGAATTAAGTGGGTGTAAATTTGATCTTTAATAATTTCAAGACGAAAAAACTAGGGTTGTTCCTGATATGGAAGTTGAGATAATTACACAAGGAATTGTGGGAGAAGAACTGACTCATGCTACATAAAAACCTAGAAGTTTTAGGGGAATTTATTAGGTGATCGAGAGATATAGATTTCTTATGGAAAATGATGATGAATTACGGTTCATATATGATGAACCAACTACATAACAATAGTCTATATAGAGTTATTATTCAAATAAATGATTAAAATCTACGGAATCTGAAATGGACTCCATGTACACTAACCTAGTTAAAAACATGGTGGATTCACTTAAAGGGGTGAGACACATAGTGTAAAGGTGTATTTTATATTGGATAACTGATATGTGTGGTATATTTTCAACCTGTAAAGTATTCTTATTGGAAAATGGTTATAAATAAATTCATGGCATTGACTATGAAGAATCCTCTTCACCGGCTATAATGATAAATTATATTCATATATTTCTTTCCATAACAGTTAATTATGATTATGAGATATATCAAATGCATTTAAAAACCACTTTACTTGATATTAATTTATAATAGGTCATGAATATGATATATCCCAATGTTTTTGAAGTTCCAAATGATTCTGTTAAGGTTTTCAAGTTTCAATAGTCCGTTTATATATTGAATAAATCCTCTCCGAGTTAGATTATCTAGTTTTATTATTGAATCAAAGAGTTTGGTTTTATAAAAAATGTAGATAATTATTATGCATACATGTAAACTTGTGGGAGTTTGGTAATATTTATGATATTGTATATAGATGAAATAATCCTTATCCACAATGATGCTCGGAATTTATACTCTATAAATATGTGGTTGGGAAAATGCTTCTCCATGAAATACATGGGTGATTCAGCCAACATAGTGGGTATGAATATCAATAGATATAGATCTAAGGGACTAAATATACATTTTAAAATTAGTTATATTTGTAAAGATGTAAAGTGGTATATCATGGAGATCTTTGAGAATGGGTCTTTATCTAGGTTTCATGGAATGGATATTAAGGAGATTTTAGATCCTTATAAATATTTAGAAAGGATGGATATGATTCCTCATCCATATTCCATAGGATCTATCATTTATTACATGTTTTTACTCAATCTCATGTTTCTTATTATTTTATAATAACAAGGAGATATCAATATAATCTTTTTGAGAATCACTTTATTGATGTTAAGAACATCCTTAAGTTTTTAAGAATAATTAAGGATATGTTCTTAGTATATGGAGGAGAGAATGATCTTAGTTTTAAGGGTTAAACCAATTCTAGTTTCCAATCTAACAAGGATGATTTAAGATCTCAATCTTATTTTTTATTCTGCGAAAATGGTGAGGCGATCAGTTGGAAAATCTCTAAATAAGACACCATAGTATAATAAACAATAGAGATAGATTACATCACTACATTAGATGTTTTGAATAAATCTATTTGCATTAATAAGTTCATTTTGGAACTTGAGGTGATTCTAATCATCAAGGGACTAATTGATATCTATTATGACAAAAATGAAGTAATTTCTCATAATAAGGGTTCTCAGTGTCACCAAAGGAAAAAACACATCCTTCACAAGTACTATCTTATTTGATAGTTAATTGAGAGGGGTGATGTAAAGATTCATTGGGTGGATATAGATGATAATGTAGTAGATCCATTGAAAAAACCATTAGTGTTTTAAAATCATCAGGATCATGTTGAATCTCTTGGTACTAGATACATGAGATATTAGATGTGATGGTTTAAAAATATACCATGATTTTATAATAAATAAAATTTTCATTTATTATCCATTAATGTGTGATGTAATTTATATTACATGTACAATGGAATGATAATATCCCCTCAAAGTATGACATTAATTTATCCCAAATTGATGATAATCATAGAGTCTTATGGGTTGTGATGATATGTTAAGACTTGGGTGAGTATAATATTGTACTCAATACAAATATATGTATATGTGATAAAAAATAGACTTGTTAGATATTGGGTTAATAATTGTTATATGTACTAACCCACCAAAGTATATCACATGTAATTTCATATGATCATTGATATAATTAAGGGTATATAATTATTATGAATCCCCATTACTTAAATCTTTTAAGATACCTAGCATGGAAACATTCATACATTGATACTTTTCTTATAAATTCCTTAAGGATTAACTAATTAGGGAGTGGTTGGGTATATTGTTGATCATTCCATTGGTAGAAGATAAACCAAGATAGTATTTTTTTCACTTATAAGATGAGTAAAAGACATATGGGATATTTATTTAATTAGACTAATGAAATTCATGGACATGTTTAACTGAGTGGAATGTTTTGCGCTCAGCTATATAGATTGGTGACATGTGATGTCCTCATTTTCTAGATGAATGACATGTGATGTATTCATCAACCTGGAATGTCTATTTTATAAAATCATGAACATATTAGATGACTTATACTAGATTGACATGTTTCATGTATAATGTTCACTAGATGACATGGAAAAATGGATTATATAAGTAAACATATGATATATATGATACATCTTGTAGTGTAAATATTCATATAGAGATATAAGTTTGTTTTATCAGGATCACCCTAGACCCTTTTATATCTTGATTGTCATTAATGTTTTATAATAGGATTATCTTTACTTATATCTACTAAATCAGTATTTTATATTTTTTTATCAAAGATAAAAAGTCTTGTATAGTCACATTGTCCAGACTTGTAAGTAAGATTAATTTTTAGAAAAAAAGTGTTTGTTTCAAAATAAAAAGAGTTTGATAAACTATAGATAAAATCATTTGGATAGATTCATAAAGAATTGTTAAGTTTTTCATAAATTACTTATGGGATTTTTGTGAAAGTGGGAGATTTCGGGAAGGAACTAAAATAAGTATATCATATTATATGATATCCAATTATTCATAGTCTTTAAAATGGAATGAAGTTTCCTCTATCATAAAATATGATTGGTATTTATCTTAGTGTATGATAAATGAAAGATATGATATATCACGTGCATGTCCCTTGTCACATATTCCACATGATTTAACTTAGTCTATGAATAAATAAGTTTATTCATTTATTTATATACAAATATATAATAATAATTTAATTATTCAATGATTATGAAACCCCGATGATCATATGTTATCATAAGGAATGTCTTAATTGAAATCAAAAATATAATTTATTTTATCAAATACAAATAATTTATAAATTAACAATAATAATAAGAAAATATAACCATTATTATATTGAAAATACATTATAAATGTTCATGATATTTGGGTCTTGATACTTATTCCTTTATCACATCAGAAAATACCCTAAAGGTAAGGTGCGCAACGGTAATATTTTAATGGGATGGTTCGGAGTACATGGTTTATCCCATGATCTCTATGAGATTGATCTTGTCCCATAAACGGTTTCAATAATAATTTAGTTATTAGATCACAACCTGGCCTTAGTAATAGAAAAATTCCAACGATCCTATCTTCCTTGGATGCTCTGATAAATGGGATTCATAGTCTTTGATCTTACTAGTTCAGGCCATATCATCCTTTTTCTATGTCAACTGGATTTTTCAAAACCTTATATTTAAAATAATAATATAATAACAATTAAATGGCTATATTATCAACAATTAGGATTATTTATGGTATTTTAAATTCAATAGTATATAATAAAACCAAATGAATGAATTTTTTTATGTAACCATAATACATAATAGAGAATTTAAATCAACCACAAAGGAGATTTTATTTGTATAAGTTTGGGTCATATAGTCTTCCTCCTTTGAGAAATTTCACCGTAAAAAATTTAATTTCACACACTAAAACTCATGAGGTAAACACTATTTCATCACCTCCTCTAGTTTCCAGGTCTCTTATTCAAAATTATGGTTTCTCTATTTTTATTTTACTAAATTCATTTTCATATTTCCAAGAAATATGTCACTACGGTCTAGGATCTTCACCAGATGATCCTCATATGAGAGATAATTACCCAACGGTACAACCTCTAGATTCATCACATGTGAGGGGTATGGTATGTACTTCCTTAAGATGTATACATGGAACACATCATGTACTTGAGATAGGTTAGGTGGTATTGATAGTAGATAGGCCACCACTCTGATGCAATCAATAATCTCAAAGGGACTGACGTATCTTAGACTAATATTTCTCTTCTTCCCAAATCGAATGAATTTATTCCATAGAGATATGTGGAGGAATACCTTATCTCCATCCTCAAACTCTAGGTTTCATCGAATATTGTCTGCAGAGCTCTTTTTTCAACTATAAACAAATTTGATGTTCTGTTGAATGGTCTTCAAATTTTATACCATTTACTCAAAAATTTCAGGACCTAGAATATTATTCTCCCCAACTTCATCCCAGTGTGTAGTTATTCTACACCCCTTCCACTAAAGGGCTTCGTAGGGGGTCATTTTGATGCTTGAGTGGAAACTATATTGTATAAGAACTTTTCCAGAGGAATATGTTGATCTCATCTTACTTTGAAGTAAATTAATGATGCTATCAAAATATCCTCTAGTGTCTAGATAGTCCACTTAGGTTGGAAATCAGTGTGACGGTGATAAGTTATGATGAATTTTTAAAAAGTATTTCGAGCATGTTAGTGACTCTTCTAGAACATAGAGGTAAATTTTGGATCTTGATCATATAAAATATATAGTGGTACTCCATGTAGCCTCAACACTTCTCTAATGTATATCTATGTAAGTTGATCGAGTGAGAAGTCCTCTTAGGTTGAAATTAATTGAGAATAATTTATATGAAGATCTTCCACAACCCATATATCATTATTTACTATTGATTTCTTCATAAGACCAGTGACAAAGTCAATGGTTATGTTTTCCAATTTCCTTATATGTATGGGTAATGATTGATGATAGAGAAGGTGTTATATACTTCAGATGAAATAATTTCCCCCTTTTTTATTTTTATTGATATCTCTACTTATATTATTTTTATAAATCTTTAAATAGTTTTACTATACTTGTGTGATATGAAGGAATGCGTAGAACCAAAATAAAAAAGTATGTACACTATTCAGGATTAATAAGTACCATACATGTCACCACTTCATTATCAGGATCCACCTTAGTGTTTGTGATCAAATATTCTCACCCTTTTTACCTTCAAGGATGTTGGCATTATTATCTCCAAAAAAACCTTGTCTTATGGTAGTTTTTTGGATAGTTTCCCTTTCCCTTATAGTTGAAATATTTAATAATAGGTTGAGGGTATACTAGAGAATCCTTTATTCTTTTCCATTAGTGGGTTTCTCTCATCAGTAATCTCTATCCTGGTGCCCTTCCTTTCTGCATCTAAATTATTTCTGTATCCCCCTTATCAAATTTCTAGGGCACCTATTTCCACACTTTTGAAAAGTGGGATGTTGAAATTTATTACCAACATTTGATTTCTCCATCACACCACTAAAATGAAACTCCACTTTTCCCTTATTGTCCATATGAGACCCCTGATATTCTCTTATCTCTATTTTGACATTGAGGGAACACTAGAAAATTTCCCCATAACTATCAAAGTCTCAAATCTCTAGGGTTTTTTGTAGATTCAATTTTGTCTCATCCAAGAAGTAGTCAAATTTTCATTTTGGGGTAATGAAAAAGCGGAAGTCATGTCCATCATATCTTGTGATGTTTTCCTCATACACCCAGATGGATTCATCATCTTTTTTCTTTAGGGAAATTAAATAAATTTCTATATTAATTTTATGATTTTAAGGAAAATATTTGTTTAAATATATTTTCCAGAACTCCTTCCATCCCATCACTTTGATATCTTACTCAAGATTTGTGTTATTGATCAATTTCCACCACTGATCAACTTCTTCCTCTATTCAATAAACAACCAGCATAACATTATCTTACTTAAAAAATTTATTGATGGGGAATATCCTCTCAATAAATTTGATCCATTGTTCCATGATTAAGTGGTCAGACAATCTATTGAAATTTAGAAGCTTTTCTCCCATAAAGGTATCAATTGCAACTTGTTAATTTTTAAGGGGATTAGAGTATTTCTCTTGATTAAGGTTTCTATTCAAAAACTGAGTAAAATAATAGAGTATTATCACAAAGTAAATGATTCCTACTCCCATTGGGTTGGGAATCTCATTAGAGAATTCATCACATTTCCCTTGACATTGGTTGTTTACTCAGTTACTCCTATTTCTGGTCATTGGCTAGAATAAATGGAAAATTCGGATGAGTATTTTTAAACTTATAAAATCATAAATGGGAATCTAATGAAATTGGAGGGATAACATATAAATTGAATTTATCCCTTAACTTGTGAATTTATTGGCTTCAATATATGTTTTCCATAATCTATTTTCTAACATAGACACCTAAGGGAATTTTTGTTCCCTTAATAAGGGTCCATAATGTTCTTTTGAATTTAGTAAATCATTTCCACTGGTAGTTTCAAACTAGGTGTGTATCAAGGGAACTTTTCATGAACCAATTCTTGATCGATTCTAGCTCAATGCGGTGTTTTCAGGTTTTTACCCTAGGTAAATCTATTTCATCTTCACATCCACTTGTAGTATCATAACACGGATATATTTTCTTTAAAACCACTTACCCTATACCATAAAAAAATTTAGTTATGTCTTATTATGTTTAGTGTTATCCCTAAATCATTCTCTAATGTTTTCTAATCCTATTCCCAAAAAAACCAATCTTTCCTTTGATACCAAATATGACAACCTATTTCTTTATTACAAAATTAATTCATGATTTATTACAAAATAATTCACATAATAAAACTCATAAGATCGATAAGTATAGTGTCTTTGGGTAATTAGGTAAATTATATAACAACTTAAAACAAGTCGTATAACTCCATTATTTAAAACTTACTTAACATTATCATAATTTTCCATCATACATAAAACTGCATGGGATAACCAAGGTACATATATAAGAAAAGGGTGAGATATAAAGACCAGTAAGGGAATAAAAATGGAATAACATGAAGAAACTATTACATGTTATAAAATAAGAATATAAATGATACATAAAAGGGGTTTTAATAATAAACATTAGAATTTAATCATGATATAACATCATAACATAGAGGCAACATCGTAATGTGGAAACAACTTTAAACATGATGTCATAAGAATTAGTCAAGGTTATCCACGAATAAAACATAACATAATATGATTAGTATAACCACCCACATAGCATACATGGAATCTCATGATACTAATACATTAACAAATTCATTGGGGATCTATCTAGGCTCACCCATCATAATCATATCATGTACATTCATAATTGTGCCACATAGATCATATACATAAGAACATATTTCATCACATTTAATCCCATGATAATTCATTGTAGATTAAATACATGTAATTACTAAATAAAAGAATTATAATTTCATAAATTTTAATGATCTTTATGGTAAATGGGTATGGGTATTCACTATACAATATTTTGGCATGGAAAATTGTAGTGAAATTTCAGCAGCCTAACGGTGCCATAAAATGTTCATGGGAGGGATTAATGAGAGTGAAAGGGGTCTCTCATCATTTAGAAATCACATGGGTGGTAAGGGGGGTATGTAATAACGTATCTGAATATTATTAATTAGACATAAAATATATAAGATAATGAGGATTCTTGAATAAATAGGAGAAGTATAGGATCCATTACTAAATTATGGCATAGTAACGGCTGGGGTAAATGCTATAATGAGAGGGGATAAATGATATTTAATTGTTAGTAAATACCTTGGATAGTAAATGTATCATTATAAATTCATTACAATATAACCAATTTATATTCAAAAGTACATATATAATGAAGGTTCTTGAATTTAAAATAAGAGGGAGAGGTCCCTCACTTTTGGTATGAAAAATCGTAGGACAATTTCGATAGCATAATGGGTGTAAATAAAGGTTAATGGGAGGAATTAATGAGATTTAAAAAGTTATATCATCACATGGAAATTAAAATTAAAATAATATTTATGTATAGAAACATATCCAAACAAGAAAAAATGGAAATTAAGATGCATAATATAAAATATGTTCTTGAATAAAAATAAGAGAGGGATCACTTACCTTGAGAGGGTGATTCCAAATCATGGGAGGATATTCTTAATAGATTAGGTAACCTTGCGGGGACTATAGATATGAGAGGGAAGATTAATTATGTCCTACAATGTTTTTTAGTAAAGAGGAATGGGAGCTTGGGTGGGTTTATATAGGAAATGAGAGGGTAGTTCTTTATTATTTCCCAAACCTAGGTTTTGTACTGTATATAATAAAGTATTCAAAACCAAAAACATTCCCATGGTTTCTAACAAAAAGGTGTGGTTTTTATTATTTTATATTGGAAATTATTGAATTTATTAAAATAATTCCCTTGGGGATGTAGATGTGAGACGTGTTCTTAAATAAGTGATTTTAAAACATTAAAATATAATATAGGCTTTTGGGGATTCATAAAATATTTATAAAAATAATAAAATAACTTCAAAAACACATTAATTTAAATTGGAAACATATTTATTATCATGGATACCTTTTATAGAATTTATTGAATCACTTTTGGGTCATTTTGATGTCATAATACACACCGTAATTTTATACCATATTTAATATTTACCCAAAAAATATATTGTCTCGAAAAATTATAAAAAATTCACCATTGGATAATTTCAATATATTGATTCCAAAAATACTATTTATTTTATCCATCTAGTTTTCTAAATATGTAAATTTTTACTTTTAATATAAGAATTGATATTTATTGAGAAATACTGGGTTTTTTTGAAAATAATAGTTTCCAAACACTTATAAAAATTACTTTTAACTTCATAAAATTATATTATCAATGTTACATAATAAATATTTTTTAATAATAATATTTTATTAAATAGAATTTATTTAAAAAATTCATTAATTCTGCAAAAATAATGTCTAAATTTAAATTAAATATTACCCAAAAATATAACTTTTGTTTTATAGAAACAAAATCATTTATAAAGTAATAATAATGATAATTAAAGATAATCCTTATTATATTTAAAATTCATTAAACATATTCATATTTTTAGGGTCTTGATACATATCCCTTTGTTAAACTAGAAAACTCCCAAAGGTTAAGGTGTGTGATAGTGAGATCTTCATGGGTCTGTTCAACAAACATCGTTAGGGTGGTGATCTTGATGAGCTTCAACTTCTCCTATAAACAGTTTTTCTCATGCTTTAGTAGTTGGAAATCTTCTTGGGAATGGTAAAGGAAAAATATCAGTGATTCTATCTCCTTTATAAGTTCTGATAAATTGTATTCACAGTGTACAATTCTATTGTTCAAGGTCATCACTTCCATTTTCAGTTTTGATGGGATTTATCAAAACCCTATATTTATATTAATAATGTGATCACTTTTCAACATATATATTATCCATGGTTATTATTATTAATGTTCTTTTAAATTTTATATGATATAATAAAACCAAATAAGTTAAACTGTTTGATATAACCACAATACATAATAGATAATTTAAATCAACCATAAACGGAATTTTATTAATAAAATTTCTGGTTGTTATAGGGAATACAAAAATAAAGGGGTGAGATAAAAAGCCCAGTAAGGGAATAAACATATTAAGGAAACATAACATGTGAGTCAAAGTTATAACATGATATCTTAAAAGCGATAGATCATGAGTAATTACATATAATCATGCAATAAAGAACATTGTATTGTAAGATTATGTAAACATGGAAAGTAGAAAAGTCATAAAACGTGACATAAACATAATTAAATACTAATTACCAATACAACATCACACAGTGGATAGTATCCCATAATGGATTATGTTCACCCCCTAATCCCATACCTGACATCTCGTGAGACTAAAACATTACCCAATACATTAGAGGGATATATAATTCTAGGCCCAAGAATCACATTCATTTCATATACATTCATATTTTTACATAGAATGATATCAATCATATTTTATAAACATAATAATTTATCATTGAAATAAATAGGTTTCATAATATTGCCTCATAACATAATCAAAAGAGATTCCATAAAGAATGAATTTGATATATGAACATGAGGAATGTATTTACCTATAAAAGGAAGGGATAAAAAGATGGGTATAAATGTGAGATACATATATACATAATTTAGAATCATTCTATAACATTAAATAGAGATCAAGTGAGTTATAGAGAGAATAGTCATAACTTGGAGAAGAGGGTGAGTTTGAGAGAAACCTTTCCTTGACCCTGATTTGTCACATGACTTCTTTATCTCCAAAAATAATTCACATTAGTTAATTATTTAATTTATTAATAAAAAATTTAATGTTTATTATTTCTTTTATTTTAATTTTTACAATATAATATTCAATTACTTGACCAATTAATTTCACGTCGTGTGTTTTAACAATAAACGACTCATATATCCAAAATCAATTTGTTAAGTTGAATAAGGTCAAATAGATTATTAATTAACAATATATACAACGGTAAAAATGATATAATTATAATTTTTATATATAAACTATACTTTTAAAATAAACCAAGAAATATGGTTATGAAAAATTAACTACGTTACAATCATTGAGACGGTAAGATGTATGTACGCATGAGTAGCATTTCAATTTTTTAAAGATCAGGGTGGAAAGAAGGTAAGTCTTATTTAAAATTTAAAATATAATAATTATATAATAAATATAATATTATTTATTTAAATACCATTACACATACTATCTATGTGATGTGGTAATAAAAATAAATTGCATCGCTTCATGAGGTGGTAGTCCGTCGTACACAAGAAAAACATTATCTTTTATTCAATGGATGACAAGGTAAGAATGTATATGATATTTTTATTTTTAGAAATGATTAATATGTCATGAATATCAAATATAAACTTAAAATTAACCTTTATTACCTTCTATTTTAAGAATAAATTAAAAAAAATCACAACACTTTGTGAGGCAATAGTTTGTCATACACACACGTGACGTTATTGTATTCCCTATAGAATGGAAAGTAAAAAAATGTATATATTGGGTTATAATTATATTAATATATTTATATCACAAATATAATATATAATAATTATATAAGTCATTATATTCATATATGATAAGAAGATATGGAGAATTAATTATGTCAGTTTGTGAGGTAATAGTTCGTCATCCATGATCAACAATTTCATTTCCCATTTATGGTGGTAGAAGATGGTTGTAGGTCATTGCCTTAAATTAGATAATTATTAATATATATAGGATAATAATTCTATTATATCATAATGGGTTAATCATATTTTAGGAGTTATAGGAAGAAATAAAATATAATGCTCGGTTAAGGATGTTACCACTTCTTCAGACAACTTCTTTCATCTTACACCAAAATCCTTAATAGGTTGGATTTTTGACTAGAAAATATTCTAGTATAATTGTTGGATATTATAGAATTTATTTGGTTAGTTATTGGTTGAACCAATGGGTTTTTTAATTATTTAAATGAGAGGATAGTGGTGTCCTTTTATAAGTGGAGGAAAGAACACACATGAGATTTTTGGAAAAAATAATTCCAACCATTTTTTTAGAAAAAATAGTAAAAAACTAGATCATTTTACAAAACTATAGGATATAATATCAAAATATTACCCTATAAGATGAATTATATCAGTTTTGGGATGGTTTTGATCCTTATATTTTTAGTTTAACCCCCATAAATATGTTTTTTACCTTAACCACGAAAAATAATTTTTTCTAGTTTCACAATTCATTTCGATCAAAAATTAAGTTAATAATATTATATAATATAGATTATGATGATTCCAAATATGGAATCCATTTTTCCAAATTCAAATAATATAATTGGAATAATTTTATTGAAAATTAAACCCATGAATGTGTCGAAAAATGGTTTTCCAAAAGAAAAACTTTTAAAAGTTAAAAATGCTTTTATATTAAAATTAAAAAAAAGATAATTATAATAAACTAATTTGTATTAAATAATATATATTTGAACTAATTTTACTTTTAAACCCACATTAAAATAGAATGGTTTATGTAACTGATTGAAATTAAAAGACATTTTTTAATAAAAATCATTATTTTACACTATTTATCATAAAATGAACATTTTCATAAAAAACTCAAAAAAAAATAACCCCAATATAATTTTTATATGATTATTTAAAAAATTAATTTTATTTTCTAAAATAAATTTTCTAAAATTATTAAAAAATAATTTTAAATTATGTGTACAAAGCAAGACTAAACCTCCTTTTAGAAAAATACGTTTTTTATAAAATATTACTTTTTCTTTCAAATGGACCTTATTTTATGTAAAATAAGTAAATTAGAATTGAATATAATTTATACATTTAGAAATAATAAAACTTTTAATAATTTAGTTATTCGTATTCATACCTTCCAACTTAATGGATATGTTATAATGGTCATATCTAAATAATAATATTTTAATAGAGCATCATGTTTCGTTTAAGCCCAGTTTTGTGAGCATCGTAAGCTATCAAAGAAATTGAATTTATTTAAAAATAAATATATCTTAATGTCTCAAGTTTCTTAAAAATTTCACATTAGAATATCACATTCTATTATAATAAAAAATAATAAGTATTTATATTATATTCAGGTTCAATGAGAGGAAAATAATTATCACATCTAGTTTCAATAAATATATTTGTTTTTAATTTAATCAATCGGTTTATTTTAAGATTGGTTAAGCCTAAATAAAATTATTAAATCCAAATAACTGAATTATATAATATTCAATAAGAAATTCTCCAATTTTAGAAAAAAATTACTAGGTTAAGTTAATTTGATATGTTCAATTTCATTCAATTTGGTTAAATATGTACACACTTAATTATAAAAAAAGTGCTTTTATTCATCTTTAATAATAAAAAATATTTACAAATATAAAATGATAAATAAAAAATATATATAACAATTCATATTTATGCAGTTTATATGTAATTACCTACTTTGATATGTGTAGGTAGAATTAAGGTTGTTTTGAATTTTTAATTTGATATGACAATTGGAGTTCACAGATATGTTTTAAATGATTAAAAAGAAGTTTAAATGGTGTATCTTTTGTGGAAAATACTAGGAATGAATTTGGATATGTGGTAAATTAAAAGTGAATAGGGGTGGTTGTAGTGAAACACCAAGAACCAAGTGGAGAAACTAGGTGGGTGTTCCCCTAGTTTGGCCATTATATAGTTGTAGGCTATGTATCGAGAAAATTATGAGTAACCAGGTGATTGGTGCAGGTGAATTAGGCAGCAGATAGGTCTTGATTTCATTATTTAAGGGTGTTTAATATTTTCCTTGGGATTTTATTTTAAACCCCTATATAATTTCCCTCTTCCAAGCCACCAATTAAGAGGAGAACCATCTCCCTTCCCCATAATTTACCCACTTTTAATCCCCTTAAATCCTCAAAAGTTTGGTCTTTTGGTTTATAAATTTATGTGATATCTCTTCCACTTTTCTCCTCCTTTCTTTCTCCTCTCACTTATAATTTTTTGGCAATCTAAATTAGGAATTTAGTGTAGATTTCACTACATTTTTGTGGATTCATGAGAGAATGATGGATTTTTTCTTGCGATAAACATAAGAGGGTTTGGTATGATGAACATAAAATTTTCTATGTTGTTATGCTAGATAAGCTACTAATTTAATTATCCTTGGATTTTTATCAAATTTAAATGAAATTGTTTCATGAATTGGTTTCAGATTTTGGGAATTTTTCTTTTTATAGGTTTCAAATTATTCCATGATTGGTTTGGTCTCCCTTACTTGAGATTCTGATTGAAGGTTATCACTTGGTAAGTTTATTAAAACCACAATCATTTGGTTTAATTATGAAATATTTATATATATTAATTATAAATTTTCTATAGTTAATTTATATCAATCCTTTGATGATATAGGGTCTTAGTATAATGGGTAATGATCAATGTTGTCTTTTTTGTTTTTAGTGGGTATTGAAATAAAGGGTATTACTCCATATTGAGGTAATAATTCCCTACAATTAAAATATTTATATGTAATTTTTATGTTTTTTGTGGAATAAAAGTGGTATTAAGCTGGTTTGGTTGACCAAAGTGAGATTTAAGAAGAATATTATGTTTATGGGAGGATAGTTATGACCTATTAAGATTGTTGAAATCATCACACACACATTCCCTTGGACCATTGGTAGCTCTATGACCATGTTTCAGGTAGTGAGCCTAGATGTTTAGTGTGACGCATCTCAAGGGTTGTCTGAACAGGGTAATGACATAAGTAACATAATGAGGTTTTGTATGAGCTGAAAGGATGCACCTTTGAGAGTGACAGGATATGGGTGATCTTTTTGTTTAAGTCACCCTATAAGAGGTGACTAGAAAAATATAAATGGGTAAATGGTATGGTTCAGTGTGTTAAAGATCATTGTCCTACCATAGGGTAGGGTGACTAGTGTAAGAACCCAAAATTTTTAGATATGAAAAAGTATTCTCTCTAAATATATATACAGAATAATATAATGTATAAATAATATACATGGAATATTAAACAAAACATTATATTTTTACATAAATATAAAATATTACATTCAAAGTATGAATATACTATAAAAAATTGAAAACAGTACAATGGGACAATAAACACATAAAAATAACATAACTATAATTTGAATTTCTAGTGTGTCATAGTCTCCTAGAATTATGGCAGAGGTGAAAACATTGTAAATAAAAAAAAATATCATAAATTTTTTTGAATTTTTATAAATTAAATTCAAAAAACATTGAAAAATTATGTGGATAAAGAATGAAAACATAAGAGATATTTATATGAAATAACAGTAATTATATGACCATTGGAATAGTAGCTAATAATTGGGAATAATAATTGACCATTAAAATGATAACCAAACTGATGAGAACTATAAAATGCTAATAATATTCGTATTTATAATGATTAAAAAAATTATTGTAATTCTATAAAATGATTTCTCAAGTCATATTACTTGAAGTAAATAATAAGTATGAGGTTTGTTTTAACTTATTTAGTAAAATAATAATTTTTATTAAAATTTAATTATTGGAATCCCCTAATGTAGAAAATTATTTTTATTAATTTATATATTATTAATTATTATCAACCATATAATAATTATGAAATAATAACAAATATAAATATAATCACTCATAGAGAGAGAAATGAATTTTCTCAAAAAAAACTATTTTCCAATATATTGTATAATTTTATTTAAATTATAAATTTTTTTATTTCGGGAATATTAATTTGATAAACATGACTTAATTTTTTGGAATTATAATGTTGAAATTATCTTAGGATAATTTTCTTATATTTATAAAAAAAATATTTTCAGTGATTGGTAGATAATAGAATTTTTATGAATGTTGTAAGTTTAATGATATCATCGTGATATAAATAAAAATTAAAAAATATAAAACATTTTTTATGGATAAAAATATATTTAATAAGTAAAAAAATTCATTTAAAAATAATATTGTGAATTTATATGCCTATATTTGAAATTATAAATACCAAATTATATTATATTCAAATAAATAACTATTTTTTATTCTTTACACTATATAAAATGTTTCAATGTTTTATTTTAGTTTTGGGAATATTAAAATATCAAATAGAAATTCTTTTTTTAATCCTAAACAAATAAAATTCATAGAAATAAAAATTATTCATATTATTTTCCCTAAATAATTAAATAATCTACATTTTGTTCTAAAATACTCATCCCCTTTGATTTTATTGACACTCCTTCCCCACATCTTTCTCCTCACTTACAAAACTCTTTTCTTAAACAAATATCATCTCAAATCCATTTCTACACTCCCCTATACACATCCTTAAGCCCCTAGTGTGACCAAAAGTCCTACCTTAGAAGGATTTAGGCTCTCTCAAAAGAAAGTGACTCATGGTGAGAGGTAAGGGTTACAAAACCTATGTTTCCATTTCAATTATCCTCTTTCCCACTATATAATATAAGTAATAAATAAAAAATAACTTTAAAATATAAATTTAATATAGATTTATGTTTTTATAAACCTATAATATTTATTACTTTACCTCTTTTTTTAAAAACTCTCTTAAAAATATCATTTAACTCGTGGTAGTTTCATACTACCAAAGTGAAAGATGATGTTTTATTTTTCACTTAAGACTTTAATATATATTATTAGAATTTTATTTCATGAAATAATAGAACATAGTTTTATTTTTATGGTTCTAGAATGAGAAAATAGGCATGTTAATGATGATATTAAATTGTAAACATCCTTAGTCTTTTTTAACCATAAAATACAAGGTTAAAAAACAATATTCTCTAAATTTGTAATATATAAAAATATTTTAAACTCCATCACTTCAATAATTATATAAATAATATAAATTAAAACTTATAGATCTTATATAACCAATTTATACATTTAAGATCCCATGTTTTAAAATAGTAGGAAATTCAAAAGGAATTTAAATTTTCAATTGGTGGACAGGAAGAATCATAAAAACAGCTTCGAAATAAAATTCTGATATTAGATTATATCTTAAAATTGAATGACTAAATGAATTTAGTGAGTGGTGAAAAGGTAATGGGTATCCTACTTTCAACTTTGATTATTTTCACCTTAGTATTGGTCCATTTCTTGTATTTGTAATGGTTAAGATAAATTTAATACCTTGATGTGTTCCTTGGGAATTCATCAAATGAAATGATTTAAAGTATGATGGATTATAAAATTAGTATGGATGTTAACCATGGCCTATGTTTGATAATTAAACCCACATTAAAGTTTCTTATTTGTGCCTTGACTGATACTTAGATTTTGATATGGAATGACATGGATAGTCTCATAAGGCATATTGAAATAATTGAATTACGAATAATTAATCGATTTTAAACATGATTCTCATAAGCGTTTATTGAAATCAATGTGTATGGGATTATCCATTATTGATTGAGATCATAGAACATGGTTATTTTAGTTATTTATTGAAATCATTAGACATGAAGTTCCTCATAATTTATTTAAAATAATTATACATTGAATTACTCATTATTTATTCAAATCATTGGACATGAAGTTCCAAATTAAATTATTCAAAATCATTTTACATATATTTTCATATTAGTTTTATTAAAATTACAGGACATGGTGCCTCTTATCTTTATATAACACCCTAACCCTAGAAGCATAATGCTGGTGAATTATTTTAATACATTAGCATGATAATAGGAAATCAAATCCAGAAGGACCAATCAATTTAGAATCCTTGGTAATTAGATTACATACATGATCTTTACATTACAATTCAAAACATAAAATACAACATAGATAATTCTTTGAGAAATCCATTATTCTCGTAGATTAACCCTACATATCGAACATAAAACACTTCTTGGCGTATTGGAAAAATAAAACATAAGAAATGGGTAATTTCAGATAATCTATAAGGGTAAAAAATATCACATAATATATCATAAATAATAATAATATTTTAAGCCAATGTATAAAACTGAAACACAAGCCTTTTAAACATATTCATCAGTATAATATGGAAAAAATAAACCAAATAATTCCATTTAAACATTAACATATATATTCTACTAGTAGAATAATCACATGTAATATTAGTGACTAATTTCATAATGAGGGAATGCATAATTATGAACATAACAACCCCACTGTCAAGGCCTCATTCCAAGACCATACATATACAGGTAAGACATTAGTCAAAACCCAGAATAGTTTGTCTCATGAGAACTATTGATGCATCGTGGATATTTCATTAACCAGTCCCCAACCCTTAGGGCTTTCATTAAGTGGTCCCCAACCTATCTCTTAATAATTCCAATTCATTACACATATTAAAATGGTGAAACATAACCAACATAAACATTCATATTAAAACTAGCATACAAAATGTTAATACTTTACCCATAAACCATGAATTGTATCAAAATAGAACATCCATAGTAAACCATATCATAAAACCTTAAATACAATATGGAAGATTATATCATAATAAATAAACCTCAAGTGAGCATAAAATCAACAAAGGATGTTGACATAGATGAAAATAATCTAATAAAATCATTAAAACTCTTTGAGAGAAATATCCCTTTTTACATTGAAATCGTTTAAAAGTAATGAAATTATAGAAGAAAATATTTATTTTAAAAATAAACTTTTAGTCTTGTAAGATAAGATTCAAATATTTAGGTCATCGTGATGGAAGAAATATCCTCTCATTCCGTAAAAGTTAAAAAAATACCTTAATTTGTCAAAAAAGCAATAAACTACCTTGTTTGGAAAACGATGGAAACATTACTTTCAAAAATAATAATAAAAAGTAAAACATGGGTAAAACGGATTTTAAACAATTGTTGATAATATTTTGAAATGTATTTTTGATAAACATGGATATGGATGATAAATACGCCCTAGTAGATATTTACGTATAAATAATCTCAGCTAATAATGAGATTGTTAAATTAGCCCTTACCGTAGGTCCAATTCTCTCTATACGTGTATGAAACTCCTATATATTTGTTTTAAACATATTACTAACTTGTACCAGAATAGTAATAACATTTATAATATTTTATATGATTCATTTATAGATTTATATTACTTGTTTAATAACAATTCCAAGTTAAATTAGCGTTTTAGGTAATAAACAATTCTTCAATCGTACAAATTTTGACTTATTATATTTCATAGATCATGATTTAATTAATTATATAATATAAAACATGTTTATATATCATATATATTTATTATATAAATATATATAAAATATAGATATAGGAAATTGAAGACATCATTCATAGAAATAGTAGGTCGTACGTACACATGAACGTTGTTTTTCTTTTCTTATCATATTAAATGGAAGAAAGTAAATGAAATATATGTATATATATTATTCCAGTATCCTTATTATGTCATATATTTTATATTTACTCAGTATATACATTTTTATAATAATTTTGAAATGGTTGTAATGTAGGATGAATCTCATAGCGTCGTGGAGACGGTAGGACATACGTACGCACGAGCGACGATATCGTTCTGCAATGGTAAAGGGTAAGAAATTGGATAGAACATGAATTATAAATAGACAATATCATGCCATATTTATTATTTACATCCTTTATATTCATCGTTATATTCATCTAAATAAAGTATAGATGAAAAACTATTTACACCACAGCGTAGAGACGGTAAGCCGTACGTACGCATGCATGGTGATATTGTTTTTTGTATGATGAGTAAAAGGAAGAATATGGTTGTACCATAATAATAAAAACATCTCAGAATATATTATATTCTGTATTTATTAATTTATTATGTAAAAATATCTGTAAAATGAAGTAGAATAAGAAAATAAATTTGAAATTGTTGGTAGAACAATTATCTCTTCTTCGAGTCTCTGCTTTTGATTTGCACAAAAGGACTAATTAGGTCAGATTTATGCCCAAATTATATCCTCTAATATGAATTTATGGAATTTTTTAGGATAAATTAGTAGGTTTTTTCTAAAATAATGGGCTTTATAGGTGTGAATAAAAGAGAAGGAGAGGTTCCCATTTATAAGGAAGATGAGGGGTGCTTTGAGAAATTCCAAAACTATTAAATTAATATAATTTGATTTTTGATTTAAAATAGCTTTAAAGTGATTTATTTAAAGGATATGATGATTTTGGGTCGAAATCTTCACAAAAATTAATTTTACACATTCTTAGGTCACAACGGTAACCTTATCTTTTTGGATTTAACCCTTAGTTAAACAATTTTACTTTTACCGCTACTACTTGTCATTTTACACTATATGGTTAATATAGTTACTAGAATACTAAAAAAGACCCTAAATTGAATAATTTATGGATTACATAACATTATACTGGATATTGGGACGAAATAAATATTTCTATTAATTTTTCATCATTTTATTTATTTTAAAATCCCATTTATGTCAATTTTGACCCCATTTATTACATGGATTTTTAAAAAAAAATCATAAAAATTTGATTCCTTAAAATAAAAATACCTTAAACCATCCCAAAAATTTCATATTAATCCATAAAATTCTTTTATAACATAAAAAATTTCAAATTATATTTATTTTAATATTCTTAATATCATTTATTTGATTCTTCCTTTAATAAATCAATTATTGTATCATCATTATGTCATAATTAAATTTAATTATTTAATGTCAAGAAAATATAAATAAGTTATCATGATGTAAAAAAATTATATTTATAATTACTATTTATAGTCTACCATATCACTTATATAAACTCATATTAAAAATTAAATAGTTAATAAAATTTGAATATGACATTTTTAACTCTTCTTTAAATAAAATATAATAAAAGACTTATTCTTACCCAACTGTCTTAAAAAGATCATAATTTAACCCTAAGGTTGATTTTGTTAGAAACCCACTTATTCAATAAAATTACTACAAGTGTTAGGGTAATTTTATTATATTATAATATTATTTTTTACCTTTAATTATCTGATTTACCCTTAACTATGGTAAATAAAAAAAATTAAAAATTTGATATTCACCAAAAAATGAAGTTAATCCTATGAGATCAAAAACATTATACTAATTACAAACATGTATTTTCATTTTAATAAAGTCCATTTATAGAAGCAGTAAAATTATGTTTAACACTAATGTGGCGAGAAAACGGGTAAAAGAGACGATTAAAAGTTTAGTAAGTTTCTATATCTAATTTTCAAATAAAATGTTTCAATTGACCTAAATTGGATTAAAATATTTATGATTTATCTATTTTTACTTAAAAATAAAGTTAAAGTAAAAAAAATTATTTAAATGAAAAAGTCAATTTTTTAATAATAATGTAGTATTTTTCGTTATTCATCAAAAATTGAAACTTTTTGAAAAATACCAAAAATTTACCCAAAGAGAATTTTGATATTACAAATTCATAAATGAATTATATTTTGAAAAATAAAATTTATAAATTTCATAATATTTTCATAACTACTTTTTAAATGGCTAATGTGATAAATCATAGTGCGCTCAGACTCATTGTTGTGTAAAACACAAGCTATTGAATTTATTTAAAAAGTCACATACCATGAAATCATGGGGTGTTACATTCTCCCCTACTTAAATAAATTTCATCATCACAATTTTTGAATTTGGGTTTGGTAAATAAGGTTTGACAATTCAAAATTTCATTATTTCAATCACACATAGGACTAAGGGTCAATAAAAGTTATAATTTAAAATAAAGTGAAGTATGAAGGTTACTAGAGATAACACATACAAGGGTTTCATTTAGGAAAACATGGAAATGGAATAAAAATCTAACCATCATGATCTGATGAAGAGTGATCAAGAACATGATTAGAAGAAAGTTAACTATCATAAACCACTAAATATGCATTGATATAAGGGACCATTTGATTCATCAAAAATAATAGTAGGACAGAAGTTTTTGTTTCATGATCCTTTCCATGGAGTTTAAAAATTAATTTACTTCATAGAATAATAATATAAGGACGTATACTTACTTATCAAGTAGAGTTTCATCAATTAACTAATTTATACCACAAACTCATCTTTCTCTCTATTGGTGCCAAAAATCGGAGGGGAGAAGGATAATAAGAAAGTCTACAAAACTACCTCGCGAAGACCTTTCGTGGAGCACCATGGCCCCGCGAGCCCGCCGTGAAGCAAGGAGGTGGGATGCTCTGCAAACCAATTTGGCGTTCGCAAGCCCGCCGCGAAGCGAGGAGGCGGAATGCTCCGCGAGCTAATTTGACCTTCATGAGCCTGCCGCGAAGCGAGGAGACAGCACGCTCCACAAGCCAAATTGAGGTTCTTGAGCCCACCGCAAAGTGAGGAGGCAGGATGCTCTGCAAGCCGATTTGACATTCACAAGCCTACCGTGAAGCGAGGAGGAGGTATGCCCTGTGATCTGACTTGACATTCAGGAGACCGCCGCGAAGCAAGGAGGTGGTATCCTCTACGAGTAGATTTGACATTCGCGAGCCCACCATGAAGCGAGGAGGAGGGATGTTCCAAGAGCTGATTTGAAGTTTGCAAGCCCGTCGCGGAGTGGAATCCATCTTTGCGTCGAGTGAGCTCTGCTTCGCGGTGCCTCTTTCCTATAAATGTTGGCCTCCCCTAGGCCCAGAGGACGGATCATCTGACCTTTTTCCTTCTCATCTCTCAAATCTTAAAGCACTTTCTGTTCTATGAACCATGAGCTGCTCAAGGAACTTTTACTCTGCTAAGTGTCTCCCCTTTCCCTTGTTTTCACCCCCTCTTTCGAGAGGGATGCCTTTTGCGAAGCCCATGGGCATTTGTGAAGGAAGGATATCCTCACGGGTACTCGAGTTATCATAGAGTGTCTATGTTTTGCGAATCACCGCACATGCACATGTGACTCAAATGCTAAGGTAGAGTCATTGTGCCTCATGAAGCCCATTGCTTCACAGGACCTTGCTTTGCGAGGCACCCCTGCTTCATAGGGCTTTGCTTCATGAATTCCCTTCCACTTCACGAAGTACCTCTTGTATGAACCTATTCCCAATGCCTAGGCTAGGACACTTCACTTCGTGAAGCCCACACTTTCATGAAGCCCCTCCATTTCATGGAGTACCAGAGCTCTACGAGGCCTCTACTCATAAACCCCTTTTCTCTGCAACTCCCTCTCCCATGCAACCTCCTAGGTTCGCATGGAGAAATTTCAAATTCCCTTAGACAACTATGCCTATTGTGTTGCTTCGCCTCATGCTTCTTCGCATTGGAAATCTAATGGTTATTGCTTTTTTGCATATCCATGCTAACGTGGACCCCCTAATGGTTCGCTCCATGACACCCCATAACCACGGCATTGCCAGTGCATTCCCTTCACCAAGGTGTAGAGGGTACCGGTTATGTAAGTCCTAGGGGTGCGGAGTGAACCCACCTCATCCGAGATACAGTACATTAAACTTCCAAGCATCACTATCCTCAGAACCTAACGTTAAATAGTGACTTCCCCCATGCATCCTACACTGGGAAATGGAAACCACCCTGGTGTAAGACCCTAGCTTTTCTTGAAAGAGGCAGCATCCCTACCCCTTCTTTCTTCGGTTCCAAATCCATATCCCACTAGAATTTGTTTCCCCTGGGCCTCCATCCTAGAGTAAGTCCCAACCTCTTCGGGCTGCTAACCATGCATAAACCCCTGTATCCTCTTTGGGTTGTGATCACGTGTAAGCTCCACTCCATTTCCCATAGATGCACCTTTCACGACGTGATCGTCAGGTCTTTGTTGTCTCTTGTTTCCCACACTGAGCATGACTCGCGTGGGATTAGATCAAGCATCGACCATGACATCATCTATGGGAAGCCTAGAGTGTAAGCCCCATGCCAGCTGAACTACGAGGTCTATGATCCTTGCTAAGGAAAGGTACGTAAGAAGCCTCCATGAGGTTTAATCCCACCACTCATTGGTCATTCCGACCCCCTTCACGTTAGTTCACCAACACCCTGGGCATCCTAGAGTGTAAGCCCCATTCCACCTGAACTGTGAGGTCTTTGATCTTTTCTAAGGAAAGTTGCGTAAGAAGCCTCCGCGAGTTTCAATCCCACCACCCATTGGTCTCTCCAACCCCCTTCACGTTGGTTCACCAACACCTTAGGCCGCCTATGAGCGTTACCCCCAAATGCCCCTATAAACTGATCTATGTGGTCTTTGATCCTTTCCAAGGTAGGGTACGTAGGTAGCCTTCCTGAGTTTCAAGCCCACCATCCACTCGGTCTCTCCGACCACCTTTACGTCCGTTCGCCCCCGTCTTACATGACATTAAACTGTGGAACCTAATCAGTGGTAAGTTGTTGTTTCCCTAGTCAGCGGTAAGTCATTTCACCCTAAATCCACCCTAAACTTTGTGTTCTTTGATCCTTTCCAAGGAAGGGTACGTAGGAAGCCTCCATGAGTTTCAAGCCCACCATCTACTCGGTCGCTCCGACCACCTTCATGTCAGTTCTCCCTCGTCCTGGATGACATTAAACTATGGACCCTAATCAGCAGAAAGCCATTGATTCCCCATTCAGTGGTAAGAAGTTTCACCCTAAATCCACCATGAACTACGTGGTATTTGATCCTTGCCAAGGTAGGGTACGTAGGAAGCCTCCTTGAGGTTCAATCCCACCATCCACCGGTCGTCCCGACCACCTTCACGTCGATTAGACCCCATCCAATGGTAAGACGTTGTGACCCCAATTAGTAGTAAGCCATTATGACCTCATCCAGTAGTAATTCATTGCGACCCCATCCAACGGTAAGCCGTTGTGACCCAATTCAGCAGTAAGCCATTGACATTCTGAACTAGCGGTAAGTCGTTGCGACCCCATCTAGCGATAAGCTGTTGAAAACCCCAATTGGTGGTTATCCATCACCAGATGAACTAAGTGAACTTTGATTCCCTACCACAGGTATACGTAGGAAGACTCTTCAAGGATCAAGCCCAAAACCATTGTCATCCTCATGACGGTTCAATCCCATTAACCATCCACTTCATTCAACCGCTCCATCATCCATCTTAATTCTTATCCAGGCCGCCACATACCATTGAAATCATGACATCTCATTCCCCATGCCTCTCAACAGTAAATGGGAATTCAACCACACATTGACCCCAACATCAATGTTCCCTCCAGGGGTTTCACCCATCTGATCTACACTAATCAGTGTTTTGATCAGTCTGATCTGTCTCCACTGGACGTTAAACTTATCACATACCCTATGCTAAACATGGGATGCTGAGGAAAACCTCAGAAACATGCCTATGTCATATAATTATTCGCATTTGACGTGGGATGCCCTGGGCTTATGCGCCCACGAGAAGCCCTATAATAAGGGGAAGAAATCCAGACACGCCAGTGTCCCAGCATCCAGACACACCAGTGATGTCCAATGTGACTACTCCCCTGACTGAAGGTTGCTGCCCTGACTGGACCCCTTGGAATGTCTTGACAGAAGTAGTGTAATTAACTGGTTTCCATGAAGATATGGCACCAGAAAGAGTTTCACAAAAAACATCTTAAATCTATAAGGGAGACTCGAACTAGGTGACATGTTTTGAGAAGGAATCTAAGGAAGAAAGAACCTAAATCCCATCATTTCATTTTGGTCAAGAAAAAAATGTCCCTGAACAAGGAGCGGATTCCACCCGCCATTGGAAAGCGGGAATGCAGGTAAACAGTTGTGCGTCCTCACAAACGGATGTGCATGAAATAGAAAAAGCGTCAGAAATAGAAATGGTGAACCCAACATGAATTTATTCTCCTCAATATATAGATTAGTTTCATTTGAGGCATCAATGGATTAGCGTGTCACCGGATCTAGTTATCTGATGTCAGGCCCCGCCAGGAAAATAGCGGTCCTTGGATGAATCTCACCAGAAGTTGGGGTAGTAGAATGTTAGAAATCTCATTCTACGATGTTGTCAGTGTTGATCCCTTTTACCGATCATGGATGACGGAATGGAATTGGGGAAATGCTCATCAATTCCTTTTTCTTTTAGCACTGATGAGTTAATCCCCTTAATCCTAAAGAACCAAGTTGTTGCACCCAAAACAAGATCACAGCCGGCCCACCGACGCAGAGACAGGGGCAGTGCTAATGTAGTAGTCCCACATAGCTCTACCTCTTCCACAACATCATCTACACCTGTGACCCTGGGGAGCTCACGACCCATCTCCCCATCCTAGGTCATCCAACGAAGGGTGATCAATGGCCTCGTGTGCCGCTACAAGGAGGAGGGCATAATACCGACCCGGGATATGGCCCACCTGGATCTGGAGGCGTTTGTGCCTCATCGCCAAAGTCGCCCCCTAGGGCCTCACAGTGAGCCACTTTTCCCCACACCGACATATAACTGTTTCGGGAGCCTCTCCCCAGAACTCTTTGATGACTCCCTAATTTACACTGACATGGTAGGGGACATCCGACCTAGCCCGGTCGGAGTCCCATTCTAGGGGCTCCCGGTGAAGTCTCCCACCCGGTCGCGTCAGCGCTACTGCGCGGTCTTGCTGGATGAGGAACAGGTAAGCCACATACCTGCACCTCTGGACCCGGTTCATCCGACCTGATGCCAGCGTCAGGCACAAGCTGAGGAGGATTCCCACCAAGGGTCGTCATTGTCGATGGCTACTGTGGCCCGAGCCACAACGGACATATATCATCAGTTCCCTAAATACACAGAGAAGGGGCACTTTTACGCCCAACCAAGATCTGGGCCCCAATTTCCTGACGGGTAGGCTGGTTCGACTCTCTTAGTCGTCCGCACAAGCAGTGGCCACCACGAACTAACCCGCAGTAATTCCTCCCAATACGGAGGTCCTCCCCGTACCACTACCACAGAGAACGTGGGCCTTCCCCACTTTGAGTCTTGGCATGGAGGTTCACCCCGTGCCACCCTCAATCCAAATGAGGGTCTTCCCCGCGGCGGTGACACCCGGTACGGAAGCCTATCCTGTGTCCATTACAGTGGGTATGGAGTCATTCCTCCAGCCCCCGATCACAGGTGTAGGGACATTGCACATCCAGTCTCTCTTCAATGTGGGGATCCTCCCCGTGTCTTTTAGTAGCTGGTGAAGGTCGTTTTCACCTCTGCAACTAAAGGTGTGAAGGCCAGCCTCACCTCACTAGCACCCAACACGGAGGTCCTACCCGTGTTCAGCTAGACCGGTACAAGGAGCCTCCTCATACTGAGGTCACCAGGGTAAACAAGCATGGAGGTCCTCCCCATGCTCCTGCCAATTCTAGAGGATTTCTTTCCCATTCCAGCACTATCCATGGAGGTCCTCCCCATTTCGCCTTTGAAAATTGTCCTGGTTCACCTCGCATCCCAGCTTACTAAGGTGGAAACCCTCTCTGCCTCAGCACGAGTGCAGCCGAAGAACCTCGTGTCTGAAATCACCCCTATCCCAAGAAGTCAACCAGGGGAAAGAACTTCGATCTTCGCCACCATAAGAAGAATTTTGGGAAGGTCCAGATAGAGATCAATCCAGTCTACTTCTCAGACTCTGAAGTAGAGTAAGACTCAGCATGGGGACCCTCCTCTCGCTCATCCGAGTCAAGGGATGGGGCAAGAATGAGGCGCATCATCCTAGTACTCCGAGAATGCGAGGTCCATAGGATTATCGCTTCCCTCCATAGGTATATCTAGGAGGATGAAGATCTTGCAACCCCGCTGGTCACAGTTGTGTAATCATAACCGTCGTCACTAGAAGAGCTCTCTGCCTCGACAATAGATCACAAAGAGCTATTTTGAGGACCAATGGCGGGTGAGTAGCATCGTGGCCTATCGCCAATAGCCCTAGCCCCTGATCTAGGAACTACAGCCATCAGCCCATCTTATCACAATGTAGTGTCCAGGTTGATATACTCTTTAGAGGATAGCTTGAGATTCGGCGGCCAGTCAGCTCGATCGTCGTACTATCCATCGGTCGATCTTCCGTCCTAGCGGTCTGCCTCAGTACCGTTGTCAATTCCTCTGCCACCCCCAGTTGACTAATGGGGAAATCATGGGCCAGACCCGAAATCCAAGCTGAGGATCTTATGGAACATCCTCGTGGTGGAACACTTCCCCGAGATGTTCTGGCTCGTGGCAACGCCAAATTTTCATGCTCTGGAACCCCTCACCCCTGAGGAGGTTGGATTTTTCTGCCAAACCCTCTAGGTGATGCACTTCCGCCTTCATTATCAGCGAGTGTTTTATCCCAGGATCCAAGCACATCTTGAAGACATTGGTGAGCAATGTCTTCTAGTCGATCTGGTTGTACTCCCTATGGCCCAGTGCCCCAAGTCACCAGGTTGCCGTAAGGTCCTCCAAGAGAAATACGTTCATAGTTTCAAGATACTCTGCAAGACCATCATGAAGGATTCCCCCATGTTCAAATATGTGGCTGGGGGTAGTATGATGCCCTCCTCTTCAGTCATATCTGATGGCAGCCTGACTTGCTAGGTGATATCGAGGACATGCCCCCAGAAAGTGTCACAGTCAACATGGCCGACATAGTGGACGAATAGGATGAGTTGGATCATCTTGATGGGGACATACCCCCTAGGGTGTGCCACCACTATTAGGGTCATCAGGTAGGGTTACTCGCCAGCTGAGGAACCTACAATTTCTCCCTGCACCCACCTTGACATTAGTACTCAGCTGGAATTCCGGTAAGGGTAATGAGCACGTCGGAGATGCTAAGAACTCCGACCAATCCACCTTAGTGCAAAAGATGAAGGAAGGACCCAAAAAGGACACATTGCGCTAGAAACTTGCCGAGAAGAAGAAGATGGTCGATAACCTATTGGCTGAACACATTGCAGAGTGACGGACGGACTACGGTGATCCTAGGCCAGGGCTGCAGGGGTAGGAACAACTTCCCCTCGACGAGCTGCCTCTAGGAGACCCTGATCGTCCTGCCCCCACAGACAGGGTTGAGTCCAGAACTTACGGCAAGAGGGCACGGTATGTCTCTCCAAACCCTCTTGAACGGCATGACAATCCAAGGGACCCATCTCATGCTCCCCAAGACACACTGAGGGTCGTGACGCCAATCGTTCCACGAGCCTTTGGGCCTGCTTACTGTGTTGAAGAAACCACCAACGCACTCGTGGTTGGGGATCCATGTCAAGATCGATACCCCTGCACATATGATCCAATGGCGGCACTCATTTCCCTCCTTGAGGCATTGGAAACACGACAGGTGGCAATCCCACCTGATGAAAAGCCATATCCAGTATGGGTGGATGATATGTCGGCACCTTTGGGTTTCGGGAATCCCACCTTATCCCCTTTTAATGGGACGAGGGACCTGCCACAACACCTAGCCCACTTCAAATCAAGGTTTTGGCCCATGTTAGGGACTCCAGTGCAGTAGGAGGCTTCCAAGATCCTTTATTTTGTTCAGACGTTGGAGGGGTCTACATTTGTCTGGTACAGCCAGCTTTCCATTGGCTCCGTAACCAGCTGGGAGGACCTTCACAGGAAATTCGTCTACCATTTTAGCTCCACCACACAGAAAACGAGCATCGCAGACCTCTTAAAGTTCAAAAAAAGGCCTGATGAGCGTGTCGTGGAATTTATCGCCCAGTGGAAACGGCTTACATATTCCCTTGACATGCCACTGAATCAAGAAAAATTACTGACGATGTGTGTAGGAAATTTCAAGACATAACGGGTTCCCTCTCTAATAACTCAGAACTACCCCGAGTGATTTCGAGACTTCTCCAATAAGGACCAGCTCCTGGAACAAGCCCTATAATAGGCCATCCAGACAGGTCTGTTGGCTATCGCAATTCCTGCGATAAGGGTTGTTAGAGACGAGCCTACCACCATGGCCCAAATAGAGGCCCATAGATAGCTGGAATTGTTACCGGCATGCCACTTCTCCAGCCTTGAAGAGGCCCGCTTCCATAGGCACAGCCTCCATCCCATCAACGACTTCTTCAGAACTGGTAGGTGCCCCCACGAAATGTGTCACCACCACCTAGGCAGGACAACCAGTCTCCGCCTCCCCGACAGGCTACTCCTACTCTTCATCTGGGCTAGGCTCCAAGGCCCCCCTTTCTGGATAGAATAATCGGAACCTACTCGTTCAATGAGAATCAAGTCTGGGATATTTTTGAAGTGCCTTGGAATAAGGGATTGTGTGTTTTCCTGAGTGCAAAAGGCCAGAAGAGGCGAACCTCATGGATCTCCCCAATTACTTCCCCTATCATCAGATCTTGGGGAATACCCTCAAGAAATTCTATGTGTTCAAAGACTGGCTTCAAGACCAGGTCGATAAAAACATAGTCAGGCTGGCCTCGGCTCCAGAACAAGTGGCATGCATCGTCATAAGTCCAGACAGCAGCAGCGACGACGAAGATGAGTGGCAGCAGGTTTCTAACCGCAAGTCCTAGAAGTATGACGACTGGATGGATCACAAAACAGTCGCTCGTTCCCATGGTATCATTTGTTCATGCCTTAATCAGCTGGAGCCTTCATAATCTATAGCCGCTACTTCTACATCATCATCTCAAACGGCCTCTTCCCAGAATTGCAAGCATCAGCGGCGCAAGGGAAAGCAATGCATCCTCCCAATGTCATCGTCTTCCTACACTCTAGGTGACTTCATACCTCCAGAGATGGTGATTTATCCCAGAATATACCTATTAATAGATGACTCTTCAAGTGATATTCAAGGGTATACTTCGGTAAATACCGTGGAGTTGGAAAATCCCTATATGACTCCTGACGACGGGGATCACCAGGCTTAACCTCCCCAACATCCCCAGCTGACGCCAATGTTGGCAGAGCCACAACCATATGGTTCGTCGAGGCACATCATTTGGAACCTCTAGCCAAGTCGTGCATGCCACGGAGACCAGACAACAGGACCAGCATAGATCTCAGCACGTGCATCCTCTTTGTCTGGTGTCATCAGGCCCGCCTCCACCGTCGTTTGTGTTGCTGGATCAGGCAGGGCCACTTCGACCATTCCGCGACCAGACTCACCCTGCTATAGGTTGGCCTCAGTCATTTGGATTTCACCTGATAGCTACTCTGTGGGCTTCAACTAGTGATTAGCGGGATATTCCCAGCACCAGTCAGCCGCCAGCCCAGACGGTAGGGCCCGCCATGTCCCCTGCCACAGAGCGGCCTCCTGCAAGTAGAAGTTCATGCCTGGCGCAGAAGTATGATGTTCTCAAGAAGCATTCCAGTATCCCAGTGAGGCTCTCTATCCTTGATTCCCTTCTCCTGTCTCCAGATATGCGTGCGGCCCTTGCCGAGGCTTTAAGAATACCACTCCAGTATGAGACGGAGGTAGCAGCTGCAGAAGCCTTTCATGTTGAAGTGGTCAAGAAAGCTGAATGTAATTCCATCATCTCATTCTCCAGAGAAGATGAAGGATCTCCCATACAAGGGCACATTCGCCCATTGTACATCACCAGCCAATTTAACAGTGTGAAGGTTATTCACTATCTTGTTGACACCGGCTCTGGTATTAACCTAATCCTGACACTAACACTGCGGAAGCTAGAGTTATCCGAAGATGATTTGACTCCATCCGATTTAAGAATCCAGCGATACGATAGGACAGAGGAAACCCCAGTATAATATCTGTTTGATGACCCAATTCAGTGGCCTATTATCCAGCACCGATTTTATGGTTGTCTCCCAAGACACCGCGTACAATGCATTGATGGGCAGACCATGTCTCTACCTGCACACGGCAGTCCCCTCATCATACCACCAATGCCTCAAGTACTCCCTCAATGGTTGATTAGGCATACTCCAAGGGGATGCATCTCCTTTTTCCTCTTGTGAAGCCTACTACCTAGATGAAGACTATTACAAGAGCAAGGACAAGCAGATTTAGGGCAGCGAGGTTGAACCCGTAACGGTTGCAACTGACCCCTAGGCAGGTCTGGATAACGCCTACGTCTTCCCGATCCATCGATTGGAGGCCACAACCCCCGATATGGGGCAATTTTTTGTTGTATATGGTACGAGGGGGAATCATATTCTCAAGTCTAAATGATGGAGGAAGATCACCTTGTATTCTTAGACAAATCAGGCTCAGGTGATCCCAGAGCCTCTTACCCCCGTAAGGTATCAGGATGTCCACCCCATGGCAACGGCAGTACAGAATACATGTCTATTTTCCCAGTCTGGAACTAATAGGCTCAAGATGACGTGCCACTATTGCATTGATAACATCAAGAGTGGACCCTTGGACCAAAGACCAAATGGGATCAGGTCAACAGTATTCATTGCTATGGTTTCAGCAGTACCGGAGTCTCCCAATGCAGTGACCACTGCTACTCAGGCTGGTACCAGCCTCCCTTCAGAATCTGCTGACCCAGAGGAAGTGCCTCCTAATTGGGATCCCTCCTTCACAATTGAAGAAGGGGATCTAGAGGATGCTCCCCCCACCATTAAAGATGGAATCTCTGCCACGGTTGATGAATTGGTATAGGTGAACCTTGGTAGTGAGGCAGACCCGAGACCTACATTGATTAGTTCCTCCATAACCCCTAAAGAGCAACTACGGTATGTGGACTTCCATAAATAGCATTGTTGATGATCCTTTCATCACATCGTCTAATGATTGGAAAAGGAGAATATCTTACCTCAAGGTGATTCAACCTTTGGACAAATATCAAAAATTGACAAAGGAAGGAATAAGAAGAAAATTGAACAAGGGTCACACAAGTTCTACCATGGTCGGGCAAGTACACTTGCGTACCAAGGTTGGTCATGCAAGTCACTTGTGCACCCTCTTTGAAAACCGCTCAGGGTCTTCTCCAGCCTATAAATACTCCCGGTGGGCCCCCCATTTCAGGATGAATTTTTCCATAATTAAGATACAGAGCTCTGAATGCCCAAGTCTCTTCTTCAGGTCTTCCGAACAGTTCTAAGGTAATTCTTTACCTAGAATGGAAGGTCTAAACAAGAGGAGTAAGGTCTAAGTGTTAGAATTCACTAACACTTGTGTGCCTAAGTGTTTTACCTTTAAGGGAAATGGACACACTTGCGCGCCGCCCTACTTCTTCACCATAACTTGCGCGCCATCTTCTGGAAAGCCTCTAGGGATAATTCTAAAGGCATTGGTCAAGGATCGCCCAAGTATTACCCTACTGGTTAACAATCGCACATGTACCCATGTCCCGCGCAGGTATACCTGCATGACCAGGGACTTGCGCACCCACACAGTACCTGCGCGCCTGCCAGGACTTGCGCGCCCCTATCTTTTTGGGTGCCTTTCCTACCCATTTCACTCCTCTTATGCCATTCCACCTATCCTATTCAAGATTCAGTCTTCAAGACACTCTTTAAAGCCATTTATGGCATTATTTCTTGATTTGACTTCCTAATCTGAAAGGAACTCTATGGAACATCTCTCAAAACCTAGTGATTGACATATCTTTATGTCACTAAAATTAGAGATCTCATTCATTCAACCTCATCATTTAAGATGAGAGAACCCTATTCATGGGCCTCATTTTCAAGAGTAAGTCCCAGTCATAATTCCCATTAATTTTGGGCATCCTCCTTAGGAGTAAGCCCCAAGTCCTTCCAAATCTGGGCATTCTTTTCAGGAGTAAGCCCCAAGTCCCCCAATATGGGCATCCTTTTCAGGAGTAAGCCCCAATCTTAAGATTCCCAAATATGTGCATCCTTCTTAAGAGTAATCCCCAAGTCCCTTAAATTTTCAAATCCCTTTAACTTGGTCCTCCTTTTCAGGAGTAATCCCCAGTCCTAATATCCTTTTGATCTGGGCTTCCTTCTCAAGAGTAAAACCCAATCATAAGTCCCCTCCTAATTTGAGAATCTTCCTTAGGAGTAAGCCCCAAGATTAGAGTATCCAAATCTCCATGAAGCACATATACCTGTATGGACCTTGTTCTTAGATTTCTTCTCTGAAGTAAATCTTAATCCTCATCTATTTGGGCAGTCATACACACATAAGCCCCACATCATTGCATCTTTCATGGCACAATTGTCTGATTTCACCAATACCTCTTGTTTCTCACACCGAGCATGACTTACGTGAGCTTGGAGTGTAAAACTAATCATGACATCTTTCTTTGAGCCATCAATCATGCATAAACATCATACTCCCTTACTCGAACTATGTGGGTTCGGATTCCTTTTCTAAACAAAGGATACGTAGGTAGCCCATCTGCGAGTACGATCTCAACATCAAAATAATTCATGTCCTTCTGAATGACAATAAAATTCAAGTGCCCCACTGAGTGGATTTAAAACCAGTATAGTCATCATAATGACCAAGAGACTTTTATGTATTGGAGGATACCATTGACTAAGAATCTCTAACAAATACATATGATTCTACATCGATGAAGAACCTCGAATACATATAAAATATTCTTTGAATTTCCTACATATCAATCATTGATTGTGAGAATAATGGAAAGCTCATTTTATACTTGGTAACATAGTAAGTATTCACGAACATAACTTAAATCTATAAAGAGAGTCTCAGAGTAGACAATAATTCCCCTAAAAAATGTGTGATGAGTCCGACCTCCCATCCTCTCGACCAATGAAAATTCCTAAGCCTCATCAGTCCACAACTAATGAGAACCTACCTTTGGAATGTATGTCCAAATGGATATGGAATCATTGGATGTTTCCAGTTCTATGAACAAACCTATTAGAAACCGCTTGTAATGTTTGAATCTTAAATCAATGAGATCATCCCCCAATTCTAGAGGGAAACAAAAAATGGTGAACTGGACGTGAATCCTTAACCAAGTTAAAATGATGTTTTACTTATTTGTTAGGCCCCTATTTAAAACTAAATGAGAGGGCCAACAAAAACAATCACTGACATATGTGCTCATCCAAAAGATGTAGTGGCTGAATTTATCTGGATTACATCTGTTATATCAAATAGACACTCTTTTCCAAGATCTTCTGCATTACCAAAATGGATACTCTCAAGTTCACACCCATGAATACGTCTGCTGTGAAAACATCTACTGCGAATGCCATTGCTGCTACTCCTGTTGGATCGTCATCCGCTCTGAGGACGACACCACCTACTCAGCATCTTCAACGATGGGTATCAAACATGCTGGTTAAGGAGTACTGTCAAAACGATACCATTCTAACTCTGGAGGCTGCCCGACAAGCCCTCCAAGTGAACAACTCACACCGGTCGTCCGAACAACGACGAATAGTGATTAAGAAGTAGGTGGTGCCAACCACCATTTCGGGTCATTATCCCCGGAACGCAATCACGATTTTCTCCCTTATTCTGGGTAGGTGAATGAGTAGGTCCCTCAAAGCCTTAATTCAAGCAAACAAGAGTTCTTCCCAAGGGCTCCTATCACCAATCGATGCCAGACTCATGTGGTAGTGCGCCCTCAGCATGATGAGGGTGTCGACTCCAGGTGTTCGGCTCAGGTTCCTCAAATCTGAGTAGGCAAGATGAATCGCTAGAGGAGAAATCCAGTCAACAGTGAGCAGGTTCTCATCTCTGCCATCTCCTGAGAAGTCCACCAACCTAACTTGGTGGCAAGCAATGAGCGGGCACACACACCTGCCCATTTTAATTCTGATGTCCGGCAGACTCGTCTGGCAGCATCACGCCAATCTCGCTAGGCAATTCCTGCGGAGTACTATAGGAAAGAACGTACACTTGTTTATACATTATCAGCTAGTCAGCAGGATCGTCTGACTACATATGACCGATCTCATCAACCACGTTCGGATAAGTGCAATCAGCAGGCACATACACCTGCTAGTATTGATCAATCCTACCAAAAGTCTTGCTTGGTAGCACACGGAGAAGTCAGTCGTAAATCTCTGGCGACAAACATAAGGCAGATTCAACTTTCTGCCCCCACACTTGAGTACTGTCAGGATTCACTGATAGGAAAAGGAGGACAGGAGAAGGCACATACACCTACTCCAAGCACGGAATGGACATATATCCCCATTCCGGCAGCTGAAGTCACCAAGAATATTCTATAAATAGTGAAAGAATAGAAGCAAATCCCTTCTCATATTCTAGATGCTTGCTAGGATATTATAACAGCTTCAGCAGCATCTCAGGGAAAGACACATAAATATATCCCTACTAGTGGAGTGACACTTCAACAGTTCACTCCAGAACAGACACACACATCTATTCTAGTCCAAGAGGGTTGTGGGGCATACTCCCCCATATCATACAGACAACCAATTCAGGAACATACACCTAATTTGAGTAGAGATCGCCAGCCTAACCTGGCCATCTCTCCTGATTAGGCACATACACCTGCTCAGAGCAGCCACTTTCGTGAAAAAGTGGTTTCCAAGGTGAGTAAGAAGGCATCTAAGAAAAAGACCCACCCAGCACAGTCAAGAGATCAAGAGACAATCTGTAACAAGGCCTTTCTCGATGCTAGAGTTCTTGAAGCCCTCATACAGTTATCTATTGGAATTCAAGATTCTACTCTTTCATTTCCCAATAGTGGGAACATTAATTCCGAAGGTCTTCAACAGATACATCCTCATGAAGTCTTTCTTCATGACAATTCGGTCGATCTTCAAGTTTCATCTTCAGATGAGAGCCACAGGAACCCTCTGTGTGGTCAGAAGACCAAGGAGCAAGAGATCTCATCTTTTGTTGTAACCCACCATGGTATTCCTCCCCATGATGATGAATTTCGCTGCAAAATTCCTCTCCGTAGTAGTGATGCACATTTCCCAGAAAATGCTCTACTGGAAAATGTAGTGCCGAGAAAGCCCTCTTCTCTTGAGGCACTTGCAAATGCGAAACCAGTCCTGTCTGATTCTTCATCGCTAGCTGGTGAAATACTTTCTCAATCAGAAGATAGCCCAGGCTGTAGGGCATTCTCCGAACCACCCCTAAGTCATGAATCTTCTAGTTTGATTAGTGACTTCTCTACCAATCTTGTTGAATCCGATGAAGAAACAAGGAAGAACCAGCTCTGGTCAAATCAGGTAGAAGAATCTTCATTGAATGATAAAGAGGAAATTCTGAACATGAGAAAAAAATGGGCGAAAGGTGAAGTGGCAATCATGTTTTGGCCTCTGGCGGACTCTCAGAATGACATTCCAGAGATGTTGACGGAAGATGGAATTCATGATATTAATCTCAACATATGGAAAACTCTTTGTCAGTTTAAAATGAAATTATTATCTTTTGATGAATATGAAAATCATGTTAAGATAATAGAAGGGTTACAACATCAGATTGATTTGGCACTTATATCAGTCTTGATATCCGAAGGATGAAAAGCAGCAGAGAGACCTTTAGCATTCATGCCTTGGTGCACTAAGAAGATTGCGCCAGTTAATTTCCAATGCCCCATCTGGTATTCAAGTCAGAGGATGGGGTGTTCATGGAGCACTACATTTCACTGTGCTCTCCAGTCCGCAAAGCCCAACGAAAATGGTCTCATGCAATGTTATTTCCCATGGTCGGCCACAATCAACTCTCTTTGTTTGTAATCAATGGCTTTCCCAAGAATAGTCTTCAACTAGTTCCTCTCAAAATCAATAATATAGAGAACAAGTTGTTGAATTACTCCTTCACCAAATAAATGAGAATATTGAACAGGCCCCTCGTATGGAGCAAGCACATCATCAAGTGATAGAAGTTTCGTAAATCATCCAACGGTCTCTCGAGCTGGGTGATAAAAGTGGATGTAGATTGATGCATCCAGCTAATTTCTGGACTAAGGTCTGCAAGATCAGGAGAGATTTTAAGAAAGTCTCCGACATAGAATGTCAAAAGCCACCCCAGCTTGCCATACTGGGGACTCTTTTAAACCAACCCTCGGAATCAACAAATAGGATTCGAGGAGTTGAGCGGGAACAACAGGAACAGCCCCAGTCCACCGGACTGGGGACTTTTTCAAATCCCCAATCCCTCCCTCAAAGAAATTTGGTCTTCTTTCGATTAGGGAAGAAGACCCATGAAGAACGAAGAGCCAAATTATCAGGATACTCTCTCCAAATTACGGTTCTCCAAGAAGTTCCTGAGGGATCAAACCAACAAGAGGAAATGTCTCGTCAGGGGCATGGTAGAAGACCATATCAGAGAAATGCTGATGGAAGGGATGTAATGCATTATGCATCAATTAATGTCATCAATTCCATTGTTGCTGATCCACCAGATGAGGCTCACTCAGAGGGATCAGATGAAGAGGTTCATGTTCAAGAATTTGTACACACAGACACAAATGAAGAAGGTGTGCGTACACAAAATCAAAGGTTTACCCAAAATCTGGGTGTTTCTTTAAATAACCCACTTCCCCCTCTCCGAAAGGGATCAAATAAGGGGAAGGGAAAGAATCAGGTTACATATCCTTCCTCTGGAGAAGGCCAATCGCTCTCACTATAGCAAAGGTTTGCGCAACAGGAGGAAGAAATGAAGGAATTGAGAAGGATGAATGTAGAACTACTTAAGGGTAGTCTTCCTCCTAAGCGTGTTGGAGTCAATCATCCAAGGGATTTTGTTGCAGCTACTGATATGGATCAAGAATATCCTACTTTATCAGTACACCCTCACAGGTCTAATCCTATGGGTCAAGTGAAACAACAATTCACAGTGCTGCCATCAGTTGCAGTACCATCTGCCATACCTGTCCAAACTCCAGTCATTGCACCTGTTCAAGTCCAAGTTCAACCGGATGTTTCTCAAAAGTTAATAACTACTATTGAGTCATTAAAAACTCGGTCAGAAGGTATGGAGGGAAAGCGTGCTCAGGTTAAACCAGAAAAGAGAGCTTACCCTGAATGGGTAGATGCAATCCCTCCCCCATCAAATTTTTTGAACCATGTATTCCCTATTATCAAGGGATCAGGAAATCCTAAATAGAATTTGATGAATTAAGTTTCTTGTTGCGATCCTATGATGGGAACTCTGGAGCATTAAGAAGCAGTGAAACTCGGATTCTTCGTGTGAACCTTGCAACGGTCAGCCTTTGTCTGGTACACAATCTTGAAATCCCTGTCAATTACTGGATGGGAAGATCTCCGTCAATGATTTCTTCTTTAATTCAGTTCAACATTGCCAAAGAAAACAGTTTTTGATCTTACAAACTGTTACCAAAGGGAGAATGAAAGGGTCTCAGATTTCATTGCTTGCTGAAAAGGGTTAGTGTATTCCCTAAGCTTAGCACTCCCTCAAGAAGAACTGTTTCCAATATGTGTGGAAAATTTTCATGATGAGTTGCGCACACCACTGATCCCTGTAAAATACACAGAAGGGTTTCGAGACCTTACTTAAATTTCTCAACAGATTTAATATTCTCTTTTTGCAGACTAAGGATAAATCTCGTGTAATTCCATCAGCTCCAGGAAGGAGAATGGGTAAAGCAGAGACTGCTACAGTTATGCTTAAACAAGCACCTGTACCTGCTTCTACTTCAAAACCTTCATCTTCTCGTAGGGCTCCACCTCCTGAGCACCAAAAACAGAGGTTGTTTCTTCAAGATGGTCAAAGATATCAAAGATGAAAATAATTTTAGGATTTGAAGAGAAAAGTTTATTCTTTCTGAAATGAACAAGTTCCTGGTTATTTCATTTCGACTCTGGAAAATAATTTGGTTCAATTGCCAAGGCCCAAGAGGCCAAACAAGGAAAGAGATGAAGACCGTCCCAACTTTTTCCCATTTCACCAGATGTTGGGGAATCCCATTCATAAGAGTTTTGTTTTTGAGGACCTCCTGCAATAGATGGTCGACTCGGGACAAGTCAAACTAAAAGGCTCTTCAGCCCAGGTAGCATGTGTTTCTGCTACAGTTACAGAGGAGGAAGGCGAGTGGCAAGCAGTCAAAAGGAAAAATGCACAAAAATATGATGACTGGATGGTCAGAAAGATGATCAACCAAACTCATGAAATTTTGTGAACACAATTGAAGAAACCAATTGTGCCTTCTACCATGATTTCTGCAGTAAAACCCTCTTCATCAGAGGGAAAATCCTCAATGAAATGGCACAATTCCAAGGAGGAACAATCAGAAGAAGATGAGTATGTGTCAAAACCTAAGCTATCTTTGACTCTAGCAGATTTCATGCCATCTACTTCGAATCAACGGTCACCATCCCACCAAACGGCACAACCTAAATAGGCTAATTAGGCAGAGTATTCATCGGATGAAGAGTTGATTTTTGGTTCTGTTAATATGATTCAATTAACAGATCCATATGTCAGTTGCAGTTTCGATTTTGATGAGCCTGAATTCCCTATATCAAATAGAGGAATCAGAGGAAGTTCCAGAGGCTCATTATACAGGGGAAGATGTGGATCTTTCAGAAGCCACTATTCCAATTCTACCCCTGCTAGAACTGTGTATGCCGCAGAAACTCGTGGCAGAGCCCTTCAGCAAGATCAACAAGAACAAGCAAGTTCTTCTACCAATAGAAAATTCAGTCCTGGAACAGTTATTCTGGAAGACCGGTTGAAGGTTCCATGTTCTTCCTCTCAGAAATTAAATGGATCTAATCAGTCTAATCTTCCAAATCCAGGAATATTGTCAATTCCTATCTCGATACAAGATGCATCAACTTCCAAAGCATCAACTTCCAAGACACCTGCTAAACCACATGTTCCTATTGGGAAATGCAGACCTTTGGATCAAAAGTATGATATATTGAAACACCTGTCCCAAGTACCGGCCAAGTTATCAATTCTGGATGCCTTGAATTTATCAAAGGATCTTCAGGAGGTGCTCATCGAGGCTTTTTCATGTCCTCATGAGTTTGAAACTGAAATTGTTGCAGCTGAAGTCTATCACATAGAGAATAATCCTGCAGAATGCCATGCAGTAATATCTTTTACTGATGAAGATGAAGATGATGTCGTGCATGGATATATTAGACCTTTGTACTTATCTGGAAAGGTCAATGGTGTAGACGTCCGAAGAGCATTCATTGATAATGGTTCAGGAGTCAACCTCATGCCCATTCATACACTTCGTCGATTGTGCCTCACTGAATCTGATTTATCTCCTTCTACCATGATGTTACAAGGATATGATAAAAATGAACAAGAACCACTAGGCGAAGTTACACTCAGAACTCAGTTTGGAGATCTTGTATCCAATTCAGATTTCATGGTTGTTGATCAAGACTCAGCCTTAAACATCTTTCTTGGAAGACCCTGGCTACATCAACATGTGGCTATCCCTTCATCATACCATCAATGTCTCAAATATTGTTTCGATGGTCAAGTTGGGACATTGTATGGTGATAAGGCCTCGTTCAAGACATGAGAATCTCAATACATTGAGGCAGAATTCTATCACATGAAGGGAAGGGAGAAATCCACAACAAAAAAGATTACCAAAGTTAATGCTCCATATGGTTTGGAGAAGATTCCAGTAAATCCATTTAAACATGTGAGTATAGATTATGTGTTGTCAATCAGTCAAATTGACAAGATAGACCCAAATCAAAATACTCTTATGGAAAGATCCATAATGTCAATTACAGCAATCAAGCCAGACAACATGGTAGAAATTGGTAACCCACCAAGTAGTGATGAAAGCCCAAATGGTGACGTCTTCATTTAATTTTCTGAAATCCAACAAGTCTATACTTCTCCAATCAGTCCAGAAAAAGTTATAGCAACATCGGAGGTGAACAATGATGTTGATTCTCAGTCCATTATCTCTTCTTTATTTCCCAAGGAAGACCCTTCATCATCAATCAGGTCAGAAATGGAAGCTTCTTCTTCAAGATGTTCAAATTTTAACATCTCTTCTGATCATGGAAATTATACTTTATCATCTACTATGCAAGTAGAAATGGAAGAAATAACACATGTTGAAGAAGAAGAGGAAGATCTCAGAGATTCTCCTCCTACATTTGAAGAGGGTATCTCTACCATCGTGGATGAACTCAGAGAAATAAATATGGGTACAAAAGAAGATCCACGCCCCACTTTAATCAGTGCGCCCATGACTCTTGAAGAAAAAGAGATGTATATTTCCTTTTTAAGGAAAAATCGAGACATATTTTCTTGTAACTATACAGAGATTCCCGGGCTTGATCCTGATGTTGCTACTCATCATTTGGGTTTACCAGAAGAACATCGAGGATTTAAGCAAGCCGCGAGAAGAACACACCCAACTTATGCTTCCAAAATTGAAGTTGCAGTAGATAAGCTTATCAAAGATAACTTTGTCATATAATTTCAATATCCCAAGTGGTTGGCTAATATTTTCCCTGTAAAGAAGAATAACAGACAAATTAGAGTTTTCATCATTTTCAGATATGTTAATCGGCATTGTCCTAAGGATGATTTCCCAGTTCTAATTATAGAACTTTTAATTGATGAAACGGCTGGATATGAATCACTTTACTTCATGGATTGATATTACGGATATAATCAAATCTGAATGGCCCCAGAAGACGAGGAATCCACAGCCTTCAGATCCCCTTAGGGTTTGTTTTGTTACCGGGTAATGCCCTTTGGCTTAAAGAATGTAGGTGAAACATATCAGCGTGCCATGCATCGTATCTTCAAACCCTTTTTAGGGAAGTTTGTTGAATGCTATGTGGACGATTTGGTGGTCAAATCCAAACAATGTTCTAATCACATGGCTGATTTGGATGTTATATTCCTCATGCTTTGACAACATAATTTGAAGATGAACCACTTAAAATGTGCTTTTGGGGTAACCTCATGAAAATTTCTCGGCTTTTTTGTACGCCAGCGTGGTATTAAAGTCGATCCTGATAAGACAAAGTCAATCCTTGGTATGTCACCTCCTCGAAATTTGAAATAATTAAGAGGAATTCAAGGACACTTAGCCTATATTAGGCATTTCATCGCCAATTTGGCAGGAAAAAGTTTACCCTTCACCAAATTGATGAAGAAGGGAGTCACTTACTAGTGGACTGAAGAATGTAAAGAAGTATTCGATATTCTCAAGAAATACCTCTTGAGTCCACCAGTACTCGTGCCACCTATTGAAGGAAGACCACTTATCCTCTACATTACATCTTTAGAGCGATCATTGGGTGCCTTTCTTGCTCAGAATAATGATGCTGGGAATGAAAACAGCCTCTACTATCTCAGTCAGACTATGCTTGAAGCAGAAACCCGGTATTCAAATATTGAGAAGTGTTGCCTGGCATTAATCTTTGTAGTTCAGAATTTGAGACACTACCTGCAACATCACGAGGTCCAATTGGTATCTCATAATAACCTACTCAAATTCATCCTTAGTTGTCCAATGCTTACCGGACGTCTGGCAAGGTGGGCAGTTATTTTGCAGCAATTTGACATTCAGTATGTGTCTCAAAAGGCAATAAAGGGCCAAGATCTGGCTGATTTCCTGGCTGAACACCCTTCAGTGGAAGACACATCTTCAGATTTTGAACTCCCTAATGAGGAAGTCTTCTCTATTCAAGAAAGTCCTCAGGAATGGGAAATGTATTTTGATGGTGCTTCCAGAAGTCCAACAGGGAGGAAAATGAAAAATCCTAAATTCAACAAAGTTGGCTTAGGAATTGCGCTCATTTCTCCAGAAAAGATAGTGTTACCTTATTCCTTCTTATTGTGGGAAGGTGTTACCAATAATGAAGCATAATACCAAGCTCTCATTGCAGGCTTGGAATTGGCACTTCAAGCACAAGTGAATAACTTAAAGGTGAAAGTTGATTCAGACTTGGTAATCAAACAAGTCAATGGGGATTATGCCATCAGGAAAGAAGAACTAATCCTTTTGTATGATTATGTCAAAAATTTAATGGCGGAATTCCCTTCGAAACCAATATTTTTTTATGTCCCGCGATCACAAAATGCCAAAGCTGATGCACTGGCTAATATAGCCATAGCTCTGGAAGATCCAAATCGGGACGAGACAACCGTCAGTATTTCCCATCGTCGCACAATTTCACCTTATGTTTGAATCAGAACATATGAAATTAATGAAATTAGTCCCATTCCTAAACTGTATGGTCATACTATTGGATGGATGACACCTATCAGGGAATACCTTCAAAATGGAACACTTCCACCTGATAGAGCCAAGAAAGAACAAATCTGGCGACGTGTGGTCAATTTTACTCTTTATGATAGCCCAGATCACCTAAAAAATTCTCTTCAAGCGTGGTTTTGATGGAGTTCTATTCAGATGCATTGATGGTGAAGAGACAATGGCTGTCATGAAAGAAGTGCATGCAGGATTCTATGTTGCCCGCCAGTCTGGACATAGACTGTCTGATCAGATTCGAAGGCTTGGATACTTTTGGCCTTCAATGATACAAGATTGTGTTGATTTCACAAAGTAGTTTCATTCATGCCAGGTACATGCCAACTTCATTCATCAACCTCTAGAGTTGCTTCATACAGCTAAATACTCGTGGCCATTTTCCACATGGGGAATGGATGTGGTGGGACCTTACCCTTTAGCTACGACCAAGCAGTTTAAGTATATTCTTACTGCTACTAATTTCTTTTCCAAATGGGCAGAGGCAATACCTCTTAAGGAATTCAGTTCTAAATGCATTGTTAGCTTCATAAAGTCTAACATCATTACCAGATTTGGTGTCCCTCATACCATATTGACAGAAAATGGAACCAACTTTTGTTCATCCGAAGTGAAGAAGTTGTATCAAGAATACAACATCAAATCCAACCATTCATCTCGGTATCATGCAGCGGCCAATGCCCAGATAGAAGCCTTCAACAAGACTCTATCAAATATACTGCAAAAGATGGTGGATAAAGATAAGAAATCATGTCCTGATAAACTCTTTCATGCTTTATGGGCTTATCAGACTACCACCCGCACTACAACATGGTCAACTCCATATTAACTGGTATATGGAATGGAAGCTGTCTTTCCCATTGAAGTTCAAATACCCTCACTCAGCATATCCATTTATGATCAGTCATCTACATATGAAAAATCTCAAAAGAGATTCAATGAATTGGAATGGTTAGATGAGAAAAGATTGTGCACTTTGCACCACTTGGATGTCTATCAGAATTGAATAGCACGAGCTTTCAACAAAAAAGTTCATCTTCGTTCATTCACTCAGGGAGAATTGGTATTACTTCTCAGAACTCCAATGATACTAGGAAAGAAACCTCCCAAGATTGATCCAAAATGGGAAGGACCTTACTCAATACAAAAGGTCTACTCCAATGGAGTTTATTCTTTAATCTCAATGGATGGAGAACTCGTCACTACTCCAACCAATTCCAGATTTCTGAAGAAGTATTTTGTATAAACACAAAATACATTGCCGCGGTCCATACATATGTCCTTAAACTATTTGTATCACCACAAACAGTCCATCCATATGCCCTTAAACTATTTGCATGTCCCTTATGTTCAGCATGACGTTAAACTACACCATCCAGGGTCAATGCATATGACCTTAAACTATTCTCACGTTAGTCCAACATGACGTTAAACTGTGTCACCCTTCATCGTCCTTGCTATATGATGTTAAACTATATAGAAGTCCCTTACGTCCAGCAAGATGTTAAACTGCATAACTAACGGTCTATGCATACGACCTTAAACTATTGTCACTTATGTCCAACATGACACTAAACTGTATCGTCCCTTTTTTGTCCAACATGAAGTTAAACTGTGAAAAAGTTGCTAATACGTCCAACATGACGTTAAATGATGTACTCTTTTGTCCTCACTTCATGACATTAAACTGTACAGTCCCCCTTATGTCCTATATGACATTAAACTGTGCATCGTTAGGGTTGTTGCTACCTCTTGTTTCTCACACCGAGTATGACTCACGTGAGCTTAGAGAAAACTTTAACAATAACACTCTCTCTGGTCTACTAACCATGTGTAAGTTCCAATACTATTTTTTAGGTCGTTGTCCCTAAGGACAACTTGATCACTAATTCATTCTTTAATTGAACTACGTGGACTTTGATCCTTTCCTTCCAGGCTGGGTATGTAGGCAACCTCCCAGGGATCAAGCCCAAAACCAATCTCTTCACATAGGTTCACCTCCATCTCATGTGATGTTGATTCATGAAACCGCCCCTATAATCAATATCTTTACATTGATTCACTTTCGCCCTTGCTATATGACGTTAAACTATACAACACTTATGTTCAGTATGACAATAAACTACAAAATTCTTTGATACCATCACCTAAGAGGGAATCATTATTCACATTTACTTTTAATCATGTTTCATTTCAAAGACTACGTGCATACATGGCAATACCTGAACCTTTTATCTTGGGTTAAACCATCATTGCACTAAAATCCCCTTTCACCCTTCACATGTACGAACGTAATTTGTATAGAGGGTAGTTCTAGAACTATGTGGGATTGATTCCCATCCTTATGGGATACGCAGGAACGTTTTAGTGTCCCTCGAATCTAGCCCCAAGTCTTTTGGGCCTAACCCCAAATTCCTCTTTCAGTCCCTTGGCTGAAAAGTCCCCATGAAAACACACACTGTGTATTTCTTATAATGGTTTTAGCTCTATGACCCTAAACTAAGATCTCCAATCCTTTTGTCCCACATGACGTTAAACTGTAGTTCAAGAACTATGTATGGCTTGATTCCCATCCTTATGGAATACATAGTGAAGTCCAACATTTCCATTCAGGACCCAGCCACAACATGATTATGGTTAGCATTGATCTGTGTATCTCTGCATACATTGTACAATACCCATATTTATGTATTATAATCCTAACCTTAAATATTTTCATATCTTCATAACCCTTTTCTTAACTTTTAATCACAAAAGGCCTGAAATTATGAGAGTTCTTTTGCCTAACCATGCAGCATGTGCCCTTAGGCGGCCTTGTATAAATAGTATACATAATGGACCTGTCAGCCAAAAGATGCTATTATTTGACTATGCAGTCAATGCCCTTAGGTGGACCTGCATAATTCAACCCCCTAACGAGTTTTTTAAATAGTGTTAACATCATTCTTGGGAGGAAAACCTCTTTTGTCTTTATTTGTCTTGATAATATGTAGGGATCTGCAAAAATAGCCATTCTTAACATATTTGTCCCATATCCTTTTTCATGATCTGAAAGTATTCATGTCTATGGTTTATATTCTCCTTCCCTACGTTTGGGTCAAACCTTTGTAGGAGTGATATCCATCCAGTTCATTGATAATCTTGTTTGGAAATATCTTCTCCATATTCAAGTACCTCTTTCCATACAGTAAACTCTATACTTTGGAAAATTTGAATCTACATACACTTTCACTGGCTTTTTAGCACTAGGAAAGTAAATTTCTGAGAGTTCTTTTTCCTGACTATGCAGCACATGCCCTTAGGTGGCCTTGCATAAGTAGTCTACATGATGGACCTGTCAGCCAAAAGATGCTATTTATTTGACTATTCAGCCAATGCCCTTAGGTGGGCCTACATAATTCGACCCCCTAACGGGTTTGTTAAATAATGGTAACTTCATTCTTGGGAACTACTTCTTCTAATTACTTTTAGCTCTTTTTAATATCATTCCTTAGATTCAAGTATTATTAAGTCATAGTTTACATATTTTCCCTCATACTTGAGTATGGTAATATGTTTTCAGATAAATTATTAAGGAATTGAGTCAATTTTAATCCATTTCGGTCAAAGATATTTCAACCTTAAACATTAGCCTCTTAATGTCTGACATGCATGACTTTAAACTGCCCACAAAAGACAAAGGAACTCTGAATAAAATTCAAGTTCCAGCTCACTAAACATACATTCTGTATGATTTAGGTAATATTGAGCAATTAAAAGATTCAAAGTTTATAGGGTTATTTATAATAATCCTAGTAAAAATCAAACTATGCTTACTAGGCCCATTGGCTTAGATAATATTTAAAGCAGGTAGTAGGAAAATACATGCACAAGTGATTGAAGATGAAAGAATTCGTTCCATTTGATGCACAAGAATTAGAAGGACATCCACAGATTAGAGCCTCTTCTCTTTTTCAGGAAATTACAAAAGACTGTCAACATAAGTCTTCACTTGATGTACAACATCCTGAGCTTCATCAGCAGCTACTTGAAGCTCATGCACTCGATCAGCTTAACTCTTCTTAGATTGATGGAGTGCCTTCTTGGAATCTGCAATGGCTTTCATACCATTCATTTGAGCTCCCTGTAATGAATTATTGAGCTGTTCAAGTTCCCCAGTAACAACATCTAACTGTTGCTGGAGCTGCACCTGTTGGACGACTTTTTCTTTGATCTTATGCTTCAGCTCCTTTATCTTGGTAGCATAGTCAGCCTCAGCTCAGGATACTGCATCCTCAAATTCGCCGATATTGACTGAAGGTTTCACCGTGGTCAGATGTTTGCAACACTTTTTCTCCTACTCCCTCCTAAAGATGACTTGTTTCACCACGGTATGGATCCCTTAGTATCCAAAACCGCCAAGTCCTAGAATGAAAAACTGGGACGACAATCGAGGGATCTTTGATGACATATCTTCAAGAGGCACTTCAGATATGATTTTCCATATGTTGTTCTGTGCCTTGTGTCGTGAAAATCTGAGCACCTTAAGAACCTCTGGGTCTGATTCAATATCATCATCACAGGGGGCATGTAATCTAGGATTAATGCACTTAAGGAAGTGCCATGTTCTGCTCCTTCCCCCCTAACCCTGGTTGCTTCACCTTCTACTACTGTTTGGGAAGAGGTTGAGACTTCACCTCTAGTTCTAGCCATTAAAGTTGATAGCCCTGTTTAATCAATTAAAAGTATGGTTAGTTTCATAGAATAATGGAAGTTGGTTGTCTATCTTGAAAACTTAGTACAATCATTACCTAATAGTAGATCAACACCTTTAGAAGACTCCTCCCCATCTTTCCCAGTTTCAACGGGATCTTAAAGATGGGTCTCAAGAGGGTTTACTGGGTTTAGCTCCACTTGAGCTAATGTTTCTGCAATGGTAGGGTTGACATCAATGTCCAAACTCTCTTCAGGCATTGACAGTTCAGCAGCTTCTATGGATGGAACTGCATATTATTTTCAGTCATGATTAGAAGTGTAAATTATAAGCAAATTTACTGGATGAAGGATAACGCTCACGCCCAAGGTCTTCTAAATCACATGATAACTTAGCATGATCATAAAATTCTTCGAAATACATGCCATGATTCATCATTTCATCCAATGATATTTCAGAATCCTGGTTAGTCTCACCAATTAGAGCATTTGATGTTTCCTCTTAGTGACCCTCATTCTGTGCCCCCGACCCTGGACAGCTTCTTCAAGAAGGATGGAAGATTCAGTTGTCATGGCTGCCAATGATTCTAGTGTGGGTTCTTCTCTGCTTGTAGTAGCAGCAGGAGCAGTACTGGGAATAGATGTTGGTTCTTTTTCAGAAGCATCCAAGTCAGCCTGAATTTGCATTTGTTCCAAATCACCCTCTGTAGTCCTCAAAGGAGGATCATTCCTTTCCCTTAGATGGTAAATTGAAGAATCCCCTGAAATCCCAAGGAAAGTAAGCAATATTTTTCATGGTTTAAAATTCATGATTATCCGAAGGACTTACCACTACTGATAAAGCATTTAGCGGTGGACTTCCTCCTTCACCGCCTTTGTCCTATTGGCTTCGGGGAGTGTCGGCAGTCTCCTTTATTGGCACTTGAATTGGTGAATGGAATGCCATGTCCAACACCTCATTCATGGAATTATGGCCTGGAGATATCTCTCCCAGTTCGCGAGGAGATTCAGCAGCAGCCCTGATGGCAGTACCACCAGGGCTATACTAAGGCGAAGGAACCTCAGTAGTTTTGGCAAGCTGCAAGATGAAGAAAATAACTTCCTTAAGTAACAAATCTTCTACTGAAATCAAGTTCCAAAGAAAATAAGGAAAGAAAATTTACATCTTTAGAAGCCACATACTCATGCCACTCCTCATCAGTGACGTCGTGATCCATCATTTCCATCACCCTCTTGGTGATAGGGATAGAATCTTCGGTGGAATATATGTAGGCCTTCAACTCTTTGACATAGGCTCTTACTTCATTAGGGTTATCCTTGAAATGAATATTTATAGGAGCCTGAAGAGTCCCTATTCCAGGAAGATGTAACCCTTCACATAGCTCCAGCCAGATAGTTTTAGTATCACAGTATACATCCCACCATGCCTGGATATCCTTTGGTCGTAGATATGCAGGTGTACTAGAAGGCTACGAAGAGGGTCCTATGACCATGGATTTTAATTTCTTTCTAGCTCCTCCAACTATAAAAGAAAATGAAAACTTGTTACTCTATAAATTTACTTGCAATTAAAATTGCCTCAATAAAGTAACTCACCAGGAGTTGATGGAGTGGCTCTCTTGATTTTGACAGGAGGATTATATACAGCACGTGGCCGCTTTGAAACATGTTGTATCTCCTAAGAATATGATGAATCATCCTCAGTTTAAGAACTCGTTGAACCAGCTTCAGGAGTAGAAGAATGAACTGCCACCTGAAATTGTTTCTTTCTCAATGGTTCTCTTCTTCTTCCCAACCTGATAAACAGGTTTATTCAATATGGCCTCAGGATATGACGCTATCCAGTTTTCAGAATACCATATGGTCAAATTGCTTACAGCTTCAGTATCTGGTAAGTCAAAGACTGCCCCAATCCTTTCCATAGCCGTTAGCAACCATAGTTGTCGAGAAACCATTGGATGCTGCTCTGATCTAACATGCACTGGAGGAGATACAACAGTTGTCTTCAGACACTTGAATTGGTATGAAAATCGATATGGAGCATAGGCCTCACATATAATTTCCCCATCAATTCTGGTGGCCAGCACACCATCTCTGTAGGCCAGTATATAAGACCTCTGTTCCAATCTAGCTGATCCATCATCAACAAATCGCCCTGCCGATGGATTTCCGTAAGGAAAAAAGTGGAATTCCTTATGCATACCCAGTCGTGTCCTGATATCATAAGCATTGAGGGACAAAGGACAAACTCCAGAGAAAGCCTGAACAGACGGCCTGAAAGAACTTCCGAAAATCTGTATTCCGTTCTGAACAGCATATGTCCGGAAGTGAGTGGCGATCCTTCCCTATAAAACTTGGAATGGTCCCACTAATCTCAAAGGAGATTTACCCATATAGACATGGAGTAAGCTCCTGTTAATCTTTTCCAAAACCGGGGTATCCAACCCCACCATCTTCTCTCAGCCAACTTGGCTTCGATAATGAAGGTCCTTGGCCTGACGCCTCCCTTCAAATCTCTGATGGGCAAGAGATTGACACTGAGCCATAAAGCTAAAAATCCTGCTAGATGGGTCTTCTCTAGGATTTTATGATTCACTTCATACCCCCATTTCTCAAACTCTCATGCTTCCAGAGTTGGCTAGAATGTGCTAGGAGCACCTCTCTTATCCGCTCTAGGGCATCTAATAGAACGAGTACAGGTGGTCCCCCTTTCCCTCTTCTTCTTGAGAAACACATCCATCCATTACTCTGAATGAATATCCCTTCTAGAATGAGTCTTTGAAGTCTTTGAGATTATGAGGTTATGGTAAATCTTCAATAACTCTTGAACCAAATTCAGAGTCTTCTCCTGATCATTCAAGGTTGCCTTTGGAGGGATGAATTCATCATACATATCACCCTAGATTGGATCCCCTGAGATCTTGTAGACATCCCATAAACCAATTCCTACCTCTCCATGGTTCAGATGGAAAGAATTAGTTTCTGGGCTCCAGCGGCTAAGCAATTCCGGTGCAAAATTATCATTCCTATAAACATACGTCTGCCTAGCCCAGACAGCTTCATAAATTACAGCTCCCTTCAAATCCTCGATAAACTCTTCAAAAGTTTGTCTCACCCAATAATCCCACATCCAAGTTGGCTTCACCCCTCCTCCAGAATGAAATTCTGATTTCTCCTTCCAGCCTTTGGATTGATCCATCTAAGAGTTTCGAAAGATTGAGGGATAAAAATGTGGTTACAACTCAGGTTTGTGAGGTTTCAGATCTGGTGCACACAAGCTATGATGAATTATATAATCTTTCTTTACTGTTCCAGCATTATAAAATGTTCCTGCGATTGAGACATTTGCTGAAGAAAAGTTGGTATATGACTGAAACCAGGAATGCGGCAGATAATTCTTTGCTTCTGGAATATTGACATCTTGCAAGTGACCATGTCTATAAAGAGGCAGATATATGTTGCGCGGGAAGTTAATATGATGCTTCTTCAAGTACTTGGATAATTATGGGAGAGTACTTTCGCAGGGGGAATAATAATCATGGCTAACGATGTCCATCATCTCATCAATTCTTTTTCTCTCTAGTTCATCTGTCGTTCCGATTCTCTTTAGAGACATTTGATATGCACAAAAGTTGAATAATTAACTCCTAAAGTGTGTTAATTTTTCATAACATTTGTGAAGGATTTGAAGAAATTGGATAAGTCATTAAGGCGCATAAGTCCCATAGTTGGCGCGCAAGTCTCCTTCAGTCGCGCAATTATTGGGCGTGCAGGTTTCACCGCGCAAGTCTAAATACCTTAACAGCAGCGCGACACAAGAAATAGAAGCGCAATGCAAGAAGCAAGAAGCACGGACAAGTGAGAGCCGGGAGTCAACTTGCGCGCCGAGAGCAAAAAACAAGCAAGAGTCGGGTACTTTGCACGAAGTGAGGACATCTATTTATAGACAAGGACTTACCCCTGCGTGCTAGACCCTGCGCGCCAAACCCTGCATGCCCGAAGCTCATTTGCACGCTAGACCCTGCACGCCCCAATTTCCTTTTGATTCTCGATTTCCTCAGAGTCAAATCCTCATTCCTTTTGGATCCAACTCTGATGGGGGACTCTTTTTTTACGCTCCTTTCATCACAGAGTCTAAATATTGGAAAAGGAGAATATCTTAGCTCAAATTGATTCAACCTTTGGAGAAATATCAAAAATTGACAAAGGAAGGAATAAGAAGAACATTGTACAAGGGTCGCGCAAGTTCTACCATGGTCGTGCAAGTACACTTTCACGCCGAGGTTGGTTGTGCAAGTCACTTGCACACCCTCTTTGAAAACCACTCAGGGTCTTCTCCGACCTATAAATACCCCTGGTGGGCCCCCCATTTCAGGAGGAACTTTTCCAGAATTCAAATACAGAGCTCTGAACGCCCAAGTCTCTTCTTCAGGTCTTCCAAACACTTCTAAGGTATTTATTTACCTAGAATGGAAGGTCTAAACAAGAGGAGTAAGGTCTAAGTTTTAGAATTCACTAACACTTGCGCGCCTAAGTGTTTTACCCTTAAGGGAAATGGAAACACTTGCGCGCCTCCCTACTTATTCACCATAACTTGTGTGACATCTTCTGGAAAGCCTCTAGGGATAATTCTAAAGGCTTTGGTCAAGGATCGCCCAAGTATTACCCTACTGGTTAAAAATCGTGCAAGTACCCATGTGTCGCGTAGGTATACCTGTGCACCCGGGGACTTACGCGCCCACGCAGTACCTACACGCCTGCTAGGACTTGTGTGACCCTATCTTTTTGGGTGCCTTTCCTACCCATTTCACCCCTCTTCTACCATTCAACCTCTCTTATTCAAGATCCAGTCTTCAAGACACTCTTCAAAGCCATTTATGGCAAGATTTCTTGATTTGACTTCCTTATCTGAAAGTAACTCTGTGGAACATCTCTAAAAACCTAGTGATTTATATATCATTATGTCACTAAAATTAGAGATTTCATTCATTCAACCTCATCCTTTAAGATGAGAGAACCTTATCCATGGGCCTCCTTTTCAGGAGTAAGTCCTAGTCATAATTCCCATTAATTTTGGTCATCCTCTTTAGGAGTAAGCCCCAAGTACTTCCAAATCTGGGCATTCCTTTCAGGTGTAAGACCCAAGTCCTCTAATATTGGCATCCTTTTCAGGAGTAATCCCCAATCATAAAATTCCCAAATATGGGCATCCTCCTTAGGAGTAAGCCCCAAGTCCCTTTAATTTTCAAATCCCTTTAACCTGGGCCTCCTTTTCAGGAGTAAGCCCCAGTCTTAATTTCCTTTTGATCTGGGCTTCCTTATCAAGAGTAAAACCCAATCATAAGTCCCCTCCTAATTTGGGAATCTTCCTTAGGAGTAAGCCCCAAGATTAGAGTATCCAAATCTCCATGAAGCACATATACCCTTATGGACCCTCTTCCTAGATTTCTTCTCTGAAGTAAATCTTAATCCTCATCTATTTGGGTAGTCATGCACACATAAGCCCCACATCATTGCATCTTTCATGGCACAATTTATTGATTTCACCAATACCTCTTGTTTCTCACACCGAGCATGACTCATGTGAGCTTAGAGTGTAAAATTAATCATCACATCTTTTTTTGAGCCATCAATCATGCATAAACATCATACTCCCTTACTCGAACTACGTGGGTTCTAATTCCTTTTCTAAACAAAGGATACGTAGGTAGCCCATCTGCGGGTACGATCCCAACATCAAAATAATTCATGTCCTTCTGAATGACAATAAACTTCAACTGCCCCACTGAGTGGCTTTAAAACCAGTATGGTCATCATAATGACCAAGAGACTTTTATGTATTGAAGGATACCATTGACTAAGAATCTCTAACAAATACATATGATTCTCCATCGATGAAGAACCTCGAATACATATAAAAGATTCTATGAATTTCATACATATCAATCATTGATTGTCAGACTAAAGGAAATCTCATTTTATACTTGGTAATGTAATAAGGATTAACGAACATAACTTAAATCTATAAAGAGAGTCCCAGAGTAGACAATAATTCCCCTCAAAAAGGTGTGATGAGTCCGACCTCCCATCCTCTCGACCAATGAAAATTCCTAAACCTCATCAGTCCACAACTAATGATCACCTACCTTTGGAAAGTAGGTCCTAATGGATATGGAATCATTGGATGTTTCCGGTTCTACAAACAAACTCGTTAGAAACCACTTGGAATGTTTGAATCTTAAATAAATGAGATCATCCCCCAATTCCAGAGGTAAACAGACATTGTGACGTGTTTGCCTGGAGTTATGATGAGATATCATGACTAGATCCTTAGGTAGTTGTCCACTGCCTCGGTCTTTCTGCAAATCATTGCGGGTTCAAGCATCCTCCCAGAAAGATACACCCTTCTCCTGGTGCCAAGGTCAAGGCTAGAGTTGACAAGATCATCAGAGCCAACTTCATTAAGGAGGTCCAATACCCCAAATGGCTGGAAAATATTGTGCCAGTCATGAAGAAGAATAGATAGATCATAATCTACATCGACTTCCATGATCTCAACTGTCACTGTCCAAAGGATTATTTTCCCCTTCCTGTGACGGAATTTTTGATTGATGCTACGTCTGGGTTCCAACCCTTTCCTTCATGGATGGGTACTCTGGATATAATCATATCTGAATTTCCCTTGAGGATGAGGAGTCCACATATTTTAGGGCACCACAAGGTACATTTTGTTACCAGGTCATGCCCTTCATCTTAAAGAATGAAGCTTCAACATATCAGCGGGCTATGCATCGCATATTCAATCCAATCCTTGGGACATTGGTGGAATGCTATGTGGAAGAATTGGTAGTCAAATCCTGCCAACACCAAGACCATATCAAGGAACTTGAGAAATTTTTTGGCTTCCTCCATTCCCACCACCTAAAGAGAAACCCATTGAAATGTGCCTTCGGGGTCACCTCTGGGAAGTTACTTGGATTTGTTTTTAGGTACCGGGGCATCAATATCGACCCAGAGAATATCAAGGCCACTAGTCAGATGCCTCCCATGAGAAATATTTGGGAGCTTCGAGGTTTCCAAGGCCACTTAGCCTACATACACCAATTTATTGCGAATTTGGTCGGCAAGTGTAAGACCTTTTCTCGGCTCATGAAGAAAGGCTCCGCCTACGAGTGGGACGAAGAGTTCCAGACCGAGTTCGAGGAAATCAAGCAGTATCTGCTCTATCCTCTTGTCTTGATGCCACCCTTCTTTAGAAAATAACCGATCCTTTATGTGACTACCCTGGAATGATCTCTTAGTGACCATCTCTCCCAGAAGAACAATGAGGGGACAAAGGACAGTCTTTACTCCCTCAGCCGCATGCTCCTCGATACGGAGACCAGATAATCCCCCTTCGAGAAGAGCTACCTTTCACTGGTATTTGCAGTACAGAAATTTCAACACTACTTGTAGCACCATGAGGTACAGCTGGTGTCTCGGTTAGACCTGCTGAAGTACATTCTGAACTGCCCCATGTTGACCGGCCATCTAGCACGGTGGGCAGTGATTCTTCAGTAGTTTCACATCATGTTTGTGACTCAGAAGGCTATCAAGGGACAAGTATTGGAATAATTTCTTGTTTCCCATTCAACTCCTACTGACCAGTACTTTGATCTCAATTTTTTTAATGAGGCAATCCTCTCAGAAGATCCTATCATCCTGTGTTGGAAGATGCACTTTGATGGTGCTTCCTGAAGCCCCACCAGTAAGAGGATCAATGATCCCAGACTCAACATTGTAGGCCTGACTATTGTCTTTATTACCCCGGTGCAAGCCATTCTGCCATACTCATTCTTGTTGTCAGAAGGCTGCACTAACAACGAGGCAGAGTATCAGGCTCTTATCACTGTCCTTAAGCTAGCCCTCAAGATCGATGTGCCCTATTTTCATGTGAAAGGGGATTCCAAACTAGTCATCAAGAAAATCAAAGGTGACTACATCATTTGAAATCCAGAGCTTGTACCATTATTGGAGCGCACTCTCTAGCTAATGGCCCAGTTCCCATCTCGGTCGGAAGTTACTCATGTCCCTCGATCTCAGAATGGTTGATCGGATGCCCTGGCCATCCTAGATGCATCACTTGTAGAACCTGAGCTGGATGATTTGATTATACACATGGCACATCGGAGAGTCATTGCTCCCATCACCCCAGATGATGACCACATCTTGCGGGTAAGCCATATTACCCCTGGAGATTCCACGTCAAGACCCCCAGGTTCCTTAGATGCAGTGGTTGAAGTGAATCCCAATTGTGGAGTCCCCTTTATCGAGTATCTCCAAAATGGTTACCTCCCGGATGATCGGTCCGAGCACGAGTGAATCTGATGTCGCGTGCTGCAGTTTACCCTCCAGAGTTGTCCCAGTCTAGAGAATATCCTCTACAAGCGTGGGTTTGATGGTGTCCTTTTCCATTGCATCTAGGGAGTCGAGATTTATCAGGTCATGCAGGAGGTTCATGCCAGTTCCTACAGCGCCCACAAGACTGGGTCGAAGCTATCTCACCAGATCCAGAGATTGGGGTACTTTTGTCCCTCCATAATCCATGATTGCATCGAGTTCGCCAAGAAATGTCATGCATGCAAAATTCATGCTAACTTCATGAATCGGCTTCTATAACCTCTCCACTCCACCAAGTACTCCTGGTTGTTTGCGTTATGGGGACTCGATGTTGTGGGACCATATCCACTGGCAAAAGCTCGATAGTGCAGGTTAATCCTGACCGTCACAGATTTCTTTTCCAAGTGGGAAGAGGAAGTTCCACTCAAGGAGTTCAAGGCCCGTTCTATCATTGACATTGTGAGCTCCAACATAATCTACCGGTTTGGATTCCCTCACTTCATCCTCACAGATAACAGCACCAACTTCCGAGTAGCTGAGTTGAAGAAGTTGTACGCCAAGTACAACATCCGTTCGAACCATACCTCCTTCTATCACACGCAGGAGAATGGAAAGATAGAGGCATTCAACAAAACCATCTCTAACATTTTTCAGAAAGTGTTTCTTAAAAATAAGAATAGTTGGCCAGACAAGCTCCCCAATGCCCTCTGGGCTTATCGGGCGACAGCTCGTAATTCCACCCAGGCTACACCATATTCCCTATTGTATGGAGGTGAGGTCGTCCAGGCCATGGAGATCTAGCTGCCTTCATTACGCACAAAGGTATATGACCAGAAGGCTCTAGATAAGGTAGCCTAAATTTGTCTGGCTGAATTGGAAGCACTTGACAAGAATACTCTTCGTGCCCTACACAATCTGGAAAGGCATCAGAAAAAAGATAACTAGAGCCTTCAATAAGAAGGTTCACCTCCGCTCTTTCCTGTAAGGCAACTTGGTATTTTCCCTCCGGACACCAATTATTCCTAGAAGAAAACCACCCAAGTTAGATCCCAAATGATAAGTACCTTAAATAATTCATAGGGTTTACCCCAATGATGCATACTCCCTTGTGACTATGGATGGTGAGCGTATAACTCCTCCCACAAATACCAAGTTCCTCAATCAATACTTTTCCTGAGCCTACTGGTCCTGCATGACCTTAAAATTGATGGTATCACATGACCCTAAACGGTACGAAGGTCCCTCAATACCCTAAACTACATGATTTTCCATCATTACCCTAAACTATTTGGTCTGACATGACCCTAAACTGTTCGGTCCGGCATGACCCTAACCTGTTCAGTCCTACATGACCCTAAACTGCTTTGTCCCACATGACATTAAACTCTATGTCATCCTGCAAGACGTTAAATTGCACCCTTAGAACTATGTGTGTCTTGATTCCCATTCTATGGGATACGTAGGAACGCTCAAACATTTTGTCTTGAGCCCATCCCCAAACTCTCTTCTTTGACTATTCCCCTGGATATAGTTCTATCGGAGGATCCTTTCATGGTATAGTGTAGTATTTTTAGCCCCACTCAGGTCAAGATTGCAAGAGTCACACCATGTTCCCACTCCCCATTCTTCTACCCTCCCACGTCCTTACCGTACGACGCTAAACTGCATAGCCTTCAAGAACTATGTACGGCTTGATTCCCATCCTTATGGGATACGTAGGAACAATCAGATGTTTTGTATGTTGGCCCAACCCAAATGTCAGAATCTTTCCTTAGGTTAAGGCATATGGTGTAGTGCAGACTTTTTCCCCAATTCACATTGAGCTCATCTCGATCCCTCCATACATCCCACTCCCTGGAGGTGTTCTCATCTTCAACCGATGGGTACAGTTATGCTTCACCCACTCCTTTTATCTGGACTCCATCATCTTTCCCATCCAGAAGGGCCCCTGAATGGTAGGGATAATAGGCCTAAGGGCTCTCCTACCACTTCAGGCCAACGCCCTCGAGGATGTTGAGCAACAAAATAATACAAGTATCGTGTTTCCGATATGGTCAGTGTTTGATGCTCATTTCTTGTTCCCAGTCTAGGTCACTATAGGGACGCTGGGTTTCGAACATGGTCAGAAGCTATCATTTGTCATTAGATCCACCACACGATGTCCCAAACATTGAGTGTAGTGGTCCATTCTTCCCCGGTGTATCTCCAAGTGACGAAATTCCTTTGGGCGATGCCAGCTATTATACCCCTATATGACAGGGAGAGCCGAGTCTGGCTCCTTATTTCCCACACCGAGCACTGCTCACATGGGCTTAGGAGTTGTGATGAGGTGGTAACCGCACAAAAGGTCATATGGCTACTGTTGGCCGGGACGCCCAGCCTTAGGCCCCTTAGCATTTTTCGGCCCCTTGGCCTTTTCTAGCCCCTATCCCAAGTTCTCATTTAGGGTTTTGTGGTGTGGAGTGGACTTATGTACTCACTCACATCAGGCTATTTTTCCATGCCACACATATCCCCTTGAGACATCCCTCCCATCATTTATCATCCATACGGTGAGCACAGGCCCTGTCGCGCTTCATGTGCCCAATCTCGGGCCCCCTACCCAGGTCTTAACTCTTACAGTATTGTACGGTGTGGTATGGGATTATTCCCCCATTCACGTTGGGTTACTCGCTGTGTCGTACACCTCCTATGCATGGGGTATCTTACCCATTTGTGTCCTTACTGCATGACGATAAACTGCACATTACTACCTTCAAGAACTATGTGTGTCTTGATTCCCATCCTCATGGGATACATAGGACCGTCCAAATGTCTAGAATTTGGTTCCAGCCCCATATCTTAGAAATATTCCTCTCATCTTGGCCCCTTGGCTGGAATTCCCCCAGAGAGAGGAATATATGGTGTGGTATGGGATTATGTTCTCACTCAAATCGGGTGATGTAATGACCACACCCTGTACCTCCTTATCCTGAGAGTTATCCATCCCCTTGTTCCATAATCATCCTTTTCAAATCATCCACCCTCTAGTTGGCCCCCCTGACCCTCTTTGGTGATTAACCAGTGGGCCCGGAAGTACTCCGGTTCAGCACCTAGAGTGTCGGATTCTTCCCGGACATGCTTTCACCCATTTTTTTCAGGCTTCGTGTTCCCCTTTGTTAGGGATTCCATCACCTTTCACACCTGAAAGGACCCCCCTAGATGGCATGGATTCTCGGCCCAAAGGCCCTCCTACTATTACAGGCCAACGTCCTCAAGAGTTTCAAGCAATGAATTGATACAAGTCCCGCATTGAGAATACGGTCAGCGGTCAACGCTCTTTTATTGTTCCCACTTCAGGTCACACAATATGGATGTTGTGTTCCAAACATGGTCAACAGTTATCCTCCATCTTCATGCCAACCCCATTAAGCCCAAAATATCGGTTACATGACTCACATTCTTCTCCACCTCATCATGTCTGAGTAGAATTTCGTGACTCTTGGTATTATTCCTTAGTGCGCATCCGCACTTTATGAGGAAAAAGATGTGATAAGGAAATCATTCGGGGCTCCAAAGATTTCTATCCTTTTCATGTATTTCACGTATTACAAATAACTTGTCCTCCCTTGTTTCCTACACTGATTTTGACTCACGTAGGCTTAGGGATCAGATTAAGGTCCACACTTACTTAGAATAGTCCTTCTTTTCCATGGTCCAAGTTCTAAGACCTTAAACTAAGATCTTTTCACATTACCCCTTTTTAGAACTACGTATAGCTTGATTCCCATTCCATGGGATATGTAAGAACACCCAGACACCTCGTCTATGGGTCTAGCTTAATTAAGATCCATTCTCCTCTGCTTCCTACCCTCTTACCTCTTTTTGGGCCCTTGGACCGAGGTTTGTTTCTCGGTATCGTGCACGGTATGGTGTGAACCTCATCCTCATTCACATCGGGTATGCTTTATTGCACCATGCACATTCCCCTTTTAGTCTCATCTCTACTACATTTGTGCTACATAATGTTAAAATACATGAATGGTCCCGTCACATGACCCTAAACTATGACAGTATCCTCTTGGTTGCACGATGAAAAATGGCACTGCATTGTGGTTCACTTAATTAAGGGACATCATTTTTGGTATCATTAAAACACCATACCATTAATGAATTCCTTCATTTGGCTTGATTTATTTTTTGATACCTGGATTTGATATTCTAGGCCCATCACCTCACAAAAAAACACATCCATTCACCCTAATGGACAAACAATACCTATCAAATGCCGCTTATTTTTTTGCAAGGGCCAGACCCACATGCCCTTTTATCCCCAGCACTGGTACCTTACTGTTCCACCTCTCAGAACTATTTATGGATTGATTCCCATTCTCTTTTGATACGTAGGAATGCACAGGCATTTTTTGTCTCTAGGTCCAGCCCCAAAAATCTACAAATCTTGTCCCTTCTTTTTCGGCCCCTTGGCCTGAACTCATCTGGGAATATGTGGGGTGGCGAGTACCTATTAGGTTCTCATTCACATTGGGTCTTTAAATAGCTGCACCATGTGCTTCCCATATCTTTTCCCAGCCTGGTCCGAGTTCTATGACCCATAACTAAGATCTCCATACGAGAACTGCATGTCACGTTTGACTATTTCGCTGCTCTGCACACAGTCCATTAAATAAATCCCCCCTTAAAGGTCCACCCGAGGAGTTTAGATTGAAAGTTTGAAACCCCAGGGCCCTTTTCCTTAGGAAGGTACTTGACTCCCTCTATCTGATACGTCTTATTGTCATATTCAAATGTGTTTTGACAAAGATCCCGAAGTGTGGAATTTTCACAGGGACATTCCCCTCATTCCATGTCTGAGCTTCATGAGCCTATTATTTGGATCCTCATCCTCTTCCACTTCTGAAGGGACCCTCTTCACGGCCTGGTCTCATGTCACCTCGGCTCACCTACTGTTTCGGTCCAACGTCCCTAAAGACCCCGGACGACATTTGTGACAGGTCATGTGTTTCGAACATGGTCAACAGTTGACCCTCATTTGTCTGTCCCCATTCCAGGCTAATGCGATATCGATGCTGTGTTTCTAACACAGTCAAAAGCTATCCCCTATAGTCACGCCACCATCATTAAGGTCCAGATTTTGGGCATCGTGATTCACATGTTTCCACTCCCTTTTGTTCAAGTGAAATTCCAACATACTCGTCTTGACTCTTCAGTGAATCTAGGTGCGTTATATAGGCGGGTCAGAATCAGTGGGATGTCAGTCATATAATTCCCCAGAGACCCTAACGTGTGCCTCTATATTCTAGGAAAGTCCCATCACTACTTCTTGTTTCCCACATCAGGCACGACTCACGTGGTCTTAGTAGTTCTGGTAGGATGTGTACTGGCACAGACATTGCCAAACATTCCTTTCCTCATCCTACATGACGTTAAACTGCGTACTCGGAACTGTGTATGGATTGATACCCATCCTCATGGGGTACATAGGAACGCCTGACCACTTTGCTTCAGGCCCATCCTAATTCTCACTCTTGGTCCCTTGACCTGAAAAGTTACCTCTAGGGATGCGTGGTGTGATCTGGACTCCAAGTCCTCTTTCATGTCAGATTGATAGCTACCATGCCACATACTCCCTTTCATAAATCTTCCCTTTCACTCCATGTCCTATCGTATGACGTTAAACTACATGAGTTTATATGTCCTCAATGCATGACACTAAACTGTGGTTCTACCCTGAAAAAGTTCATCATGCCCTATGTTAATCATGGGATGCGTTGGTTTCATCTCCAGAGAGAATTCTCCTTACCAGTGCTAGTCTCTTACCACACTGTTCCCCAAGAACTATGCTTGGATTGATTCCCATTCTCATGGGATATGTAGGAACCCCCATACATCTTGTCTCTAGGTCCATCCCTGGGAATCATAATTCTCGTTTTCCCCTTTTTTCAGTCCCTTGACCTGATCTCTTTTGGGGAACCACGAAATTGTGGCTTTACCCTGAACAAGATTGAGATGCCCCATGATAAATGTTGGGAGGTGATAGTTTCCCCATCATAGAGGTCCTATTCAAAAGTATGATTGATCCCTGATTAGGCTGGTGTATCCACCTAATACATTTCCACCATGGTGGCGTAATTTCAAGAGTGTTTGACTCTAGTCGAACAACCCATCACTCCACTATCCACACTTTTCATGCCCTTTATTTTGACACTTGTCCACTCTCACATCTAAAGTAACCTCTTAATAGTATGGATAATCGGCCTGTGGCTCGTTTACTATCCTGGGACAATGTTCCAAAAGGCTAATCGATGAAATTTTGAGTCAGGCCCCATGTTTCGAACATGATCAGCGGTCGGCCCTCATTTTTCATCCCCATTTCAGGCTAACACAATATAGATGATGTGTTTAAAAAACAGTCAATAGTTATCTTTTATTTTCATTCCATCCCCACAGTGTTCTGAATTTAGGGTATTATAATTCACACTTTCCATTCCCTTATGTTTGGATTGGCTTCCAACGCCCCTGGCGTTACCCCACCCATGCACTATAGCACATTGGGAACACAACATGTCGATCATTCTATGGTCCTCATCCTCTGATTGGGCCTCTCTCTTATTTTCTTAGAAATATGGATTGGTTTTTCAAGCCCCCGGATGCCTGAGGCTTGGTCTGGACTCCCGCATTTGGAAGGAATAATAAGGTGGTCATCCCTTATTTCTCACATCGGGCCCGACCCACGTGAACTTAGGGATTGACCACTGGACACTCCACGAATGTCACAAGAATACAATTAACCAACACAAATAACGGAGATCATGAATTCAGTTGGCATAAAATAATCAAAGCATAAAATTGCGTTCAAAGTTTACAGGAATCACAACACCCTAGGATCATCCCCTCCCATGGACGGGTTGACCTTGTCAAATGAGCATAGCAGCTTAGCCACTCTCTGGATGGTGGTGTCCAGGATTTGTTTCCACCTCTTCAGTTCCCGCTCCCCCTCGGCAGTGATGGGGTGAAATTCATCAGTCACAATCCATTCCTGCTCCATGTAGGTTTAGATGACACTCATTTAGTTAGAGGCTCACTTCATGCCCTCTTCAGCCTCAACAATCTGGGCCTTCACTCGCAATATTAGCTCAGATTGTGCATTGAGGGAGGCCGAGTGCTCGTCTACCCAATTCTTCAGTCGCTGGAGCTCATCTTTAACCTTATGGAGCCTCTTAATGTTCACCGCTTTCTTCCGCTACCAACCCACACTGAGTCCCTGGTCATGCTCTCGAATCTTCTCTGCCATAAAATCTTGGACGAGAATGTGAGGACATTGGGCATCCACTCCTCCAGCACACAGTTCATGCAGTCGTGAGTGAAGTTTGTCCATCTCATCTAGCCATAGTGCTGGGTGTGTCATCAATGAAGCACTTGATCCGCTTCCATGATTGGCGACAGACTATTCTGTTGTCCTCTTCATCAGAGGTTGTATCATTCCAGTCAGCGTGGTTGGCAGGATCATATGCATGGAATGCCCCCAGAAACTCATCAGCTAGGTCTGCATCCATTGTTTGATCAGGCATGGTGGGACTTGGTCTGTCCGACCGATCCTCATCATCGTACCCCACCTCAATGATCTCTGGATCAACCTCCTTGATGGTCCCACCGGTGATCGGGAGCGGCACTATTCGATCAATATGGACCTCCACCTCTACAGTCACCAGAATTCCCTAGGGAAAGGCACTATTAGGGGTACCAAAAAACCTCACCAAGGTAACCCATGCCATTTGGAGGACGGTTCATACCAAAAAGGGAGCATGCACATCAGTTAACATGGTCGATGGATGAAAGTAATTAATTTGGTAGAGGAGACTTACAGAGATCAAATTCTCGATCTCATTCTTGGGTTGATGCCATTGGGACCCTGAATCATGGCCCTCCATATATTGTTGGAAGGTATGAAGATTCAAGAGCCACTTTGGGTATTCCGGCCCTGCCAAACATGCTGATATCCCCAGTAGTAGGCGTGGACCCCAAAGGTCCCGCATCTGTATCTCTTGAAGGGAGAGAACGAGATCTGCGCACAAAGCCCTCCTAAACAATTTAGATGTTAGCAAGGAGTCCAGAATGACCTGAAATTAGGCCCTGAAGAAGGGGTTTGGGATATTTAACTCAAGGGCCTTGACAAAATCTTCAAGATCCAAGTCTTGATCCCCGACTTCACCCTCCTCCAATGAGCTCCCTCTCCTGGCCACATCTCCCCAAGAGGATTCATCTGATTCTTCCGATAGAGGGAACTGTTCCATTAAGTTAGAAGTCGACAACTGTGGGGGAGTGGGGTGATCGAGAAACACCATGACTTGATCTGTCATCAGACACGGGGTACCCTGGGAGTATACAAAGTCCTCCAACTCTTTTAGGTATTTCTCTTCCTCCACTTGGAATACTGCAAAGCTAGCCCTAATAGGGCCTATCCCCATCAAATCCATCCCAAAACGGTTCAGATGTTGCCACATCTCTGACGGGTCGAGGAATTGTCGGTTAACTTCCCAGATGTCCCAGGCCTACGAGAATATAACATTATATAAAATATCAGTGTGGAACAACCGATTATTTGGATACTAAGTTGATATTCTACGGAACCCTCTAGGTGGCCTCCTCTTAGGATAGCTCTGCTCTTTTGGGACCACCAAGTCTGTTTCCACTGATGCCTCTCCCTCAACTAGTGTGGGCCTCGCCGCTATGGCAGCCCCGCCACCACGATATGCCCCTACTTCCTTCTAACCTCATCCTCGAGGATTGGGAGGAATGCCATCATCAACTCAAATGGTTGGTTTCTTCAGCATTTCTCCTGGGTAGGCCACCTACCAACTCTAGGCATATTCCTTCACTATCCCGACGACAGCGGTCGGTGGAGGTAGTTGTTTCCACATCTTCTTGTATTCCTATGAAAACATAAGACACATCTACCTCATCACACATGGGTGTTCCTCATAGCACACCCCCAGATAGACCCGTGGGGTCAATCGCTGCATGCACCGGAATTTCTGAGCAAATTGTTGTGGGTGTATGGATCGCAGAGAGGCTCACAATCCACCCTTACCACAAAAACTCCACTTAGAAAGGCTAGGAGATAGGCATGGTGCTCCTCCGTCCCCTGGACATCATTAGTGAATACCTCCTTCGGCAATAGAAATGGGTGGAAATTGAACTCCTCCACCATCCACAGTAAGTTCAGAACCGAAAGTGTGGTCAGCTTGGCTAGAAAGCTCCTGGAAGTGTTCAGGATGGATGGGAAGAAGTTCGATTACAGAGGGGAAATGGGGTTCAGGTATTCGTAAACCCCCCCAGATGTGTACTTCTATCCACTCATACAGGAGGTGGAATGGCCCGTATATTCTTTTCAGCCTCTTTCCCTTGCTGATATGCCACAAAATCTTATACAACTTAGCAAGCATCAGGATCCCAAGGTTGACCCACCCTCCTGTCACCAACACGGATTACATAATAAATGTGCTTGGTTGTACTCCCATTTTGATGTCCCTTCCTGGTAGTATCCAACCACATATGAGAGTTGTGATGAATGTTTCCAACCTGACTATCGGTTGTTGTTCCATGATGACACTAAATCCTCACTTCTTCCACTGGTTGTCCTCCAAAAGTCACCAGTATGAGTGCTTCTTACTCTAGGCCCCCTTCTAGCAAGTCTGAGGCCTTACTGGAAACATTCTATCCTCTGGGAAGTTCAGTAAATGTTTGAACCACTGCTTGAATTGGATGTCCCTCACTGCCTCCTTGTCCTCTCCCGATACAAGCTCCATCAAAGCCATCACCAGTGGTGGAATTTTCTCTGGGTCCTCCCACACACTCGTGATGGGGAGGAATTCGTCATACATATCCCCCAGTATCGGGACCCCCAAGATCTGGTGGACGTCCCACAAACTGATGCTAACTTCCCTATGGTGAAAATGAAATGTGTTGGTCCTCGATGTCCACCTGCTCAACAGCTCCAGCATCAACTGCTTCAACTGGAATATGTGAAACTTGTAGGCCCAAGCTACCTCATACAGGCCCAATCTTCTCAAATCCACCCCAAATTCTTCACATGAGGTGCCTACCTAGTAGGCCCAGTCCCAATAATCTATGAGCTTGCCGCCCTGGCGTAGGTCCCACTGCTCAGATCACCCCTTCTCCGGGTTCCCCAGAGCTGCCTTCAATATCATCTGATGCATGGGAGGAGACGTCTCTATTTGTAACTCCTTCTCGTTAACATTATTTAGGTGATTTTATAAGTAGTCATTAATGATGGGTGTGAAGTCCTCCCAGGCATGTCTGTCAGCCACCCTAAACCATCGGCGCTGGCACGACGTGCTCTTGAACCAGTAAGTCGGTTCGTCCCGACTGCCTTCGAGGATAAAGACGTCATCCCTCATCCTGAATCCATAAAAAGGCAACCTCTTGCATAACAGGTAGTTCCTATGGCTCTCCGATAGCAGCTCCACCAAAGAACCATGGTCAGAGGCTCCGAATTAGCTCTCTTAAACCCAGACTATTCACCATCTCATTCCTTCGGGCAGCATCCACATGGACCCCCTGGGCAGCTTCTTGATGATCCATTCAGTCTTTTAGGTCGAGGTGATTTTTGGTTTCGTTCACGAAACTTGTTCATGCAGCATGTTTGCGTAGTCTGTTCATGGAGCCCTGCCTTGGCCTCTGAAAGTGGAGTCACGAAGCGCACAGACCTGAAGTCAAAGACTCTCTATGCGTCACAAATCCGAAATCCCGATTTATGGAGAGAAATCACAGAGTACGTAGAGCTTCACGAATCAAGAGTGCAAAAATACAAAATCATGTTGGAGAGAAAAGAAAAAAAGAGAATTCAACCCCTCTATTTATTGGAAATTACCCTCGCAACTTCGTGGAGCATCCCGACTGCGGCGAGCTTCGTGGCGTGCCCATCCAACCCGTCGCTTTCCCACTCGGTGATCTTCCTTCCCGATCCAGCATTGTGAACGGCCAAGGAATTTTGCATATTGACCATAAAACTTTGACACTTGATTTCTCATCGGCTCCAAGTCTGAGGGGGGGCATTTGTTGCTGCCAAAAATCAGAGGGGAGAATGATAATAAGAAAGTCTCTAAATCTGCCTCGTGAAGACCTTTCGCGGAGCGCCATGGCCCCGCGAGACCGCCGTGAAGCAAGGAGGTGGGATGCTCAGCAATAGGATTTGACGTTCGTGATCCCACCATGAAGAGACTAGGCAGGATGCTCCATGAGATGATTTGAGGCTCGCGAGCCTGCCGCGAAGCGAGGAGGCGGCATGCTCCGCGAGCCGATTTGACGTTCGCGAGCCCGTCATGAAGTGAGGAGGTGGGACGCCCCATAAGCCGATTTGACATTTATGAGCCTGCTACAAAGTGAGGAGGTGGGATGATCCATGAGCCAATTTGATGTTCGCGAGCCCGCCGCGAAGCAAGGAGGTGGGATACTCCGTGAGCCAATTAGACATTCGCGATCCCCCCACGAAGCGAGGAGGCGAGATGCTCCGCGATCTGATTTGACGTTCGCGAGCCCGCCGCAGAGTGGAATCCATCTTCGCGCTGAGAAAGCTCTGCTTCGTGGCACATATTTCCTATAAATACCAGCCTCCCCCAGGCCCAATGGACAGATCATCTGACCTCTCACCTTCTCATCTCTCAAATCGTAGATCACTTTCTACTCTGCAAACCATGAGCTGCTCAAGGTAATTTTTCAACACAAAGTGCCTCCCCTTTGCCTTGTTTTCACCCCCTCTTTCGAGAGGGATACCTTTGATGAAGCCCACGGGCCTTTGTGAAGGAATAAGATTCTCATGGTGACTCAGGTCATCACAGAGCGTTTATGCTTCACGAAGCACCCCCATGCACACATGACTCAAATGCTAAGGCAGAGTCACTATGCCTCGCGAAGCACATTTCTTCACAGGACCTTGCTTCTCGAGGCACCCCTGCTTCGTAGGGTTTGTTTCACGAATTCCCTTCTACTTCGCAAAGCACATCTTGTATGCACCTATTCTCTATGACTAGGCTAGGCCACTTCACTTCGCGAAGCACACACCTTCACGAAGCCCTTCCATTTCACAGAGAACTAGAGCTCTATGATTCCTCTACTCCTAAACCCCTTTTCTCTGCAAATCCCTCTCCCGTGAAACCTCCTAGGTTCGCACGAAGCAATTTCAAAGTCCCTTGGATGACACTGCCTGTTTCATTTCTTCACCTCATGCTTCTTCACATAGGCACGCTAACAAATATTGCTTCTTTGCATAGTCATTCTAATGTGAACCCCCAATGGTTCACTCCATGACACTCCCTAACCATGGCATTGCCAGTGCATTCCCTTCACCATGGTGCAGAGGGTACCAGTTATGTATGTCTTAGAGGTGTGGAGTGAACCCACCTCGACCGAGATGCAGGATGTTAAACTGCCAAGCATCACTATCCTCAGCATATGACGTTAAACTGTGACTTCCACCCATGCATCCTACGTGGGGAAAGGGAAACCACCCTGGTGTAATCCCATATATTTTCTTGTAGGAGGTAGCATCACTGCCCCTCGTTTCTTTGGGGCCAAATCCCTCTCCCACTGGGCTTTTTCACCACTGGGCCTCTATCCTGGAGTAATTCCCAACCTCTTTAGGCTGCTAACCATGCGTAAGCCCTTATTTCCTCTTTGGGATGCGATCACGTGTAAGGCCCACTCCATTTCCCACCTGAACTATGAGGTCTTTGATCATTTCTAAGTCAAGGTACGTAGGAAGCCTCCACGAGGTTCAATCCCACCACCCATTGGTCGTTCTGACCCCCTTCATGTCGATTCACCAACACCTTGATCCACCTTAGAGCATACCCCCCAAATTCTCCTATAACCTAAACTATGTGGTCTTTGATCCTTTCCAAGGTAGGGTATGTAGGAAGCCTCCCTAAGGTTCAATCCCACCATCCACTCGGTCGCTCTGACCACTTTCACGTTGGTTCACCCCCGTCCTGCATGACATTAAAATGTGGACCCTAATCAGCAGTAAGTTGTTGCTTCCCCATTCAGTGGTAAGCCGTTGCACCCTAAATTCACCCTGAACTATGTGGTATTTGATCCTTGTCAAGGAAGGGTACAAAGGAAGCCTCCCTGAGGTTCAAACCACCATCCAATCGATCTCTATGACCACCTTCACGTTGGTTCGCCCCCATCCTGCATGAAGTTAAACTATGGACCCTAAAAAGCGGTAAGTTTTTGTTTCCCTAGTCAGCGGTAAGTTGTTGCACCCTAAATCTACACTGAACTACGTGTTATTTGATCCTTGCCAAGGTAGGGTATGTAGGAAGCCTCCCGGAGGTTCAATCCCACCATCCACCAGTCGTCCCGACCACCTTCATGTTGGTTCGACCCCATCCAATGGTAAGCCGTTGTGACCTTAATCAACGGTAAGCCCTTGCGACCTCATCCAGCGGTAAGCCGTTGAAAACCCCAATTGGTGTTAAGCCATCATCAGATGAAATACATGGACTTTGATTCCTTGACATGGGGATACATAGGAAGCCTCTCTGAGGCTCAAGACCAAAACCACTGTCATCCTCATGACTGTTCCATCCCATTCATCATCCACTTCATTCAATCGCTCCATCATCCATCCTGATTCTTATCTAGGCCGCCACATCCTGATGAAATCATTCCATCTCATTCCCCATGCCCCTCAATAGTAACTGGGAAGTCAACCACACATTGACCCCAACATCAGTGTTCCCTCTAGGGGTTGCACCCATCTGATCCACTGTAATCAGTGTTTTGATCAGTCAGATCTATCTCTGTTGGACATTAAACTTGCAGCATACCTTGTGTTAAACATAGAAAGCTGAGGAAAATATCGTAAGCATTCCTATGGAATATAATTCCTCGCATTCAATGTGGAATGAATCAGGAATCTGCACCCTCGAGAAGCCCTATAATAAGGGAAAGAAACCCAGATGTGCCAGTGTCCCAACATCCAGACATTCCAGTGATGTCCAACGTGACTACTCCCCTGACCGAAGGTTGTTTACATGACCATACCCCTTGGAATGTCCTAACAGAAGAAGTGTAATTCACTAGTGTCCATGAATATGTGGAACCGTGAAGAGTTTCATGAACAATGTATTAAATCTATAAGGGAGACCCGAACTAGGTGATGAGTTCTGAGGAGGAATCCAAGGAAGGAAGAACCAACATCCAATCATCTTGTTTCGATCAAGGGGAAAACATCCCTAAACAAGGAGCGGATGCGGGCCGCCTTTGGAAAGCAGGAATGTGGGGCAATAGTTGTGCGTCCTCACAAACGGACGTGCGCGCCCTGGCAAAAGTGCCGGAAACACTCTACAAAAGATAATAATATTCCAAAATATTATATTATCTTAAATATATAGGGTTCAAAAAATGAACTTATACTTCATCTATAATACCATTTAAATAAATAAAACAATGTTATACTAACCACGACATCACAATAGGCCAGTGGTAGGTGATACACCATTGTATCTCATCGATTGTTGGTTCAAGTCTTGTGGTATTTTCTGATGTGATAGATTGTTGCTCGGCCTAATGGTTGTCCTTTTTATAAAACTATATATATTTCTATAACATTATAAAAAACCATAAGAAATGTTTTAACCTTTAATAATAATATCCAATGTTCAACTTCATCCATTCTAACCTTAATAATCATCCAAAAATACTTATGTCCAAATTAACAGTCTAATAAGGTCTCTAAATTTCCAAAATCAATCTTAACATCAGATTTTCCAAAAACTACATAATTTTTCCATTATTTTCAAATACCAAAAATATGAATAATTTGATCACATTAAAAACTTAATGAAAATTTTCATGCTTCAAAATACTTATAGAAGAAGTATAGCAGTACAATCCTTATATATCACATAATTCTTACAACCAACACACCAATGATAAAATACTCAAATGAAATAATACATGAATCCAAACATATTCAAATTAATAATTCCTCTTTCTCCATAGTAGCAACATAATCTTAAATATGATCCATTATCCTCTTTTGGGGTATATTCCTTTGATACATGAGACATTGATTTACATAGTGTCCCATTTATTTACAATTTTATCATTGAACATTGATAGATTATTTTTTTCCCTTACATTCATGAGCATGATGGCCTTTTGTCACCACACTTTAAGCAAACTCGTTTTCCTTTTAAGCAGGCACTAGGGTGTTTCCTTCCACAATTATCACATGTGGGAAAATACTTCTTTCCCTTATTCCCGTTATCCAAATATTTCCCATTATTCCTTTTATTCTCATGATTCCCACCAAATCCATAATACTTAGAGTACTCTTTACTGGTCCCACTATCACATGATATTATTTCTTCATATTATGAGAATGATTGTGAGATTATTTCCCATCAAAATATTGGCTTAAGACCATAAAATATATGATACTTCTTACTCTATGGATCACGTGCATTGGTGATGTTCACATTCCTTCTACTAGGATCCATTTCTAAATGGAAACACACACTAGGTTAGATCATATAGTAACATATAATCCAAAAAATATAAAAATTATTTACATAAATTGAAGATTTATTTTTATCTAGTCCCATAATAATAAAAATGGTTTATTTGGGGACATATTTATTCATAAATCCTTCATAATAGTTTGTAAAAAAATGTGATTTATCCTAAGAATATCCCCAGGAGTGTCAAATCAGGTGCATAGTAAGACCTGTTATTGTGTACCAGGTTACCCCAAGTCAAGCCCAGAACACCTTGTCAGAGTTATTAATCCTAGTTACATCAGTTTCATTACCACATCCACTTGTAGTATCTTGACAGGGATGTATTTCTAGGAATACACACATAATCTCTACCCTACCAAAAATCTAGGACATTCTTCTATGCTTATCCTCAAATTCTATATTAGGTTTATGTTCTATAATTTATTTTTTCTAAATCCAATTTATAAGGTTATCGCTAAAATTACTTTGATACCAACCATAACACCCCGACCCCAGAAGCTCGGATCTAGTGCATTATTTTAAAACATTGGTTTGATTACAATAAATCAAATCCCGAAGGACCGATCAGTTTAGAAGTCTTGGTAATTATAATATATAAATGAACTTTACATAAAAATTAAAAAAATAAAATACAACATAGATAATCTTTTGAGAACTGCATTATTCTCTTAGATCATCCCAACCTATCAAACATAAACCACTTCTTGGCATCTTGGGAAAATAAAACATACGAAAGGGGTGATATTAGATGCTCAGTAAGTGTAAAAAATATAGTAGAATCTATCATAAATAAGATTGAACATTTAAGTCATGGTATAAAACTAAAACACAAGACTTTTAAACATAATATTAAGCATAATATGGAATGATTAAATAAAATAATTTTATTTAAACATTCACATGGATATTCTACTAGTTGAATAATCATATGTAATATAAAGGGGACAGCGGAGATGAAAGCGCTGGAGAACCCGCCTACGGGCGAACGAAGGCGAAACCCTAAATCTGACACCTTCGATCAAACTGGGGTTGAGAATGCAAGATCTTTCGCCGATGTGGTTGCGAATCGAGTCCATAGAGACGAACCGAAAGCCCTTGAATCTTTTGAACCAAAGAATTTCTGCCATCGTGGGCTATCAGCCATAGCTTTCTTGGATGAAGAGGTATAGCTACTCTCTTCATATTTTCATTATGTTCTTGTTGGAAAATTTATCAAGCACACGCCTTCTCTTGTATTTTTGTGGAAAACTCTTGAGAACATAGGTTTTGAGAATTTCCAGGTCGGTCTTTTGAACTCCTTGCATGTTCTATTTCGTTTTTCATCAGAAGATGATTATTATAGGATTTGGGAGAGGGGTTTTTGGATTTTTGGTGGTTGTAGTATGAAGGTCTAGAAATGGACAACCGATTTCAGTGTTGACTTCGAACCACCTACTATACCTATTTGTCTAGGATTCCCAGGACTCCCAATTCATCTGTTTAAGCAAAAATACCTTTTTTCCATTTCTATATTATTTGGACATCCTATTAAACAAGACTTAGCCACTCAAAAATTTTAATAGACCTTCTGTTGGTCATGTGTGTACTAAAGTTGACATTTCACAAACTTTGCCCTCGAAATTCTGGTTGCAAAATGGTTCAAAAGGTAATGTCCAGGAAGTTGTCTTTCAAAATGTTCCTACTTTTTGTAAGAGGTGTTATGGAGTTGGGTATTTTATTGATGAGTGTGAGTAGCAGAAAATATCACACCCCCTCCCCAAATACAAACCAGTTTGGATTGAGAAAGAAATACCCAAAAATTCCCAGCCATCATTTTCTATTCAGAGCAATTTTGATGCCTCCACCTCTCATCCAATTAGGGAGGCTAATAAGGAAAATCCCCTTTGTTAGTCTCACCTAAGGAAAATTTAACAACAGTTGAGGGCTCAAATTTACACCTACAACCCTTGATGGAAAACCAAGATAAATATTTACAACATGATGTTCCTATAGAAATGGATCAAAGGATGATCCTTGAACCACAAGATGTTAGTGATAAGGCTGATGATGATAACAATGTTGATAATCTTCAAATGAAGGATGACTCATCAATTGGAATTGAAGAGGAATACCTCAAATAAAGTTCTCAAAAAGGAAAAAAGCCTATTGTTGATGAGGATGGTTTTATTACCCCCAACTCTAAAAATACTAGGAAGCATAGGGATTACTTTAAAATATAAAGGTCAGTTGTTATCCTCTCCTTTCAAGCCTCTCGAATTGATTCTTCCAAGGAGTTGGCTGAAATGGTTCCAATTCATATGGTAGAGAACTATGATAGAAACAAGGATCCTGCATACAAGGATGCTTTCTAGATACCTGAATATGATGATGTGAGTGATGAGGTTTGTGCTTGGATGACCGAGCAAGATCAATTGATTTATTGGAAGTACCTTAATCGCCAAATTTCTGTTGATACATATCTGGATATCAGGAAAAGAATGTATATGAGGACGAATGAGGAATTCAAGAAAAATACCAACTTCAACTTTAGGGATATCCCTTGGGTTTGATCCTTTCGGTTATTGGATTTCTTTGATTTTAGATATACATATTGTGATATTTCTTTGATATGGATCAGTTGATGGTGATGGTTGTTATAGTCTTTATTTCCTTTTCTCTTCTGTCCATTTTTTGACTTAAGGTTTCTGGTAGAGATGCTGCTCCCCGACCTCTGTTGTGTCTGATTGACTGCTTTCTCCTATTGTTGATGACCTTTTGATGGCTTGAAGATCTATTTGAAGTTTTTATTCTGGAGATGCAGAAAAAGCAGGTGGACTGTGCTGATCCAGTCTGGTGAATATGTTTCACTGCTTCTACTCAACTCAAATTATATTCTTGGTTGGATATGCATTGTTTTCTATAATATGTTTATGAATGTTTCAGTTTTTGGACATACCTATGGTTTCTACCTGTATTACATTCATTACTGCTCTGAACTAGATTTTTGGCTAGTCGGTTTTTTGCCTCTCGGCATACAGCTTCTGATTCTGAGTTGAGGATTTTTTTCTTGTTAAGATGTATTTTGAAGAAATCACCCTTTTATGAGAACATATTCTGATGCTCTTGGCTCTATCAATGGACAGATTAATCTTCATGATACACACCTTCTCGCTGTCATGTTCTATTTTCTGATTACTGCCAATGATGATCTATTTTTTTGTGACAGTCAAGCACCGGAATGTTATTCCGTTATGATGTTATGAAATCTGTGTTTTCTCTTTGGACTCTAGATATTCAAGGGAGAAGCATGATGACTCACTGGGATGATGGTCGGACTGCATAGTCTCTATGTTGATCTTTTATTTTGATGTTTTCAAATCTGAGTTGTTTGTTTCTCAGTTTTGTTTTATGGTCTTTAAATCCCTGCTGGTGTAAGTTTTTTACACCTCGAGCTTGTACTGTTACTCTTTATTTTTTAATAAATTCCATCGGTGACATGGAGTGGGAAACCAATCCATGTCATAAATCTTCTTAAAAAAATATATGTAATATAAATAAATAATTTCATAATGATGGAATGCATAATGTAGGACATCATAACCACACTATAAAGGCCTCATGCCAAGCCCATACATATGTGGGTAAGACATTAGTCAAAACCTATCATAGATTGTCTCATGAGAGTTGATGATGCATCAAGGGTCTTTCATTAACTGGTCCCCAACCCATAGGGATTTTGTTAAGTGGTACCCAACCCATCACTTACTAAGTCCAATGCATTCCTCATATAAAAAATGTTGAAACATAACCAACATAAACATTCATATTAAAATTAGCATATGTAATGTTAATACTTTAACCATAAACCCTAAATGGTATCAAAATAGAACATACACAATCAAACATATCATAAACCCATAAATATAATATGGAATATTGTATCATAATAAATAAACCTCAATTAAGCATAAAATCTATAAAAGGATGTTGACATAGATGAAAATAATCTAATAAAATTATTAAAACTCTTTTAGAGAAATATCCATCTTTACTTTGAAATCATTTAAAAGTAACACAATTATAAAAGAAAACATTTCTTTTAAAAATATACTTTTATGATTTTAAGGGATGCTTCAAAAAGTTAAGGCATTATGATGGCATAAAGAGTCTCTCAGGCTGTATAAGTTAAGAAAGTATTCTTTTTTTAATTTATCTAAAAGGTCATAATGTACCTCATTTGGAAAATGACAAAAAGATTCCTTTCAAGACATTTTATAAAAATTCAAACATAGGTAAAAATTACTTAAAAAAATTGATGATAATATTTTGAAATATCTATTTAATAAACATGGACAAGGATTATAAATACACCCCAGTAGAAACTTACGTATAAACAATCTTGGATCACAATGAGATTGAAAAATTAACCATTATTGTAGGTCTGATTCTCTTCGTACGTGTCTTAAACTTCAGTATAGTGGTTTAAAACATATTATTAACTTGTAACATAATCATAATAGTATTTATTATATCGTATAGGATTCATTTATGACTTTATGTGACTCATTTATTAACAATTCCAAGTTAAATCGGCGTTTCAGGTAATAACTGCTTTTTTAATCATACATGTTTTGACTTGTTATATTACTTAGATAATTATTTAATTAAAAAAAGAATATAAAAAATAATTTATATATCATATATATTCAGTATATAAATATATATAAAAGGTATATATATTAAATAGAATACATCATTCATGGAGACAGCAAGTCATACGTATGCTTGAACGTTGTTTCCATTTTCTTATCTTACTAAATGGAAGAAAGTGACTGAATTATATGTATATATATTATTAAAGTAGCATTATTATGTCATGTATTTAATCTTTATTCAGTATATTCATTTTTATAATCATTCTTAAATGGTTGTAGTGGAGGATGAATCTCATCGTGTCATGGAGACGGTATGTCGTACATATGCATGAGCGATGATATCCTTCCATAATGGTAAAGGGTAAGGAATTGTATAGAACATGAATTATATAGAAACAATATCATGTCCTTTTCATTATTTAAATCCTTTATATTCATCATTATACCCATCAAAATGAAGTATAGATGAAATAAGTGTACACCACAGCTTGGAGACGGTAAGTCATACGTACGCACGCATGGTAATAGTGTTTTTCATATGATGGGTAAAAGAAGAATATGGATGTCCCATAATCATAAAAATATCTCAAAATATAGTATATGTTTGATTTATTACTTTTTTATGGAAACAACTTAGGAAAAAGAAGTATAACAAGAAAAGAACTTTGAAAGAGTTGGTAAAACAATTACCTCTTCTTCGAGTGTCTTCTTTTGATTTTCACAAAAGGACTCCTTAGGTTGGATTTCATCCCAAATTATGTCCTCTAAGATAAATTGAGGGAAGTTTTGAGGAGAAATGGGAAGGATTTGGATTAAATAAAGGGATTTATATGTGTGAATAAATGATAAGGAGAGGTACCCTTTTATAAGAGAGGGGAGGGGAACTTTGGGAAATTAAAAAACTATTAATTTAATATAAATTTATTTTCGATTTCAAATATCTCTCAAGTGAGTTATTATGTGGATAAGATGAGGATGAGTCAAAATATTCTCAAACAATTCATTTTAGACATTTTTATGTCACAAAATTGACGTTATCTTTTGGATTTAACCCTTAGTTGAACAATTTAACTCTTTGTCAAAAAAAATAATTTAACTCTTACCTTGACTACTTGTATTTTTACACTATATGGTAAATAAAGTTAATATAAAATAAAAAAAGAATAAAAATTGGGTCAATTATTACTTATTTAACATTATCCTAGTTATTTTTTCAAAATATATATTTTTATGAATTTTTTATCATTTTATTTATTTTCAAATATCATTTATGTCAATTTTGACACTATTTATTACATGACTTTTTAAAGAATCATAACAACTTGATTACTTTAAAAAAACTACATTAATAAATCCCTAACACGTAATAGTCATTTATAAAATTCATGAATTACATCAAATATTTCAAATTATATTTATTTTAAAAAAATTAATATCTTTTAATTGATTCTTCCTTTAATAAATTAATTATTGCATCATCATTATGTCATAATTAAATTTAATTATTTAATTCCTAAAAGTTATCAATAAAATATCATAATGTATTTAAAAATTTTAGCTTTATAATTTTTTTAGTTGATCATATCACTTATATAACCTCATATTAAAAATGATATGGAAGGAAGGGAGATACTGGAGCAATAGGAGAAAGGAGAAGCCCTAAGTCCACTGATCACGATGCTTGGGGGAACTTGAATCCTGATGGAATTTCATGGTCTGCACCACTATATTATCATGTCGAGAACATTTAATAGTTCCAATTTTTGGTATTAAAGTTGAAGATAGCCCTTGATTCCATTTTCAGCTAGAAGAAGAACTTCGCTGAGGTGGTAAAGTCGGCGGTCAACCCTTCTATCTCTAATTTTGTTCTATCTCCTCCAAGGAAAATTATTAAGAAAGGGAAGGTTTCTAACATATCTAAGAATAAATAATTTGTGGATTAAAGGTTAAATCTCTATAGATATTCGATTATTGTGAGAGTTATGGTCCAAAAGGGTGAGAAAAATTTGAAATTTGATGAACTCACAAAGAGAATTTACAATATCTGGGGCTTTGCTAACAGGATGATGATGACCATGGGGAGAGGATAATATCATATGGTGTTTCCTTTGGATTATATGAAAATAAGTTCTTGTAGTATTGGATGGATATCCCTGAGTCCTTGATTCCTATGAATTCAAGAGTGGGATCATAATTTTGACCTAGATTCGGTAAGAAACACCCATAATCAAGTTTGGATTCTCATTTTCAGGTTGAATTAGTTGTATTGGCACCCACACATTATATGGGATATCACCTATACTATGGGAAATCCAATTATGATGGGCAGACAAACTGATAATCCACAATATGAACATTATGCAAGAATACTAGTTGAAGTAGATATATCAAACACTCTAGTTGAAGAAGTGGTCTTAACTATAAGGGATAATAATATTAATCTATAGATTCAATATGAGAGGAAAAAAAATTCTTCCCAAGTTTTTTTCTCTTTGGGAATATTTTATATGACTGAAACTTAATCAAATAATGAAACTTATGCAACATGAAAGGGCATGAAATTTCTAGTTGCAGAAAGAAGAAAGATAAGGACAAAATTCCTTCTATTGTTGACAATGGGAAAACTAACTCTGGACCATCCAAAGTTCATATGAATGGGAATGGATCATACATTCATAAACAATCTGTTAAACCATGTTTACCCTCTAAGGATACTAATATTGAGGTCAACATGGACGTGGATGACTTGGAAAAACTGGAGACTACCACAACGGATCATGATCACTCTCAGTATGCTGAGATGATTGTCCATTCCATGGTAAACCAATTTAATGATACATTACACAACAATTCAATTAATCATACATCTAAGGACACATGAAGCCCTCACTCTAGAAATGATGTGGAATAAAATGATATATTTATTACATAGAGAACTGATAAATCTAATAATCACACTTTTGTAGGTTGAATCCCTGATGGTTATTTCAGAACCTTTCCTAAGAGAGGAACTCTAGATAAAATCATAGGGGCTGAGGAAGCCCCTAAAGATCTTGTTGTCTCTCTTACTAATAGTCACTTGGATAAATTAATGTTTCTAGGATGTTCAATTAATATGGAGACAACATTTCCATTCATGAAGATAGGTATAGGTGAGATACCAGTGTATGGAGACTCAGTGCATACTATCACACCTACTTCTTTGGTAGATTATGTGAGGCTGGGTAAGGATCAGGTGATCATACAAGTGCACTCTAGAAGAATAATGGAGTCTTCTGCTAATGTGCTGGTGCCTCCATAGGGAAATCTATTATCATAGGTAGACATAACTCCTCTATAGGTTGGGAATGCTGAATAAGAAGGGGAAAAGTAGAATTATCCTGATGGAACTAATGATCTAGAGGGGGAATTCTCATGGGTTCCTACCTTCAATATTTCTAAGAAGAAAATATCTTATAGAAAATCTGGTGAACATGAGAAGTTTGTGAACAAATTCACTCCATTTAATGTCACCTTTTAGTCAGATGAGGCTGGTGATACACAGCCTTGTGAGTGGACTGAGAGTATCCTAATTGAGAACAAAAGTGATAAATATATCTTAAAGGAATTTACAAGGGACTCAACTCCAAGTAGCATCTCAAATGTCGGGAAAAAACAAAGGTTGAAAAAAGGAAGGATTAGAGAAAAATGTCACTACAAGGGGGGCCACAGCCAAGGGGAAATACCCTTGAACAATGAAGATCTTTTATTGGAATTTTTAGGGGCTAGGTAATTCCTTAACGGCCAAATCCCTTAAAAATATTATCATGGCTCATAAACCCATTATTATTGGTATTGTTGAACGAAATATTGTATTTGATAATTGGAAGGATTTTAAATGGGGATTTCTTGGATACAAATTTATTTCATAGTATTTACACACTTGTAGCATGGACCACTTTTGGGTCATTAAACATGACTGTATCAATATTTATATATGTTGTATAAAATATCCAAGTATCACAGTTTTGTGTTATTAGTCCGGTTGTAATATTTCAATATCATTTGTATATTTTTCTTCATATTAAATTAGAATTAGGGAACTTTGGAATTAAATTGGTGTAGTTTCTAATGCTATTAACCATAAATGGTCGATTATTGGAGACTTTAATTCATTTTAACACCTGAGGAGAAAACTGGATATAATTTCAATCGGATTTATTCAATAGAATTTTCCTATTGTATTGATCAATGCAATCCCATTGAGATACCTCTTACTGGAGTTATTTTCACATGGAGTAGATACACAATGAATGGAATACAAGGAAGAAAACATGATAGATTCTTTATCCAAATGACTGACAGGAATGTTGAAAGTGGAGTATCAGTATTTACATCACCTAAACACCACTCAGATTATAATCCCATTATTTTAGAAGTCTCAAATACTTTTTCAATATTGAATCACATCCCTTTCTATTTGACATCTTCCATTTGGTCGGCTATTAAGAAATCATTTCATAACATCATGCTTGACACACAATGATTGGTTAGTAATGATTCCAACCTCCACTACTGGAACAAAAACTGGTTGGGCAACTAATTGTAGGACATTGTTATCATGCCAATGGATTTATCTCATATGATCATTGATGAATTTATTTCACAATATCAAAGTCTTGATGGTCTGCTGATTACACATGATAATCTAAATATCCAAAGTTATGACTTAATAGACTATGACATCATCCTATGGAAGAAAAACCAGAGTGGACAGTCTAATACTAGAGATCACTGCAGGATGGAATAAAATAGCCCAAACAGACCACCAAAATAGCTTATGGAATTTAGATCACCATTCATACATCTATCCAGTTTTTTCTTCTCTATAAAATATGATGAAATCAAATTCCAACTCATGATTAGCTTAAGAAATAAAGACAACATATTGTTTCTGGTTGATATATTTACTTCCAATATGGAGAGGATGCTCAATACTTATTTTTGAGTTATAACTTTGACCAGAATCTATAGTAATATACTGGATTTCTATTTGGGATGTCATTTAGCACTCACATATAGGTACCCAAGTTGCTTGAGCAGGTCTCCAAGGATGGATATATCAATAAGGTATAGAATCTTCTTCTATAAATAGTGGCATCCTTTTTTCTATTGTGTGTACTACAAGGAATTCAAGGTTGTTCAAGAATAAAGAACTAATTTTTCACCTCATCATGATGGTGCTGCACAAGGAAACTTACACTACCTCGGTGGTGAAAACGGGGGGTATGTACAATTACTATGATGATCTGAAAATTATGAATCTCTTGGGTGTGACATGTAGGTATAAGAAACCAAGGTTTCTTAAATATATAATATGGATCCCACCACTTAATTCATTGATCAAGGTCAATGTGGATGGAGCTACTTCAGGTACAATGGGAAGCTTGAGCTGTGGAGGTACTTTTCGGACCTATCATGGATATTTTAAGGGATTCTTTTAACACTACATTGGTTTTAGCATGGCCCTTGAAGCTGGGTTTTGGGCCATTGTATATGCAGTATTGTATGCCATTCAATTTAACTGGAGCTTCTTATGGATTGAGTCTGACTACGAAATTGATTTAAAGACTTTGAAATCAAGAACATGGAATGTCCCATAGAGGTTTATTACTCATTGGATCGAATATCTCAAGAATATCACTCGACTCAATATAGTCATTTCACCTAAATATAGTGAAGAAAATCAAGTAGCGTGTTTCTTATCGAAGAAGTTGGTCATAGAGATCACCATGATGTGGTCCTTCGAAAGTCCTGACTATTATGTCCTAATGGTGAATATAGATATGGATGGTGTAATACACACTTGTTTTTGTAATAATCCATTGTAATTCTTATCTCTCCTTGATACTTTATTTTAATAAAAAAATTTAGGACCAGCCACAACCAGATCATAATATTTCAGGTAAAAATGATATAGTTATTAAAAATTGAATATGAAATTTTTAACTCTTCTTTAAATAAAATATAATAAAAGACTTCGTCATACCCAAGTGGATTAAAAAGTTCATAATTTCACCCTAAGGTTGATTTTTCTCGAATATCACTTATATAAGGAATTTATTACAACTGTTAGGGTAATTTTATGATATTATAATATTATCCTTACATTTAATTACCTAATTTACCCTTAACTGTGGTAAATAAATAAAACTTTTATAAGCTTATTATTCACTAGAAAATTGATTTAATCCTATTATATCAAAAAATTAATACAAATTACAACCATATATGTCTGTTTCTCGAAATTTTATTCACATAAGTGGTAAAATTACATGTAATGCTAATGTGGCGAGAAGTCAGGTAAAATAGATGTTTAAAAGATTGGTAAGTTTTGATATCTAATTTTAATATAAAATGTTTAAAATGATATCAATTGAAATAATATATTTATTATTTGTCTATAATGAATTTAAAATAAATTTAAAGTAAAATAATAATTTAAATGAAAATGTTTGTTTTTTAACAATAATGCAGTATTTTTCACTATTCATCAAAAACTGAAACTTTTATGAAAAATACCACTAATTCACCCTAATAAATTTTGATATTCCAAATTTAAAAATGAATTCTGTTTTGAAAAATAAAATTTATAAATTTCTTAATGTGGTTAATACTATTATTAACCACTTTTTAAATGGCTAATTTGATAGATCATAGTGCGCTCGAACTCAGTGTTGCGTACAATTAAATCTATTGAATTTATTTAAAAAGAAGTGTACCATGAAATCATGTGGTGTTGCACATTATCATTATATATTGAATTTTGGGACATGATTCCCCATGCACCTTGGTTAGATGCTCGGGAAGATTCTTTTATTAAAATATGAACCATTATGTAGTTATCACTAGACACAAATTTCTAGGTTATATACCTTGGGTATCATGTCTATTTTTATAAAACATAAAGCACTCATACATTTCAGATTAGGACTAAGTAGGTATTATTAGATAGGTATCCCGGGAGGAACATAAGCATGACATGGTTATTTTTACACCATTACTTTACTGCACTTATTTATTATACTTGCACACTAATACATTTTATATTCATGGACTAGATTGCATTAGACACCATTGGTGGTGGATTATATAGTTTCACACACCACCTATTTGGGCCATTGTTTGGTACCCGGTCAGATATATTAGCTATAGGTTAGGACCCTCAATTATGCATCTTTTTTGTTTCTTTATTACGGGCTATACCTAGAAAGGGACTAGAGAATGAGCATGTACATGGGATGACTTATAGAGTTGTTGTATTTTATTTAATTATTATTTAATTTTTCTATCCATGTTTTTTGGATCATATATTTTATATTTGGTTGTCTTGTATTTATGGAATAACTTGTTCAGGCATGGTCGTATTATTTTGCACTGGCCAAGTTATTTTTTTTATTATCAATTATTAGTTATTATTTTCTTCTACTATCATTCATTTTATTTATAATTACACTATGTTTATTATGGATATAGATCCTATATTCTTTTCACTTTATCACCTTTATACCCTCGATACTAGATGGAAATATCTAGCATATGGGGAGTCTTTCTTGAGCCATTGTCTCCATCTGGTCTAATTATTATTCATACAGTGAAACAGGTTGGTCCATGAAAAAGTTTAATTAGAAATTATTTTTCCTTTTCCTTACTATTTTGGGAGGGAATATATGATACTTGGAATGTTTCGGCACTTGGTAAATAGATCGTGTCTGGGAATGGCCAACCCACACATGGTGGAAGATCAAGTTACCTAGGATGGTACTATTGTTCATGTTATTCATTATTACAATTAATTATTATTTTACCTTGAGTGAATTATATATTTTCACTAGCTACTGATTTATGATATTTACCTCTTTTCCTGGTAAGGTAAAATGTGAAGTGTGTTTTTGCATCATTTCAGGTACAAAGTCCTCACATTTCATTAGAATTTTTATCTCTATACCATGATTATGTGTTTTCCTTCTTATAAATATGTATTCTATGATAATTTGATAACTTGCCTTGTTATAATTATGGTTTTGGGTGAGTTAAATAAAGTATCTACATCAACATAAATCGGTTTTTCCCACAGATCTTCATAGTGGAATTCTATTTACTCACCCAAAAATGCATTAATGAATTGAAATGGTTTAAAAATTATTAATAAATTAATCTCAATTGAATTTTAAAATAAAAATGAAATTAGAATAACTTTAATTATTTAAAGTGTTTTCATATGAATGTTAGTTAAATGGGATGGAAATTATAACTTATGGAGTGACTGACTCCATAACTTGGTAATGGCTTCCCACATAACTGAGTCCATATATGCCTGACTTAACACTTTTAGGTGAGTTTTAGCATTGTATTCATATGATATAAACCCAATAAGTATGTGATTAATCTTTAATCAATAAAATTTTATTGTGATTCATATGACTCCAATTGTAATTTTATAATGTTGACTCCATAAATTGGGAATGGTTTCCCCTATAACTGAACCTAGGTTGGAATGACTTGACCCTTATAGTTCAACTGTATCTTTTATGAATTAATGATTGACCCCATGGGGTATATTTATGTCAAATGATATGGTTATTTAAAGATTTAGAATCCACTTATATGGTGTTTCATATAAATTTATGGTGGAATCTTACTTGATTGGTCACTTTAAATTGATAAAGGATATTTTTTCTTCTTTTGGTCGTTATTTGTTATGAGGCATCAATTAATTAAAATGTCATTTGAAACATAAATTTTGTTTTCCTCTATATCTTGTAATTGAAATTTTATTTAACTAAGCCTGTTTTTAAGAACATATTGACAAATATATGGTTTAAAATGAAATTATGTTATAACTTTCCTATAATATTTTTAGATGTTATCTAAAAAAAGTGACAATTAAAAATATACACTATATTTGGTACTTCAATTGTTATATCTGATCCTTTAAATGTTTATAATAAATATGAAATTATGTAATGGATTAAATGAAACCTTTTAGTGGTATTCATAGCATGCACCCTAGTGTAATGGTTAGTTTTTATGTTGCCTTGAGATTTTCCTTGGATGGGAATGTGGATGTTTCTAATGGGGCTCTAATGAATTCTTCAATTACATTGGACCTAGAGGTTGGTCGATATAAATTTAAGTGGCCTTATAATCATGGACCTAACTTTATATTGGATGCTTTATGCTTTAGTGAGGGGTTATCCTATTATGGTATCACCCTTGGAGATAGGAAGCTGGTAACATTTTGAGATGAGTTATTAGGTATGGTAAGTGTTTCTTGTTTAACTATTTGAGTTGTGTAGGACTCTTAGATGATAAAACAACAACCCTCTAGTAGGAAGGTTATTTTATAGTAAGTTAAACCTTGAGGGGGTATTTTTGTATGTGGATACTTGGTTATTATTATATCATTATCATTTTATGTTGTATTTTTTACACTCTAGGGATCACTCCCCTAGGAGGATGCTTGTAGAAAATTAGGTTCTAGTTGGCCAATTCTTGGAAGGTGAGGTCATTATGCCTATTTTGACTGGTTTTGAGCCTTGTAGGTTGATTATATTTTATCTGCCCTCAGTTTCAACTCTTTAGGGAGAGTATATAGAGGAATAAAATTCCATGTTATATAATTCCTTGAGTGGGACATGGTTCTTGTATGAGTGACCTTAAGGCTAGATGGAAACACCTAGAGGACCTTAGTTTTACTTAGACACTAGTGAGTCAACTATGATTGATTTTATCAAGTGAAACCTATGAGAGGGGTTGAATAAGGTTTATGAAGTTCTTTAGAGGTGGTGAGCTTGGTTATTCCCTAATTTCAAGACTAATACATGGTTGGTGCTCGGGTTTTTCAATATAATCATGGTGATGGTTTTGGTTTTCTAAAAACACTCCTACGGTGATTGGGTATTGATAATGGATATGTTGGGTAGGATTTTTAAGGTGTCTAGCCCTATTTATTGGTGGTTGTGCAGTTGATGCTTAAATTTCAGAAAATGATGTCATGTGATGGGTGGTCATAGAATAAATCATGGCACAGTTAGGTGCCTAATTTTGAAGAGGAGTTCCAAGGGAGATCCTAGAATGTTAAACAAATTCAAATTCCATGTATCATAGTCATCTCGTATAAAGACCCATACTTTACATACATTGTTAATACTTCAAAATTGAAGCACACTTATTACAACATATGACAAAACCACAAAGGACCGTATAGGTATAGTGTCTTTAGAAACTGGGAAACATAAACAACTAGTTCATAAATCTTCTACAGTGTCTCCCATTTATTTCATCATATCTAGGGTCCCTTTTAGCATATTCTACTTAATATCCATCTTCCTGACCTGGGGAAAAGAAAACATAAAAGGGTGAGCTCAAATGCTCAACAAGGGCAAATAAAGGAAATAAAAATCATATCATATCTTTTTGAAAATCATAACCTGCAAAAGAGATCATAATATCTTAACATGTAATAAATCATAGAAGTGAAAATGAGATCCCCATAATCATAACATGAAACTTTAAACTTTGTGGCATGCACACATAATCATAGAAAATCATTTCTTGTCAGTCATGACTCATTGCCAAGAATATCTTAGTGGACAAAGTCCCTTTCTGAACCGAGTTCACTCCTCGTTTCAGTCCTGTATCACTGAACTGAAATAACCTTCCGTTCCAGCCATGTCTATCTCATGAGATATAAAATCTTTACCCAATGCATTGGAGGGAGATATAGGTCCCACCCATCTTATAATGAATCCTTTCTTATGTGTGCCACATAATCATAAACCATACATCATCGCATAACACATGTAACAAAAATGGGATTCTTGAAACATCATGACATCATAAAACAATTCATATAAGATAAAGGAATTCATAAAAATATTTCCATCACAACATAATCAAATCCATGTAATAATAGGGATAAAAACAGAACCCTTTTATTATCTTAGATGGAAAATAATTTTGATAAAATACTTGAACTTCATTCTTGAGGAAAATATCCTTTCTACTTCAAAAACACTTTTCCTTTCTTAACATGTCAGAAAATTTTAAACTAAAAGAAGTTGATTAAAAATAAACTTGAAAAATGTAAAGGAAGATTCTTGGAAATAATGTTTTAAAAATCCATTCATGCCGTATAAGTTAAAAAACATTCTTCGTACTTTTGTTGGAAAAGTCAAAAAGTACCTCGTACGACAAAAGATTCCTTTCATACATATTACTAAAAACTCGCCGAAGGGTAAAAATGGATTTAATAAATTGTAGGTGGATGGAAATAATATTACATATTGATGAAACATGGATGTGGATGATAAAATACACCCCAGTAAATACTTACGAATAAACAATCTCGAATAAAAATGAGATTGTGATATTTCCCTTACCTTAGGTCCGATTTGCTTTGTACGTGTCTGAAGCTCCTGTATAATGGTTTAAATAATGTTATTTACTTATTCCAGAATCATACATATTGATATTATATCATATATGGTCATATTCTTAGCTTCTTGTTAGTAATATTTCATTGTTACTTGTTACTCGGGTCTTTATTGCCTTTTGTTCTTATGCGTGTTTTGCCGAATAAATTCTTATTCTTCTTTTAAGGTTATAGATACCTTATATCCAGAATGGTATTAGTGTAACATATATCATATTTATTCATTCAATTCATTTATATAATTACTATGTAATGATGATCATGTAGAACGAGTCGCATCACATCGTGGAGACGGTATTCCGTACGTACGCACGAGTGATGATATCGTTCCTATGATCGTGGAATTGTATTGGAGTATATATATATTATTTCAGTATCAATATTACTTTATAATAATGATAAATAGTTACTCATTACACCATTATACCCATCCTTGTAAAGTGATGGTGGAAAATAGATTACACCACGGCGTGGAGACGGTATTCCGTACGTACGCACGCGCGGTGATTTCATTTTTCCGTAGGATGGATAGAAGGTGAATTAGGGTTGTTTCATATTTATAATAACATATCAGTATGTAAGTAATACTGATGTTATTACTTTATCATGAAACAACTAAAGAAGAAGAAGTTGAAGAAGAAAGAAATTGAAAAGATCGGTAATGGATATTACCTCTTCTTTGGAACGCCTCTTTGAATCCTCCACTTAGGGAACTAAGATTGGTCTTTGAAGAAGACCAGGACCTCTAGGATTATTATAGGGAAGTGGAGAGGAGAAAATGGCAGGGTTTGGCCGAGCTTGAGTGCTCAAATTGGTGTGAGGAGGAGGGGGAGGAGGTGCCCTTTTATAAGGGGGGAGAGGGGCACCTTAGGAATATCTCAAACTATTATTTTATATTAAAGTAAAAATCGGTTTATAATGGTTCCAAAGGGTCTTATTTAGAATATAATGTGGGGATGGGTCGAAATCCTATCATACAATAGGATTTAGACAAGTTTAGGGTATTATTTTAACCTTGTCAATTAGATTTAACTCTAAGTTAAATAATTTAACTTTTACCGTGTCTTTTTGTTTTCTTTCACTATATGGTTAATACACTTACTGTAACATGCCAAACGAACCCCAAATTGTTTATGATTAATATATATATCCTAATTTAAGTCATTTGGCCGAACCTTAGATTTTTAGGAATAAAATAACAATTAATAATATAATATTTTATTTAAAAACTATTTTGTGTCAATTTTGACACTATTTGATATATGATTTCTGTGAAAGTCATAACAGAATTATATGTTCGAAAAAATTTGATTAAATCAACACTAATATATCATAGTAACCTAGAAAATTAGTTTAATTCATAAAAAGTCTCAAATTACATTTATTTTGGTGTTTATAACATCAATTATGTGAATATTTCATTAATAAGATAATTATTGCATCATCATTGTTTCATAAATAAATTAAATTATTTAATGTCTAAAAATTACAAATAAAATACCATTATGTAGGAAAGATTTTTATATTTCTAATGAATATTTATAGTCGAATTTATCTTATGTATAACCCCATATTAAAAATGATTTACTTATTAAACTTTGATTTTAACTATTTTAACCCTTCTTTAAATAAATTAATAATAAATGTCCTAATCTAATCCAAGTGGGCCTAAATGGTCATATTTTATTCCTAAGGTTGTTTTTGGTCGAATTACACTTATCCAATAGAATTAGGACATGTGTTAGGGTAATAGTAATATCATATTTACCCTTAGTTACCCAATTTACTATTAACCGTGGTAAAAAAAAAGTAAAAAGTTACTATTCACCAAAAATTATTTTCATCTCATTGAACCACATTTTAGTCCTTGATATTAACGGTGTCTATCGGATTTTCGAAATTCCATTCACAGAAGCGGTAAAATTAAGTTTTATGCAAAATTCAGTTTTTTAACATACCACTTAGTGGTTTCACTATTCATCAAAAATTGAAAGTTTTCAGAAAAATACCAAAATTTCACCCTAGGCTAATTTCGGTATTCTGAATCCAAAAATGAAGCCCATTTTAAAAAATAAAATCTATAAAATTTCAAAAAGTGGTTATTACTATTCATAACGGCTAGTATTAATAATATTTTAATAGCATATCGTTGTTTGGTGAAACTCGGTATTGCGTACGACGCAAGCTATCGAGGAAGGTCGCGATTGCGTGTAAAGTAAGACAAGCTAGTATGTAGTGAAAGATTCCTTTGATGATATATATAAAAAACAAAATATTACTCATAAAAATCTCGGGTGTTACATTCTACCCCCCTTAAAAAGAATTTCGCCCTCGAAATTCGTCACTTTGTAACAAACAGATGAGGATACTTCTCCCTCATCATATCCTCAAGCTCCCATGTAGCTTCTTCAAGTTGGTGGTTCCTCCATAAAACTTTCACCAATCGAGTGGTCTTATTTCGTAAGACTTTTTCGCTACGATCCAGAATCTCTATCGGCTGTTCTTCATAAGAAAGATCTTGCTCCAGCGGTACAACTTCTGAGCTGAGTACATGTGAAGGATCTGGTATGTACTTCCTCAGGAGAGATACATGGAACACATCGTGAACTTGAGAGAGATTCGGTGGAAGCGCCAATCGGTAAGCTACCTTCCCAACACGATCCAGTATTTCGAAAGGACCGATATATCTAGGGCTCAACTTCCCCTTCTTTCCAAATCTCATAACCCTCTTCCAGGGAGATATTCGTAAGAACACTTTATCACCCACTTCAAACTCTAGGTCTTTTCTTCGGTTGTCGGCATAACTTTTTTGTCGACTCTGAGCTGCTCTTATGTGTTGTTGAATAGATCTAACCTTTTCTGCCATTTCATCAACAAGATCAGGTCCTAACAGCTTTCTTTCCCCAACTTCATCCCAGCAAGTTGGAGTCCTGCATTTCTTTCCATAGAGAGCTTTATAAGGAGCCATCTGAATACTGGAGTGAAAGCTATTATTATAAGAAAATTCCACCAAAGGTAGGTGTTGATCCCAACCTCCTTTGAAATCCATAGAGCAAGCTCTCAACATATCTTCTAGGGTTTGAATTGTTCTCTCAGACTGACCGTCTGTCTGGGGATGATAAGCAGTGCTAAAACTCAACTTTGTATCCAGAGTATGCTGAAGACTTCGCCAGAACTTCGAGGTAAATCTCGGATCCCGATCAGATATAATAGAAAGTGGTACTCCATGTAATCTTACCACTTCCTTTACATATATCCTGGCAAGCTGATCTAGAGAGAAATCCTCTCTAATAGGAATGAAGTGTGCAGACTTTGTAAGACGATCAACTATGACCCAAATAGAATTATTGCCTTTGGATGTTTTAGGAAGTCCTGTGACAAAGTCCATAGTGATGTTTTCCCATTTCCATTCGGGTATGGGTAATGGTTGTAACATCCCCTTAGACTTTTGTCTCTCAGCTTTAACTTGTTGACAAACCAAGCATCGAGAGACATATTCAGCAACATCTCTTTTCATGCCATCCCACCAGAAGTACTCTTTCAGGTCCCTATACATCTTCGTGCTTCCAGGATGAATAGAGAATGATGAACTATGAGCCTCATCCAGTAGCTCCTTCTTTAATTCGGGGATGGGAGGAACACAAACCCGATTCCTGAACTTTATTATCCCATCACAATCAAGGTTGAATTCAGGAACATTTCTCACCTTCTTTTGTAACTCAACATCTTTTTTCTGTGCCTCTTTAATCTTCACATGTATAGATGGTTGAACATTCATTTGAGAAAGATAAGATTTTTCCTCTTCCATTATAATTCCAAGATCCATCCTTTGTAAATCCATAAATATTGGATCTTTTGTGATCCTCATCATGGATAAACTAGAATGGTCTTGTCAACTTAATGCATCTGCCACCTTGTTTGCTTTCCCAGGGTGGTAATGGATTGAGCAGTCATAATCCTTAATCAGCTCCAACCATCTTCTTTGACGCATATTCAACTCCTTTTGTGTGAAAATATACTTTAAACTTTTATGATCAGTATAAATATCACACCTTTCACCATAAAGGTAATGCCTCCAAATCTTTAATGCAAAGATTACCGCAGCCAACTCCAAATCATGTGTTGGGTAATTTTGCTCATGGATTTTCAACTATCGTGAGGCATAAGCTATCACCATATCATTTTTCATAAGAACACACCCCAATCCCTTCTTGGATTCATCACTGTAGATCACAAACCTTTTTCCACTACAAGGCAGTGTGAGCACAGGTGCACTGGATAACCTTCTTTTCAACTCCTTGAAATTCTCTTCACATTCCTCTATCCATACAAACTTAACTCCTTTCCGAGTCAACTTGGTGAGTGGATTAGATAATCGTGAAAAATCTTTTACAAAACGTCGATAATATCCAGCCAAACCAAGAAAACTTCGGATCTCGGTTACTGTTGTTAGTCTCGACCATCTTTCGATAACCTCTGTTTTTGATGGATCCACAGATATCCCCTCTTTTGAGATTATGTGACCCAAAAATGCAACTTTTTGAAGCCAAAATTCACACTTGGTAAATTTGGCATAAAGCTTCTCCTTTCTCAGGGTCTTCAATATAATTCTCAAGTGATCTTCATGCTCTTCCTTGCTCTTTGAATAGACAAGAATATCATCTATAAAGACTACCAGAAATTGATCAAGATAGTCTCTAAAGACTCTATTCATTAGATCCATGAAGATAGCAGGGGAATTAGTAAGACCAAATGGCATCACTATAAATTCATAGTGTCCATACCTTGTACGGAAAGCCGTCTTTGGTATATCCTCCCTTTTGACCCTTAATTGATGATACCCTGAACGAAGATCAATCTTGGAAAAGTATTGAGCTCCGTGTAGTTGGTCAAATAAGTCATCAATGTGTGGGAGAGGATATTTGTTCTTGATAGTGATCTTGTTAAGTTCTCGATAATCAATGCAGAGTCTCATTGATCCATCTTTCTTCTTAACAAATAGAACAGGTGCTCCCCAAGGTGACGCACTAGGGCGTATGAATCCCTTATAAAGATTCTCTTGGAGTTGCTTCTTCAATTCCTGCAACTCAGTTGGGGCCATTCTATATGGTGTCTTTGAAATAGGCAAAGCACCCGGTACGAGTTCTATTGAAAACTCAACTTCACGATTTGGTGGAAGACCCGGTAATTCCTCCGGAAAGACATCATCAAACTCCCGTACAATGGGCATATTCTTAATCGTGAGTTTCTCACCAACCATTTGAGATAAATAACCTTCATTTAGTGGAATCAATACCCATAAGATGGAAGAAATTTCCACTGGAAGGTTATGTTCATCCTTGCATTGATATACGATCGTAGATTGATCTGGAATATGAAATGTGACTTCCCTTCTTTGGAAATTGATATGAGCTCCATGTAGAGAAAGCCAATCCATGCCAAGAATCACATCAAATTCCACTAAAGGAAGGATCACAAGATTTGCAGGAAGCACTTTCCCACAAACTTCGATCGGAGAAGAATTATAAACTTTTGATGCGACTGTTGTGCCATTAGGTGTTGTCACAGATAACTCAACATCTAATTGTTGAGGTAATACGGAGATACCCTTAGGAAATTCTTTAGAAATAAAAGAGTGGGTGGATCCAGAATCAAATAAAACATTTGCTACTTTAGAGTGGATGGTAAGTGTACCTTTCACCACTTCGTTATCGTACTCCACATCGCTGATAGAAATTGCATGTGACTTTCCTTTGTCTTTAGCCTTAAGATTTTGTTGACGTCGACCATCATCATCAACCCCTGGATTTGGGCATTGATTGGCATAATGCCCCATCTCCTTGCACTTGAGACATTGAAGTGTAGTAGGTTCATTCTGTGTATCCCTTCCTTTGTTTGCATCATTAGACATCTTCTTCCCATTATCGCGGCATTCAAATGCTCGATGACCTTCCTTTCCGCATTTAAAACATTTACTTGTCCCTTTAAGACAGCTCCCTCCATGTTTCTTTCCACACTTTGAGCATAAGGGAAAGTTCATCTTCTTTTCAGTGTGCTCTTTAGAGTTTCCTTTGAATTCCATCTTCCTCTTCTTATCAAACCCATGTGACTGATGGGTTACTCCAATCTCCATCTCGACTTTGAGAGCACATCGAACGATTTCCTCGTATCTATTGAAGTCCCTTATGGCTAATGCCCTTCGAAGACTTGGTTTTAAGCCACTAAAGAATCGATCGATCTTACTCTCAGGTTGGATAATAATACCAGAAGCGTACCTTTTAAGTCTTGTAAAAAAATTTTCATAGGTACCAACAGATTCATCATCCCTTTGCTTCAGTTCAAGAAACTCTTTCTCCATCTTTGTTCGGAGAATACGAGGGAAGTACTTATTGAAAAATAAGTTCTTGAACTCATCCCATTCCATAGACTAAATTTCATCCCTTTGCCTCGTATTCTTAATAAGATTCCACCATTGATCAGCATCTCCTTCCAAACGATACACTGCTAGGATGACTTTATCATGTTCAGAACATTGAAGAACTGAAAATATCTTTTCAGTAGTACTAATCCATTGTTCAGCAACTAATGGATCAGTAGACCCACTGAAAGAAGGTGGACGCTGCCTCATGAAGGATTCAACAGAATGTTGCTCCTTCCTTTGCTCGTTTGGAAGTCCTGCATGATTCATAGCTTGAGAAAGTTGTGTGAGCATGGCTACAAGATTTTGCATTCCAGCTCCCATATCGTTTGTTTGCTCAGAGGGAGAATCATTGCATTGCCCATCGCATTCCTCATTAACACGGTTCCTTCAGGTTCCAGCCATTGACTAAAACCAAGAAGAAGAGTGTGAGCAACACTAATTATAATAGGAAAACCACATAATCAAGGATCAAATTTCACACTTAAGGTTTTATCCTAGGGTATTCATGGCCATTTCTAAAACACTAAGATTGTGTTCTATGCTTAGACTTATCCTTAGGGTTCTTACTAAGGCTTTCACATCCTAGTTTCCAAAGGTTGACTATACCTTTCCTCTGATACCAACTATAAAGACCCATACTTTACATACATTTTTAATACTTCAAAATTGAAGCACACTTATTACAACATATGACAAAACCACAAAGGACCGTATAGGTATAGTGTCTTTAGAAACTGGGAAACATAAACAACTGGTTCATAAATCTTCTACAGTGTCTCCCATTTATTTCATCATATCTAGGGTCCCTTTTAGCATATTCTACTTAATATCCATCTTCCTGGCCTGGGGAAAAGAAAACATAAAAGGGTGAGCTCAAATGCTCAGCAAGGGCAAATAAAGGAAATAAAAATCATATCATATCTTTTTGAAAATCATAACCTGCAAAAGAGATCATAATATCTTAACATGGAATAAATCATAGAAGTGAAAATGAGATCCCCATAATCATAACATGAAACTTTAAACTTTGTGGCATGCACACATAATCATAGAAAATCATTTCTTGTTAGTCATGACTCATTTCCAAGACTATCTTAGTGGACAAAGTCCCTTTCTGAACCGAGTTCACTCCTCGTTTCAGTCCTGTATCACTGAACCGAAATAACCTTCCGTTCCAGCCATGTCTATCTCATGAGATATAAAATCTTTACCCAATGCATTGGAGGGAGATATAGGTCCCACCCATCTTATAATGAATCCTTTCTTATGTGTGCCACATAATCATAAACCATACATCATCGCATAACACATGTAACAAAAATGGGATTCTTGAAACATCATGACATCATAAAACAATTCATATAAGATAAAGGAATTCATAAAAATATTTCCATCACAACATAATCAAATCCATGTAATAATAGGGATAAAAACAGAACCCTTTTATTATCTTAGATGGAAAATAATTTTGATAAAATACTTGAACTTCATTCTTGAGGAAAATATCCTTTCTACTTCAAAAACACTTTTCCTTTCTTAACATGTCATAAAATTTTAAACTAAAAGAAGTTGATTAAAAATAAACTTGAAAAATGTAAAGGAAGTTTCTTGGAAATAATGTTTTAAAAATCCATTCATGCCGTATAAGTTAAAAAAACATTCTTCGTACTTTTGTCGGAAAAGTCAAAAAGTACCTCGTACGACAAAAGATTCCTTTCATACATATTACTAAAAACTCACTGAAGGGTAAAAATGGATTTAATCAATTGTAGGTGGATGGAAATAATATTACATATTGATGAAACATGGATGTGGATGATAAAATACACCCCAGTAAATACTTACGAATAAACAATCTCGAATAAAAATGAGATTGTGATATTTCCCTTACCTTAGGTCCAATTTGCTTTGTAAGTGTCTGAAGCTCCTATATAATGGTTTAAATAATGTTATTGACTTATTCCAGAATCATACATATTGATATGATATCATATATGGTCATATTCTTAGCTTCTTGTTAGTAATATTTCATTGTTACTTGTTACTTGGGTCTTTATTGCCTTTTGTTCTTATGCGTGTTTTGCCGAATAAATTCTTATTCTTCTTTTAAGGTTATAGATACCTTATATCCAGAATGGTATTAGTGTGACATATATCATATTTATTCATTCAATTCACTTATATAATTACTATGTAATGATGATCATGTAGAACGAGTCGCATCACATCGTGGAGACGGTATTCCGTACGTACGCACGAGTGATGATATCGTTCCTATGATCGTGGAATTGTATTGGAGTATATATATATTATTTCAGTATCAATATTACTTTATAATAATGATAAATAGTTACTCATTACACCATTATACCCATCCTTGTAAAGTGATGGTGGAAAATAGATTACACCACGGCGTGGAGACGGTATTCCGTACGTACGCACGCGCGGTGATTTCATTTTTCCGTAGGATGGATAGAAGGTGAATTAGGGTTGTTTCATATTTATAATAACATATCAGTATGTAAGTAATACTTATGTTATTACTTTATCATGAAACAACTAAACAAGAAGAAGTTGAAGAAGAAAGAAATTGAAAAGATCGGTAATGGATATTACCTCTTCTTTGGAACGCCTCTTTGAATCCTCCACTTAGGGAACTAAGATTGGTCTTTGAAGAAGACCAGGACCTCTAGGATTATTCTAGGGAAGTGTATAGGAGAAAATGGCATGGTTTGGCCGAGCTTGAGTGCTCAAATTGGTGTGAGGAGGAGGGGGAGGAGGTGCCCTTTTATAAGGGAGGAGAGGGGCACCTTAGGAATATCTCAAAATATTATTTTATATTAAAGTCAAAATCGGTTTATAATGGTTCCAAAGGGTCTTATTTCGAAGCTAATGTGGGGATGGGTCTAAATACTATCATCCAATAGGATTTAGACAAGTTTAGGGTATTATTTTAACCTTATCAATTAGATTCAACTCTAAGTTAAATAATTTAACTTTTACCGTGTCTTTTTGTTTTCTTTCCCTATATGGTTAATACACTTACTATAACATGACAAAAGAACCCCAAATTGTTTATGATTAATATATATATACTTACCTAAGTCATTTGGCCGTACCTAATATTTTTAGGAATAAAATAACAATTAATATTATAATATTTGATTTAAAAACTATTTTGTGTCAATTTTGACACTATTTGATATATGATTTTTCTGAAAGTCATAACAGAATTATATGTTCGAACCAAGTTGATTAAATCAACAATAATATATCATAGTAACCTATAAAATTAGTTTAATTCATAAAAAGTCTCAAATTACATTTATTTTGGTGTTTATAACATCAATTATGTCAATATTTCATTAATAAGATAATTACTGCATCATCATTGTTTCATAAATAAATTAAATTATTTAATGTCTAAAAATTACAAATAAAATACCATTATGTAGGAAATCTTTTTATCTTTCTAATTAATATTTATAGTCGAATTTAGCTTATGTATAACCCCATATTAAAAATTATTTACTTATTAAACTTTGATTTTAACTATTTTAACCCTTCTTTAAATAAATTAATAATAAATGTCCTAATCTAATCCAAGTGGGCCTAAATGGTCATATTTTATTCCTAAGGTTGTTTTTGGTTGAATTACACTTATACAATAGAATTAGGACATGTGTTAGGGTAATAGTAATATCATATTTACCCTTAGTTACCCAATTTACTATTAACCGTGGTAAAAAAAGTAAAAAGTTACTATTCACCAAAAATTATTTTCATCTCATTGAACCACATTTTAGTCCTTGATATTAACGGTGTCTGTCGGATTTTCGAAATTCCATTCACAGAAGCGGTAAAATTAAGTTTTATGCAAAATTCAGTTTTTTAACCTACCACTTAGTGGTTTCACTATTTATCAAAAATTGAAAGTTTTCAGAAAAATACCAAAATTTCACCCTAGGATAATTTCGGTATTCCGAATCCAAAAATGAAGTCCATTTTAAAAAATAAAATTTATAAAATTTCAAAAAGTGGTTATTACTATTCATAACGGCTAGTTTTAATAATATTTTAATAGCATATCGTTGTTTGGTGAAACTCGGTATTGCGTACGACGCAAGCTATCGAGGAAGGTCGCGATTTCGTGTAAAGTAAGCCAAGCTAGTATGTAGTGAAAGATTCCTTTGATGATATATATAAAAAACAAAATATTACTCATAAAAATCTCGGGTGTTACATCTCGGCCTTTTTGAAATATGACTCATAAGAGAATGATTCAAGTCTTGAACTGGGTGGTATGATATTGTACACTTATTGTGTTGGGAGAGATAGGGATTGTACATTTTGGTTGTGTGTGGTACTTTTTAAATCATTAATCAGTGAGTAATTGTGTGATAACTGTGGACCAATGGTTTTAAAGAAGTTATGTTGTGGGAGTGGTTCCTATGAGTTTTGATTAAAGGAGAAATGTATCTCCATGGTATAGGATAAAACAATAATAGTTTGGGTTTCATGATGAAATTGACACATCAGTGGACCTCGACACGCATTTTTGGAAGATGTGGTGCCAGTGGTTGGTTAAAAGAAAGTATAGTCGAGTTTAAGGTGACCATGGATTAGGGAGAGTGGTGCATGACTATTAATTGAATCTTAGTATACTACTAGTTTAGATTTGTGAAAGCCCAATATCTTGACATCATCCTGAGTACACTGAGAGGGAATTTTCTATACGTCAGTCTAACTGAAAATATTTTCTGGTTTGATGAAGGGACTCCTTAGAAGTTAGGATCGAGGAGTGGTTTAATGGAAATTCAAATGGTGGGGAGTGCACCACTTTCCATTGAGGATGATGACCCTCGTTCTGAATTGAAACTTGACTAACACCATGGGAACCGTTATCGGAGAGTGGGAGCAGGGGATGGGTGATGGTTGCATTAGCACTCTGGAATGAGAAGTTTCTTATCCATTTCAGACATTTTTTTCAGGGATGGATGGGGAATGGGTTGTATAAACTGGGAAATTTTTTCATTATTGTGATTACAAGGATTCTCCTAAGTTAGGGATTGAGATGTCATTCGCTAGTGGGTGACCCCCATGAGGGAGGTCATGAGACCTTGAGACCAGTTTTTTGATGGTTGTTTTATATTTTGAATGTTATGGGATAAATGAACAATGTACATATGGATATCATCGTACTTTATAGGTATATGTTCAGATGTATACTGGGGTAGAGTCTGAGTATGGGATTAGGCTCAATTTTTCTTATGGAAATTCAAGGATATTGGATCATGAATTCTCTAAAGTTTATGTTGCGGAATGGTAATGTAAATTATCAAGAGACAGTTTATCTAGGAGTTACCATAAGAATTTGAGTATTCTCTTCAGTGATAATTCCCAAAATGACTTCATTGGGCCTTGTAATAAATTATTCAAAATTAATTTTGGTGATGCGTCAATTTTTGAAGCTAAGTGTTTTCATAAATATTCATCTCGGTGTGGTTCAACATGAATTATCTCGAGTAGTTGGATATGGTTAGTGAGGAACCACATTGGGGATGTCGTTGGATGTGATAGGTCAAGTGTAAGGTTCGAGTGAAAATCCATCATGACCAAGATAGGGTGGGTTGATTGGAATTATATTGTTTGATAAAATTAAGAAATGTTTTGAGAGTGTTCTAATGATACTAAGAACACTCTTCAATAAGCAGTCCCAATGGTGGAAGTTCAGTGACTTGGAAACAGTAGTTAAAGTTTGGAACCTATAGTGGTGAATTTCATAGGTTTTTTGATAAAAGAGATGATGATGTGATCATTTCTTTAGATATAAGGGAATCGGTAAGCATCATCTTAGTGTTTCAGTAAGAGTTACAATCATTGGAATAATTTTTGGTGGCTTCAGTGATGAGTGTTTAAAGTGTCACTCGAAGGGATGTTGAGTGTTTGTAAATGAAACACCAACATTTCAAGAAAAAAATCACAACCTATTTAGGTCATGTGATGTTTTCATTTTCATTTTGGTATTCTTAGGGATAATAGGTTCTAAGGTGGGGAGGTAGTAAGATCCTATGTTTTGAACCAGTTGGAAATTCCAAATGAATTTGAATTTTTGTTTGGTGGATATAGTGAATCTTAAAATGATATTTGGAATGTAATTTCAAGGGTTAGAATTATTTAAAATGTTGTTTTTAGAATGGTTGTAAGACCCAGAAAGTGTCTCAAAAACACGGATGATTTTCAGGCAAATCAATCTTTAAACGATCAGTTTTTGGAGAAACAAATGGATTTAAACGGTTAGTGCATAGTTAATGCTAAATATTCCCATAAACCATCCATCAATATAGGTGTGTCACATGGTTTGTAAAACTATTCAACTAAGGTTGCATGGATTTTTGAATTTATATAGGAAATTTCATAAGTGAGACACATATCTTGAACATGGTTTGTCTAACCATGCACCTAAACCATGCAGGGTGTGGGATGATATGGATCTAGAGGCATGATTGGCTCATGTTTTGGTAAAATATGTGTCCAAACCAAGTTCCCCATTAAAAAGGATTATTTTACTATTTTACCCCACTAGAATCTAATTTTATATTCCCATTCTTCCCCCTCACTTCCCACACCTAACAGTCACTCGATATCTCCCATAGATCTCCCCATAGGATTTGATGGATCTCCATCATCTAAACTATAATTAAATCATTCTCTATCATGTTGGATCACCCTAAATTAGTTTATGATTCCCCTTTCTTCCTTTATTCCCTTTTATTTAACTGTTTTTATGTTATGTTCATGAGATCTCTTATGCCCAATTTTCAGGTGTTTGTCTATTTCTCTTGCTCTATCCCAAATCAAAGGATGACATCGAACAAGTGAATATTCCCTGGTATAAGGTAGGTGGTCTATATATCTTACCCTGAAAGTTTAATCAATTAAAAAAAATTCCTATTGTTCTGCATGTCTCACTTCCCATGTGTTTCTAATAAATTGTTTAATTCCTTTAATTAAAGGCTTACACTATTACCCTTATGTTTTTAGGCCCCCTAACATGGTAAGAGGTTGTATACCCTAGCTAAAACCACCCCTTTATGGTGTGTTTCTTATGTTTCCTTGATCAATAATCTTTTATATTTTCTTAAACCACCTTTTGAGGTGTGTTAAATTGACTCATAAATGAGTCAGTTGAATTGATCAAAATTTAATGTGTATGGTAATACCATGACACATCATCCATGTTTAATTATGAAGTGGGACCTTGGATAAAAAGTTAATTTAATGAGATGTGATAATTCTATGATTAAACTATTTTGAACATGACTTTATGTCTCTTGAGGTTATAATAGGTTAATTACCTTAACATAAACCACCCCTTAGGGTGTGTGATATTGAATGTTTTAAATGACTATGATTTGACTATGTAACCAAACACCCTCCTAATGTGTGTTGGATTATATATAATAATTTAATGAAAAAATAGAGTGAGTTAGTTGTTAAAATGGGATGGTTATCCTACCTTCCCCTTTGATTATTTTCACCTTATTCTTGGTCCTTTCCTTATATATTTAATGGTTGATTGAAATCTAATACCTTCATGTTTTCCTTGGGAAATTATCAAATGAGATGATTTAAAGTATGATTGGATTGTAAAATTGGCATAAATTTTTACCATGACCTATTTTTAATTATTAATTGTACATGCATGTTTTCTAGTTATGGTGTGAGTTATACTTGGATTATAATATAGAATGGAATAGACAGGTTCATAATTCATATTTACATGAGTGAATTATGAATGATTAAGTAATTTTTGACATGACACTATTAATCATTTATTAAAATAATTAGAAATGGAATTCCCTATTATTGTTTGATATTATGAGGCATAAAAATTCCTCATTATTTATTTAAATCATTTTACATGATATTCCTCATAATTTATTTCAAATTATTGGACTTGGTGTTCCCCATTATCTATTAAAATCCTTGTGCAAGGAATTCCATATTAAATTATTTGAAATCATTTGACAAATTTTTCAATATTAGTTTAATTAAAATTGTTGAACATAGTTACCCTTGTCATTATCTTAATCTATTTAATTTTGAGACATTATGCACTATTTCCCTTGGTTAGATTCTTGGGTTGATTCTTTTATTTACATATGAATCCTTATATAGTTATCTACGGACATGGATTTTGGGGTTATATACCACAGGTTGTGGGTCAATTTCTATAAAATGTAAAGTACTCATACATTCAAACTGAGTCTGAAGTAGATATGATTGGACATGTTTCCTACAATGAACCTGATCTCAACATGGTTATTTTTAAACCATTGTTTTACTTCCCTTATTTAATATACCTACACATATTTTCATTTTATATTAATATATTGTGCTTAATTAGACACCATTGGTGGTGGCCTACTAAATTTTACTCACACCCTATTTAGGACATCGTTTGGTACTCATAAAAATATCTTGGTTATAGAGTAGGACCACAGATTGTGCCTCTTTATTGTTTATTTACTATGGGCTAGGATATAGCATGGGTTTGGCGGTTGATCATGTACTCGGGATACCTTTTAGAGTTTGAGATGTTTATTTATTTATTTGTTCATCTATCTAGCCCTATTGTATGGATCATATATTGTATTCTTGGTTGTCTTGTATTTATGGCATATCATGTTCATGAATGGTTAGATTATTTGGAAATAGGTTGGTTATCTATTTATTATCACTTTTCAGTTATTATTATCTTATTCTACCTTTAATTTATTAATGTTTACACTATGTTTATTACTGATCGAGATGGTATAGTATTCCCACTATACCACCTTTAGACTCTTGTTCTAGTCAACAGCCTTTAACATACAGGGACATTCTCTTAAGGCCTTATCACCAACCATTCTAGTTACTATTTATATATTTAACTGGTTCAAGGCATGAAAATAGTGTCCTTTAATCATTACCATTACATCAAGTCACTTTTGGAATTATGAAATAAAAAACATTGAAATGGTCAATATGGGAAATATTAAGTTAATAACTGAATAAAAATGTTAATAAATGGATTTTAAGGGATGAAATAAATATAAAAAAGTTTCTAAATAATGTAATTAATAAATTTATCTTTATTATTTAGGATTTTATAGGATCTTTTGATGAAATTAATGACTTGAGGTACGCTTTTTTTCTCGTTCATTCTCATTCTTGACAGTATATTCTCCATCACCCCTTATCTCTCTCCCCTCCTCTTAATAAATTTATAATATGCATACATTATATCCTTTAAGCTTCCTATTTGTTCCTTTTAATTAAGATATTTATGCCATTATATTTCCCCTTTTATTTTTTCCTTAGTATAAACCCTACAATGGTTATAAGAGAATATTATACAGTTTCCTCCTCTTTTCCCCAACTTATTCTTATGTTATTACCCCACCTTAATTCCTTTCTTAATGGCCTAAAACCTTTTATTATATGTTTTTATGAACTTTTAGTACCATATATGATATGTTACCTCATTATTTTGGTTATCTATAAGAATCATCAATTGAATAAGCCTTATGAAATTATTTATAACTCATTTATTCTCCATAGGTTTATTTGATGTTTATGCTTGATATATGTTTACTTTCAATATGGAATGCATATTCATGATGTATTATTATGATACTAGTGTTCTAAATAATATATATCCCCCTAATAAATTGGTTAATTCTTTCATCTCATGTGATACTATGTATGATCCACAGGCAGTGAGCCTAGCACATTATGTTATGTCTTCTTAGCAGGGAGCCATGACTTATGACATGCTTTATGTTTGTGCCACATCCTTATGATTATCAGGATTACCATACTCATATTACACTTTAAACCTAATGAAATGTTTCTATGTGATGGTTTATAATCCTACACTTTATTGATCTTTGTTATGATTATTGGATCTCTTATTGTCACAACCCATGTTTATCATATTTTATGCCTTTAATATGCATTATGAATCACCCATTATTTTATATATATCCATAGTATTTCCAATAAAGAGATAAAATATTTTATATTATGTTTTTATTTTTCCAAATACATGTCACCTTGGAATTTCTAGGATCATTTTAATGATATTTATATTTAAAATGATGTAATAATTATCTGTAATAGATTTTGGTTTGTATAGTTGGTATCAGAGAAATTTCAAGTTTTTTTAGGGCTTAGTTTAGTGAATATTATATTAAATACACCCTAAATTACCTATATATAGACTTAGTGAGTCATATATTAAGATTCACAAGTTATTTATGAGTTATTATTTCAAATATCATAATGTTCATTTATTATTCGTACTAATCTGAGTATCCTCATCCCTAAATTTCTTCTACTTTTAGTAAATGATAATTACTTGAATAAAATGGATACAGGTACACTTATTATCCATTAATAAACTTAAAATATTTTATTTAATATATTTATTTTAATTTTTTTATATCTTTCATGTTCTATAGAAATATTCACACACCACCTAAAGACATGAAGGTAGAGCTAGCAATGAATATGTCAAGTGGTGGAATCATTACATCTCAAGTATATAACTATATCCCAATTAAAATTTATGGGGAGAAAATTACTTTGAATATTGTTTCTATATCTTTAGTATAAATTAATGTAATACTATTCATGAAATAGTTGTCCTTATATAGAGATAATATCAACTTCTATGAGAGAGAAATCACTTTCCATATCAAAAACTATCTTCTGATTTTAGACAAGTTCACTGAGAATTATGAAACTCCTTTCTAAACTCTTTAACAATCATGGATACTATTTTATTATGAGGAAGAATACATAGATAAAATTATTAAGTAAAATTAAATTATTATCCTTAAAGACACCACAAACATGTTTTATTTTTAACTATTCTATTTAGATGGGGGAATTCTATAGGTAATCTTTGATATGTTTATATATCAAAGAATAAGTTCTACAGATAACTCAACCTCTTGATTAGGATGAAGACCAGAAAACTCTTCAAGGAATATAATATTGATTTATGACATTCTCATGAATATCTTCCATATCTTAATTTAGGATTGATTACCCTAATAAAATGATCATGTGTTGAATCCTTTTGTGTGTAAAGGGGGTCCTATTGATGAGACTATCTATATGTATTTTAGGTTCTACGTTTGTTTCTCATTATTACATAGAAATGGGTAGCTACTTATATATTGAAGCTGTATAACTAAGCACTTTAGAGTTTAATTACATCCAGGTAGGTGATTGGTGTTTTAAGGATTTTATTTAACCTTTATGAGGTGTCCTGCATATACTATTTATAAAAGGAATCAAAACTCTCATAGCTCATTTAAGTCCAAGTTGGCAGTTTAACGTTATGTAGAAAGAACATATATGAAGGCACTTAGGAACTAGTTATGGTTCTCTAACCTTAAGAAGGAATATTACATATCCTAATTATAATAGGAATCAGATTCATTATAGTTCTATCTTTCCTCAACCCGTTGATGGGTGGAAATAGATAATTAATGATTTGGAGGGTTATTTCCACAGATTCTACCAATATGGGAATGCCTTTGAGACTTACACCGAGGTGGATTCCATTGCATAGGGGGAGTCTTACCAAGTCACTGAATGGGGATTACACACTAAAGATTCCATGTTTTGGAGAATTTTATTATTCTAGGGATATGTTCATTGAAAATCCTTAATTCCACATGAGTCATGTTTGGTTTGAGAAAAAAGGGATAAAAAGTGACTAGGAATACTGCACATGGATATGGGAATTAATAATTGGGGTTGCCATGATGCAGAGTTTGGTATGGAGCTTAGACCTTAGGAATACATCCTACATATCCTACTTGTATTAGAAATCAGATTCATTTTAGTTCAATTTTTACCTAACCCACTTATAGGTTTAAGGTACTTAGGGGGCATGATCGGGGCTTACACCCAAGACAATCCCAACATATAAACTGACCTTCTTCCCATTGATTGATAAAGAAGGATAATAGAATAATAGGATAATTTGGGTTCTATGAGCCAAGGTAATTAGAATATGGATGGACTTATACTAGTTTAGATACCCATTGTAAGATATTCAACCATTAAACTCTAAGGGATAAAGAGTGGGGACCATGAGTATCTAGCAGAACATGTCTAGATGGAATGAGAATCCCAAAATACTCATAGGATTGCATGAATATCCATTCTTAGTCCATCATAGACACGTGTTATATATAGGGTGAATTCATGACCAAAGACTCATGATACAGGGTTCACATGGTTTAAGGGCACATACCTGAGTACTCCTGTAGGACAAGGTTGATATGTCTGGGGGTCTACTTGACATGTCCTGTGTGTCTTCCTGACATGTAATAATGGTCATCCTAACATGTCCTGAGTGTCTGGATGATGTTTTTGGGGTGTATATTAAATATTTCTCGGTTGTCTTCCTAACATGTCTCATGTGTTAGACCAACATGTTTGTGGTGTCTTCAAGACATGTCATGGTTTTCTAGAAGACATGTCTGAGGATGGTCACATGATCCAGCTAATTTTTTTGGGGTCTCTTCATGTGATCTATGAAGACTCATCCAACGGTGTTGCATGATCAAGGATAACATGTTAGAGGGTTTCCACATGATCTGACTGACATGACCAAATTAATTCATGTGGCATTTCCAATATGTCCTAAAGACATTGCATGAATTGTTTAACATTTCCAAAGGACTTCTTGTGACTTGGATGACATGCCTGGGTACTATCGCATGACATATCTAACATCTCCCGATGACTTATCTTTTCTTGGGTGATGTATCATGGTTCTATTACATGACTAATAAATAGTTCATGTGAAGAACATGAACCCTTTTCATGAAAATAATCATATCTATATTAATGTAAGGCATCTATATTTTTGGTCTTTATCAAATAAATTCCTTTATGTTCATCAAGAATTGGCCAATTGAGAGCTCACGCAACCAAGTCGATATAAGGAAAATCACTTTTGTAATCTATCTAGCACACCAAAAGTCCTTCATATGATAAATATGGTGATCAATAAAAGTGTATATACATTCTATGTAATCCCTTAAGTTGTACCTGAAGTTTTCCTGGTAGAAGACTCATGTGATTTCATGGAATTACTCTTTGAGAAGTCAACTCTCACCATTTTTCTCTTTTTTGTGTGTGTTCTGTGATGAGAGGGAGAAATTTATAGGCCTCACTTCCCCATATCTGTGTTTCTTCACATAAGGATTAAATTTCATATATGGTCTTAATTCAGTAGAGTACCACACATTTTTTATGAACCTATTGCGGGTTATCTATGGAGTCATCTTTGTTTCACATGATAAATAGTGACCATTAGATCACTCTATCATCACCATATTTATTGGACCCATGGATTTTCAAAGGGAATTCATATAATCAAATTTACATGTAAAATGGACTTCACAATATCAGGTCAACATGATAGAGAGTTTCAAAATATTAGGATGCATATCGAAGAGGATTTCATGTGATTGAGGGAGACTTGTTTAGGGCTCTTTGTGAGATTAATTTGACTCTTCATAGGGACTTAACATGAAAAACAATGTAACTCTCCTTCTCATAAAGGTATATTCCTTTTCAGATTTTATTTTACAAGGCCTATAGAGATCACCCATCAATTTTCTATTAGGGAATCATGTGATAAAATTGACATGTATGAAATCCTTTACATGATGGAGGTGACATGTTCTAAGCCTTCGCATGACAAGGACAACATGTTTGTGGGTCTTTCACGTGATCAACATATTGGTCATGTGGAATGCATCATCCCTTCATATGAAAATCAGAATAACTTCCTTTCACATGAAGATCCCACTTTTCATATTTTATTTTAAAAGGTTATTTAGGAGATTGTCAAGAGCTTGGAGATTGAAATGTCACTTGATTATAGGAACTCATATAATATATGTTCATATAATTAGGAAGACTTTTTAGAAGGGTTTGACGTAACAAAGCAAGCTGTTTGATGGGGATTTGTATGATTAGAAGGATTTACTAAAGGGGTTTCACATGATCGTTATTAGATCATTTGGAATGAATAATCTATCCATGTGACATTCCTAGGTTCATGTTATGGTGTGTATTTTTTGGGGTAATGTTATCCATGTAACCTAGTTGACTGATCTCTATGTAGCCATGTTTCTGGGGATCAAAAATATTATAGGTCCTTTCTGTCAAGAAGAAGACACCTCCAGTTAATGAGTCCAAGTCCCTTATGTACAATCTCATAGGGTGTACATGTATGGAAAAGAGGAAGGTCCTCCACTCTTTTGAAAAATTCCATGAAATGTTTTTAAAGATTCAAACATCTCGATGATGAAGTTGTAAGTAGGTATAAGTATATCCAAGGAGGGTTATGTAACCCTAGTGGTAATTTTTCTTATGGTTGAATGGATTGGTCCCCACACCATGTGGTTTTGATTCATGTGGTTTGGGACATCAAAGAATTTTAGAATGGATTATCACATTCCTTTATTGATAATCAGTATAATATATGGTGGTGTAACATTGAGGATGTCGAATATAATTGAATTGTTTGGTTATGGGGATTCTGAATCATGGTCTAGGAATATCCTAAGTAACGTAAAATGGGGAATAGTGGGTACAATCTGACCATTAGTAATGGGGGGTCTAATATCATACATATTCAAGACAATAGATAATGTATTTAAGGGGGAACTTTCCTCTGAGATTAAAACACCCACTTAGAACATGTTCTGGGGAGTTTCGATACTCGCCAATAAATCCTAGAGGGGGTTCTTCAAGGAATTCAGTCCATGTAACCAATACACTATATGGGATAACTAAGGGAATGGGATCCCAAGGTCTATGGGGTTACAAGATAAGGATATCAACTCGAGTAATTGGTGGTGTCAACTCATACTTTGAAGACATGAAGGTGGTTTATGGAAAATGTAATATTCAAGAAGGGTTTTGAAACCCTAAAAAACATTTTGGCTCATATTGAACATGTTATTGTGGTGGATGTATGTGATAAATCAATACTATAACTTTTTAATGGACTAGGGGTCCCAACAAGCATATCTTGACTTTTACTAGGGCCACCCGATGGGCCCTATGAGCTTTGAGACTTGTTTATATATGCTCTAACTTTTTCATAAACTCTAGAGATGAAGAGTTTAGTGAGTGGAGACTTGAATTTTAATCATAAATAACTTTTCGAGTTTTCATCTTGAAAATTTTTATGTCACATTAACTATAAATTTAGTGTCTTGCGATCTGGTCCATCAAATGATAAAGTTTAAGGTCATAAATCACTGACCAAATTTCATACAGTTTAAATTCCTAAAACACATGGGTTTGGTATTATGGGTTGTTACATAAAATTCTAATTAGAATTACCATGGTCATATGTAACCCAAAACCTTCCCAGGTAGAGCATGGGAATGTTTTAAATCATGGTACAGGGTTCTCAAATCATGAGTAATGGTTATGGAGAATCTTGCTGAGGATGATTGCAAATCACTACATAGTGATGAGCTCCACTATGATGATTGCAAGGATATAAAGGATCAAACTCCCTTTTTTAATGGAAAAAACATGTTTGGTTTATGGGTGGGAGCATATATATAGGAACCTAGGGAAGAAATACATAGTCAAACAAAGTGTCCTTTTAATTTAGGTGTCCCTTTTAAAAGGTCCATGTAAGTTTTGTAGCTACCCAAGGTTCTCAGGACATGAGGTGAGATTTATGCATTGAGGTTCTCAAAAATATGATGGCCACACCTGAAACATTGGTTGACTAGGATCAGGATCTTGGTGTCCCTTGGTAATAAGTGATGATGGATGATAGTCTGCATATTTCAACATCATACAATGGGAATGCATCTTCCATGTTTTTTAACATCACACGATGAGGATATCTCTCTTATAGTTTTAACATCATGTACAAAGGACATATAAACTAATGTGAAATTGCGCAATATATTCTTAAATATACTTTTTTATGCTCAGGGTAATTCAGATTTGGTAAGAACCTTTTATCAATGGACAATCTTATTGATGGGTATCCACATGATAGATCCCTTCTTGTGCATATATATCTCATGTGCAAGAAAACCATATATAGATCTAACTTTTACATAGGAAGAGTGAGTGTGTATGACTCAACCCTCTTTAAACATATGAATATATAATTTTTACAATTGGGCTTCCCTGAGTTTCCCTATGAATATTATAAGGGAAATAATCATTCCATAGTCAACTCCTTTAAGAAGATCCATTTTCATAGATCTGACTCATATGCAGGGGAGAGGGACATTCTATCTTCTTCCCTTAGTGAGTCTTGACATCAGGGTCAACTAAGGGGTCCTCTACATATATTGGTATCATATATAGGGCTAGGAAATTTTCATATTTCATTCTATTATGGATGTGAAAAATTCATCCTAAGAACATATTCATGGAAATGATGAACCGATGTAAGAAATTTTAGGCCTTACAGGATGAACCATATGTCATGTAGTCTTATTTCATGCTACTAGGACATTTTTGTGTAGTTTAATATCATAAGTTAAGGATACTGTTATGAAATTTAACGTTAAGAAACGAGTACATTGTCATGTATTTTAACGTCATGCAACTAGGATGTTGTAATGCTTTTTAACACCATGATAATAGGTCATTGTTGTGCAGTTTTAACTCATGTGATTATGAAATTTTCATGCAGTTCAATGTCATGAGATTAGGTCGTTGTGGTGTATTTTAATTTCATGTTACTATGATGATTTCATGTATTTTAACATCATGTTACTAGGAAATTTTTGTTAATTTTAACATCACGTGACTAGGAAATATCAACGATTAGAGTAAATAACTTAGTGAAATTGGGTCTTCACAAAATATGCATACCCCAAAATGGAAGGGTACAAGAATATGATGTCATAATCTTGATTTAACAATGGGTACAATGCACGGATGTGTAACATCAAGATTATATGAATCCAATTGAGTTGTTGAGTTATATGAAGTTTAAATAATTACATGAGAATATCTGAGTTAAATGGAGGTAGAAACCAGTGGTTTTATGTCAACCAATAATAATAGAGGAATTCCATATTCCACACAATCTAGAAAAAAACTCCTAGTTTTAAGGGGTCCTTTACTCTAGGACCAAAACATCTACTAAGCACAAGTTCTAAGGCATTTTTTAATTCATGATTAAATCCTAGTGGTGTCACTTTGTATTAGCCATACCCTATTACCATTTTTCTATATGTAATAATAGTATCATGGGATCCCAATGTCCATGGGGTTCCAAGAGAAGGATATCAACTAAGGGGATTGGTTGGTATTAACATAGATATCTAAGATATGAAGTTGGTTCATGGGGAATGTAAAATTCAAGAAGGATTTGAGAACCCTAAAGGCTATGCCAAAATGTGTTGAACACATTCTATAGTGAAGGGATAAAACATGTTATTCTTGAATACGCAATCATCAGAGGGGATGATTTTATTAATGTGAAGACCTCTTGTCATGCAGTTTAATGTCATGTGACTAGTATTTTGTCATGCAGTTTAAAATTATGTGACTAAGACATGGTTCCCTATCTTTGGATTTAATACACCTCAATCAAGTTGGTCAAAGTGACTTTACAGGTCCCTAATCTCACATTATCCATGATCAGCATGAAAAAAAAGATAAAACTTGATATTCTATTAAGTTGTTAAAGATTTCATGACCAGAAATTTTTAGGGGTACTCATATGTCAGTATGAGTTGGGATCCCCACAAAAATTTATTTCTCACCAATGGGGGTAGCTCTAAGTGGTGAGAATTCATATTTGGGATTGAATTAGAGGATCCAGATGTCAATATGTATCCCATAGTATTGGAATCAAGCTACATGTAGTTCTGATTCTAGAGATTCCATTAAGCAGGTCTGACCCATACATAATGAAAGAGGAATTTTTATCGTCTTTATCATGGTTATACCTATTATTTGAGGTTTGAGAGTCACTACATATCCTTTTCTAATATGAATCAATCCACACATAGTGTTTAGAATGTTCCCTAAATAGGTTTGGCCCATATGCTTGGAAGGGTGCATTTATATATGTTGCAGCTAGACACAAGATTTGGGATCTAGTTATCACTATATATCTTGTATAAATAGTAATAAAAACACACATAGTTATTTAATGGAAAACTCTCCATTCATGTCTAACCCATACACAGATGGGGGATTCGTTTCATTTATATTTCGGCTTAACCTAGGATTTTGGATTTGAGCATCACTGTGTATTCTATGATAGCAGGAATAAAGCCACACATAGTTCATGAATGAAAATCTATCCACGCATGTCTGAAACATATGTAGAGGGGAAACTGTTTTCATTTATATTGTGTCTGAACCTTGTATTTGGGATATGAGCATCACTATGTATCCTATGATAGCATGATTCAAGCCACATGTAGTTTTTTTATAGAATAATCTCCACACAGGCCTGACCATGGGGTCCATTTATATTGTGGTTGGACTAAGAATTTGGTATATGGGCATCAATATATACCTTTTTATTGAAGTAATCAAGTCATATGTAGTTCTTGAAGAAAAAAAATTTCATGCGGGTTTGATACATATGCAGAGGGGGGAATTTTTCCATTTATACTGCAGTTGACCCAAATTTTTGGATCTGGGTGCACTAAATATCATGTGATATAAGGAAAAAATTCACACAAATTTCTTTAAAAAACACTCCACATAGGTCTGATCCATACGTAGAGGGGGAATTGTTTCCATTTATATTGTGGTTGGACCCATGATTTTGGATTTGGGTGTCACTAATTATCATGTGATATCAGGAATCAAGACACGCATAGTTCTTGAATGGAGAGATTTAATATATAGATCTGACTCCCACACAGGGATGTGAATACTTCATTTTTCATTCACATAAATCTCTCTCATGTATAGTGAACCATCCAGGAAGTAACATTCTCTATACAGTTTAATGTTATATAGTAAGGAAGTGTTCCATGCAGTTTAACATCCTATAATGATGATGTCCTCCATGTATTTTAATGTCATATGATAATGATATAGAATTTTATATAGTTTAAAGTATTTCCTGTAGGACATAGGGGTGCTTGATGGAAGCTATGAATAGTAATTCTTGATAAACCTTGCATTGGTGGGAGGCATAATGTGTTCTCTTACCTTATATGTCCAATGTGTAAGCTCTATCAGAATAGAATTCATATATTATGTAATGATATTTTAATTTGGGTTCCTACTTTATAGGTCTCTTTCCTAGAGTCATTTGAGTTCTGAGATCCAATATCAGTTCTCCTTGAAGAGACTATCAAAAGTGAACCTTTTTATTGAAGGATTGCACGATCCAATTTTAATGAAAATTGAGGTTGTGTGGGGTATATAACCTTTTCTCATTGAGTCATTCCAATTCATCTATCCACTTTTTTAATTTCTCATTGTCTAAGAGTCTTCCACAAATAAATATTCAAAGTGAGGGAAACTAGACTTGTATGGGAAACACTAATTTGGTCTCTGAAACCCATGAATGTGGATTTTGTTATGTGGTAATGTGTTTAGTGGTATAATATACCCATAAATCATGATGGAGGTTGTCCATTCAAGACTTCTTTTCCTTCTCCGTCATTTTTGAGAATATATTTGACAGAGTATTATTTAAGTCCTATATATATCTTTTTTCCACTTCATGGTAGTGGTATGAATGTTTGGAATCAATGTTATACTACAGGTACATTCCCTTAAATTCATTAAAACAAATGTTTGTGTCATTTTCTGTCAATATTGTATGAGGGACACCGAATATGGAGATGATATTAGTCTTTACAAAGTTAAAGATAATCTTTATCTTGACTTCCTTGAGGTTTATTTACTTATCCCATTTGGAAAAGAAGTTGGTAGCAGTAAGGATGTACTTAAACTACTTAGATGTGTTTAGGGGATATATCCCCACAATGTCCATTCCCCATATGGAAAATGGCAAGGAATTTTTATCAATATATAGAAACTTTGGGGGTTGATGGATGAAGTTTTCATGAATATTTCATGCATGAAATTTCTTGGTGAATTTCACATAGTCTTTTATTATTATATTCCAATTGTAATTAATGCTCCTAATTTGGTGGTAGATTCTTGTCTCAAACTGATGAGTGTTTCAGGTGACAGTATGGACTTCTTCCATATCGGTGGGAATCTCTCCTTCCACTATTCATCTGAGGAGGATTCCATTGAAGCCTCTTTTTTAAAGGCATTTTTTCCATTTGTTACATCCTAAAGGGTAATATCACTACTCAATGTTAAGTATGTTTCCTTTTGGATCAATCTAATAGGAGGGTCCCATTTTAGAGGTAATCAACTATGAACTGCATCCATCTAGGGGTGGATATCGATTCATCATGTTATAGAATTGTTTTAACCTAATTTATTTACACCATGTCAAAATGGAGGTCGGTGAGACCACCCTTTGGTGTGTGATGTGAAAACTCACTTCATTCTGATTGGGATTAGGTAATATTGTGGTTTCATTAGTCATTATGTCGGTATGAAAATTATGTGATCATGGTATGTGATGCAATGTGAAATTCTACCATAAATCCTCTTAAATAACTAATGAGAGGATCCAATTCTTCATTTTTGATGGAATACTCGTCGTTCATTTGTTTGATAACTAGTTCTAAATCCCCTTATATGTTTAGGTAGGATATCTACAATGGCAGGTCCAGTTCCAATACAGTAATAAGGGCTTGGTATTCCACCTCATTATTAGTGCATACTTCATATAGTGAGAAAGAGTATGTAAAAATTACTTTGTTTAAGGAAATAAATACAATCCCTATACTAACCCGGTTAAGATTTAGTTTTTCCTTCCTCTTTCCAATATGAATTTGGGATGAACCGTCAAAACATATCTCCCATATTTAGGTACTTTCATTATAATAGAAAACCTCTTCATATGGAAGTTCGGTGTCCACTTGTGTGATTTCCGGAGTGGGATGAGCCGCAAGGAAATTAGCTCAGGCCTTACCTTTAATTACATTATGTGACATGAACTGGATATAATATTGTTGTAGAATAACCTCCCACTAGACTAAATTCCCAGTCAACATAGGGAAGGAAAGGATGTACTTGAGCGGGTCAATACGAGAGACCAACTGGACTTAGGGATGTTGTAAGTAATGTATCATATTTTTTATTACAAATATGAGTGTGAGGTAGTTATTCATGATATAATAATACCAAGTCTCAATACCTATCATTTTTTGTATGAGATAGTAGATGTTGTTTTCATTTCCCATGTCATTTTTCTTCTTGAGGAGAGCATTGAGTGATCATTCCATGGAGGCCACATATAAGATAACCAGATTTCATTCTACTAGTGGCATCAATATTGGAATGTGTATTAAGTACTACTTGTGGTTCTCAAAGTATTATCAGTAGTCCTCATCACATCGATAGGTGACTAAAAGATATAAAACATCGAATATAATTGATGTTCCATTCAATCCACCTTAGTTCATTAAGATTCTGCAGGGGTGAAATTGATAGTATTTCACAAGACCTTTCAGAATCGACCTCTATTCCACGGTGTCATACTACAATGATATGGAATTTCCCTAAAATTACTCTGAAATCACACTTCAAAGGATTCATGTTCAAACTGTGTTGCTGTAACTTTCTAAATATTGTTTAAAGATCCATTAGGTGATTACATCACTATTAGGATTGAACTAAGTTAACATAACTAAAAACTTTTCTTCATCTAATGAGTGTTCCATTTTGTGGGGCGGTTCCTATTCTATGGATGTTGAAGGAAATAAATTTGTAAGATTCAGATATTGTGCAGGAGATGGATATGATTATTTCCCTTTTGTCTTTTACTATGTATGATGATAAAATAGTTCTCTGAGAGTTGTATTCAATGACACCTCCCTATATACCAAGATCATTTTTTTTTACAAATATTTTATATCAGGTTGGCATAAGCTTAGTCAACTTCCTTTTGAGTCATTTAATTATAAAACTTCTATCCATTTTTGGTTAGAACTTATTTCTATTCACCCTCTTCTTCTGATAGAGTTGTAGTTACACAGGTCACCTATTTTGAGGTATTCTCTAGTATCACTTTTCTATAATCAACCATGACCTGGATAACATATTTTATGAAAAATAAGTCTTGCATGGTGTGACCCATCATCCTATAGAAAGGGAAGTAGTTCAGATGATCTGTGAGGTTAACCTCATTGGTTTTCTTAGGATCTGGGATCTTGAGTGGGTTGTTTTCCATAAATGTAAGGAAATAATTTGGGACCTGATAATTTTATATGGAATATGATTTATTCATCGATTCCTCAAATCATGGGTGACCATGATCTCATTTTTCTTCTAAATGAGGGTGATTTTGTTGTTTCTACCATTAATAGGGAGGAGATGGATGATTCAGGGCCTACCTGGGTGATTGAACGTGCGTTGATACTAGTTTGAGGGTAATAGTAGTATTTTTGACCTTACCAGGACTCTTTCTCTATGTAGAGGTCATGGTTCAAGATTTAGCATAGGTCCACTGAATAGAATATTCTAGGAATTGTGTTGTTTTTATAAACTCAAATAATCTTCCTAGATACTTCATTGGGATCAAAGTTGTTTGTAGTTCATCCCAATTATTTTCACAATATAATTCTAAAATATTCTTTTGTAAGAGAGGGACACTGAGTGAATAGGTTAAACCTTTATATCTAGTGTTTAAGTCAGAAACCCTCCAACTTTAACGATGCCTATAATTTTTAATGTCAATAATTTTTGTTTTTCTTAAAAGAGAGCTAAACTAATAAAGGAATTGATGAATAAGGTATTATCATCCCACAACAGATCCTCCTGGAAGGCTATTGCACTAAAAGAAGGTTGTACCTAGAAAATTCTACACAAAAAATCTTATTTCGGTCGCTTCCTGATGATATCGAGGTCCAATCTTACAGTTTCATCAGAACATGAAGTGTGTGAGAGCTATTTTAGATATCATGCACCATAAAATATTTAGAATATAGTATTGATGAAATTAGGTGGGAGAAAATATTCATTCACCAATTTGAGATAGAGATTCTTTTTAGGATTCACGGAGGAATTCCACCCTTTCATGACTTTCATTCAAACATCCATGGATTCAATGGATTTAAGGAGTTCTAGGGTAACACTTTATGGACCACCTCATGTATAAACAAGATCAAGTGAGGCTTAATGAGGTGGTTCTATTTTAATATCCTAAATATTCTTGATCCATGATAGGATAGAATGGTTACCCTGAAGAGGAAGATTTCATCGCTATAATAGAGGAAAGTCATGATCATCCTTAGCTTCCTCATTTATGTAAAACAGTTTCCTTGATTCGTAGCTAGCCTTATGCTCAAATGATACTCTTATAAGAGGATTATCTCTCTCTTTATATATCTTAGGAGGTATTTTTGTCTTAGTATGAAGATGATACCTAGTGGTAATGTTTCCCCTGGGTAGTTCCTCACTATGTTGTCTGAGATTACATATCTCATTCTCGTATTGTGCAATTCATTCCTCTAAATAGGTAATTTTCACACTTCTAGGAAGTGAGTGTGATGTAGTCATACACTTCCCTTTATCCTTGACAATGTTCCATTGAGGATGTCAAAATTAATTATTTTAAGGTTTCAGGTTCTGGATCCTTCTCTAATTCTATGTACATATATCCTCAGTTTGTCCATATTGCCTATATCTTGAGGAATGGTTTTTGAATTATATCTATCTACATTTATATTTTTCTCCACATCATTTTCTGGATTTATAGTGACAACATTCACTGATTTGTATCAGGAAATGGTAGTTATCCTATTACTCTCCACACAATAGAGTGATTCTTCACCACTTACTCCTCCTTGGAGGGCTGTATTAGGGTCATTTCTCTAACCCCTACCATATTGGACAATTTTGGATTATGATCCTTATAGGGTTTCATTTCCTTTATCATATGTTCCTCATGTTTCGGTCTGTGAATAGTTACATTAAGGGGGATTTGGTTGTTCTTATCAAATGGGTTTCAAATGTAAAAGGTATGTATCGTGGTGGGAGGATTGGATGGGATTATAGTTATTGGTATTTACCTCCCAACCAAGAGAAGTGAAATTCCTCTCAGAGTGATGATGGTTATAAAAATTATCCCAGTCTTGTTGGATAGGAATGTTTTGAGGATGATATTGGCACTTTTTTATCCTATTTTTGAGGATTTGATGATTCCAGTTGAGAATCTGATGGCTCCTGAGATGGAAATTGTGATATAAATTCCCCTATTAGTAACACCCCAACCCAAGAAGCCCAGATCTGGTGAATTACATTGTTACATTGGCATTATTACAAGGAATAAAATCCCAAAGGACCGATCATTTTAGTAGTCTTGAAGAAATTGGATATATACATGGAACCAATTATAAATTGGGAGAAAAAAACATATAATACATAACAAAATCTATCAAATTTCATCCTTTAAAACTCAAAAAGTAATCTCTTCTTCATTACCTGAGGAAGGAAAACAAATGAAAGTGGTGAGATCAAATTCTCAGTAATTTTTAAATATAATGAAAGTATAAAAAATAATAATTTAATTATAATAAATTATACATAATCAATATGGTCTGGTGAATAATTGAAAAAATCACACCATCAATAAATTGAGAATGAAAGTGCATCCATATATTTTTTCATAGTGAAAACCTCATGGATAGTAATAATTTAATAATGAATAAATAGAATGATTATTATTGGGAAGTCATGTATCTGGAACATTAACCATCATACCATCATGATGGTTTATGTCTATGGGTACAAACTCATCTGATTTTTTGAAACAACTCGAAGGGTTTGTCGCAAACTAGTTTGCCTCATGAGACCTATCGATACATCAAGGGGATATAGCGGGGTCCATATTTCACTATTAGTCCAAATAATTATTTATAAAAATATTTATTATAATAAAAAATTTTCTTTTCAGTATCCATATTTAGTAGAGCGTATATATTCATCAATATTTCCATAGTTAAATCAACATTCCCCAATCATTAAACATAAACACTAACCATTCAGTGTAATATGGTGAATGGAATCAAAATAAAACATCCAAATTCAAAATAATAAGAAAAATTTCAACAAAATATTATATATTATATTGTAGTTGATAAACCTGAATGTAGAAAAATATTTAATAATTTATTTTGACATATATTAAGATACTTTTAAATGATACCAGTGAAAAATTCTTTAGGAAATAATCCTTACAATCCAAAGTGTCCCATACCACCTTGAAACATCCAAATCATAATCCCTTAGAATATCATTAGAATAAGTATAATATTTATATGAAATACCAAAGGTAATTATATACTCCACATTCAAGGACTATATTGTGAACAATTCATATATCTCATAAAAGTTAAAGTGTGATGAGAAAAAAAACATTTTTTCTTTGGAAAGAAGAGTTCTTTTGGAAAATCATTTATATTTGTCATGAAATCAGATTTTTAAACATTTATATCCTATAAAATAAGATGTAATAACATTTACATTATATTTGAGTCATAAATTTTTTCCCACTGAAGTGAAATCATGTACAAAGAGTTTTTAAAGAAACTTTAGAAATAAAACATTTTAGTGCAGTTTTAGAAAAATATAAGATATTTTAAAAAGGAAAAGGAATGTTTTCCTTAATGAAAACAAAAAATAACAAATATGGTTTTTAATGATATAATGTGTGATTTAAAAAAAATAATGGCTTAAAATATATTACATAGTACACTTGAAAATAGGTAATAATTCGATAAATTCCCTTGAAACGGGGTTGTTTATCCGGAAGAATTTTTGAAAGATCCTTTTGATACATATAAATCTCCATAAAATAAAGAATTAATATTATTGATATACATATATATATAATTATCATATAATTTATTACTAATACATAATAATAAATAATAATTTAATTGAAATAAGTTGACAATAATAGTGACCTGAATGAAAATGGAGGTTCGGGTATAAAAACATTACCTTAAGTCTGATGGTGTTCTTCATGTGATATTAGTGTCCTGGATAACCAAATTAAATTCCGAAATTAATATTTACAAAACCTATTATTTATGTAATTGATTTATTATAGACTTATTATGTTTATTAATGGCCTTATTTATGGGTTTAAGATGTTCAATTTTATTGTTTTGGAGCGTTTTCTTCCTTGGTATTCATGACCGGTTTACTTACATACATGAACGAAGAATCGTGTAAAATGAATATGGTTGTACAAAATTGAAGTTATATGTTATTATTAAACATCCAAAAGGTTAAATTATTGTAAATTTCATTATTTTACTTGGAGTAAAGATGAATCATTATATAAATTATTTAATGATAACTGTTTGGGTTAATTAGCGGTTTTTGAACATAATGAAATCATTTTAATTTACAAATCAAAACCATGTATACCAAAATATTATAGAACCATATATGAGTCATAATACATATATTTTAGTCTCATTCAAACATAAAAAAAATTTCATGTCCAGAATTTAATATAGTAATGAAAATTGGAAATTCATCTTCCTTGAATGTGATAAATTAACACATATGTGGCGGTGTTTTCATTTATAGAGTATAAAAGGAGGGAAAAGAATAGATAATGATGGAAATTTACATTATCAGAACAAAATTCTAGTACATATAAGGTAATATAGTCTTAAAAACATTTGGATGAGAAGAGATGAGAATATAAGAGATAACAACGGAACATGGAAACAAAACAAAAGAATTGAAAAGAGGAATTTACCTCTTGAATCTATCTTCCTTTGAGAGCCTCTTTAGGGGAGAGAATTTGTTATTTTTAGGAGACCAAGGGATTATGGAAATGGTGGAGGATATTAGGGAGATATTTGAGAATAATTTAGGCAGGTATTCAATCTTGATAGGTGTGAAGAATTGAGTGTGTGAGGGGTTGTATTTATAGTGGGGGGGGAGGAGAGTTTTCTTAATATTTTAATGATTAGTTTATAACTTTTTTCCTAATACAATAAATTGTGATGATTACATGACAAAAAATAGTAATAAAATAATGTGAGTTCAAACCAAGTTTTCTTACCTTAGAAAGACATTATCCATGACTCAATACGGTGTGTATTTTGCATTTTATCATAAATTGTCGTATTTTACTATTCACCAAAAATTCAAGTATTTCAGAAAAATCCCAAAAAATCAATATACCCATTTGTTGACATGTAGAATCTAAAAATGAACTCCATTTTTTGAAACTAATTTTCTAAATATGAAAATTTTAATTTTTATTGGAAATCATCATTTACTGGAAAAATACCAACTTTGATATTATAACTGATTTTATGACACATTGAAAACTTTACTAGGGTATCATAAAATTATCTTATAATAATATGGATACAAAATATTAATTTAGGAACCCATTTTATGAAAATTGATTAATTTATTAATTTAAAATTGAAATTAAATATTTATCGCTCACAAAAATACGAATACTTAATTAATAATTTATAAAATATTATACTTCCTTTATAAGGTGCCTAAAATTTATTTATACTTTCATGGGTGTGGTTACTCTTCATAAGGGTAATATTACTATTCATAAGGGTAACATTACTATTCATAAAGATAAATTACTATTCATAAGGGTATGAAACTATTCACCAAAAATTAAGCATGTTCTATCAGACTCCAAAAATCACCATGAATGCAACCGTGTATGTTATATTTTCAAAATTCAAACCATATAAGTAGAGAAATTTTATTTATTGGCTCTATTATAACAAAGTGTTGTTTTGTAGTGACTCAGTGTATCATGCATTCAATATTAAATTTTTTTGTAAATACTTGGTGTGTTACATTCTCCCCTCCTTACAAAAATTTTTCCCTCAAAATTTTGAAATTAATTTTCCAAATTTAATGGTTGATACTTGAAAATTAACTTGTGGAAAACCCATATTAGAAATATGGTTAAAATATCCTCTTAATAAAAGGGAAATAGAAATTCATCGGTTACTACAAAACTACGCATTCTAATTGTATAACATGGTCATTGAAGAATAATCAAACCATCATGTTCTGATGGAAACTGATATAGAACATTCTCTGATGAAAGATCATTACCACAAAACCATAAACTATAATTATGGAAGAAAAAAAAGATAATAGGACAACATTTCTGTTTTAGACTCTTTTCCTAGAGTTGATGAATTATTCCACTCTATAGGAGTATAAATATACGTTTTTATTTCATAAACACAATCTTATCATTTTTTTGTGCCTTGAACTATCTATACTTCATCTTTTAGCACAGGTTGCATCATGTGGTGACATAAACTCTAAATCCTCCAATAATGATCAAATTAAACCATTTCATACATGGTTTAACTTTCCAAAATATCACTATTCGACACTTTTGAATCATTCTCATATCCATCCTTGCTAGATCCATGTACATAGGGTCCTTGGAAATCCTCATTTTTTTAGAACTCCATGATTCATCCTGCTCAATGTATCTGCTACATTATTTGCCTTTAATCAACATTAAGCAGTCCTAAATTTACACATTCCAGACATGTGAATATCTTCATCATGTATCCACTTAAAATATGGTAATAACTCAAATTACCATAAAACCTTATTGGAAACATGAACTCATCCTAACACATGATATTAGATATATTCCTTATATCCATAAATGTTGTAAAATCCATCAATGGTAGCATAAACCACTTAGAGACAAGTCAATAATCAGTTTTGAGGTAGTGGGTACTTATCCAAATAAATCATTTATTCATCATTATATTAACCATCATGAATATATTTAGGGTTGTATTTCTCTCATCCATATACTTTCCCAAGATATTAACTTTCTACTGAGTCGCTTATCCTTGCTACAATTCATCATTCAACCTCAAATTCTTAATGAAATAGTATTGCAATACAATACTCATATATTCCATAATTTTTATAACCAATACATTGATGATAAAATATTAAAATTTCATGACTCTTGATGAGGCATGTTAGTCATTTCTCTTCATCTATGTCAGTATCATGGCATAATCTTTATTTAGTAACATCATTTGGGGAATATTCCTTTAACGCTTAGGACATTGATTTGTATAGTGTCACATCTCCTTGCAGTTAAAATATTGAAAATAATTGATTTGTATCTTCCCTTTTCATTCATTATATAGGTGAACCTTTTCTTTATTCTTATAAAAAACTCCAATTCCTTTCAATAATTTTCCAAGATGCTTCTTTCCACAGTTATCACATGTGGGAAAACCCTTCTTCCCTTTTTCCCTTTATCCATGTTTTTATCTTCCATCATCTTCAACTTTTTCTTCACTTCAAATACATAGGACTCAGATAATTATTTAGATACTTTGTTAAAACATGATATTATTTCCTCATATGATCTAGATACCATGGAGAATATTTCCCTTTGAAATTTTGGCTTAAGACAATAAAAGATATGATCCTTCTTGCTCTTTTCATCACGTTTATTGGTGAAGTTCTCATTCCTTCTACTAGGCACCATTTCTAATCAATTACATATAATATATTATGTCATAAAATTATAAACTCTCTATAACTCTAAACAAGGTAAATCATATAACATAAATTTATGCATCGTAAATCCTAGAACCATATACTTTGATTACTTTGGGAAGTATAAATCCTTCATAATGGTTTGTATCAAAAATATAAATTATCCAAAGAATATCCCACGATAATTTCAAACCAAGTGCACAGGAAGGCCCGTTGTCATGTACAAGGTTACCTCAAGTCAAGCCCGGAACACCTGGTCAGATTTGTTACTCTTAGGTACATCTATTCCAGAACCACTTCCACTTGTAGTATCCAGATAGGGATGTATCATTGGAAATACTCACATAATATCTACCTTACCATAATTCTAGTATGTTATTCTATAATTATCCTCAATTTCTATCTTAGGGTTGTTCTCTCTAATCTATGTTTTCTAAATGTAGTTCCCAAGGTTTCTACTAAACTTCCTCTGATACCAACTATGACACCCCAACCAGAGAAGCCTAGAGTCGGTGCATTACTTAGTTACATTGTCATGATTACAAGGAATCAAATCCCGAAGGACTTATCAGTTCAGTAGTCTTGAAGAAACTAGATACATAAATGGAATCCATTTTAGATTGGTAAAATAAAACAAGATATAATACCTAACAAAATCTAACAAACTGCATCCTTGAAAACTCTAAAAGTTATTTCTTCTTCATAACCTGGGGAAGGAAAGCAAATGAAATGGGTTGTCTCAAATGATTAGTAAGGGTTACATATAATGGAATCATGAAACAATAATAATTTAATCACAATCAATTAAACCTAATCATTATGTCCTGGTGAATAATTGAAAAACTCACACCATTAATAAACTAAGAATTCAAGTGCATCCATCGATTTTGTCTTTGAGAAAACCTCATGGATAATAATAACTAAATAATGAAAAAATAAAATACTTATTATTTGGATTTCATCTATCTAGAACATGAACCACCATACTATTGAGATAGTTTAAGTCTGTGGGTAAAACCCATCTGATTTTTAGAAACAAACTCGAAGGTTTTTTCTTCAACTAGTTTGCCTCATGAGACCAATCGATGCATCGAGGGGATATAGATGGATCAACCCATCACTACCAGTCCAAATAATTCTTTATACATAGATTTAATATAATAACAATATTCCTTTTCAATATCTATATTGATTAGAGGATATGGCTTTATCAATATTTCCATTGTTAAAGCAACATTCCCCAATCATTAAACATAAACACTAACCATTCGAAGTAATATGGTGAATGGAATCAAGATAACACATCTATAGTCAAAAAAATCAGAAACCTTTCAACAACATATTATAGATGATATAATAATAGAGAAACCTCAATGCATTAAAAGGTTTAATAAAGTATATTGACATAGATGAAGATACTTTTAAATGAGACCATTTAAAAATTCTTGAGGAAATAATTCTTAAACATTCCAGTGTCCCATACCACATTGAAACATTAAAATAATAATCCATTATAACATCATTAGAAAAATTAGACTCTTAATATGAAATAACAAAGGGAATTACATACACCACATTCAAGGACTAAGTGTTGAACAAGGCATATCTCTCCTAAAAGTTAAGGTGTGAAAAGAAAAAAATCATTTTTACTTTGGAAACAAGAGATATTTTGGAATTTCATTTATATTGGTAATTGAATAATATTTTAAAATTTTATATCCCATAAAAGAAGATGAAATAACATTGAAATTATATTTGAGGCATAAATATTGTCCCACTAAAGTGAAAGCATGTAAAAATAGCTTTTAAAGAAACTTTATAAATAAAACATTTTAGTGCGGTTTTAAGAAAATATGAAATAGATTTTAAATAGGGAAGGAATTTTTGATTAAAAAAATAATATTTCTTAAAAATAGATTACATAGTGAATTTGAAAACAGGTAAGAATTCGAGAAGTTCCCTTGAAACTGGGTTGTTTATCAGGAAGATTTTTTGAAAGATCCTTTTAAAACATATAACTCCCCATAAAATAAAGAAGGAATATGATTGAAAAAAATATATAGAACATTCACACAGAATTTATGAGGAATGAGTAATAATAAATAAAAATTTAATTTAGATAAGTAGAGAATAAGAGTGGCCTGAATGAAAATAGAGGTTCGGGTAGAAAACCTTTACCATAAGTCTGATGGTGTTCTTCACTTGATCTTAGTGTCTTGGATAACCAAAATAAATTCATTAATTAATATTTCCATAACCTATTATTTATTTAATTGATTTATTATAGAATTATTATGTTCATTCATGGCCTTCTTGCTTGGTTTAATAGGTTCAATTTTATTGCTTAGGAGCATTTCGTTCCTTGGTATTGATGACCGATTTACTTATATACATGAACAAAGAATCATTTAAAATGGGATGGTTACCCAAAATTGAATTTATATGTTATTAATGGATATCCATAAGGTTTCATGGTTTTAAACTTCATTTGGTTGCTTGGAGTGATGATGAATCATTATATAAATTATTTAATGATAACTTTTTGGGTTAATAAGTGGTTTTTGAACACAACAAACTCATTTTGCTTTATAAATAAAACGCACGTATACAAAAAGATTACTGAACCATATATGAGACATAATAAATATATTATAGTTTTTTTAACCATAAAAGTTGTTTTAATATTAGATTTGATCATAGGAATAAAAATTGAAAACTTTTCTTCCTTGAATGTGATAAATTAACACATCTCGGAGGGTATTTTCATTTATAGTATAAAAGGAAGGAAAAGAAGAGATGATGATGGAATATTCCTTTAACATAAAAAAATATAGTAAATATAAGGTACTGGATTTTTCATAACATTTTTATGAGAATAGTTGAGAATAGAAGAGATAAAAAAGGAACATGAAAAGAAAACAAAATAATTGAAAAGATGGATTTGCCTCTTGAATCTATCTTCCTTTGAGAGCCTCTTTAGGGGAGAGGATTTGGACTTTTAAAGAGACGAAGGGATTTTGGACGTGGGGGAGGATCTTAGGAAGATATTTGAGTAGAATTTAGGAAGACTTGAAGCTTTAATGGTGTGAACAAATGAGTGTGTGAGGGGTGGTATTTATTGTAGAGGGGAGGACAGTTTTCTTAATATTTTAATCATTAGTTTATTGTTTCTTCATAATACAAGAAATAGTGATGATTCCATGACCAAAATAGTAATAAAATAATGTGAGTTCAAACCAATTGTTCTTAACTCAGTATAACATCATCCATGAATCAATAAATCATGTATTTAGCATTTATCACAAATTATCCCATTTTACTATTCACCAAAAATGTCAGTATTTAAGAAAAATTCCATAAATTCACCATAACCATTTTTCAACATGTAGATTCCAAAAATGAACTCCATTTTATGAAAATAATTTTATAAATATGAGAAATTTAATTTTTAGTTAAAATCATCATTTACTCGAAAAATACCAACTTTAATATTATAACCGACTTTATGACACTTTGAAAAATTAACTAGGGTCTCATGAAATTATGTTTTAATCGTAGGGAAACAAAATATTAATTTAGGAACCCATTCTATAAAAATGAAATAATTTATTAATTTAAAATTTAAATTAAATATATATAACTCACAAAGATACGAATACTTAATTAATAATTTATAAAATATTTTACTTCATTTATAAGGTGCCTAAATTTTATTTATAATTTCATGGGTGAGGTTACTATTCATAAGGGTCAAATTACTATTCATAAGGATAACATTACTATTCATAAGGGTATATTTTATTATTCGTAAGGGTAGGTTACTATTCACTAAAAATTAAGCTTTTTCTGTCAGACTCCAAAAATCACCCTGAACGCAACCGTGTATGTCAGGTTTTCAAAGTTCAACACATAAAAGTGGAAAATTTATGTGTACTGTATTAGTTATAAAAAAAATTGTGTACACTTATTGTTTTATGCATTCAATATTAAATTCATTTTTAAATCCTTGGGGTGTTACATTCTCCCCTAAAAATTTGTTACTCAAAATTTTGAAATTGAATTTTGAAATTTAATGGTTGATAATTGAAAATTCCCTTATGGTAAAACCACATCAGAAATATGGTTAAAATATCATCTTAATAAGAGGGAAAGGGAAATACATCGGTTACTAAAAAACAACGCATTCTATTTGGATATCACGGTCATGGGAAAATAATCAAACCATAATGTTCTGATGGAAAGTGATAGAGAACATGCTCTGATGAAAGATCCTTATCACAAAATCGTAAACTACAGTTATGAAAAAATGATAATAGGACAAAATTTTTGTTTAAGAATCTTTTCCTAGATTTGCGAAATTATTCCACTCTATAAGAGTGTAAATATACGTTTTTATTTCATAAACACAATATTATCCTTTGTTTGTGCCTTGAACTATCTACACATAATCTCTTAGCATAGGTTTCATAATGTGGTGACATTAAACTCTAAATCATCATACAATTATCAACTTAAACCATTTCATAAGTGGTTTAAAATTCCAAAAGATCATGATTCAACACTTTAAAATCATTCCCATATTCATCTATGGTAGATCCATGTACACGGGGTCCTTGGAAATCCTAATTTTGTTTAGAACCCCATGATTCATCCTTCTCAATGCATCTGCTACCTTATTTTTCTTTAATAAACATGAAGTAGCCCTAAATTTGCACATTCCAAACATGTGAATATCTTCATCATGTGTCCACTTGAAATATGGTAATAACTGAAATTACCATAAAACATTATTGGACACATGAACTCATCCATACACATGATATTGGATATATTTCATATATCCATAAATGTTTTAAACTCCATCAGTGATTATAGAGACCACATGTAGATAAGTCAATAATCAGTTTTGAGGAAGTTAGTACTTATCCAAATCAATAATTTCTTCATCATTATCTTAATCATCGTGAATATATTTAGGGTTTTCATTCCCCCATCTATATACTTTCCAAAGATATTAACTTTCTGCTAAGTCACTTATCCTTGCTACAATTCATCATACGACCTCAAATTCTTAATTAAATAATACTTCAGTACAATCCTTTTGTATTCTATAATTCTTATAACAAGTAAATTACTGATAAAATATTAAAATTTCCTAATTCTCTATTAGTAATGTTAACCATTCCACTTCATCTTCGGTATTATCATGACTTATTCATAATTCAGTAACATCATTTTGGGAATATTCCTTTGATGCTTGGGACATTGATTTATATAGTGTCCCATCTCCTTGTAGTTGAAATATTGAACATCATTTATTTTTCTTTTTCATTTTCATTCATTAGATCAGTAAACCTTTTCTCCACACTAATAACAAACTCCCATTCCTTTCAATAATTTTCCAGGATGATTCTTTCCATAGTTATCACATGTGGGAAACCCCTTCTTTCCCTTCTTCCCTAATTCTGTGTTTTTCTCTTATATCCTATTCTTCTTTTTCTTCCCTTAAAATACATAGGACTCAGATTATCCTTTATATACTATTTTAACACATGATAATATTTCCTGTTATGACAAGGATACATTAAATATTATTTCCCTTCAAAATTTTGGCTTAATACCATGAAAGATATGATCATTCTTACTCTTTTCATCATGTACATTAGTGAAGTTTTCATTCCTTATGCTATTCTCCATTTCTAATAAATTGCATATAATATATTATCTCATAAAATTATGAACTCTCTATATCTCTAAACATGGTATAGCATATAACATAAATTTATGCATTGTAAATCCTAGAACCATATACTTTGGTTAATTTGGATGCATAAATCACTCATAATGGTTTGTAAATAAAATATGAATTATACAAAGCATGTCCCTTGGGATTTTCAAACAAAGTTCATGGTAATACCCTTTTTCATATACCAGGTTACCCTAAGTCAAGCCTATAACCTCTTGTTAGAGTTTTTACTCCTAGGTACATCTGTGCCAGAACCACGCCCACTTGTAGTATCGAGATAGTGATGTATTGCAGGGAATACCCACATAATATCTACCTTACCATAATTTTAGGATTTTATTCTAAACTTATCAACAATGTCTATCTTATAGTTTTTCTTCATAATCTATGTTTTTTAAATCTAGTTCCCAAGGTTTCTTCTAAAATTCCTCTGATACCAACTGTAACGGCCCGACCCCAAAATCCCAGAGTCGATGCATTACTCCGTTACATTGGAATGATTACAAGGAATCAAATCTCAAAAAATTGATCAGTTTAATATTTTTGAAGAAACTAGATACATAAATGTAACCCATTTTACATTAGGTGAAGAAAACAACATATAATACATAACAAAAGCTAACAAATTGCATCCTTGAAAACTCAAAAAGTAATATCTTCTTCATAAACTAGGGAAGGATATGAAATGAAAGGGGTGAGATAAAATGATCAGTAAGGGTTGCATAAAATTGAATCATGAAACAATAATAATTAAATCATAATCAATTATAGATAATCGTTATGACTTTGTGAGTAATTGAAAAACTCATACCATCAGTAAACTGAGAATGCAAGTGCATCCATAGATTTTGTCATAGTGAAAACCTCATCGATAGTAATAAATAAATAATGAATAAATAGAATTATTTTTATTTGGATGTCATGTATCTAGAACATGAACCATAATACCATTGAGATGGTTTAATTTTATGGGTAGAAACCTGACTGATTTTTGGAAACAAACTCAAAGGTTTTTTCGCCAACTAGTTTATCTTGTGAGACATGTCGATGCATCGAGGGGCTATAGCGGCCACCACCCCTCACTACCAGTCTAAATCATTCTTTATAAAAAGATTTAATATAATAAAAATATGCCTTTTAAATATCCTTATTTAGTAGAGAATATGGATTCATCATTATTTCCACATTTAAAGCAATAGTCTCTAATCATTAAACATAATCACTAACCATTCAGATTAATACTGTGAATGGAATCAATATAGCACATCCACATCCAAACTAATCAAAAAAATTAAACAACATATTTAGATGAAATAATAAGAGATAAACCTAAATTTACTAAAAGTTTCAATAAATAATGTTGACATAGATGAATATACTTTTAAATGAGACCGTTGAAAATTTCTTAAGGAAATAATCCTTAAACATTACAAAGTGTCCCATACCACCTTGAAACATTCAAAACATAATACCTTATAATATCATTAGAATAAGTAGACTCTTGATATGAAATAACAAAGGGTATTACATACACCACATGCAAGGACTAAGTGGTGAACAAGGCATATATCTCATAAAAGTTAAAGTGTCACGAGAAAAAATACTTTTTACTTTGGAAAGAAGAGTTCTTTTGGAAAATCATGTATATTTATTATGAAATCATATTTTTAAGAATATATATCCTATAAAAGAAGATTTAATAACATTGAAATTATATTTGATGCATACATTTTGTCCCACTAAAGTGAAATCATTTAAAAAGAGTTTTCAAAAAACTTTAGATATAAAACATTTTAGTGCGGTTTTATGAAAATATTAAAGAGATTTTAAAGATGAAAAAAATGTTTAATTTAATAAAACCATAAATGAACCAAAATAGTTTTTCATGATAAAATGTTTGTTTTTTTAAAAAATAATGTCATAAAATATACTACATAGTGCACTTAAAAATAGGTAAAAATTTGAGAAGTTCCCTTGAAACGGGGTTGTTTATAAGGAAGAATTTTTTAAAGATCCTTTTGAAACATATAACTCCCCATAAAATAAATAAGGAATATTATTTATACAGATATATATAACATTAACATATATTTTATTAGTAATAAATAAGAATAAATAATAATTTAATTCAGATAAGTAAAGAATAAAAGTGACCCAAATGAAAATGGAGGTTCAGGTAGAAAACCCTTACCTTAAGTCCAATGGTGTTATTCACTTGATCTTAGTGTCCTGGATAACCAAATTAAATTAATTAATTAATATTTATAGAAAATATTATTTATGTAATTGATTTATTGTATCCTTATTATGTTTATTCATGTCCTTCTTGATGGGTTTATGATGTTCAATTTTATTGTTTGGGAGCGTTTTCTTCCTTGGTATTCATGACAGGTTTACTTATATACATGAATGGAAAATCTTGTAAATTGAGTATGGTTGTCCAGAATTGAAGTTATATGTTATTTAGAACATCTATAAGGTTACATGGTTGTACATTTAATTTGGTTACTTGGAGTGAAGATGATACATTATATAAATTATTTAATGATAACAGTATGGGTTGATTAGCAGTTTGTGAACATAACATACTCATTTTTCTTTATAAATAAAAACCAAGTATAAAAATACATTCCAGAACCATATATGAGAGATAATACATATATTATAGTCTGTTTCAATCATAAAAATGGATTATTGACCATAATTGATGAAATTAATTCAAATTGAAAACTTTTCTTCTTTGAATGTGATAAATTAACACATCTTGGGTGATGTTTTCATTTACAGTATAAAAGGAGGGAAACAAGAGATGATGATGGAATATTCCATTATCATAAATAAATTCTAGTACATATAATTTTCTAGAGTTTTCATAACATTTGGATGATAATATGTGATAATAGAAGAGATAACGAAGGAATTTGAAAAGAAAACAAAAGAATTGAAAAGAGGAATTTACCTCTTGAATCTATCTTCCTTTGAGAGCCTCTTTAGGGGAGAGGATTTTCTCTTTTGAGGATACCAAGGGATGATATATTTGGGGAAGGTTCTTAGAGATATATTTGAGAAGAATTTAGGAACGTATTGAAGCGTGAGAGGTGTGATGAAATGAGTGTGTGAGGGGTGGTATTTATAGTGGAGGGGGGAGGGTTTTTTTAATATTTTAATCACTAGTTTGTTGTTTTTTCCTAAGAAAATAAATAGAGATGATTCCATGACCAAAAAAAGTAATAAATTCATGTGATTTTTAACCAAGTGTTCTTAAATCAGTAGGACATCATCCATGACTCAATAAATCATGTATTTAGCATTTATCATGAATTATCGTATTTTACTATGCACTAAAAATTAAAGTATTTTAGAAAAATCCAAAAAATTCACCATAACCATTTTTAGATAAGTAGAATCCAAAAATGAACTCAATTTTATAAAAACAATTTAATAAAATTTAAGAAATTTAATTTTTAATTAAAATCATCATTTACTCAAAAAATACCAACATTAAAATCATAACTAATTTTATGACACATTGAAAAATTAACTAGGGTCTCATAAAATTATTTTATAATCATAGGAAAAAATAATATTAATTTAGGAACCCATTTTATGAAAATGAATTATTTTATTAATTTAAAAATTAAATTAAATATTTACCGCTCACAAAAATACGAATACTTAATTAATAATTTATAAAATATTCTACTTCGTTTATAAGGTGTCTAAACTTTATTTATACCTTCATGGGTGATGTTACTATTCATAAGGGTCATATTAATATTCATAAGGGTAACATTACTATTCATAAGTGAATATTACTATCCATTAGGGTAGGTTACTATTCACCAAAAATTAAGTTTGTTCTATGAGACTCCAAAAATCACTTTGAACACAACCATGTATATTAGATTTTTAAAATTAAAATCATAGAAGTTGAAAAATTATGTTTATTGGATCGATTATAATAAAGTGTTTTTTGTGGAGACTAAGTGTTTCATTAATTCAATATTAAATTTATTTTTAAATCATTAGGTTGTTACATTCTCCCCTCCTTACAAATATTTTTCCCTCATAATTTCAAAATTGAATTTCTAAAGATAATGGTTGATACTTGAAAATTCACTTATAGGAAACCCACATAAGAAATATGGTTAAAATATCATCTTAATAAGAGGGAAATATAAATGCATTGGTTACTACAAAACTACGCATTCTAATTGGATAACATAGTAATGGAAGAATAATCAAAGCAACATGTTTTGATGGAAAGTGATAAAGAACATGCTCAGATGAAATATCATTTCCACAAAACCATAAACTAGAGTTATGAAAAAAAATGGTAATAAGACATCATTCTTGTTTAATACTATTTTCCTAGAGTTGAGGAATTATTCCACTCTATAGGAGTATGAATATACGTTTTTCTTTCATAAACACAATCTTATCCTTTGTTTGTGCCTTCAACTAGCTATACTTCATCTCTTAGCATAGGTTGCATCATGTGGTAACATTAAACTTTAAATTCTCATACAATGATCAAATTAAAACATTTAATAAATGGTTTAACTTTCCAAAAGATTATGATCCAAAACTTTAGAATCATTCCCATATCCATCCTTGCTAGATCCATGTACACAGGGTCCTAGGCAATCCTCATTTTGTTTAAAACTCCATGATTCATTTTGATCAATGTATCAACTACAATATATTCCTTTAATCAACATGAAGCGGTCCTAAATTTTCACATTCCAAACATGTGCATATATTCGTCATTTATCCACTTCAAATATGGTAATAACTCAAATTACCATAAAACCTTACTGGAAACATGAACTCATTCTTACACATGATATTGTATATATTTTTTATGTCAATAAATGTTGTAAACTCCATCAATAATAGCATAGGCCACTTGTATAAAATTCCATAATCAGTTTTGAGGTAGTGAGTACGTATCCAAATCAATAATTTCTTCATCATTAAGTTAATCATCATGAATATATTTTGGGTTGTCTTTCCCTCATCCATATACTTTCCCAAGATATTAAATTTCTACTGAGTCACTTATCCTTTCTAAAATTCATCATATGACCTCAAATTTTAATGAAATATTACTAGAGTACAATCCTCATTTATTACATAATTTTTATAATCCCTACATTTCTGATAAAATATTCAGATTTCATGATTCTCGATGAGGCATGTTAATCATTCAACTTCATCTACAGCAGTTTCATGACTTGATCATTTTTCAGTAAAATCATTAGGGCCATATTTCTTTGACACATGGGAAATTGATTAGAATAGTATCACATCTCCTTGCAGTTGAAACATCGAACATCATTGATTTCTCTCTTCCCTTTGCATTCATTATATTATTGACCCTTTTCTCCACACTTATAACAAACTCACATGCCTTTAAATAATTTTAAAAGATGATTCTTTCCATAATTATCACATGTGGGAAAACCCTTCTTTACCTTCTTCCCTTTATCCATGTTTTTCTTTTTCATCCGCTTCTTCTTTTTCTTCCCTTCAAATCCATAGGACATAGAGAATTATTTATATAGTTTGTTAATAGATGATTCTATTTCCCTGTATAAGGAGGATACCTTGGAGACTATTTCCCTTCAAAATTTTGGCTTAAGACCGTGAAAGATACAATCCTTATTACTCTTTTCATCATGTTCATTGGTTAAGTTATCATTCCTTCTACTGGGATCCATTTATTATCAATTTCATATACTATATTAGCTTATAAAATTATGAACTCTCTATAACTCTAAACAAGGTATAGCATATAACATAAATTTAGGCATCGTAAATCCAAGAACTATATACTTTGGTTACTTTGGAAGAATAAATCCTTTATAATGGTTTGTAAAGAAAATTTGAATTATCCTAATAATATCCTTCAAGAATGCCAAACCAAGTGCGCAGTAAGTCCTGTTGTCATGTACTAGGTTACCTCGAGTCAAGACCGAAACACCTTGTTAGAGTTGTTACTTGTAGGCACATCTGTTCTAGAACCACATCCAATTATAGTATCTAGACATGGATGTATTGCTGGGAATATCCTCATAATATCTAAATTACCATAATTCTAGGATGTTATTCTATACGTATCCTTAATGTCTATATTAGGGTTGTTCTCCATAATATATGTTTTCTAAATCTACTTCTCAAGGTTTCTACTAAACTTTCTCTGATACCAACTGTAACACCCCGACCCCAAAATCCAAAATCTAATGCATTACTTTGTTACATTAGCACAATTATAAAGAATAAAATCCCAAAGGATCAATCAGTTTAGTAGTATTGAAGAAATTGGATACATACATGGAACCCATTTTACATTGGGAGAAGAAAACAATATATAATACATAAAAAATATTACAAACTGAATCCTTGAAAACTCAAAAACTAATCTCTTCTTCATAACCTTGGTAAAGAAAAAAAATGAAAGGGGTGAGCTCAAATGCTCAGCAGGGGTTACATATAATAGAGGCATGAAACAATAATAATTGAATCATAACAAATTATACATAATCATCATGGCCTGGTGAATAATTAAAAAACTCACACCATCAGTGAACTGAGAATGCTAGTGCATCCATAAATTTTGTCCTAGTGAAAACCTCATGGATAGTAATAAATGAATAATGAATAAATATAATGCTTATTATTTAGAATTTGTGTATTGTCACATTAACCATCATACTGTCGAGATGGTTTAAGTCTGTAGGTAGAAACCCATCTAATTTTTGGAAACAAACTTGAAGGATTTGTCACCATATAGTTTGTCTCATGAGACCTGTAGATGTATCAAGGGGCTATAGCGGGCCCCACCAATCACTTCCAATCCAAAAACTTATTTATAAAAAGATTTAATATAATAATAATATTCCTTTTCAATATCTATATTGAGTATAGGATACGTATTAATCAATATTTCTATAGTTAAAGCAACATTCCCCAATCATTAAATATAAACACTAACCATATAGAGTAATATGGTGAATGGAATCAAGATAGAACATCCTCAATCAAACTAATAAAAATCCTTTAAAAAACATATTTTAGATGATATCATAATAGATAAACCTCAATATAGTAAAATTTTTAATAATGGATGTTGACATAGATGAATATAATTTTAAATGAGACCATTGAAAAATTCTTAAGGAAATAATCCTTAAACATTCCAAAGTGTCACATACCACCTTGAAACATTCAAATCACAATCCCTAAGAATATAATTAGCAAAAATATACTCTTGATATGAAATACAAAAGGGTAGTAGATACACCACATTCAAGTACTAAGTGGTGAACAAGGCATATATCTCATAAAAGTTAAAGTGTGACAAGAAAAAAAAGTCTTTTTTTACTTTGGAAAGAAGAGTTCTTTTGGAAAATCATTTATATTTGTCATGAAATCGGAATTTTAAACATTTATATCCCAAAAAAGAAGAGGGAAGAATGTTGAAATTATATTTTATGCATAAATTTTTTCCCACTGAAGTGAAATCATGTGAAAAGAGTTTTTAAAGAAACTTTAGAAATAAAACATTTTAGTGCGGTTTTAGGAAAACACTAAAGAGATTTTAAAGCGGAAAGGAATGTTTGATTTCATAAAACCAGAAATTAAGAAAGATGGTTTTTCCTGATAAGATTTTTTATTTTAAAAAAATAATAATTGCTTAAAATATATTACATAGTTCACTTGAACATAGGTAAGAATTTGAGAAGTTCCCTTGAAATGGGGTTGTTTATCAGGAAGAATTTTTAAAAGATCCTCTGAAAACATATAACTACCAAAAAAATAAGGAATATGATTGAAACACATATATAGAACATTCATACCTAATTTTTGAGGAATAAATAATAATAAATAATAATTTAATTGAGATAAGTAGACAATAAGATTGACCCGAATGAAAATGGAGGTTCATGTAGAAAACCCTTACCATATGTCTAATGGTGTTTTTCACATGATCTTAGTGTCCTGGATAACCAAATTAAATTCATTAATTAATATTTATAGAACAAATTATTTATGTAATTGATTTATTATAGCCTTATTATGTTCATTCATGGCCTTCATGATGGGTTTAAGAGGTTCAGTTTTATTGTTTAGGAGCGTTTTCTTCCTTGGTATTCATGATCAGTTTACTTATATACATGAATGGAGAATCATGTAATATGAGGATAGTTGTCTAGAATTAATGTTATATGTTATTAATAAACATCTAGAAAGTTACATGGTTGTAAATTTCATTTTATTACTTTTAGTGAAGTTGAATCATTATATAAATTATTTAATGATAACTATTTGGGTTAATTAACGGTTTTCGAACACAATGAACTCATTTTACTTTATAATTCAAAACCATGTATGAAAAAAGATTATAGAACCATATATGAGGAATAATAAATATATTATATTCTGGTTCAACAATTAAAATTGTTTCATTATCAAAATTGAAGATAGTAATGTAAATTGAAAACCCGTCTTCTGTGAATGTGATAAATTAACACATCTCCGATGGTGTTTTCATTTATAGTATAAAAGGAAGGAAAAGAAGAGATGATTATGGAATATTCTATTATTGTAACAAAATTACACTAAATATAAGTTAATTCAGTTTTCATAACATTGGGATGAGATGAGGTGATAATAGATGAGATAACAAAGGAACATGAAAAGAAAACAAAATAGTTGAAAAGATTAAATTTACCTCTTGAATCTATCTTTCTTTTAGAGCCTCTTTAGGGGAGAGTATTTTATATTTTTAGGATACCAAGGGATTTTTGAGATGGGGGAGGATCTTAGGTATAATTTTGAGTAGAATTTAGGCAATTCATGAATCTTGAGATCTGTGAAGAAATGAGTGTGTGAGGGGTGGTATTTATAGTGGAGGGGAGGAGGGTTTTCTTAAAGTTTTAATCATTAGTTTATTATTTTTCTTCTAAGACAAAAAATAATGATGATTCCACGACCAAAAATAGTAATAAATTCATGTGAGTTAGAACTAAGTATTCTTATCTTAGCAGGACTTCATTAATGACTCAATAAACCATGTATTTAGCATTTATCATAAATTATCATATTTTACTATTCACCAAAAAAATCAATTATTTCAGAAAAATCCCAAAAATCCCCCTAACCATTTTTTGACATTTAGAATCCAAAAATGAACTGCATTTTATGAAAATAATTTTCTAAATTTGATAAATTTAATGCTTAATTAAAATTAACATTTACTCAAAAAATATCAACTTTAATATTATAACTGATTTTATGACACTTTGAAAACATAAATAGGGTCTCAAAAAAATTATCTTATAATCATAGTTAAACCAAATATAAATTTAGGGACCCGTTTTATGAAAATAAATTAATATATTAATTTAAAATTCAAATTAAATATTTATCACTCATAAAAATAAAAATACATAATTAATAATTTATAAAATATTCTACTTCATTTATGAGGTGCCTAAATTTTATTTATACTTTCATGGGTGATGTTACTATTCATAAGGGTCATATTACTATTCATAAGGGTAGAATTAATATTCATAAGAGTATATTACTATTCATAAGGGTAGGATACTATTCCCCAAAAATTATGTTTTTTCTATTAGACTCCAAAAACACCTGTAAAGCAACTGTGTATATCAAATTTTTGAAATTCAAATCATAGAAGGGGGAAAATTATGTTTATTAGCTTGGTTATAAAAAAGTTTTGTTTTGTGGAGACTCATTGTTTCATGCATTCAATATTAAATTTATTTGTAAATCCTTGGGTTGTTACGTTCCCCCCTCCTTACAAAAGTTTCATCCTCAAAATTTTGAAATTCAATTTCGAAAGTTAATGGTTGATACTTTAAAATTCCCTTGTGGGAAACCCACATCAAAAATATGGTTAAAATATCCTATTAATAAAAGGTAAAGGGAAATGAATTTGTTACTACAAAACTACACATTCTAATTGGATAACATGGTCATGGAAGAATAATCAAACCATCATGGTCTTATCGAAAGTGATAGAGAACATACTTAGATAAAATATCATTACCACAAAACCATAAACTACAGTTATAAAAAAATGATAGAATTTTTGTTTAAGACTCTTTTCCTAGAGTTGGGAAGTTATTACACTCTATAAGAGTATAAATATACGTTTCTATTTTATAAACCCAATCTTATCCTTTGTTTGTGCCTTGAACTATTTATACTTCATCTCTTGGTAGAGGTTGCATCATGTGGTGATGTTAAACTCTAAATCCTCATACATTGATGAAATTAAACCATTTCATAAATGATTTAACCTTCCAAAATATCACAATCTAACACTTTAGAATCATTCCCATATCCATCCTTGCTAGATCCATGTACACCAGGTCCTTGGAAATCCCCATATTATTTAGAACTCCATGATTCATTCTTCTCAATGCATCTTCTACCTTATTTGACTTTCATCAAAATTAAGCATCCCTAAATTTCCACATTCAAAACATGAAAATATCTTCCTCATGTATCCTCTTGAAATATTTTAATAACTCAAATTATCAAAAGAAACCTTATTAGAAACATGAACTTATCCTTACACATGATATTGGATATATTCCTTATATCTATATATTTTGTAAACTCCATCAATTATATCATAGATCACATGTAGACAAGTCAATAATCATTTTTTAGGTAGTGAGTACTTATCCAAATCAATAATTTCTTCATCATTATCTTAATTATCATGAATATATAAAGGGTTGTCTTTCTGTAATGTCCCAGACCCGGCCTGCCACCCGAACAGTGCCGAGCGGGTCGGGTGTCACTACCTTAGGTGCACCTCCCCTGAACGCCAAAGGTTGCCGACTAGCAGTGAGGGTCTGAATAGGTATAGTGGGGAGGCTATACCCTCTCGGAGGATCATAGTAAGGGTATTGGTCCGTGTATAACAGTAAAGATGCAGCGGAAAGAAAGACTCAGAAGACTCGAACCAGACCCACAGAGCGGAAGCATATCCAATATCAACAAATAGCGGAAGCAATAATTATGACAACAGTAGCGAAAATAAACATAACAACATGCTGATAACATGTAACTACTACTGAATAGTAAAACATGCATCCAAAGCAGGTCAACATACAAAAGGGCGCCAATGGCTAACCAACAGTAGCTACAACAAGTAAGCATGCTGATACTGAAAAGTAAACACAACAAGTAAACCTCACCTAGGCATGACCTCAAGGTCTGTACCATATCCATGAAACAACTAACGTAACCCAGCTCCTAAAGCAGGACCCTTTCTTGCAAGTAAATCCATGAAGTCTGCACGCGTCCCAAAGGACCCGTGCAGGGTGTGAGACAAATCTCAGTAGGATACCACCCAACGGTGCGTACCAAATATATGTGTTTAAGTAGTCATGCATTTACCAGGAAAGCAGTAATCAGTACAATGAAAAACTAAATACAAGCTCCACTGGTGCTCAACAGCCACCATGGAGTGTCACCTACTTCGGCCAACGCCGGAATCTCTGTCGTGTAACCCGACACCGTGTGCCACTTGACACCTCGTGTCTCAAGTACCGACGTCCCGAAGGCATGCCCCAAATAGTAACCCGGCACCAAGTGCCTCCTGACACCTCGTGTCTCAAGTACCGACATCCCGAAGGCACACCCACAAATAGTAACCTGGCACTATGTACCTCCTGACACCTCGTGTCCCAAGTACCAACGTCCCGAAGGCATGCCCATTTCCTGAAGGCTCCTCACCACCCACGTGGCTTTCTACAGCAAGCACCCCCAACCAGGAAACCTAACTGCAACTATGGGGGCCTCTACGCACACGAGTGGTCAAAACCACCTCATCAAGGAGTATCTCTGTGTGCACACTACTCAAAGTCCCGGTGAGTGGTAAACACCAAAATAGTCCTAATCCACCAAAACATCTGACACCACGTGTCCCTGCGACCATGTCGCTCAAGTCTGATGGCATCGCCACCCTAGTATCTCGGGCCATTCCCAACTTGACAGCCGTACTGCCTCAAACCGACGTCCATAACGCCCAATCCCATGGTCAAGACCACCCAAAGTAACCCGGGAAAAGCCCCAACCTGTGATCAGCATCACTCAAGCGAAACCGGGCTAAGCCCAACACAACCCAAAGGTTCTAGAAGATGCAATTCAACAATTTCATATATAACATGTGTAGATAGAAAACATAACCAGGAAAAACCAACTAAACAGTCGAATTGCACTATACCGGGTGTTGTCCCATTATAGCACAGAGGTCTTAAATTCCTCTAACAATTATAACAGGCTTAAATAATTTAAACTAACAGTTTATACCAATCATATTTAAATTAAAACCATTTTGGCGTTCCCCGGCCAAAATTCCCCAATGAGCCACGACCACTCACCCGGCCCCGCTCACGAAAACTGGTAACCGAGCATACCCAAAGGCATCCCAGAGGTCCCATAACAATTCAGTATGAAAAAGCAGATAAAATGAGTCATGCTCAAAAATACCTGAAAACGCGCCAAAGCCACGTCACCCAACAACCACGAAAACAAAAAATGAGGTATGAACCACCTACCTGAGACTCTCACGATGATACTCCTCCTGTAACACCCACCAATTCGGTTTAAAACGCGGTAAATCTACAAAATATTCAAAACCGCTCAAAGGGCTATAACTCGTTCTAGAACAAAAATAAAAAAAAATGGCCAAATAGGAATCGAGGCCTTACCGAGGGGGTTCCAACGCACTAATCCGCGATCAAATCAGACTTTGGATGAAGAACCGGGAAGAAAATAATGATTCGGTCGGCTTGGTTCGCATATCCGGGCGGAGAGCATGAGGTTTTGCCTCAATACAAGGCCACTGCCTGATTTAAGCGGAAAAAAAAAAGAAAGTACACGGCATGTACTTTTGGACTACATGCCATGTATATTTCATTTAACTGTTAAAAAGACAGCTGATTCTGCCAAATTACTTTCTGAACCTGCCGACATGAGTACACGGCGTGTACCTATGGGTACACGGCATGTACTAGGTTCCTCTTCTCTTCCTCGCCGACATACCCACACGCCATGTATATCCCTCATACACGGCTAGACTACACAGTGTGTCCAAAGGGAAAACAGAGTGCCCCTGGTTCTTACCCGGCCAACGGCCTACACGCCATGTATGGCCTCACACGGTCAGGGGTCTACACGGCGTGTTCAAAACTACACGTCGTGTAGTAAGAAAACACTACACGGTCACCCACACGGCATGTACTCGGCGAGTACACGGCCGGTAACTCACCTACACATACACGACGTGTACTCAAAGTACACGGTGTGTAGTCTGAAAATTTCCAGAAACTCTGCATTTTCTCCAGTTTCCTCAGAAACCAGTCAAAAATTCAAACAGGGTCAGGATTTTGACCCGTTCTGAAATCCAGGGTTCTTACACTTTCCCTCATCCATATACTTTCCCAAGATATTAACTTTCTAATGAGTCACTTATCCTTTCTACAATTCATCATACGACCTCAAATTCTTAATGAAATAGTACTACAGTAAAATCCTCGTATATTTCATAATTCTTATAACCATTACATTGCTGATAAAATAATCAAATGGCATGATTCACGATGAGGCATGCTAATCCTTACACTTCATCTATGTAAGTATCATGACTCGATCATTATTTAGTAACATCATTTGGGTTAAATTCCTTTGACACATGGGATATTGATTTTCATAGTGTCCCATCTCCTTACAGTTGAAACATTTAACATCATTTATTTGTCTCTTCCCTTTTCATTCATTAGATTGGTAACCCTTTTCTCCACACTTATAACAAACTCCCATGCATTTCAAGAATTTTCTAGGATGATTATTTCCATAGTTATAAAATGTGGGAAAACTCTTCTTTACCTTCTTATCTTTATCCACGTTTTTCTATGACATCCTCTTCTTCTTTTACTTCCCTTATAATACATAGGACTCATATACTTCTTTAGATACTTTTTTAACACATGATACTATTTCATCATATCATGAGGATACCTTGGATACTATTTACCTTTGAAATTTTGGCTTAAGACCATGAAAGATGTGATCCTTCTTACTCTTTTCATTATGTGAATTAGTGAAGCTCTAATTCCTTCTTCTAGGCACTATTTCTAATCAATTCCATATAATATATTATCTCATAAAATTATTAACTCTCTATAACTCTAAACATAGTATAGAATATAACATAAATTTATGCATCATAAATCTAAAAACCATATAATTTTGTTACTTTGGAAGCATAAATACTTAATAAAGGTTTGTAAAAAAAATGTGAATTACCCTAATTATATCCCTGGAAGTGTCAAACCAAGTGCATAGTAAGGCATATTCCCATGTACCAGGTTACCCCGAGCCCAGCTCGGAACACCTTTTCAGAGTTGATATTCCTAGGTACATATGTGCCAGAACCATGTCCACTTCTAGTATCTTGATAGGGATGTATTGCTAAGAATACCCACATAATCTATACCTTAAAATAATTCTAGGATGTTATTATATACTTATCATCAATGCATATCTAAGGTTTATTCTCCCTAATCTATGTTTTCTAAATCCATTTCCTAATGTTTCTACTAAACATCCTCTGATACAAACTCCAATACCCCGACCCCAGAAGCCCAGAGCTGGTCCATTACTTTGTTACATTGGCATGATTATAATGAATAAAATCAAGAAGGACCAATAATTTTTGTAGTCTTGAACAAACTGGATACATATATGGAACTCATTTTACATTAGGAGAACAAAATAACATATAATACATAGTAATATCTAACAAACTGCATCCTTGAAAACTCAAAAAGTAATCTCTTCTTCATAACCTGGGGAAGGAAAAAAAATTAAAGGGGTGATATCAAATTCTCATTAAGGGTTACATATAATGGAAGCAAGAAACAATAATAATTTAATCATAATTAATTAAACATAATAATTATGTCCTGATGAATAATTGAAAAAAACACACCATCAATAAACTAAGATTACAAGTGCATCCATAGATTTTGTCATAGTGAAAACCTCTTGGATAATAATAACTAAATGATTAATAAATAGAAAACTTATTATTTGGAAATCATGTATTCAGAATATCAACCATCATAATATAGATAGGGTTTAAGTCTATTGGTAGAAACTCTTCTAATTTTTGGAAACAAAATCGAAGGGTTTGTCACCAACTAGTTTGTCTCATGAGACATGTCAATGCATCGAGGGGCTATAGCAGGCCCCACACATCACTTCTAGTCCAAATATTTCTTTATAAAAAGATTTAATATAATAAAAATATTCCTTTTCAATATAAATATTTATTAGAGAATAAGAATTCATCAATATTTCCACAGTTAAAGAAAAATTTTCCGATCATTAAACATAAACACTAAACATTCAGAGTAATATGTTGAATGACATCAAGATAGAATATCCACCGTCAAAATAATAAAAAACCTTACAAAAAAATATTATAGAAGATATCATAAGAGATAAACCTCAATGTATTAAAAGTTTCAATAAAGGATGTTGATAATGATGATGATACTTTTAAATGATACCATTGAAAATTTATTAAGGAAATAATCTACAAACATTCCAAAGTGTCTCATAACACCTTGAAACATTAAAATAAAAATCCCTTAGAATATAATTAGAATAATTATAATCTATATATGAAATACCAAAGGGCAGTACATACACTACATGCAAGGAAAAGTGGTGAACAAGGCATATATCTCATAGAAGTTAAAGTGTGATGAGAAAAAAAATCCTTTTTACTTTGGAAAGAACAGTTATTTTGGAAAATCAGTTATATTTGTCATGAAATAAGATTTGTAAACATATATATCCCAGAAAAGAAGATTTAAGAACATTGAAATTATATTTTAGTCATAAATGTTTTCCCACTGATTTGAAATCATGTAAAAATAGTTTTCAAAAAAAACTTTAGAAATAAACCATTTTAGTGTGATTTTAGGAAAATATTAAAGAGATTTTAAAGAAGAAAGGCATGTTTTCTTTCATGAAACCATAAATTAAAAAGATGTGTTTTCAGGATAAAATGTGGAATTTTAAAAAAATTATAATTTCTTAAAATAGATAACATAGTGCACTTAAAAATAGGATAGAATTTGAGAAGTTCCCTTGAAACGAGTTTGTTCATCCGGAAGAATTTTTGAAAGATCCTTTTGAAACATATAAGTCCTCATAAAATAAAGAAATTATCTGATTGATACACATGTATATAAATTTAACACAAAATTTTTGAGTAATAAATAAGAATAAATTATAATTTAATTGAGAAAAGTAGAGAATAAGAGTGACCCAAATGAAAATAGAGGTTCTGGTAGAAAACCCTTACCTTAAGTCTGATGGTGTTCTTCACTTGATCTTAGTGTCATGGATAACAAAATTAGGTTAATTAATTAATATTTAAATAATCTATTATTTATTTAATTTATTTATTATAACCTTATTATGTTCATTCATGGACTTCTTGATGGACTTAACAGGTTCAATTTTGTTGTTTGGGTGTGTTTTCTTCCTTGGTATTCATAGCCAGTTTACTTATATACATGAATGGAGAATTGTGTAAAATGAGTATGGTTTTAAATAATTGAAGTTATATTTTATTAGTAAAAATACATAAGGTTACATGGTTTTAATTTTAATTTGGTTACTTGTATTGAAGATGAATCATTAAATAAATTATTTAATGACAACTGTTTGGGTTAATTAGTGGTTTTTGAACACAATGAACTCATTTTTCTTTATGAATCAAAACCATGTATACAAAAATATTACAAAACCATAGATGATACATAATAAATATATTATAGTCTGGTTCAAACATAAAAATGGTTTCATTACTATAATTTAATATAGTAATGAAAATTGAAAACATGTCTTCCTTGAATGTGATAAATTAACACATCTCAGACGGTGTTTTCATTTATTGTATAAAATGGGGAAAAAGAAGATATGATAATGGAATATTCCATTATCATAAAAAAATTCTAGTACGTATATTTTACTGGATTTTTCATGTAATTTAGATTAGAATAGGTGATAATAGATGATATAACAAAGAAATTTGAAAAGAAAACAAAAGAATTGAAATGGGGAATTTTCCTCTTGAATATATCTTAATTCGAGAGCCTGTTTTGGGGAGTGGATTTGGTCTTTTGAGGATACCAACTGATAATGGACGTGGGGTAGGAGCTTAGGGATATATTTTATTAGAATTTAGGCAAGTATTGAATCTTGATAGTTGTGAAGAAATGAGTGTGTGACGGGTGGTATTTATAGTGGAGGGGAGGAGGGTTCTCTTAATATTTTAATCATTAGTTTATTATTCTTTCCTAAGATAATAAATAGTGATGATTCCATGAAAAAAATAGTAATAAATGCATTTTATTTTGAACCAAGTGTTCTTACCTCAGCAGGACATCATCCATGACTCAATAAATCATGTATTTAGCATTTATCATAAATTGTCGTATTTTACTATTCACAAAAAATTCAAGTATTTTAGAAAAATCCGAAAACATCACCATAACCATTTTTCACCATGTAAAATCCAAAAATTAAATCCATTTTATGAAAAAATTTATAAATATGAAAAATTTAATTTTTAATTAAAATCATCATTTACTCGAAAGATTACAACTTTAATATTATAACTGATTTTATGACTCTTTGGAAAATTAACCCGGGTCTCATAAAATTATATTTTAATCATATAAAAACCAAATATTAATTTAGGAACCCATTTTATGAAAATTTATTAAATTATTAATTTAAAAATGAAATTAAATATTTATCACCAACAAAAATATGAATACTTAATTAATAATTTATAAAATATTCTACTTCATTTATAAGGTGCCTAAATTTTATTTATACTTTCATGGGTGATGTTACTATTCATAAGGGTCATATTACTTTTCATAAGGGTAAAATTACTATTCATAAGGGTATATTACTATTCATACGGGTAGGTTACTATTCACCAAAAATTAAGTTTGTTCTATCAGACTCTAAAAATTACCATGAATGAAATCATATATGTTATATTTTAGAAATTCAAATCATATAAGTGGAAAAATTATGTTTATTAGCTCGATTATAACAAAGTTCTTTTTTGGAGGCTCATTGTTTCATGCCTTCAATATTTTATTTATTTGTAAATCCTTGGGGTGTCACTTTCTCTCCTACTTCCAAAAATTTCATCCTCAAAATTTTGAAATTGAATTTCAGAATTTAATAGTTGATACTTGAAAATTCGCTTATGGGAAACCCACATCAAAAATATGGTTAAAATATCCTCTTAATAAGAGGGAAAGGAAAATACATCGGTTACTAAAAAACTACGCATTCTAATTGGATAACATGTCATGGAAGAAAAATCAATCCATCATTTTCTGATGGAAAGTGATAGAGAAGATGATCAGATGAAATATCATTACCACAAAACCATAAACTACAGTTATAAAAAAAATGATAATAGGAGAACATTTTTGTTTAAGAATCTTTCCTAGAGTTGAAGAATTATTCCACTCTATTAGAGTATAAATATACATTTCTATTTCATAAATACAATCTTATCATTTGTTTGTGCCTTGAACTATCTATACTTAATCTCTTAGCATAGGTTTCATCATGTGCTGATATTAAACTCTAAATACTCATAAAATGATCAACTTATACAATTTCATAAATTGTTTAACTTTCCAAAAGATCATGATCCAACACTTTAGAATAATTCCCATATCCATCCTTACTAGATCCATAGACACAGGGTCCTTGGAAATCCTCATTTTGTTAAGAACTCCATGATTCATCATGCTCAATACATCTTCTACATTGTTTGCCTTTAATCAACATGAAGCAGCCCTAAATTTCCACATTCCAAACATGTGAATATCTTCATCATGTTTCCTCTTGAAATATGGTAATATCTAAAATTACCATAAAACCTTATTGGAAACATGAACTCATCCTTACAAGTGATATTGTATATATTCTTTATATCCATAAATGTTGTAAACTCTATCAATGATAGCATAAACCACTTATAGACAAGTCAATAATCAGTTTTGAGGTAGTGAGTACTAATCCAAATCAATAATTTCTTCATCACTATTTTAATCATCATGAATATATTTAGGGTTGTCTTTCCCTCATCCATAAACTTTCACAAGATATTAACATTCTATTGAGTCACTTATCCTTACTACAATTCACCATACGACCTAAAATTCTTAATGAAATAGTACTGAAGTACAACTTTTATATATTCCATAATTATTATAACCAGTACATTGCTGATAAAATATCCAAATGTCATGATTCATTATGAGTCATGTTAATCATTCCACTTCATCTGCGGTAGTATCCCGACTTGATCATTATTGAGTAATATCATTTGGGTCATATTCTTTTGACGCTTGGGACACTGATTCGCATAGTGTCCCATATTCTTATAGTTGAAACATTGAAAATCATTGTTTTTTCTCTTCCCTTTGAATTTATTAGATCAATGACTCTTTTCTTCACACTTATAACAAACTCCCATGCCTTTTAAGAATTTTCCAGGATGATTCTCTCCACAATTATAACATGTGGGAAAACTCTTCTTTCCCTTCTTCCTTTTATCCATGTTTTTCTTTCTCATCCTCTTCTTCTTTTTCTTCCCTTAAAATTAATAGGACTCAGATAATTATTTATATAATTTTTTGACACATGATATTATTTCCTCTTATGACGAGGATACCTTGGAGACTATTTCCCTTTGAAATTTTGGCTTAAGACCATGAATTTTATGATCCTTCTAACTATTTTTATCACGTGCATTGGTAAAGTTATCATTCCTTTTTATAGACACCATTTTTAATCAATTACATATAATATATTAACTCATAAAATTATAAACTCTCTATTAATCTAAACATGGTATAGAATATAACATAATTTTTTGCATTGTAAATCCTAGAACCATATACTTAGGCTACTTTGGAAGCATAAATTCTTAATAATGGTTGGAAGGAAAATGTGAATTATCCTAAGAATATACCCCAGGAGTTTCAAACCAAGTTTGTAGTATGGTTTATTGTTGTGTACCAGGTTAACCTGAGTTAAGCTCGGAAGACCTTGTCGGAGTTTTTACTCTTAGGTACATCTATGCTAGAACCGAGTCCACTTTTGGTATCCAGACAGGGATGTATTTCTTGGAATACCCACATTATCTATACCTTACCATAATTCTAGGATGTTATTCTATAATTATCCTCAATGTTCATCATTGGGTTTTTCTCCCTAATCAAAGTTTTCTAAATCTAGTTCCCAAGGTTTTTATTAAACTTCCTCTCATACCAATTGTAATGCCCCAACCCCAGAAGCCCAGAGTCCTTGCATTACTTTGTAACATTGGCATGATTACAAGGAATAAAATCCAAATAGAACAATTATTTTACTATTCTTGAAGAGACTAGATTCATAAATGGAACTGATTTTACATTGGGATAAAAAACAGTATATAATACATAACAAAAGCTAACAAATTGCATCCTTGAAAACTCAAAAAGTAATCTCCTCTTCATAACCTGGGGAAGGAAAGAAATGAAAGGGGTGAGCTTAAATGATCAGTGAGTGTTACATATAATTGAAGGATAAAATAATAATAATTTAATCATAATCAATGAGACATAATCACTATGGCCTAGTGAATAATTAAAAAACTCCCACCATCAATAAACAAGGAATGCAAGTGCATTTATAGATTTTTTCATAGTGAAAACCTCGTAGATAGTAATAACTGAATAATAAAGAAATATAATTCTTATTATTTTGAAGTCATGTATCTATAACATGAACCATTAAACCGTTGAGACAGTTTAAGTTCATGGATAGAAAACCATCTGATTTTAGGAAATAAAATCAAAGGTTTTGTCACAAACTAGTTTGTCTCATGAGACATGTTGATGCATTGATGGGCTATAGAGGGCCACACCCATCACTTCTACTACAAATAATTATTTATAAAAAATTATGTTATAAAAATATTCCTTTTAAATATCCATAGTGAGTAAAGGATACATATTAGTCAATATTTCCACATCTAAATAAACATTCTCTAATAATTAAACATAAACATTGATAATTCAAAGTAATATGGTAAATGGAATCAAGATAGCACATCCATAGCTAAACTAATCTGAAATATTTCAACAACATATTTCAGATGATATCGTAATAGATAAACCTTAATGTAGTAAAAGGTTCAATAAATTATTTTTACATAGATGAAGATACTTTTAAATGAGACCATTGAAAAATTCTTGAGGAAATAATCCTTAAACATACCAAACTGTCACATACCACCTTGAAACATTCAAATCATAATTCCCAAGAATATCATTAGAATAATTAGACTCTTGATATGAAATACCAAAGGGTCCTACATACACCACATGCAATTACTATGTTGTGAAAAAGTCATATATCTCATAAAAGTTAAAGTGTGAGGAGAAAACAAATTCTTTTTTACTTTGGAAAGAAGATTTCTTTTGGAAAATCATTTATATTTGTCATGAAATCATATTTGTAAACATATATATCCAAGAAAATTAGATTTAATGACATTGAAATTATATTTGAGGCATAAATGTTTTCCCACTGAAGTGAAATCATGTAAAAAAAATTTAAAGAAACTTTAGAAATAAAACATTTTAGTACAATTTTAGGAAAATATTAAATTTATTTTAAAGAGTAATAGAATGTTTGAGTTTATAAAACCATAAATGAACCAACATGAGTTTTCATGATAAAATTTGGTATTTTAAAAAAATAATTGATTAAAATAGATTACATAGTGCACATGAAAATAGGTAAGAATTTAAGAAGTTCCCTTGAACTAGGGTTGTTTATCGAGAAGAATTTATGAAATATTATTTTGAAACATATAACTCTCCATAAAATAAAGAATTAATATGATTTTACACATATATATAAAATTCATACAGAATTTATTAGGAATACATAATAATAAATAATAATTTAATTGAGATAAGTAGAGAATAAGAGTGAACCAAATGAAAATGCTGGTTCGGGTAGAAAACCCTTACCTTCAGTCTGATGGTGTTCTGCACATGATCTTAGTGTCCTGGATAACCAAATTAAATTCATTAATTAATATGTAATGAACCTCTTATTTATGTAATTTATTTATTAGAGCCTTATTATGTTCATTCATGGCCTTCTAGATGGGTTTGATATGTTCAATTTTATTGTTTGGGAGAATTTTCTTCCTTGGTATTCATGACCGGTTTACTTATATACATAAATAGATAATCCTATAAAATGAGGATGTTTTTCCATAATTGAAGTTATATGTTATTATTTAACATCAATAAGGTTACATGTTTGTAAATTTCATTTAGTTACTTAGAGTGCAGATGAATAATTATATAAATTATTTAATGATAACCGTTTGGGTTAATTAGCGGTTTTTTGAACACAACAAACTCGTTTTGCTTTATAAATCATAACCATGTATATAAAAAGATTACAAAACCATATATGAGAAATAATACATATATTATAGTATGTTTCAAACATAAAAATGCTTTCATGACCAGAATTGAAGATAGTAATGCAAATAGAAAACACCTCTTCCTTGAATGTGATAAATTAACACATCTCATATGGTGTTTTCATTTGTAGTATAAAATGAAGAAAAAGAATACATAACAATGGAATATTCCATTATCATAAAAAAATTCCAGTACATATAAGGTAATGGATTTTTTATAACATTTGGATGAGAATAGGTGAGAATAGAAGGGATGACAAAGGAACTTGGAAAGAAAACAAAAGAATTGAAAAGAGGAATTTACCTCTTGAATCTATCTTCATTTGAGAGCATCTTTAGGGGAGAAGATTTTGTCTTTTGAGGAGACCAAGGGATGATGGATGTGCGGGAGGAGATTAGGGAGATATTGGAGTATAATTTAGGAAAGGGTTCAAGCTTGATAGGTGTGAATAAATGAGTGTGGGAGTGGTGGTATTTATAGTGGAGGGGGGAGGGTTTTCCTAATATTTTAATCATTAGTTTTTTATTTTTACTAAGATAAGAAATAGTGAATATTTCATGACCAAAAATAGTAATAAATGAAAATGAGTTGGAACTGTTTATGCTTACCTTAGTAGTTTATCATCTATGACTCAATAAATCATGTATTTATCATTTATCATAAATAATCATTTTTTACCATTCACCAAAAATTCAAGTATTTCAGAAAAAATACCAAAAAATCACCTTAACAATTTTTCTACAGGTAGACTCCAAAAATGAACTCCATTTTATGAAAATAATTTTCTAAATATGAGGAATTAAATTTTTAATTAAAATCATCATTTACTCGAGAAATACCAACTTTAATATTATAACTAATTTTATGACACTTTGAAAAATTAACTAGGATATCATAAAATTTTCTTCTAATCATACAGAAACAAAATATTAATTTAGGAACCCATTTTATGAAAATAAATTAATATATCAATTTAAAATAGAAATTAGATATTTATCTCTAAAAAAATAAAAATACTTAATTCATAACTTATATAATATTCTTCTTCATTTATAAGGTGCCTAAATTTTATTTATACATTCATGAGTGAGGTTTCTATTCATAAGGGTCATATTACTATTCATAAGGATAACATTATTATTCATAAGGTTATATTACTATTCATAATGGTCGGTTATTATTCACCAAAAATTATGTTTGTTCTATCAGACTCCAAAAATCACCATTAACGCAACAATGTATGTCAGATTTTTAAAATTCAAATCATAGAAGTAGAAAAATTATGTTTATGGGATCGGTTATAACAAATTGTTGTTTGGTGGAGACTCAATGTTTCATGTATTAAATATTGAATTTATTTTTAAATCCTTGGGGTTTTACATTCTCCCCTCCTTACAAAAATTTCATCCTTGAAATTTTGAAATTGAATTTCAAATATTAATGGTTGATACTTGAAAATTCTATTTTGGGAAACTCACATCAGAAATTTGGTTAAAATATCCTCTTAATAAGAGGGAGAGGTAAATGCACCAGTTATTAAAAAAATATTCATTCTAATTGGATAACATTGTTATGGAAGAATAATCAAACTATCATGTTCTTATGGAAAGTGATAGAGAACATACTCAGATGAAAGATCATTACCACAAAACCATAAACTACAGTTATGAAAAAATGATAATAGGACAACATTTTTGTTTAAGACTCTTCTACTAGAGTTGAGTAATTATTCCACTCTATAAGATTATAAATATACATTTCTATTTCATGAACACAGTCTTATCCTTTTTTTATGTCTTGAACTATCTATACTTCATCTCTTAGCATAGGTTGCATCATGTGGTGACATTAAACTCTAAATCCTCATACAATGATCAACTTAAACCATTTCATAAATGTCTTAACTATCCAGAAGATCATTATCCAACACTTTAGAATAATTACCATATTTATCCTTGCTAGATCTATGTACATGGGGTCCTTGGAAATCTTCATTTTGTTTATAACTCCATGATTCATCCTTCTCAAAGCATCTGCAACCTTATTTTCCTTTAATCAACATGAAGTATCCCTAAATTTCCACATTCCAAACATGTGAATATCTTCATCATGTATCCTCTTGAAATATGGTAATAACTCAAATTACCATAAAAACTTATTGGAAACATGAACTCATCCTTACACATTATATTGGATATATTCCTTATATCCATAAATATTATAAACTCCATCAATGATAGCATGGATGACTTGTAGACAAGTCAATAATTAGTGTTGAGGTAGTGGGTACTTATCAAAATCAATCATTTCTTAATCATTATATTAATCATCATGAAAATATTTATGGTTGTATTTCCCTCATTCATATACTTTCCCAAGATATTGACTTTGTACTGAGTCACTTATCCTTCCTAAAATTCATCATAATACCTCAAATTCTTAATAAAATAGTACTGCAGTACAATCCTCATATATTCCATAATTATTATAACCAGTACATTGCTGATAAAATATTCAAATTTCATGATTTTTGATGAGTCATTTTAATCACTCCACTTCATATGAGGTAGTATCATGACTTGATCATTATTTAGTAACATCATTTGGAGCATATTCCTTTGATGTTTGGGACAATGATTCACATAGTGTCTCATCTCCTTGCAGTTAAAACATTAAACAACATTCATTTGTCTGTTCCCTTTGAATTCATTTGATTGGTGACACTATTATCCACCCTTATATCAAAATCACATGCCTTTTAATAATTTTCTAGGATGATTCTATCTACAATTATCACATGTTGGAAAAATCTTCTTTCTCTTCCTCCCTTTATTCATGTTTTTTTGTCATCCTCTTCTTCTTTTTCTTCCCTTAAAATACATAGGACTCATATAATTATTTTGATACTTTCTTAACAAATGATATTAATTTCTCATATAATGAGTATACCTTAGAGACTATTTACCTTCAAAATTTTGGCGTAAGACCATTAAAGATATGATCCTTCTTACTCTTTTCATCACGTGCATTGGTGAAGTTCTCATTCCTTCTGTTAGGAATCATTTCTAATCAATTCAATATAATATATTAGCTCATAAAATTATGAACTCTCTATAACTCTAAACATGGTATAGAATATAACATAAATTTATGCTTCGTAAATCCTTAAACCATATACTTTGGTTACTTTGGAAGCATAAATCCTTCATAATGGTTTGTAAATAAAATTTGAATTATCCTAAGAATATACCCCAGGAGTATCAAACCAAGTGCACAAAAAGGCCTATTATTGTATACCAGGTTACCTTGATTCAAGCCTGGAACACCTTGTCATACTTGTTACAACTAGGTACACCTGTTCTAGAGCCACGTCCACTTGTAGTATCCATAGAGGGATGTATTGCTGTGAATACCCACATAATATCTGCCATACCATAATTCTATGATTTTATTCTATACCTATCCTCAATTTCTATATTAGGGTTGTTCTCTCCAATCTAATAATTCTAAATCAAGTTCCCAAGGTTTCTACTAAACCTCCTTTGATACCAACTGTAACGCCCCGACCCTAGAATCCCATAGCCGGTGCATTAATTTGTTACATTGGAATGATTACAAGGAATAAAATCCCAAAGTACCTATAATTTTAGTAGTCTTCAGGAAATTGGATACATAAATGGAACCCATTTTAGATTGGGAGAAGAAATCAACGTATAATACATAACAAAAGCTAATAAACTATATCCTTGAAAACTCAAAAATTTATCTCTTCTTCATAACCTTGGGAAGGAAAAAATGAAAGGGGTGAGCTCAAATGGTCAATAAGGGTTACATATAATGGAAGCATGAAATAATAATAATTTATCATAATCAATTATACATAATCATTATGGTCTGGTGAATAATATAAAAACTCACACCATCAATAAACTGAGAATGAAAGTGCATCCATAGATTTTATCATAGTGAAAACCTCATGGATAGTAATAACAGAATAATGAATTAATATAATACTTATTATTTTGAAATCATGTATAACATGAACCATCATACCATCGAGATGGTATAAGCCTGTGGGTAGAAACCCATCTGATTTTTGGAAACAAACTTGAAGGGTTTTTCGCCAACTAGTTTGTCTCATGAGACTTATCGATGCATCGAGAGGCTATAGCAGGCCCCACCAATCACTTCCAGTCCAAATAATTATTTATAAAAAATATTTAATATAATTATAATATGCCTTTTTAATATTTGTATTGAGTAGAGGATACAGATTCATCAATATTTCCATAGTTAAAGCAACATTCCCTGGTTATTAAACATAAACACTAACCATTCAGAGTAATATGGTGAATGGAATAAAGAGAGAACATCCACAGTCAAAATAATTATAAAATTTTCAACAACATATTTTAGATGATATCATATGTTATAAACATCACTTTATTTAAATTTTCAATAATGGATGTTGGCATAGAGGAAGATACTTTTAAATGACACCATTGAAAAATTATTTAGGAAATAATCCTTAAACATTCCAAAGTGTCTCATACCACCTTGAAAAATTCAAATAATAATACCATAGAATATCATTAGAATAAGTAGACTCTTGATATAAAATACCAAAGGGAATTACATATACCAAATTCAATGAATAAGTGGTTAACAAGGCTTGTATCTCATAAAAGTTAAAGTGTGGCAGGGAAAAAATCCTTTTTGCTTTGGAAGAGTTCTTTTGGAAAATAATTTATATTTTTCATGAATTGAGATTTGTAAGTATTTATATCCCAGAAAATAAGTGTGAAAACATTGAAATTATATTTGAGGCATAAATTTTTTCCCAATGAAGTTAAATCATGTCAAAAGGGTTTTTAAAGAAACTTTACAAATCAAACATTTTAATGCAGTTTTAGGAAAATATTAAAGATATTTTAAAACAAAAATGCATGTTTGCTTTAATAAAACCAGAAATGAACCAAGAAAGTTTTTCATGATAAAATTTAAGATTTTAAAAAAAATAATGGCTTAAAATAGATTACATAGTGAACTTGAAAATAGGTAAGAATTGGAGAAGTTCCCTTGAAATAGGGTTGTTTATCGGGAAATTATTTTTAAAGATCCTTTTGAAATATATGACTTCCCATAAAATAAAGAAGGAATCTGATTGTTACACATATATATAACATTAACAAAGAATTCATGAGGAATACATAAGGATAAATAATAATTTAATTGAGATAAGTTTAAAATAAGAGTTACCCGAATGAAAATGGAGGGTTGGGTAGAAAACTTTAACCCCAAGTCTGATGGTGTTCTTAAATTGATCTTAGTGTCCTGGATAACCAAATTAAATTCATTAATTAATGTTTCTGTAACCTCTTATTTATGTAATTGACTTATTATAGCCTTGTTATGTTTATTCGTGGCCTTCTTGATGGGTTTAATAGGTTTACTTTTATTATTTGGGAGTGTTTTCTTCCTTATTATTCATAACCTGTTTACTTATATACATGAACATAGAATCATGTAAAATGAGGATCCTTGTCCAGAATTGATGTTATATGTCATCAGTGATCATACATATGGTTAAATGGTTGTAAATTTCATTTGGTTACTTGGATTGAAGATGTATCATTATATAAATTATTTAATGATAACTGTTTGGGTTAATTAGCGGTTTTTGAACACAACGAGCTCATTTTGATTTATAAATAAAAACAATATATAAAAAAAGAAAAAAGAACCTTATATGAGAAATAATACATATATTTTAGTCATCTTTAACCATAAAAATGGTTTTATATCCATAATTTAAGATAGTAATGCAAATTGAAAATTCGTTTTCCTTGAATGTGATAAATTAACACATCTCAGACGGTGTTTTCATTTATAGTATAAAAGGAGGGAAAAGAAGATATGATGATGGAATATTCCATTATCAAAAAATATTACAGTATATATAAGGTACTATATTTTTCATAAAATTTTGATGAGAATAGGTTATAATAGAAGAGACAACAAAGGAACTTGAAAATAAAACAAAAGAATTGAAAAGAGAAATTTACATATTGAATGAATCTACCTTTGGGAGCCTCTTTAAGGGAGAGTATTTGGTCTTTTGAGGAGACCAAGGTCTGATTTATGTGGTTTATGATATTAGGTATAGATTTGAGAAGAATTTAGGCAAGTAATGAATCTTTATAGGTGTTAAGAAATGAGTGTGTGAGGGGTGGTATTTATAGTGTTGGGGAGGAGGGTTTCTTAATATTTTAATCATTATTTTATTATTTTTTCCTAAGAAAATAAATAGTAATGATTACATGAAAAAAAAATATTAATAAATTCATGTTAATTAGAACCAAGTGTAATTACCTCAGCAGGCCATCATCTATGACTCAATAAATCATGCATTAAGAATTTATCATAAATTATCATATTTTACTATTCATAAAAAATTCAAATTTTTCAGAAAAATCCCAAAAATTAAACCTAATTTTTTTTTGGAATGTATAATCCAAAAATGAACTCCATTTTATGAAAATAATTTTCTAAATATGATAAATTTAATTTTTAATTAAAATCATCATTCACTCAAAAAATACCAACTTTAATATTATAACTGATTTTATAAGACTTTGAAACATTAACTAGGGTATCATAATATATTATAATCATAGGGAAACAAAATATTAATATAGGAAACCATTTTAAGAAAATTAATTACTTTATTAATTAAATTTCAAATTAAATATTTATAACTCACAAAAATACGAATACTTAATTAATAATTTAAAAAAATATTCTACTTCATTTATAAGGTTCCTAAATTTTATTTATAATTTCATGGGTGAGGTTAATTTTCATAAGGTTCATATTAATATTAATAAGGATAAAATGACTATTCATAAGGGTATATTACAATTCATAAAGGTGGATTACTATTCACTAGAAATTAAGTTTTTTCTATCAAACTCCAAAAAATCACCCTGAAGGCAACCTTATGTGTCATATTTTCAAAATTCAAATCATAGAATTGGAAAAAAAATATGTTTATTGGATCAGTTATAATAATGTTTTGTTTTTTGGAGACTCATTGTTTCATGCATTTAATATTATATTTATTTGTAAATCCTTGGGGTGTTACACTATCCCTATAGAAATGGGTTGATCTATAACCACTAATGATTTCTCCAGGACCCTCTTGGGGTGTGATGAACCTGGTGGTGGTGATTGAGATAAAAATTCCACTAGCCCTATGGGATAGGGTTGGTTTGTAGTTATCATTAATATTTCCCCGATCCTCTCAGGTTTTTATGACCCTAGGGGTAGAGGCGGTGGTAAAAAATCCCTTAGACTTATGGGGTAGGTTCTCTCCTGGACGACTAATATGTTGGCTTTAATTGCGATCTATTTAATTTGGAATAATTATACTCTTGTTTGTGCCTGGTGCAATGGATACCTATGATTGGGATTATTTTTTATAGGAATATTTTGTTTATTATACAACTTCGGCTTCCATGTTTGAAATTCATTCACATTTTTTCAATGGGACCAACTTAAGAGTCTGTTGGTAACCCTCTCCCTCTATTTGTGACATCTTTTCATCTTCAAAGTAGGTGGAGTCTTACTGTATTGACCAACTATCCAGTGAATTACATGATCCTATAATCTCTCTTATGACAAAGACATTACAATATTACATATCTAGATATTTTTGTTATTCTATGAATTTAGTGAAGTAAAATGCTCTATACATTCCCCATCCTCAGATACAAATATCTGATGAGGATTTGGTGAATATTTTTTGAAGAGTTGTTGTCTATTATTTTCAAGCATGCTGTAGATTTCAGCTATAATTTTCCGATCTTGGGTGCTAAGACATAGATATAGTAGCTATGTCTATTTGAAAATATATTATATGTATGGTTTGAAGGTTACCTTTATATCATGGATATGGTAGGTTTCCATCCTTTAACCACTGATGAGTCACCCACATGTTCTGGCATAGGTAAGTCATGAAATCCTTTTCTAGATTATTTGGGTCTCATTGTTGAAAATAGAAATGCTTCAGAACATGGTTGGGAGGTTTTTTCTATATAACACTCTCTATATATCCATGTCGGACACTTCTTCATCAGAATTATATGTATCCACCTAGTTAGACCACATATGTTTCTTCTCTAGGTCACATGCTGACCATGGTGAATTAGTTCTAATAGTTCATGGGGAATTATATATTATTAACCCTGGTGTTTTTTTAAACTCTCTATACATATGTTTATAATTTTTTATCACCTCTATAAATGAAGGTGTATGGGAAAGATGAGGATTTCCTTATTTGGGAGAGATATTACCATGTGGTGGTTGTCCATGATGGACATTAGGAGTAAAGTCTCAAGGATCCATATTTTCAGTACCTCTAGGAGGACTGCTGAGGTAATAATTTCCTTTTACTTTAGTTGAAGAGTTGAAGGGCCCCTGATGTGTTAAAGATATGCATCATATATCCTTAAGGACATTGATATTGAAAATATCATGGATATGTGGCTTATTCTATGTCATGGATAGAATATATTGACATACCTTTTGGGTTTAAGCGAGGATATGATCTAAAGAATGAAAGCTTCTAGAACATGTTGATAACTATTTTTTATTGCTGGGATATGATCCCACTGCTGAGAAGCTACTGGAGTATACTAGTGAGATTTTGTATTGCTGGTAGGAATATGAGTATGCTTATGGTTGGTTGAAAAAATATATCAATCTATCCTGAATGAATGACAGGTATGATCCCATTTCAAATATGCATTCCCTATTGTAATATCATAATGGACCTCAGAAATGGGATATGGTATATGAGCCTTCTCCTTTATATCCTATGAAGGATGTTGGTGTAGTTGTTTACCATTGAAAGTAGTGATATGATCCTAGACTATATAAGCCACTAGAATATGCTGAGTATATTTATCAGTAGGTACATGTGCATACACTGAGGTTATTTCAATATTTTACTAACAAACCTTGATTGGATCGGGGATATGATCTTATTCTTATGCCTCTGGATTATGTTTATGATCTTTTTTGATACCAATGTTCACCTGTCTCAAGGCATGCTCCAAATTGAGATGGTGAGCCTTGGTCAAAATGAGGATATGAGCCCAATAATATTCTTCATCCTTTACCAGAATATGTTGATAATCCTCTTGGATGGAGAAATAATGTGCACTTACTTCATAGTAGCCATTTATACATAATGATCATGGTGATATGATACTCTGGCTATTGGGATAGGGATATGTGTATTTCCTTGTATTTGTACCAGTTTCGGAATATGTTGATGGAGATCTTCTACTATTTCTAGAATGTAGTGTCACTTTTAAAAAGTGTGTGTAGTAATGTAGGTCGTAACATTCTCAATATCCATGATATACAAGAATATGACTTTGATTAAAGAGGGTATATAATCCAACTCTTGTCCTCTTTGTCCAATCGAAATATGCAGATGGGCTTCATGTGTGGGGGAAGGGATGTGTGCCTCCCCCATGATAGTTGTAGGAATATTCATGTATACATGATCTGAGTGGGAAGGGATATGATCCTACTCACTGGTCACCACCGAAATATTCCAATGGGCTTCATTAGTGGAAGAGGGGATATGATCCCACTCCCATTTACCCATATCTTTTTAAACTCCGTAAGACCTCATTGCTACCAGTGCAAGAGTCTCCAGGGTAAAAAAATTTCAAGTGGTGCTATCAATAGGAGACTAAGGGGAACTAGCGAGATTAATCTAGTGATGATTTATGTTACCACCCATTACAACGAATTTTTTATAATTTTTAAAAGAAGTTTAATTTTTGTGAATAGTAAGAAATATAGATTTCATGAATGACATAATTTTTAAGGAATCGTCATGATATAAATATGACATAAAATATTATAAAAAATCAATGACTTAAAATGTATTTATGGAGTAAAATATTTCATTTAAAAATAATAATTTTAATTTTTAAACATATATTTTAAATTTTAAATCCTAAATTATACTTTATTCTAAAAAAACTATTTTTGATTCTTTAAATTTTATAAAATATTTAAAAGATTCATTTTAGATTTTTGTGTGTTAAAGTTTTAAATTAACCTCCATTTTTTAATCCTACACTAATAAAATTCATATAAATCAGTATTATTCATAGAATTTTCCTAAAAAATTAAATAATCAACACTTTATTCTAAAATATCCCTCCCCTTGGATATATAAACATACCTTTCTCTTAACTTAAAAAACCCTTTTATTTTTTAAATATATACCCAAATACATCTGTATACTCCCCTATCTATTCCCTTAATCCTCTTGTGTGATCAAGAGTCCCTCCTATGAATGCTTTATGCTTGATCCAAAGTATGTACTTCACGATGTGAGGTAAGGGTTTCAAAACCATTTCTTACTATTCAATTATAATATTAATCATTCTATAATATAAATAATCAATAAAAATTAACTTAAAAACCTTTAATATATCTTTATGTTTTTATAAATCTCTAATATCTACTATTTTACCTTTCCTTTTTTAAAACTCTATTAAAAACATTGTTTCACATGTTGTTGTTTTATGTTACCTAAGTGAATGATGATGTTTTATTTTTTACTTACACCTTTATTGACTAGTATTGACATTTTATTTCATTATTTAATACCACATAATAATAAAATAACATCATTACTATGGTTTCATAATGATAAAATAGGTATGGTAGTGATGAAATTAAATTTAAACAATCATAACCATATTTAAACGTAAAAAATTATCTTAGGGAAGAAGATTATTAAAAGTTGTAACTATTAACTGATATTTTTAACCCCACATATTTTATAATAATGTTAACCATATTCCTTGATATAAATAGAGATTATAGAACCATTTGATAGTGTCATTTAACTATTAACACTGCATCATGGGTTTTTGTAACTATGAACTAAACAAAGATTTAAACGGTTAATACGAACAATATTATTTTAATAACTGAATAAAAATGATGATAAATTGATTATAATAAATTAAATAAATATAAAAAAAACTTCAAATTAAGTCATTAATACATTTAACTTGAAAATTTATAATTTTATTTGTTTTTAGTAAGTAAGTTAGGACTTGAGTTATGGGTTTTTTCCATCCATTATAGTTATTAACAATATGTTCTCTATCAGTCTCTATCTTTATCCAATCTGATTTTTACTTTTATAATATGCTTAAATTATGTCCTTTATGATTCCTCTTACTTTGTTTATATAGGGATATTCATTTCATTGTTTTATCATTTCCTTAATTCAAACCCTATGAAGCTTATAAGGGAAGCTTTTCTAATTTATTTCTCTTTTACTCAAATTCTTTTTATGTTATTCCAGAACATTTCTCCATTACATCATAATATAAAATATTTTATTATATATTGAATATATACTTTGAGTATATTATAAGATATATTACATCCTTGTTTTGGGTATCTATATAACTCGCAACTTTACTAAGTGGCACACATATTCATGATGTTTTATTTTGTGATAAATAAAACGATAATTATATATACCCCCAATCTAACAGGTAATGTTTTCATATCATGAGATATTATGTATGATGCATGGGCAGTGAGCCTAACACATTAGGTTTTGTATTCATGGTAATTATCATTAACTTATAACATGATTTATCTTTGTGGAACATTATTATAATTCTCTGGATTAAAATTCTCATATGAAATCATTACTCTTATTCAATGTTTTTATGTGATGGTTTATTATTCTAACCATTATTGATTCCATGTTAAGATTATTGACTCTCCTGTTAACACAACTCATGTTTATCTTGGTTTACACCCTTAGTAGGATTTATGGTTCCCCAATTATTTTATATACATCCCTAGGATACCCCATGTAGTGATAAGATTATAATGAGCTCTATGATAAATTTATGAAGATTTGAATAAATACTATTTACTTAAAAAGAGTTGTATTATGTTTCTAACTTCCCATGGAAATTGGACCTTGGGATTTTAAGGAGAATTTTTGGATATTTGTATCAAAAAATATGTAATAATTATATATAGGATATATATTTTTTATACCAAATGTGAGGAAATGATGGTTCTACTCACAGACCCTTGGTTTTGGATCTGTGCATGTGGCCTAAGGACCTAGATGATGAGTATGTTAGGAAGTTAAATACATGAGTTTTAATGGGTTTGGTCGAGTTATAACATTTTTGGGAGTTTTGAAATATTATTTTGTGATTCTTATTTATGGTGTGGGTTTTTAACATGATATTTTCCTAACATGAGGACAAGAAAAAATATCATTCCTATTATATGGAGATTTATAGGATAGATATAGTGTCGTTTGTGACCTTGAAATTCTATATTCAATATGGGATATTGTTTTCTTGGGGTACGGAGATACAGAATTATCGAGCATAGATATTTTTCTATATAGGAATAATTTATAGAGTTCCTTATACTATAAGTGATGAAAATAATTGATATGTTATATAATCCCATATATTGGATGCATTTCAATCCAGCAAGGCGTTTCTCATTATTTTATGATATCATATGTAGTATCATTTCTATATTTAGTTCAAATAAAAAATCATCAAATGAGTCACATATAAAACTATTCTCACTCTAAAATAATTTATATTGAATCAACATCCATTTTTTTGATATTTAAATCCATGAATAATAATATATGCATCAATGATTTAAATCTTTGTTTTGATCACCAATATTTATTTCCATATATTCTCATTTAAAAATCATAAATAGTATAATAGTGATCACACCAATATCACCTCATTAAATCTTACTCAAATCAAGATTGAATCATGGATTCAAAAAGCATCATGATATTTATAACATGAATGAAAAACTTTTTAATCATCCCATTTGATTTTCCTTCTTCAGAATTTAATTCTAGAAACTCAAACTTTTCATTCTATAGAAATATAAAAATTTCAATAAGTCTAAAGTATTATGAATATAGATATTATAAATTATATAAGACTTCCAGATAAGACTTGTGACGTTACATTAGAAGTATTACTTATCTTCATATGAATTATTATATGATATCTTAATATCATACAGACCTCAAATTTTAGAAAACTGTGAAGTCTTATGAGATGAATAAAATTTTTATGATATGGTTCAAGAGTCTTATATGGATTCAGAAATTATTATGAGATGAGGAGGTATTATAGGATCACTCAAAAAGTATTATATACTTCTCATAATATATAACTATGAATTGTTATGTTCAGTACAAAAATTCATACACCCATCAAATAGACAAAGTCTTACACGACTCAAAGTATTATGGCCTACTCAAAAAGTCTTATCAAATCTACTAAAGTCTTAGGAACTATAGATAAGTCTTACATGATCTCAAATTTAGAAAAATATAAAGTATTAATAGTTTCTAAAAGTCTTGAAAATTCATCAAAAAAAATCTTATGAAATGTATAATGTCTTACATAATCCATGAGACTTTTGAGATTTCCAATACTTATCCATTTTTTAAATTCAACTCAAGAATTCGAGAATTATTAAAATGATACCAAGACATATTGAAATTAGAATAGACCTTCTTAAAACATTCAAATCACCCTATAACTTCTTCAATTGATTTGTGGGAATTATTATAATAATTACAAAACACCTCTAGATTATTTCCAAGGTCCTTTGTAGTATCTAATTACTCATGTTACATTATTTCAAGAACCAAAAAAACCTTCTCATTTATAGATTCATTAATATCTTTAAAAATCTTTATCCAATAGATTATAAACACAATATTCAATAGCCTTATTTCTAAATAAACATTTGGTGGTTTCCCCACAATTCAAATAGCTTCTTAAAAACTTTAAACCTATTTAACTTTTTAATTAAATCTATACAATATTTCCATAAATAAGGTCAAAAATAGACATATTATTACATAAAATTATCTATGGAATATTTTAGACATCACTTCACACAGAATTCAGAACTTTTATTTTTCATGAGGTCTATCTCAACAATCATCCGGTTTAAAATGGATGCTTACAAAGTAGCTTCTCCATACTTTTCCATTTATAATGGAACTCTTATTTTCACATAAACTATATGGTATGCCTCTTAATGGTATTGATTGTTTTTATAGTCACTCCATAACACTTATTTAACTCGTGTTAACATTCCTCCAATAACAACATTAAATAAAAATACAACACACAATACAAAGGGCACTTCAATCGCCCCCTTCTATTTTTTCAATACCAAATTCATATCTAAAGTCAATATTTTTCCTCTCCCCCTTATTGAAAATAAATAAAAAGGTAAGTATAGGGTATTTTACCCCTTATTTAGATTATATGAATATAAGTTAAGTTATTGTAAGGGTAAATATTATATCTCTTACTCTTTTAAATTTAAGAAAACAACTTCTCCCATTTTTCTTTATTCTCCCCATTATTGAGAGATTAAATAAATTTCTAAATGATATAAGGGTGACCCCAAATTTCTCTTAGAAATGTGTAATAAACTAATCAACGTTGATTCTACTTCAAATAACTTTTTATGGAAAACAATATTGATCAATTCAGTAAATAAAGTTGTCCATAATATATTGACAATGTGACAAGCCAGAATTCACTTCAAAGGGGCTGATTAAATATATTTTCAAAAATATTTTATAAAAATACAAAAACTTAAAAAAACACATTAAAAAATTTTAAATGAAAGGTATTTTTATCCCACATTTTTTTAGGTATCCACTCACCCTTGATAATAATATTTAATATAAATTAAAATAGTGATGGGAAAGTGAGAATCTCGCCTCATCCTTTAGATTTTTCAAGGGTTATCCAAATTCCATATGTAACTACAAAATTATAAACTCTATAATATTTCACTTTTAAGATCCCCCTAAAGGGATACTCTTCAAATATATTCATCATGTCCTAATTTATCTAGAAATGGTCATGATACTATTTAATGTTCACGATAATGGTTTAATTACTTTAGGATGTATAAACATCATAGAATTCATTAGTCCTATTTATTCTTCACTTTCAATTACCATTATAATAAATATGAGAAAATTAATTGGAAATAAGGAGATAATCCTTCATCTCCTTAATTTGAAAAACATGGATGATACTTATTTCACAAATGAGAAACTCATTTCATTGAAGATATAAAATACCTAGATCTCTTTTTTTATTACACTTTATTTATCTTTTTAGATATTTTTTTGTTTTTTGTTGCACATATTTCTTTGTTTTCAACTTTATTTTTAGTTTTAATATCCTCCTTGAATTTATCAATCATTTCACTTATATTTTTTCCATTTCTATATTTTCCTAGCCTCTTCCAACTATTCTATCCATATTTTCTTGAACTATTTTTTCATGGTCAGCCTTATTTTTGTGTGTGGAATCCCTCTTTATATTAATAGTTTTTTAACATGGATTTAATGGTTCTTTTCCATTTTTATTTAATAGTTATTATTATTATGGCATCAAAGTCCTGAATTTAGTACCTTTATGTTTGGAAATTTTTCACTTCCCATACAAATCTTCGTCATATGTTAGGTTTTAATTCTTAGTAATACTCTAAAAATCTTCACCAGGAATGTCAAAAACTAAATCAATCAAGATATTTATCTCTTCGATTTATTACCTTTTAGATTCTAAATTTAACTCTTTATATTTTATATCCATTGAAATTTATCAATGGTCTATAATTTAGCAGATCCTTACATAAAAGAAACATCTCTCCCTAGTTTGTTTTATAACCTAGTTATCTTCCTTCATTGGTTTATTGGTAGTAACTAATTCAACATTATTTTTCTGATTGTACCCCATGAAAAATTTATCTTCTTGTATCACCTACTTCTTTTTACATTTTGGTATTATATTAAAATCAGCAAAAAATATTTCTTGGTTGTTATATATTATCTCAATTCATATGGTTTTAAACCCTTATTGTAGTAATCATGGAAATTATCTAAGTATTAAAATATTTTTTTCAATGAAATGTTTTTTTTCATCTATAAAATATAATTTTTGTAAAAATGGGTTTTCCTTTTTTAGCTCTTCTCTCCTTTAATTCATTCATTTTATCACTTTAAAATACTAACATATTGTGCTAGTACTCAATGGACTTCTTTCTAAGTCTCTAAAAACACCAATAGTAGCCAAAAAATATTTTTCCTTTACTTGTTGGTTTATTCTAGCTATATTTAAAACCTTACTATTTTGGATAAAAATCCAAACTTTTGGTGTCAATTTGGGGAGATTGTTTGACATGTTATAACCCACCATTGATGCATTAGTGGTTTTAACATTATTTTTATCCTTCCATATCTCCCAAGATTTTTATTTGATTACCACACTTTTAGTCAAAATGGATTTAGTGAAAACATTTTTAACTCAATCATGGGATACCTTTGTCCAAGAGCTTGTTACGGGTTTATCATGAGATGATTGCAATCCATTATTGCCACCATTTTCATTATTTTTAGAATAAATATTCTTATAAAATGTGGTTTTGTTATTAGATATTCCTTTAACATAATATGAATATTCTGATTTGGTGATTTTTAATTTTTTTTATTTCATTTCCAACTGTGGACATTTCATACTAAGAACATAATTTAGGTATTTAAGATTTTACATCCTTTATTAACAATAACTTATCAAATTATTCCTATTTTCCTCATGAATTTCACTTATATCTAGAATAAAATTATCTAAATCTTTTATTATTTTCCCATTAACTACAAGATGATCATATTTAACTTTCATAGAGGCTTTATGTAATTTCTCCAACACCTGGATTACTTACTTAACAAATTTCCCTAACACCTATTTATTATAAATAGATATTTTAAATTATTCATAAACTAGATAATATCACTCATTGAAAATTATGACATATTCATCCTTGGATTTCGTAAGATTTTTTAGGGTGTTATAACTTCTTTCTTTCTTAACCAATTAATCTTCCATTGAATTAGCCTCTGACTCTAGTTGTGCCTTTTCATCATGATGTACCTTAATTCATGAAAATTTGTATTTAATGGATTTAATATAATATTTTTTCATATAATCATTCATTTCAAAATAGAAATTTCTAAGTGGTTCATTAAACTTTTCTTCTTCACAACTTGAGCTAGATTAATCACTAGAGGAATCATATTCATCAGATTTAGAAATATGATTACCACTCTAATTATTTATATCTATTGATTAATCTTATATCACTTTTGATTTATTTCTCAACTTCTTGGAATATTTATTCTTCATGTTTTTAAGGTACTGGTAACAAACTTCATATCAATTCTGATAGAGATGGAATCTAAATTTTCCATCTGAGGCTCTTCAGAAAACATTTCAAATCTTCACTGCATATATTCAGATAAAAACAACTAGATATTCAAAAAAATACCCAACCAAAGGGAACATGGATATCTATAGTACCACTTGTGAGTCTCAGTGGACTATTGAATACACCTGAGAGGGGGTTGAATTGGGTGTGGCTAAATCTTTTACCAAATTACAAATATTCTTTTAAATTTATCACTCTTTTGTATTTTAACCTTTGTTTCTACTTTAGATGGATAGATCTATTTATATTTTACTAATAATTAAACATCCACAAGAAAATTAGTGAAGTAAAGTAAAACAATATGTCGTAATTTTATAAGGTACAAAAATTCGTAAATGAAATTAAAAAATAGCATGTTGTATTTTTATAAGTTTTGAAACTTCCTAGAAAACCTTATCCTTACTATGTTCAGGATGTATGATTCATAGATTCTTCAATATAATATTACAATAAATAAAATAAGAGTGGGATAGGGATAATTATATACCCAAGTTGTTACCCTATACTTTAGATGGGTTCAGGAATTATCTTAAAACAATTTCCATGTTCAAAATCCCACTGGACTTGCAAAATCCCACTACACTTTAGTATCCTAAATGGTCTTTCAAACCTCAACCTCATGAAATAAATCTTCCCTAAAATTAATATTTCAATGATAAATATGAATAGATCTACTTACTAATATAATTAAACTCTTTTACTACCTTGATATTATCTGTTATTGAATATGAAACTGGTCTCTCCTTTTAGCCAAACCCCTATACCTTATTCAAAGTCTTTTTGTAGGCTTCTTCAACATGAACTCTTATTATTTTAGTAACCCATAAGGTCCTCAAATAGAAATTATTAAAACCAATAATAATAATGATAGTATGAGTTTTGATCCTCTTCTAAAATATATTTCCCAAGATTCTAAAATAGTGGGTGCCATATGATCTTCTCATTTTCTCTTCTTCTTCAGATTCGACTAGATATGACCTCTAAAACCAAGTTAGTTTCCTCTTCTCCTTATTCTCTGATACTCATGTGATCTTCTATTCACAATTATATCATGACTTTATTCCCTTAAAGAGCTCAATATATTATATTGGTTTCACACTCTTGAACTATAATTTCAATTTTCTTAACTCAACCATTTATATATAGGTCACAACAATTAATTTTTTATATATTTAATATATAAAATAATTTTTTAAAAATCATTATATAGATCCTCCATAATTTTATCTCAATATTTTTACATGGTTTTATCTTATGATCCCTATTTAATTTTACTCATAATCATTGTCTCCTAGGAATTTACAGGATTACCCTTCTTCTTTTCTTCTTTTTTCCTCAGCAAAACAAATATTCCATTTATTCATATAGAAATATTATAACTTCTTATTACCATAAAATTTACACCAAAAATCATAATTAATTATTATTTCAAAGTTTTATAAAAATATATAATAAATGTTATTGTAGTATGGCTCTTCTCATTATAGTGTGACAACATTTTTAGTTCTAGTTTCATCCTTAGTTATACTTATAATTCATTAGATGACTCTCAAATCAAACTCTTCTCACTATAAAATATTATAATTTGAATCTTATCTTATTTTGTGATATTTAAATCTATGAAGAGTACCACATTCATCAACTTATTTTAATCTCCATTTTGATCAAAAATATTGATTTGAAAATATTCTCATTTTGAAATAAATAATAATAAAACAATTGTCATAGTAATCTCATCTCATTAATTATTCCACAAAAAACTTCATTTATGGCTTCACATAGAATCATGATATTTATAAAATGAAAGAATGTCTTTGAAATTATTTTATTTTATTTTCCTTATTCAAAATTTAATTATGGAAACACTACTTTTTCATTCTTTGGAAATCTATAAAATTTACAAATTTTAAAGTCTTATATAGATCGATATTCTTCATTTTGTAAGACTTCCTGATAAAACTTGTTAACTGCTAGAAGAAGTCATATATGGATTTGTATAAATCCTTTCATGAAAGCTCAAAGTCATAAAAACATCAAATTTTAGAAAAATGTGGAGTCTTATGAGATGGATCAAAGTGATAGAAAATGAATCAAGATTATTAAATAGATTCAAAGAGTCTTATGATATGAGGAATTCATAGGGGATCACTCAAAAAGTATTATAGAATTCTCATTTTAATTTACTATGAAGTATTACATATAGTAAAAAATCATATGATGATATGAAAGATAAATTCTTACATGGATCAAAGTCTTATAACCTGTCCACAAAGCCATAAAAAAATCTACTGAACTATTATTTACTTTAGATAAGTCATACAATATCTCAAATTCGGAAAATTGAAACATCATATGAGTTTCTCAATTTATTAATAAGTCATCAATAAAGTCTTATGATAATATCCAAAGTATTATGTATTCAAGACTTATCTATTTTTACACCCCATCACTAAAGCCTTATGGAATCCAATAGTATTTCAATATTTTTAGTACTTATCCATTTTTCAACTTCAACTCAATAATTCTTTAATTCTTCAAATGACTCCAAGACTTATCCAAATTAACTTCATCCGTATTAAACACCTTAAAATCACCTAAAATAGCTTCAATTAATTTCGAGGAATCATTAGAATAATTCCAAAATACTTTATATTATTTCTAAGGTCCTTAATAGCATCTAAATCCTCAAGTTAGAGTATTTCAAAAACTTATACTAAATTTTCATTTCTAGATTCATTCTAAGTATCAGAAACCATTATCAAAGGGTCTGTGAACACTATATTTGGAATCCTTATTTCCAAATAAACCTTGGGTGATTTCCTCACAATTCATCCAGATTTTTCTAAACATTGAAAATATTTTAAACTTTTTAATTAAAATTATACAAGTTTTCCCACAAAAAGGTTAAATGTAGCTAGTTTCTTCTAAAAAAATCTATATAGAATATTATAGATATACCATCACACACACTTTATCACTTATCTTTTATATGATGTCTATATCAACAATCATTAGGATTAAAAGGAATGATTACAAAGAAACTCCTCTATACTTTACCATTTATAATAAAAATATTCTTTATCCATAAATTATATGGGTAGCCTCTTCATGTTCTTGATTAGGTGGATGCTCACTCTATCACCCTTCTTCTACCCACATTTACTTTCCTCCAAAAACAACTTTGACAGTAAATACAAGACACCGTACAAAGGGTATATCATAACGGGCAGGTTTTATCCTTGAATTAATGATATATAATGTTTCTCTTAACTTGTATAATGTACTCCCTCATAAATAAAGATAAGAAAAACTAAGATAGAAAAATTAAGAGAGATCACACCCATCGAATACTTACATCAATTTGTTATTGTTTATATTCCTATATTTCTTCTTCTTTTTTTCTTTTTATATTCCTTCTTATACCTATCTATTATCTATGCATACCTATTTCACTCTATCTTATCTTCTAATTTCTATGTCTCTCTATAAATCCACTCCAGGAATAATATAAAACCTCTTACACTTTCATTGAAATATAAACTCTAAATTTAAATTCAAATAAGTAACTTCCTCTTTAACTAATCTCACTTCATTTCAAATTATTAGATCAACTAGCCCCCAACCCGTGCAGTTGCACGAGACAAGATAGTGATTAAATCAATGAAAACATTGATTTAACTCACAATACCTATAGATAGATTGAATATAGGAAAAGGAAGTAAGAGAATAGTAATATTATTTAATGCAAATAATGAAACAGAATCAAATCTTAAATTCTTTTGAATCTTCTTAGATGTTGAAAGTGTCACGATTGAAATCACTTATAACTAATTCTCATAGTAGATAATAAAACATTTGATTGAAAAAGTACATATAATTGTAACACATGAGGTCAGAATAGTAATATTTTAATTTGGTATCCAAAAACCAAAATCCATTAAAAGAAAAAAAACTGAAAGAGAAAAACATTAATATGTCTAATTGAAATATATTACGCTAGGAGATTTTCATGGTGTATAATGTTTCTGATATACATAGTCAAAAACTTATATGATCAGTGGTCTTATTGTGTATCTTTTGTTCATAATCTATGAAATCTCTCTTCTATGGAAGTTTCTTGGAAATTAAAATTCATATGTGACATATTTGTAATATGATTATACAATATATGCATACATAAGGTGAGACTGGATAATGAACTTTTACCTCCAATGGAACTTGAAAACCAATACTTGAATGATGTGTCCTCATGTGAAGTGAATTTCATGCATGATTTATGAATCACTTATACCTAAGTATGAATTAATCCATAGATGTCACTAGTGTCATGCTCAATGAATACATGTTCACATATCATACCCACTAATAAAATACCTCCCAAAAGTAAAATAATTCAGAAAAAATACTTCAAATCAATTTAGAAAAATTCAAATGCATAGAATAATTATTTCACATGTTCTTGAAATTAGATCTCAACTTTGGGAATTCCATATTTTATCCTAACAAAAATAGTATAAATTCTTTTAAACTAATCAACTCGATAACTAATCAACTCGATAAAATGCTTGTTACTATTTATGAGACTTCCCTGCTATTTTCTCTAATACATTAAACTATTGACTCTAACATTTTAATTACTTCCTATAATAATTTCATATATCTATAGTGAAAATAGTATGTAAGTCTCAAAAAATAAAAGTTTGTGTAAAATATAGAGTTTCATTTCTCAAAAAACATTCATGGATATTCTAGAAAAGTTTGTATTTCTCAAAAAAAATCATAAATATTGTATAAAAGTTGATGAATGAAACAAAATTAGTGAATTTTGAAAATAGAAAAAGTCTGAAATTTTGTAATTTAATTGACTTATCCATTTATCACATATTAAATTCCACAAATTAATCATATGTTACAGCCCCTAATTATAATTACTAAAACACTCGGCTGATGTAGCCTCTTCCTTGCCTCCCCATCGAAGATGTTCGAGGTGTCTCTCCTTTTCCATTAGTTCCCAACTTCCCCCACAACCAGTAGTTTTTCTATTTTCTCTACAGATAAGTACATGATCCATTCACTATTATTTTTTATTTTTCTAAGCTTTGTAATAACAGATAAATAAGTTTGAATGTTCCAAAAATGGGCGAGAATCTTGAAATCATATGTAAATTGAAGAAACCTAAAGAAATGTACCTTCAAAAAGTAATGAATTCTCTCTCTTTATTAAAATCCACTAAGCACTTATTTAGCTCATTCCATGTCAAATATGTAATCAAGCTATTTTTTTATATTTTTTTCAAAAAATATGAAATCAACACTATTGGAAACTTTGTATGTTCATAAGCTTTTAAAAAATTATAATTTCTATAATCAAATCAATGGGTGGAATCAAGGGGTGTGGTTTTGGCATTTGTTATGCCATATCTAAGAAGTTGTCTAGTTGAACATGAAACTGGGATACTATCCCAGGAATATTCATTACATTATCTCAACTCCCTGAAACATATGATTGAATCCAAGGTTTTGACTTACCAGTTAGCTTTCTAGCTTTAAACATCTGTAGACTTTTCTGTGTGGAGGCAGGGAATGAAAATATAGATCACCATAATGATGTGAACCAAAATTGTGATGATTAATTGGTAGTTTCCATGAATTATGATTAGTGTTTCTACTATATATATATATAGTGATATTCTCTCAAGAGTCCAACAGGTCATATTTTTTTATTCTTATTCAGGTCATGTGTGAATGTTGTGAGCATAAAATAGTCATATTCATATGAGTCATTGTGAAGGGAATTCTAATATATACCAAAAAGAATAAGTGGATTCTACCTTATTAAATTTAATTGATTAACCAAATTTCATGCAAAAATTAGTGTAAATACAAATTAAAGGTATACAATTCAAAATTTCAATTGGTTTATATAGTGAAAAACTAAGGATAAAAAAATAAATATTAAATTTAAAGATGTTGATAGTAGTAATTTGGCCTATATATTCAGATTCCCCACTATCTTTATTGGTGATGAAAATTATCACACCGTAAATTAGAATAAGAAACCAAAATAAAACTATAGAGATAATGAATCAAGATTGAAAACTGATATTAATGGTATAATTTAGAGGACAAAAAAACCTATGAAAATAAGAAATTGAGACTATTATAATGTTCACATTGTCATATGATAGCATAAAAAGTAAATCCATGAGAAGCCCTGAGGAGAATGTCATTTTTGAAACATCACTACAGTCACATTACGGGAGGTTTATATGGTCAACTCCCACATTGGTGGTGACTATGAGGTAGAATGAGGTGTGGTAGAAATTTATATCAATGGAGAAATTGGAGGAAGTACCTATTGGGGAGATCCTGATAAAAGGGAAAGATTTTATTTCTTTACTAATGAATAAATGAGATGGACAAAAATGAAAAAATGTTCTTTATTTAGTGTTAAAAATTACAATAATAAAATAATATTGGAAAATGAAAATTGTATTGATTTTTTAAAAAATAAATATAAATATAAATATTTTTTAAAAATGTTAATAAATTGAATGTGAATTGTAAATGTATAGTGAAATAGTATGCTGAATAAATTTCTAACATTATTATATAGATAAAAAATCGAAAATACATTGAGTAATGCCTAAACTAAAACTGAAGTAAACCAAAAATTAATTAATATGAGTGAATTGTACATATATAGAAACTAAAATTGCATTAATTTGAATGTACATTATGCATTTATATATACTTGGTATACCACTAGGCATATCAATAATGGTTTCATGACCATTTATTGAACTACCCAAAGTTTTTTGTAGATTAATGAATATAATTCAAGAAAATTAATATGAATGAAAAGCATAAAAGGCATAAATAATATTAATTTCTTTAACTAGATGAAATAATTTAAGATTTTAAATGAGCTCAAACTTTAACTATTTACGAGTTTGAAACACATAAATTGATTGAAGGAGATCAAAATGGATAGGAAAAAAAATAACCACATATTGTGATAGAAAATAACCAAATATGGTTCCTTTGGGGTCCTCCCTAAGAGAACTTTCAAGTCCCTTAATGATTATTCTTTAATCCATCACATCCTAATAACTTTTAGGATAAAATCATATCAAATAAAATAATAAAAAACATAAATAATTTTAATTACTTCGACTAGATTTCATAATCTAAGAATTTAAATGAGCTCCAATTTAAACTATCTAATAGGTTTATTGTGTTATGAAATTTCACAATAACATGTGCAAATAGAAAAAAAAATTATTTTTCAATCCTCTTTTATCATTAAAAAATGATTTTGTTACAATAGAAGATAAATCTAAAAATAATATATTTATTAAATATTATTGACATTAAAAACCTAGATGTATATTAAATTTACTAAAAACGATAGGAAATCATGAAAACCTAGGTATAATTCATCCAAAATGTTAGAATATAGATACCTATTTAGATTTTATTTCTAGAAAGAAAAAATGGAATTTTAATAATAAGCACCTAAATCAGTTCGTAGAAATGGATCGTGAATCTTATAAAAAAAATACCTAAACTAATATTCTAATACAAAAAATGAATCATTTATCTAGGGTAATCTCACCATCATTCATCCAATTTTCCCCTATTTGGAAATTATACCATGTCCTACATCGTAAAAGTGAGGGGTCGTTCCAAGGGAAAGACTTCCGTAGTAACATTGCATTATAATCTTTCAGTAAGAAAACCTTCTCTGAAAAATCATTTTCCAATCATCTTGATAGCATCACCACTTCCATTGGTGTAGATTCTTCTAAAGTCGCATCGAGAATTCCAATTATTTCTCAACATTAGAAATTGATCCTCTTCCATAAAATTTTGCAGAAGAAATACTTTTTATTATCATTCAAGAAATGTTTTTCCTTCAGGTATGGAGTGTATTGAAGTGAATGAACTATCATGTTTTAGTGCCCAGAGGGAGTCAAATCTCTATCGTCTTCCCTAATACAGTGTTGTGTTCTTTATTTTCATAAAAAATCAATATTCCTTGAAGATCTTGAAGTTCTTTCAAGGGAGACAGTGTTTAGTGTTAGTGAAATAGAAGCACTCTATGAGCTGTTTTAAGAATATTAGCAGTTTCGTGATTGATTATGGGTTGATAAATAAGGAAGAGTTTCAACTGGAATTATTTAAGATGAACAAAAATGAAATCTTGTTTACTGATTGGTAGGGTTTAATTTAGGGATGAGGTAAAATGAAGGGTCTTTTATTCACTTTTTAAATCTTGTATGAATGTTTCAGAGGATGTTATAGAAAGCATCATTGATAAGATAGTAGATGAATCTAATAAAAAACATGATGGAAAGATTGATAAAGAAGAATGGAGAAGCCTTGTCTTATAACATCCATCTATTTTAAATAATATGGCCCTCTAGTACCTCAAATTGTCACCACTTCATTCCCAAGCTTTGTCTTCTAATCTCAAGTTCATGATTCTTTATTTACAACCATGACTCCAAACCTACCTGATGATGATCATTTCCATTTGTTAAAAGGTGGTTCTTCCATGTATGCTCTTCATGTGGTATATTTTTAGTAATGTATTTCATTTTTTAACACTTTATACCAAGACCATATATTTTTATATAGATCATAAAATAATTGACAGTAAATTTAAAAGGGTGATTTAATATTAAATGAAAATTATTTGTGAGATAATAAATTTTAGATGAATATAAATAAATAGTTTAGATTTAAGACTTGAAATGAAGCTATATAGTTAGATAAATATTAATAGATATATGAAAATGAATAGATTCATAATCCAATAATGATTTAGTGAATGTTATTTAACTATAAAAATATCTATCTTCATGATCCAATTATCACCCTCCAAATATTCCACTTTACAAACCAATGTTTTTTTGAATTGATAATGAACAAAAATGTAATAACTTATTTAGAATAATTTTTTTATTGTGATTATATGTAATAAATTGAAAGTTTTGAATCATAAAAATGACTACAGAGTATGAAAACATGATAGATCATTGAAACCATAATTTTATAGATCCTATAATTGTGTATAAAAATATACTGCAGTAATTTAAAAACATTGAACATTAAATTTAAATATAATTAAAAATTCTAGAGTACTTATGATGGAAGATATTGTATGTTGTACAACTGCAGTGGATGAATAAAAACTCTAAAACCTATTAAAATTAATATTATTAAGAAATTATATAACTTCATAATTTAGGAATGTATATACCTAGAGAAAAAGTAGAAAATTATATTTATAAATAATAAAAATTAATTTACAAAATATGATTGTATAACTCATACACTGGTATAGGAGTAAAGTGAAAAATCTAATTAGAGGTGGAAAAGTTTTTGGAGATATTTTTTAGTATCCTAACCTATGAAAAAAGTAAATATAAATGATGGAATATTGGGTGTGCATTATGTGAAATAATAATTGATAAATGTTGTGTTATTAATGTTAATACTATGTATATCAAGGATCAAAGACGTTAATTTATGTTTTTCAAGGGAAAAATACTAAGGCCGCATAGGGAATGTGATGGATCAAGAAAATAAATTCATCTTAAGATGTAATTGACTACTTATAAGTGTTACAATCTCCCTCAATAATTACAACTACTCCCATGTTAATTCTTGCACTTCCTTAAGATGTATGATCAAAGAGAATAAAATAAAGAAGATAAAGAATTATATGGATCAAGAAAAAGATAAAGCAATAGTAAAATCCCCCTCAATTTAATTAAGTGTGGATAATTATTGATTCCAAAAAATACATGAATATAAATTTAAGTGAAACGGAGGAAGGAAGTATATGATAAATGATATATCATCTCTATCATTTAAATTTTTTATCCATCCCTCTTTCATCATCATTGATCACCTCAATTGGATCTTCTATTAATATTTAACTTGAAACCATCCACTTACCCTCTACTCTAGAGTTCCAAGAATTATTTAGTTGATTTGGTTCCTTCTAAATGTTAATATGTAGTATCCAAGTTGAAGAGAGTCTACAATTTCCCTAGTTCTATGATGTTATCTCCATTAATAAGAAACAATTCAATGATATGAAACTCATCTCTACCTCAAACATAACACATGTTGGATTCTAATTTGTTATTTTCTTACTAACTTGGTAACTACACAAATTCCTAAAATATTTCATAAACCATTATTAATAGTCTCACAAGAACTTAAATAACCAATAAACATGGAGACACATGTTTTAATAATTAAATATTCATTGTATTAACTTCAAATTTCTAGAACTATTATCAGAAATCTTCTTATTCCACCATGTTTTTTCAATGTCATTGTCAATGATCTTCATGTCCAACTGGATTCACACAACTTTAGACTTGCTAAATATCTTGAACATTGGAACCAAAATTGAAAGTCCTAGAATTATCAACAATCAAGCTGAAGCCCTCATCCAATGTCATTGAAAAGATATATAATTCAATTATTCATTAGTTCAACCTATTAGTAATCAATAAATCAACTATTTAAATTTTCTAATGGGATGCATTAGTGAAAATAAACTTCATAAATGCTCAGTAATTCATCTCTCCCTATAAACCAAATATCATTATGGTAACCCATCCTCTTTATTTGATCCATGGTGAATTTGAGTTTCCTCATCCTCAATCAAATGGTTTCACATTCATCCCCTTCTGTGCATATTGGTTTTGAAAACTTGAATACAATCATTTAGTCCTAAATAGAATCTAAATGCACTATATCCTAATATGTATTTTAGAGTGCTTCGTGTGTCATCTACTTTAGAAAAATCAGATTCATCAAACATATCTTAGGTATTGTAAATTGAATCACATCCAAGGTTCAGTGCATAAATTTTTATAATTTGACAGCTCGCACAACTGTGGCTCGAATAGATCTAGGTCAATAATTATTATTTTACAAAGAAAAATTACATCCTTGGTTGTGTTTATTCTTCGATATCATCATCAAAAAATGAAATCCATGGTCATATTTCATGTTTATCGGAGTTTGGGCTTTGACAATTTTCACTCTTGTTTTTTGGTCAACAATTGGTTCTCATAACTCTAATGGCTTTGATTTACACATAATAGTTGCATAAAATTACTTCATGAAAACATGTATAGAATGACAGAGGAATTGGGATACAATGGGCGAATAGAATCTTAATAAATATACATATTTATTGAATGATAACCATAGTGGAATAAAAAGTTAAGGCAACATAAATTTCATCTAGTAGTATAACTACCTTCTTGAGGTAGCTGAATCATATCCTTGATAGAATCCTAATCTTGGACAGTAATTTATGGCGGTAGAAAAAAGTTCTGAATATAAGCACATCACTTATAGTATTCAATTGACTTAATGGTCACGCACTACACTTAAACAATTTCACCAATTAAATCTCTATTCATACTGTAATAAATCTAGTGTTTTTTTAATTTGTTGATGTTTTATGCATATTTTAATAGCATAAAATATACAAAGTATGCATACAATAAGAATCATTTAGTATGCAATGAATGCATACTTCAATTTCATACTATGTGAATTTGAAAGAGACATGGGAGGAATGCGATAATTATATACTTTAGATAATATACTATAGAAATGGAAACTAGGGAGACAAAAATAGTTTAATTTTTATTGAAGAAGTGTGAAAAAATCACCTGATTAGTGAGGATGGGGTTTTCGATAGAGCCTATAGAAGCGGTTGTGGCAGTGGGGTGTAGAATTTTTTTCCTAAGTTGTTTGAATGGATATAAATTCAACAAAAAATTTAGAAATGGATATCAAAAAATATATTATTGGAAACTAGAGAAAAAAATCAATTAAGTTTTATTGAATAAAATTACAAAAAAATCACCAGTGGCCCATTTTGAATCCAAACTTATTGAAGGAGATACCTCAAAACATTGACCTCCATGGAAACTTGGGTGACTGATAGATGAGAATGATTAATCATTGTAGTATTAGTCTTGATAGGGGTTCTAAAAATTCTATAAATTTCATTTGAGGCCTCTAGTTGTAATAGATAAACATGAAGTCTAACTAAATATATGGAAATCAACGAAATGGGAGCTTCAAATCCCCCATTGATAAACCAAGACCATTTTAAAATGACCAAATGAAGACACAAGATCCTCCATGAACCTCACATCCATAGATTATGATAATCATATCCCTTAGCACATCAGATGAGGACCTTTGATTCATCAATCAAACACACAGTGAACTGCGAGGAGCCAATAATCTTAAGTAATCGTCTTACTATGACTGTAGATAGATAGCTGTTGATAAATTTCCATTCAAAGTGAAAGGAAATGGAAAATAAAATGATGGAAATATTCATCAAGGAAGGCCATAGTGGGAAATCCTTTATACTGATAGTGGAGGAAACTATAGTGGGATTCATAGAGGATTTTTAATCTCCATTTGCAGCATCTTGGAATAGTAAAAAATAACATAGTGGTTCAATGGATACTCCTGCCATAGAAATAATTGCTTTCAACGGATAGACTAAGGAAAAAGAAGAAAAGTGGAGCTCGACGAATGAATCTAAAATAAATTAAACCCTAAATGAAATGAGAAATTATATTCTGATTTGTAGGAGGATTTATAGGTGGATACTAAGGCAGAGGAGGCGTAGACTAATGCAGAGAAGTTCCTCATTGGAGGGGGGTCGTAGTTAGAGGTGGAGGATACAAAGAGCAAGTCGGAGGGAAAGTCTTAGTTTGAGGTAGAGGTTAACATGGTGGAGGTGACATAATTTGTGTAGATAGATTATGTATATCATATATTGAAGCTAAGGTGAATGTGGGGGATGAGGAGGAGGAGAAGGTGAAGGTCGGTGGAGGAGACAGAGATGAGACGAAGGATGGGATGGGGGGGAGGAGGGGGAGGGATGGAGAAGAGATAGGGATGGGATGTGGAGATGATATTTTAGGAGGATATTTTGGGATGTGGGGGAAGAATTTGAGAGGATATTCAGGGTGGGGTGGAGCAGAATGGATGGGGAGGGAGACACATAAGGTATAATTGATGTAGAGGTGACACGTGTAAGGTAAAAATACATACTTTAGTATTGTTAATAGATATAGGCCTTCTAACCACCCCTGGATATGATTGAGTTACTTATAGTATTGAGTTGGAGAAACCCTTAAATAACTGATTGGGTTACATAAAAATACATTAATTATAGACTCTAATAAAATCCACATCTTTACAAAGATATATGTGGTGTGATTATCACAATCGCTGAACATCCCAATGAGTCACAGTGTAACCAAGAAGTTCTCTTTCAACTACCTCATAAATCATCACCCCATTTTTTGTGTGATTGACTCTTCTTTGGCATGAAATCTAAAAAACCAACAATTTATAAAAGTGTTAAAAATTCATGACCCAAAAAATGCAACATGATTCAATGCTTCATTTCAGAATCCACTTATTCACCATAAAATTCCTCTAGCCTAATCAACTCAATTTTCTCATCTATGAGATTTTTTGTGTGACTTTGATATGTCACAGAATAACCACTTATTCTTCTAAAAATTGAAAAAACATAAGATCTCATGGATTCTAATTACACCATGACTTCTATGTTATGAAGGACTAGATCTAACATAATCATATGTTTGAATTAAATTATGAATCCATCTATCTATAATTTTATCTTAAATAGATTTTCCTATAACATGACCACCAACCTCTATGGAATGATTGTTTATATCTACTCTTAAATAAATCTAAATACCAATTTTTAACTTTCAAAACCCTTTCATTCTCTTAAAAGATCCTAAAATATCTTCACCTAAACTAAAACACCATGAATCTATTGGGATTGAATAATTTTCATTCATTTTTCAATTTTATAGATATGTTGAAAACTAAATACAACATTTATCACATCCCCTTCACCTTCACTTGTCTTTAACAAACTTATAATTTAACAAACATTTTAATTATAGGGGTTTCATCTTTAAGAAACTCAATAATATCTACCAACTCTCTTGTCTTAATGATATACCTTGACTTGGTCTTAACATGTTTACCATGGGGTTAAAGTTTTTTGGGAATCCAAATTTCATAGATATGTTGGGAGGGGTTTTACCAAGGATGTATAATCAGCTGAAAGATCCCTAAAACCATGCAATGAGATCATGAAACATGGTTTTTTAGAAAGCAAGAATTTCATGGTCACCTTCAAGGTCATGAATATCATGCATCATAGCCATAAATTATGATTTTTGAGGTAGTAGAGAATACATGTTGAGCCACATAGTCCTGAAGACCATTCAGTCGAGGAAAACTTGTGTGTTTCACCTATATAACCCAAAAATCCCCTAAATTACCACATTCTTTCTCCCAAACTTCTTGTTTTTTTATTTAGAACTTATATAGTTGTTTTAGAGACCTCTTGTAATAATATCAATAGATCATCAGTTTATATTAAAGGTTTGAAATCAGATTGTGAAAAAAAATCCAAATTTAGTTCTCTATATTGATATCTATTATTTTCACTTTGGGAAATAGATTTGGGTGTCACGAACCAACCTGAGTCGACCCCAAACCAGTCACCTTAGATGGACCACAATAAGTCCCAATAGGTGTTTCTAGTCTTACCAATTTGGTAACTAGTGATGAGAATCAATCAAAACTCTATTCAGAATGATTTATCGCAAGAACCATAGGAAAATAAATAAATAAGAACAAATAAATTTCTAACTAGCATTAGAAAATAAATAAACTAGACATACCTCCATGTGACCTCACATGTCACTATCAACCATAGGATGACACTCACTCCAAGAGTGAACCAGAAATGGGTAGAAACTGAATTGAATGATGATGAGAAAAATAGGTGTGATAATTAAAACTCCCATTACCTCGAAAAGTACTTTTTTATTATTATTATTGCCGAAGCACAGAAAAATAAAGAACCGCCCTTCAAGGAGGTCGAAAGTGCTGGAGTACAAGGGAGTCACCTTGCACCACAGTAACGCACTCCAGGGGAAGGGAGTTCAAACTGTCAAATATCACAAGTGGCTCCTCCTGTCTGCCCAAGCGGGCGAGGGCATCAGCCGCAAAGTTAGACTCCCTCCAACTGTGGTGAATAATCTGGCCTTGATTAGTTTATGTATTGCACCTACTAATGAGATAAATTAAGTCCCACGGAATGCAGTGACCTCCCTGAAGCATCCTCACTAGAGACTCAGAATTAGACTCCACCTCTGACACTTGCATCCCTCTCCGCCTGCATACCAACAAGCCAGAAAGAAGTGCCTGAACCTCCGCACCCAATGAATTCCCTGGACCATAAAAGGCACTAAATGCTAGTAGCATTGAGCCCCAACAATCTCTGAGCAGCCCACCACCCCTCATAACCCCCCCCCCCCCCCCCCCCGAACAGGATCCATCAATGTTTAGCTTCAGACCCTGATTCGGTGGTATCCACCTCACCCATCTCTCCTTTCCTCTACATTGGATGCATGGCCTATTGAGCAGGTTGCACACTGCCACTGACGACAGACCTCCCTTGACGAGAGAAGCTAGATCAACAATAAGTGACTTCAGCTGGACCTGCATAGACACCAATGACCTTTTTCTCCCCAGTCGAACCTGGTTCCTCACCTCCCAAATCACCCAGCAGATCGCCACTAAGATGATAATTCTGACAACCTGCTCCATTGTTCTGTTCTCACTACCTGGAAGCCAGACGGACAAGTAGTCCTGAATACAACACGACCCACCAATCGGAAAAGGGGAATGGTTGAAGAGAGACCAGAGGTAGGAGGCCCATTGTCCTTGAAAGAAAAGATGGGTCGTCGTTTCTGAGTTCGGCTGCTCACAACAGTAGCACCGGGAAACCATGCATACCCCTCTTCTATGTATGTTATCCTCTGTTGGTATCACTCTATTTAAGACCCTCCACACCAGGAAATTCATTCTCACTGGTATCTCCTTGCACCAAACATCTGGCCACCTCTCCCCTTTAGTGCTTTCTCCTTGGAGGATTTCCCTGTAGCCCCCGACAGTGTACCTACCGTTGCTAGTTTCCATGAAACAACATCGGTCCGGCTCCTCACTCATCACTATGCTTCCAAACAGTTCAAGTTGGCTGGGATTAAGGGTTGCCTTTATAAACTCATACCTGCCACTTCCCTCGCTGAAAGATATCCCCGGTGAAGGGCAACCCGAATACCCCAGCTTCTCCCCGGCCCAGTTGTCCTCCCAAAAACTAATATCCCCCCGGCCAACAATCCACCTGACATAGCCAGCTAGTCTCTCAATATGGGCAAACATTCTCTTTGCTAAAACAGTCGCGCCCTGCATGTGAACCTCCCCCAGCCAGCCATATCACGCTCTGAAAAACTTTTCCCAGAGAGTCTCCCCCACAATGGCTTCCCAGTCTAACCGTGCTTGCATTCCCATAATGGTAACCTCAACATCACAAAGACCGACTCCACCTTCCTCCACTGGATAAGCCAGCCGCTTCCAAGATGCCCAGTGGCATCTTCCTTCTGCTTTTGCATCCCAAAGAAACGCAGAAAAGATACTTTTCATCCTCTCCACCGTTCCTTTCGGTGGTTTAACAACAGAAAAAACATGCATGGGAACAGACAAGAGAACATTGTTAATGAGCACCACCCGACCTCCAAACGGCAGCATCTTGTTCTTCCAACTGAAGATCCTACCCCAAAGCCGGTCGAGGATCTCATTGAAATGATCCTTCTTGATTCGCCCACAAGATAGCGGCACCCCAAGGTACAATATTGGGAGACTTTTCTGTTTGCACCTCAAAATCTCCTGGATCACCTTACACCTCCTCCCGGAACACCTGTCCGAGATAAAAACATGGCTCTTCAAAGGGTTAACAGGCTGTCCACTAAACCTCCCATACCTGACCAACATGTCACCAAGGTGCTTCAAGGATCTACTACCACCATTCAAAAAAATCATAATATCATCTGCAAACATCAGATGTGAGATGTAGCTAGCATTCCTTCTCCCATAGAATGGTTTCAACCTGCCCTCCGAGAAGCCACTAACCAAATTTCTGGACAATGCATCCTGTGCCAGAACAAAAATTGTTGGGGACAACGGTTCCCCCTGCCGAACACCTCGGACAGATTTGAAGAAACTGAAACACTTTCCCATCAAAGATACCGAAAGCCAAGGAGATGAGTAGCCTGAAGCAGAGGTCACAAAACCATTCCTGAAAGCCAAACGCCCTCATGACCCGAATGATAAAACTCCATTCTACTCTATCATATGCTTTGTTCATGTCAACTTGGTAAATAATGTTCTATCCCACAGTACGTTTATTAATATCATGGACCAATTCACTTGCTATGCCAACCACCCCCTGAATGCTTCGGCCCTGTATAAAACCGTACTGCTCCATCGAAACCATCCTAGGTATCAATCCAGCCAGCCTCCTGTTGATGACCGTGGACAGCATTTTATAAGACACATTGCAGAGAAAAATAGGATGGAAATGGTTAAAGAGGCTAGGTTCCTTGATCTTTGGAACCAACACCACCCGAGATGCAGAGACACCCTTTATCAGTGACCCACCACCAAAAAAATCCTGAATCGCATGCACAACCTGCAACCCCACTATTTCCCATGCTGCACTGAAGAAGGAGGCCGGAAAGCCGTATGGTCCAGGAGCACTCTCCTGCGGCATGCTTCTCAAGGCTTCCCTGATCTCTTCTTCATTAGGGATAGAGGATAGAGTAACATTATCCATTTCATTAACCAGCGTGGGTATGCAGTGCAGGAAGTCATGGTTGTCCACCGTGTCCCTCTCAAAACTCGATGTATCCCTCCCAGCCAGTAAGCCCTCGAAATGCTCCAACGCCAAATGCCCAACAATGTTCACATCAGACGTGTAGGACCCGTCCTCAAGCTTTAGATTAATATTCATGCTTCTCTTCTCCTTGATGCAGGCCTGAAAGAAGGATGTGTTTCGATCGCCCTCCCTTAACCAACGTACCCGAGACCTCTTCTTGTAAACTTTATCCATTTCTACAAGTTTTTCAGCAAGAATTATCTTTTTATCACATAAAATAACAAAAACATTCTTGTCCCAGACCTCCTGTAGAGACTCCTCCAGTCTCCCCACCTCAACCTGTAAACCCGCCACCCCATTGGCAGGGTCTGGTTGCCTGGTTAGCCAGTCTTTAACGTCCTGTTTAAAGCGTTTGAGACGGTTCACAAGCCCTCCCCATGATCGTTCCTTCTCCTCCTTCATCCAGGAAGCTTTTAGCATTTTCATGAACTCTGGATCGCGATGCCATTCGCTAGAGTAATGAAAGGACCTACCCAGCACGGTTTCACGTCGTACCTTGATCAGGAGAGGGGAATGATCAGAGAGTAAACGTGGAAGGTGTGTTACTGAAGTGCTTGAGAACAGGTCCAGTCCATGAACATTAGTGAGACACCTGTCCAGCCTACTCTAGATGCGGTTAGACCCTTGGAGATTATTGCACCATGTATATTTGGAACCCCTGAATCCCAAATATAACAACCCCGTGCGTGTCAAACACTCCTGGAACTCAAGAATGCTCTCCCGGTTCCACCCCGATCCACCCCTTTTTTCAGAGAATTCAGCAATGGTATTAAAATCCCCTCCTACAAACCACGGCATAGACCCGACATGTAGAGCCTCCAGATGTCTCCATAACTCCCTTCTTCTGGTCACCACCGTACTCGTATAGACAAACGTGAAAAGGAGGGTAGAATTACCCACAAAAATCCTTGCATCAATACACTGAGGCATAATGCTCCTGATTTCTACCGAGATGTTGCTTCTCCAACCGATCCAGATGTGCGAGTTGACAGCTCCATCAAGAAAGGAATTTGAAAACCCAATGCTCTTGGCCAACCCTTCCAACTTACATGGGATCTGCTTCGGTTCTAAAATCACAAACAAGGATACCCCGGATTTCCTGCCTTCAGATGCCAAAAATGCACGCTTAGCACGGGCTCCAAAACCCCGTGCATTCCAAATAATGAGTGATAACATTACCGCGAGCCCTTCTGGGCCTTCTGCAATGGCGAGGGATGTAAGAAGGGAAACACAACCAGTTCTTTCCCTTTGTCCTTAGAGAGCGTCGTGGGACCAGAGCCACCATCCTCATCGAAACTTCGCTTGTGTGAAAGAGTCACCTTCTTTAGAGGACTCACCTCCTCCTCCAACTGAAGCTTCCTTCCCGAAGGAAGGACATCCGATCCGCCTACCTCCAAGTTCCCAAGGGCCAAGGGATCCAACAGACGTCGCTGAGGCGACAGACGAGCGACCAACAATTCTTTCTCCACACCTCTCGACAGTCCAGACGCTTCCCTATCTCCATTCGAGGACAAGGTTAGCTTACTTACCAGGAACGATTGGATTAACTCCGGTGACAGCTGGGTAGAGATACAGAACGAAGAGGGTGGGAGAGACAACGTTCTCAACGGGCTTCCTAACGAGAAATCCAAGTGCACCTTGAATCCTGCTGAGAGAGAAACCCCCTGCTGCACGAGGGAGACAGTTTCTGAGCCGGCCCAGGAGACCGGGAAATGAGATCCAAAACCTCCTCCGTAGATGCCGACCGCGAGCCGAGCATGTCAGAAACTTTTTCCCTTTCTGCTTTTTCTGTCGCACGAGGTACGGAAGGCAAATTTGAATTTGAAAGGAGCTGAGGGTTAACGTTGTCCGCACCCGACTCCTTGAAACCTGAGACAGGCGGGTCTTGACCCGACTCAGCCACCCTGCCCCGTCGGGGGGTCCTAGGATTCTCTTACTCTTATTGATCAAATACATGATGTTAGGTTTTGTCTCCAGCTTATGCCAACCAACCCCCACTCTAAAATTTTAGTTATTATTGTGACATAATACTACCAGGGAGACTGGTCCTTGGTCCTGTCGTCTCACCTATCATACTAGACCTAGTCTTCCCACATATATACCTAGGATTTCCAATTTCTCTAACTTTCCAAATCATGGATGTTTCCCCTTTTTAAACCACACACAAATTCACTATCATTAAAATCCAACTCTCGCATGTCAAAGAACTGACTTTGAATATAGAATTTAGGTAAATCCATTTTGAAACCATTTCACACACACCAAAAAACATTTTAAATTACCCATTACACATTCAAAATAATTTAGAAACTCATGGGACATTTAAAATAATTTACATTACATTCAATGTTTGGAAACATGCTTCACAAAGAAGACTTGTGCTGGAAGTTTAGAAAAATCATGTAAACAATTGAAAACCATTTTTAAGAGACAAAATAAATTTACATAGCACATATATGATACATAATAACAAAAACTCACTTTTAAAATACTTAAGAAATCATGGAGTTTAAATTAAAGGTTTGGACATAGGGAACCTACCTCAAAAAAACAATTCTTTAATGAAGAAAATTTGAATCCATCCTAAATAGGTCCACAAAATAAAAGTAATCTCTTATTACACTTACCCATATATGAACCTATATATATATATCCCTAATTATAGTATATACATTACCCTCATCATGAGGGAATATTTTCAAAGAGGGTATCTGTGTGTGTGTGTGTTAACCATGAATATGTGTGTAAGTCGCCTTCATAATGATAGTCCAAATTCACTAGAATAATACTAAGAACTCAAAAATTATGAACTAACTATTTAAATTCAAACAAATAAATAAAAAGGGAAAAGCCATACCTGAAACTGATGGTAAACCCACTTCCTTCAATGATCACAGCAAGAACCAGCCTTAAAGGGGCCCAAGAACCCTAGGTGTCAATAAACCACAAAAATAGACACACAAAATTAGGATAGGGTTTGGTTAGGGCATGTGTTACATAAGAGGGAACATATAAACCAATAAATAAAGGGAGGAGGAGGGGGAGAGGATAAAAAACTTACCAAAGGTGATCGCACCAAAGATTGGAGAAGAAAATGACCAATTGGAGGGAGGAGAGGAGGTATAATGTGTGGTTGGGAAGGAGGGAGGGTGTCAAGTGAGGGGGAGTCCCTCCTAGACTGGTGTGTGATGGAAAATAGGGGGAGGGGGAGGACAATACCCCTTTTTGGGTTAAATATAAATAATAATAATAATAATAAAACAATAATAATAGTAATAATAAAAAAATAATGATAATAATAATAAAACTTTTTTCATTATTTTTAAAATCCTGGAAATCGTACACAGTTTGGCCACATGATTATTCAAACCATGCACCAACTATGCACCTCCACTAAAGGCCCTACACTGTAACATCCTAGCCTGACTGACCACTAAACCGGTAGCCAGACCGATCTCCAATGACCTCAAGCGCATCTCCTTGTAGGTCATAGGCTACTGACTAGCAGTGTGGGTTTAAGGATAGTCAGTGGGGGGACAATACCATCATATTTAGAGTGTACATCAGTAAACAGATATTAATATAAAGAAAAATATATCATCAGAAGCAGTATAAATCAATAACTAAAAAGAAGAAGAAAATTGAAATTTCAACTGAATATAGAAAATGACCAATGCTAGTTTATGAAATGCATGCATGTCATGGTGATACACTTTTTTAAAATAGTAAAAAATAAAGCATGATTTACATCTCAGTATAAAAATAAAGAAAATACCCAAAGCCCCAAGGGAGATCTTCATAAGAATCTCGAGCTCCCACTCAGTCCTTTTCTCCTAACTCCCATGTACAAGAGAAAATAGCATGAGTATGGGTCTATATCCTTGCAAAAATGAATAGTTCACTCAGGCACCAATGGTACCCAAGCAGGGTGTGAGATAACATCTCAATAGTTTTTCACCCAAGTCATCTCACCCAAAACAATATGTGAAATATGTAAATAGGTTGTGTGTAGGTTAACACTAAAGAAATAAATATGAATAACAAATTCCCAAGGAATGTAACCACTAATAGTGATACCCAAATATCCCCTCAAGGATCCCTACACAAGTTAGTCAAGATCCTTCAACAAGGAAGCTATAATTAATTCAAAAATAAATAAAAATGACCTTTCCCTTCTTTCAAACATGCCGTGCCATCACATATCACCATTTACTATGGCGAAGATCTATATTCGAGCATATCACATACCTCACGGTCATTCCATATAAAGAAATGTATACCACGAAGAGCCAAATCCAAGGAACTCATCCAAGTTATCCATATAAGTATTCTATACCATGAAGGGATGGACCCAAGGAACTCGTCCAAGGCATCCACATTGAGTCCCATGGGTGTCCCAGTGGAAACTCAGTCTAGGAACTGGTTGGGGCCCTGGGAGCATGTCAACAGCACATATCCTACATGAGCCCAAGCAAGCCAGATCCATGGGGTATCATGGCCCAAGGCATCCCACGGAATCAAGACCCATGGGGCATAATCAACCCAAGGCGTCCACTACCACCTTCCAGATCCATAGAGATCAATCCATGGAATCTATCAAACCATTCATTCATTTCAAATCATTTATCAAAACAAAACATATGAGTATACCCACTCATATGAACCATTCATCATTTACCATATTAGTATATCATATGATTATACCCACTCATATAAACCAATTAAAATTCCATTCCATATGAGTATACCCACTAATATCACCCATTTCATTATAAACCACAGGTTTACCCACCCATTCATCCCAAATCAAAACAATGCTTTAAACATAAGAATAAGGTTATACCCATCCTTATAACCATAGAAATTCACTTAGTGAGTATACCCACTCAGGTATGTCACACAAAATATGAGTATACCACTCATGTTCTCTATTTCCTTTTTAAACAAGCCAAATGGGTATACCCACCCAAATCACCATTTACTATTAAATACATCATAATTCAACCAACGAGAATAACCTCTCATGTTTACATTTCCTATTTAAACACATCCTACGAGTTTACCTACCCATTTATCCATTTTCCCATTCAAGGAATATAATGATTATAACCACTCATTATCCATCATTGTCAATTAATGCTTTAAAAAATCCAATCGAACCTATTTATTTTTTCCACTCAATTAACCATTCACCCTCAAGCATAACACATTGGTTCACCCACCCATATATCACCTTTCTAGTTCATTAGAATCGTTTAACTCAAGTTAATCAATATAAAAAGGAAGAAACACATCTCCTAGATAAGAAAACCATGTTCCTTTAAATAGTCAAGATTCCTATAACTAAGAAATCATAGGAAAAATACATAAATCATCAATCCAAGAAAACATAATAGGTTAATCACTATGTTTTAGCTTGAAGGCATCACACCTTTGATGGAGGGGTTTTATTATGAAAACATGACTTCGTTCTCAAACAAATAATTTTATTCCTCATAACAAGTTCAATTCAGAATTTTTAATTCAATTAATGTAGAATAATTTTATAATCAACTAACAAATTATTAATTTAAAAAGGGTAAGGTTAGGGACCCTACCTCAAAAGATGGGCCATCCAAGCTTTCTAACTCAAGAAGCAACCTTCTCACATGCCCACACTTCCATATGTATATATATATATATATATATATCTATTTAAATCAATTAATTTGTTCCCCATTCTATGAGGTAACATGAAAACAGAAGAAATATATATCTATATATATTAATACCTAGGAAAAATTCTTGCACACACATGGAAATTGATAGAAACACCCTACAACCACACCCCTGAGTCTCATAAACACCATCAATCCTTAAACAATGGGTGAGAAACAAATTAGGTGCTTATAAACTTACCCTGAATCAATTTCGGTAGACCTAAATCACTTGAACCACCTCACCTTCAGTGGTGGTTTCCGGAACACAGACCATCGGGTCTTGAGATACCTCTTGCACAACCTAGAAATTGAATAAAATTGAAAATCAGATCAAACCCAACCCTAGGGTTTTTACTTAACACCATAGGGTGATGGATAGGCTGAATCGAATCCAGAAATAGGGTGATAATGAAGGAGGGACTCTACCTAGGTGATTTGAATTGAAACTGATGTGGAGAAATCCAGTCGAAAATGGAAATCCAAAGAGGGTTGTTGAGGGGGTGGTGTGAATCAAACGGGAACCCCCCCCCCCCCTTGGGGTGCTGGTGTGTCATGGATCGATCAAGATTGGGGATGAGGTGATATTTTTTATTTTATTTTAAATTAATTTAATTCTTTAAAAACACCTGGTGACAAGGTTTTACCCACATGGTTTGGAAAACCATGCAGCACCCCTCAGCTTAAGAAACCTCATTCACACAGTTTTTCCTGCACGATTATCATAACTGTACGCATACCCTATGAAAGCCATTGTCCCTCCAAAAAAGGTACATGGTTTCCTACAGTAGGTTGCACAGTTTGACAGACCGTGGGAACACCATACGACCACTACAAGTCCTTTAAAAATATACCTTTCCTCGGTCTGGAGCTCCCGAAACTCCTCTATATTCCTGAGAAAGTTCTCAGGACTTCACCCAAGTCTAATGACATAACCTCTAAACATTACTACTCACATAACTTCATTCTGAATCTCAGTTTTAAATTTGGGTTATCCAATAATTTCCAAGAATTCAGAAACCCTCGTAAAATCCACCTTGTCCAAAACATAGGTTCTTAAAATCTAACCACCTCAAAACTTCTCATCACCAAGAAGATTTTAGGAACTACAAAAACATCACCCAACCCATAGAGGTCTTGGGGGTTCATTCCAATAATCGTGTTGTTTTTTCAAAAGCCAAACGCACATTTAACCTTTTCTCAATCCCAAGGCACTTAAGACTTTAAAACCTGAGCCAAAGCTCAAACTCTAACCAAAATAGCAAAACAGAATTTAACTAATCCCAGGAAACTAGATATATGCTCTTTTCATCATCTCTTTAACCAACCACCGATTTTTGTTTTCTACCAAGAGTCTCAGCATTTAACTTTCTGTGTGCACTTTCCTCGAAAGACTTTGTCGACCAATAAATGACACTCTCCCTTAAATTGGAGACATTATCTTTAAAATGATTCCATTTCCAACCACGTACACAAACAAAAAGGAAACAAACCTAGCCAACCATTCTCAAAGATGCCAGGCTTAGATGGATGACGCATCCCAAGTAGAACTGTAATTCCTTTCTCCCCAAGGAATTTTTTTGCTAACACATGCATGTACACAAAGGTTCTTACCTAACATACGGTGACATTCCTAGAAAATTCCATCACTCGTCTATCTTAAAATTTTCGTGTCTCATCACGAACAAGGGAATAACCCCAATAACCACACATTCCACATACAATCTAGATAACAACCAATTACCAAGCCCAACAACTTTTTAGATATTAGTGTGGCGTAAGACCAACACCATATTATCGCCTCTAGTACAAGGTTGAGATAGGGGACATGCTCATCTCATTCAAAAGATAAAACTAAGAGTAAATCAAAGGTCACCAAAAAGATCAGTTTAACCACTATTGGCTGACTCGTTATAATAGCACATCTTTACCTACTAATGAATCAACAACTAAACCCCGATGCCTATACCACTAGAAGAATTCATGTCCTTTCAAGATTTACCACTAAAACTATTTCAAAACTAGCAGAGTTTCTAAAGTGTTGCGCATACCACCAACCTCATCGAAGTCATGCTGCCAAGAAAGCATTGACACATACACCAGAACCAAGTAACGCAACCCACCTTAGGCGTTCCCATGTCCTTAAAAGTATTGACCAGCCACTCACAAGTGTTCTATATCAGAAACACCTTAAACACACATGTGACATTCCATGAACCATGATCACCACGTCAGAACCTTTGGCATGAAAGCTGAAATTAAAAAAATTGGCGTGTCAAAACACCCAAGTCCCAAAAGTCCCCTCAAACAGTGGGACAAACTTACCTTAATTCCCTAGTCACTCTACTCTAGAGTTAACCTTAGAATGTACTCAAAAGTAAAAAGATAACGATTAAACTGAACTCAACTAGTTTGTTACATCATTAAACACTTGACGGTTACTGCGTATGTCAACACATACAACCCAAAGTTCACAAAATCCAACGGTGCATCATATCATACAACCATAACTCGAATGAAAATGTACCGAGTTGTCCATCACTAAAGAAAAGAGAGGTCCACATGACCTTCTAAGTAGCTGGTCACACCCACGCATGTCTAATATGATAAACCAGGCATTCATCGATGCTTATTCCCACATCAAGATCCAAGATACAATGACCAACCCTCTGAAAAAGGGTGTCTTCTAAAACCCAAAAGATCTATTAAAAAAAGGCACAAAAAAAACCAATGTCAAAAATCTCATAGTGGAAACAAGGAATATCAAGCTCTAGGGGTGCTATTGACCATGGGCTAGCCCCTTACAAATCATACACATATACCCTATCTCTCGGTCACGTAAAACAGATTTCACTAGGACAAAAATCCCCTTTATCATTTAATCAAACACTAAAAGAAATAGCCTATGGATAATGATCACATTTTAATACCAAGGCATACCATAGGAACCATTTAAAACTATCCCTCTATGAGGGTTCAAACAAAGGACACCACTTTAGGTTCCAATTTAAATCCATTTCATTAATTCATCTCAACCTTAAAAATTTGAATGAATTTTAACAAACCCACAATTACAATTTTACAAACATGTCAATTGGTTTTAAAAAATTCTCCACAGGGAAAACAGGAAAGTTCTAAAAAACTTCTATTTAAATATCTAACCTTTTAAGTCATTCCATCATAAACATGAAATTTAGCATCTAAATTCCTTTTAACTGAAAGGCAACCTCTAAGGGTCCCATTTATTAATGCGGGTTCTTCAAAAAGTAACCCCATAACAGTTCATTTCATAAAAACATGACCCAACAAACCTAATTGGGTCCAGTTGAGAATTTTAAAATTTAATAACCCATTTCAAATAAAAACTCAATAGTTTTACATTTATAACCATTCAAAAACACACCACAGTCATACAATGGCTCAGTCACATGGGTGGCCATCTACCAATCAATAAGGCACTCATACACCTCACCGCTGGCATTTCGTTCCCATTAATCAGATCAAATTCCATTTAACATTTAAATTTTAGTAGCCCTTTTTCAACAGTTTGACTACACAGGTTTTTCTTCTTCCAGTTATAAGGCGCCCATACACCTTATAACTGAAATTGGCCTCTTCATAAACACAACCAACAAATTTCATCCCATGAAATCATCTTCACATATCAAAACCATCTCTATAATTTTATCATAAGTAGTAACACAAAAGAATACTATAGCATAGAAGCAAGGAATAATAGAAAAACACGCTAAAAGTAGAGGGCATCAAGTCATGTAATCATCTAAACATGTCATACAAGTAGGCATGCTAAATGAAATCAAAGGCATGTCATTACACTCAAGGAACACAACCAAAATTACCAGGCATTCTACTAATGCAATTACAATTCATGTTATATGTATGGCATGTGAATTTATAAGTGCCTAATATGATACATTTGATGTCACCTCTTTTCCATTCTAGCCAAGGTAAAATTTACCAAAATTCAAAAATCAATAAGCAGTGGAAAATATATTGGTCACCCAAGGTGAAATCATATCAACTGTAACATTGAACAGTATAAACAAAAATTCCCAACCCTGGACACATGGTCATTCCCCGTACATGTGCTGATCAGTCTTAAGAACAACTATCTACCAAGTGTTGAAACATTCCTAGTCTCCTATCTAATATCCCAAAACAATAATACAGAGTAAAAAAACAACCTCTGATACCACTTTGTTACATCTCAGACTGACTAACCAATAAACCAGTAGCCGGACCGATCACCACATGACCTCAACCACGTCTCCCAGTATGCCAGAGGCTGCCGACTATCAGTGAGGGATTAAGGATAGTCAGTGAGGAGACTATATCCTCATATTTAAAGTGCACATTGGTAAATAGATATTAATATAAAGGAATAGATATCAGCGGAATAAGTATAAATAAATAACTAAATAGAGGAAGAAAATTGCAATATCAACTGAATATAGAAAATGGCTAATGCCAGTTTATAAAATGAATTCATGTCATTGTGATACACTTTTCGAAAATAGTAAACAATAAAACATGCTTTACATATTTTCATAGAAATAAAGAAAATACTCAAATCTCCAAGGTAAATCTCCACGGGCATCTCGATCTCTCGTTCAGTCCTTTGCTCCTAACTTCCAGGTACAAGAGGAAACAACACAAGCATAGGTCCATAGCTCTACAAACAAGAAGAGTCTACTCATGCACCAATTGTACCTGAGTAGGGTGTGAGATAACATCTTAGTAGGTCGGCACCCAAGGAATTGTGCCCAAACCAATATGTGTAATATATAAACAGGTAGTTTTCAGTTAAACAATAAAAAAGTAAATATGAATAAAAAAATATCCATGGCATGTAACCACTAACAGTGATACCCAAATATCTCCTCAAGGCTCCCTGAACACGTTAGTCAAGTGCCTATAAAAAAGCATCCATTATTAATGCATAAATAAATAACAATGGACTTTTCATTCATCCAAACATTTCAACCATCACATATCACCATTTACCATGGCTAAGCCATATATTTGAGTGTATCACATACCTCACAGTCATACTATATAAACAAATGCGGATGATGAAAGTTCGGATCTAAGGAACTCGTCTAAGGCATCCATATAAGAATTATAGAACATGAAGGGATGGATCCAAGGAACTCGTCCAAGGCATCCCCATCGAGTCCCATGGGCAACCAGTGGAAACTCAGTCGAGGAACTGGTTGGAGTACTAGGTACATGTCAACAGCACATGTCCTATGTGAGCCCACGAAAGCCATATTCACAAGGTAGCAAGCCCCAAGGCATCCCACAGAATCAAGAACCAATGGGCATAATCAACCCAAGGCATCCACTACCGCATTCTAGATCCCTGGAGAGTAGTCCATGGAATTGATCAACCCATTCATTCATTTCAAACCATTTATCAAAACAAAACATATGAGTATACCCACTCATATAAAACATTCATAATTTACTATATGAGTATACCCACTCATATAAACCATTTAACAATTCCATTCCATAGGAGTATACCCATTCATATCATCCATTTCTTTATAAACCATGGGTTTACCCACCCATTCATCCCAAATCAAAACAAAGCATTAAACCTAAGAATTAGGGTGTACCCACCCTTATAACCATACCAATTCACTTTGTGAGTATACCCACTCATGTATGTCACACACAACATGAGTATACCACTCATGTGTTCTATTTACTTTTTTAACATGCCATATGGGTATGCCCACCCATATCACCATTTACCATTAAATACAACCCAAGTAAACCAATGAACATACCCCCTCATGTTGGCATTTCTTATTTAAACACATTCTATGAGTTTACCTACCTGTTTATCCGTTTTCCCATTCAAGGCATATAATGATTATATCCATGAATTATCCATAGTTGTTTAATTAACACATTAAACAATCCAAGCTAGCATTTTGAGTATTCCCATTCAATTAACCATTCACCCTCAAGCATACCACATGGGTTCACCCACCCATATATCACCTTTCTAGTTAATTAGAACCGTTTAACTCAAGTGTGTCAATATGAAAAGGAGGAAACACATCTACTAGATAAGAAAACAATATTACTTTAAATAATAAATCTTTCTCTAACTAGGAAATAATAGGGAAATAATATAAATCATCAAGTCAAACAATCCTAAAAGTCTAATCACTATGTGTTTGTCCTAAAGGCAGTGCACCTCAGATATAGGGGTTTTATTATAAAAACTTGAATTTATTCTCAAAAAAAACATTTTATTCTTCATAAGTAGTTCAATTCATAATTTTTAATTTAAATAATCAAGAATCATTTTATAATCAACTAATGAATTCTTAATTTAAAAAGGGTAAGGTTGGGGACCCTACCTTAAAAGATAGCTCAGGCAATATTTGTAACTCAAGAATCAGTAAGCTTGTACGCCAGCACTTCCATATATATATATATATATATATATATATCTTTAACTAATGGACGTGTTCCCCAGTCCATGAGAGAACATGCACACAGAAGATATATATCTATATATATTCATACCTGGAAAAAATATGTGTGAACAATTGGAAATTTATAGCAACATCGTACAACTAAACCCCCAGGTCTCATAAACACCACCAATCCTTAAACAATGGGTGAAAAACAAATTAAGGGTTTAGAAACATACCCCAAATCGATTCTGGCAGACTTAAATCACCCAAACTGCCTCTCCTTTGGTGGTGGTTTTCAAAACATGGACCATGAGGTCCCGAGACACCTCTTGCACAAGCTAAAACTGGAAGAAAATAGAAAACTAGATCAAAACCAACACTAGTATTTTATTTACACACCATATGGAAATGGATAGGCTGAATCAAATCTATAAATGTGGGAGAAGGAAAGGGGGACTCTAACTTGCTCATTCGAAGTGAAACCATGGAGAAATCTGTTCGGAAATGGAGATACAATGAGGGTTATGGAGGGGGCAGTGTGCATTGAAGGGGAAATACCCTTAGGGTGTGGGTTCATTGAAGTTTAGGAAAGAGAGGGGGAGAGGTGAGAGTTTTTTATTTTAAATTAATTTTATTATTTAAAAAGAAATGGTCGCACAGTTTAACCCGCGTGTTTTGGAAGATTGTGTTCCAAACTTGTGGCACCTCTCTGCTTAAGGAACCCTATCCATACAGTTTTTCCTTCATGGTTATCTTAACCATACATAGACCCCATTTAAGTCAATGTCCCCCAAAAATAAGCAACACGTTTTCCTAAAGAAGGGCACATGGTTTGAAAGACCGTGCGACCACTGTCGATCCTTTAAAAACCTAGCTTTCCCCAGTCCAGTGCTCCCGAGACTCCTCGAGCTACCTGGAAAGGTTATCAGTCCTTCACCCAAGTCTAGTGAAATAACCTTTAAACTTTCTAACTCATGGAACTTAATTCTGAATCTCAGTTTTAAATTCACCTTATCCAGTAATTTCAAAAATTCAAAAACCCTCGAAAAAACAACCTAGTCCAAAACATGGGTTCTTACAAGACCCCCCCCCCCCCGCATGGGTAGGGTTCTTGGTTGGGGAAAATGTGTGTGGAATATGTTTTTAGATCTGTTATAAAACTAATAAACCTACTCATGTTCAATGAATGGTTTCTACTAATTGTACTCTAATTGTGAACCTATGTTGAAAAGTCCAAAAATTAAAATTTTAAAACAAGGTCCTGCCCAAAACATAAAAATGAGGGTAAATTAATTAAACAATTAAATATAATAAATATTTTAGGGTTTGGGTGTGATAATTTTTCCTACCATAACAATTTTTGTCCCTAAAAAGTCCAAAAGATTTAGTTAGTCATGACATTAGATGAAAGAAACCCACAACATGAGATTAGGTTTATGAAACCCAAAGACCAAAAGATAATACTCACCCTTATTGTGAAACTATGATCCCAAAAAGATACTAAATAGGTCATATTAAATGAAAAATACCTATACCAGAAGGTAAAATGAGCAAGGCTGAAGAACTTGAACCATCCAAAAAATGACCCAATGGATGAAACACCCTGATCCATTATATAAAAAACTAAGTAAACTCACTATGGCCTATTTTTAATCCCTACGAGCATCTTTCACATGACCCATTATCCAATCCAACAAACTACCATGACCGGGGTCAGGAAGGGTCAAAACCGAGAAGCACACTGGCAAAAAAATTCAAAATCCCCAAAGGGGAAACACAAGAACTAACATACTAGGTTCACCATGAGATTTTTTCCTGAGTGTACTCTACAAAATTTTAGGTTTTTGGATAAACCTTAATTTCCAAAGATGAAAAAAACTTACAAATCAAGACAAAAAAATTTAACACTGGTATGACCTCTTAACTTCCTATGTCACACCCGACCATTTTAAGAGAAGACATCAATGAGGCCCATAGTGAGTCTCCTTGCCATTATGGTATTGACTAGTTAGGATATTAAACTAAGAGGAACACTCAAAATACTATCATCCACACAAAAAGGTCCCAACTAAGGAAACTCAAACCAAAACCCAAGAAAAATCATGAATCATAATTATCCAAAGTATAGAATCATTAAATAGGCATCACTTGAAACAAAAACCATCCAAAATTAAGGACAACTATTTAGGAGTTCACATATACAAGTCACTAACACATAAATACCAAGAAAAAGGGTCCATAAAGATCTCTCAACCAGAAGTTTCAAAAACCAAAATTAATATAGAGGATAAACTTAAACAATTTCCACTCCGAAGTCAGAGATAATAGGTTGGGTCAATATCCACCACACCTGGAAACTCTTGAATTCTGCGAAAAGATTCACTCTAAAACCTATGGTTGGATCCTTTATGTTTTGAATCGTCTTCTATGCTATATTTAGGATATTTTAGTCCCTAACCAAAACATCCTCTTTTAGTATCATAACATACAAAACCCACTTCAAGTGACCCAACCAGCCACACCGAATAGAGAGTCTTCTTGTAAGCCAAATACAAAAAAGTTACTCTCCTCTTTTTCAACTAATTAATGTAGACGACTACCCAAGAAGACTCATGTGTGGTCCAATGTCTATAAAGGCTCTATATACACCACTCTATTGAGAGTATAGGTGGGGTAATAAATGGTAATACCCAAAAAACACTTATTCAAAATTTCCTCAAAGACTCCAACCACCTAAATTTTGACAAGTTAAAACTAGTAAATTATGACCAACATTGATTCCCAAAACTGACCTTTACTTATACAAAAAAGGAAGGTGCCTTAGAGACTAACCATCTACTTTTTTACTAAGACTCTTCAGGGGAATACTTTGAAAACAAGAATCATGGAATAAAATCAAATTACATCATAAAACAAAACTCTACATTTCAATCAAAAATAAAAACCAAACTCAAAACACCATTACTACATTAATTTCAACATTTAAAAAATTAAAACCCATGAAATAAGACTCTAAACATGAAAAGGAAACACCAAATAAATTCTCACTCACTTTTCAAAACATTAAAATCCCCCTTTTTGAAAACCATTTTAATAAAACATAAAAATACTTAAAAATAAAACACCCACCATTGGTATTACATGAATCCTTACATATATAAATTCTTTACATATTAATAAAACCTTCATACATACCCATAACCATATTATTACCACATGAGTACATCCATACATGTGATTATCCATAGGAATGCAAAGGTCTAAATAGAAAAATATATTTCCAACCCACTCTTTAAAACATGCCCAATAAATTTTCCAAAACCACCCCTTATCATTTCAAAAATAAAACATTTCCAAATTCCCAAAAAAACTTCTATACCAATTTTCAAAAAACTTTCCAAAACCATCACGAAATTTTCTAAAAGGATTCCATTTCGAAAACAATTTACTCTCCCAAAATAACCCATTTAAATTTCAAACAACCAAAGGTTTCCATTTTGGAAAACAAACTTTGATAAACAATATTCAATTTCTTAAATCCAGAAGAAACACCTAAAAATAAACTCAAACTAATACCAAAAACAAATAAAAGAAACCCAAAGTTTTTTATTTTAGAAATACAGCTTTTAAAAATAAAACATCATTTTATAACTCAAGGAAAGAACCCAAAAACCAATTTAAACTCACACCAAGAATAAATAAAAGAATTTAAACACTCATGGGATCAAAATTTAAAAACCATTGATAAATTTATATCACACACAACTAGCTCACATGGTTTGGAAGACCATGTTCCAATCATGTGAGTAAACTAGTGGACAATAGAGCTATCTGCATGGTTTATGAATGGTTTTCTAGACTGAGTACAATAACCATGAACCCTATAAATCCATTTAAATATCCACTCCAACCTCTATAGTTTCTAAAATAAATCCAAAAATTATAAATCCCAATAAAAACAATAAATAAAAAACCAAAAACTCAAAAACATCTGAGAGCCAATCTCGGATTTTAATGAAAAGCCATCCCAGGCCCCTGTTAATTCAAGAGAGCTTCCAAATAGTTGGTGATAAAGCACCTACCCACAAATGAATACATGAATTCTGAAAATACAATCTATGAACTACCAAAAATCCCCAAATAATAAGTTATAATTCTATTTAGGCCATTTTTTCATGAACTAATCTAATTCGACCCTAAACTGGTCGCCCGATCCAGCCCACAATAAGGCACGAGAAGCATTTGTCATCCTCCTAGGCTTGAAAAAAGTGTTGGGAATACAGAATAACTCTAATAGGAATGACTTATCCCAAGAACAACAGGAAAATAAATAAATAAAAATAGATAAAACTATAAATGTAAGCATAAATAAATAAACTAGACATACCTTTGTGTGACCTCACGGGTCACCATCAACAATAGGATGACACTCACTCCGTGAGTGAACAAAGTTGAGTAGAACATGAAGTTAAATATGATAAGGAAAATAGGAATGACAATTAAAATTATAAGTAATAATTACAAAAGATAACAACACCCAATTCATTACCTTTAAAAATAAAACCAATCACGTTAGTTTGAAAATAAGACATATAAAAGTAAGGTTTTCTACTCTTTAAGAAAAATAAGTAACAAACTTACATTTTTATGAAAAATATATTTCATCATAAATTTTTAAAAAATATCAAATCCTAGAATCCATTTTATAAAAAATAATTATAAAATATAATTAACGATAAAACGGATGTCATGGAATGGAAATATAACAACAAAGTTCATTTTAAAACCATTACCATAGAAAAATAGAGTAAAAGTAAGCAATCACCATGGGAAATCCCTAAGTAACTAGGGTTATCTGGGTCTTAGGATCCTTATACTCTTAGTTATCAAATAATTGATGAAAAGGTTTGTCTCCTTATCAATCCAACCAATCCCCATTAAAAAATTAGTTAGTGTTGTGATGTAATCCTACTAGGGAGACTGGGCCTCAACCCTAATGGCCCGCCTAGTGTACTAGACCTAGTCTTCTCACCTAGATACCCAATATTCCCATGTTTTATAGCTTTCCAAACCATGGATGTTTCTTATTTCTAAAACATAGATAAATTCACCATCATTCAAATCCAACACTCACATGTCAAAGCACTAAATTTTAATAAATCCTTAGGAGAAATCAATTTTACAACCACTTCACACACACCAATTTACCTTTGAAATTACCTATTACACATTAAAAACTATTTATAAAACCAATGGTATATTTAAAACAATTTGCATCGCATTCATATTTTGAAAAAAATCTTGATGAAGAAGATCCATGCTAGAAGTTTTGGAAAATCATATAAAACAATTAAAAACCCATTTTTGAGATCCATGATCTATTTTCATAGAACATACATACTACGTAATAATAAAAACTCACTTTTAAAATACTCAATCAGTCAAGGAGTTCAAATTAAAGGTTTTTACATAGGGAACCTACCTCAAAACATGTTGCTTTTAACAAAGACAATATGAATCCACCCCAAAGAGGTCCATGGAATAAAAAAACGCTCTTCATACACTTACACACATATGCACCTATACATATATATATATATATATATGTTACCCTGGATATAGTGTAAATGTTCCCAAATACATGAATAAATATGTAAAAAGAGGTTATATATTTATATACGTCTTACCCATATATGTGTGTGTAAGTCACCTTTATAATGGTGGTCCAAAACACACTATAAAAATACTAGAAAATCAAAAATTAAAAAATCCCTAATTAAAATTGGACCAAATAAAATAAAAATGAAAAACCTTACTTGAAACCAATTATGAACCCACTTCCTTCAACAGTAATGGTAAGAACCAGCCTTAATGGGACCTGAGAACCCTAGGTGTTAAGAAACCACCAAAATAGACACCCAAAATTGGGTTAGGGTTCAGTTAGGGCATGTGCACAACAAGACGAAAAAAGAGAAAGAAATAAGTAGAGAAATAAGAAGGAGATGAGATGGAACATACCAAAGGATGTCATTCCCAATATAGAAGAAGAAAATGTCCAACTGAAGGAAGTAGAGGAGTTGAAACATGCAGCTAGGAAGGTGGGAGGGTGTTGAGTGAGGGGGAACCCCTACTGGGTTGGTGAGAAATAAAAAAAAGGAGGGGAGGCGAATACCCATTTGGGGTTTAATAAAAAAATAGTAGTAATAATAAAATAATAATAATAATAATAATAATAATTTTTTCCCTTTTTTTAAATCCTATAAACCACACATGGTTTGGTCTCATGGTTGGCCAAACCGTGCCCCAACTGTGAACCTCTACTAGAGGCCCTAGACACCCCACATAATCAGGCCGCACAGTTAAGGAAATCATGTGCAAACTATGTGGATAGCTCTGTTAAAAACTGTAGACACCTTTTCACAGTCTGCACATGGTTTCTAATAACTATTCATTAACTATTCACCTATGATTAAAATTCCAAAAAATAAAATTTTTAAACTTTTTCTAGCCCGAAAATCAAAAAAGAGACTAAATATAATTAATAAGTTAAATTTGGAGTGTGACATTGGGTGTGTTGGATCTTTTGATATATAAGTATGGATTGAGATTTGTCATTCATCATAATAGAAATTTAAGGATTCATCCAATTGTTGTTATCTTGGTGTTGAAAATGCACTAAAATAGGGATATCATATTGTATCATTGATAATAGATATGGGAAATTAAGTAAAAATCCACTTACATATCTTCCACATGGTTTACCTTCAGTTATGAATTAATGAGTTGATTAATTTATGGATATACAAACATATAATAATCATTAAAGTGTTAAAAAATTATGAAACACCAATGGGAATACATTACCAATGTATATTGACAGCCAAGAATTTCAAGTTGAAATTAAACCCTCTTCATTGAATGAAGTGAGCTTATATGAAAGGTGTAGAACCTTGTATTTATTGTGTGTGATTCTGAAAATTCATATCTGAAGCTCTCCTCATATTATTTAACTATTTATGATTTCATATAAGGTGCTAGCACACCTTTGGTGTTCGAGGTTCCTTATAAATGAGGATTCTATTGGCCTACATACTACCTATAGAGGTAAGTGCCCTTGATTTATTTCTCATTTATCCCCATTAAGTGTACTTAATCAAGATATCTAGAAATAGAGCATAATATATATAAGGTATGCCTATTATTTTATATTCTTCATATTATATATTGATTCATGATGATAGATCAATTACTTTAAATGGGTTTCTTCCAGTTCTATAATCATGATATGATCCTATAAAACCCATTAGTGGTATCAAATCCAAAATCATCAATAAATCAACATTTTAATTTAACAATTTTATGAATAACATGTTTATCATAATCATCTTGAGGCCATGTAATAATGTATGATATGACATGGTTGAATTTCATTCATCTGATTACACTTCCAAGATTTATAATATAGCATATTGTAATGTGTGGTTCTATTTTTCTTAGTCATAGGCTATGAATGATACATATTATAAGGTATGATATGTTGAAATCCTATGGTTTTAACCTATACCAAAACAAAAAATATAGGTGATATCATAGTCTGATAAAAACTTAGGTTTCATGAAAAAAAAGCATTGTATCGTAATGAATATATATTATATATCATCAAATACTATTGTATATGTAAGGGTTAAACCATTATATCCCATACATAAGTGAATTTATCATACATAAGGTTTTTGTCTTTACATGACAAATACTCTTACATATGGGTTGATCAATACATAATGTTTTCTTTTTGTGAGATACAATCTCTTATGTATGGATTAATCTATATGTAAGGGTCTTTTCCTTTAATATAGGAGTGATTTCTCAATACATAAGGGTTATCACCAACTCTTATCACAACTTACAATTGATAATAACCCTTTATCAATCATAAAATATGATATGAACCAAAATGAAAAAAAAATATCTTAAAATTTTTATAGTTTATAAATTTCTTATAAATGATGAGTGTTAGGGATTATAAATAGGATTTTTTCATTCCTAAATGATATATATCTCATGTTTGGAATATAAGTAAAATGTTTATTTATTTATTTTTCATTTAAAACATCCATGTTTATAAATTTTTTATGAAATGTTAATATAAAGTATGATTTAATTTATGTGATAAATTACTTATTATGAAATTTTTATTCCATTCATTGCATAATAGGTATGAAAATATAATATTTAGTTTTTATCCATCATGAACTCAGTTTATAATTAATGTTATTATCTTGAATTTAGTTTTTTAATATATTTTATACATATTAGGTATTATATTTTTGATTAATTTAAATATATCTTGAGTAAAGTATCCCTCAATAGAGGTACTTTGGATCAAACTTCCCATTATCCTTGAAGCTTATGCCTTGTTCAAGAAAATTTAGAGTTGGATATCTATAGATCTAGGATTACTTATGTGTATATTATCAATTTTATATAATTTTAAACATTTATATGAAATGTTAATGTACCTTATTCCTATGATTAATTTAGATATGTGTTAATTTTTTTGACTTCTATTTTTGGGTGAGTGACATAAACTATGGGTTGTGTAAAGAGTTACACATTAATATGATCTAGATATATTAATTTGGTGTATGGAATAGGTATTCCAAAACTAAATCATTAAAATCATACATACATAAAGGAATAAAACATGAGATAATAAATATTACATGTGAATAAATAGTTATGTATATAACATGCATATGATGTATATAAATTGGTGATATTTTAAAAGAAACCCCCTCAAATACTAAGTGTGAGATCTCTTTCAAAGTAAACACATGTCAATACCTTGACCATCCAACCAAGTAGGTTCACGCCAAAGTGGGGTTCCCATTGATTATCTTGTGTAAGTCATGGTGGATTTGGAGATCCCTAAGAGTTAGGTAATCATATACCCTTTTGATCTTTGGGTGAAACTTAGCTAGAAAACCCTAAGAGTTAGGATACCAAAGGAATAGAGTTGAGTTCAATCCATATGATGGATTTAGGAAAAGAAATGTCTACTCAACTATCCAAGATTTATATGTGATATGACTGGAAATTTATCCTATCTAAATAGCTAAAGTGATCAGTTTCATTCCAAATAGGGTCATTTCTTAGTAAAATATGGATCTTGACCCAATAAAGGTAATGATGTATGGGGTTATCATTTCAGTGCTATTACTTTCATTAAAATTCCTTGAAAAATGATATAAAACATGATAATTACCCATAAATATCTCTTTTTTATTTTATGTAATGAATCATGTTTATCATTTTTAGGTAAATTAGAGTTATGACTTATAAAACTATTCTAGATTAGAATATATGGTCGATAAGTGTTCTTAAATAGGATAACTCTAAGTATATGAATGAAAATGTTATAGAGATCAATTTCTATAACTCTAACTTCTGGGTATTAGATGCTGAGTGTGCATCATGCATTTATGATGATAAACATAAACTCAAATATGGGAGGGAATTAAATAAAGGCGCAGTAGATCTATGTATTGGTGATAGGAGAAGAGTTGTTTCATTGGTGTTTGGTATCTATTATTTAGGTCTTCCCAATGTATTATCTTTTTAATTAGAAAACTATTATTATGTTTCTCCTTTAAATAGGAATTTGAAATTTGTATCTTTTTTGGACAAGATATGTTTTTTATTCATTATTTAGGACAGGAGTTATTATATATATAAATTAAATTTTTTATGGAATTTGGAATGTGTTAAATGTTTTATAAATTATACATATGGAAAATCTTGTCTATATAATTTAGAATAAGATGTTCATGTTTGATTCTAATCTCACATACCTTTGGCATTGTCACTTTGGACATATAAATGAGAAATGTATTCAAAGACTTTATGGATTATTGAAATCATTCAATTATGAATTGTTTTATAATTGTGAATATTTTTTATTAGGACAAAATACCAAAATGAATTTTAGTGTAAAAGGTGAGGGGGATAATGGACTATTGGATCTTATACATAGTGATATATATAGACCAATGAGTACACAAGTAAGTTATGGGTTTAGATAATTCATATCATTTACTTATGACTTTATCTGATATAGTTATGTGTTTATGATGAAGAAAATTAAGAAACTTTTTAAAATTTTAAATATTTTTGTAATGAATTATATAATCAATTGTAAAAAAAGTATTAAGATTATCTAGTCAAATCAGAGATGTGAATACTTGATCCAAGAATTCAATGGTCATCTAATAGATTTTGGAATTTTTACACAACTCACTCCTATAAGAACAACTCAATGGAATGGTGTCTCTGGGAAGAGGAATCCAACCCTGTTGGACATGTTTTGACCAATGATGAGTTATTTTGATCTTCATATTTCATTATAGTGATATTATCTAGAAACTTTTAAATTCCTACTTAGTTGTATTCCATCTAAAGTAGTCATAAATTAACCATATCAGATATGATCTAAGAGACATTATATTACTTATTTTATGAATATTAGATGTTTTAAAGCTTATTTATAATGTTTTGATTTAGAAAAACTACGCCTTAAATTGGAAAGATGTTTATCTATTAGTTATCCCAAAGAAACAAATAGATTTTATTTCTATACTATTGCTAAACACAAAGTGTTTATAGCTCAAGATGATGTTTCATTAAGAAATATCATAATAATAAAGAAGTTAGTGGGTGTAAATTTGATCTTTGATAATTTAAAGACCAAAAAACCTGATTTATTCCTGGGATAGAAGTTGAGATGATTACACAAAGAGTTGTGGGAGAAGAACTGACTCAGGTTACATAAAAACCTAGAATTTTTAGTGGAATTCATCAGGTGATTGAGGGATATAGATTTCTTATAGAAAATTATGATGAATTAATGTTCATATATGATGAACCAACTACCTAATGAGTGTCTATATAGATTTATGAATCTAATAAATGATTAAAATATATGGAATCTAAAATGGACTCCATGTACACTAACCCAGTTTATAACATGGTGGATTCACTTAAAGGGGTGAGACACATAGGGTGAAAGTGGATTCTATATAGGATAACTAATGTGGGTGGTATATTGTCTACCTATAAAGCATTATTATTATAAAATGGTTAAAAAATCATGGTATTGACTATGAAGAAACCTCTTCACCAGCTACAATGATAAATTATATTCAGATATTTCTTTCCATAATAGTTCATTATGATTATGAGATATATAAAATGGATGTAAAAACCTATTTACTTGATATTAATTTAGAATAGGGAATGTATATGATATATACTAAAGGTTTTGAAGTTACAAATGAGTCTATTAAGGTTTTCAAGTTTCAAAGGTCTATTTATATATTGAAGCAAGCCTCTCTGAGTTAGATTATCTTGTTTGATGATTCAATAAAAAAGTTTGGTTTCATAAAAAATGTAGATAATTATTATGTATACAAGAAAACTAGTGATATTTTGGAAGTATTTTTTATATTATATATATATGAAATAATTATTATCAGAAATGATGTCCTAAATTTATGCTCTATAAATATGTGGTTGGAAAAATGTTTCTCCATGAAATACATTGGTGATTCAACCAACATATTGGGTATTAATATCTATATAGATATAGTTCAAAATACTTATATTTGTAAAGATATAAAATCATTTAGAATGGATATCTTCCAGAGTGGGTCTTTATATATGTTTCATGGCATGAATATTAAGAAAATTTGAGATCCTTATAAGGATTTAGAAATGATGGATATGATTCCTCACCAATATTAAATATGAAATATCATATATTACATGTTGTGTACTTAGATTTATGTTTCTTATGATTTGATAATAATAAGAATATGTCAATATAGTCCTTGTGAGAGTTACTTGATTGATGTTAAAAACATCCTTAAGTTATTAAGAAGAAGTAAGGATATGTTCTTAGTATTTGAAGGAGATAATGAGCTTAGTGTAAAGGGTTACACCAATAATATTTTCCAATATAACGAAGATTATTTGAGATCTCAATCTTATTTTTTATTCTGGTAAAAGGGTGAGGTGATCAGTTAGAAAATTTCTAAATAAGACACCATAGTAGACTCAACAATAGAGATATAGTACATCATTTCATTAGATGTTTCGAATAAATCTATTTATATTAAGAATTTAATTTTTGAACTTGAGGTGGTTCCAGGACTCAAGGGACTTATTGATCTTTATTATGACAACAATGGAGTAATTTATCAAGATAAGGATCCTCAGTGTCACCAAAGGACAAAACACATCCATCACAGGTACTATCTTATTTGATAGGTAATTGAGAGGGGTGATATAAAGATTCATTGGGTGGATATAGAAAAGAATGTAGTAGATCCATTAAAAAAATCATTGGTGTTGTAAAAGTATAAGGGTCATGTTTAATCTCTTGGTATTGTATACATGATAGATTAAATGTAATGGTTTTAAAATATATCATTATTTTATAATAAAGTAAATTTTCATTTATCATCCATTCTTGTGTGATGTAATTTATATTACATGAACATTAAAATGATTATATCCCCTCAAAGTATGACTTTAATTTATCCCTAATTGATGATCATCGTAGAGTATTATGGGTTGTGATGATATGATAATATTTGGGTGAGTAGAATCCTGTACTCAATACAAAGAGTTGTATATGTGATAGAAAAAATAGACTCGTGGGATATTGAGTCAAGAATTATTATATTTACTAACCCACCAAAGTATATCACATGGAATTTCATATGATCATTGATATACTTAAGGGTATATAATTATTATGAATCCCCATTACCTAAATTTTTTGAGATACCTATCATGGAAACCTTCATAATTTGATACATTTGTAATACATGCCTTATGTCTTAACTAATTCGGGGGTGGTTGGGTATATTGTTGATCATGTCATCAGTTGAAGCTAAACCAAGATAATATTTTTTTCACTCATATGATGAGTTAAAGACATATGGGCCATTGAATTAATTAGACTAATGAAATCCATGGCCATGTTTAATTTAGTGACATTTGATGTGCTCAACTACTTGGATGAGTGACATGTGATGTGCTCATTTTCTAGATGAATGACATGTGATGTATTCATTATCCTGGTATGTCTATTTTATATAATCATGAACATATGAGATTAACTATACTATATTGGCATGTTTCATGCATAATGTTCACTTGATTCCATGGAAAATGGATTATATAAGTAAACATATGATATATATGATACATATTATGGTGTACATATTCATATAGAGATATAAGTATGTTTGATTAGGATCACCCTAGGACCTTTTATAGCTTGAGTAACATTAATGTTTTACTAGATGCTTCTCTTTAATTATATCTATGAAATCGGTATTTCATATTTGTTTTCAAAGATAAAAAGTCTTGTAGGGTCACATTTTTATGCCTTAGAATAAAGATGAAATTTTAGAAAAAAAAATGTTCCAAAATGAAAAGATTTTGATAAACCATATCCAAAAGAGTTTGGATGGATTCAATAATTTTTGTGTAGTTTTTCATAAATTCCTTACGGTATTTTAGTGCAAGTGGGAGATTTTTGGATGGAAATAAAATAAGGATATCATATTATATGATATCTCCTTATTCGTATTATATGAAATGGAATGAATTTGCCTCTATAATAACATATGATTTGTATTTATCTTAGTGTATGATAGATGAGTGATATGGTATATCATGTGCATGTCCCCTTCCAAATATTCCACATGCTTTACCTTAGTCTGTGAATCAACAGGTTTATTCATTTATGTATATACAAACATATAATAATCATTGAAGTATTTTTTGATTATGAAACCCCCAAAAATCATAAGTTATCATAATATATTTTGGCTACCAAGCATTGGAATATGATATTTTACTCCCTTAATTTAATGAATGGAGTCTATATAATGGGTAGAGACCCTCGTATTAGGTGTGTGTGATTCCAAAAATCCATAGTTAAATCTCTCTTCGGCCCAGTTAACTATCTATATTTATGGGGAAGGTTTTAGGATACATTTGGTGTTTGTGGGTCCTCTCATTATGAATAAGGATTCTATCATCTGGTTTACTACTTGTGGAGGTGATAGTAGTTAGGTTTTAACTCATTGATCTACATAAATCATAATCCTTTAAGATCAGAATAGATTTAGCACACTGCATATGAGGTATGCCAATTATTTTAAGTTCTTCATATTGCATGTTAATTCATGATGATAAATCCGGTAATTTGAATGGATTTATTCTATTTTTATGATCATGAGATGATCCTCAAAAACCTATTACTTGGATTATGGATTTGGTGATTTTTCTATAATGACACATCCAAGTAAGTGGTTTCAATACCTTTTATGATATTTTTGGGCACAAATACCTTTGGTGTTTTGTATTTATTATTTTTTATGATAATCACATATAAGTTTTGAATTTGATTAAGGTTGTAGAGAAGTGTTCATTCTTGGATGAATTTTATGGATTCATTAAATCTATAAGGATTATTTTTGTTAGAGGATAAGTTTTGGTGATTCCTTATGTCTACACCACAACAAGTCAGGTTGCATCATGAGAAGTTTCATAGGGATGACCAACTAAATCGTAATGTCATTATAAAATATAGGGTGACTATTTCACAGAGAATATGTTATGCTACAACACTTTTAAAAATAAAGTGTCTACACCACAAAAAATACATATGACAAGAAGGGTTCATTTTTAATAGAAATTGATGGTTTTGTGATTTCGCAACCTATAAGATTCCATGTAGTATCCAAAGTGGATCACGTTTTTGGATGTCAGTTATTTGAAGTAAGTTAAGGAGATCATGTGGATATTGTGGGAGAATTGGATTTTAACCAAATTTTTTGGATCTGGTCAACTATAGGAGCATATTCTGTTGGGAAGCAGTTCATGCTGAAAAATTGATTGAAATTCTAACGTACAAAACCCAGACGCCACTCAATAGTTCCCTGAGCCAAGTTGGCTACATGGCCTCAAGAACATCTCCCCGAACTCTATAGTCTACTGACTAGTATCGATGGACTAGGGTGTCTTTATAAGAAGACTATGCCCTCATTACAAGTGTGTAACACAGTTTAATATTAATAACTATCAATAGAAGAAGTAGATACAATAAGTAGAAAACTAGTAAATAAACAAGACAGGAATATATAAAAATATATATATTAGTGTATCATATATAATGATGATGATGAATATATCTAAAAATCATCCAAAACATGTAAATAGAAGTAAATTACAATACAAGTATCCAAAATACAAAAAAGAAAAAATGTTTTATCTCTGAATAGCATCACAAGCCTCAGTTTGATCTTGTGCTCCCCTACTCCTAAGCATGGAACAAAATCAACCCTCGAACTATGGTCTCTTTACCCTATCTCTAACTACATCCGAAAAGTCTGTTTGGGTACCCAATAGTAGACCAAAGAGGTTGTGAGATACAATCCTAGTAGGTAACCACCCATATATCTATACAATTCTAGTCTATGCAATATAATAAGCTAAACAGTTTTTTGGTAAAAAACTAAGAAGTAAAAAAATTTATTGATGTCCATGGCATGTAACTACTAAACCAGTAACACTAAAATAGCCTCTCAAGTCTCCTTGCAAAAGATATTCAATGTCCTAAAAAGGAATCTATAACAAAAATAGAAGAACGAACACGACCTTTCTATACATCCATATATATATAACTAATGGCGGACTTGATGTATATTCCAAAGTTCCATATTAACCACGACTAATTTGTTCAGCCAAGAATATCACAAACACCATGGTCGTGTCATATAAACAAAGTTTCAGACCAATAAGGGCCTGATCCAAGGTATATAATACTAAGGCATCCTCATTGAGTTCTATGAGCATCTCAATAGAAACTCGGTTAGGAACTGGTTGGAGTACTAGGAGAATTTCATATTGGACATGTCATATGTGATTCCAAGCATGACAGATACAAGGGATAGCAAAGACCATGGCATCCCATGGAATCAAGACCCAATGAGCATACTTTGTCCAATGTATCCACTATCACATTCCAGATATAAGGGACATGTACAAGGAATCTATTAATACATTTACCATTCATACTATTTATCATTTAAAAACATATGGGTATACCCACCCATATACCACAAATCAAATCCAAGGAAACAAAAGAGTTTACCCACTCATTCTTTACAATCCACATGAGTTTACCCACTCATTTCTACTTTTTTCAGATTAACCATTTAAGAAATTTCAAATCATCCAAGTGAGTATTCCTAATCATTAAAACATTTAAAAATTAATTTATTCAAACAATTCAAGCATAGAATATCAACATAACATTAGGTAAGGAGGCATGACATCTCCCTAACCAACAATTCAATTACATTTAATAATGATTGATATTACTACATCTTGGAATGAATGAGAACTCACCCCTTGGGGTGGTTCAACCAATTAATAATAAGGAAATTCCATAAGTAACACCCCATGGGTGGCCATGGTTTGGGAAACATCCAACACATCACAATGAAACCTAAGGTAATCCTTAACAGGTCAAGTTACATATAATTTAATTAACCAGTTTGAAATTGGGGCCATGTTGGAAATTTTGGTGGGTTGAATAATGAAATGTAGCCTAATAAAATACTAAAACTAAAGGAAGTTGTATAGACCACCTACCTTAGTTTGGTAGTTGATTTATCATCCAGTATAGGCTCCTGGTTCGACTCGGATTTGGAAAATTTTGAAGAATAGATGAAGAACCTAAAAATAAAGAAAAATTCCTTCCACTTAAATAGCACATTCGATGTCCAGAATAACAAAGAATTGATAAAAGGGAAATGAGATATTACCAACATAGATCTAATGATACTGACGGTGAAAGAAACTGATTATGGATCTGTAAATGGGAGAAAATCCTACCACTAGGCTTTCTTGGGTACTCCTGCACCAGAAAAATGAGGGTGAGGGATTATATCCAAAAAGATAATATGACCTACCTATTTTTTAAAAAATACATAGGCATTTACAAGACATGTAAATACCTTACACATCGTGTAAATCATGGGATATTTCCCCATGGGAAAACCCTTTACACTATGTGAAAGTTTCTAGCGAGACTGTTACACGTCGTATAATTAAATACACATCGTGTATCCCAATTACACAGCATGTAATTGGCCTACAGCTGATATACATCCCACAAATTACTTTATTCCCAAGAACTACCCAAAGGGACCATATCCTAGCTTAGGGTCTAAACCAAAAAGAACATTAAGAAGTTCTCAACAAGAAATAAAGGAATTTTTACCTTAGGAAAAACTTGAGATCTTACAATGTTATCACCTTAAAGAAATTAGTCCCTAAATTTTCCTCTGAAGGGTAGTCAAGATTCATCTAAGAACAAATTCATCCACTGAGCAAGTACGTAAGCCTACCACTTCCAAGTCTCATCCTATAAATGATCATGTTTCCATAGAACATGTATTAGAGGAACTGACTGGACTTAGAGAACCTTCATTCTCTTATCAACAATACAAATTGGATGCTCATCAAAAGACACATCAACCTGTATCACAACCTCCTTATGATGAAAATAATAATATGGTTATAAGTGATAGATGAATGTCTGAGATACGTGTAAGACATCGTTCATGGATTGGTACATTTGAGTTAACTGCAACTAATATGGTACCGACCCGACTCTACCCATAATCTCAAACCGCCCAACATAACACAGTGAAATATTACACTATCTATAGATCCAAATTTGTACTAGCCTTAGTAAAACATGTAAAAAGACCCAATCCCCAACCTCAAACTCTAGAGGTCATCTTCAGTGATCGACATATGAATTATGTCAAGGTTGCGCAGTTGACATCCGCTTCTGAATCAACTGGACCTGCTCGGAAGTCTCATGCAAGAGATGAGGTCCTAGTAAATATTCCTCACCTACCTCTAGTTAGTAAATAGGATATTTAAATTCCCTACCATAAAAATACTCATAAGGTTCCATATTTATAGTCACCTAATAGTTTTTATTGTTGGAAAACTCAACCAGGGGTATATACTTCTCCCAAGAGCTCCCAAAATTCTAGATGCATTCTCATAGTATATCCTCAAGAACCTATATTATACACTCTGACTATACATTAGTCTAAGGGTGGTTTGTTTTGCTTATAAGTACCTCTTTACCCAGTTCCCTCTGAAATATTTTCCATAATTGAGATGTAAATTGGGCATCCCTATCAGAAACAATAGTGTGTGGTACCCCATGAAGTCGTACTTTCTCACGGATATACAACCTCTCAAGCTCATTAACACTGAAGGTTTAATTGATCAGTAAGATATTTTAAAGCTTTGTGATCCTATCAAAAAAACCTACATATCATCATTACCTTGATGCAACCTCAGTAAACTGGTCAAAAAATACATCATGACATCATCCCATTTCCACTCAAGAATAGGTGACCACTGTAAAAGTATGGTTTGTTGTTTTTTTTCCACCTTTACATATTGATAGGTGGAACACATCATAAAAAAACTAATTACCTCATGTTTTATAATTGTACACTAGTACTGACGGTGCAAGTCATAGTACATATTAGTGACACTATGATGCACTACCCAAATTTAGTAATGAAATTCTCGTATCATCTCATCATCTATGTCCATTAGAACATAGACACAAGCATGGATATACATGATATCATCCTTTTTAAAGATCCAACCAGGAGGTGTATCCTAACCCTACACACTTTCTCATAGGAATAGGCCTTCTAAATTCGATAAATGCCTCATCCGCACTCTATCCAGCAAGGTAGAGGTCACAGCTATGGAAGATAGAAAATTATACACTTGACTTTCATGCACCTCCAATTTCATCTTAGATAACAAGTCCATGAGTTTCCACTCACTACTGGCCTACTGAACTTCCTATATCTAATTCCTCATGCTCAGTGCATCGGCAACTACATTTCCTTTACTAGGTTTGTAGGTAATATTGAATTAAAATGACTATAGGTACTCTACCCACCTTCAATGCCTCGGATTCAGATCACATTGTGTAAATATGTACTAGAGGATTTTATAGTTTGTGTATACCAAAAAACACTCTTTGATTTAGTAAGGTCTCCAACAACTCAAAGAATGAACAACTGTATCTAACTCAAGATCCTGTGTCGATTAGTTCCTCTGATGTGGCCTCAGCTCTTGTGACCTATATGCCACGACTCTATCCCCCTATATCATTACTCCTCTCATCTCGATACCTGATGCCTCACAATAAACAATGTAACTCTAGCCATGTTCTGGTAGTATCAGGATTGGTGATTAATTCAATCTCCCTTTCAGATCTTGGAAGGTTATCTCATAGCAATCTATCCATACAAACTTCACACCCTTATTAGTGAAGCATTTCGATGGTGCTGTTAAGCATGGGAAGTCCTATATGAAACACCTATCATACCTAGTTAGCCCAAAGAAACTTATAATGTCAAAAACATTCTTGTTCTTCTCCCATAAAACTACATCTCTCGCCTTCTCTAGGTCCACTAATACTCTTTCTATTAAGATGATGTGACCAAGGAAATGAATTTGATCTATCTAGAAGTGGAACTTTGTGAGATTAGCATATAAATTATGCTCTATTAGTGTATTCCAAATGATCTCAATATGGTTGGCATGTTCGTTTTGATTGTGAGAATAAAGCAAGATATCATCCATGAAACCCACCACAAAAGAGTCCAGATAAGGATAGAACACTTAGTTCACTAGCACTGTGAAAGCTGTTGGTGCATTCGTGAGACCGAATGGCATAACGAGATACTCTTATAGACTATACATCCTACAGGAAGTTGTACAAGTTATTTTTGAAGGATGAACATGTACCTATTGATATCCTGACCTCAAATCAATTTTTGAGAAAACCCGATCTCCATAAAGTTGATCAAACAGATCATCTATCTGTTGCAAGGGATATCAATTCTTAACCATCAGGTAGTTCATCTTTTGATAATCTACACATATCCTAAGGGTGTTGTCTACCTTTTTTCAAAAAGGACCAGAAAACCCCCACATATAAGTATTGGTTCATATAAACCCATTTGTCTCTAAATCCTCTAGTTATCTCTTGAGCTCCTGTTAATCCGTCGTAGTTGTCCTATAGGGAGAAATGGATACCAATGTAGATCATGGAACTAACTCGATGGATAATTCCACCTCTCTCTTGGGTGGTAAACCATAAAATATTTCTATAAAAACATCCCTAAAAAGACCAAACATTTGAGGAAAGTCTATTTGACGCATTCCCTGATCATCCAGATACAAACTAGCGATCTGGGATGTCATCCTTCCCAACCCAGAATGCATTGGTCTATCTTGGCTCACCTAGACATCCCATTCATCCTTCTGAGTATGAATTTCATCCTTTGGTGATGTGAAAGTCACCCTATAGTGATAGTAATTGACATAATTTTGATAATATACTATCTAGTCCATTCTGAGTATCATGTAAAACCCTATCATCTCGAGAATAAAAAGATCCCATAAGAAGTGACACCCACCAACCTCAAGGTGGGACTCCCAGCATTGGATCAAATCCTCTTTTCTAATTCCAAATATTTTTTCTAGCATTATAACTACCTCAATAGACAATACAATGATCCCAAGGCTTTTCACTACTAGTGCAGATAGAAAACTATGTGTTGTAATTATATCAAAAAGAATAGATGCAGTAGTAGAAGATGTTATGATCATACCTCTCACTATATAAGGTCTGGTACCCTACTCTTTGAAGTAGCCTATATATAATAGATCAGGCCTGAACCATAGCCATGTGACACAACCTCACTGTCCAGATTATGCTCACTATGATGTCTCAGTGTAACTATTTTCTGGCTACCTCATCCATGACCACCACTCCCTCAACCTGATTAATCATCACTACTTCAAATACCTTCCTGGAATGGATCTGAGAAACCTAATTATGAATCTGGTGTGGGATTTGATCCATACCACTCATATCTAGAGGGAAGGTCCTACAGAAACATTTCACATGGCAAATTCTACCATAATCTCGGCACTCAACTGGGCCATGTTTGTACTAATTCTTCATGTGGAATCACCTGTTACAATGATAATAGAACAATGATCTACCATTACTCACAGCTTGACTGGTACACATCTCATGGGAAGCCTCAAAACAGCGATTTCTACCTGAAGATGTTGAACCACTAGATCGATAAATAGCACTGCCCTGTTATGCGCCCCCAGCTTCTCTCAGGTTCAGCTCTGTAATCAGCAACTGATTAACAATTTCAGTGATAGATGCCAACCTGAACATGTTGACTTGAGATCTAATAGCATGTCAGATACCTTCCTTAAAGTATCTCACTCTCGATATCTCTTCAGTAAGGTATGTCAACATAAAATTATTCAACTCTGTAAAGTGTGTCGAGTAATCTATAACCTTCATCGCATCCTGTTTAAGATACCTGAATTCACTATCCAACTCTGCCTGTAGAGTCTTAAGAAATAAATAGTCATAGAACCTAGTTTGAAAATCATCCCAAAACATATCTCGCAGTCTGTCACCCTGGTGCAGAACATCCCACTGGTGCTTTTCTGCTCCAAGAAGCATGTAAGTTGCGATATTCACCCTCCTATCAAGAGGTGTATCAAGGTGATCAAAGATCGAAATTGTAGTTTCAATCCATATCTCATCAGCCTATAGACAACCATCTGCCAAAAACATGGGAGGATTTTTCTACTGGAACACATGTTTTATCTTATCCATAAACAAGGAAGGTTTCAATTCTCCCTGATAAGTCTACATGAAGTGAAGATTTACTTATAAAACTGTTCCTCAGTACCTATGCTCATAAAAGCACTTGGTGTCGCAGTAAGAACTAAATGAGGATATTTCGGTATCCCATGGCCCACCACCTCCAAATTGTATTCATTACCTCCCTTCTAGTGTATGACTTGAGGTCATCATGGTGGAATGCCTCTGTAACTCCAAACACACACCTCAGAAAAGTACAAAATCAAATTTCATAGGTCAAAAGAATAGGATAGTTTAAAACCCTCCTAAAACCAATTTGCAACCCAGATCCTGATCCTAAAGCTAGGACTGTAAAAATAATAGCCACCAAAAACCACTATAGACACTACCTCTTACCCACTCAAAATCCAGGTCTAGGTCGAGTCACTATTTTCAAGTTCATTGTTCCATTTCATTCCATTTGGTATCAATTTCCATTTAATTTTCATCATTCATTTATTTCAAAGATTTAACCAATGGTTCACCAAGTTTCAATTCATGAGGTCCAATAACCCATCATAAACCAAAATTTGGTGCCCATATAATTTATATGATATCAAATTTACTTGAAAAATTTTAATAAAAGGGTCAATCACTTTCCATTCCATAAGGTAGCATACTCCTTATGAACTGAAAGGTGGCTTCACTTCTTCTATCCACTCCACCTAATCTAAAATAATAGCATATATTGTTATCACAACACCTATCATAATAGCATGCAATGAGAAATGCATCCTAAATGGCATGGAATATTATTTATAACAAGTTCCTATATGATACATGAGATGTCATACCCTCATATCATCAGGTTTCAACATAATAAAACACCTCAATCATATCAATCCTAACATCACAATGCAATTGCATCACCCAATGGTGGAATCAAATCAATTAAAATAGCCAAAATCAAGAAAATATAAATTTCATTCAAGGAAATTTGGATTTTCCCCATATGCGGGGTAGATACTCCCATGAACAGTTCATTACCAAACTCTTGTCCCTTCATATCCCTATCTATTCTCTCTAAATAGTAAAACAACTAGAATATAAAGCTTTGATACTACTTTGTAATATCCTGAACCTGGAATCCACTCAACAGTTCCCTGAGTCAGGTTGTCTACATGGACTCATGTTCATCTATCTGAATTCCAAAGGTTGTTGACTAGTAGCAAGGTCCTAGGATGTGTCCATGGGGAGACTATGTCCTCATTACTGGAGTGTAACATAGTAGAATATCAGTAATAGTAAATATCAGAAACAGATATAAAAAGAAAAAAACTGGTAAATAAACATGATAGGAATACATAATAAATCCAAAAGTGTCTCATATACAATTATGATGATACATGTATATACAAAGCATCCAAAACAGGTACATATAAATACAGTATAATAAACGTATCTAAAATACCAAAAAGAACAAAAGTGATATTTTCAAATAGCATCATGAGCCTCAGATAGATCACGTGCTCCCCTTATCCTAATCATGGCACAAAATCAACCCTCAAACTATGGGTTCTTTCCCCTGTCTCTACCTATATCCAAAAAGTATGTTCGGGTACCCAACAGTTTCCCAAACAGGTTGTGAGATAAAATCCTAGTTGTTAACCACCCAAATGTCCATACAATTCCAAGTTTTAAAATATAATAAGCTAAATAGTGTGCAGGTAAATAGGTAAGTAGTAAATAAATGTAATGATTCTCATGGCTTGTAACTACTAAACTAGTAACACTGAAATAGCCTCTCAAGGATCCCTATAAAAGATTTTCAATCACCTAACAGGGTAGATATAATAGAAACAAAATAACCAATATGGCCTCGTTGTATATCTATACATATCAAACCAACTATGACCATGTCATATATTCCAAAATTGAATTTCAACCATGACTGAGTCTGTCAACCAAGAATATCACAAACACCATGGTCGTTCCATATAAACAAAGTGTCAGACCACGAAGGGTCAGATCCAAGGTGTATAAGACTAAGGAATCCTCATCATGTCCCAGGAGCATCTTGATGGAAACTTGGTTAGGCACTGATTAGAGGTCTAATAGAATCACATATCAAACATGTCCTATGAAAGTTCAAGAAAACCGGATCCAAGGGGCAGCAAATCCCATTTAATCAAGACCTAAGGATCATACTTTATCCAAGGTGTCCACTACCGTGTTCCATATCCAAGGAACATGTCCAAGTAATCTATTCATAAATTTACCATTAATATCATTTATCATTTCAAAACATATGGGTATACCCACCCACATACCACAAATCAAATCCAAGGAAAAAAAGAGTTTACCCACTAATTGTTTCCAATCCACATTCAAATACATCACATGATTTTACCCACTAATTTCTCATTTTTTCATATTAACCATTTATGAAATTCTAATTCAACCAATTGAGTATTCCCACTAATTCAACCATTTAATAATTAATCCATTCAACCAATTCAAGCATGTCATATCAACATAACCTTAGGTATGGAGGTAGGGAATCTCCCTAACAAAAAATTAAATTCTATTTAATTGTGATTGGGCTTCCTACATCTAGTAAATAATTATAACTCACCCATTTGGGTGGTTTAACCAAGGAATAACTAGTAAATTCTATATGGAACACCCTATGCATTTCCATGTTTTGAGAAACAGGCCACAAAGCATCACAACAAAACCTAGGGATATCCCTAACAGGTCCAGTTACATCTAATTTAATTAACCAATTTGAAATCAAGTCTGCACCATAAATTCCATTGGGTGGACTAATGGTCGGTAGCCTAATAAATTACCCAAACTAAAATAATTTGTATAGACCACCTACCTTAGTTCAGTAGTGGATTTCTCATCTAGTATTAGCTCCTGTTTTGACTCAGATCGGGATAAATTTGAAGAATGGAATAATAACATGAAAATTGGGAAAACATATTTCTCCTAAATATCACATAAGATACCTAGAATATTGAATAATGGCTAAAAATAAAACAAGATCTTACCAGTGCATATCTAACAAGACTAACCGAAAAATAAACATATTCTATATCTACAAAGGAGAAAAAAACATACCTCTGGGATTTCTTGGGTGCTCCTGCGCATGAAAAAGGAGGGTGAGGGATTCTGTACAAAAATATTGGAGGCCCTACCTATTTTTTTAAACATAGTAATTTACATGACATGTAAATACCTTAAATGTTGTGTAAATCATGGGATCTTTTCCCCTGGGAAACCCCGTTACATGGTGTGAAAGGTCCTGGCCAGACCATTACACATCGTGTAATTAAATGCATGTCGTGTATCCTAATTAAATAATGTGTAATTGTCCTGTAGCCAATATAAATCCCACCAACCTCTTCCTTAAAAATAACTACCCAATTGTCCCATGGCTCGGCTTAGGGTCTAAACTAAAAAATAAGTAAGTAAGAGTTCAACTGGAAAAAAAATATGTACCTCAAGAAAAACTCAGGATCTTACATAAATAAATTTATATGGTGAAGTGGGTGATGTTAAGTCATATTAAAATTACATAAGTATAATTTTATGCTATATAATATGAAATCACACCACAGTCAAGTAGTTATAGTCAAAATTAGAAGTTTTAAAAAGAATTTTTACTTGGGTTTTGAGGGATTTAATATGAATCAAATGGTCCTTATTCACCTCATTCAAGTGGTAATGACATATGAAATGATCCTAAAATGAGACAAAATGAATTTTTTTATCCTAAACATTATATCAAACCAAAGTGATTGATTTATCTATAATTTCACACAACAGTTCTAGAGAGGAGGGCGTAGATAGAATTTAAGAAGGAATCTTTATAGGCGCATCAAGAAGGAATGGAGAGGATATTTATTGGGTTCCTAGAAAATTTAAAGTGATAAAGAAGGATGATATTACAAGAGATCTGTCTCATTATAACATCATCTGGTTTTGAATGATATACACACCATTCTAGGTGTATTTTTACATTATTATTTTTTGAAGAAGCAGGTTTTCATGAAAGGATTATTGGGTTCCTCATTATTATGAACGTTAGTGAGATTTTATCATTTGTTTTAATAGTGAATTCATAGGGTATGTGTGGCCACACTATTATGTAAAACAAGGAGAGGAAATTTACTTTATTTTTTTAGGTTCATAGGCACATATCCTTTAAATTCTCTATATACTAGCTCGGTTATGGTAAACTAAATAAAAATATCATGTAATACCTATTTCTTTCATCACTCAAATAGGGAGAGTAAGGGAGAGAAAAGAGTTTTACTCACATCAAGAGAACAAAATCAAGATCAAGACCCAGTTTTTAAATAATTATTACCTTGATTCACCCCCCAACCCCACCCCCACCCCCCTTTAGGTATTATCCTTTATAAAGGACCTATAATTGATATTAAAGTGATGAATTATTGGGTGAAATTTTCTATCTCCCCAGATCATGTAAATGGTAGTGGTTATTAATCAAAAAGGCATACCAATTTTCAAAGGAAATAATTTATAGTTATGGAAGAATTATATGCAGTAATACTTCAGGTCCTTGGGGATGTATTTTTACAAATAATTCATTCATGTTATATAAAAAAACATGGAAATTAGGGATTTATAAGAAAGTGACCACAATAAATTAGATGTAGATGCAAAGGTAATCAATTCATTAGGGGGAGGTTTTTTAAACCCAATCTACACCAAGGTAATTTCCTATAAAAAATATCATGATGTGTGGGGAAAATCTTAACTATTTATGAAGTTTATTCCAAATTTTAAGCGGAAAATTTAAAAGTGTTTTTACAAATATGAAGACTTAAGGATATGCTCAGATGAAACTCTTAATGCATTCATTGATTTTCTGAATGCTCTTTTATAATATATTCATGTTCATGGGTGTAATATTAATGATCTAAATATAATAAAAATAATATCGAGGTGACTAACTATATATTTCAATGTGAAGGTATAGGTGTTTGCGGATAAGGATCCAAAAGAAGCATCTTTCACTAGCCTTCAAAGTACACTTATCACGTATAAAATGAAAAATGGGTACAATGAAGTTAAATTGAAGGAGAAATCATAGTATGTTGAGTTTAAATAAATGAAGAATATTTTTTAAAAGTAAGACCTATATGAAGATGAGGTCTATGGAGTTATATATTTTCTTTCCTTTAATCATAATAGGGGAAAATAAAAAATTAAAGTAATCTTCCGGTTGTTTTCTTCTAATGTGGTAAAGTATGAAATATCACTATGAAGTGCTTTAGAAATATTCAAGAGGAATATAATGAAAATATATGAATAAACCTTTAAAGAGTGAAAAAGTAAGATAATACAATATAAAAAATTATTTAAGAGGAATAAACTATTATCACATGAATATGTAATTTTAGATGAGTCAGAAGTAGAGGAGGTTGAGGATTATAAAGACATCAGTGAAGATGATCCGTTATATATTATAGATAGACCAAAAGATGATGATAGTGATTATTAAAATTATGAAGTTTAGGGCAGATTCGATCTTCAAGTTAAACTTGAGGTAGCCATTAAAAACTTGATAAATGGGGGGCTAAAACTAAGGAGGAAAATGCATTTGTTCATGATTCCAAACATTATATACAATTTTAGTAGGAAGAAAAGTAATTACAAAAATTAGAGACTGAAAAACTAGAATTTTAATTTATAACAACTTAAAATGGGAAGTGAAACAGAAGATCAATGTGGCGGAATGGGCTTTAATCATAGATGGATTAACTGACATAGTGAAATAAAGTGTTAAAATAATTGAATAACTCTAATAAGAATTCATTGTTTTCCATTAAAAGTGTGAGGATCAATAAATACTCCTGAAACCTAGTATGGTATCAGTTTTCTCCAAGACACCAACCCTAACTGAAGCTATATAAGTCCCCAGAACCTTAGAGTAATTGTTGAAGAGTGTATTCTCATCACATAGGTGCATCAGTTTAAAAACAAAGGGAATGCTAAAATGGATCATTACCAAAAGGATAATACATTCATGTCTCCTTCTAGACCACAATCATCAACTCCTTGTATAGAAGTGGATTTGGGAGATGATCAAAAGGATACTAGCCGAGAAGAAAAGGATTTAAATATGACACTAAAAATTAAGGGTTGTTATTGTGGAAAATTGGGACACATTCAGTATGTGTTCACTATTTATAAAAGGTTTTTTAGAGAGAAACAACACAAAAAACAGTCAATTATATTTCAATCATTTTCCTATACTTTTAATGGTTATTGATATTGGTTTGAAGTTTTTTGGGAAAAAAGAAGTTTATTATACCATAAGGGTTCAATAATAAGTGAATCAAAGGAATTGGAAAAGAGGAAATTAATATATGGAAGCTTCAAAAAAACAGTTAAAATGAAATAAATTTCTTAGTCTTCCAATATGAGAAGAAATTATTTAACTGGGGTAGAAACATGCATATCAGTTATAAAGATAAGTTATTTAATGGTAATTGATGAAGAAGATATGATATGAGAAGGAAAATTTTTTTCAAATTTATTTTAGAGAAATGAATCGGTATATTTTATGGGTTCTAGATAATATTACTTGTAATTAAAATATTATCACAAACATAAAATAATAAAAAAGGTGGAGCTTTTTTATTTAGTAATGATGAAGGACTCAAATCGTTGGTTCTAGGAAGGTTAAGATTAGTGTAAAGGATACCATAAAAACATATGTTCTCATGGTTGAAGTTCTTAGACAAAATCTATTATGTATGAGTCATTTTTTATTCAGGTAATTTTTTTTAATTTAGTAAGTGGGGTTTCAAATTTAAAGATATATGTGGTTCATTTATTCTACAATAAAGAGAAGTCAAGGGGAATATTTATCTTATTAGTGAAGAAAATTGGTGTATCTTGTTCAAGGAAGATGAAAATAGGCTATGGAATAATAAACTTGGGAATTTAAGATAAAAATATTTACAAATATAGTAAATAATAATGGATCATTTAATTTCCCCAAGATCACATGTAACAATACTCATACATGGAATTCGGTTCAAAGGGGGAGACTGCTCGAAAAAGTTAAAGAAGGTAAAATCATCAAGAGTGTTGGAACTTGTGCATTTGGATGTTTTCAAACTAATTACTCCTAAATATTTTGATAGAAATTTTTTTATGTTTTTTGTTGATGATTTCATCAGGATGTATTGGGTGATGGTGTTTTCTCAAAAAAAAATGAATTGTACAAATGTACTAATTGAAATCAAAGAGAATCAGAAAAGATTCTTGTTGTAAAAACTTAAAAGTTTTACCCTAACAATAGTATAGGTTTTACAAATACTCAAGTGGAATAATATATAGAAGAGAATGGAATTCAAAACTAATTTTTAGTTATAATAACTATTTAGTAGAATGGATATTTTGAAATAAGGAACCATGTTATCATAAATATGGATAGGACTATGCTTATTGAAAATTCCCTATTATAGAAGTATTATAAATAATTGGTTTCAATATAATTTTATATCTCTAATACAAAATTATTATGTCCAAATTAAAACAAGACTCTATATGAAATCTAATATAAAATGAAGTGAATGCTTAAATATTTTTCAGTTTTTTGAATCTAGTGTTTTATTCTTGAAAAATACCATAATAAAAAGTTTGAAGCATGTGGTTTCTAGGGGATATTTCTTGAATATTCATCCAAAATAAATGCATATAGATACTTTAAAATTTTCTAAGTAAAATTATTATATGTCATGATGTTTCCATAACTAGAAGTGAGTTAGATTTGAATACAGATGAATAGATTTTAATTATGAATGAGCAGAATTCAAAAATAAGCCAATCAATTTTTGAGGAGGAAAGTGATGAATATGTGGTAGGAATATGGGGATTTAAAATTATTATTATGAAATTTTATGATAGTTATGATGATGAGGAAAACACAATAAGGAAAGTTAGTATAATCATATGAGCTAGTATGGCTAAAATCACTGATAAAAATATTTTTGATGACCGAATAGCTCTCATACAAACAAGAAGAATGGTGAAATAACAGCATAATTAATTATTATCTCTGGTGGAACCAAATTCATTTGGTTAATCTTCCATAAATGAAATTTAGGTCAAATAGTTTCATGATTATTTTAACCATATTGAGAAAAAATAAAACTTTTGAATTTTTCTTGAGTCTGAAAAATAATATCATGATTAAAACCAAGTGGTTTTTAAAAAAAACTCAATGAATAGGGAATAGTGATGAGAAATAAAGTATGTATGGTATGAAATAGGTATTCCAAGATTGAAGGAAATTCTGTATATGAGATAGTTTCACTCATGTATCATTTAGATACTATTGGGTTATTCTTGAATATGGTAGTGAAAAATAAGTTTAAAGTATACCAAATGGATTTAAATTCATCATTCTTGAAAAGTGTCTTTGAATGGGAATTAAATATTAAGAAACTAGATGGATTTATCAAACATGATTATGAGAACAAATTGTGATGGTTGAAGAAAGATTTATATGGATTTAATCAAGCACCATGATCTTGGAACTCATGGCTAGATTAGTATCTGAAGAAGCTTAGTTATCTTAGAGGAGGGGTTGATAAAAACATCTATATCAAGAAGGATCAAGGGAAGTGGTTGGCAATGGTTATATATATTTATGACATAATCTTTATATAATGTTATTACACTCAATACAAGTATTTTTTAGATCTAAGGAGATCTAAATTTGAAATGTAACTAATTGGTGAACTATTATTTTAACTTGGATTGTAAGTAAATCAAAGAATGGATGAGACTTTCATCTCCCAGAAAAATATACCAATGAGTTTCTGAAATTATTTTAAATTAATGAATCTAAACCGATGGATACTTCAATAGATACAGAAATGAAATTTAGAAATATGGTTACGGTGAGGAGGTTAATGTGAAACTCTATATGCAGATTATCGATATACTCTACTTAGCAGTCACTGGATCTAAAATTGTGTTTTCCACGTGTCAAGTCACCCAATATCAAAGTTTTCTAAAATAAAGTCACATTAAGGCTATGAGATGAATACTTTTATAGATCAAAAAAATAGTGTACTTTGGCCTATATTATTATATAAATTCATAGAAGAAACTGACGGGTTATACAGATGCCAATTTAATAGGTTTTCTTGATGATTTAAAGTTTTCATTTTTAGGTATGTTTTTTCTTGGTAGCATTTCCATTTATTGGAAAATTAAATAAAATTATTTCATATCATTAATCATTGTATAGGTAGAGTATATTTTAGTGACTCAAGCTTTTAATCAAAAAATATATAGATGTGACAACAGCTTGAATAAATTTTCATTGATGTGTTATCTCATATTCCAATTATGTGTGACAACTCAAGTACTATAAATATTATTAAAAATTTCATTCAGATCTCAAGGGGAAAGTATATTTAGATTAAATAACACTTTATAAAGGATAAAGTTGAGAATAATATTGTGAAATTGAAGTGTGTGTCAAATTAAAATCAAGTGGATAATGTCAGGAAAAAGTATCCTCCTGATATGGATTTTGAAAATCATCGGTTGGATCCAACTAAACCATTCTCTATATATGAACTTAGAGATGGATAACCTCAAAACCCCATGGAAATTATTTTTGAGCAAATTGTATTTTATATCACTGGTTCATTTCTTGTATTTATAAATCTCTTTTGTAAAACTTCAAGGAATTTATCTTTGGTTTTATTGAAAAGGGGGGAAATAATCATGTTGGGGAGAAAATTGAGAGAAAGTTGGTTCATTTTTTCTATTGACAAAGGATAACATTACTTAGATGGGGGGGTACTTTGATTTAATATTTGGGGGATCAGTTTAGATGCATGAAGTTCAAAAAGTTATTATCATGAGTATTCTATCATCTAACTCTTGTTTCATACATCAATCTAGTTTTATGTGATCATATTGTTTTTTATTAATAAATCACTGATTCACACCCTTAATTAAATGTAATTAGTAATCAGATCATGTGAGAAGAGATATAATTCCAATAGAATTTTCAACAAAACCCAAGGGGATATTATTGGTGAAAATACCTTTTATGTTCTGTGTTGATTATTTTTGTTAACAATCACATCTAGTTTTTTGAAGTTGATGAAGGTTGTGGATAATAGGTTATTCTTATAGGATTTTTATGGATTCATCAAATCCATAAGGCGCTTTTTTGGAAAAGTGTAAGTTTTAATGGTTTTGTATGTCTATAGATGTCTATGTCTTAGCACGTTAGGTTGTACCATGAAGAGCTACATAGGGATGACCATTTTAATCTCAATGAAATAAGAAAATTTTGGGTTCCTATTCTATGGAGAATAGGTTATTCCATAGTTTTATTAAAAATAAAATGCCCATGTTATAGAAACCATCTATGACTTGGAGGGTGAATTTTAACAATAAATAGATGTTTTTGTGATCACACATCCTACATGAGTCCACACTATATAAAAATGGGGTTATTACATAGGATATTAGGTATTTAAATAAAGTTAAGGATATTGTGAGAAGATCATGGGAGCATTGATGTTTGAAAAAAAAATTATTTGGTCAACTGTAGGAGGATATGTCATAGGGAAGCAGTCCATGATATAGAAATTGATTGAAATCACTTTATATGGGGAAGTAGGTGCTACTATTCCATAGTAAAAGAAAATAAGGAGAAGTATACACTATATAATGGGAAATCATTCTATATTCAAGCAATTACAATCAAAATTGGAAGTTTTAAAAATAAGTTATTCTCGGGATTTGAGGGATTTAATATGAATTAAATGGTCCTTATTCATCACATTAAAGTGGGAATGAAACATGTCATAATCCTAATAAAAAAAGAAATAATTTCTTGATCCTAACATTTGGATCAAACCAAATTGTTTTTTCTCTCTACAACTACACACAACAGTTCCAAGTAATAGGTTGGAGATAAAATTTAAAAAAGAATATTTAAAGGATTTCAAAAAATTAATGGAGATGACATTTATAGGATTTTTGAAAAAAATGAAAGAAACAAAGAAGGATGATATTCAAGTATCTTAATCTCACTAAAAAAGTGTTAGGTTATGTAGGATAGACACACTATTCTAGGTTTATTTTCACATTCCTATTTTTTGAAGAAGAAGGTTTCCATGGAAGGGGCAGTGAGTTCCTATTTATGATGAGAGGTAGTGTGATTTTCTAATTTGTGTGAATCATGAGTTCATAGGTTCAGTGTGAATACTAAATTATATAAACCAAATAGAAGAAGTGTGTTCTAGTGTTTTATGCGTATAGGCACATCACCTTTTCATGCTTCATGGACTAGCCCAATTAGGATGATCCATGTAAAAATATCTTTTTTTGTTTATTTCTTTCATCACTCATAGAGTAAAAGTAACATAGATAAATTATTTTACCTCATAGGGATAAAAAAAAGATTGAGATCAAGGGATTTAACTTTTTAAATCAGTATTACCCAGATTTACCGATGATATTACCAAAGGATCGTGTAGTCACCCTGAGAAAGGGGCAGGGGTGACCGAATATTCGTTATTAAGTTCAAATTAAATTATTCCTTCTACTAAGATGATGAAACCTCTATTATAAATTAATATGTTTGGATATTACATATAATCCCTCACCACTTCTCCCTTTTCTATTCAGATAATGTAAATTAAACAATACGCATGGTTTTTTATAAGGTTCAACCTTAATGTGAGAACCTACTTTTAACATCCTAAGTAAATAAAGAATATGAAATTTTCATAATTATTAATATTTTTGAATTAAATATTAATTTTAATTTAAATGGGATTCAATGTTCTATGGTGTATATGACATGAAACAATGGGTACCTCCGAAATCTTATTTTTCACGCAAGTCTGAGTCATACCAAAAAAATAATAAAATAATATTATTATTTTTAAATGGTAGTTAACACCTTGTTGTTGTATTGGTGGGAATGAATGGAACTCACCATGTTATGAATAAAAATGTTTGTCAAATGTTTTTATATTTATCCAATAAAATTTAGAGGCTTAAAATGAGGATGAATCCAATTTTTCGCATAAATACTCTAATATTTTTAAAAGGTAGTTTTAACACCTTTTGATGGAGAAACATTTTTAAATCTAGTATTTGTCACTTTTATATATTAAATTTGAAAAAATAAACATCTTATTTATAATTTTGAAATCAAAATTTACTTTGGGTAAATTTTTTTTATTTTTATGATAAAGTTCCTTTTTAATGAATAGTGTAAAATACTGCATTTTAAGTCAAAACTGTCTTTTCATATGATTTATTTGTATAGTTATATTATCTTTTTAATTAGTTTTAAATTGTAATTATATTTTATTTTTATAATTTAATACAATTTTGGTCATTGGATGTAATTTAACTTTTTAATTAGACATAAACACATGTCAATCTTTTGATAGTTATTACTTCTTAAAAATCTGCTTTTTAGTTTTGACAATAGAAATTAATTTTAAATTAATTTATGCCACTTTTGTGTTTTGAATTTGAAAAAATGGATTCCAAATTTGTAATTATGAGGTCCAAATTTTGTAAATAGTTACCTTTTGTTTTTATACATTATGAATAGTAACTTTATTAATTATTTTATTTACCATGGTTAAAGGGTAAATCTAGTAAATAAGGGTAAACAAATAATATTATAATAATATAAAAATACCCTAAAACGTGTCCTACTCTTATTGGATGATATATTTCTGATCATGGGAATCCTTCGGTCGATTTGGGGACACCATGGAGCCACTTTGATTAGAAAATGACATTTTAGAAGAATTAATTTAAAAGTAAAGAAAAATGTAACATAAACATGTATCTTTTAGTAAAAAAATTATATGGGGTTATATAAGTGATATTTTCAACTATAAAAATTAATTATAAATATAAAACTATTTATTATATCATGTAATTTTATTTATAATTTTTAGAAATGAAATATATAAATTTATTTATGACACAATGATGATGTAGTGATTACCTTATTAATGAAGTATTTAAATAAATGAGATTATAAATATTAAAATAAATCTATTTCGAAACTTTTTATGCAATACAATAATTTTAGGGATGATTATGACTTGTTATATTTTAATTAATGAAGTTTTTTTGAAATAATAAAGTTTTTATGGGTTTTTAAAAAGTCATGATATGAATAGTATAAAAATTGACATAAATGAGTTTTTAAAATAAATACTATTTTATTAAATAATATAATAGTCCTAAAAATCTAATATTAGGCCAAATTAATTATCTAATTTTAAAATTTCATTAATTAACCACTTGTGGTTCGATTGGAATTTCATGGTAACTATATCAACCATATAGTATTAATACACAAGAAGACATGGTAAGTGTTAAATTAGTTAACTGAGGGTTAAAGCTAAATGATAATGTTAAATTTAAAAACAAAACTTGTCTAAAACCTATTATTTGAGAGGATTTAGAACAATAATCCTCAAATATTTAAATTAATTTAGTTTTGGACCTTTTGAAATCAAAATTCAATTTATAATAAAATAATCGTTCTAGACATTCCTTAAGTACCCCTCCTCACTCTTATAAAAGGCCACCACCCCTAACCCCTTACTCACACCTCTCAAGCCCCTTGTCTCATCCAAACTCTACCCAAATAATCTCCCAACATCCCTATCTTACTCTTAGAATCCTTACCTTTGGAAGATGGAAATTCAAGAAAGCCTTTTGGCTCAAATCAAAGGGAGTAACACGTTTTAGGAGGTAGCATCTTCTCTAAAGTTCCTTTCCCTTATTATACTTCTCCACTACCTATTATATTATTATTCTCTAATTACATAACAAAACCAGTATCTTCAATGTAATAGAATTTTTTATGGGAATTATTCAAACTACACTTATACACACCTCCATCTAATGGATAGGAACATATTGTTTCTATGTACAGCGAACTACTGCCTCACAAAATGATGATTGTTCTATTTTCCCCTACCATTATATCTTCCATAATGTGGAAATACAATAATTTCATTTGATTAAGTATGGACTACCGCCCCCTCAAAGTGATATTACTTGTTAATTCCATATATGTAACGTATAAAGTATGTTATTAATTAACTTATGTAACATATATATCATATGATATTATACTAGAATTATAATATACCTATGTATCATTTAGTTTTCATTTCTTTAATATTACAAATAAATTAAAGTAGCGTTCATGCGTACGTACGGCTTACTGTCTCTATGAATGGTGCATTTCATTTCTTATCTCCAAATGTTATGGACTATTATAAATACATATATACTGGATGTATAAGATATTTAAATCATGAATACTATTCTGGAGATAATTTACTTTTAACCACATGGAAAATTTGTAATTATAACAAGATCATTTTCAACTCAATTACCCAATATTGACAAAATGAATGATATTAACTTAAATAATTATGTAATTTTTATAACGTGGTAATAAGTGATATAAAAGGAATAATAAACTAGAAAAAGTTTATAAATCAAGTAGAAGTTGACTTAAGTTTATTATTCAGGAACTTAAAGAATGAACGAGTCAAGTTAGTCACGAGGTAAGGGAACTTCTTAACCCAATTTCCAATCTTTGGGTTGATCTTCTACTTCTTGACTATGTCATGCTATGATTATGTGAGAAATTAATTTTGATTTATTATCTTGTATTTATACTTTCTTTATGCATATTTATAGTGAATACACATAATCGATCTATTTTATTTACAAAATGATCTTTGTGAGGGAATGCATCTCAATATCCTTTCATTGAGGCATGTTTTGATAACATAGACCTCCTTTTTTTACATAGTGTATAATAAAACCCTTTGACTTTTACTTTCATTCAAAGGGAATCTTTTATCTACGATGATTTTTACTAAACTAAAAAAATGAATGTTTTTAATGTATGCGGCAATAATGACCTCTCTGCCACCGTAATCGTTATTTGATATTTGGATTCCTCTATAAGCCTTAATGTTTTTAAAAGGAAAAGAAATCCCTTATTCCCTTTTTGGTTTCTTTGGTGTTGGAAATTGTTTTCAAAGTAGACTTATTATTTCAATATCTTGGAATGATTTATTTTTATTACATATAAAATATTATGAGTGAAATGTTGATATTTGCAATATTTTATGTGTTATGATTATATAATGGTACTTGAACATTTTATGGGTGGTTACATGACAAACCAATGATAGGTGGTTACGTAATAAACCAAATTATGGGTGATTCCGTGATAAACCAAGGATGGGTGGTTACGTTATAACCTCCAATTCATTGGGTATGCAAAACGGTCATATGGCTATTCTATTTAGTGATATGTTTGGAAGTTGATTGTATGATTATTCTATTTAAGTATATTTATGTCCCATGTTACCTTTATATGATATGTGTTTCTTTCTATGGGATTTATGGTAATCTTTTGGTTACCAAAAAGGGTAAGAAATGAGCTTATTTTTAGTGAAGTGTTTTTGCTACTTCTTTAAGGTGAAAAGTATTACTTTATGATAAAGTATTCATGGTTTACATGTTTTTTTGAAAAAATAACAGTTTTCCTTCTTTATGTATCCCTTACTGATATTTTTATGCTCATCCCAAGTTTTGAAGTGTTTTTATAGGACTTAAATAGGAATAGGGTCAATGATGGGATCAAAAAAATCCATGATGTCTAAAACATAGAACTAAACATGTTTCTTTTTTTAGAGTTTTTGTTTTATGAAAAAAATGGATAGTGAGTAAAAGTGTCTACATGTAATATTCCAGATTTTATGTATAAGTTATAACATAATTCTCAAAATTTCTAAACCTAAAAAGATCCTCAATGTGAATTATTAACTTAATTCAATATTATGTAATGTTTAAGGTTAGGGCCTTACAATTAGTATCAAATTTTAGTTTAGATAACTTAGGAGTTATAATTTTGTTAATAGAATATCAATAAATGATTTTTACATAATGGTAAAATTGAAATGATATAGCATTTGAATATTACCATGTTACTTGATCTAAGATATGTTTGTGTTAAGAATGGTTTTTTGTAGAGGAAACAGGGAAACTGTGCTGGGAAGGAATGCATAGGGAAATGTCCTTCCAAATCATTATCCTGAGATGGTCTGAATCAGAATTGAACATTTTGTTGTAGTGATGGCTCAGTTGACTCATGTGATAAATGGTGGTTGTTTTTATAGATTATATTTTGGTATATTTTAAATGTAAATAAGATCATGAAATTCATTTAAGGGTTGTCCTTTAAATATTAAAAGAAAATAAATTGTATGGGAAATTAATCAAGTGTGAGTTTTGGTTGCATCAAATTTCATTCCTAGGTCATATTATTTCTAAAGATGGCATAAGTTTTGAAACTTATAAAACAAAAGTTGTTGAAGAGTGTCCATGACCTACCAATATCATAAGGATTCATAGTTTTCTTATTTTTTCAGGCTATTACAAAAGGTTTGTTGAAATTTTTTCACAATTATCTAGAACACTGACTAAGTTAACTAAAAAAGGTGTTAATTTTATCTAGAAAAAAGAATGTAATGATTGTTTTTAGGAATTGAAAAGAATATTAGTGAATGCTCTATTATTGGAATTGCCTTCTATAAATGGTGAGTTAGTTATCTATAGTAATGATTCGTTGAAAGGACTTGGTTGTGTCCGAATTCAGAATGATCAGGTAATTTCTTATGTTTTATGTCAGTTTAAAACTCATGAGTTAAATTACCCTACACATGATTTAGAATTAGTTGTTGTTTTTTTGTTTCTTTAAAAAATTGGATACATCATTTGTATGGCATAAAGTTTAAAATATATACTGATCACAAAAGTTTTAAGTATATATTCACTTAGAAATAATTGAACATGAGACAGAGGAGATGGCTATAATTAATCAAGGATTATGATTGCATAATTCATTACCATCCAGGAAAGTAAAATAAAGTGGTTGATGATTTGAGTAGAAAAATTAATACTACATTAACCATTTTATGTTTGGAACAAGATCCTTTGATTAATGTTTTGATGAACTTTGGCATAGAAGTTATTGGTGTAGAAGATCCCTCTAGTTTGTTTCAGGTGTTAGTAAAATCATCTCTACCAGACAGAATTAAGAAGGCCCAAAAGGAAGATAGTGAGTTTTAGAAAAAGGTATAATTGGTTCCTAATGGTAAATTTCCTGAATTTAATATTGATAAAGACTGTGTTTTGAGATTTGGGAAGAGATTATGTGTGCCTTCTGATTCACAGTTGAAGAAAGAGTTGTTATGTGAAGCTCATAGTTCTCCATTTTCAGTTCATCCTCGTAGCACTAAGATATACAGAGATCTTCGAGAGTATTACTGGTGTGATGGAATCAAAAGATATATTTCTAACTTAACTGGGAAGTGTTTGACTTGTCAATAGGTTAAAGCATAGTGGCAATTACCAAAAGGGAGGCTTCAGCCTTTACCGGTGTCAGAGTGAAAATGGGAAAATATATCCATGGACTTCGTTGTGGTATTACCGAAGACATATAGAGGTTCACTTCTATCTTTTGGAAAGGCCTTAAGAATTCATTGGGTACTGAATTAAATTTTAGTACTGCTTTTCATCCTTAATCAGATTGGCAGTCAGAACAAACAATTCTGACATTAGAAGATATGCTACGTGCGTTTTCAATAGATTACTTGGGAAGTTGGGACCAACATCTTTCTTTAGTGGAGTTTTCTTATAATAACAGTTTTCATTCTAGTATACAGATGGCTCCATCTGAGGCATTATATGGAAAGAGGTGTCAAACTCAAGATTTTTGAGATAATGTAGGTGAAATAAAGTTGATGGGACCAGAATTGGTCGAAGAGATGGAAGAAAAAGTTCATTTGATTCAGAAGCACATGAGAATAGCTCAGAGTAGGAAGAAAATATATGTAGATAACCAGATGAAGGATCTTCCTTTTGATTTAGGTGATTATATCTTTCTCAAAATTTCTCCATGGAAAAGTGCGATGTATTTTGGTAAGAAGGGAAAGCTGAGTCCGAGATTCAATGGACCCTATGAAATCCTGAAGAAAGTTGGATCAGTTGACTATATAGTGGATTTACCCCAAAGTTTATCCCAGGTACACAATGTTTTTCATGTTTCAATATTGAGTAAGTACATACTGGATCCATCTCATTTTTTGAGTCTAGAGGTAGTTCAGTTAGAAGAGAATATCTCTTATGAGTAACAACCAGTCCAGATTATTGACCGAAGAGAGAAAGTGTAGTAGAATAAGGTAATCATCAAGTAAAATTTTTTTGGAAAAACCATATGGTTGAAGGGGAAAATGGGAATCTAAAAATTCTATGAGGGATAAATACCCATAATTATTTGATAAGTAAATAAAATTATGAGGACACAATTTTTAAAAGGGGGGAAGGATGTGACATCCCAAGTAAATAAAGAATATTACATTTTCATAATTATTAATATTTGTGAATTAAATATTAATTTTACTTTAAAGGGTATTCTATGTTCGATTGTGTACCTGACACAGAACAATGGGTTTCTCCAAAATCTTATTTTGCACACAATGTGGAGTCATACTGAAAAAATAATAATAATATATTATTATTATTTTTAAATGGTAGTTAACGCCTAATTCTTGTATTAGAGGGAATGAATAGAACTAACCATATTATGATTAAACATGTTTTTTAAATGTTTTTACATTTATCCAATAAAATTTAGAGGTTTAAAATGAGAATGAATCCAATTTTAATCATAAATACTCTAATATTTTTAAAAGGCAGTTTTACCACCTTTTGATGGTGAACCCTTTTTAAATATAGTTTTTGTCACCTTTATATGTTCCATTTTAAAAAATAAACTTATTATTTAGGATTGGGACATCAAAATTTACTTTGGTTAAATTTTTGGTATTTTTTTTATAATGTTCATTTTTAATGAATAATGAAAAATACTGCATTCGAAGTCACAACTGTCTTTTAATCTATGTTAATTATATGGTCATATTATCTTTTTAATTGGTTTTAAAGTGTAATTAGATTATTATTTTTATTATTTAATCCAGTTTTTTTCATTGGAATTAATTTCACTTTTTAATTAGACATAAACACATGTCAATCTTTTGATAGTTATTACTTCTTAAAAACCCGCTTTTTGGTTTTGACAGAGGGGTTGAATTTTAAATTAATTTCTACGACTTCTATGTTTTGAATTTGGAAAAATTTATTCCATATTTGAAATCAGGATTTCCAAATTGTGTAAATAAGTACCTTTTATGTTTAGACATTATGAATTGTAACTTCAGTTTTTATTTTATTTACCATGGTTAAAAGGTAAATATGGTAAATAAGGGTAAAAAATAATATTATAATAATATAAAACTAACCTAAAATATGTCCTAATCCTATTGGATGATATATTTATGACCATGCGAATCCTTGGGTCAATTTGGGGACCCCATGGATCCACTTTGATGTGAAAATGACATTTTATAAGAATTAATTTTAAAGTAAAGAAAAATGTAACATAAACGTGTATCTTTTAGTAAAAAATTTATATGGGGTTATATAAGTGATCTTTTTTACTATAAATAGTCATTTTAAAGGTAAAAATATTTCATAAATCGTGGAATTTTATTTATAATTTTTAGAAATCAAATAAATTTATTTATTTTTGACACAATGATGATGTAGTGATTACCTAATTAATGAAATATTTAAATAAATGAGATTATAAATATTAAAATAAATTTATTTCGAAAATTTTTATGCCATCCACAAATTTTAGGGATAATTATGACTTTTTAGATTTTAATTAATGAATTTTTTTCAAAATAATAAAGTTTTTATGTATTTTTAAAAATTCATGATATGAATAGTATAAAAATTGACATAATTGAGTTTTTAAAATAAATACTATTTTATTAAATAATATAATAGTCTTAAAAATCTGAGATTTGGCAAAATAACTTAGATAATGTTTAAAACTTCATTTATGAACCACTTTTTGTTTGATTAGTATTTTATGGTAAATATATTAACCATATAGTATGAATACACAAGAAGACATGGTAAGAGTTAAATTAGTTAACTAAGGGTTAAAGCTAAATGATAAGGTTAAATTTGAAACCAAAACTTGTCTAAACCCTATTGGTTTAGAGGATTTAGAAAAATTATCATATTATATTCGAATTAAATGAGTTTTGGACCTTTTTAAATCGAAATTATGTTTATAATAAAATAATCTTTCAAGACATTCTTAAAGTACCCCTCCTCCCTCTTATAAAAGGACACCAACCCTAACCCCTTAATCACACCTCTCAAGACCCTTGGATCATCCAAAATCTTCCCAAATAAAATCCCAAAATCCCTATATTTATCCTAGAATCATTACCTTAGGCATAAGACAATTCAAGAAAACCTTTTGGCTCAAATCAAATGGAGTTACACGTTTTAAGAGGTAGTGTCTTCTCTAAAGTTCCTTTCCATTATTTTACTTATCTACTACCTAATCTATTATTATTCTTTGATTAAATAAAAAAATAGTATCCTAAATATACTAGGATTTATTTATGAGAATTATTCTAACTACCCTTACACACACCTCCATCTAATGGATACGAACATACCGTTTCTGTGTATGGTGAACTACTGCCTCACGAAATGATAATTGTTCGATTTTTCCCTACCACCTATCATGGTGACCATTATGATGGAAATATATTTATAGATTATATTTATTATATTTATATTGTCTTTATGATTCTATTTTTTTATTTAAATTATACCTTTATTCTTTCCATAATGTTAAAATACAATAATTTCATTTGAGGAAGTGCAAACTATCGCCCCCTCAAAGTGATATGACTCGTTCATACCATACATAGAACGTATAAAGTATGGAATTAATGAAATTATATAACTTATATATAATATTATAATATACTAGAATTATAATATAAATATGTATCATTTAGTTTTCATTTCTTTAATATGATAAATAAATGAATGTAGCATTCATGCATACGTACGACTTATCATCTCCATAAATGGTGCATTTAATTTCTTGTCTCCAAATGTTATAGACTATTATAAATACATATATACTAGATATATATGATATTTAAATCATGATTACTATTCTTGAGATAATTTACTTTTGACCACATGTTCAATTTGTAATTATAACAATATCATTTTTGAATCAAGTACCCAATATCGACAAATCGACCGATATTAACTTAAATAATTATGTAATTTTTATAACGTGGTAATAAGTGATATAAAGGGAATAATAAACTTGAAAAATGTTCTAAATCAAGTAGAAATTAACTTATGTTTATTATTTCAGAAATTAAATAATGAACGAGTCAATTCAGACACGAGGTAAGGGAACTTATTAACCCAATTTACATTGTTTGGGTTGATCTTCTACTTCTTGACTATATCATACTATGATTATGTGGGAAATTAATTTTGATATCCTAGCTTGTATTTATACTTTCTTTTTACGTATTTATAGTGAATACACATAATCTATCTATTTTATTTACAAAATGATCTTTATAAGGGACTTCGTCTCAATCTCCTTTCATTGAGTCATGTTTTGATATTATACACCTCCTTGTTTTAAACAGTGTATAATAAACCACATTGACTTTTAATTTCATTCAAAGGGAATATTTTATCTATGAAGTGTTTTAAAAAATGAAAAAAAGGAATTTTTTTAATGTATGTGGCGCCAGTGACCTCTCTGCCACCATAATCGTTATTTGATATTTGGCTTCCTCTATAAGACTTACTGTTTTTAAAAGGAAAAGAAATCCCTTATTCCATTTTTTGTTGTTTTGGTATTGAAAATTTTTTTCAAAGTGGATTTACTATTTAAATATCTTGGAATGATTTCTTTTGATTGAAAATGAAATGTTATTAGTGAAATGTTGATATTTGTAATATTTTATGTGTTATTATTATATAATGGTACTTGGACATTTTACAGGTAGTTACGTGATAAACCAATGATGGGTTATTACATGATAAATCAAGTGATGGGTGGTTCTGTGATAACCCAAGGATGGGTGGTTACGTTATAACCTCTAATGCATTGTGTATGGAAGTCGGTCGTATGACTATTCCATTTAGTGATATGTGTGGAAGTCGACTGTATGGTTATTCCATTTAAGTATGTTTATGTCCCAAGTTACCTTTATATGCTATATGTTTCTTTCTATGGGCTTTATGGTAATATTTTGGTTACAAAAAAAAGGTAATCAATGAGCTTATTTTCCATGAAGTATTTTTTATACTTCTTTAAGGTGAAAATTATTACTTTATGATAAAGTATTCATGTTTTACATGTTGTTTTGAAAAACTAATAGTTTTCCTTATTTATGTATCCCTTACTGAGCTTTTTATACTCATCCCAAGTTTTGAAATGTTTTTCACATGACTTAAATAGGAATAGGGTCCAGGATGGGATCCGGTAAAATTTATGATGTCTAGAACATGGAACTAAACATGTTTCTTTTTTTAGAGTTTTTGTTTTATGAAAAAAATGGATAGTGAGTAGAAGTGTCTATATGTAATATTTAAGTTGTTATGTATAAGTTATGACCAAATTCTCTAAATCTATTAACCTGAAAAGATCCTCAATGTGAATTATTAACTTAATTCAATATTAGGTAATTTTTAAGGTTGGGGCATTAAACTACTCATCATTGTGTTGACTCCCATTGAGTTATTAAATCTTCTGCTAATAATCATTTTATATAATTAAAAAAAATTAGGAAGTTACTATCTTAACCCACATGCTTCACTATATTATGTAAGTGAAGGATCTTTATACTGCCTTCCATGGTTGAGTTATCTCCCCAAAATACCCTCATATATACTGATAGTAAAATTAGTGCTAATTATACTAGAACCACTAGTATTCACAGGTTATTTATAAAATTCATCATGGATAAAACTTCAACTACCACTTGATCTTCAGTTGTACTTTATATTCACATAATCTCTATCCTCCTTTTGGTATAATGTTCTTCCAGAGATCTCACTACCTTATACTTTGACATCCTGAAATTATGTGAATTGGTGCTTAATGTCAGTCAGGGTTTCCTCCTTATGGCCTTTTAGATATATAGAACTCACTCTACTATAGAACATAAAGTTATGGACTTCTCCACTTTTACCCTTCTATTATTTCGATCAAAATTCTTGGTTTGATAATTTATATACTTATATTTATATATAATTAATTTCTCTCTATTTTTTTCATCTAATAAACTCAAGTGGTTATCCCCCTTTATATAGGCATGATACCTCTGATAAATATGGGTTTCAATTTTAATATTCCTATTATCTCAATTCTTTAATTTATTATGTTTAATATCTTCCTTAGATATCAGGATTTCACTTTGTCAAATATCCCATAAAACATGGAATCAACTATCATCAACTAATTATTATATCTTATCTTGGATCATGTACTTTAATTCCATGAATATTTCACTTTGAATATCCAGCTTAGTGTTATTAGAATTTATGACTTTATAACTTTATAAAAACCTTTTTGCATCTTTTGGAATGTGTTCTTCTATAGAAGTCAATCAGCTCCTTCGGGTTCTTCTCTTACCTAAACTCAAGCTTTTATAGCCTTTAGTACTTCAAACATTCTACAGAATAATTCATGTATTTTTTTTGGACTTTATCCGATGAAACTTTATTGTTTTTCAAACTTGGATTGTGGGTTCTACTAACAATCCACTCATCTTCAGCTTCTAGCTTCCGATGTTTTCAATTTCCAATCATCTGGGATCAACTCATCTTCTGATCATCACAACTCCTGATCAACTTATCCTCCATCCTAAGATAATTTTATATTATGTACATAGGCTTCATCATCTATTTATATTAGTCATTTGTACTTGAATTACCTCTGATACTTTGTATTCACATTAACTATAGTATATCATCATAACTAAATATCTTGAATTTCTGTGTTTTAACCTTCATTAACACTTTTATTCTTCATCTTTCAATGGTCCTTAACATAAGACTCTTATTAAGAACCTTCTAATTTTTTTCAATGTTATATTATTTCTTCTTTTCAAACCTTCAATGGATAATTTTTCTTTATGTCCATAAAATTTCAACATTACACTGCACCTACTGCAATTTTTATATTAGGTTAACTTCATAAAAACTCGTTTCAAATAGACCTTCTAAAATATCCTCCTAGACTTCTAAACATTTTAGTAGTTCGGGTGTATAAAATATCTCTACAACACAATATTCTAGGTATCATTCAGCATATTATGTTTAGTGTATATTTTTGTGGTGTTTCACTTCATGTATTTACCATATTTATGGAAGAAACGTTTTTCACGTTCTTTGGGAGTTAATTATAGGGTATTAATTAATTATTCAGTGTGTTTTGTCCTTTTGATAATTATGGTTTCTTCAATGATTATATTTTTATAGTTTTACCTTTAGGCTTACTTTATTATTCATATATTTAATATCCTTTTTAATTTACAGGAATGTACTTTTTTAACTCTAAATAATGTTGATAGTACTTCTTCGTACTTCATCACTAGTAATAAATACAATGAATATTGATTCATTAAGCTTCTGATGTTAATGAATACTTCTAAATATAATCATTTCAATGTAATTCTCTTTTATCTATTAGAAAAACTAACCTCAATTTTTCTTTATTACTTCTAGACATATTCTAGAAGTATACCTTCATCTACAGATCTCCTTCTTCAATTGGTTACTCCTTTCAGAATAAGTTCTTCCAGTGGAGTTCTTTTAGAGTACCTATAGGGAATTTTTCCTTCAACTTACTCATTGAATTTTCTAAAACTATTGACAATAAATACAATATATCATCATCATCATATGATGGGATCTTAAATATCTCCCTTTGGATCTATTTTTAATACCATATTCTCTTTAAATTCAATTATGTTTTGATCCCCCGTATTGATAAAAAAATTAAAGTCTTCTTATTTTGAAACTTTTTAGTGATGGGATACTTTTCCCTCCCCCTTAATTATATAAATTTGAATCCTCCTTTGGTTAAATATCGGGGTGAGTTAAGAACATTATTCACACCTTTTATTTTTATATCTTTTTCTTCCATTAAAACAAGTATAAACCTTGAATTTATTGAGAGAAGTATAGAATCACTTTTTTAAAAGAAATAATTCCTAAATCAACCAACTATAAGTTTATGTGAGAAATATTGAGTGTAGAAAAAATAGTTATTAAAATGGTTTTTAAATCTATCCAAAAAAACACCAAGTGATGTCAAATTTTAAAAAAATTACTTTATGGGTAAGTTCATCATATTTTCATTCAACTTACTTTATTGTATCCATCTCAAAAAATAGATCAAAAATGTTCAAGAATAAAAATGTTCAAGTTTCTCCCCCTTTGTAAGATAATTCAAAATTTGGTATTAAAAAATAAATTTTCCCCATTTATACAAAAACTTTAGTTTTCATATAAGGCTTGGAGAGTATAGGCAATATACCGCAAGGATGATAGTAGCTTTAATTATCCTATTTTTCATTATCCAAAGCTTTATCTTTATCATCCAAAACTTTTTCTTTTGGATACTTTAACCTTTAATCCATAATATTTTTCATAATTTGATGTTGTAACACCTTGGTTGTCTGAAATATTAATTCTTCTTTCCTTCAACATATAAATATTTTTTAAGAATTGGATTCGACTATACATTAGGGTTCTCTTAGAATTACATCACCTTTAATCCCTTTATTTAATATAATTACTTGGTCCAATCGAGAATAAGGTGGATCTTTTATTTTCTTCAATTATAGAAATAGGGATGAAAACATTTTTTCAAACTACAAACTCTATTCACTTTAGATTCTTTTTTATTCATTTTTTTCCATTGGTTTTCTAAGAATTGATCATCGTTGATTGTGTATACTTCTACTTCCATTTACTCTTTACTTTTTGTGGGGTTTTTTTAACTTTAGATAAAAATATTTAGTCACTATTCTTTTATTTTTCTTCCAAATTCCTTGATTCCTCTAACTATTCTTTATATATAATCATATAATCCTTTGGAATATATTTATATTTCTTCTTCAACTAATAATTTTCTTTCATAGAAAATTATGTTTAATTTAGTGCGTGTTTTATTTTATTCACCCACTTCTCTTGACCTGGTAGTATTTTTATGCAATTATCAAAAGTGTGGATGACCACATTACACCTTACACATAGCTTCTTATCATCTGTTAAGTTACTCTTTGAAGGTAACTTCTAGTAAACTTCAAATTCTTCATCAAAGTTTCCTTTTACTATTTTTATCTTCTTCTGTCCCTATCAGATTGATTCTATTTGTTTTTTAATCTTACTTCCCTTATCTTTGTTATTCATGGTGAGTTTACAACTATCCATGGAGTGTAATTTTCTTCTATATAAGTATCATCTTTTCTTCTACATGACATCTTCCAAAATTTTATTCTTGGGTTTAACATTCCTTGTAGATTCTAATTGTTTTTACCTTAAGGTATACTTACAGTATATATTTATTTTATTTTACTTCAAATTCTGTGGCCTCCTTCTATTAATATTTGTTCAGTTTCTCTTGTTAGAAGAAAACCAACACTCTTTATGACCACTTCTCCTATGACTTACACATAAATTTTCAAGATATTTAATTTTTTTGAATGTCAGTAGATTTTTCTTTTTCTATGTGGGTTGAGTGTGCTTAGCTGATTTTATAATTTTTCTCCCCCTTATTGTTGGACTTATTATCATTCCATATCATGACATATTATTACAATAATCGATATCCATGTGTCCAAAAGATCCACAGAACCAACAATGGAGAATAAATTTTTGATTCTTCAATTTTTTTGAATTTTGGTTTGTGAAGACTTCTTCAGAAAATTATTTATTTTAGATATTTACTTTGTTCTTTTTAAAATATTTGGGTGAATCCTTCCTTTTTATTTTTTTACATCATCCTTCACAAAAGAGGTGTTTTTCTCATTTTTCTTTACCCATCTTCATCTGGAAAAACAACCTGAACTAAAAATAAGAGGTTTAGTGGTTATATATTCATTGGAATGAGGGCTTAACTTTTTATTCATATTACCAAATGATGATGCTTTCAATGATTTCATATTATTTCTTCCATTAGATTGATTCATTATGAAAATAATAATTTTCTTAGAAACTTTGTTAGTGGATCCTTTATTATCTTTATGAGAAGATTCAACTTGAGTGACTTTTAATTTTTTCAATTTTATTTCCAACTTGAGAAACTTTATATTTAAAGTGTTCTTATAATATTCAAGTACCTTTATTTTCTCTTCACATTCATCATATTTTAAATTTTTTATATTTTCTTCATGAAACTTAATAACCTCTTTCAAGGAATGATAAAGTTCCTTTACTCAATTTAATTTAATCTTCAGTTGATTATTATTAACCTCAATAATTACTTTAGGAGTATCTTCTAGTGTATATATATTTTCCTTTAAAACTTCCTTTTTTAACTACATCCTCACAAAAACTCATTTTCAATGTTTCTTACATAGGGTTGAACTTTTTATGATAATGGAATACCTTTTCTTACTAAAATTTGGTAAGCTTGGTAAGAGTTTTACACTATAAAAACTATTTTATTAATGCATTCTCTATACCATTAAGTTTTATTTCCACCTATGAGTTTTCTTATTATAATACCTTGATAAATGAAAGTTATTATGTGAAAACGTTAATAGGAACACTTGTCATGTAATCTTTTATTTATGAGTAAAAATATTTAACAGACTCAACAATATAATTCTTACCACATCTAGAATAGTGTCTTTATGGAGGATAAATTTTATCATATTTTAATGAATGATTACCGCACACTTTATGCTCTGATAGTGGGGGATATTAATTTTATTGATTTTGAGAGGATATCTTTTTTTCTTATGAGGTTATTTATTATTTTAGTTCTTTAAATTTTTATCCCAAACCTTCATTACTACAAAGAGAGCTAACTTATGTTCCCTTCATCTCATGATCAACATTTTTATCTTCCTAAGGAGGTATTTCTTTTAGAAATTTGAAATTTATTTAACACATTTAAACACAATTGGTAATAAATTTATAGATCCAAAAAGAGGTAACTTCCCTTTGATACCAATTGAGATTCCCATAGGATCATTTATTCACCCTGAGAGGGGGGTGAATCTGGGGTTAACAACTTTTAATAATTATGTTTAACTTAAATTATTACTTATATTAAGTTAGTTAAACCCCAAATATCAATTAATATGTATGGATCTTACATATGACCCCTCACTACTTCTATATTATTCTATTTAGATAATGTAAAGTAAACATCACACAAGGATTTTTAAAAGCTTTTACCGAAATGTGAGAACCTAATCCTTGATGTGATAGCTCCCATTAAGTAAAAGATTATTACACTAATAATAATTTTCTATAATTAAAAATTGGTTTGGTAAGTTACTCTATTAACCCATATACTTCATTATATTATGAAATTGAAGGATATTTATACCGCATACCACAATTGTGTTATCTTATGAAAAGCTAATTCTATCTCCAAATAGGAGTATTGGTGTTATTTATACTGGAATCTCTATTCTTCATAAGTTATTTATAAACTTACTCATGGAAGTAAGTTGACATCAACTTGATCTTCAGTTATACTTTATATTCACATCATACTTTTCCTCCTTCTAATAGAAATTTCTTCTGGAGCTCTCCCTGCTTTGTACTGCAACATCTAAAAATTTCACAAATTAGTGCTTGACGTCATCCAATATTTCCTCATTCTACCCTTATAGATCCATATATCTCACTTTACTTCCTAACATCAAGTTTCATACTTCTCAACTTTAAACCTTCTGATCTTCTGGTTGAAGTACTTACTCAAATGCTTCTTCTCCTTATTTTTCTTTATAATTATCATATCTCTATTTTTTCATATAATAAAATCAAGTGTTTCTACCACTTTTTATAGGAAATATAACTCTAATATATATACAAAACATGTAGGATTCAATTTTAATTTTCTTATTATCTCAACTCTTTAATTGACCATTTTCAATATCTTTATTAGATATTGTGATCTCACATTGTCAAAGCTCTTGGAAAATCAGTATTAACTATCTTCAACTAATTATTATATCTTGGTTAGAATCATGGAATTTCCTTATATGAATATTTCACTTTAAACATCTATCTCAGTATCATTAGAATATATTGACTTGTAAATTTGTAAATTCCTTCTTGAATATTTTAGAATGTGTTCTTCCATAGAATCTAATAAAATACTTATTGTTCTACATTTACCTCAAATAAATCTTCTATAATATTTAGTACATAGAAAATTATCTAGCATAATTCATGTGTTTATTACGGTCTACATTCGATGAACCTTCATTATAGTTTGAACTTGTCTTATAGGTTCTATATTTGATTGACTCATCTTCAGTTTCCTGCTTATGATGTACTGAACTTCCTCTTATCTAGGATATACTCATTTTTTTATCATCATAACTTCTGATCGACTTAGCCTCCAACATAAGATATTTTAAGTTTCTATGCATTTGGGCTTCCTCAGCTCTTTATATTAGTCACTTTTACTTGAATTACCTATGATAATTTCAATTTAAATCAACCAGAATTTATCAGCATAAATAACTATCTTGTCTTTTGGTGTTTAGACCATCAATACCACTCAGAGGTGGTCTTAATCTTTTGATAGTCCTTAGGTTAGGACTCTTATTAGGCATCTTAACATCTTTCTAGTGCTCTATTATTTATTCTTCGGAAACCTTCAATGGACCAAGTTTCTTTGCTTCAATAAACTTTCAACATTATGCTACACCTACTACAATGTTTATATATGGTGTACACCATAAAACATCTATTCAGACTCACCTTTCACAATCTATTTCTATTTTTTTGAACATTTTATTAGTTTGTATTTCTCAACTTTATCTATAGAATAATCTTTTGAATATCATTCAGAAAATATTAAGTTTAGTGTATCTTCTAGAGGTGTTTCACTTCATACCTTTTTCATATGTATAATAATAACTATTTTTACATTATTAAGGATTAAATCATAAGAACTTTACCAATTATATAGTGTGGTTTTTCTTCTAATCATCCTAGTTTCCCCACTAATTATCTTATGATATTTTTACCTTTAGGATTCCTTTATTCATTAGATCTTTAATATCTTTTTCAGTCTATTGGAATATACTTCTTCAACTCCAAATAATGTTGATAGATATTTTTCATCTTTTAGCACTATTTATAAATACAATTAAGATAGATACAATTAATATTTTTCATCCTCCAAATGATATTAATGGATCCTTTCAGATATAAGAATTTCAATTTACTTATCCTTTATCCATCATAAGCACTAACCTCAAATTTTCTTTATTACTTCCAGAGATCTTTTGAAAGAATATATTCAGCTATGGATCTCATTCTTCTATTGGTTCCTCCTTCTAAAATAATTTCTCTTGGTATACAGCTTTTATAACATCTATAGTAACTTTTTCCTTCAACTTACTCATTGATTTTACAATATACAATTGAAAAAAAAATAAAATATATCATCATCACCATCTGATGGTATCTTCAACCCCACTGGGTATTCTTGTTGAGAAGAAACCTACAATATTTTCTAATATAATATGATTTTTTAATTCACTATAATTGAAAATGATTTTAATTTAAGGGTTTTTATAAAAAAAAATGGTTTTGAATAGGAAAGTAATTTTAGTATGAAATGGGTTTTCTTGGAGTTGAGGGTTTTCACGTCCACTAATATTTTACAATTTTAAATGGTAATTTTTAACTGGATTTATTTGGTTTTTTGAATAATGGATATTTGAACTATTTTCCATCAAATGGGGATGATTTTGGTGAAAATTAAGTTTTATTGGAAATTAGAATTTAATGAAAATTCCCTTGGTAAAAGGGGATATTTTGGTTAAATTATTATTATATATTTGATATGGAAATATTTTATTCTGTGTATGTACGGATGAAAATTAATTTTCTTCAGAACTATTTTCAAAACACTACACTACATGATAAATATAAAATATATATAGTTATTTTTAGGTTTAGTGGCTATTTTTACTGCCACTAAATGGATTTGGCGGAAGTTTTTTAGAACCGTCGTGAAATGGTTTGTCGTTAAAATATTAATGAAGGTTTTTACCCTTGACAGTTTTTTTATATTGATAAAATCTATATTTATAGGTGTTTTTGTCTTAATTATCGGTGGTCTCTTATAGTTCAAAATTTAATAGTGGTTTCTCTAATAAGTGGGGGTTATTCAAGTTAAAAAATATTTAGTGAAATTTTTCTTGTATATAAATTTATAGCGGTATTTTATACCACCACTAGAAATGGTATCATACGAAAATTAACAGTGGTTTAAAACACCTCCAAATGATTTTTGGTGGTTATAACCCCCACTAATTTATTAAAGGCAGTTAAAACCACCATAATATTTATAGATTCAGAAATTTGATATTTATCTACCTCATCCTCTACCAAAAAATAGTACATAAAAATATATACAAAGAACAGACAAAATTTTACAGTTTACAAAATGTCATTACATATTAAACAACATAATTACAATATATATAATATAGAATTAAATTATTTCATAGTTTTCATAATATAAATATTTATATCAGTCCTGACTCATCTACTGAGATATATGTTCATCGCCTTACAATGTTTAGTCATGTTGTTTCCCATCACCTCCTTCCCCACATCCCACCTCCAGTGCCTGTATTTAAAGTAGTCAATTGTACCTTAATAATGACAATATTCAATGAATAATAATAAAAAATTACAATTAAAATGATATATCATTTCTCAAAATTCAATGTAAATAATGGTACAGTAATAAATATTCTTATTTGAATCCACATAAATTATTTGATCAAATCTTGATGTACCATATGATCATTAGCATTCTTGGAAAATAACGGTGGAATTTTTCATTGAAAAATACACATTTAAATAAATTCATTTCTATAAATATCATCGAATTGAACCCCGGTTCTCATAACTACATCAATTTAATTCTGTAAGTGGGTAAAAAAATTCTAGTTCACGATAAAAGGTCACTTGAAAATTCTTAATTCAAGGTAAAATTTTGATTAAAAATTCATTTTAATTATCTCTAAAGATTCATAAATTGGTCTCACTAACATACTAGTGTTAAAACCAATATCATAAAAAATTGGTTCATTCCTACTTAAACTATAATTTCACTTATCATGTAATGTGTAGATAACTTTATATAGAGTGATAAAAATAAACCTTTAACTTTAATAGTTCATATGATATATGAATCTCAAAAAACAATCCATTATGATGATAAGGTCGCCTATTTTTGTCTCAAGTATTAAAAGTCCAATAAGATTTCAACATCACCTTTCATAATAGTGGATGATTTTAATTTAATCCCTTTATCATTACCCTATCCCAACGATTATTTTATTTAATAAATATGGTAAATTCTATGTGTATTTTAGTCAAAAATAAAATTAGACTAATTTTTAGGACTGGAAATGATTGATGGACATAAATTTAATCTTATGGAGAATTTTTTTAGATATTTGTATTATATGTCATTTAATAATTTTAAGAGATTATATTTTATGTATAAGTGATATTCATTGAACCATGATGTCATCTTTTAACATCAATTTAAATTGGTTTTTTCATTGGTAATTCATGGAGATAATGGGACTCATGATGCAATTTCAAGTGGTTCTATTAAAATAGGCTCTTCATAGTAGTACCATGATCTATCACACCAAGATAAATTAATTAATATTATTATTATAAATTAAAAATCCCATACAAATTATTCTATTTACTTTACTTTCCATGAGACATAGGTAACTAGTGATGGATCCATAGATACCTCAATGTTATTGATGATTGTATTTAGTCATTTTCCTCAATGGATGGAACAGTTGAGATCAGATTAGAGTTTTTATGATTTCATTATAGGTTTCTTATTTCATATTCATATAGTGTAAGGATTTGGTAATGATTTAGTGTTGGTTTTTTTGTACTTGGGTTATTATCTTGATAGGGATATATGTGTTCTAGGTTGTTTATATTTTATTTATTGATCAGGGACTTATAATCAACTTATTTTTACCTTAGTTTCAAACAATAGTTGGTGATCCTTCGATGAATGTAAGGGATTCAAGAACACTTTAATTTTTTTATAATGTGAAGGTAATATAATTTATATTATTATAGAGATATGGTAAGTATTAACATATAAATATAATTAATCATACTAAAAATAAATTAACGGGAAGGGGTGATTCATCTGTGTTTACATAAATCATGTTGTTTTTTGTGATTTTTGTATATTATTCATTATTTATTAAAATTTTGTTGTTGTGATTTATATTAGGTTTTCATTGTGATTTGAATATGGAATCACCATTCAAAAGAGGATAATAATGTAAATAAGTACATGTATTGAATGGGTGAAATCTAGAATTGAAATGATACTACTTAATAGAGAGATGTTTAATTAATGTGATGGAATTATTAAAAAGGGAGAGTGATGATAAGTTGTAGAAATTCAATATTTTTTGTTACATGTATGTTTTATTTTTTTTTATCATGTAGTCTCTATGGTAAGATGTTTTGGTTGTAACTGAGGCATTTATGTTGTACATCAACAGTAGTGAAAACTGATGGGGTGATGTTATATAGTTGTGGCCAGTTTTGAGGTAGTGGTATGGAATGTGTTGGTAAGTGAGTGTTATAATGGGAATATCATGGATTTTATTGGGTGGTATGGTCGATTATATGAAAAGGGTGGATAGGTTATTATGTTATGTGAAAGTGGTTTCATTTTATCTTTCATAACAACCTCCGCATGGGTAAATAAATTAAAGAATATAATCCTAGAATAAATAACTAATCAAAGCCTCATATCAAACCTATGATTCTTGAGAATTTAATTATTTAATGACTCTAGTTTAAAATTAATGATATATATAAAATAAGAAATACATAAAACTTAACTTTTATATAAATATTCCTCAATAAATTAACCTATATACTTTATGATAATGGAAATGAAATTTACCACTCTTTCTCCCTCGATGAGTGTTTCCATTTCATCAAGAATACTTCTGTTCATCTTCTGAAACAAAAAATCCAATGCACTATGCAATGTCGAGACTTGATCATTTATATAATAATAAGTGATTCTTGATCTTCAATGACATTCTTCAATGCATAAATTTTCCTTTATACACCTGGATCACTAAAAACTGAATCCCCCCTCCTTCTAACATCATCGATGAAGATATATGTACCCTAAAAAACACCCTTTATGGAGATATCCCATAAAACAGCCCCCTCACATTAACATAATTCTCTTTTCCAATAACTTTATCTATAGTATCCTTCGAGGATACTGAAATTGACAAGTTTAGGTTAGTTTCCCATTATTCTTTGAGTTTAAATTGTAAATTGAATGAAAATATATTATAAAGTAATTAATAACACCAACTAATAATTAAAATCATTTACCCATTTGTTTTTTTAAGGTTGTTGACATAATTTCCATATTTGTTTCTATGAGCATCAAACCACAACTTTTTCCTTTAAATAGAATGACCTACTTCCTTCACCTATTTGAAAAAATTAAATAACATATATAGAAAAACTGAATTACTTTAAGTTTTGTAGATATCTATTATAATAAATTGAATGACATATTTCCATATTTTTTCCCACAAATTTCATTTATTCATCAGTTTGGGGAATCATTTTCTTCTCTCGATTCACATAATTTCTCAAACAAATCATCTAAAGAATTCATATACCAATAAAACATGAAATGTAATAAAAATATTGTTATTTATCTACTAAAATTTAATAAAATAAATTATGAAATTTAGTGTGATAATGGTCAATTAATTCACTCCATTGGTCCCTACAAATTCCATCACATAACATCTCATACATCTATGAAAATGATAGAGATGTATCATTGAATTCATTCCATAATTACTTCTTGAAATATTTCCATTTTTTCCTAAATTTTTTAAGGTTAATGGATGTGAAATGAGATCAGAAACATCAAAATGAAATATCATATACAAATATATACATAAAAAAAGCATTAAATTATTTACACATTAAGAAAAAATATTTAATTTAATCATATATGAATACATAATAATGATTTTACCTTTATTTGAGAATCAAACAACTCATTTTTTGGATAATGTAATGTGTCTCTAATCTACATAATGAATAGGGAGACGTCACTTCACATTCCAAATACCCTAGGAACTACCCCAAAAAATACTACTACATCCTCATTGGGTACCTCATATTTGTCAAAAGGGATAAATAACTTTACCTTAATAAAATTACAAACATATTGACTATTTATGTATTCCTTTATTCTGTTATTAATTTTATCTATTTATCATATAAAATAAAAAATTATTATCAATATTTAATAAAGTAATATTGCCACATTTAATTATATACGGATGAATGTGACCCACTAAAAACCTCTCAATGGAAACAAATGATAGGCCAAATTTCCAGATAGATCCATCATAGGTGTCATGTCTAATTCGTCGACTTCATCAACATATTACATACCTACTAATGAAATAATATTAGGATAAGATAAAAAGGTATTAAAAAGTGTGTAAGGTATGTGATGAATTTTAGCTTGTGTCATGGAGGTAGAATAAAAACCCTATGATGTAGAGTGGGTACTATCACTAAACCTATTCTAGTGTGGAATACCTATTAAAAAATCCATATACACTTGATTTATTACACTTTTAAATTTTAAATATAAATACATTAAAATATATAAATAAAATAAATTTAATTTCAAAAATAAATACAATTAAAAGAAATTAAATTAGGATAAACATATCAAGACACATAATTTATTCAATAAAGTGAAATTTTATTTATAAATTTGTATTGAAATATTATATAACCAATAGAACATGAAATAAATATATATTTATAAGTTATATAAAAATTTATACCTTAATAATTAATAAATCTACTAAACAAAAAGCATTAAATGAGAATTAGAATAGGAAAATTACTAAACCTAACTACATTGCACAATTCTATCCTAAAATAGATCATATAATCAACTCCATCAGATTAGATAAAAATGAATCTGATAAACCTCACCCCAAATCATTTAGAGGGAATGATAGAATAGAAGTAGAGAGAAAATTAGATAGGAGGGTCTGGCATTAAGGTTGAGTGGGAAGTTGGTCCAACGTCAAGTGACGTCAAGGTGGTTGGAAGCTGATAGGGGGTTCGACATTGATCACCTTTGAGGGGAAAGATGAGAGGAGTTCGGTGTTGAACAGAAGTGAGGGGGAGTCTGAGGTGGTAGTGTCTAGTAGGGGTGATATGGTCTTTCAAGTGTATGGATCCAGCATCGAGTGCTAGGGTGAGGGAGGTCAATAGGGAGAGGGGTGGAGGCTATGGGTTTTTTATAACATGTAGCGGACATTTTAAACAAACCCACCATGAAATTCCTTTTAAATTTATTTAGCGATGGTTCAGTTTTAGAAATGTTGTTAAAATAATGGATGAATAACATAAATCTATATTTAGGGGTGTTCATATAAATTTATACTAATAAACTTATGCAATTTACTAAATTTCTTGTAATGCTGTGATTTTTTGTGGTGAATTGGAGACTTAGAGAATGTATGTCAAGGCAAGAAAATATTGGGATGATCAAGATCATAAGGAAACACCCATATCATTTTCATGGTAAAGTGTATGGTTTGGGGTTTTGTTAATGAATTGTGACTTATTTCACGCACACATTCCAGGAGAATGAAAATTATATTTCAACGAGGTTGGATATGACTCATTTTGGGTATCTATCTAAAATTTATTTGTTTTTATTATTCTTTTATATTCCTTAGCATGCTTTAGTTTTGTGTAAATTGGTATTTTATTTGTATTTAGTAAATTGGGAGTTTTTATATATTTTTGGAAATAAATAGCTTCCTTAGTTTTTATAAAAATAGAGAGTTTTCTTGAATTTTGGTAAAATCAATGTTTTTTAGAAAATATGGTTTCGGGGATAAAAAATTGATTGTTATTTTTTAAAGACAAGGTTTTGTTTTTTATTTTATGTAAAAAAAATTGAATTTTTATAATTAATGGTTATTCTTTGTTTTGATAACTTAGTTTTGTAAATGTTTCAATAAATCAATTTTTTGGATAAAATTATCTTATATTTATCATTTTTTAATTGGAATTACATATATGATATTTCTCATACATTGAAGATTATTAAATTCATTGGGGAAATCCTAATGATTTTATACTCTACCCCTACTTGATCACTTTTTTGGACATGTAGAAATGATAGGTCATGATGTAGGAAAGGGGAGAACTTCATTTTTCATCATTGGTGAGTTATAGATATATGTTATATATATCATGGAAGAGTTTTCAGCTCATGAAATTATTTATTTATGTCAGTGGCTTACCTCATAATTTTTTTGTATTATAAAAAATATTCAACTATGTTTCAAAGATTTGTTTTAAGCATGGTTTTATTCAAAGATATTTTACATTTATATGAATACTTTTGGTTTATTTATTTGTGGGTAAATCATTCCAAAATAGTTCCTTGTTATCCATCACCAATTATCACCAGCATCTGGTGATCTAAGAGCATGCTTGAGGATATGTGGAATCTTATATTATGTATTGGGGTCCAGGATTTTGAGTTAGGGTGTGAAAAGATAAACTATCATCAATTATGTTTATCATCATCTATATAAGTTCCCTCACAAAGAAAGAAAGTTGTGATTTTCTTGAGATTTATTATAAACCTTGAGTTTATCTCTAATGTATCCTCCCTATATAGTTCATATCATGTTCTCTAAGGCCATATATGATTTCATCTTTATATCTAAGTTTTTCTATGTAAACATCCCTACCTTGTAGTCAACATGGTCAGTCACTCTATCTCACTCTTGGATAAATCCTATCACCCTAAGGAGGGAACCATCTCTAATACTTTTCTAAATATCCTATAATCATCCAATTATTAGAAAAAAATTGTTACTATATCCTAACTCAACATTAGTTTTCAATCAAGACAGAACTGATTCTAACACACAATATAGAAAACTTTACGCACAAAATGATTATGAACTCCAAAACCCATCTCTCAGTTGATAAAATGTTTATAAAACCCTCCCAAAGTCATACCATTTCCTAATAAAAACCCTTATATAATCTCCTATGAAGTCTCATTTGGATCCCATGACTTAATAAATCATGTAGGGAAACTAAGAGTCCTATACTCTATCTCAATCTCAAAGGTCCCCTGTATATACAATCTTCAAGGAATAAAATAGACACCTCAGTCTAGTTTGATCAACCCATCACATAAGGGGTGGTTTTCACACATTCAATATATTTCATCATGTAATAGGTGTTTCTAAACAAGGTCTCCATTAATCAAGAGTTCACACACAAACATGCATGCTTTGAAAAATTCGGATCTCCCACATGTAGTCGATCAGATCAAACCATTTCTTAAAATTGTATTTATTTGTCTTTATTTTTAAAAAAATATTATTTATCACTTTTATAAATTTTCCAAAATGCATCCCATGTTGGAATTACACACCCAAATTTATTATCCAAAAACCAGTGAAACCCCTCTTTGGAAAACCATTTAATTTTTTGAAATATTATTTCAAAAACATTCATTTTAAACTATAATATGGGTCATAAACACTCATTAAACTAGGGAATCACTAAATAAACCTTTTATATAAGATATGAAAGCCTTTATTGACTATTAATCTATTAGGATACCTTTTAATTTTAAATAGTCACACGATGTCACATAGATATGTTGGTCAAAATAATATTATAATATAACTCAAAATAATTAGTAAGAAATCCCTAACAAACCAAAAAAATAAAAATAATCAATGGATAAAGTTCCCCTACCACAATTAGGTGTCTATTTATTTCTCTAAGGTCATATTAGCCATATTTAATGCTAACGAGAACCTATCTCATCAAGAGACCTAAAATTTCAAAATCCATTTTATTAAAATAAATTTTATATATGTAATAAACCCATAAAAACTCATCAATAAGTTTTATGATTCTAAAATTATAATAAAATAAGTGTATATGAACTAAAAAATAGCCTCAATAGTCCTAATAGAAAAATCAAAAAATCTATAACAACATTGATCATTAATTTTATCTAATTTATCCAAAACCCATAAAAATATTCACTCATTGACCTACCTTTACTAAAATGGTGTGTAAAAATGTGTGTCCATCCTTCCCAAAACTCCTCTAACAATCAAATATATAATCCTAAATATTATGGATGAAATTAAAAATTCACAAGTAAAATTTTTCATTAAATTCCTAACTAATAAAACTAAAATCATACTAATAATAAGGAAGATATAATAGGAGAGGTAATAAGATCAGAGGGAAAGTAAGTGGGAACAATAAAGAGATAAGGGTGGGTCCTTCCCCTCATACTAATATCCTTAAATCAAGAAAATAAAAAGGGGTTCTATAATAGAACCCCTAAAATTAAGTACCCCACTCTAAGGGTGGTCCGGACCATACCACCAGAATCATAGAGGAACTCAACCAAGACTCTGGTGGGTGATATAAAAGACCATTGAACACTAATTCCTAACATATCATGATTATTTATCATTCCTAGCTTCTCCACACACATTCCCATATTAAAAAAACATTTTAAACTCCCAAAAAACATCATTTATGACCCCCTCAAAATTCGAATCCCAAGATTCAATTTAATCAAATTTATCTATACTAAAAATTAAACTCTTTCTTGATTCCACAGATAATTGATAATTCATTTCATTACAAAATCCACACAATAATGTTATTCATCCTCAAAAAATAAAACTGGTCTTTCACCCAAAAATATCAACCTATTATTTTCAATAATTCTTCTCTAGACTACTTTATCCTATTCTAAAATTCACAACATGTTTCTGACATGCAACTCCAAACACCCAAACACACTAATCACCAAACAATTATGTCATCATATCACTTAAATTCACTATAATTATCCATGGTTTCCCTCTCATTATTAGTACCATATTTTTTTGTGTTTTTCATACATATTTTTGTGATATAATTATAATCATTCAAGAAACCTTATCTCATCTATCACTATGACATGAAAATCATGCATATACTCACCCTCCAGTCCTGAAATATTTTAAATCTAATAAATTTCAAGCCTTATGATGCTCACCACCATAAGGAATTACTACCAAAAATCAATACTACCACATGGTACTTCCCACCATAATATTCCACCTAATGAAACCCAAAACATGTTATCCAATCATGAAATCATAAATTCCCATACTCATCTTCTCAAACCATGCTCGAACACCCACTCATGGAGCCTCAATTACATGGATCACACAAATAAGTCATGATACACATATCAAACATGACTCGTTGAGCCCATTAAAAACATCCATTTCAAACACATGGAAAATTCCTAATATTTTCAAAAACATTAAGTAACATGGTTACATATCTACTATTGTGTGTTTAAAAATAAATCAACTCATTTTATATTCCCAAAACCAATTTGATTTTTTCAAACACCCCCTTTTTATCCAATTATTTTCCATTCAAACCATCAAATATCAAAATTTCTAGCCGTGTCAGTCTTTTTATAAGAAAAAATTCCTTATTTTTTCATAAAACTCTAGTTTTCAAAATCCTCATTCTATTTAAAATTCACTAATTTTAAAACAATTTCAGTTTTAACCAACTTATAAAATATTTTTACACACATTGTTCCCTTTCATAAAACCACTTTCTAAAAATCAGATTTTTCCCCAAAATACAAGCACCAAAACCATTCCCCTATAAAATCTAAAAATGATGGTCAATCAATCACATAAAACATGGTAACACATTTAATCCAAATTAATTAATAATCCCTTAATAATCTATTTGAGAAAACATTTAATGTATTATTAATTTGTTTTAATTGCTAATAAATATTATTGAGTTAGTATGTCAATCAACAATTTCCTTAGGCACATGAACCATTTGTTAGCATGATATTATCATGATGCACGAACCATTTCAAGAAAAATTATTCTCATCATAACTTATGATTCATTCAGAGTCCCATATATTCCACCCTTGGTATTATCAAATAAAAACCCCACTCATACCTATAGTGCCTACTCCCAACAATGAATATCTCCAGAAAACTTAGGTTGTAGTCATGGTCATGATAATCATGAAGATAAATAACTACCTTTCAAGTCCTAAAATCATATCTTGAACACTCACTAACTCTTCCTCAATTCCAAACACACTCTAATGCCACTTTGTAACATTTTGTCCTGGTTAATCAAGTTGGTGACCTAGCCAAAACATCACATAACATCATGTGATCCTCACCATAATCTAGAGGTCACTGAATAGTAATAAGAGCCTAAACTATACATAGGAAGACTATTACCTCAAGGATAACTCATGACACTCATGCCTGAATCTAGAAAAAAAATTAAAATGATTAGTCTATACATTGGACATACCCAAAACTAATGGAAATAAAACTGTGAACCAATAATTACAACCCACAGTTTGGTGTATCAAATAAAATAGTCTATGTGATGTACATAGAAAATAATACATAAATCCAAGATACATAACAAGAATTGTAAATAAATAAATAAATATGTTTCCACCATTGATTATAAAATTGAATGTCCTTTGACCCAACTCATTAGGCATTATCCTATCAAATCATCATCCTCCATAACACTGCTTATCTATAGGTATAATTTAAACTCTAAGATGATACGTAAACCTAAAAGGAAACATTAATGTATACCCACATATATTTAAACTCATTATGTGTATATATAGAGAGGGTGAGTCCAAGGACTCTGTAGGATTTATCTGCTCACCTCAACTCACTAAGTGATATTGATCAAGTTGATACATGTGAAAGTCTATGGTGAGTGTAACTCAACTTCTCAAAAAATATCACATGTATGCTCATGAAATATCATCTTACTAGTATTTCTTTTTTTTTCATATAATACACATTAACTCCCAAGGATATACACTAGTGATACCTAACTATAGGTAAGGTCTAGATAGTTCATTACTAAACATATATCTACCTAGATCCCATATTGGGATACTATATTTCAATACTCTATCATCACATTAGACATAGACATTAATAAGTATCACCTCACATGATCAAAATATAAAATTTAATAATGGAAATTCAAATAGGGATCAATCATCAATAGAAAATATTAAAATGATAATAAAGATCATAATAATAGTTAAAGAGGGCTCAAAAAATAAATAAAAACTAAAAAAATAATCACATGATAAAAAACATGAAAAAATGAGGAATAACCACATTAAATAATAGATATCTCATCTCACATTACATACCCCATCTTATCTCACCAGTCCCCATAAAAGCTACCAGGTAAGAAACCCATGAAGTACCATTGGCTATAAACCATATAATACAAGTCTTCATAGGGTTTGTATCCTATTACATGATCGTATAGAATTATAGATTCAAATTAATCCCTTGAATCAAATATAAATTAATAATAAAATATCTTGTGTTTCATAAACATGGACTTATAATGGTGTTATCAAGAGGTTTAAAAAATTATTCCAAGGTATATGTTGTCTCATCAACTAGAAAAGTCACCCCTCTCTCTAAGATCCAAATTCATCATCACACCATGTCCAGTCACCAACAAGCAAGAGAAGGACTACTATAGGTAATATCATCAACTATAAATACCATCATCCATAAAAGATACCTCACAAAAAAATCATGCTCTACTTGATCTTGTTCATGATCCTAGAATTCATCTCTAATGTCACCTCTTCTTATATAATGTATCATGCTCACTAAGGTTATCCAATGAATCACCTTCATATCTGAGTTATATCATTGTAATTCCTAGAAGTAAACATGCACAGTCTCTCTATTTCACTCATAGAGAAAGTCAGTAACAATAAGGAAATAAACTGCTCCACTCTTATCCTCAGATACCATCCCTAGTGAATGCTCAAAATAATTCTAGGACTAAATATTAACATGAAATTATCCTTAAATTGAAACATTGTTAGGTCTAACCCATGATATAACAAACACTTCACACAAGAATAATAGTGAACTCCCTTATCTATCACTTACTCAATAAAAGGTTTCTCACACCCTCCCACAGTCATCCCATTACCTAATCAAAACCCATGTATGATCACCCATGAAGTCACACTGAGACTCCATGATTCATCCCCAATAATTTAAGGAGACTAAGAGTCCTAGACACTATCTCAATCCCATGGGTATTTCTTAAGGTCCCATGAACATACAAACTTCAAGGATCACACTAGGCATCTCAACCTAGTCTAAAAAATCCATCGCATAGAGGAGTTTTATGTACAATCAATATATTTCATTATGAAATAGGTGTATCCATACAATTCCACCATCAATCAACAGATCACACGTAAGGACACATGATTTAAAAACTACTGATCACCCAAATGAGGTCAATAGATCCAATTCATTTCTCAAACTTTCTCCATTTTTTCATTAAAACACTAATATATTACCAATTTTATAAATTATTAAAAAGGAATCTCATTCCATATTTTTACACCCAAGGACCTTAGAGGAAAACTAGTTAAAATACCCTTTTTAAAATCGTTCAATTTTATTTATAATATCATGTCAAACTACTAATTTTAAACCACTTTCATTTTTTGAAATAAAATTTCAAAACTAATCTTTTAATTTAAATTCCTATTTATAATTTTAATTCAATTTTTTAGAGAAAAAAACTAAATAACCTGCACAGCCCTTAAAAACTATAATATAGTCCATTTATACTCATTTACCTATTTTACCGCTAAATGAAACTTTTAATCAAGTTCTGTGAATATTTAGTGATTATTAATGTGGAATAAGCCCATCCCATTTTATAGAGTCACAAAAAATCATACAAACAAGTTTTTTATAATAATAAAATCTCACAAACATAAAATTACTAGAAAATAAGTCATCACATTCCACAAAATAAAAATACTCAATGAGTAAAGGCCACCTACCTCAATTAAGTATCCATTTATATCTCCAAACTTATATGATACAACATCTGTAGAACCCCTAGTTTCAGGTAATTAACCCTTTATTTATGTATTTTATGTATATAAAGTAATTGGGTTAAGTTTGGGAAGGTTTGGGGAAATTTTGACATGTTTTTTGGGGCTTTATGGAGGTGAACAGTTTGAGCATGGTTAGTAGAAACTATGCAACACCTCCCATGAAACTGTTAGATTGAAACAGTGGGCTCTAGGTAGGTACACGTTTTGGCCAAACTGTACATCCACACAGGAAAAACCGTGAAATGTGGAGCATAAGGTCCTAGCATGGTTGGTATATAGTTTTTCTAAATATGTGATCCAACCATGATAGGGGTGTTTGGAGGGAGTATCTAATGAATTATTAGTGAATGGTTTTCCTAACTGTACACCATAACCATACAACATTTAAAATAAGATCCATATTTTGTGTCTTTAACTCAATTTAGACCCTTAACCCCTTATTTTTTCTTAATATGACCCTAAGATGAATTAAACTCCTTCCAAATACTGTAAAGACCCTTCCTCTTGATTTGGGAGTGATCGGTTGGCAAATATTGGTGCATTGGAGGCCCGTATTCCTTTGTAACTTCCCATTCTTGGTGATTTTCCTTAGTTTTATTATTCTTACCTCTCTTGGATTCATGGATTTAATCTATTGGGTATAGATACTATAGAAACCCAAGCATGAAAAACATGGATATTACATCATTTTAGATGAATATTCAGTACATTATAGAAATACATGCCCGAGGACTATAATAGTTTAGTGTCCTTAGAAACTTCGAAAAAAATATTCTATCCTGGTGAAAGATATTAAAAATATCCCATAAAGATCTCCACCTTTTTTACTTCTACCTAAACCCCTTGTTCATGCCCTATGGAAAGGAAACTTAAGAAAGGGGTGAACTCAGATGCTCAGTAAGGGTAAATAAAGGAAATGCATAAGCATAACATAAAAAAAGGGTATGAAACTTGTAACACCCCGACCCCAGTTACCCAGAGTCGGTGCATTATTACATAACATCGGCATTATCACAAGGGATCAAATCCTGAAAGACCGATCAGTTTAGTAGCCTTGGAAATACTAGATACATTCATAAGTTTTACATTACATAATGAAATAAAAACATCAACAATGTTTTGTCCCATTTTTTAACACACTTATATCCTTAGCCTATCCATACAGGTCAACCATAAAATAATTCTTCACATCCTAGGAAAATAAAACATAGAAAGGGGTGAGCTCAGATGCTCAGTAAAGATAACAATATAGCAGAAACTTTCATAAATAAGTATAAACATTTAAGGAAATGTATTAGACTAAAACAAAATAATTTTAAACTTAAACTTTAGCGAAATATGGTAAAGATAAAATTAAATAATTTCATTTACTTATTGACATGGATATTCTACTAGTTGAATAATCACATGCAATATCAATAGCCACTTTTATAATGATGGAATTCATAATGCCAGACTTCATAACCACATAGTCAAGGCGTTGTTCCAAGACTAAAAATAAGATTTTTTTTCAAGGCCGTATTCCAAGACACTAGTTTGTCTCATGAGACCTACCTATGCATCGAAGAGCTATAGCGGGCTCCACCTGTCACTTACTAAGTCCAATGCATTCCTCGTATGAAAAGTTTTAAACATAAAAATAAACATTCGTATTAAAACTAGCATACTAAATGTAAATACTTTATCCATAAACCATGAATGGTATAAAAATAACACATCCACAGTCAAACATATCAAAAAACCTTTAATACAATATGTAAGATTTGTATCATAATAAATCAACCTCAATCAAGAATAATATCCCGTAAAGGATATTGACATAGTTGAAATTGATCAGTAAAAATATTTGATAGAAATATCCATTTTTCATGAAATTATTTAAAATTCATATAAAGTAATTCATTTAAAAGATAGTTTTGAATCAAAGTGTCCCATTCCACTTTGAAACTTTTGAAAGGAATTAACATTTTAAAACATTCATTTCTAAATAAATAAATCCTTAAAACTATTTTGAAAACATAGACATTAATGAGAAAGGTGTAGAATAATAAATCTTTAAAACATTTAAAATGATTTTTTAGTAAAAAGTCCCTTAAAAATAATCCCTTTGAACACACATTAATGAAACATGGACATGGATAATAAATATGTCCTAGTAGATAATTACGTATAAACAACCTCGGATAATGAAGAGATTGTGAAATTAACCCTTACCTTGTACTTTTACTTGGTAGAGGGTATGTTAACCTCCTATATAATAATTAAATCATTGTTATTAAATTATACAAGAACAATATATGTAAATATGATATCATATATGATCTTCTAATATTACTTTGTTAATAATAATTTAGTAGTATCATCATTTTTGGTGTTAACTGATTTTTTTCCTTTATATGCTTGGTTACATAAGCCATGTTTATTATGAATAGGATGTATTTGCTTCATATACAGAATGATATTATGTTCATAAACATTATTTTGAATCATAAAAGGAAAATTATTCTTAAATGATTACGATGGGGAATGAATCTCATCGCGGATGTGGAGACGATAATTTGTACATACGCACGAGCGAAAATATAATTATATTGATGGATAAATCGTATGTAATTGGTTGATATATCATATATACAGAATCATTAACATTTTATATTTATTATTTACGTCATTTATACTCATTATTATACCCATACAAATAATGGAGTGTTTGAATAACAAACTACACCACGATGTGGAGACGGTAAGTCGTACGCACGTATGGTGACTTTTTCATTTGTAGGATGGATAGAATAATGGATATCGTTGTACCATATTTATAATAAAATCACAGTATTTATAAGGTACTGGATTTATTATTTTGGTATGGAAACAAGAAATAAAGAGGAAGTGGAAAAAGAAAATAACATGAAAGAGGGTGGTGAAATTATTACCTCTACTTTGGGTGTTTCCTTTTGAGTTGATTAAAAGGGCTCCTTAGGTTTCCTTTATGATAAACAAAAGGAATCTAGGTTGAATTGAGGGAATGTGGGAGGATATTTGGGCAGGTTTTGGCCAAGCCAAATGGCTTTGGATGTGTGAAAGTAAGAGAGGAGGAAGTGCCCTTTTATAAGAGATGTGAGGGTAACTTTAGGAAAATCTTGAAATATTGATTTATAATAAAACAATTTTCGGTTTCTAATGGCTCAAAAATAAATTATTTAGAGGATAATATGGTTATGGGTCTTAAAAATCTCAACCAATAGGTTTTAGACAGGTTTATGTCATCATATTAACCTTATCTTTTAGATTTAACTCTTAGTTAAATAGCTTGACATTTACCATGTCTCTTTGTATTTTTATATTATATGGTAAATAAAATTACTATAATTAATATTTCATTAATTAGATAATTATTGCATCATCATTGTGTCACAAATAAATTAAATTATTTAATGTATAAAAATTATAAATAAAATACCATTATGTATAAAATCTTTTTAGATTTATAATTAATATTTATAGTCGAATTTATCTTATTTATAACCCTATATTAAAAATGGTTTAGTTATTAAACTTTAAATTTAACTCTTTTAACTCTTCTTTAAATAAAATAATAATAAATGTTCTAATCTAATCCAAGTGGACCAAAGGTGGTCATATTTTATTCCTAAGGTCGTTTTTGGTAGAATTATACTTATCCAATAGAATTAGGACATGTGTTAGGGTAATTATAATATTATTTTTACCCTTAATTACCCTATTTACTTTCAACCATAGTAAATAAAAGTAAAAAGTTACTATTCACTAAAAATAATTTTCTTCTTATTGAACCACATTTTACTTACTGAGGTCAACCATGTCTCTTAGATTTTTTAAATTCAACTCACAGAAGCGGTAAAATTAAGTTTTATGCAAATTTGAAAATTCTCCTAGGAGGTGGGTAAAAGATGGTAACAAGTTCGATAAAATTTTTATATATCTAAACAAATTATAAAATGACTCCAATGAATTACATTGAACTTATATAGATATTATGTATCTATTTTTACCTAAAATAAATTTAAATAAAATAAATAATTATTTAAATAAAAAGTTGGTTTTAAACAATAACTCAGTGTTTTTCACTATTCATTAAAAATTGAAAGTTTTCAGAAAAATACCAAAAAATCACCCTAAGCTAATTTCTATATTTTGAATCCAAAAATGATGTCCATTTTGAAAGATAAAATTTATAAAATTTCAAAAAGTTGTTATTACTATTCATAATGTCTCGTTTGATTGGTTGTGGTGTGTTTGAACTCGAAGTTACGTACAACACAAGTTATTGTATTATTCAAAGGGAAATGTAACGTGGAAGTTTGGGGTGTTACATTATCCCCTCCTTAATTTAATTTTATCCTCAAAATTTCTAGAATATTACTACATAAAAAGATTCATGTGGTTCTTCATCATAATTTCCTTGGGTTCCCACGTTTCCTCTTCCATCTTATTGTTTCTCTATAGAACTTTTACCAGACAAGTCGTCCGGTTTCTCAGCACTTGTTCTCTTGTATTAAGAATATTGATAGGATCTTCACAATAAGACAGATCTAGTTCCAGTAAAATTTCCTCATAGGTGAGTACATTCGTTGGGTTAGGCATGTATTTTCTCAACAGTGATACATGGAACACATCATGAACTTTGGAGAGACTTGGCAGCATTGTCAAACGGTAAGCTACAGCCCTAATTTGTTCTAGAATTTTGAAAGGTCTGATGTACCTGGGACTTAATTTACCCTTCTTACAGAAACGTATAACACCATTCCATGGATATACCTTCAAGAAAATGTGATCTCCTACCTGAAATTCCAAATCCTTCCTTTGGTTATCTGCATAGCTCTTTTGCCTACTTTGAGCTGCTTTGATGGGGTTTGGATAACCTTCACCTTTTCCATCATCTCCTCAACAATTATAGGGCCTATGAGTTTTCTTTTACCAACATCATCCCAACAAGTTGGTGTGCGACATATCTTTCCATATAATGCTTCATATGGTTCCATATGAATACTTTAATGGAAGCTATTGTTATAGGAAAATTCTACTAGAGGTAAATATTGATCCCACATACCGTGAATGTCAAGTGAGAAAGATCTCAACATGCCTTCTAAGGATTGAATAGTACGTTCTGATTGTCCATCGGTTTGAGGGTGGTAGGCAGTGCTCAAACGAAGTTCAGTATCCAGGGCTTTCTGAAGACTTTTCCAGAATCTTGATGTAAAATGGGGATCACGATAAAAAACAATCGATAGAGTTACTCCAAGAAGTCTTACAACTTCATTAATATATAGTCTTGCTAAACGTTCAAGTGGTAAATCTTCTCTTATAGCAAGAAAATGTGCTGACGTGGTAAGACGATCAACAATGACCCATATTGCATCATTCCTTCTATGAGTATTTGGTAGTTCCATGACAAAGTCCATCGTAATATCATCCCATTTCCACTCAGGTATGGGAATAGGTTTCATGACTTCTCTAGGATATTGTCTTCCAGCTTTCACTTGTTGGCAAACCATACATCTTGACACAAAATCAGCAATCTCCCTCTTCATGTTGTCCCACCAATATTGTTTTTCAAATCTCTATACGTCTTAGTACTACCAGTGGGTATAGAGAAATTGAAGCTAGGGGCATCATCTAACAATTCCCTTTTCAGATCAGGTATATCGGGAATACAAATTCTCTTCCAAAATTTCAAAATCATGTCTTCATATATGAAGTCGATCAATCTCCCATCATTCACAGCTTTAATTTTCTTTTGAAACTCCTCATCGTCATCCTGAGAACATTTTATCCTTTACAGTAAATATGGTTTGGAAACCATTTGAAAAAGTATTTATGTTTCACCTTCCATGATTATTCCCATATCCATTTTTACTATATCCATGAAAATAGGATCTCTTTCAACTCTCATCTTATTCAAAACTCCATGATCCTTTCTGCTTAAAGCATATGCCACCTTATTTGTCATCCTCGGGTGGTAGTGTAGTGTGCAATCATAATACTTGAGTATTTCAAGCCATCTCCTTTGCCTCATGTTGAGTTCTTTTTGTGAGAAAATATACTTCAAACTCTTGTGATCAGTATAAATCTCACATTTTTCACCATAGAGATAGTGTCTCCATATCTTCAAATCAAATATTACAGCTGCTAACTCAAGATCATGAGTGGGATAGTTGTTCTCATGAATGTTTAGATATCGTGATGCATAGTCAATAACTCTATCATTCTGCATAAGGACACAACCAAATCCTTTCTTTGAATCATCACTATAAATAACAAACCCATCGTTCCCTAATGATAAAGTCAAGATAGGAGCATTGACTAATCTTTTCTTCAGTTCTTCAAAAAATTCTTCACACTCTTTTTTCCAAACAAAATTAACCCCTTTACTTGTGATCTTGGTTAATGGGTTATCCAACTGGGAAAAATTCTGGACAAAACGCTGATAATAACCTTCAAAACCAATAAAACTACATACCTCAGTTATAGTCATTAGTGCTGGCCATTCTTGGATTGCCTTTGTATTATAAGGATCAATTGAGATTCCATATTTAGAGAAAATATATCCAAGAAAAGAAATCTCCTGAATCCATAATTCACACTTGCTAAACTTCCCATATAATTCATTTCTTCTAAGAGTATTTAGGATAATGTGCAAGTGATTTTCATGATCTTTGTAGCTTTTTGGGTATACCAAGATATCATCAATAAATACCACTATAAATTCATCAAGATATTATTTGAAAACTCTGTTCATTAGATCCCTGAAAATATAGGGTGCATTAGTCATCCCAAAAGGCATTATTGTAAACTCGTAATGCCCATATCTGGTTCAAAATGCTGTTTTCAGAATTTCTGCCTTCTTCACACATAACTGATGATATCCAGATCGAAGGTCAATATTTGAAAAATATTCAGCTAAATGAAGTTGTTCGAATAAATCATCAATGCGGGGTAGGGGATACTTGTACTTTATTGTTATATAATTGATCTCCCTGTAGTCAATGCACAACCTCATAGATCTGTCTTTCTTTTTAACAAAAAGGACAGAGGCTCACCATGGAGAAACACTAGGGAGAATAAATCCCTTATTACTCAATTACCATTATTGTTTCTTTGGTTCCACTAATTCCACAATGGAAATTCTATAAGTGGTCTTTGATATGGGCCTTGAACCAGGAATTAAATCAATGGAAAACTCAATTTTTCCTTCTGGAGGATGTCCAGGTAAATCCTCTGGAAACACATCAACATATTCTTACACAATAGGTATGTACTCTATTCAAACATTATTTTCCTCATCCATAATTATTTCATTCTCATCCTCCCCAATAATTGAATTTAGTAGAGCTACTGGGGGTGGATCTAGATAAGAATCAGATGGTGACATTTCTTCTCTAAAGATAAGGTACTCTTTATCATCATCGATAATTGTAACCTCCTTCTTCTTAAAATAAATTTTCACATCATGGTCAGAAAGTCAATCCATACCAAGGATTATATCAAATTAAATAATGGGTATGATGATGAGGTCAGTAGATAAAGAAAATTTATATTCCCTAATGGGAACTGATTCACAAAACGTTGTTGCAATGATACTTCCCTTAGGAGATTTGACTAACAACTCCCATGTTAAATCAAATTAGAAATATCAAATTTTCTTAGAAAATAGGGAAGATATGAAACAATTCAATGATCTAGAATCAAATAAATCTTTGGGTAAACTTGACAAAACCATTAAATTACCTACCACCACATCTTTCATAGCTTCAACCTCAGCATTAGTGATCGTATAATCTTGGCCTTTCTCCCTTGTAATTTTCTGAGGTAAGTTCCCTTGGCACTTAGGAAATTCATTTTCATAATTCGCCTTTTCACGACAACTGTAGCATTCAACATTGACAACCACTTTATTCCCCTTACAATCAAGAGCTTGGTGTCCTTTTTCACCACACTTATAACAGACTCTCATTCCCTTGAGGCAAGTACTAGGGTGTTTCTTCCCACATTTACCGCAGGATGGATAATCAAATTTTCCATTCTTCCTCTTATTTCCATTTCCAGAGTGTTCAGCAGATCTCTTTTTCTCTTTATTTTATTTAAAGTCGTAAGACTTAGAGAATTAATTTTCTGTCTTGATAGCACATGAGACAATATCTTCATATGATAATAAGGATTGCGAGACTAATGCTCACCAGATAAATTGTTTTAACCCATCAAATAATTGATCGATCTTACTCCTTGGGTTATGTATATAATCTTCAGCATGCCTTTCTAACCTTGTAAAGTTATCCTCATACTTTATGACATTCTCATCCTCCTTTTTCCTCAGACTCATAAATCGTCTTTCCATATCTGCTCAATAGTCACGAGAAAATTATTTTTCTAAGAAAATTTCTTTAAACTTCCTCCATTCCATGTTTCATACTATTTCATATTCCTTTGTGTTTTGAATCAATGACCACCATTGATCTGCATCTCCCATGAGGTGATAAACTGCCATGACAACTTTTCCCCTTTCTCTACTCCCCAAAACATGAAATATTTTCTCCAAGGAACTTATCCATTGCTCATCTAATAACGGATTTCTACTACCATTGAATTTTGGTGGTTGTTTCCTCATGAAGTGGTCTAAAATTGATCCTTCACATTATGGATCAGGGTGATCCATACAGGTAAGGTTATTATTCATAACCTGAGTGAGTTTTCCTAGTATGGTGATAAGCTGATCAGCACCAGTTACTTCACCAGCTCCACTATAATTATCTTGAGTAGGAGGGAAATCCATACATGGATTACGTGCATTGATATAGTTTCCATTCCTTCCACTAGGCACCATTTCTAAAAAGTGGCATACACTAGATTAGTTTATGAATCGCAATACATAATTATGAACTTGTAAAAAACTTAACATAAAATGAATAGTTTATGGATATAATCCATAATCATAAAAATGTTTTCTTTGAGGAATTATATACTTATAAATCCTTCATAATGGTTTGTATAGAAAATTTGAATTATCCTAATCATATCCCCCAGGAGTGTTGTAACCAAGAGTGCAGCAAGGCTCATTGTCGTGCACCAGTTCCCGTTCGAATCTAGCTCAAAGTGGTGTTTTTGGGTTTTACCCCTCGGTATATATGTGCCAGAGCCTCTTCTACTTTCTCGTATCTAGACAAGGATGTATTTCTTGGAAAATTCACAAAATCTCTATAGTAAAAAAATTCTAGGAAGTTCTTCTATACTAATCCTCAAATTCTATCTTAGGGTAGTGTTCTCTAATCAGAGTTTTTCTAAATATAGTTTCCAAGGTTTGTACTAGACTTCATCTAATACCAAATGTAACACCTCGACCCCAGTTACCCAGAGTTGGTGCATTATTACATAACATTGGCATGATCACGAGGGATCAAATCCTGAAAGATTGATCAGTTTAGTAGCCTTGTAAATACTAGATACATTCATAAGTTTTACATTACATCATGAAATAAAAACATCAACAACATTTTTTCCCCTTTTTGAACACACTTATATCTTTATCCTATCTTTTTAGGTCAACCATAAAATGCTTCTTCACATCCTGGGAAAATAAAACATAGAAAGGGGTGAGCTCAGATGCTCAGTAAGGATAAAAATATAGCGGAAACTTTCATAAATAAGCATAAACATTTAAGGCAATGTATTAGACTAAAACAAAAGCCTTTTAAACTTAAAATTTAGAATAATATGGAAAATATAAAATCTAATAATTCCATTTACTTATTCACATGGATATTATACTAGTCAAATAATCACATGCAATATCTATAGTAACTTTTATAATGATGGAATGCATAATGCCAGACTTCGTAACCACATAGTCAAGGCCTTGCGCCAAGACTAAAAATAAGATTTTTTCAAGGCCTTATGATAAGATAGTAGTTTGTCTCATGAGACCTACCGATGCATCGAGGAGCTATAGCGGGCTCCACCTATCACTTACTAAGTCCAATGCATTCCTCATATGAAAAGGTTTAAACATAACATAAACATTCGTATTAAAACTAGCATACGAAATGTCAATACTTTATCCATAAACCATGAATGGTATAAAAATAACACATCCATAGTAAAACATATCACAAAACCTTCAATACAATATGGAAGATTTTTATCATAATAAATCAACCTCGATCAAGAATAATATCCCGTAAAGGATATTGACATAGTGGAAATTGATCAACAAAAATATTTGAGAGAAATATACCTTTTCATGAAATCATTTAAAAGTAATATAAAGAAAGTCATTTAAAAGATAGTTTTGAATCAACGTGTCCCATACCACTTTGAAACTTTTGAAAGGAATTAACATTTTTAAATATTCATGTCCATATAAATAAATCCTTAAAATCATTTTGAAAACATGGACATTAATGAGAAAGATTTAGAAGAATAAATCTTTAAAACATTTAAAATGATGTTTTAGTAAAAATTCCCTTAAAAATAATCTCTTTGAACACACTTTTATGAAACATTGACATGGATAATAAATATTTCCCAGTAGATACTTACGTAAAAACAACCTCGGATAATAAAGAGATTGTAAAATTAACCCTTACCGTGTACTTTTCCTTAGTCGAGGGTATGTTGACCTCCTATATAATAGTTAAATAATTGTTATTAAAATATACAAGAACCATATATGTAAATATGATATCATATATGATCTTCTAATATTTCTTTGTTAATAATATTTTATTAGTATCATCGTTTTGGGTGTTAATTGATTCATTTTCCTTTATATGATTGGTTACATAAGCCATGTTTGTTATGAATAGGATGTATTTAATTCATATAAATAATTATATTATGTTCATAAACATTATTTTGTATCATAAAAGGAAAATTATTCTTGAATTATTACTATGGGGAATAAATCTCATCGTGTTTGCGGAGACAGTAATCCGTACGTATGGACGAGCAAAAATATCATTATATTGATGGATAAATCGTATGTAATTGGATGGTATATCATATATACAGAATTATTAACATGTTATATTTATTATTTAAATTTTTTATACTCATTATTATACCTATCAAAATAATTAAATGTTTGAATAACAAACTACACCACGACGTGGAGACGGTAAGTCGTACGTAGGCACGTATGGTGACTTTGCCATTTGTAGGATGGATAGAATAATGAATATGGTTATAAAATATTTATAATAATATCACAGTATGTAGAAGTTACTTGATTTATTATTTTGGTATGGAAACAAAAAAGAAAGAGGAAGTGGAAGATGAAAATAACTTAAGAGAGGGTGGTGAAATTATTACCTCTACTTCAGGTGTTTCCTTTTGAGTTGATCAAAAGAGCTCCTTAGGTTGGATTTATGATCAAATTAAGGCCTATAGGATTAATTTAGGGAAGTTGGAAGGATATTTGGTCAGGGTTTTTCTGAGACAAATGGCTTTGGAGGTATCAAATTAAGAGAAGGGGAAGTGCCCTTTTATAAGAGAGGTGAGGGTCACTTTAGGAAAAGATTGAAGTATTATTTTATAATAAAATAATTTTCGGTTTTTAATGGCTCCAAAATTAATTATTTCTAGGATAAAGGAGGGTATGGGTAGAGAACCACTCAACCACTAGGTTTTAGATAGGTTTAGGTCATCATATTATCCTTATCTTTTAGATTTAACTCTTAGTTAAATAGTTTGACATTTACCATGTCTCTATGTATTTTTATATTATATGGTTAATTAAATTACTATAACAAGACAAGAGAACAAAATGTGGTTCATTATTAATATATATAACCTTATATAAATCATTTGGCTATACCTTGTATTTTTAGGAATATTATATCAATTAATAATATAGTATTTTTTTTTAAACTCAATTATGTCAATTTTGACACTATTTAGTATTAGATTTTTTTGAAAGCCATAAAAACTTTATCAATTCGAATAAAATTTATTTAACCAACCATAACATGTCATATTAACCTATAAAATTATTTGAATTCATCAAAAGTCTCAATTTACATTTATTTGGATATTTATAGTATTAATTATTTTAATATTTCATTAATAAGGCAATTAATGCATCACCATTGTGTCATAAAGAAATTAAATTATTTAATGTATAAAAATTATAAATAAAATACCATTATTTAGGAAATATTTTTATATTTTTAATGAATACTTATAGTCTAATTTATCTTATTTATAACTCTATATTTAAAATGGTTTAGTTATTAAACTTTGAATTTAACTCTTTTAACTCTTCTTTAAATAAAATAATAATAAATGTCCTAATCTAATCCAAGTGGACCAAAGGGGATCATATTTTATTACTAAGGTTTTTTTATGGGTCTAATTACACATATCAAATAGAATTAGTACATGTGTTATGGTAATTATATTATCATTTTTACCCTTAATTACCCTATTTACTTTTAACCGTGGTAAATAAAAGTAAAAAGTTACTATTCAACAAAAATTATTTTCATCTTATTGAACCAAATTTTACTTTATGAGGTCAACCGTATCTCTTTTATTTTTGAAATTGAACTCACAGAAGCGGTAAAATTATGTTTTATGTAAATTTTCAAATTCTCCTAAGAGGTGGGTAGAAGACGGTAAAAAGTTTGGTAAAAATTTTATATATCTAAACTTATTATAAAATGACTCCAATGAATTAAATTGAACTTATATATTTATTATGTATCTATTTTTACCTAAAATAAATCTAAATAAAATAAATAATTATTTAAATTAAAAGATTATTTTAAACAATAACTCAGTGTTTTTCACTATTCGTCAAAAATTCAAAGTTTTCAGAAAAATACCAAAAAATCACCCTAAGATAATTTTGATATTCCGAATCCAAAAATGACATCCATTTTGAAAGATAAAATTTATAAAATTTCAAAAAGTGGGTATTACTATTCATATTGTCTATTTTGATTGGTTGTGGTGTGTTTGAACTCGAAGTTGCATACAACACAAGTTATTGTATTATTCAAAGGGAAACGTACCATTGAAACTTGGGGTGTTACATTCTCCCCTCCTTAATTTAATTTCATCCTCAAAATTTCTATAATATTACTACATAAAAAGATTCAGGTGGTTCTTCATCATAAGTTCTTTGGGTTCCCACGTTTCCTCTTCCATATTATGGTATCTCTATAGAACTTTTACTAGACGAGTCGTCCGGTTTCTCAGCATTTGTTCTCTTGTATCAAGAATATTGATAGGCTCTTCACAATAAGATAGATCTGGTTCCAGTTCAATTTCCTCATAGGTGAGTACATGCGTTGGGTCAGGCATGTATTTTCTTAACAGTGATACGCAGAACACATCATGAACTTTGGAGAAACTTGGCGCCATTGTCAAACAGTAATCTACAGCCCCAATTCATTCTAGAATTTCAAAAGGTCTGATGTACTTGGGACTTAGTTTTCCCTTATTATCTAAACATATAACACCCTTCCATGGAGATACCTTCAAGAAAATTTGATCTCCTACCTGAAAGTCTAAATCATTCCTTCGATTATCAGTATATCTCTTTTTCCTACTTGGAGCTACTTTGATGTGGGTTTGGATAACCTTCACATTTTACATCATTTCCTCAACAAGTTCTGGGCCTTGGAGTTTTCTTTTACCAACATCATCCCAACAATTTGGTGTGCGACATCTCTTTCCATATAATGCTTCATATGTTGCCATCTGAATACTTGAATGGAAGCTATTGTCATAGGAAAATTCAACTGAAGGTAAATATTGATCACACATACCTTAAAATTCAAGTGAGCATGATCTCAACAAGTCTTCTAAGGTTTGAATAGTCTATTTTGATTTTCCATCGGTTAGAGGGTGGTAGGCAGTGCTCAAATGAAGTTCAGTATCTAGGGCTTTCTGAAGATTTTTCCAGAATCTTTTAGTAAAATGGGGATCACGATGAGAAACAATCGATAGGGGTACTGCATGAAGTATTAAAACTTCATTAATATACATTCTTGTTAAATTTTCAAGTGGTAAATCTTCTCTTATGGAATGAAAATGTGCTGACTTGGTAAGACGATCAACAATGACCCATATTGCATCATTTCTTCTAGGAGTCTTTGGTAGTCCCATGACAAATTCTATCGTAATATCATCCCATTTCCACTCAGGTATGGGAAGAGGTTGCATGACTCCTCTAGGAAGTTGTCTTCTAGCTTTCACTTGTTGGAAAACCATACATCTTGACACAAAATCAGCAATCTCTCTCTTCATGTTGTCCCACTAAAAATGTTCTTTCAAATCTCTATACATATTAGTGCTACCATCATTCACAACTTTAATTTTATTTTAAAACTTATTATCATCATCCTGAGAACTTTTTTTCCTTTCTAGTAAAGATGGTTTGGCAACCATTTGAAAAAGTGTTGATGGTTCACCATCCATGATTATTCCCATATTCATTTTTACTAGATCCATGAAAATAGGATCCATTTCAACTCTCATCATGTTCAAAACTCCATGATCCTTTCTGTTAAAAGCATTTTCCGCCGTATTTTCCTTCCCCAGTTGGTAGTGTATTGTGCAATAATAATCCTTGATTAGTTCAAACCATCTTCTTTGCCTCATGTTGAGTTATTTTTGTGAGAAAATATACTTCAAACTCTTGTGATTAGTATATATATCACATTTTTCACCATACAGATAGTGTCTTCATATCTTTAAAGTAAAGATTACAGCTGCTAACTCAAGATCATGAGTGGGATAGTTTTGCTCATGAATTTTTAGTTGTCATGATGCATAGGAAATAACTCTATCATTCTTCATAAGGACACAACCAAGTACTTTCTTTGAAGAATCACTATAAATAACAAACTGATCGTTTCCTGATGGTAGATTCAAGACAGGAGCATTGAATAATCTTTTCTTCAATTCTTTAAAACATTATTCACACTCTTTTGTCCAAACAAAATTAACCCCTTTACGTGTGATCTTGGTTAATGGGTTAGACAACCGGGAAAAATTCTAGACAAAACTCCAATAATAACCTTTTAAATCAATAAAACTACATACCTCAGTTATAATTGTTAGTGCTAGCCATTCTTGGACCTCCTTTGTCTTAGAAGGATCAATAGAGATTCTATCCTTAGAGACAATATATACAAGAAAATAAATCTTCTGAAGACAAAATTCACACTTGCTAAACTTCCCAAATAATTCATTTCTTCTAAGAGACTTTAGGATAAAGCGCAAGTGATTTTCATGATCTTAGTATCTTTTTTAGTATACCAAGATATCATCAATAAATACCACTACAAAGTCATCAAGATATTATTTAAAAACTTTGTTCATTAGATCCATGAAAACAGAGGGTGCATTAGTCATCCCAAAAGTCATTTCTGTAAACTCAAAATGCCCATACCTGGTTCGAAATGATTTTTTCATAATGTATTCCTTCTTCACACACAACTGATGATATCCAAATCAAAGGTCAATCTTTGAAAAATATTGAGCTCCCTGAAGTTGGTCAAATAAATCATCAATGCGAGGTAGGGTATACTTTTTCTTTATTGTTATAGCATTTATCTCCCTTTAGTCAATGCACAACCTCATAGATCCATCTTTCTTCTTAACAAAAAGGATAGGGGCTCTCCATGGAGAAACACTAGGGTGAATAAATCCATTATTACTCAATTCCTCTAGTTGTTTCCTTAGTTCCACTAATTCCACAGTGGCCATTCTATAAGGGGTCTTCGATATGGTCCTTGATCTAGGAATTAAATCAATGGAAAACTCAATTTATCCTTCTTGATGATGTCCAGGTAAATCCTCTAGAAACACATCAACATATTATTGCACAATAGGTATGTCCTCTATTAGAACATTATTTTCCTCACCCATAATTATTTCATTCTCATCCTCCCCAATAATTGAATTTAGTAGATATACTGGGGGTGGATCTAGATAAGAATCATATGGTGACGTTTTTTCTCTAAAGATAAGGTACTCTTTATCATCATCGATAATTGTAACCTACTTCTTATTACAATAAATTTCCGCATCATGGTCCGAAAGTCAATCTGTACCAAGAATTATATCAAATTCAATCATGAGTATGATAATGATATCAGCAGATAAAAACATTTATATTCCCTAATGGGAACTGATTCACAAAACTTTGTTGCAATGATACTTACCTTAGGAGGTTTGACTGACAACTTCCTTGTTAAATAAAATTGGAAATACCTAATTTTCTTAGCAAACTAGGAAGATAAGAAACAATATGATGATCTAGAATCAAATAAAGCATTGGCTAAACTGAGGAAACCATTAAATTACCTGTAACCATGCCTTTCGGAGCTTAAACCTCAGCAGTAGTGATCGCATAAGCTTGGCCTTGCTCCCTTGGCCTTTTCTGAGGTAAGTTTCCTTGGTAAATAGGAAATTCGTTTTCATAATTCCCCCTTTCTCTAAAATTGTATCATTCAACAATGACAGCCTCTTTCTTACCCTTGCAATCACGATCTTGGTGGCCTTTTCACCACACTTGTAATATACTCACATTCCCTTAAAGCAAGTATCAGGGTGTTTCTTCCCACATTTACCATAGTATGGATATTCAACTTTTCCCTTCTTACCCTTATTTCCATTTCCAGAGTGTTCAGCAGATCTCTTTTTCTCTTGATTTTCCTTAAAGTCATAAGACTTAGAGAATTCATTTTCTGTCTTAATATCATATGAGACAATATATTCATATGATAAGAAGGATTGTGTGACTAATTCTCTCCAGATAAATGGTTTTAATCCATCAAAGAAATGACTAATCTTACTCTTTGGGTTATGTATATAATATACGACATGCCTTGATAACCTTTTAAATTTAGCCTCATACTTTGCGACATTATCATCCCCATTTTTCCTCATACCCATAAATTTTCTTTTTATATCTACTCGATGGTCAGGAGGAAAGAATTTTTTTAAGAAAATTTCTTTAAACTCCCTCCATTCCATGTTTGATACTTCTTCATCTTCCTTTATGTTTTGAATCAATGACCGTCATTGAACTGCATCTCCCGTGAGGCCATAAACTGCAATGAAAACTTTTTCCCTTTCGCTACTCCCCAAAGCATGAAATATTTTCTCCAAGGAACTTATTCATTGATCAAATACTAACGGATTTTTACTCCCATTTAATTTTTGTGGTTGTTTCCTCCTGAAGCGGTCTAACATTGACCCTCTGTGTTGTGGATCAGGGTGCTTCATATGGGTAAATTTATTATTCATAACATGAGTGAGTTGTCCAAGTATGGTGATAAGATGATCAGCACCAGTTGCTTCACCAGCTCCACTATAATTATCTTGAGTAGGAGGGAAATACCTACATGGATTATGTGCATTGATACAGTTTCCATTCTTTCCACTAGGCACTATTTCTAAACAATGACATACACTAGATTAGTTTATGAATCGCAATACATAATTTCCAACTTGTAAAACACTTAACATAAATTGAACAGTTTATGGATATAATCCATAATCATAAAAATGTTTTCTTTGAGGAAGTATATACTTATAAATCCTTCATAGTGGTTTTTTAAGAAAATGTGAATCATCCTATGCATATCCCCCGGGAGTGTCGTAACCAAGAGTGCAGCAAGGCCTGTTGTCGCGCATCAGTTCCCATTCGACTCTAGCTCAAAGTGGTTTTTTATGGTTTTACCCCTAGGTACATCTATTCCAGAGACGCCTCTACCTACTCATATCCAGACAGGGATTTATTTCTTTGAAAACTCACAAAATATCTACAGTACCAAAATTCTAGGAAGTTATTCTATACTAATCCTCAAATTCCTATCTTAGGGTAGTGTTATCTAATCAGAGTTTTTCTAAATCTAGTTTCCAAAGTTGGTACTAAACTTCCTTTGATACCAATTGCAACACCCAGACCCCAGTTACCCAAAGTCGGTGCATTATTACATAACATTGGCATGATCACAAGGGATCAAATCCCAAAATACCGATCAATTTAGTATCCTTAGAAGTACTAGACACATTCATAAGTTTTACATTACATCATGAAATAAAAACATCAACAACATTTTGTCCCCTTTTTGAACACACCTATATCCTTAGCCTATCCCAATAGGTCAACCATAATATATTTCTTCACATCCTGGGAAAATAAAACATAGAAAGGGGTGAGCTCAGATTCTCAGTAAGGACAACAATATAGCGGAAACTTTCATAAATAATCATATATATTTAAGGCAATTTATTATACTAAAACAAAAGTATTTTAAACTTAAACTTTATAATAATATGGAAAATATAAAATCAAATAATTCCATTTACTTATTCACATGGATATTCTACTAGTCGAACAATCACATGCAATATCAATAGCCACTTTCATAATGATGGAATGCATAATGCCCGGATTCCTAACCACATAGTCAAGGCCTTATGCCAAGACTACAACTAAGATTTTGTCAATGCCTTGTGCCAAGACACTAGTTTGTCTCATGAGACCTACCCATGCATCTAGAAGCTATAGCGGGCTCCACCCATCACTTACTAAGTCCAATGCATTCCTCATATGAAAAGGTTTAAACATTACATAAACATTAATATTAAAACTAGCATACGAAATGTCAATACTTTATCAATAAACCATTAATGGTATAAAAATAACATATCCACAGTCAAACATATCACAAAACCTTCAATACAATATGGAATATTTGTATCATAATAAATCAACCTCTATCAATAATAATATCCCATAAAGGATGTTGACATAGTTAAAATTTATCATTAAAAATATTTGAGAGAAATACCCCTTTTCATGAAATCATTTAAAAGACATATAAAGGAATCCATTTAAAATATAGTTTTGAATCAAAGTTTCCCATACCAATTTAAAACTTTTTAAAGGAATTAACATTTTAAAACATTCATGTCCATATATAAAAATCCTTAAAACTATTTTGAAAACATGGACATTAATGAGAAAGGTTTAGAAGAATAAATATTTAAAACATTTAAAATGATTTTTTAGTAAAAATTACCTTTAAAATAATCCATTTGAACACACTTTTATGAAACATGGAAATGGATAATAAATATTTCCTAGTAGATACTTACGTAAAAACAACCTTGGATAATAAAGAGATTGTGAAATTAACCCTTACCTCGTACTTTTCCTTGGTCGATGGTACATTAACCTTCTGTATAATAGTTAAATAATTGTAATTAAATTATGAAAGAACTATATATGTAAATATGATATCATATATGATCTTCTAATAATTCTTTGTTAATAATATTTTAGTAGTATCATCGTTTTGGGTGTTAACTGATTCGTTTTCCTTTATATGATTAGTTACGTAAGCCATGTTTGTTATGAATAAAATGTATTTGATTCATATATATAATTATATTATTCTCATAAACATTATTTAGAATCATAAAATGAAAATTATTCTTGAATGATTTTGATGGGGAATGAATATCATCGCGTTCGTGGAGATGGTAGTCCGTACGTACGCACGAGCGACAATATCATTATATTGATGGTGAAATAATATGTAATCGGATGGTATATAATATATAAAGAATAATTAAAATGTTATATTTATTATTTACATTAGTTATACTCATTATTATACCCATCCAAATAATGAAGTGTTAAAATAACAAACTACACCACGACATGAAGATGGTAAGTCGTACGTACGCACGTATGGTGAATTTTTCAATTGTAGGATGGATAGCATAATGAATATGGTTGTACCATATTTATAATAACATAATATTATGTATAAGGTACTGTATTTATTATTTTGGTATGGAAACAAAAAATAAAGAGGAAGTGGAAGAAGAAAATAACTTGAAAGAGGGCGGTGAAATTATTACCTCTACTTTGGGTGTTTCCTTTTGAGTTGATCAAATGGGCTCCTTAGGTTGGCTTTATGATTAAAGTAAGGCCTATAGGTTTAAGTTAGGGAAGTTGGGAGGATATTTTAGTAGGTTTTGGCTGATCCAATTGGCTTTGGAGGTGTGAAATTAAGATAAGGGGAAGTTCCTTTTTATAAGAGATGTGAGAGTCGCTTTAGGAAAATCTTGAAATATTATTTTATAACAAAATCATTTTCGGTTTCTAATGGATACAAAATAAATTATTTCGAGTATAAGGTGGTTATGGGTCGAAAACATCTCAACCAATAGGTTTTAGATAGGTTTAAATCATCATATTAACCTTATATTTTATATTTAACTCTTAGTTAAATAGTTTAAAATTTACCATGTCTCTTTGTATTTTTATATTATATGGTTAATAAACTTACTATAACAAGACAATAGAACCCCATGTGGTTCATTATTAATATATATAACCTTATCTAAGTCCTTTTTCCGAACCTTAGATTTTTCTGAATATTATATCAATTAATAATATAGTATTTGTTTTAAAAACTCAATTATGTCAATTTTAACACTATTTAGTATTTGATTTTTTTTTTGAAATCCATAAAAACTTTATCACTTAAAATAAAATTTATTTAACCTACTCTAACATATAATATTAACCTAGAAAATTATTTTAATTCATCAGAAGTCTCAATTTACATTTATTTGAATATTTATAATATCAATTATTTTAATATTTCATTAATAAGGTAATTAATGCATCATCATTGTGTCATAAATAAATTAAATTATTTAATGTCTAAAAATTATAAATAAAATACCATTATGTAGGAAATATCTTTATCTTTTTAATTAATATTTATAGTCTAATTTATTTTATGTATAACCCTGTATTAAAAATGGTTTAGTTATTAAACTTTGAATTTAACTCTTTTAACACTTCTTTAAATAAAATAATAATAAATGTACTAATCTAATCCAAGTTGACCAAAAGGGATTATATTTTATTCCTAAGGTTGTTTTTGGTTGAATTACACTTATAAAATATAATTAGTACATGTTTTAGGGTAATTATAATATCATTTTTACCCTTAATTACCATATTTACCTTTAACTGTGGTAAATAAAAGTAAAACGTTTCTATTCACCAAAAATTATTTTCATCTTATTGAACCACATTTTTCTTGTTGATTTCAACTGTTTCTCTCATATTTTTGAAATTAAACTCACAAAAAGGGTAAAATTAATTTTTATGTAAATTTGCAAATTCTCCTAGGAGGTGGGTAAAAGACGGTAAAAAGTTTGATAAAATTTTTATATATCTAAACTTATTATAAAATGACTCTAATTAATTACATTGAACTTATATAGGTATTATGTATCTATTTTTACCTAAAATAAATTTAACTAAAATTAATAATTATTTAAATAAAAAGTCGGTTTTAAACAATAACTCAGTGTTTTCACTATTCATTAAAAATTGAAAGTTTTCAGAAAAATACCAAAAAATCACCCTAAGCTAATTTTGATATTAGGAATCCATAAATGAAGTCCATTTTGAAAGATAAAATTTATAAAATTTCAAAAAGTGGGTATTACTATTCATAATGGATAGTTTGATTTGTTGTGGTGTGTTCGAACTCGAAGTTGTGTACAACACAAGTTATTGTATTATTCAAAGGGAAACATACTGTGGAATATTGGGGTGTTATAGAACTTGAGCATAACATTTTAAGATCATGTTATACATATTAGAGAACATAATAAAGAATAATAGTTCATTAGACATGAATCATAAGGAAATAAAGAACATAGGTCAAGGAATCATATCATAGGAAAATACATGGAATTTGTGGCATGTACATTGGTTTATAACATTGTGAACATGTATAAGTAGAAACAGGTTCACTCATTAAGTTAAGGACATTAAATCAGACCTCGATATCAACTTGTGGACATGCAACCAGGTCCATGCATAACATTGTGAACATGTAATCTGGTTCACTCATAACCTTATGTATATGAAACCAAGTCCATGAATAACATTATGAACGTGTAATCAGGTTCACACATTACCTAATGGACATGAAACCATGTCCATGAATAACATTGTGAAAATGTAATAAAGTTCACGCATAACCTTATGGACGTGAAACCAAGTCCATGCATAACATTGTGAACATGTAATTAGGTTTATGCATTAGCTAATGGACATGAAACTAGATCCATGAATAACATTGTGAACATGTAATCAAGTTCAAATATAACATTATGAACATGTAATCAGGTTCACGCATAAACTTATGGACATGAAACTAGGTCTATGCATAAAATTGTGAACATGTAATCAAGTTTATGCATAACATTTATTCTCATTATCCATCCATCATTACCCAATGTATTCGATGGAGATATAGGTCTTACCCATATCATAGTAAATTCATTCATACATGTGGTACAAGATAATAAAACATTCATCATATTATAACCCATAAAAAGGTGTAGGTTTTATAAACATCAAATCATAACCCATGAAATGAAATGGGAATCATTAACATTTCATCACATTAAAACCTATGGAAAAGAGATAGGTTTCATAACCATTTCATCAAATCATAACTCATGAAATAAAAATGGATTTCATAAACATATAACCTATGAAGAGTAATGGGTTTCATAAATACCATGACATTAAGAATAACCCATTCACAGAAAGGATATGAATGGAACCTTTAGATAATTTCTTGTAAGGGAAGGAGTAACATCAACATATTTCATCTTATATGGAAAAAAATTGTGAATCATTTCTTGAGGAAAAGATCCTTTCTTTTTCTAAAAAAAGGGATTTTTAATACATAAAACCATTTAAAAATAATTTTCTTATAAAATACCATGAAAACTTATAAAGAAGACTTTAAATCATTTTAAAACCTTTTTCCTTGAAAATTACTTTTAAAAACATTTTCTTAAATATTAACCTTTTAAAAATTTAAAGTAAGCTTCAAAGAAATGACGGCGGGTAAATCTGTACATGTCGTACAAGGTAAAAATAACATTCCTTTTGCATGGTAAAAAGGATAGAAAAATGAATTGTTTGTAAAGTGAAAAGAAGATTCCTTTGAAGATTTTTTTAAAAGACAAAAAAAGTGTAAAATTTTATTTTAAATATTATATGAGTATGGTACAATATTTTAGGGTACCCTTTCTAGAAAATATATATTTCCTGGAAAAGAGATGGTAATGTTGGGATTTATTAAAAACACATTATTAACTATCTAATGTAACAAAGAGTAGAGATATGGTACCAATACATGAGTATATCATGAATATCTAGAGGAGAATAAAACTCATTAATGTTCTTGAGATATGGATTATAAGATTTCATCAAAAGAATCATAAACATAAATAATCTCGAAAATCGATGAGATTGTCTCAATAAACTCTTATAACTTGGTAACTTGGGATCATACACACCATGTAATAAAATTAAATAACATGAGTCAAAAAAATATCATTAAAATTATATTTATGATATAACATTTAAAATGGAAATATATACACCTCTAAAAAGAGTTTATGTGCATGACAAAACAAGAGTATCAAAGAATGAAAATTGAGACAATATTGTTTTACTGATTTGGTAAATTTTGGAACTTATACCCCATGAAAGAAGGATAATAAAATGGATATATTAATACCCATAAATTTAATTATATTATACATATAATACAATCATGGTCATTATATACACCACACAAAATGAAAGAGTGGTAACATATTAGGTATCTCACGGAAATTAAAAGTGAGATGAAATCACATTACCTTGTGTCTTAACTCTTGTCGTACTCATTCAAACACCTGTATAATAAATATAAATTTATTATAAATATTTTACAGAACCATATTATTATATATAATACCATATATGGTTTTATTATGACCTTATATTACCCACTTGTTAATGATCCTCTGTTAAGGTTTCACTTTGGGTAATATTTACTTTGTTCTTCGCATGTGTCTTAATTTTGTTATATCGTTGGTTATTATACTTATATAGTGATTAAAGAATTTAAATAAGGATATAAATATCATTTATATACATTATATTTATATTATAATAATATATATAATAAATAATTACAAAATGGAATACACTATTCATGGAGACTATAAGACGTATGTATGCCTGAACATTGTTTCCCTTTTTATTGTCGCATTGAAAAAAAGTGTGTAAATGAAATATTTATATAGATATATATATATATTAAATTGTCATTATTATATAATATATTCCATATAATTTCATTAAAATCATCCTTAATACATTCCATGTGGTGTGTGAACAAATGTCATCGCTTTGAGGGGGTGGTAGTCCACACTTCCTCAAATGAGATTATCGTATTAACACCAAATAGAAAGTAAAGAGATGTGTGTTTTAAAAGTAATAAAGAATATTAAAGACATAAAAAATACAATATATGAAATATATAAACAAATTTCCCATTATAATGTCCACCATGATTGGTGTTAAATGAAAAATGAACAATCCTCATTTTGTGAGGCAATAATTCGTTATACACAGAAACAATATATTAAATATCCATTAGATAGAGGTGTGTGTAATTTTAGGTATAAATATTAGCATAAAAACGTACTAGTATATTTATGAAACTTTTTTTGTCACACAATAATGGAATAAAGAGAGTGGATGGGGTGAAGAGGGAAAATAAAGGGAAGGAGCTTGAGAGAATACGTTACCTCTTAATCGGGTAACTCCTTTTGGTTTATGCCAAAAGGCTTCCTTGAGAGGATTTATTACCAAATTGAGGATTAAAGGTAGAATTTAGTATTGTTTTTAAGTGTATTTTTCAGGTATTTTTCTAACTTAAGAAGTTTTAGAGGTGTGAGTAATGCGTAGAGGTGGTGGTCTTTTATAGTGGAGGTGTAGGGGCACTCTTGTAAATATTTAAAGAGAGAATTCCACCCACGTTTTTCATGTTAAAATTGGATCCAATAATAGACCAAGGTAGATCCCATTTATAATAATTTAAAAATATTTCCATAAAATTTGTTTTGGACATGTTTATAGGTTGTTTTGGGTCTTAAATTTAAGTTTTAGTACTTTATAAACCTAAGTTTTCTATGAACCGATTTAATTAATTTTAATCACTTTCACTAATTTTTTTGGTAAAAATAAAAGTTTACCGTATTATAATTTATAAATTATTATTATTCCAAATATGAAATCAATTTTTCTAAATTATAATTACATGAGTGGTGGAAATTAATTTAAAATTGATCCTGTTTACGGGATGACACTAAAGTAAAAATTGTTAAAACGTTTGCTAGGTTTTTATATCTAATGTCAATGTGAAACTGGTTAAAATGACCTCAGTTGGATTTATTGATAATAATATTATATAAATAAACTATTAAACCATCTAAAAATACAATTCATCCTTCTAAATAAATTAGATTTAAAAACTATTTTGAATTAAAATCCAGTATTTTTAACTATTCATTAAAAGATGAAACCTTTCATAAAAATACCAAAAATTTATCCTAACCTAATTTTTATGTTTTTTAATCCAAATATAATATTTATTTTTACATATTTAATCTATTAAAGGTATAAAAAATTTATTTAAAATGGGTTCTTCATTAAAAGGCGGTAAAACTACCTTATAAAAAATATGTTTTTTAAGCATAAATTTGGGTCTGTAATTATCTTATGTATATATAATCTATTGAATGAATATGAAAAATATTTTATTTAATATATAAATTATTTATTACATTTATATCACTTACCAATTTTAATTAATTTAATTTACTTGGTTAAAATAGCTTTGTGACTATAATAATATTTTCTTTTATATTCAATAAGTTTTCATATTCATTAATTGGTAACCTATGAATTCATATTATATTTTTGTACACAAAATATTTTTATAATTTAGTTAATAATATTCATATCCATCAACTTAACATCTAGTTAATATCTCATTATAATAATTTTTTTAATAATATATTATAGTTTGTTAACACTCGGTCTTGTGTGTTGCGCAAGCAATCGAGGAAGGTCAATCTTGTGTGTAATGTACGCTAAGTTGGGATTGTGTGTAACATATACCAATATAGTGTTGTTTGAAAGGAATTTTTGACTTGGTGAAAAACTATTTTTAGTATTGTGTGAAGTTCAAAATATCAAAAAGATTAATTAAATCAAAAAAATATATTTCACAAAATCTCAGGGTGTTACAGATACATGGTGAGTGATTCCAATCATGATGAGATATGGTTATTTTTTGTAAATTAAACAAGATATAAGGTTTAATCTTGAAGATATAATCTAGGTTTTTTTATTTATTGGATCGTTCCTCATTTTCACTTAAGTTACAAGGTAGGTGGCTTCACTCTCGACTACTCTTAGTTAGAACTTCATGGATTGATTTCAAATTAATTTTATTACTTGAATTGAATTGTGAAATTGTTTTTAAAATCTTTATAGAAACCCTATTTAGTGATGTTTTGTGAAATTTTTGAAATTTTTTGTTTTATGAAACGTTAAATTGGTTACATGATTTTAAAATGATGATTTTAAAATGGTTGTTTTGTTTTGAATTTTGGAAAGAGGTTTGTAGAAATTTTTTTAGTAAATTTGTTTATTGAAATGGTTTATATAAATTGGTTTGTCATGGTATTTGGAATATGTGTTGGTGCGATTTCATTTCATTAACATGACCCTGGATAAGGGGCATGTACCAATGGGGTACAATGACGTGACCCTGTAGAAGAGGTGTTTTCCATTAGGGAACTTGTTTACCTTGTGACGACTTGGTATATCAATAAGAAATTGCTCATGATTATGGAAATCTCACTGAATAATGCATGTGTGAGTGTATTTGAATCATGTAATGGGTTATAAAAAATGGAAATGTGAATGGTTTATAAATAATTTTTTGGTTTCATTCCATGGAAGTGGTTTTATTTTGGAAAATTGTTTTTATTTTATGATATAAACTACTTTAAATTGGTTTTAAAATATTTTATAGAAATGTACTTACTTGTTCTATCCTAGTGGAATGATTGGGTAATTCATTGGAGAAATCCTAATGAATTTTATACTCACCCCCTGCTTGGGAACTTTTGTGCATTTTTAGATAATGTATATAGATACATATTTAAAGGAAAGGTATCTCATTTATTTATTGAAGCATCTTGATACTTTGGATATTGGTTCATGGGGGGATTTTCTGAGTTTGTGTCCTTAGAGTCTTTGATTTTTGTTGGGTTTGGTTTCCTATTTGTAATCTGATATTGTTTTTTCTTTTATTTCTTTCTCTATACTCTATTTTAGTTTGGTTTTTTGTTGGATGGTTATACTTTGAGTTTTATTAAATTGTTCTCGTGCATAATATAGTGGTTGTTTGTTTTTGGTATTCTTGGTTTGATTGTTTACTTTCAAAGGGAAAGTCATCCCTCAACTGTTATGAATCCCTTGGAATTTATTTCCAACCTTTGGGGCCTTGGGGATGTCACATAAGGAAAATTAACCTTCCACCTCTTCCCAAGCCAATGGGTGAGGGGTGGGATGTTACATGGTATTAGTTTTCTTAGTCCTACAGTTGAAAATAATTCTATTATATTCCATGAGTTGGGATGGTAGTAGGGAGTAGTAATGTAAGGACTTGAAATGTAGAGAATAAAAAATCATAGCTAACCCATTTACTCTAAACTTCAAGTTACCAAAGAGTTTGGGTACACGAGTGTTTAAGATGCTCCTACAAGTTTTAACCTCATTTTCATGGGTTTAATCAATGATAAGAGCATGGCATGCATTGATATAAATGACTTCCCACTAGGAGTGTATATTTTATTTTTAGTAATGATTTATTATTTGATTATTTTTTTATTTTTGAATATATTTAAAAATGTTTTGATTTTCAAAAGGATGGTGAAATTTTCAAAAATAGTTTGAAAATGAAAAATTTTGGAATTTTGTAAAGCCTTGTTGTGATATATGTGATGTGGTAAAATTTAAAAATGATAATCCTTCATTTTCTATAGAATGATAATAAATGGTGTTTTATTTTTTTTATAGAAAATGGAACCGGTTAGGTGTATAAAAAACCAATCAGAAGAGGGTGTTAAGAATGTTGTTGCACTAGATCCATAGGTGAACTAATATATAGTTCAAAGTATTGTCTAGTATTTTCAAGCCATGGTTAGAGGGAACAAAATGGATGAACCAAGGAAATTGGATCATTTTGTTCAATTCTAGAAGTTGAATCCACCCATCTTTCAGAGTGATTCGGAGCTATAAAAAGAATAAGTTTGGCTTAATAGGATGAATTGAATCTTTGATTTTCTAGGCACACCAGCTAAGTTGAAATTTAAGTTGGATACATACATGTTAGAGTATCTTGCATGCCAGTTGTGGCTTAATAGGATGAATTGAATCTTTGATTTTCTAGGCACACCAGCTAAGTTGAAATTTAAGTTGGATACATACATGTTAGAGTATCTTGCATGCCAGTTGTGGGATTTAGAAGTTTAGGCTAAATTAGACCAAGGCATTGCATTGGAGGATTTTGAAGAATTGTTTAACAAACAATTCTATCCTCACATGTTCAGGATTTCTATAATGATAGACTTTTCATCTTGAAGCAGAATACTCTCTTAGTGGATGATTATGTGGATAAATTTATGAACTTAGTCCTCTCTACACTCTAAGTTTCTGCAAGTGTGTCATTAAAGGCATGCATTTTTTAATCAGGGTTGAGACAATATATTTTCTCAAAGATTTTCATGCTTTTTATAATATATTATACAGATATTTTCAATAGATAAATGGTAAAAGAAAAGGGAATCTTATGAAATATGGGTGGAGGGATCATATTGATACCTATAGGAAATGGTAATAACTATGATGTTGGGAATAAGTAGAAGAGGGACACCTATTTTCAAGGTAGTGGTATGAACAAAATCAGATGGATTGATCGATAAATCTTCCTCTTAAAACCAATATTAATTTGGGATGTTTTCAATGTGGTTATTTTGATCATGTGAAGTGGTATTGTCCTACACCACCTAGATCATGTCATAATTACAACCATATGGGACATCTTCAGTACTATTATCACAGCGCTCTAAGGTCAAGTGTCCGAGACACATATCATGTTTCAAAAATGTCATATAATTTGATGAAATAATGTCTATAGAATAATTCTAATCAGTAGAACTGAGTAAGCCATGGTGATTTTAGAAATATCATGACTCCTCAACCTAGGAAATATCAACAAGGTAATAAAGAACAAAGTACAGTGAGTAATAAATTTTATAAAGCTGAGCAAGTTATTGTAGATGATCAATCTATAACATCGATGGTGAGAGGTACAATTATTTTTAATTCTACTCTTATGAAGGCTTTGTTTGATATAGGAAAATCCCATTCATTTATTACTTCCCATGATATTGATCCTCTAGGTTTTCATGTTGATATGATGCCTTCTATTTGGAAACTTCAAACTTCGCTTGGTTAAAGAGAATTTCGATCCTTTATGTGAAAATCATGTTCTACAAAAATTGATGGGGATGAACAGATATGGTATTTATCTATGGTGTAAATAGATTTATATGACATAATCCTTGATATAGATTATTTGACTATGTTCAAATCTCACATCAACTTTTATACCCAAAGGGTTAGGTTTACAACTAAGGATGGTGTTGAGTATCTCCTTAAAAGATAACAAAATGAAACAATAGGTGTAGTGGGATTGCTGGAACCAGTAGTTGGAACGATCTCATACTAATTGGTATCTTTAACCTTGCCATCAGTGGATAAGATTGAGGATAGCAGTTTCCCAGCAATTTTTGATCAGTTTCTTTATTTTTTTCAGATAATTTATCAGGGGTGCCACCCAAAAGAGAAGTGGAGTTTAAGATTTATCTCTTACCAGGGACTAGTATTATCTCACTTTTGACTTATCATATGGCACTAAACAAATTAAGGGAATCAAAAGTATGTTTTGAAGATCTATAAATAAAAGGTTTCATTCGGCCTAGTGCATCTACGTGGTCAACATCGGTCTTGTTTGTGAAAAATGTGGATGGAACTCTTTGGATTTGTGTAGATTATCGTAATCTTAACCAATCTATGATAAATAATCAGTATCCACTTACACACCTTGATGATATGTTCGATATATTGATGGGATCCCTATGGTTCTCTAAAATTGACTTTCACTTAGGATATCACTAATTATTATTTCAAAAGGTGGATATTCCAAATATATATTTCAGAAGTATATATGGTCATTATGAGTATGTGGTTATGTATTTAGGTCTTACAAATTCACCAGTAGTATTTATGGAATTGATGAATTAGACATATCAAAGGTATCTAGATTCTTTTATGGTGGTTTTTCTGGAAATATATTGGTGTATTTGAGTGCAAAGTCTAATCATGAGAAACACTTTGTGATAGTGTTGGGAATTTTATAGGATCATCATTTGTATTCCAAACTTTCAAAGTGTGATTTTTGGATAAAAGATGTACATTTACTTGGCCATGTTATCTCTACAATAGGTTTTTCTATAGATCCAGAAAGGATAGAGGTTGTAATCTCTTGGCATCCACCAAAGAATGTCTTTGAGATGTGTGGTTTCCTTGTCTTAGCTAGTTATTCTAAACATTTTTTTGAGAATTTTCTTGAATAAATTCACCAATAAAATCTTTAACATGGAAGGGTGTTCTATTTCAATGGAATGGTGAATTTTAGAATAATTTTAAAGAGATTAAATTTCTCCTTAAATCAGTAGAAATATTTGTATTTCTGAAATCATGAAAAGTTTATGTGGTATATTTTTATGCTTCATAATTGGGTTTTGGGTGTGTTCTTATACAGGGATATCATGTTGTTTCTTATAGCTCATGGAAATTTTGGTTATGTGATAAGAACTACCCAACATGTGATTTGGAATTAGCTATTATAGTACATTATTTGAAGACTTGGTATCATTACTTTTTTTGTGAGAAATGTATAGTGTTTACGAATCATAAGAGTTTGAAATTCATTTTCTCTTAAAGATATTTAAACCTGAGACAAAGAAGATGGATGGAGTATCTCCAAATGTTTTACATTGACATGATATACACATAGAGTAAAGTCAATTTTTAATGGATGAATTAATTAGAAATTCATATGTTCAGTTGGTATAAGAGGCTTTAGATTAATGGCAGCTCATATCACTGATAGTCGACATGCACCTAGATTGTGAAGAATGAGGTAGTGTTGTAGTTTTATTTCAAATTTCTTTTTTTACTGGTTTGTTTGAGAAGGTTAAATAGGAATAGACATATGATTCAGATTGTGTGACTATAAGTTCAAAACTTCATGGTGGGTATACCATTGAGGGAGGAATCTTAATAGAGGATCAGTGTTGTTTTCTCAAGATCAGATGGTCGTACCTTGGATTTTTAGAAACAAAATCTTCATGATTACAACTATTCAAGTAGATTTGTTTGTCCTGGAATAAAAAATATGTATAAATTATTGAAATCAAGGTTTTTGTGGGTTGGCATGAAAATAAAAGTGGCTAAAGTTTATTATGAGATGCCTCACCTTTCAGTAGGTTAAGGAAGAGCACTAATGACCAGAGGGTATGTTTTAGTCTTTACCTAATTATATTTGGAAATGAGAGAAGATAGCTATGGATGTTGAGGAAGGTCTTCCAATGATGGTTCTGAAACATGATTCTATATGGGTGATAGTGGATCATCCCACAAAGGCAGACCATTTCATTCCTATTTATGAATCTCATATGGTAGAGGATCTGTCTAAAATCTATATCCAATAAGTGGTAAAGAGTAATCGTGTTCAAATTTTGAGAGTATTAGAATGATATCTTAGTTTTATGCCACTTTTTTAGAAATCCTTATAGAAATAACTTGGGACTCAGTTGACTATGAGTATGGCATATCATCCTCATACATACATACAATCCAAAAGAACGAAAAAAACATTATAATACATTCTTCAGATTTGTGTAATGGATTTTTTCGGCTCATGGGAGGAGCACATACCATTAGTGGAGTTCTTATATAATAGTAGTTATCAGGCCTCTATAGATATAGATCTTTTTTAATCATCGCATGAGCCTCCCCATTTTTCTCCACATTGTTGGGAGAAAATATGTGAGACTTCACTGGTTAGACCAAACCTTATTCAAGAGATAATGGAGAAGATTAAGTTGATTAGGAAAAGTATATATACAACTCAGAGTCTTCTAAAATCATATGAGTATCATCATCAATGCTCATTGTCATTTTAGGTGAGTGATCATGTGTTCTTGAAAATATCTCCAAGGCTTGGTCTTCCTCATTTTGGAAAGCATGGAAAGTTATCTACTTGATAAATAGAACCTTTTGAGAAACATGAATGGGTTGGTGAGGTGGAATATAGATTGGATTTTCTACAAAGGTTCATTTCAGTCCATAATATTTATCATGTATCTCAATTTAGAAAGTATCAACCTGATCCTAAATATGTAGTTCAATGGGATCACATTGACCTGGAGATGGATGTTACATTATTACATGTTCCAATGTGGATTTTTACTAGGAAATAAAAGTATTAAATTAGAAAATAATCATTCTAGTGAGGGTTTTATGGAAACATTGTAAGATTTAGGAAGAAACATGGGAGCGTGAGAAGGAAATGGTCGAGTAATGGCTCGAGCTCCTTCAAGAAAATGGTGTTTTTAAACTTTATAAGGACAGAAATACTAATGGTGTGGAGAATTTATCACCCTTTGTTTCATAAAATTAACCGTTTATTTATTTATTTTAAGTTTATGAATTAATTGAGTTAAGTTTGGAAAGGTTTAGAGGAGATTTAACATGTTTTTGGGGATTTTCTAGAGATTCATGGTTAGTAGTGTTTTGACAAAGTTGGCTAGAGAAGGTTTTTAGAAGCTAGAATAATTTTTTTTCAAGTGTGTTTTCTTTTGTTATCAAAAAATAAAAATCAATTTACTTTCTAAAAGTTTAATATCGGACTACCCATTGTATTCAGGAAATCAAAATCAAACTACGTAAAAATTTCCATCGAATTGGGAGATATTTTCTCAAAGGAAATTCTCATTGGATTCACCTTGGGTCCTGAATGAGGTTTTGATCATAATAAAGAAAGTAATCATATTTTGCATGATCCCCATAAAAATATGATGATGATTTTTTGTTTTTCAATTCAAAAAAAAATTCTGTAAAACTTGTGATGCAAACTTAATGAAAGAAATGGGGTGAAAATGTGTTGCTAATCATATTCAGTCCAATCATATTTAGGATTGTATGTAAAGAAAGAAAGTTTCTGGTAAGGATTGTAAGTTACAATACTTTACTTTATAAGTCATATGATGATGAATTTGTTCTTCAACATTCTCAAAGTCATGAAGAAGTTATGATACAAGAAATATTTTCTAGAAGAAGAAAGTTTACTGATGGAAAACAATTACAGTGTCAAGTTTATCATTATGAGATCACCATATTTATAATTTTTTTAATTATTGATGACTTGTATTATCGAATTTATAAGAATATAGAAGTTTTGACTGATACCAGGATATCAAACTTGGCATGCCATCGATGAATAGAGTTACTATGACACTAATTAGTCATTACATTTCTTTTGTATCCTTATGTCATCAGAGGCATATTTATAAAATACATTTTTTGAAGGAGAAATGTTTTTATGAAGAACTGTCTTAGGAGATATTAGTAAAATTGAATAAAGAAAATATTTCTGAGACTGAGATCAATCAAAAATATAGTCAAACCATGTCTCATCAAAATGATTTATTGATTGAGAAAAATGATAAAGAGATTTTTGAATATCTCTAACAAGTGGATCAAGAGAAAATAAGAATAAGAAGAGTCTTGTTTAAATACTTTTTGAAAGTGTTGTCAAAGGGATACACAAAGCTTTCTTGAAGTTTCAAGAATTTTTTTGCCTTTGTTTTTATCATTTGGTACAGATCATCGTAATGGGAAGATGTATGTTTTACATTTTTACAATTGATAAAAAGAAACATATTTAAGAATCTTCTATCTTCATCATAATGTGGAAATTAGAATGGGAATATTAGTTTTTCAATTAGTGAATAGAAACATTATGACATGTCTTCGGTTATGATTTTTTTGCAAGCGGGTTATGAAAATCGGAGTGACCAAATGACTTTATCGTAATGAAGAAATCATATTGGGAAATCGGAATTAGGAATTGGATTTAGAACGAATATTTTTTAGGAAGTTTGAAGTGTTGAATATTTCAAAGAGAGATTCTAAATTTAAGGGAAATTAAAGGTGTTGAACATGTCAAATAAATATCCAAGAATTTTAAGGAAGATTAAATATTTGAGAAATTGTATAAAGAAGGAAAACCTTTTCTAGAATCTTGGTTAAACAATTTTGTAATGTCTATAAAAATTAGGATAATACTTTGTGTATTCAATGAATTTAATTTCTCACAAAAGAGGATAAAGAAGCTCTAAAATTATAGCAAGAAGAAGTTTTCAAATTTTGTTTTCTTGAAGAATATTTTTAGATATAAGAATAAAGGAGAAGATACAAGATCATATTCATATGGTTATTGTATTTAGACTGAGGAAGATTGAGTTCTTAATTATTTTAGTGGTATTCTGAAAAATTTATATTTTTTATTGAGAAATCAAACTTGGGAATCAGATTGAGAAATCGGACTGAGTGTCATTACGATGTCTATAAAGTTCTTACTTGTTTCTAAACCATACCAAGAACATATCTACTCTTATTTAGTAGTGAAAATTGTAAATTCTTGTGTTCCTATGGATGTTTGTTTGAATTTTTTTTAGTAGATAAATAAATATTTAATAGGAGGAGAATGTTGTTTAAAAATTAGGAAAACATAAAAGAAAAAGATATCACTAATTCACCCCATCCCCATCCCAGTGATATAGTAATCCTGGCTGGGAAATTAAAAATTATATCATAGTGAAGGTTCCCTTTATTTACTCTTTGATAAAGTTGTGAAGATAATTTGTGATAGAGAATTTGAATTGTGTGAAGATTAAGGGGGTTCTGATCTTTGATGGAAATAACTATCATATCTAAAAAGATATAATGATGCCTTATCTTATGTATATGGGGTATTATTTTCTTGAATCTACAATAGATTTATTTCCTCTTATTGATGATAAGGTTCCTCTTACACCTATTTATAAGAAGAATCTTGAGAATGATGGAAGAGCCAATAATTTTTTACTCTCATCACTTTTTGAAAGTGATTTTTTAAGAGTGAAGTGTGTTTCCACCACCAAAGGTATATGGGATAAGTTGAAAAACATATATGAAAGAAATATATAAGTGAAGAAGAAAAAATTAAAAAAATAGAGGCTCGAGTATGAAGATATGAAAATGGGTGAGTATGAATCTGTTGGGGAATTCTTTACCAAGTTAAATGACATCGTCAGCACTCTCAGATGTCTCGGTGAAAATCTGGAGGATTCTATAGTTTTTAAAAAGATTTTAATAATTGTTCCTGATAAGTTTGATAAAAATGTATCCTCATTGGAATATAGATATCCTAAAACTTTATCTCTATATAATCTTCATAGTACTATCATCGCCTGTGAAATGATAAAGGAAAAAAGTTATGAAGGGAAAAACAAAAAGATAATAGAGAAATGCCTTTCAAATACACCAAGAAATAAAATTTTAAGAAGGTTACTAAGGAATATTATGTTGATAACTCTAACTTTGAAAATGAGGTATGTAAAAATCTTGATGAAATTTTATCTTTGTTTTCTAAAAATGTGAGAAGAGGTATAGGTAAATACCAAGGTAAAGTTCCCTTAAAATTTTTTGAATATGGATCCATTGGTCACTTTTCAATTAATTATACTCAAAGAAATAAAGAGTAATATAGTGATGAAGAAGAAATAAAGTCAAGAAGCTCATGTAAGAAACAAGGTGATAAGGCTAAATCGTTTTCCGTAGGGTAAGATTGAAAATTCTCAAAATCGAAAAGGATAAGTTTCTTACCTAAAGATAATGTAGAATAAGAAAGTGAAACTGAATCCAAAAAGTATATTGAGCATGCTGGTGAGAATAATTTTATTGAAATAGTTAATAATTAAGAATTTGGAAGAAACTGTTCTAAGTAAGAAGAATAAACCTAATTATAATTTTATCTTAAAGAAGAATTGAATGAATGTCTAAGAAAATTTGGAAGGATTGAAAAAGAAATAATGAAGTTGAAAAGTGAAAACTCTTTAACAAACAAACAAGAAGTTTTTCCTAGTGATAAAGTTAAGATAATGAAGTAGATTGATGATTTGAATAAATATCTTGAGAAATAAAAGAATTTTAATGAAAATTTGGAAGTGAAGTTGAAGGAAAAAAGAAGAAGATTGGAACTTGTTAAACAAAAAATTTATAAAGCTGAATATAGGGATAAAAGTTTCCAAAACTCTATATCAGAATTTGGTCAAAGTTTAGGTAAGGATAAACCTTATATGGATAAACAAAAGTTACCTTACAAGGTTGATAATAAGGATGTAATTTTTTTTTGAGAAGAATAAATATGGTAAAGTTATGTATTTATCCAAGACCAACAAAGTTGTGATGTCATAAGTTGCAAAAAATTATGTGTCCAAGAATTTTTATATTAATTATAGTTTTAATAAGGATAAAAAAGAAAAATGGGCTAAAAATAATAATATGATTAGTGATAGAAATGATGGTGGTAAAAAAAATTAGATAAGAATGATAAGAAGGTTACTGAGAAACATGTTCACAACTTCAGTAAGTATGGATGTTTTAGAGGTAAATATTATTTCTATGGATATTATTAGTATTGTGGTGAATTCAAACATACATAAAATATGTGTTGGTTAAACCAAAAAATATATTACTATTTCACAAATTACATAAGGAAAATTTTGAGGATTCAATACCCTTTAAGGAAGAAGTCTGAGAAGGATGTTCTAAAAAAACTGATAAGGTTAGTGTGAAAATTGAAAATAGGTTCCAACCCCTAGAAACTATTTTTAAAAAGGGTGATTATCCTAGACATCTTTAAAAAGTATGTCTTGTTTTTTTACCAAAATAACACATTTTTTAACAATTCTCAGAATATGGATGTTAAGAAAGATAAAGGAAAATAATAATCTCTTATTGTTGAAACTACTCTCAAATCAATAAAAGGGTAAAGAACTTAGATTCTAGATAGTGGTAGTTCATATCTTATGATAGGATATTTAAATTTTCTAAATTATGTGAAATGTTTTAAATAAGGAATAGTGAAATTTGGAAATGATAAATCTCTGAGAATCAAAGGTGTTGGATCAGCCGACATTGGGAAATAAAATTTTATGTCCAAGAAATCTTTGTATGTTGATGGGATGAAACACAACTTTATAAGTGTTTCACAACTCTATGATGAAGGCAACAAATTCATTTTTATAAAATATGTATTTTTTTTTGAAAAGTGAGAAAGATGGAAAGATTGTTACAAGAGGACAACATACAAAAGGAAACTTATTTCAAGTTGTATAAATAAAAAACACTTGTTACTTGTGTATATTGGAAGAGAATTTGTTATGGAATAAAAGTCTATGACACATGTTTCATAGAAACATGAGCAAGTTATCAAATCAATACAGTGCATGTGGTATTCATAATATGTCAAGAATAAGATATTGGTGTTGAATTATTTTTCAAAAGGGAAAAATTACTAACTCAATTCATAAGAATGTTGAGATTTTTTCAAAACAAACCCTAGAACTTATTCATTTCGATATCTATGGGACAATGAGAAAACAATCAAATAATGGAGATAAGTACTTCATCAATTTTATTGATGACTTTACTCGCATTACTTGTGTTATGTATATGAAACATAAGTTATATACTTTGAAAAAAATTTAAAGTATAAGTAGGATATATAATAAGAAATGTGAGTATTCAATGAAGAAGTTGATAACTGATAATGGTGGTGAATAGAGAAATAAATAATTTTAAAGTTATCTTAAGAAGCATGTAATTTGGAATGAGTTCATTTCATCATACACACCTCAACAAAATGGGGTTTTTGGAAGGAATAATATATGTTTAGTGGAAATGAGGATAACTATTTTACTTGAACATGGTCTTTCTCATTACTTTTGGAGGCAATCCATGAGTACTGTTGTGTATATCCAAAATTGATGTTTCTATAGGGAAATTTCAGATATGACTCTATATGAAATGTTTTATGATAAAAATTCAAGTTTGAAATACTTAAGAGTTTTTAGAAGTCTATACATCATAAAGAAGAAAGGTGGAAACCTTGGAAAGTTTGAGAAGATAGGTGAATATGTAATTTTTCTTGGCTATGCTCTGGAAGGAAGAGGATATAGGTGTTTCAATAAAGAAATTGGAAGAATAGTTGATTTTTTTATTTAAAGGTTTTTGAAAAGGTTGGGGAAGATAAAAAACTCAGGATGATAAGTAATATGAGAAGGATAAAAAAATTAACGATCTTAATAAGGATACCAATAATAGTAATCCTAATCAAAAAGATGAATTAGACTCAGATATTTCAAGTGATGAGGAAGAAAATAAAAAATCTCATCCTAGGATGAGGAATCAATTGGCAAATCATAATATTATTGGTGATCAAAAATATAAGGTTCAAACAATAAGAACATCAAAAGTTGTTACACACACTTCTTTGTAATCAAAGGTTGAGTCAAATGATGTGAATGAAGATTTTGAGCATCCAGAATGGGTTTAGGCCATGAATGAAGAAATGGATCAAATTGAAAATAATTATACATAGTAAATCATGCCTAATCTAGATAAAAAAATGTTACTGGTACCAAATGGTTTTTCAAAACAAGATGAATGAAAAATTTGAAGTGATAATAAAAAAAAGAAAAATTAGTGTGAAAAGGTTACTCACAAATTGAAGTTGTTGATTTTGATGAGATTTTTGCTCTGATGTAAAGGTTAGAAATAGTCAGAATCTTTCTTTCTATTATTGCATAAATAAGTGGGAAAAAAATTAAATGGATGTGAAATCCACATTTCTAAATGGAGATCTTAATGAGGAATTTTACATTGAAAAACCTTGTGTCTTTGTTATTGGTAAAGATAAAATTTATGTGTGTAAGTTAAAGAAATACTTTTATAGGATAAAAAAATCTCTAAGATCATGGTATTTTAAATTTGATACTTGCATGAGGAAGATGAATTTTATTAAATAAATATTTGATAGAAATCTTTAAATCAAGTAAAGTTAGAAGTTTTCCCTTATTTTAATTGTTTGTGTTGATAACATTATCTTTTCTAAGACTGGTGAAAGGAATTGTGAAATGTTTATTGAAGAGATGAAAAAGTTGTTTGATATGTCCATGCTGGTAGAAATGAAATACTTTCTTGGGTTATAAATCTTATAGAATAGGAAATACATTTTTATTTATCAAGAAAAGTATCCTAAGGAACTTCTTAAGAAGTTTTGTATGGAAAATTTAAAGCCATTTTCCACACGAATTTCAGTGTTAACCAAGTTTTCTAAATATGGAGAAGGCATGCAAGTTGATCATAAAGAGTTTCAAAATATTATTAGAATTTTTTGATATTTGATTGCCTTAAGACCCAAAATTTTTTATGTTGTTACCTTATGTGAAGGATTTCAGATTTATCTAAATGAATCGAATTTAAATTCTAGAAAAATAATTCTCAGATATATCAAAGGTGTAATAAATTTTGGAATTAGGTATGATAGCTCAAAAATTATTTATTTATTTTTTTTTTGAGTATTCAGATGATGATTGGGAAAGAAATGTTGGTGATAAAAGATCCACATCTAATGGATTTTTCTTTCTGGTAAAGATTTTTTTTATTTTCCATATAAAGAAAAAAAATCAGTAACTCTTATCATGGTTTAAGCTGAGTATGTTTCTTACACTCAAGACGCTACTCATTTTATTTTCATAGATACTTAGTTAGAAGACTTTCTTATTTAATTGAAGTTGCCCTTTCTATTAGGTTGTGATAATACAAGTTCAATCAACATTTCTAGGAATCCAATACAAAATTATTGTTCAAAAAATAATGATATCAAATATAATTTCATCAAATAGAATGTGTAGAAGAATTATTTGAAGCTAGAGTATGTTCCTGCATTGGAACAAGTTACTGAAATTTTCAAAAAACCTTTAAGAAAAGAAAATTTTTCTAAACTGAGGTTGAACATGGGAATGAAACATATTTCTCATCATGTTTTAGGTATGTATTTTTGTCCCCTCTCTCATATTACCTTGGGATACTGTTTTCAAGGGGGATAATTGTTTCATAAATCTATCCCTATGAAAGAATGAATAATAAAGGTGGAGTTGTGGGTAATTTGTGAATTCAACATGTAAGTCTGTGAACTATTATAATTTTTTGTTGAAGTGATTGTAGAAAGATTTTGTTTATTGGAAAGTGGAAGAAGAATAAAGTTGTGAAGAAAAGCTCATAATGTGTCATGATCACTACTTTTGGATAGCATGGCTCTGCATTCAATAGTTCTTATTTCCTATAAAGATTTAGATCACATAGGATTAGAATTTTAGATATGTAATCCATAGATTGAGGTTGCAAAGTTCAGTGATTTATTAATGTGACAAAAAAATCCAAATAGGGAGATTGTTGGGACCAATTGGGTTATAAAAGGTTTTTTGAAGTTAGAAGAAGTTTTTTTTTCAAGTTTGTTGTCTTTTATTTCAAAAAAGATAAATAAATTTACTTTGTAAAAGTTAAAAATCGTATTGGACATCGTATTCAAGAAATAAAACTCACACTACTTAAATAAATTTCATCATATTGGGAAGATGTTTTATATGAGTAAAGGCTCATCAAATTCACCTTGGGTCCAGAATGAGGTTTTGATTGTAATAAGGAAGGAAATTGGATTCCATATGAACCTGGTGAAAATATGATGATGATTTTCTATTTTTTAATTCAAAAAAATCGTAAGTATTCTGTAAAACTTATGATTAAATCTTGATGAAATAAAGGGGGGTAAAAAGTGTTTCCAATCATATTGAGGATTTAATGGGAAAAAATTAATTTCCTGGTAAGGATGGTAAGTTACAACACTTTTCTTTATAATTCAAACGATGTTGAAGCCGATCTTTGATGTTATCAAAGTCATGAAAAAGTCATGATACAAGTAAGAGTCTATAGAATAAGAAATTTTGTTGATGGAAAAACTCTCTAGTCTCAAGTTCAATAGTATGGGATCACCATATTCATAATTGTTTGAAGTTTGGATGACTTGGAGTATCATATTCAAAAGAAGAAATAAGTTGTCTTCAGTTATGATTTTTTTTTCAAGTGGGTCAAGAAAATCAGAGTGGCCAAATGCATTAATCATAATGAATAAATCATATTGGGAAATCAGAATTAGGAATTGGATTCAGACTAAAGAGTTTTTAGGAAATATGAAGCATTGAATAAGTTAAAGAGATATCTGAAATTGAAGGGAAATTTAAGGAGCTAAACAAGTAAAATAAAGATACAATATTTAATAAATATTAAAGATTCGGTAAATTTGGTAAAGCGGTAAAAAAATTTCCAAAATATAGCTTAAACCATTTTGGTTTGTCTATAAAAGGAGGAGGATACTTTGTGTATTAAATTACTTTCACCACTCACAAAAGAGGAGATATAATCTCTATAATTATAACAAGAAGAAGTTTTTGGATTGTGTTTTCTTGAAGAAGATTACTACACAAAATAATAAAGAAGAAGATACAAGATTGTATTCATGTGGTTACCATATTGGATTGGATAATTAGATTGGTAAAATCATATTTATATTTCTTGAATGAGGAAGAATAAGTTATGAATTTTTTCAGTGTTATTATGAAAAAATTATATTTCTGTATTGAGCAGTAAAACTTGGTAATTGGACTAGGAAATTGAACTGATTTTCATTACAAAGTCTAGGAAGTTCTTACCTACTCCTGGGTAAGAATGTGAAGAATGGATTTGAAAGATTATGTTTTATGAAATTTTATCTAGAAGCACAAAATGGTATTACATCATTTAATGTTACTTTCATCACATGAATTATTGTATTTAACATAGTGTTACATGAGTGTAATATAATATCCTACTCATTTTATTCCACAAAAAAGGATTATTTTTTAGTGGGTTGTGTGGTATTGGATTATTTCCAAACCATAATAAGGATGTAGATACTCTAACTGAGTAGTGAACATTATAAACTCTTATGTTCCTATAGATGTGTGTTTGATTTGTTTTCAACATAGAAATAAATATTTAACCTGAGGTGGAGGTTGTTTCAAAAGTAAGGAAACATAAAAGAAAAAGATATCACTAATTCACCCCCCCCCCCTTCCTCTCAGTGATACAATAATCTTGCCTATGAAATTATAAGTATAAACAATGAAGCACCTCCCAGGAAACTATACAAATAAAATAGTGTTCTTTGGGTAGGTGCATGGTTGGGTTCATGCTTTATACAGACTGTGCGATCCAACCATGTGAGGGGTGTTTGGAGGCAATGGATAATGCAAGGTTAGTGCACAGTTTTCCTAACCATTCACCCTAACTATACAGTGTCAAAAACAAGATCCATATTTTGTATATATAACTCATTTTATCCCCTTAACCCAACCCTAACATAACTTACACTCCTTATTGAGAGACCCTTTATCTTGACTCAGGAGTGATCCATTGGTAAATCTTAGTGAATTGGAGGGCCAGATTCCTTAGTAAGTGTTTGTTCTTGGTGTTTTTCCTTATTTTTATTCTTGTTCCCTCTCTTGGATTTGTGAATCTAATCCATTAGGGATAGATATAGTTTTTTATTCCAATCATGATGGGATATGGTTTTTTTTGTGTGAAAGTAATGAGATATAAGGTTGGATTTCTAAAATTTGAGCTATGTTTTTGGATTTCATGGATCGTTCTTCATCTTAACCTAAGTTTCAAGGTAGGTGGACTCACTATCGACTCTTCTTAGTTAAAACTTTAAGGCTTGATTTAAAATTGATTTTATTTCTTGAATTGAATTTTTAAATTTTTGTGCAAAGATTTTTGAAAATCCTCTTTAGTTATGGTTTTTAAAATTATGTAAATTGGTTGTTTTGTGAAAAGTGAAATTTGTTACAAGATTTTAAAATGATGATTTTAAAATAGCTATTTAGTTTTGATTTTGATAAAGAGGTTTATAGAAATTTTTTCTATAAAAATATTGTTTTATTAAAATGGTTTGGATCAATTGGTTTGGTATGGTATTTGGCATATGTGTTTGTGTGAGTTCATTTCGATGATGTGACCCAATATAAGGGGCATGTACTATTAGGGTATAATGATGCAACCCTGTAGAAGGGGTGTATGCCATTAGGGAACTTGAGATATGATTAACTTGTGACAACTTGGTAGATCGATGAGAAACCACTCATGATTATGGAATTGTCATCAGATCATGCTTTTGTGGATGTGTATGAATCATGGAATGGGTTATGATAAATGGAAATGTGAAATGGTTTAATGAATTGTTTAGCTACTTTTAATAGTAATGGTTTTGGTTTGGAAAACTATTTTTATGCAATGAAATAAACTACTTTAGATTAGTTTTAAACTATTTTATATAAATGTTCTTACTTGTTCTATTATAGTGTCATGAGTAGGGAAGTCATTGGGGAAACCCTAATGAGTTTTATACTCACCCTATGCTTGGGAACTTTGTTGTGTTTAGAGATATTGTATATCAATACATAGGTAAAGCCATGGTATCTCATTACTTTAGTGATGCATAATAATACTTTAGAGTTGGGATCTTGTTGGGATTTGATGAGTCGATGTCCTTATAATCTTTGAATTTTGTTGGGTTTGGTTTCCTCTTTGTAATTTGATATTGTTATTGGTTTTGGTTTCTGATTAGTACTTTATTGTAGTTTTTATTTTTTTCATATGGTTATACTTTGAGTTGTGTTACATTGTTCTCATGCATCATATAGTGGTTTTATGTTTATGATATTCTTGGTTTGGTTGTTTACTTTCAAATGGAAAATTTTCCCCCAACTATTATGAAGCCCTTGGCATTTATTTCTAGACTTTAGTATATTGGGGATGTCACCTATGGCTAAGTAACCTTCAGCCTCTTCCCAATCCAATGGGTGGGGGATGGGATGTTACAACATTGATATTACTAAGACCTTATCTCATCAAAATCCTTATAATTTCATAAGAAATTTTATTTAAATAAAATTAAATATATGTAATATACCCAAAATAACTCACCAAGTAGTTCTAAGATAGTGAAACTCTAACCATAGTGGTTCAGATGAACTATAGTGGACCCCTAGTACTCGTGTGGTAAAATTACTCAATTTATACAACCAAAATTACCATCAATTTTATCTAGTTTTCACAAAATCCATAAATAAATTCCTTAGGTGACTAAATTTCATCAAAGAAATGGGTAACAACATGCATTAATTTTCCTTAAGTATCCTCTAGCCATTGTACATGGAAACCACATCATTTTAGACAGATTGTTCTTTGGTGAAATATGACATCAAATCACTAATTGATAAAATTGAAATCGGTGAAAATAAAGAGTTGAAATGATAATAAATAATGATAGATTACCTCCAATAAATAAACCCAAACCATCTTAGATGCTAACGATTGAAGGAAAACCAGGAAATAAAAACAAAGAGAAAGGGGTTGCACATCCCCTCTATGTGGATTACCTCTAACCAATAACCCTAAGGAGGTTCTAAAATATACCACTACCCCCCCCCCCCAATTACCGAAAGGAACCCACTCTAATTAGGGTTCATTCCATACCATTTAAATCCCAATAGACAACTAACTAGGACTTTGATGGACCATCAGGTTCCTGATGGCAAGGGTAGTGGAATTTTTTATTACCTAACCTACCAGGATCCTGGTGGGTTTCCACTAGGGTTTTTATGGGTGGTGTGGTAGTCTATCGAACTCTGGTACCTTACATCTCTTTGTAGAAACCTAATATTTTATGAATGAAATTTATCTCTTGAATATATGTATGTCACATTTAATAATGTAGTATAATATAAAATTCATACACCATATGATGAAAATAAAAAACATGTTATTATATTAATTTGAACATTATATTTAGAGAATAAATATATAAACAAAAATTTAAAGTTTTACAATGGTACAATAAACACAAAAAAAATAATTAGAATAGGAAAATTTGGATCATCTTGGTCTCCTAAGACAATGACACTCATGAAGAAAACTGAAAAAAAAAAGATACCAAACATTAGTAATCTAGTAGAAATTTTTTAAAATAAAGAATATAGAACCATAGAAGTTATTAAATTGAATGATAAACAATGAAAATTTGAGGTATTTATAGGAAGTAGAAAACCAATATGACTATTGTAATAGTGATTTGGATATTATGAATATTAATATAAACATTAGAATAGTAACCTGACTATTAGATTAACAAATTGGTTAATGGAATAGTAAAGTTATATTTGAGTATATTATAAAATAAAAAACAATAAATTTATATGACATGAAAATTAAATAAAATTGTTAAAAATGATAAAATAAATATTTGACACAAAGAAAGAATAATGATAATTTTGGTAAAACATATGTGTTTTATTTTTGTTAAAATATATTTAAAATTATAAAATAAAAGTTATTTTTAGAAAACTGTTTAATAAAACACTATTTATTTGTATATAAATGTTAATATAATTTTATGAATTCCTAAGTAAAATTTTCTAAGGTTAAGAAAGTCGATTATGTCACAACAAAATTAACATTTTCAATAAATAAGGATTTTAATTTAAAAAATAAATTTCTTATATTTATAAAAATATTTTAATAAAATTTATTTCTTATTTGGAATTATTGTATCAAAATTATCCTAGGATTATTTTTTTGGTATTTTTCTAAAAATATTAATTTTTTTGTGAATAGTAAAATATGGTATTTTACATTATAAGTTAAAAAATGATTTATTGCATAATATATTATATTATAAACCATTATCTAGGCCACTCATGCACCAGTTACTATATATAGTCATATGAATCATCATTATTGGTAGTCTTGAACAACAATTATAAACTAATGAATATTATATTCAAAAACACCCCTCTCTGCGCCTTATAAATATCACCCTTCACCACCCCATTTATATATAGATTATAATCCCCTTAGACCACATAAAATATACCTAAATATCTCCCCAACCATATTTCCTACTTCCTTGATGTTTTTGTCTTACAAAAATACTAATCTAAGAAGTATTTTGATGTGATTTAAAGGAGGATATCCAAGGAAGAGGTAATTGGATTAACTGAGTTATTTAATGTTTATTTCTTCTTATACCACATATAAATCTCTTCAATCCATAATTATATATAGACATCAGTATCATATATATACTAAAATATTATTATATCAATTATCCTACTCTCTCTCTCCCTTTAATTCTAAAATGAAATCATCATCCATATTATGGTCGGCTCACCACCTCCATCAATGATGTGTTTCATTTTCCATTACCTCCATACATGGATGGATTTAAAAATTTATTCAATGAATAAATAAAATATTTATAACATTATCAATATTTAGGAAAAACAAAATGGTTTTTATATTAATGATAATAATTAATGAGTGGCCATATTAATTTTAATCATCCAAAACAAGCATACTCAGATACCTTTATTAGTTTGAGTCTATTACATACAACCCATAAAAATATATAAATTTTGTGATAATTTAATGATAAATAATCTACAAAACTATAATTCTATATATCATGTAACTATTTGACAATAACTTTGACCGTGATCAAAATACCAAATTAGTTTTTGAGAAGTTGACCAAACAACCTCAAGCGGTCGATGTAAGAAAAAGACTACGTAATAAATGAATGATTCATAATAATAAATGAAACTTAAAAAATTAAATTTAGTTTAAAAAGATTTTGAATCAAGTATTAAATTTAATTATTTAATAAGTTAGATTCATGTAAAAAGTGAATCATTACCTAAGGTAAGTGAACTTCTGAATCACCCTCTTCTATTTTAGGTTATGTTTTCTCTCTCTAAACATCACTTTATCTCTATATTATTCTCATTCATTTATTTTATTTTATTTTATATTTTCATCACATATATACCTAGTTTAAAATAACATTATTGGGTATATACAATCTTTTAAGGTTCCCTTTCAATTACTTCTTTTAATAAAACATGATAAATAGGGAACTTCTCTATTTCTTATTTTATATCATGTGTCACTCTACAAAATTTTTTAATCTTATATTTTATTTAAAAAAACTAGTTATTTTATGTAAAAATATTTTAGTTTTATTATATTCTTAATTAGAACACAATGTTCATACCTTCTTTAAATATTATTTACCCTTTTCTTAAAACACTACTTATAAGGTTCCTTTCTATACCTACTTCTGCAAATATTTCTTATGAATTTTCCACTATTGAAATTCATATTAAATAACAATTATTATTTATCCAAATATGAGAATCTAATAATCATTAATTCATTCTTCTCTCTGTAATCTCCATGATACATCATTTTGTTATTATTTCAGATAAGATTATGAAACCCATATCATTTCATGGGTTTTTATTATGATTATGACTTGTATATGATTTTCTTATGTGGGACACATTTTCATGCACATATTATTGTTTTATGGGTGGGACAAAAATTATACATCCCTATAATTCATTGGGTAATTTTTTCATCCCATGAGATACCATTTATGGTCATGGGTAGTTAGACTAGAAACTATGTTATGTTGTCTTGGAAGTGGGCCTTGACTTATGCTTATGATTTCATGTTTTATGTTTTCTCCACATTCTTATGATTATATGAATTATGATAAATTATTATTTATGATATTATTTCATGTGACTGCATATAATAATCCTCTTATATGATATCATGTTATGCCTCTTGACTCTTATGTTACACTTCATGTTTATTCTCTTACTGGTCTTTATAGATCACCCTTTTCCTTTATGTATTTACCCAATTTATCCTATATAGTAATAAAAGATCTATGATATTTAGGATCACATTTTTGATATTTAATTAAATATTTTTTGGTTTATGTTTACGTTGATGTTTTATGTATCTAATCTCCCAAAGATACTAGGTTTATAGATTTATGGGGTTTTTTTATAGATTTTTATGTAAAAATCATGTAATAATATTTTTATGAGACTTGGGTTGAAATAGTTGGTATCAGAGTAAGGTATAGGTATTTTTTGGGATTAGTATGATAAAACATTAGTAAAAACCCTATGGATAAGCCTAATTTTGGTAAAACATCCTAAAATTTTGGTATAGTAAAAATTATGTGGTTTCCTACCAAATAAGTCCTTATCTAGATACTACAAGTGGATATAGGTTATAGATTAGATTAACCAAGGGGTAATAACCCTAAAAAATGTTGGTCTAGTATTAACTCAATCTTCACTTAGTGCACAAAAAGTGGGCCTTACTACACACCTAGTTTGACACTCCCTGAGGATATTATTTGGTTGATTCACATGCTATTTATGAACAATTATAAAGTATTTGAATATATATTGTTATGGTATTGAATAATTTGATGATTTAATATATATATATATATATAAAGTTAGGTTATAGAAACTAATAATAAAATAACTATTCTTAACCTAGATTGAAACCTTTAAATTCATAAGTTATGGCATACTATCATTTATGAGTTATTCCTTCTAAATTAAAAGTTTTTATTTTTATATGCTTATTAATTTAAGTATTATATTAATTAAGTTTTATTTATTTTAGTAAATGTCTAAAAATAGGAGGAATTGTTCCAACAGCCTATGTGATGGAAATTTAATAATTATCCTAATGAAATTTTTAATATGATTGGAATGGTATTCAAGAAATTTATGGTGGTAATTTTGTAACATACTCATGCTATGAATAATAACTTGAATTTTGTGGAGATACCTCCCTATCCTAAGAAGGAGAAAGTTTCTATTGGATCCTTTATGAAACAAAGGACTACTACTTTTAGTAGATGTTTTGGTCCCTTAATAACTGAATAATGGACTAATTACATTGATAAGATATTCTTTGTCCTCTAATTATCTAAGTAAGAGAAATTCAAACCAGTATTCTATCACTTAGAGGGAGGATTGAATCAGTGGTGGACACTAATCAAGAATAAGAATCCCATGGAATAAATCAAACCAATTTAGTGGGAAGGATTTATTAAAATATTTTTTAATAAATATTTTCCTCACACTCTCCATCTTAAAATGGAGAGGGGGTTCCTTGTACTCGAGTAAATGGAAGATGAATCGATCAAGTAGTATAAGGAAAATTTCACAAGGATTTCATGGTACACCTATATATTTTTCATCAACCTTAAAAGTAAGGTTGATATCTTGTTTAGTGGGTTGAGGCCAAGTCTTTGAAAATATTTAGAAATTCAATACTTTGATAGCTAGGAGGAAACAATCTGATGTTCTCTTAAACTCAAGATATATATTAATGATCCTCAATTCCCATGAATATTTGGAAATAAAAATTGAAGAATATAGTTTAATTATATATGATTAATGTAACGAATTGACTTGAGTTGCCCTTAAACTGGGCACCTAACATGTTCCATTACATACCCAAAGGGTGTTCACGATCCCCATAGGCTGGTGATAATCACCCGGGCATGAAATGACACACCAGAGGGAAAATTTTCACCAAAAAAACTAACACATGGCATATATATATATATAAAGAAATACTTCAATAATAATAAATATATATGACATAACAGTGAGAAAGGCAGCAGAAAAAAAACTGGAAAGTAGTAAAAAACTTCAAAGGACAAGTCCAAATACAAAGGAATAAAACCAAAATCTACTCCAAGTGATGGCATGGATGAACTCCCACCATCTCAACACCAATTACCCAACTTAGCTAACATGAAACCTCATTGCCTCATTGTGGCCTCTTACCTTTCCCTACATTGGAATACATACAAAGGTTTATGCACCACTGAAGAGGTGCATAGGGTGTGATCTAATAGGCTTAATAGGATCCCATCTAGGTGTTCCATATCAATTCTCTGTGTAAAAATTCTTATATTCTTATTTTAAATAAAACATGGCATGATAAGTAGTAAAGTAGTTTTATAGAAAACATGGTAAACATTTTCCCTTTTAGCATTTCTAAACAAAATAGGTACAACATGCATATCAAGGCTAACTCAGAAAATCCAATCAGTAAAAAATAGAAGCAGAAGCACAAGTATCAGTACCAAGGAAAACTATAGGTCAGACTAGCAGTCTACTCATACCATAATAAATCAAGTCCACAATCCAGTTCCTAGAACACGGGCCTAGGAAGCAGAGGAATTCCCAAAGAGTAAACCCCCCAACAATTTCAATATTCATCCCCTAGAACAACAAACCTAGGAGATAGAGGAAAGACACATGATAAAACCTCTTGATACTCACAAAACATGGATGATGGCCTCAAGATAAACCTTCCACCTAAGTACCCAAGGTAACCCATGGTCTCATTTTCACAATTCAATTTCAATGTTTCAAAAGTACCCATTTCCTTTTCATTTATAAAAAACCAAGAAAACCCCATTTCTCTTTAAAAAATATTTTTCAATACACACAAACTATCATTCCAATTTGATAAATCAATTTAATAAGCAAGATAAATCAGGATAATTATCATATAATAGAGACTGAACCACCCACCAAAAATCTTGGGTTGCACACACCCACAACAGGATCCACCAACAATGAAAACCAAATAATGATAATGAATGCCCTAGAATCCAATCCACGTTACATTATTAATCTAAATATGAGAAAAATGGGTCAGTAGAAAGTAATAAACCTACATACCTCAATAAATAACACTCATTGCACCATGATCGACAAAGGAAAATGCCTACGGAGTGATATTTCACAACGAATCTCGAAGAAACTAAGAAGAGACACCATCTTAACCCAATGGATCCAAACATGTCACCCAACAGTGATATCACAATCAAAGGCAATGAAGAAGTAGAAAGATAACTTACCCAAATATATTCTCCACAACCTCAATGAAGATCCAATGTCAAACAGATCAATCAAGATGGAGAAGAGTCTCCCAAAATCACTTGGGAAGAACTCTAGGATGAGAGCTATGGACTGGAGAAAAGAACCGAAGCCAAAATATCTGCTCAACTATTTTAAAAATTGTACACAGAACGTTTCACAATGTTTAATATAGTTATACTATGTGAAATCCACAATGTACAAGTATGCCGAAAAATATATCACCTTGGATTAAAATTCCATTATTTAAATAATTCAGGATGTGAAACCACCCTTCACGACATGTAAAATTTCACAGTGTGAATCCCCTTTCACGGCTTGTACCCAGCAACAATTACACAGTGTGAAATCCTTTTGCATCCTATAGAAAAATCTGGTTAAAGTTGAAAGTAAAAAATATATATTAATTCACAATTATAGGTATCCACCCAATATCAAAGTAGGGAAAAATCATGATGAGGTTAAGGTCATACCTAATAAAACAGTACCGGGATGTTACAAACTCCCCACCATAAAAACTTTCTATCCTTGGGAAGTCATGTGGAAGATGTAATCCTTGAAAGAGATGAGTCCACTACTCCCTCATCAATGACTCGCATTCCCAAGTCTCGTGAGAATCCAATCCTTGTTCTCATAGAACTATAACCAATATAATTTACTTCCCATGAAAGACTTTCACTTGAGAGTTAATAATCTCAACTAGTTTCTCCAAAATATAAACATCTGGCTCTAACTCAATTTCTTCCCAACTCATAACGTGAGCGGAATTAGGATGGTATTTCCTTAGATGATACATGTGGAAAACATCATAGACACCTATTGATTGAACTAGAAATACTAACTGATAAGCAACCTATTTGAGTCATTCATTGTCCTCAAACATTCAAACATATCTTAGAGCCAACTTTCCCTATTTCCCAAGTCGACAGTGACCCAACCGAGGATAACCTTTCAAGAAAACCCAGTCACCTATAGAAAAATACAAAGGTTGATATTGAAAATTCACATATGATTTCTATCAACTCTAGGCTGTAAAAAGATGTCGATGTACATCCTGAATCTTCTCGGACATTTCCTAAACCAAACTTGGTCTAACTAATGATACTTTTCCCACCTCATCCCAACAAAGAGGTAATATAAATGGGAAAATATACAATGCCTCAAAGGGATACATTCTTATTGATAATTGATAATTGTTTTTATAAACAAATTCAATAATTCCTAGATGGATATGCCATGATCCTCTGAAATCCAATACACAGGCATGGAGCATATCCTCTAGGATTTGAATCACACGCTTCTCCTGACCTTCTGTTTGTGGATGGTAAGTTGTGCTCAACTTTACTTGAGTTCTCATTTCCTCTTGAAGACTCCTCCATACCCTTGAGGTAAACCTAGGATCCCTATCTAAAACAATTTCATATGGACTCCCAGGTAACGTTGTAATATCTTTCACATACATTTTACCCAGATCTTCAACTTTAGCAGTGTCTTTGATCAGAATTAAATGAGTAGACCGCGTCAACTGATCAACAACCACCCAGATATCATTACTCCCTCAAGTAGTTCATGGTAATCCAACAACAAAATCCATGGATATCTCATCCCATTTTCAGATCGACACCATAAGAGGATGAAGCAAACTAGAAGGTTTCAAGTTCTCTACCTTTATCCATTGGCAGGTGTATTAGTGAGACACAAACTCCACGATGTCACACTTTATACCAATACACCAAAATCACTGCCTCATGTCATAATACGTCTTCATAGTACCTGGGTGAATGGCCCACAAAGTAATATGACAATTTAACATGACTAAACTTATCATATATTTTGGTACAAAAATCATTTTCCCAAAGTGAATCATACCATCTGAAGAGAGAGACCAACCAGAAATAGTATCCCCACCATAAAGGCTTTCTCGAGTCTTCTGAAACTCATCATCTTGCCGCTAGCTCCAAAAAATTGAATCTAGGAGAGATGATGATAATTGAACACTGGTAAAAACCATTCTTGAAACATCCTCATGATCATTCAAGTTCAACTGAGTGAAAAGCCCCAAAATATTTCACTCCTCATTCGATTCTAGAATAACCTGAAGTGGAACTTTCCTACTAAGAGTGCCTGCAATGACATTTCCATTTCCTAGGGTGTAGGCAATATCAAATTCAAAATTCTAAAGTTATTCTACCCATTTTATCTGTATGAGATTCAAGTATTTCTGATAAAATATTAGCTCATAATTTTGTGATCAAAAAAGACAGTGAACCTTTCCCCAAAAAAGATAGTGCCGCAAAAAATTTAGCGCATGAATGATTGTGGAAATCTTTAAATCGTGAGTGGAGTAATTATTCTCATGTTCTAAAAGCTGAATAGATCCATAAGCTACCACATGGTCATCCAACATACTCACACATCCCAAACTATCACTAGAAGAATTGTAAAACACCACATACCCCTTACTGGGATCGAGTAACATCATAATAGGATATGATATTAGAAGTCACTTTATTTAATAGAAAGAAGACAGACACTTCACACCCCATGTTAATTTAACCACTTTCTGGGTAAGAGTAGTCAAAGGTTATTCCAACTTAGAGAAGTCCTTGAAATACTATTGGTAGTACCCGGAAAGATCAAGGAAGCTCTGTATCTCAATGACATTACGTGGTTCCTTCCAAGAACAGACATCCATCACCTTCTCAGGATAAACTGATAATCCATTTTCAGAAATATTATGACCTAAGAACTTCACTTCTTGAATCCAAAAACTATACTTCAAAATCTTTCCATACAAATGGTGATTTCTCATAATTTCTAAAACCAAAATTAGATGGTTATCATGTTCATGCTCGGATTTCAAATAAACTAGAATATCATCCAAAAACACTACTACAAAAGTGTCAAGATATTGATGGAATATCCAATTCATCAAAACCATAAAAACTAAAGGAGCATTAGTCAGAACAAAATTCATCACAAGATATTCATAGTGGTCATACCTACTCCTGAAAGTTCTCTTTGGTATATCAGACTCCCAAACTCTGAACTGATGATAACCCAACTGAATATTAATCTTCAATAACCTCTTTTCCACCTTTAACTGATCAAACAAATATTTCATGTGAGTAAAATGATATTTTTTCTGAACCGTCTCCTGGTTCCACTTTCGATAGTCTACACATAACTGAATTGAACCATCTATTTTCTTGGAAAAGAGCACAAGGGCTTCCCAAGGAAAAATTATAGGGTGAACAAAAAAAATTCCAACAGGTCATCCAGCTGAACCTAGATCTATTTCAACTCCATTTTTTCCATATGATAAGAAGGTGTCGCTATCGAATGTGTACCTAGCACCTGGTCAATTGTAAACTCTTCCTCTCTCTGGAGGAAGACCAAAGAAGTCATCTGGTAAAACATTAGGAAAGTACCGAATGATAAAGGGAAGTTCAATGATAGGAGAGACATCATCTGACTCAAACAAAATAGTAGATAGAAAAATCTTGAGCTCTGGGCAAGAAGACCCTATGCAACTTGATCTCGGATCCCACTCTCCCTGAAACACACGAGATCTCTTATTGATGGTAATAAATGAAATAGGATAATGATAACAATCAATCTTATCTCAATGAGTGACAAGCCAATCCATACCGATGATAACATTAAACAGATATAAATCAAGAACTATAAAGTCCCATACCAATTCTGTATCAGCCATTCTTAATGAATAAGAACATTGAAACCCTTGCTCTATCCTCTTACCAAGAGGTGTCACTAACTCTATTGTTAACAACATAAGTTTCATTGTAAGTTTAAGAATATCAAAAAATGTGCATATATAAAAGAGTGGGAGTTACCAATATTGAATAAAGAAATTTCTACTGAAGATACAATAAGGACAGTACCTATCACTATTTCTAGACCTGCATCGACTTCCATTGGAAACTCATCTACTATGTGAAAATGCTTCACTCCTGAGGCCTATAGATGAAGCCCTATAGTCTTTGCAACTTATGATTGCACCACAGTAGCCTTTGGAGCTGATAAACCCTAACCATAATGAGGCATAGTCATAACCTTATAGAAACATTATAAGCGACCAATGCATCCACAGCTTTTTCACGTATTTACAAGAATAGGAAAATAATTTCTAGTGTTCCCTCCCTTGTCACACTAATATCAAGTTAGAGGCACATTTCTATCTATAATGGATGGTGGAGAGGAAGCTCACTACTGAGGCCCACCTCCACCACTTCTGTGATGATCCTCCCACTTTCTTTTATTTTCATACATGCTACTGAAACTACTAATATATGGAATAGAAGAGGTGGAAAACCCAAACTTTCCTTCCATATTCATCTCTGCCATCATATCTCTTTACACCGTCTCCGCATAGGTATAATGTTTCAACATAAACACCTGCGATCTGATATCCGATCACAAACCATATAGGAACTTCTGAGCCTTCAACCGGTCATTCCTCACCATGTCTGGAGAAAAATGGAAAAGATCATCAAAATTATTGGTGTATACTAACATTGAATGCTCACCCTGTTGTAAAAATAGGAACTCCAGATACTTTTCCAACATCAATTACGGGGAAAAACTGCTGAAAGAACAAGGTTTTGAAACCCTTCCAATCCAATTCCATATGTCTATATGCCTAGACCATTGAATCCCACCATTACTTACTAAAACCCTTGAGACTGAATGCTACACACATTACCCTGATATTCTCAAGTGTTACTAGTAAGTCTAAGATTTGATTGATCCTATCCAACCAATCATCCACCTCTTTAGGTCCAATCGTTCCTTTAAATAATGGTGGCTTCTCGCATAAAAACTCCTATGATTGATCTATATCTCCTCTAGCTCATGTTTTTATCTCAAAAACAGAGTTCTAAACCAGTTGCATATCCTGATCAATAGCACAAACTACTCATACTATAGTATCAATGAGATTCTGATCTATAGGTGGATTCCTTTAAGGAGCATCAGTTGCACCCTCCTGAGGAACTCATGGAAGAAGTATCAGAGGCATACTATTGCACACCAAAACATGAGAATTATCATAAAATAGAACAAATCTCACTTAAAACTAAAAAACCCATAAGTAGAAATGGATATTTAAAACCAAACCCAACACTAGAGACACATATCCCAACATCCCATGGTAACTTGAGTCTCGTTACGACAAGAGTTGGTCATGAAATCATCGCAACATACTTATCAAGTCCCAATAATCCTATATCCAGTCTAATAGATGTCCCAAGATAAGTACTCTTGAGGAAATACCTCCTTTGATACCAAATTTTAATGAACCAACTTGGGTTACCCTCAAACAGGGCACCTGAACCGTTCCATTACATACCCTAAGGGAATTCCCAATCCCCACGGGATAGCGACAAGAACCCGGGTATCAAATGACATGCCATAGGGAAAGATTTCTCCCAACAAAAACAACCACATGTCATATATATATATATATATATATCAAGAAACAAATATTGGAAGACTAACAAATATATATGCCATAATAGTGAGAAAAACAGTGGAAGAAATAACTAGAAAGTAGTCAAAACTCCAAAGGACAAGTCCAACTACAAAGGACTAAAACCAATAGCTGCTCCAAGTGATGGCATGGATGAACTCCCACCATCTTACTACCAACTACCCAACTCATCTGACATGATACCTTGCCGCCTCACTGCGGTGCCTTGACTTTCCCTACACTGGAAGACATACAAAGGTATATGCACCACCAAAGAGGTGTGCAGGGTGTGATCTAACTGGTTCAGTAGGATCCCACCTAGGTGGTCCATATCAAGTCTTTGTGTAAAAATTAATGTATGCTTATTTTAAATAAAAAATATCATGATAAGTAGTAAAGGAGTTTTATAGAAAACATAGTAAACATTTCCATTTTTCGTAGTTTCAAACAAAAGCAGGTAAAACATGCATATCAAGGCTAACTCGGAAATCCAAGTAATGAAAAATATAAGCTGCAGCATAGGTATTAGTACCAAGGAGCACTATAGGTCAGACTAAAATACTACTCATACCATAATAAATCAAGTACACAATCCAGTTCCAAGAACATAGGCCTAGCAAGCAGAGTAATAATCCATAATTAAACCCTCCGACAATGTAAATATTAATCCCATAGAACAATGGTCCTAGTAAATAAACGAAATACCCAAGAGAAAACATCATGATAATCATAAAACAAGGATTATGACCTCAATATAAACCTTCCACCAAAGTACCCAAGGTAACCCATGTTCTCATTTTCATAAATAAATTTCAATGTTTCAAAAGTACTTATTTCCTTTTCATTTATCAAAAACCAAGGGAAACCCATTTCTCTTTAAAAACCCTTTTTCAACACACACAATTAGTCATACAAATTTTATAAATAAATTAAATAAGCAAGATCAATCAGGCTAATTATCATAGACTATAGATGGAACAACCCACCTCAAATCTTGGGTCGCACACGCCCGCAATGGGATCCACCAACAACAAAAACCCAATGACAACAAAGATGGGCCTAGAATCTAATTCACATGACATGATTGATCCAAATATGAACACAAGGGGCTGGAAGAAAAGGTAGAAACCTACATACCTCAAGAATGAATGTACATTGCACCATGATCGACAAAGGAAAGGTCTCCATAGTGAGATCACACAATGGGTCTATAAGAAACCAAGAAGATACACCATCCTAACCCAATGGATCTAAACACTCCACCCAATGGTGATATCGTGATCAAAGTAAACAAAGAAGAGGAAATATAACTTACCCAAAAAGACGCTCTACAACTGTAATGAAGATCCAATGTTGAATGGATCAATCTAGATGGAGAAGAGTCTCTCAAAATTGCCTGGTAAGAACTCTAGGTTGAGATCCAAGGGCTTGGAGAATAGAACTAATGCCAAAACAATCGTTTTTCTATTTTAAAAATTGTACGTGGTCTGTTTCATGACATGTAATATAGTAAAAAAGTGTGAAATCCATGGTGTACATGTACACCAAAAAATATATCACCTCAGATTAAAAAAAATATTTAAAGCGTGTAAAATTTCACAGCATGAATACCCTTTCACAGATTGTACCCATAAATAGTTACATGGTGTAAATTCCTTCTGCATCATGAAGAAAAATATGGTTAAAGTTGAAAGTTAAAAAAATATCTGACTTCACCATTATAGGTATCCTCCTAATATCAAAGGAGGGGAAATCCATGATGGGGTTAAGGGTGTACCTGATAAAATGGTAATGGGATGTTATAATTAACGAATAAATATTATAGAGAAGAGAAAATCCATATTTCTACTTGTCATAAGTGTGGGAAAACATCCTAAAACTGCCTCAAGGGAACGAGTAGATGATTTAAGTGTGTAAAGGAGGTGAATCAAGCTAATATATGTCAAAGAGAGATGAAGAAGCCAAAAAATGTGATAGAATAAAGGAAGTTTCTAATAAATTATCCACCTTTGGTCTAATGCTTTAATTTTAAGGAACATGGGAACTATACAAGTTAGTACACCAAACCAAGGGTTTTCAAGGGGAATCAATGGCACCATCCACCTAAGTTGTGGGATCAAGGTAAATCATACGCTATCACCATCGCTAAGGTAGATCAAGAAAAATATGTAGTGTAATGTACACTTACTATTCACTCAAGAATGGATAATTTTTTATTTGATTTAGGTAATACGCATTCATTTATATCCTATAATCTTATTATAACTATTAAATCACCTCTCTTATACTTATAAGTAGATACATATTTAAAAAAAATATAGTATTGGAACCTTTTCAACCCAAGTTCTAGACTCTTCATCAATTAGATTTTGTGGTAATATTCTACTATAAAATACCATAATCCTTACTTTGGTATAATTTTATTCAATACTAGGCATAGATTGAATCTCACTATACAAAGCTCACATCAACTTTCAGGGAAAGAAAATATATTTCCATATTATGAACCATACTATTCTCATTGTGACAACCAAGGTAATATTAATAATAAATCAATTTTATATCTTATTAATATTCATGATTATATTTTATGGATTCACATTCATTATGATAATTTTATATTATTTTTCAATATTGAAAAAGAAATATTGTTATTTAAACTAAAGTGATTTCCATGTATTATATGGTTTTATTTACATGTTAAATTTATAAATTTTTGAATTTTAATTTTATAAAATTTAATTAATTTTTAGTATCATTATATCAAACATATATTGGGGTTAATTTTTTAGAATTTTTTGAAAATATTGATTTTTTGATGAATTATGAAAAATACCAATTTTTATAAAAATTGTTATTTATTTTTAAGTATTTAAAAGGTATAATTATATTTGGATTGGTTTTAAAGTAAAATTATTACCATTTTAATCAAAATAATATAATTAATTTCATAGGAATCATTATTATAGTTGATTTTTATATCGAATCATTTTTATGCTTAAAGACACATTTTTCTAAAAACCATTTTTCGTTGCATTTTGCATGCTTATATCAAAATTAATTTCTACCACACCTAAAAGTTCAATATTTAAAATTTTATTTCATATTTGGAATTATTATATTAAATTCTATAAATTAATTCAATTTCATCTTTATACGTAATGAATAGTTACCATAGTAAAAAAAAATTGTCGTGGTAAAGAGTAAAGTTGGTTAATTAATGTTTAAACTAAGTGATATAGTCACAAAATCTAATTTTAAATATTATTGGATGATAATATTTAAAAATTTATAATATTATATTATAAATGGTATATATCTATCTTCCCATTATCACAAATAATACTATATTATTTTGAAACTTTGAAAATTCACAAGAGTGTCACTATCCTCACTTATAAAAGGGCTCCACATATCCTCTCTTATTCACATAATTTGAGACATTTTTCTCAACAAATACCTGGCCAAATACCTTCATAACACCCGTAAACACTTCCTAGGGGTCTTATTTTTAGAAAAATACTAACCTATAAGTATTAAGGTGTAATAAGAAGGCAGCTTTCCAAAGATGAGGTATAACTCTTAACCGAGTATTTTCATGTTTATTTCTTATTACACCTACTTAAAACCTTCTATAACCCTGATTATATGATAAAATAAGTATCTTACATATGATTAAATTTTATTATGTTTATTTAACAACCCTTTTTCATCTCCATTTCCATCCTTTTGGAAATAAAAACAACACTCATACGTATGTGTGGACTACCACCTCCACAAAGCCATGAGTTTTATTTTTCATCACCACCTCACAAGGCCAGTTAGTATGATGGATTTAATGAAGATACATTATATTCATGAAATAATTATGATTTTTAAAAGATAATATGTTATTTACCTTCTAAACCTTCCATCTATTGGAAAATTATAACATCACTTGTGCATGCATGTGAACTACCACCTCCATGAAGCGATGTGATTATTTTTTCATGTATGCATTTCATAAACAATTATAAAATTGTATTTACTATATAAAAATTATAATTATTTCATTATTTATATTATATATATGATTTAACAATGACCCATTTGATCATGTTCAACCTTCCAAAAATTTTTTGGGATTATGAACTGAACTTCTTCAATACATCTGACATGAACTTAACTGATTTAGTAATTATATAAGACATGGTAATAAATAAAATAAAGGAATAATAATAAGGTAATGGAATTGAAAAATATTATTAATCAATTAAATAATTAATATAATTTTAATATATTGTATTTAAATTATATATGATGTGATTTGGACTTAAGGTAATAGATTTTTGTTAAAACCTTGTTTAAAATGTTTTAACATTCTCTTTTAGACACTTTGTCCTCCATATCCATGTTTCTTAAAATGTTTCAAGAATTTAATTATTATACTAAAATTATTTTTTAAATACATTTTAAACTATATTTTACATTTCTTATGATGGTTTAAAAATATATCTTTTAAAAAAATTATATATGGGTTGTTTTTTAAAAATTATGAAAGGAATCTATTTTTAACGTGTGTAGCATAAATGAAATTTCCCACCATAATGAATATTATTATTTATGAATATTTACCTATAAGTTTTCATAATTTTTAAAAGAATATTTCATTTCCCATTCTTCTATTAATTTTTCTTTTTTAATAGTTTTCAAATAAATTTTTATTATTTTTATGTGAAGTCAAAAGTGTTTCTGCATATGTGTTCAAAAGGATATTTTATGAGTTTTTATGATGTAAATTCAATATTATTTGTGTTTTATGTATGTTATGGTAATTTTACATTATTAATTAGTATGTTTGATCCCAATATATCTCTATAATTAATTGGTTAATGATTTTGTCCTCTGGGAAATATATGTTTGAATTAATCAAGTTAGTTATTCCATTTTGTAAGAGTGCTTGTAAGAGTTATATAAAGATGATGTCCCAAGTTACCTATATGACTGTTTTATTCTTGAAAATTATTTTTTATAGAATAATTTTTATTTCATAAGTTAATTTAATTATCTTATTTTTAAAGGAAATTTTATGGCCCTTTTAATAGTGAAAATTATGTTTTCTAAGAAAATGTTTTCATGAGTACCCATGTTTTACAAGAAAAACTCATGATTATGATTTTTAATTTAATATTTCTTATGTTATGTATTATAAAAAAAAATTTAAGTGGATTTTATTTATTTAGTAGGTAAATTATTATTTTTATCTCATGATTAATTATATAAAAAGAAAATTTTCTATGGGATTTCATGAATTTCTAAATGGATTAATGGGTTTCTTTATTTTTTATCCCTTATTGAGATTGTATGTGCTCATTCCATATTTTAAAATGTTTTTTATAGGGATTAAGAATGATTATGAAATATATAGATGTCTATCTATCTGTTATCGGTATTTTTATTAAATGAATCTAATGTGTTTTGAATGAAATGGGAGTTTAAATTGAAGAATCGTATTTTTAGGAGAAAAAATGTATATTTATTGGAAATTTCCACTTTATTTTGTAATGTTTTTATCTGTAATTTTTTCCCCTAATTATATAAAACTATAAACCTAAAAGATTATGGGGATTTAATAAAAATCAATCCATTCTATTAAACTCATATGTATGGGTGGATTAAGGCACAATTCATTATAGTTCGTATCAAGGAAAGGTTTATATAACTTTATAGGTGAGGATGTTATAAAGAAAATATATTTAATATATTTTAATATATGTAATATATTATCATGATAAAACTTTGAGTTTTTTTTGGATAATTCATCTAATCTGTGTCTATTTCATAATTTTTTTTCCAAAGGAAACAAGGTGAATGGAGTGGAAAGGTGTCAAGAGGATAGTATCATTCTGAATAAACAACCAAGAATTGTTGGAATTGCAATATAATAGTTTTTATATATGTTAACTCAATTGATGTAGGCTATTAATGGTGTAACTCACTCTCTAGAGTGACTGAATTCTCCATAGAGTAACATGCTTATATTTTAGAATTTCATGAAATTGATCCTTCTAAATTTTAGTGGAACCTAAAATAAAGTGGTAACCAAAGGATGGATCAATGATCTAGAAAATATATTTTAGGTTTTGGTTTTTTATAAAAAAAATAAATTCTTCATATTTATCATTTTTAAGGTGAATTTGATCAGTGGTGGTCATTGGTTAAGAATACCAAGGAAAAAATATGAGATTGATTCCATATAGTAAACAGTACCTAAAGATATTTTCCATGAGAATTATTTTTACAAGATTGTTTGACTTAGAATGGAAAGGAAGTTTTTTGAGCTGAAGAAAAAAGAGGAGGAATATGTTTCCAATTTTTCTATATTACCTAGGAATGCACCAAAACTCATTTTGGACCATGATAGTAAAATTCAGAGGTTTTACCCAGTATTAAAACCAAATTTTTTAATAGATTTTTCCTCTCATGAATTTAAAATCTATGATAAAGTTTTATGGAGTATGGAAAAGGTTGAGGTGGGTTTTTTCAAATTTTATAAAATAAAGATGAGAAGATTTATAGGTGGAAAGAAATGGGAAAGAATCCATCAATGAAATCTAAATTTAATAGGACTAAATTTCCATATTTTTATAAGTGTGGTAAGAAGCATCCTAGGGAGTGTCTTATGAAATCTATAAAGTTTTATCGATGTGGTATGATAGTAAATTTGGCTCATGATTGCAAAGAAAAAACCATGGTAATGGTCAGACCAGATATTATAAGCATGTAGTGATATGTTTTAAATTTAATGTGATGTTCCATTATGTTGAATCATATTTTAATAAAAACATGAATGATGGGAATTATAAATACCATAAGTAGAAGGGTGGGAACAATTTATTTGTGACTACCTCAAAAAATGTAGGACCATAAAATGAAGTGGTGAACAGTACCTTACTTTTTTACTCAAATTATTCAAAATTATTATTTTATTTAGGGTTTATAAATTATTTTATTTATAGTTAATTTTCTGGTAAAATAGAAATATTACCTCAATAAATGGAGAAATAATTTTTATTAAAAACTCCCAGTGGAAGTATTAAGGAAACAAATATTTATAGGAATCCTTCTATGATTATCTATGGAATGGTTTTTCCAAAAAATCTTATCATCCTTCCTATAGTTGAGTTTGATTTTATTCTAGGTATGTATTAGATTTTTTTTTATCATGTTAAGATAGATTAAATATCTAAAGAAGTTATATTAAATTTTCAAGGTGAGTTTTAATTTTCATATAAGAATGAGTCTATTCCTATGATAACATAACAAGAAGTTGATAAACTGATTAAAGATGACAGTGAAAGTTATATTTCTCATATTTTTTAAAAAATGGAATTCATTTATATTAGTGACATGTTAGTAGTAAATGAATATATGGATTTACTTTCTGATGATTTTCCTGGTGGTATTCATGATTGAGAGGTTTAATTCACTATTTAATTATTTCTAGAAGCTAATATCATTTTAAAACCTCTTTGTTGAATAGAAATATTGAATTTATTGGGATTTCAAAAAAATTACAAGAGTTCCTTGATAAGGTTTTTATTCATCTTGGTACTTCTCCTTATGGTTCTCTAATTTTTTTGTTAAAAATGATGGTTCAATGAGGATTTCCATTGATTAAGGAGCATTCAATAATATTACTATTAAGAATAAGTATTTTTTCCTCATATAGTTGAATTTTTTGGTCAACTTTAGGAAGCATAATATTTTTCAAATATTTATCTCAGTTCCAAATATAATAAACTGAAATTAAAAGATAAATATATTCTAAAGATGAAATTTTATACTACGTATGGGCATTATTAATTTTTCATTATGCCCTTTGGGTTAAATAATGCACTGTTGTATTCATGGATCTTATAAATAAATTTTTATATGAGTATTTGGATAAATTTTTGGTTGAGTTTATTAATAACATTCTAGTTTATTATATAATATATAAGGAATATGAGAAACATCTAAGTATTTTTCTAAATAATTTAGAAAAATGTATTTAAAATTTAGAAAATGTGAATTTTGGTTACAGTGGATTTATTTACTTAGGAAAAACATTTATAAATATAGTAGAACTATTGATCCTACTAAAAATAAGGTGGTGGAAGAGTTTCCAAGACCTAAAAATTTCACTAAGATTCAAATTTTTATTGGATTAACGGGTAACTACGAATAGTTTAATAAAAAAATTCTCAATTATTTTTCCCAATAACTAATTTAACTCAAAAAATATTTAAATTCATCTGGATAAAGGTATGTGATGAACATTTTCATAAATTGAAGATAATATTGGTCAATTCTCTAATGTTATCCATGGAATCTAGAAATGGTAAGTTTTTTATTTATAATAATGCTTATTTGAAAGTTATTGGTTGTGTCCTGATGAAATATGATCGGGTAATTTCATATTAATCATGGTAATTGAAAATCCATGAATAGAATTACCCTACACATGATCTTGAATTGGCTGTGGTAGTTTTTTCTTTAAAAATATGGAGACATATTTTATACGGGGTAAATTTTGAAATATATGTTGACCACAATAGTCCAAATTATATATTCACTCAAAAAGAGTTCAAAATGAGGAAAAGAATATGGTTGGAACTGATAAAGTATTATGATTGAATGATTCTCTACCATCTAGGTAAAGAAAAAAGTTATTAAATGCCTTGATTTGAAAAGATAATTCATCATTAGTTATGATACATTTGGAACATTATCCTTTGGTCAATGATTTAATGAATATTAGCCTAGAAATTTTTCATTTAGAAACTCCAGATCTTTTAGTTCATGTGTTAGTTCATTCATCCATGTCAGAAAGAATTAAACATGATTATATGGAAGATAGATATTTGAAAGGTAGGGTATAGTTGGTTATGGAGGGTAAATTTCCTGAATTTAATATTGATAAAGAAGGTGTTGCGGGATTTGGAAATAAATTGTATTTTCCAATTGATCCCCAAATGAAGAAGTAATTTTATAGTGAACCTCATAGCTCTTTATTTTATGTTTATCTTAGAATCACTAAGATGTATATAGACCTTTAGGAATATTATTTTTAGGAAATAATGAATAAGGGTATTGTTGATTTTACCATAAAATTTTTACTTTTCAACAACTTAAATGTAAGTACAATCTATATAATCGAATTATTCAGTTTTTTGTAGGTTCTAAGATGGAAATGGGGGGATATATTCATGTATTTCATCATTGGATTACTATGAAATCTCAAGGTAATAATTTGATTTGGGTTATTATTGATCAATTGACAAAATCTATGCATTTTCTTCCTATTTTAGAAAGTATGACTATAAAGACACAAACTTTCATTAATGGAAATACCTATTGATCTAATTAAATGTATCTTTATATAAAATGTTTATATAAATCGTCAACTTCTTTGGTTTTATGTTAATATTTTTTACTATTGCTAATATAGTCGTTGAACAGTGATCACATGATTTTTATAAATATAGGGATTTAACAAATCCAATTTACTCAGACAAAAGAAGTGATGGCCTCATCCAGTAGACGTTCCCCATACGAAGCCCATTTGTCAGAGCTCGGAAAGGAGGTGGAATCATTGGGATTCACTCTTGACCAAGCTCAAGACGATCTTGAACACATTAAGCTTGAGCAGAACCACCTACGGGAAAAGTGAAAGTTGATAGAGATTACCACCCGAGCGATGTTATCTGAGCCACCCCAAGAGTCTGTCACCATCGCACACCTCACCCTTCGGTCTTATGTGGGTGTTTTAAGGGTTTATTTAACAAAACCCTAGTACTATGTTTATGTATATTATTTTTTTATATAATAATGAATATACTTTCATTTTATTATTGTCACCTTATAAATAGATTTTGAAGCACAAATAGTATTTTTAGTTAATGTTCAACTAAGAAATCTATTTTGATGAATTAATGGATTTTTGAATTAAATAATATTTTAATAAAATATTATTATTATCATTAAATTATTTTTTTTTAAATATAAATGATCGTATAATTTTATGAATGCAATTGTAATTTTTATTAAGTTTTGAAAGCCATTTTTGTCAAAACCCATGAATTTTCAATAAATGTCGGTTTTTATTATAAAAGTGAAAATTAACATATTTAGAAAATTATTTAGATAAAATGAATATTATTTATGGAATCAGTATGTCAAAATTATCTAATAGTGAATTTTTCATAATTTTCTGAGACAGTCAAATTTTTGGGTAAAAATTAAATACTGTTTAAATATATAATGTGTTTTATGATATCATAATGACCCAATAGTAATGTAATAAAATACTATAAACCTTATGTTTGTCCAATATATGTTTTACCATTAAAATAATGTTATTTTGGGTTTTTTTGATTTATTTTACAAAGCTTTAGTGGATCCTTCAATACTTATTAAACATTTTGTCTTCTTAAATTGTTTTCCTTGGGAGTGTTACTCACCTCCATATAAACAACCCCGTTATTTTAAGAAGTTAAGACTTTTGCCTTATAAAATATTTTTTTCCAATTCCATTTTCCAAAAACCATGGGCAAAAACCATGGGTTGGTTTGTGGTTTGGATTAGTTTAATGTGAGGTGTCCCAAACCTAAATAATAAATAATTCCCTCACCTTTCCTATATAAACCCACCCAAGCTCTCACTTCCTACTCACTCAAAGCCTTTGAAGTTATTCCAACCTATGAAATCCTCTATCTAGAATCCTCCCAAGGTTCCCCAATCTCCCAAGAAGCCTCTCTCAAGCCTTTGGAAACACACTTCCAAGTAAGGGTTTTCGTCCTTTCTCATTTTTTTCCAATATTCTTTAAGTTGTTATACCCTTTTAATTTTAATTATAAATGTTGGGGTATGGTTTATCACCTCGCCCATACTTCCCTTTTTATTTTTGAATAATGGGATACCCCTTTATCTCTCATTAAATTCCCCCCATGTACACCTGTTACTATGCCGAAATTCCAAAAGGAATTTCTCTCTCCTCATTTACATTCAAGAAATTATTTTCTATCATGAATCTAAATTCCATTAAATTTGTTGGTACATGTATCTATATGACCCCCTTACTGTCCATTTCATTTAAATATTATTATACACCCATTTCTCTCTCATCAACCATTTTTATGAGTTCTTATGTCACGCCGTTATGCTGCCGAAATTGCACCGCATTTTTTCAATCCAAATTCATTGTGTAGTAAATACCATGCCCATTTCTTTATCAATGGTATTCACCTTTATGCACATTTACTTATTGTTTAAAGAGTTTCAAGTATGTATTCCACATTCATTTATCATGTAATAAATTATTATGTTGAATGATTCAATGTTTTATGATCCATGTGGCACACTTATGCATGATGTGAAATGTTTAAGAAGGGTGCGCCCTGATAGCGCTCCAATGAATTGGGTAAAGTATAGTATCATGATACATCATGTGAAATGGGTTTTTACTCATGAAAATTCAAGTGCAATGAGGGTTTACTCATGATTCATGTGCAATGAGGGTTTACTCATGCTCCATGTGCAATGATCCTTGGCTCATGCTAATTCCATGTTAAGAGTTATTGACACATTTCCATGTTATGGTTATCATGATTTATCATGCCTTTATGTTTATTCTTTAATTGTGCTCTATTGATATACCTGTTGTCTAACATATATTTTATTCCTCATTTTATTCCATGATTAATCCCTTACTTGTCTTTATATCTCACCCTTTTTTATGCATGTCCTCAGGTTATCCCATGTAATGCTAAGTAAGAGGGAATGTAGTGGTCATGTAAAGAAAGTTTTCAATAAAGATGTTGTTTCTTCATGTTTTAAGTTGTTATATAATGATCCTAATCCCCAAAGACACTATACCTCTCGATCTTTTATGTTGTATCAAATGAATTTTATGTAATAAATTATGTTTAATTGTGTAATAAAAGATCAGGGTTATCATAATGAATTTGGATCATCTTTCTTGAATCATCCTAAAAGAGATAGTCATATTACATAGAGTCCCTCTCTCTATTGTATTTGACCATTATCCCAAATTTACATCAATTTTTTGGAAAGGACTTAAAAATTAATTGGGTACAAAATTAATTTTAGTGTATATTTTCATCATCAATCAAATGGATAGTTAGGATCAGCATATCTCTTTGGTGTAATTTTATTATAATAATAGTTCTCATTCTAGTATAAATATGGAACCTTTTGGGAAATTATATGAAAATTGGTGTTAGAATATAAAATATTGAGACAAAGTATGTTAAATAAAGTCATTAGGACCAAAATCTGTAGAAGAAATGGTTGAAAAGTTAAATATTATTTAACAGCACATGAGGTCAGCTCATAGAAAGAAGAGGATTTTTATAAATAAAAAGAGAAAAATATTTTATTTGAGGTAGTAAATCATTTATTTCTGAAAATATATCCTTAGAAAGGTGTTTTAAGTTTTAAAAAGAAAGGAAACTTAAGACCATGGTTTATTTCTCTATGTGAAATTTGGGAAAAGTGGAATTGGTTACTTATCAAGTGGATTTCCTTTGATTTTATCTCATATACATGATGTATTTCAGGTTTCATTGTATGTACCTAATTCATCTCATGTTTTGAGCCATGAAGTAATTCATTTATAGGGGGATATGTTCTATAAGGAAAATCCAGTGAAAATTCTAGATCAGAAAGAGCATTTGTTATGGAATAAGGTAACACACGTGGTTAAGGTTTTTTGTAAAGACCACATGATTGAGGAAGAAATGAAAAAACTGGAAAATGTTATGTGAGAAAAATATCCCTAGCATTTTAAGTAATGAATAAAATTTTGAGGACATAATTTCTTTTACGAGGTAATAATTTTAAAATCTGGGTAATGTTGATAATAAATCAATTTCATATATTATTAATATTTATGGTTAGATTTTATGGATTCAAATTCATTATAAAAAGTTTATATGATTTTTCAAAATTGAAAAAGAAATATTTTTATTATAAAAAAAGTGATTTCTATGTATTAAATGGATAAATTATAGAAATTTAATTTGATAAAATGGATTTAATTTTCAATATAATCATATCAAATATATATTAGGGTGATTTTTTTGTATTTTCTGGAAAACAATTTGGGTGAATAGTGAAATTTACCAAATACTGTCATTTCTTTTCAGGTATTTAAAAAGTATCATTCAATTTTAGATTGTTTTAAAGTAAAATTAGTCCCATTTGAATAAAAATAATCTGATTAATTTCATAGGAATCATCATTATACTTAATTTTGGCATAAAATCAATTTTATGATTAAAAACACATTTTTCAAAAAACCATTTTTTATTGCGTTTTGCGCACTTATATTAAAATTAATTTCTTCTTATTCTATAACTTGAATCTAGAAAATTTTATTTCATATTTTGAATCATGAGGTTCATATTTAGTAATAAATTCAATTTCATTTTTTGTTATAATGAATAGTAACCATGGTAAAAAAAATTCACCGTTGTAAAGGGTAAAAAAAGTTAGTTAAGGTTAAAAATAAGTGGTAAAGACATAAAATATAATCTTTAATCTTATTATATGATATTATCTTGACCCTTATTATTTTATATTATAAATTTTATATATTTAGTTCCATTTTCTCATAAATAATACTTTATATTATTTTAAAACTTGGAAAATTTACGAGAGTGCTACTCCCCTAACTTATAAAAGGGAACCCCCCTCTCCTCTATTACTCACATACTTTTAGTCATTTAGACTGACAAATACCTACCCAAATACCTTCCCGAAATACCTTCCAAAATACTAGAGGTATTTTTTCACCAAAATACTAACCTATAAGGCTTAAGGTAAAATCTAAAAGAAATTTTCTAAAGAAGATGTATAACTCTTAACTGGGTGTTTTCGTGCTTATTTCTTCTTCCACCTCCTTCAAACCTTAATTAACCATGTTGATATGAAAACATAAGTATCTTAAATTTTCTTAAATTTTATTATATTTATGAAACAACCTTTTTTCATCTCATTTTCCATCTTATGAAAAATGAAAACATTGTATGTACATAAGTGTGGACTACCACTGTCATAACCCCCTCCCTCCAAAGGTATCCCTCTTTGGCCGACAATGAAAGAAGATAGATAATTAACCCTGATTCAAAACTCCTGTATACCTTGGTTTAGATACTAGCATTGGGAGTATAAAAATATCACAAACGGGATGTAACAACCTGAACTTTTATAAATGAAACTCCCTTTTTGAATGAACAAAAGCCTTATTAAGTAATGTAGCTATTAAAAACACATGCACTTCTTTGGACTTTTATAAGTTATATCCTTTTAAATTTAAAATATAATTAAACATAATAAATTTTTATAACATACCCATTGTATAGTTACCATTATTATTATTATATTAAGTGTTATGATAAATTCTAATTGACACGGAAGGAAGGAGTGATGGCCTTGACTAGTAGGATAGTACCCTATGAAGCTCGTTTATCGTAGCTTCCATGGGAGATAACATCGATGGTATTTTCACTTGACCAATCCCAATACAAGATTCAATAACTAAATCATGATTGAAATAATTTATGGGATAAGTTCAAGCACAACGAGATCATGGACCATACCATGTTCACCGAACCACCCCATGAAAATATCACCATCACACGACTTGCCCTTAGGGAATTCGTTGGTGTAACAAAGGGATATGTATCTGGATCCTAACAATATGAATTTATATATTTTATTTTTAATAAAACAATGATTATAATTATTCCTTTTTAATATTATTTTTTTAAAATTATTAAACAATAAATTTTTAAAAAATTTATGTTTAAAAGATGAAACACAAATTATATTTTTGGAAAATATATAGTTTCAATCAAGACACTCTTTTTAATGAATTCAAGAATTTTTTGAATATATTATATTTTAATAAAATTTTATTATTAAATAATATTTAATAAATATAAATAATAATATAGTTTTATGAAGTCAAATGTATTTTGTATAAGGGTCATAAAACTTTTATTGTCAAAAAACCAATTTTTTCAAAAAGTGGGTATTTTTTATTTAAAAGTGTAAATTATCATATTTATATAGTTTTTTGTTATAATTAATATTATTTTTGAAATGTACATTTCAAAATCACCCAATGGTTATTTTTTTATAATTTTCTAAGATAGTAGAATTTTTGGGTAAAAATTAAAAAGGGTATAAATATATGTGATGTATTTGTTGACGCTCCTTTCTGTCACAGAGTCTAAAGGAATGTAAAGGGAAATACCTTGAACCCAAAGTGATTCATCCTTTGAAGAAACATCAAAAATTGACAGATGTATAACCAAGATTCAAATGCACTTGCGTCGCGCAATTTCCACTAAGGTCGCACAAGTATACTTGCGCGTCGCCCATTGGTCGCGCAGGTGACTTGCGCGCCTTCTTTGAAAATTCTCTCAGGGCCTTCTCCAGCCTATAAATACCCCCTATGGGCCCCCCATTTTGAAGACGAAAAATTTCAGAACCACATACTTGAGATCCTCGCGCCCTAGTCTCTTCTCAAAGCTTTTGAACACTTCTAAGGTAATTTCTTACCTAGAACGGAAGATCTAAAGAGGGGGAGGAAGGCCTAAGTGTTGAAATTCATCAACACTTGTGTGCCTAGGTGGCCATCCCTTAAGGGAAATGGACACACTTGCGCACCACCTTACTCCTTCCACACAACTTGCGTGCCTCTCTTCTGGAAGTCTCTATGGTTAGTATTAAAGGCTTGAGCCAAGCCTCGCCCAAGTTGTACCCTAAGGATTGGCAAGCGCGCAAGTACCCATGTGCCGCACAAGTATACTTGCACGACCAGGACTTGTGCGCCCACGCAGTACTTGCACGCCCACGTAGTACTTGCGCACCCCTCTCTTTTTTGGTGCCCTTCCAGCCCATTTCACCCCTCTTACACCTATCCACATCTCCTCTTCAGGATTAAGCCTTCAGAACTCTCTCCAAATCCATTTATGGCATGATTTCTTTGTTGGCTTCCTTATCTGAAACGAATTCTGTGGAACATCTCTCAAAACCTAGTGATTTACACATCTTTACATCACTAAAGTTAGAGAGTTCATTAATTCAACCTCATCCTTTAAGATGAGAGAATCCTTAACCTAGGCCTCCTTTTCAGGAGTAAGCCTCAGTCCAAATTCTCATTAATTTGGGCATCCTCCTTAGGAGTAATCCCCAATTCCCCTAATCTGGGCATCCTCCTTAGGAGTAAGCCCCGGTCTTAATTTATCTTAACCTGGGATTCCTTTTCAGGAGTAAGCCCCAGCCTCCAAGTTCCCAAATATGGGCATCCTCCTCAGGAGTAATCCCCAAGATTAGAGTATCCAAATCTCCATAAAGTACATATACCTTTATGGACCATGTTCCTGGATTTCTTCCCTGAAGTAAATATTAATCTTCATCTATTTTGGGTAGTCATACATACATAAGACCCACATCATTTCTTATGATTGCATCTTTCATGGCACAATTGTCTGGTTTTACTAATACCTCTTGTTTCTCACACCGAGCATGACTCACGTCATCTTAGAGTGTAAAAGTAATTATGAAATCTTTCTTTGATCCATTAATCATACATAATCATCATACTCCCTTATTCGAACTATGTGGGTTATGATTCCTTTTCCAAAACAAAGGATACGTAGGTAGCCCATCTGCGAGTACGATCCCAACTCTGAAATAATCCATGTCCTTCTGAATGACAATAAACTTCAAGTGCCCCACTGAGTGGCTTTAAAACCATCATGGTCATCATAATGACCAAAAGAATTTTATGTATTGAAGGATACCATTAACTAAGAATCTATAATAAATACAGATGATTCTCTATCAATGAAGAACATCGAATAGATATAAAAGATTCTCTAAATTTCCTACATATTTAATCATTGACTGTCAGATCTAAAGAAAAGCTCATTTTATACTTGGTAATGTAATAAGGATTCACAAACATAACTTAAATCTATAAATAGAGTCCCGGAGTAGACAATAATTCCCCTCAAAAAGGTGTGATGAGTCCGACCTCCCATCCTCTCGACCAATGAAAATTCCTATGCCTCATCAGTCCACAGCTAATGAGCACCTACCTTTGGAAAGTAGGTCCAAATGGATATGGAATCATTGGATGTTTCCGGTTCTATGAACAAACCCGTTAGAAACCGATTGGAATGTTTGAACCTTCAATCAACGAGGTCATCCCCAATTCCAAAGGAAAAAAATGGTGAACTCGACGTGAATCCTTGACCAAGTTAAAATTATGTTTTACTTATTTGGTAGGCCCCTATTTAAACTCAATGAGAGGGCCAACAGAATAGTCAACAACATATGTTCTTATCCAAAAGATGTAGCAGCCGAATTTATCTTGATTATGTTTGTTATATCAAACAGGCACTCTTTTCCAAGATCTTTTTCATTACAAGAATGGATTTTCTTTAGTTCACATCTATGAATACCTCTTCTATGAAAACCTCTACTGTGAATGCATCAGCTAATACTCTTACTGGATCATCATCCGCTCTGAGGACGACATCACCTGCTCAGCCTCTTCAACGCTGGGTATCAAATGTGCTGGTTAAGGAGTACCGTCAAAATGGTATTATTCCAACTCTGGAGGCCGCTCGACAAGCCCTCCAAGTCAATAATTCAACCTGGTCGTCTGGACAGCGAGGACCAGTGATCAAGAAGCAGGTGGTTCCAACCACCGTTTTCAACCGTTTCGGGTCGTTATCCCCGGAATGCAATCACCATTCACTCCCATATTCTAGGGAGGTGAATGAGCAGGTCCCTCAGGACCTTAATTCAAGAAGACAAGAGTCCTTCCCAAGGGATCCCATCCACAATCGCCGCCAGAATCGTGTGGCAGTGCGCCCTCAACATGATGGGGGTGTTGTCTCCAGGCGTTCGGCTCAGGTTCCTTGAACCCGAGCAGGCAAGACGAACCACCAGAGGCAACAACTGGTTAACCGTGAGCAGGTTCTCATCAATGCCATCTCCGGAGAAGTCCACCAACCTAACTTGGTGGAAAGAAATGAACGGGCACACACACCTGTCCGTTTTAATTCTGTTGTCCAGCAGACTCGTCTGGTAGCATCACGCCAATCCCGCCAGGAAATTCCGATGGAGTACTATAGACAGGAACATACACCTATTTATAAATCATCGGCTAGTCAGCAGGCTCGTCTAACTACATGTGATGGTGCCCGCCAACCCAAAGTTTTGACAACTGGTAAACAGGCACATACACATGCTTACACTCATCAATCCTGCCAGCAACCTCGTTTGTCAATGTTGAAGGAGGCTCATCAACCACGTTCAGTGGAGTGAAATTAGTAGGCACATACACCTTCTAGTATTGATCAAGCCTACCAACAGTCTCATTTGGTAGCATTCAGAGAAGTCAGTTGGAAAGATCCAGTGACAAACAGGAGGCAAACTCAACTCTCTAACCCCACACATGAGTACTGTCAGGATTCACTGATAGGAAAAGGAGGACAGGAGCAGGAACACACACCTACTCCAATCACAGAATGGACGTATATCCCCGTTCTAGTAGCTAAAGTCACCAATCATATTCTATCAATGGTGAAACAGTAGAAGAAAATCCCTGCTCATATTATGGATGCCTGTCAGGATATTATAACAGCTTCAACAGCATCTCAGGGAAAGACACATAAATCTATCCCTACCAGTGGATTGACACATCAACAGTTCACTCCAGAACAGACACACACCTCTGTTCCAGTCCAAGAGGGTTGTGGGGCGTACTCCCCCATATCATACGGACAACCAAGTCAGGCACATACACCTGGTTTGAGCGGAGATAATCATCCTAACCTGATCATTTCTCCTAAGCAGGCACATACACCTGCCAAATTGAGTAAGAAGGAATCTAAGAAGAAGACCTGCCCAGCACAGTCAAGAAATCAAAGTCCCATCTATGATAAGGCCTTACTCGATGCTAGAGTTCTTGATGCACTCAGACAACTATCTGTTTCAACTCAATATTCTTCTCTCTCAGTTCCCAATAATGGGAACATTAATTCTGAAGGTATTCATCAGATACTTCCTTATGAAGGCTTGCTTCATGACAATTCTGTCTATCTCAAAGTTTCATCTTCAGATGAGAGCCACAAGAACCCTTTGTGTGGTCAGAAGACCAAGGACCAAAATCTTTCATCTTTTTCTATAACCCACCATGGTGGTCCTCCCCATGATGATGAATTTAGCTGTGAAAGTCCTCTCCATAGTAGTAATTCGCATTGTCTGGAAAATTCTTCAAAAGACAATGTATTGATGATAAAACCCTCTTATCTTGAGGCACTTGAAAATGTGAAGCGAGTAATTTCTAATTCTTTACCATTATCAGGTGAAACACTTTCTCAATTAGAAGATATCCCGGGGTGTAGGTCATTCTCCAAACCACCCCTGGGTCGCTCATCTTCTAGTTTGATCAGTTATTTCTCTACCAATCTTGTTGAATCCGATGAAGCAACAAGGAAGTACCAGCTCTGGTCTAATCAGGTAGAAGAATCTTCATTGAATGATAAAGAGGAATTATTGAATATGAGAAAACAACTGTCAAAAGGTAAAGTGCCAGTTATGTTTTGGCCTTTGGCTGATTCTCAGTATGACATTCCAGAGATGTTGACGGAAGATGGAATTCATGATATTCGTCTCAACATATGGAAAACTCTTTTTCAGTTGAAAAATAAAATATTATCTTATGATGAATATGAAAATCATGTCAAGATAATAGAAGGGTTAAAACGCCAAATTGACTTGGCATCTCTCTCAGTTTCTCGATATCTGAAGGCTGAAAAGCAGCAGAGTGCCCTTCAGCGTTCATGCCTTGGTGCACTAAGAATATTGCACCAGTTAATTTCCAATGCCTCATCTGGTATTCATATCAGAGGATGTGGTGTTCATGGAGCACTAAGATGGTGTTTCGGGATTTGGAAATAAATAGTATTTTCCAATTGATCCCCAAATAAAGAAGGAATTTTTTTGTGAACCTCATAGCTCTTTATTTTATGTTTATCTTAGAATCACTAAGATGTATATAGACCTTTAGGAATATTATTTTTAGTAAATAATGAATAAGGGTATTGTTGATTTTACCATAAAATTTTTACTTTTCAACAACTTAAATGTAAGTACAATCTATATAATCGAATTATTCAGTTTTTGGTTGGTTCTTAGATGGAAATGGGGGGGATATATTCATGTATTTCATCATTGGATTACTATGAAATCTCAAGGTAATAATTTGATTTGGGTTATTATTGATCAATTGACAAAATCTATGCATTTTCTTTCTATTTTAGAAAGTATGACTATAAAGACACAAACTTTCATTAATGGAAATACCTATTGATCTAATTAAATGTATCTTTATATAAAATGTTTATATAAAACGTCAACTTCTTTGGTTTTATGTTAATATTTGTGACTATTGCTAATATAGTCGTTGAACAGTGATCACATGATTTGTATAAATATAGGGATTTAACAAATCCAATTTACTTAGACAAAAGAAGTGATGGCCTCATCCAGTAGACATGCCCCATACGAAGCTCATTTGTCATAGCTTGGAAAGGAGGTGGCATCATTGGGCTTCACTCTTGAACAAGCTCAAGCTGATCTTGAACACATTAAGCTTGAGCAGAACCACCTATGGGAAAAGTGAAAGTTGATAGAGATTACCACCCGAGCGACGTTATCTGAGCCACCCCAAGAGTCTGTCACCATCGCACACCTCACCCTTCGGTCTTATGTGGGTGTTTTAAGGGTTTATTTAACAAAACCCCAGTACTATGTTTATGTACATTATTTTTGTATATAATAATGAATATACTTTCATTTTATTATTGTCACCTTGTAAATAGTTTTTAAAGCACAAATAGTATTTTTAGTTAATGTTCAACTAAGAAATCTATTTTGATGAATTAATGGATTTTTGAATTAAATAATATTTTAATAAAATATTATTATTATCATTAAATTAATTTTTTTTAAATATAAATGATCGTATAATTTTATGAATGAAATTGTAATTTTTATTAAGTTTTGAAATCCATTTTTGTCAAAACCCATGAATTTTCAATAAATGTTAGTTTTTATTGTAAAAGTGAAAATTAACATATTTAGAAAATTATTTAGATAAAATGAATATTATTTATGGAATCAGTATGTCAAAATTATCCAATGGTTAACTTTTCATAATTTTCTGAGACAATCAAATTTTTGGGTAAAAATTAAATACCGTTTAAATATATAATGTGTTTTATGATATCATAATGACTCAATAGTAATGTAATAAAATACTATAAACCTTATGTTTGTCCAATATATGTTTTACCATTAAAATAATGTTATTTTGGGTTTTTTTCATTTATTTTACAAAGCTTTAGTGGATCCTTCAATACTTATTAAACATTTTGTCTTCTTAAATTGTTTTCCTTGGGAGTGTGACTCACCTCCACATAAACAGCCCCATTATTTTAAGAAGTTAAGACTTTGGAATTATAAAACATTGTTTTCCAATTCCATTTTCCAAAAACCATGGGCAAAAACCATGGGTTGGTTTGTGGTTTGGATTAGTTTAATGTGAGGTGTCCCAAACCTAAATAATAAATAATTCCCTCACCTTTCCTATATAAACTCACCCAAGCTCTCACTTCCTCCTCACTCAAAGCCTTTGAAGTTAGTCCAACCTCTGAAATCCTATATATAGAATCCTCCAAAGGTTTCCCAATCTCCCAAGAAGCCTCTCTCAAGCCTTTGGAAGCACACTTCCAAGTAAGGGTTTTCTTCCTTTCTCATTTTTTTCCAATATTCTTTAAGTTGTTATACCATTTTAATTTTAATTATAAATGTTGGGGTATGGTTTATCCCCTCCCCCATACTTCCCTTTTTATTTTTGAATAATGGGATACCCCTTTATCTCTCATTAAATGCCCCCCATGTACACCCGTTACTATGCCGAAATTCCAAAAGGAATTTCTCTCTCATCATTTACATTCAATAAATTATTTTGTATCATGAATCTAAATTCCATTAAATTTGTTGGTACATGTATCTATATTACCCCCTTACTGTCCATTTAATGTAAATATTATTATACACCCCTTTCTCTCTCATCAACCATTTTTATGAGTTCTTATGTCATGCTGTTATGCTGCCAAAATTGCACCGCGTTTTTTCAAGCCAAATTCATTGTGTAGTAAATACCATGCCCATTTCTCTATCAATGGTATTCACCTTTATTCACATTTACTTATTGTTTAAATAGTTTCAAGTATGTATTCCACATTCATTTATCATGTAATAAATTATTATGTTGAATGATTCAATGTTTTATGATCCATGTGGCACACTTATGCATGATGTGAAATGTTTAAGAAGGGTGCGCCCTGATAGCGCTCCAATGAATTGGGTAAAGTATAGTATCATGATACATCATGTGAAATGGGTTTTTACTCATGAAAATTAAAGTGCAATAAGGGTTTACTCATGATTCATGTGCAATGAGGGTTTACTCGTGCTCCATGTGCAATGAGCCTTGGCTCATGCTAATTCCATGTTAAGCGTTATTGACACATTTCCATGTTATGGTTATCATGCTTTATCATGCCTTTATGTTTATTCTTTAATTGTGCTCTATTGATATACCTATTTTCTAACATGTATTGTATTCCTCATTTTATTCCATGATTAATCCCTTACTTGGCTTTATAGCTCACCCTTTTTTATGCATGTCCTCAGGTTATCCCATGCAATGCTAAGTAAGAGGGAATGTAGTGGTCATGTAAAGGAAGTTTTCAATAAAGATGTTGTTTTTTCATGTTTTAAGTTGTTATGTAATGATCCTAAGCCCTAAAGACACTATACCTCTCTATCTTTTATGTTGTATCAAATGAAGTTTATGTAATAAATTATGTTTAATTGTGTAATAAAAGATCAGGGTTATCATAATGAATTTGGATCATCTTTGTTGAATCATCCTAAAAGAGATAGTCATATTACATAGAGTCCCTCTCTCTATTGTATTTGACCATTATCCCAAATTTACATCAATTTTTTGGAAAGGACTTAAAAATTCATTGGGTACTAAATTAAATTTTAGTGTAGATTTTCATCATCAATCAAATGGATAGTCATATTAATAATTAAAACTTTGTAGGATATTCTTTTGGATTTCTCATTGGATTATCATGGAAGTTAGGATCAGCATATCTCTTTGGTGTAAATTTATTATAACAATGGTTCTCATTCCAGTATAAATATGGAACCTTTTGGGAAATTATATGAAAATTGGTGTTAGAATCTAAAATATTGAGACAAAGTATGTGAAATAAAGTTATCAGGACCAAAATCTGTAGAAGAAATGTTTGAAAAGTTAAATATTATTTAACAGCACATGAGGTCAACTCATAGAAAGAAGAGGATTTTTATAAATAATAAGAGAAAAAATATTTTATTTGAGGTAGGAAATCATTTATTTCTGAAAATATATCCTTGGAAAGGTGTTTTAAGTTTTAAAAAGAAAGGAAACTTAAGACCATGGTTTATTTCTCTATGTGAAATTTGGGAAAAGTGGAATTGGTTACTTATCAAGTGGATTTCCTTTTATTTTATCTCATATACATGATGTATTTCAGGTTTCATTGTATGTACCTAATTCATCTCATGTTTTGAGCCACGAAGTAATTCCTTTAAAGGGGGATATTTTCAATAAGGAAAATCCAGTGAAAATTCTAGATCAGAAAGAGAATTTGTTATGGAATAAGGTAATACACGTGGTTAAGGTTTTTTGTAAAGAACACATGATTGAGGAAGAAATGAAAAAACTGGAAAATGTTATGAGAGAAAAATATCCCTAGCATTTTAAGTAATAAATAAAATTTTGAGGACATAATTTCTTTTACGAGGTAATAATTTTAAAATCTGGGTAATGTTGATAATAAATAAATTTCATATATTATTAATATTTATGGTTAGATTTTATGGATTCAAATTCATTATAAAAATTTTATATGATTTTTCAAAATTGAAAAAGAAATATTTTTATTATAAATAAAGTGATTTCTATGTATTAAATGGATAAATTATAGAAATTTAATTTGATAAAATGGATTTAATTTTCAATATCATCATATCAAATATATATTAGGGTTATTTTTTTGTATTTTCTGGAAAAACATTTGGGTGAATAGTGAAATTTACCAAATACTGTCATTTCTTTTCAGGTATTTAAAAAGTATCATTCAATTTTAGATTGTTTTAAAGTAAAATTAATCCCATTTGAATAAAAATAATCTGATTAATTTCATAGGAATCATCATTATACTTAATTTTGGTATAAAATCAATTTTATGATTAAAAACACATTTTTCTAAAAACCATTTTTTATTGCCTTTTGCGCACTTATATTAAAATTAATTTCTTCTTATTCTATAACTTGAATATAGAAAATTTTATTTCATATTTTGAATCATGAGGTTCAGATTTAGTAATAAATTCAATTTCATTTTTTGTTATAATGAATAGTAACCATGGTAAAATTTTGTCACCGTTGTAAAGGGTAAAAAAGTTAGTTAAGGTTAAAAATAAGTGGTAAAGACATAAAATATAATCTTTAATATTATTATATGATATTATCTTGACCCTTATTATTTTATATTATAAATTTTATATATTTAGTTCCATTTTCTCATAAATAATACTTTATATTATTTTAAAACTTGGAAAATTTACAAGAGTGCTACTCCCATAACTTATAAAAGGGAACCCCCCTCTCCTCTATTACTCACATACTTTTAGTCATTTAGACTGACAAATACCTACCCAAATACCTTCCCAAAATACCTTCTAAAATCCTAGAGGTATTTTTTCACCAAAATACTAACCTAAAAGGCTTAAGGTAAAATCTAAAAGAAATTTTCTAAAGAAGATGTATAACTCTTAACTGGGTGTTTTCGTGCTTATTTCTTCTTCCACCTCCATCAAACCTTAATTAACCATGTTAATATGAAAACATAAGTATCTTAAATTTTCTTAAATGTTATTATATTTATGAAACAACCTTTTTTCATGTCATTTTCCATCTTATGAAAAATGAAAACATTGTATGTACATAAGTGTGGACTACCACTGTCATAACCCCCTCCCTCCAAAGGTATCCCTCTTTGGTCGACAATGAAAGAAGATAGATAATTAACCCTGATTCCAAACTCCTATATACCTTGGTTTGGATACTAGCATTGGGAGTATAAAAATATCACAAATGGGATGTAACAACCTGAACTTTTATAAATGAAACTCCCTTTTTGAATGAACAAAAGCCTTATTAAGTAATGTAGCTATTGAAAACACATGAACTTCTTTGGACTTTTATAAGTTATATACTTTTAAATTTAAAATATAATTAAACATAATAAATTTTTATAATATACCCATTGTATATTTACCATTATTATTATTATATTAAGTGTTATGATAAATTATAATTGACACGGAAGGAAGGAGTGATGGCCTTGACTAGTAGGATAGTACCCTATGAAGCTCGTTTATCGTAGCTTCCATGGGAGATAACATCGATGGTATTTTCACTTGACCAATCCCAATACAAGATTCAATAACTAAATCATGATTGAAATAATTTATGGGATAAGTTCAAGCACAACGAGATCATGGACCAAACCATGTTCACCGAACCACCCCACGAAAATATCATCATCACACGACTTGCCCTTAGGGAATTCGTTGGTGTAACAAAGGGATATGTATCTGGATCCTAACAATATGAATTTATATATTTTATTTTTAATAAAACAATGATTATAATTATTCCTTTTTAATATTATTTTTTTAAAATTATTAAACAATAAATTTTTTAAGAATTTATTTTTAAAAGATGAAACACAAATTATATTTTTGGAAAGTATATAGTTTCAATCAAGGCACTCTTTTTAATGAATTCAAGAATTTTTTAAATATATTATATTTTAATAAAATTTTATTATCAAATAATATTTAATAAATATAAATAATAATATAGTTTTATGAAGTCAAATGTATTTTGTATAAGGGTCATAAAACTTTTATTGTCAAAAAACCAATTTTTTTTCAAAAAGTGGGTATTTTTTATTTAAAAGTGTAAATTATCATATTTATATAATTTTTTGTTATAATTAATATTATTTTTGAAATGTACATTTCAAAATCACTAGATGGTTATTTTTTTATAATTTTCTAAGATAGTAGAATTTTTGGGTAAAAATTAAAAACGGTATAAATATATGTTATGTATTTGTTGACGCTCCTTTCCGTAACAGAGTCAAAAGGAATGTAAAGGGAAATACCTTGAACCCAAAGTGATTCATCCTTTTAAGAAACATAAAAAATTGACAAATGTATAACCAAGATTCAAATGCACTTGCGTCGCGCAAGTTCCACTAAGTTCGCACAAGTATACTTGCGCGCCGCCCATTGGTCGCGCAGGTGACTTGCACGCCTTCTTTGAAAATTCTCTCAGGGCCTTCTCCAACCTATAAATACCCCATATGGACCCCCCATTTCGAAGAAAAAAAATTCCAGAACCTCATACTTGAGCTCCTCATGCCCTAGTCTCTTCTCAAAGCTTCTGAACACTTCTAAGGTAATTTCTTACCTAGAACGGAAGATCTAAAGAGGGGGAGGAAGGCCTAAGTGTTAAAATTCATCAACACTTGTGTGCCTAGGTGGCTAGCCCTTAAGGGAAATGGCCACACTTGCGCACCACCTTACTCCTTCCACATAACTTGCCTGCCTCTCTTCTGGAAGTCTCTATGGTTAGTATTAAAGGCTTGAGCCAAGCCTCTCCCAGGTTCTACCCTAAGGATTGGCCAGCGCGCAAGTACCCATGTGTCGCGCAAGTATACTTGCGCGACAAGGACTTGCGCGCCCATGCAGTACTTGCGTGCCCCTCTCTTTTTGGGTGCCCTTTCAGCCCATTTCACCCCTCTTACACCTATCCACCTCTCCTCTTCAGGATTAAGCCTTCAGAACTCTCTCCAAATCCATTTATGGCATGATTTCTTTGTTGGATTCTTTATCTGAAAGTAATTCTGTGGAACATCTCTCAAAACCTAGTGATTTAAACATCTTTACATCACTAAAGTTAGAGAGTTCATTCATTCAACCTCATCCTTTAAGATGAGAGAATCCTTAACATGGGCCTCCTTTTCAGGAGTAATCCCCAGTCCAAATTCTCATTAATTTGGGCATCCTCCTTAGGAGTAATCCCCAAGACCCCTAATCTGGGCATCCTCCTTAGGAGTAAGCCCCGGTCTTAATTTCTCTTAACCTGGGATTCCTTTTCAGGAGTAATCCCCAGCCTCCAAGTTCCCAAATATGGGCATCCTCCTTAGGAGTAAGCCCCAATATTAGAGTATCCAAATCTCCATAAAGTACATATACCTTTATGGACCATGTTCCTGGATTTCTTCCCTGAATTAAATCTTAATCTTCATCTATTTTGGGCATTCATACATACATAAGACCCACATCATTTATTATGATTACATCTTTCATGTCACAATTGTCTGGTTTTACCAATACCTCTTGTTTCTCACACCGAGCATGACTCACGTGATCTTAGAGTGTAAAAGTAATTATGACATCTTTCTTTGAGCCATTAATCATACATAAGCATCATACTCCCTTATTCGAACTACGTGGGTTATGATTCCTTTTCCAAAACAAAGGATACGTAGGTTTCCCATCTACGAGTACGATCCCAACTCTGAAATAATCCATGTCCTTCTGAATGACAATAAACTTCAAGTGCCCCACTGAGTGGCCTTAAAACCAGCTTGGTCATCATAATTACCAAAAGACTTTTATGTATTTAAGGATACCATTGACTAAGAATCTATAATAAATACAGATGATTCTCTATCAATGAAGAACCTCGAATAGATATAAAAGATTCTCTAAATTTCCTACATATTTAATCATTGACTGTCAGATCTAAAGAAAAGCTCATTTTATACTTGGTAATGTAATAAGGATTCACAAACATAACTTAAATCTATAAATAGAGTCTCAGAGTAGACAATAATTCCCCTCAAAAAGGTGTGATGAGTCCGACCTCCCATCCTCTCGACCAATGCAAATTCCTAAGCCTCATCAGTCCACAACTAATGAGCGCCTACCTTTGGAAAGTAGGTCCAAATGGATATGGAATCATTGGATGTTTTCGGCTCTATTAACAAAACCATTAGAAACCGATTGGAATGTTTGAACCTTCAATCAACGAGGTCATCCGCAATTCCAAAGGAAACAAAAAATGGTGAACTCGACGTGAATCCTTGACCAAGTTAAAATTATGTTTTACTTATTTGTTAGGCCCATATTTAAACTCAGTGAGAGGGCCAACAGAATAGTCAATAACATATGTTCTTATCCAAAAGATGTAGAAGCCGAATTTATCTTGATTATGTTTGTTATATCAAACAGGCACTCTTTTCCAAGATCTTTTGCATTACAAGAATGGATTTTCTTAAGTTCACATCTGTGAATACCTCTGCTATGAAAACCTCTGTTGTGAATGCATCGGATGCTACTCCTACTGGATCATCATCCGCTCTGAGGACGACATCACCTGCTCAGCCTCTTCAATGCTGGGTATCAAATGTGCTGGTTAAGGAGTACCGTCAAAACGGTACTATTCCAACTTTGGAGGCTGCTCGACAAGCCCTCCAAGTCAATAATTCAACCTGGTCGTCTGGACAGCGAGGACCAGTGATCATGAAGTAGGTGGTTCCAACAACCATTTTCAACCGTTTCGGGTCTTTATCCCCGGAACACAATCACCATTCACTCCCATATTCTAGGGAGGTGAATGAGGAGGTCCCTCAGGACCTTAATTCAAGAAGACAGAAGTCCTTCCCAAGGGCTCCCATCAACAATCGCCGCCAGACTCGTGCGGCAGTGCGCCCTCAACATGATGGGGGTGTTGTATCCAGGCGTTCGGATCAGGTTCCTCGAACCCGAGCTGGCAAGACGAACCACCAGAGGCAAAAACTGGTTAACAGTGAGTAGGTTCTCATCTATGCCATCTTCGGAGAAGTCCACCAACCTAACTTGGTGGAAATCAACGAACGGGCACACTCACCTGTCTGTTTTAATTCCGTTGTCCAGCAGACTTGTCTGGTAGCATCACGCCAAACCTTCCAGAAAATTCCGATGGAGTAATATAGACAGGAACATACACCTGTTTATAAATCATCGGCTAGTCAGCAGGATCGTCTAACTACATGTGATGGTGCCCGCCAACCCAATGTGTTGACAACTGGTAAACAGGCACATACACCTGCTTACACTCATCAATCATGCCAGCAGCCTCGTCTATCAATGTTGAAGGAGTCTCATTAACCAAGTTCAGCGGAGTGAAATTAGTAGGCACATACACCTTCTAGTATTGATCAACCCTACCAACAGTCTCGTTTGGTAGAATTCGGAGAAGTCAGTTGGAAAGCTCCAGTGAAAAACAGGAGGCAAACTCAACTCTCTAACCCCACACATGAGTACTGTCAGGATTCACTGATAGGAAAAGGAGGACAGGAGTAGGAACACACACCTACTCCAATCATAGAATGGACGTATATCCCCGTTCCGGCAGCTTAAGTCAACAAGAAAATTCTATCAATGGTGAAATAGGAGAAGCAAATCCCTGCTCATATTCTGGATGCCTGCCAGGATATTATAACTGCTTCAACAGCATCTCAGGGAAAGACACATAAATCTATCCCTACCAGTGGATTGACACATCAACAGTTCCCTCCAGAACAGACACACACCTCTGTTCCAGTCCAAGAGGGTTGTGGGGTGTACTCCCCCATATCATAAGGACAACCAAGTCAGGCACATACACCTGGTTTGAGCAGAGATAATCAGCCTAACCTGATCATTTCTCCTGAACAGGCACATACACCTGCCAAATTGAGTAAGAAGGCATCTAAGAAGAAGACCTGCCCAGCACAGTCAAGAAATCAAAGGCCCATCTATGATAAGGCTTTACTCGATGCTGGAGTTCTTGATGCACTCAGACAACTATCTGTTGAAACTCAAGATTCTGCTCTCTCAGTTCCCAATAGTGGGAACATTAATTCTGAAGGTCTTCATCAGATAGTTCCTCATGAAGGCTTGATTCATGACAATTCGGTCTATCTCAAAGTTTCATCTTCAGATGAGAGCCACAAGAACCCTATATGTGGTCAGAAGACCAAGGACCAAAATGTTTCATCTTTTTCTATAACCCACCATGGTGGTACTCGCCATGATGATGAATTTAGCTGTGAAAGTCCTCTCTATAGTAGTAATTCGCATTGTCTGGAAAATTCTTCAAAAGACAATGTATTGATGAGAAAGCCCTCTTATCTTGAGGCACTTGAAAATGTGAAGCCAGTAATTTCTGATGCTTTACCAGTATCAGGTGAAACACTTTCTCAATTAGAAGATAGCCCGGGGTGTAGGTCATTCTCCGAACCACCCCTGGGTCGTTCATCTTCTAGTTTGATCAGTTATTTCTCTACCAATCTTGTTGAATCTGATGAAGCAACAAGGAAGTACCAGCTCTGGTCTAATCAGGTAGAAGAATCTTCATTGAATGATAAAGAGGAATTACTGAATATGAGAAAACAACTGTCAAAAGGTGAAGTTCCAGTTATGTTTTGGCCTTTGGCTGATTCTCAGTATGACATTCCAGAGATGTTGACGGAAGATGGAATTCATGATATTCATCTCAACATATGGAAAACTCTTTGTCAGTTGAAAAAGAAAATATTAACTTATGATGAATATGAAAATCATGTCAAGATAATAGAAGGGTTAAAACGCCAAATTGACTTGGCATCTCTCTCAGTTTCTTGATATTTGAAGGCTGAAAAGCAGCAGAGTGCCCTTCAGCGTTCATGCCTTGGCGCACTAAGAAGATTGCGCCAGTTAATTGCCAATGCCTCATCTGGTATTCATATCAGAGGATGGGGTGTTCATGGAGAACTACATTTCACTGTTCTCTCTAGTCAGTAAAGCCCACCGAAAATGGTTTCATGCAATGTTATTGCCCATGGTCGTCCACAGTGAATGGTTTTTGTTTGTAATCAAAAACTTTCCCAAGAACAGGCTTCAACTAGTTCCTCTAAAAATCAATCATACAGAGAAAAAGTTATTGAATTACTCCTGCATAAAGAAAATGAGAATATTGAACAGGCCTCTCATTTGGAGAAAGCACATCACCAAGTGACAGAATTATCAGAAATCATCCAATGGTCTTTTGAGCCGGGAGATAAAAGTGGATGCAGGTTGATGAATCCAGCTAATTTCCAGACTAAGGTCTTCAAGATCAGGAGACATTTCAAGAAGGTATCAAATATAGCATGTCAAGAACCACCCCAGCTTTCCAGACTGGGGACTCTTTTAACCCAACCCTCAGAATCAACAAATAGGATTCAAGGAGTTGAGTAGGAACAACCCCAGTCCACTGAACTGGGGACTTTTTCAAATCCTCAATCCTTCCCTCAGAGAAAGTCAGTATTCTCTCGATTGGGGAAGAAGCCTCAAGAGGAACGAAGAGCCAAATTATCAGGAGATTCCCTCCAAATTATGGTTTGTCAAGAATTTCCTGAGGGATTGAATCAAAAAAAGGCAATGTCTCATCAAAGACATGGAAGAACACCATATCGCAAAAATGCCGATAAAAGGGATGCAATGCATTATGCATAAATTAATGTCATCAATGCCTTCGTTGCTAATCCACCAGATGAGGTTCACTCATAGGGATCAGATGAAGAGGTTCCTACTCAAGAAGTTGTATGCACAGAAACAAATGAAGAAGGTGTGCATACACGAAATCAAAGGCTTACCGAGAATCTGGGTATTCCTTCAAGTAACCCACTTCACCCTCTCCGAAAGGGATCCAAAAAGAGGAAAGGAAAGAATCAGGTTACATAACCTTCCTCTAGAGAAGTCCAGTCTCTCTCACTATAGAAAAGATTTGCACAACGAGAGGAAGAAATGAAGGAATTGAGGAGGATGAATGCAGAACCACTTCAGGGTAGTCTTCCTCCTAAGCGTGCTGGAGTCAGTCAGTCAAAGGAATTCGTTGTGGCTACTGAGATGGATCAAGAATATCCTCCTATATCATTACACCCTCACAGGTCTGATGTTATGGGTCAAGTGCAACAACAATTAGCAGTGCTACCATCAGTTGCAGCACCAGTCACCACATCTGTCCAAGCTCCAGTTATTGCACCGGCTCAGGTCCAAGCTCAACCAGATGTTTCTCAAAAGTTAATAACTACTATTGAGTCATTAACGGATCGGTTAGAAGCTATGGAGGGAAAGAGTTCTCAAATTCAACCATAAAAGAGATCTTACCCTGAGTGGGTTGATTCAATTCCTCCCCCATCAAATTTTGCAAGTACCACATTCCCAATCTTTAATGGTTCAGGAGACCTAGAGCAACACTTAACACATTTTGTTTATCATTGCAATCCTATGATGGGAACCCTTCAACAACAAGAAGCAGTTAAGCTCAAGTGTTTTGTACAGTCATTACAAGGACCTGCTTTTGTTTGGTACACAAGGTTGCAATCCCGGTCAATTATCTGATGGGAGGATTTTTGCCAAAAATTCCTTCTTTAGTTCAGCTCAACGTTGCCAAAGACAACAAACTGTAAGCAAACTGTAAGCAAAGGGAGAATGAAAGGGTCTCAGATTTCATTGCTCGCTGGAAGGGATTAACATATTCCCTAAGCATAGCACTCCCTCAGGAGGAATTGTTGCCAATCTGTGTGGAAAATTTACGTGATGAGTTGCGCACACCGCTCATCCCTGTGAAATACACAGGAGGGTTTCGAGATATTACTTCAATTTCTCAACAGATTGAAGATTCTCTTATAAAGACTAAGGATAAATATCGTGTAATTCCATCAGTTCCAAGAAGGAGAATGGGTGGAGCAGAGACTGCTACAGTTATGCTTAAACAAGCACCTGTATCTGCTTCTACACCAAAACCATCATCTTCTCGAAGGGCTCCACCTCCTGAGCGTCAACAGCAGAGGTCATTTCATCAAGATGATCAAAGAGATCAAAGACGAAAACAATTTGAGGATTTGATAATAAAAGTTTACTCTTTCCAAAATGAACAAGTTCTTGGTTACTTCATTTCGGATCTGGAAAATAATCTGGTTCAATTGCCAAGGCCCAAAAGTCCGAACAAGGAAGAAGATGAAGATCATCCCAACTATTTCCCGTTTTATCAAATGTTGGGGCATCCCATTCAGGAGTGTTTTGTTTTCAAATACCTCCTACAAAAAATGGTTGACTTGGGACAAGTCAAACTGAAAGGTTCTTCAGCTCAGGTAGCATGTGTTACTGCTATAGATCCAGAGGATGAGGGTGAGTGGTAAGAAGTCAAGAACAAAAATGCGCAAAAATATGATGATTGGATGTTCAAAAAAATGATCAACCGAACTCAGGATATTTTGCGAACACAATTGAAGAAACCAATTTTTCCTTCTGCCATGAATGTCGTAGAAAAACCCTCTTCATCAGAGGGAAAATCCTCAAAGAAACGGAATAATTCAAAGAAAGAAAAAAAATCAGAAGAAGATGAGTATGTGTCAAAACCTAAGTTGTCTTTGACTCTGGCAGATTTCATGCCATCTACTTCAAAGCCACGGGCACCGCCCCATCAAACGGCATAGCCTAAATTGGCTAGTCAGGCAAAGTCTTCATCAGATGAAGAGTTGATCTTCGGTTCTGTTAATATTAACCAATTAACAGATCCATATGCCAGTCGCAGTTTTGATTTTAATGAGCCCAAGTTCCTTGTATCAAGAAGAGGAATCAAAGGAAGTTCCAGAGGCTCAGGATATAAGGGAAGACATAGATCTTTCAGAGGCCACTATTCCAATTCTACCCCTGTTAGAACTGTGTATGCGGTAGAAACTTATGGCAGAGCCCTTCAGCGAGCTCAACAAGAACAAGAAAGTTCTTCTACACAAGGTAGATTCAGTCCTAAAACAGTTATTCTGGAAGATCGGTTGGAGGTTCCACCTTATTCCTCTCAGATAGTAAATAGACCTAATCGGTCTAATCTTCCAAATCCAAGAGTATTACCAACTCCTATCCCGGTACAAGATGCATCAACTTCCAAAACATCAACTTCTAAGGCACCTGTGAAACTACATGTTCCTGTAGGGAAATGTAGACCTTTGGATCAAAAATGTGATTTATTGAAGCACTTGGCCCAAGTACCAGCCAAGTTATCAATTCTGGATGCCTTGAATTTGTCAAAGGATCTTCAGGAGGCACTCATTGAGGCTTTGTCAAGTCCTCAAGAGTTTGAAACTTAAATTGTTGCAGCTGAAGCCTACCATGTAGAGAATAATCCTACAGAATTCCATGCAGTGATATCTTTCACAGATAAAGATGAAGATGATTTCGTGCATGGACATATTAGACCTTTGTATTTATCTGTAAAGTTCAATGGTGTATACATCCGAAGATCTTTCATTGATAATGGTTCAGGATTCCACCTCATGCCCATTTGTACACTTCGTTGATTGGGCCTCATGAAATATGATTTATCTCTTTTTACTATGATGTTACAAGGATATGATAAAAATGAACAAGAACCATTGGGCGATATTACCCCCAGAACTCAGTTTGAAGATCTTGTATCCAATTCAGATTTCATGGTTGTTGACCAAGACTCAGCCTTCAACATCTTGCTGGGAAGACCCTGGCTACATCAACATGCGGTTATCCCTTCATCATACCATCAATGTCTCAAATATTGTTTCGATGGTCAATTTGGGACATTGTATGGTGAGAAGGCCCCGTCCAGGACATGTGAATCTCAATACATTGAGGTGGAATTCTACCACATGAAGAGAAAGGAGGAATCCACAACAAAGGAGATTACAAAATTTAATGCTCTATGTGGTTTGGAAAAGATTCCAGTAAACCCATTAGCACATGTGAGTACAGATTATGTATTGCCTATCAGTAAAATTGATAGGATAGACCCAAATCAAAATACTCTTATGGAAACCTCCATAATGTCAATTATGGAAATCAATCTAGACAGTATGGGAGAAAGTGGTGATTCACCAAGCAATGATGAAAGCTCAAATGGAGATGTCTTCATTTCATCTGCTGAAATTCAGCAAGTCTATACTTCACCAATTGGATCAGAGCAAGTTATAGCAATGTCAGAGGTAAATGATGATGCCGATTTTTAATCCATCATATCCTCTTTATTACCCAAAGAATACCCTTCATCATCAATCGGGTCGGAAATGGAAGATTCTTCTTCAAGATGTGAAAATTTTGGTGTCTCTTCTGATCATGAAAATTCTGCTTCATCATCTACTATGCAAGTAGAAACAGAAGAAATAACACATATTGAAGAAGAAGAGGAAGATCTCAGGGATGCTCCTCCAGCATTTGAAGAGGGTATCTCTACTACCGTGGATGAACTCAGAGAAACAAATCTGGGTACAAAAGAAGATCCACACCCCAATTTAATTAGTGCGGCTATGACTCTTGAAGAGAAAGAGATGTATATTTCTTTTCTAAAGAAAAATCAAGATATATTTGCTTGGAACTATATAGATATTCCAGGTCTTGATCCTGATGTTTCCACTAATCGTTTGGGTTTTCCAGATGAACATCAAGGATTCAAACAAGCCGCTAGGAGAACACACCCAACCTATTGTCTAACATGTATTGTATTCCTCATTTTATTCCATGATTAATCCCTTACTTGGCTTTATAGCTCACCCTTTTTTTATGCATGTCCTCGAGTTATCCCATGAAATGCTAAGTAAGAGGGAATGTAGTGGTCATGTAAAGGAAGTTTTCAATAAAGATGTTGTTTTTTCATGTTTTAAGTTGTTATGTAATGATCCTAAGCCCCAAAGACACTATACCTCTTGATCTTTTATGTTGTATCAAATGAAGTTTATGTAATAAATTATGTTTAATTGTGTAATAAAAGATCAGGGTTATCATAATGACTTTGGATCATCTTTTTCGAATCATCCTAAAAGAGATAGTCATATTACATAGAGTCCATCTCTCTATTGTATTTGACCATTATCCCAAATTTACATCAATTTTTTGGAAAGGACTTAAAAATTCATTGGGTACTAAATTAAATTTTAGTATAGATTTTAATCATCAATAAAATGGATAGTAATATTAATAATTAAAACTTTGAAGGATATTCTTTGGGATTTCTCATTGGATTGTCATGGAAGTTAGGATCAACATATCTCTTTGGTGTAATTTTATTATAATAATGGTTCTAATTTCAATATAAATACGGAACCTTTTGGGAAATTATATGAAAATTGGTGTTAGAATCTAATATATTGAGACAAAGTATGTGAAATAAAGTTATTAGGACCAAAATCTGTAGAATAAATGGTTGAAAAGTTAAATATTATTTAACAGCACATGAGGTCATCTCATAGAAAGAAGAGGATTTTTATAAATAACAAGAGAAAAAATATTTTATTTGAGGTAGGAAATCATTTATTTCTGAAAATATATCCTGGGAAAGGTGTTTTAAGTTTTAAAAAGAAAGGAAACTTAAGACCATGGTTTATTTCTCTATGTGAAATTTGGGAAAAGTGGAATTGGTTACTTATCAAGTGGATTTCCTTTGATTTTATCTCATATACATGATGTATTTCAGGTTTCATTGTATGTACCTAATTCATCTCATGTTTTGAGCCACGAAGTAATTCATTTAAAGGGGAAGATTTTCTATAAGGAAAATCCAGTGAAAAATCTAGATCAGAAAGAGCATTTGTTATGGAATAAGGTAACACACATGTTTAAGTTTTTTTGTAAAGACCACATGATTGAGGAAGAAATGAAAAAACTGGAAAATGTTATGAGAGAAAAATATCCCTAGCATTTTAAGTAATGAATAAAATTTTGAGGACATAATTTATTTTAGGAGGTAATAATTTTAAAATCTGGGTAATGTTGATAATAAATCAATTTCATATATTATTAATATTTATGATTAGATTTTATGGATTCAAATTCATTATAGAAATTTTATATGATTTTTCAAAATTGAAAAGGAAATATATTTATTATAAATAAAGTGATTTCTATGTATTAAATGGATAAATTATAGAAATTTAATTTGATAAAATGGATTTAATTTTCAATATCATCATATCAAATATATATTAGGGTGATTTTCTTGTATTTTCTGGAAAAACAATTTGGGTGAATAGTGAAATTTACCAAATACTGTCATTTCTTTTCAGGTATTTAAAAAGTATTATTCAATTTTAGATTTTTTTAAAATAAAATTAGTCCCATTTGAATAAAAATAATCTGATTAATTTCATAGGAGTCATCATTATACTTAATTTTGGTATAAAATCAATTTTATGATTAAAAACACATTTTTCTAAAAACCATTTTTTATTGCGTTTTGCTTACTTATATTAAAATTAATTTCTTCTTATTCTATAACTTGAATATAGAAAATTTTATTTCATATTTTGAATCATGAGGTTCAGATTTAGTAATAAATTCAATTTCATTTTTTGTTATAATGAATAGTAACCATGGTAAAATTTTGTCACCGTTGTAAAGGGTAAAAAAAGTTAGTTAAGGTTAAAAATAAGTGATAAAGACATAAAATATAATCTTTAATCTTATTAGATGATATTATCTTGACCCTTATTATTTTATATTATAAATTTTATATATTTAGTTCCATTTTCTCATAAATAATACTTTATATTATTTTAAAACTTGGAAAATTTACAAGAGTGCTACTCCCCTGACTTATAAAAGGGAACCCCCCCCTCTCCTCTATTACTCACATACTTTTAGTCATTTAGACTGACAAATACCTACCCAAATACCTTCCCAAAATACCTTCCAAAATCCTAGAGGTATTTTTTCCCCAAAAGACTAACCTATAAGGCTTAAGGTAAAATCTAAAAGAAATTTTCTAAAGAAGATGTATAACTCTTAACTGGGTATTTTCGTGCTTATTTCTTCTTCCACCTCCTTCAAACCTTAATTAACCATGTTGATATGATAACATAAGTATCTTAAATTTTCTTAAATGTTATTATATTTATGAAACAACCTTTTTTCATCTCATTTTCCATCTTATGAAAAATGAAAACATTGTATGTACATAAGTGTGGACTACCACTGTCATAACCCCCTCCCTCCAAAGGTATCCCTCTTTGGCCGACAATGAAAGAAGATAGATAATTAACCCTGATTCAAAACTCCTATATACCCTGGGTTGGATACTAGCATTGGGAGTATAAAAATATCACAAATGGGATGTAACAACCTGAACTTTTATAAATGAAACTCCCTTTTTGAATGAACAAAAGCCTTATTAAGTAATGTAGCTATTGAAAACACATGCACTTCTTTGGACTGTTATAAGTTATATCCTTTTAAATTTAAAAGATAATTAAACATAATAAATTTTTATAATATACCCATTGTATAGTTACCATTATTATTATTATATTAAGTGTTATGATAAATTCTAATTGACACGGAAGGAAGGAGTGATGGCCTTGACTAGTAGGATAGTACCCTATGAAGCTTGTTTATCGTAGCTTCCATGGGAGATAACATCGATGTTATTTTCCCTTGACCAATCCGAATACAAGATTCAATAACTAAATCATGATTGAAATAATTTATGGGATAAGTTCAAGCACAACGAGATCATGGACCAAACCATGTTCACCGAACCACCCCACAAAAATATCACCATCACATGACTTGCCCTTAGGGAATTTGTTGGTGTAACAAAGGGATATGTATCTGGATCCTAACAATATGAATTTATATATTTTAATTTTAATAAAACAATGATTATAATTATTTATTTTTAATATTATTTTTTTAAAATTATTAAACAATAAATTTTTAAAAATTTTATTTTTAAAAGATGAAACACAAATTATATTTTGGGAAAATATATAGTTTCAATCAAGACACTCTTTTTAATGAATTCAATAATTTTTTAAATATATTATATTTTAATAAAATTTTATTATTAAATAATATTTAATAAATATAAATAATAATATAGTTTTATGAAGTCAAATGTATTTTGTGTAAGGGTCATAAAACTTTTATTGTCAAAAAACCAATTTTTTTCAAAAAGTGGGTATTTTTTATTTAAAAGTGTAAATTATAATATTTATATAATTTTTTGTTATAATTAATATTATTTTTGAAATTTACATTTCAAAATCACCTGATGGTTATTTTTTTATAATTTTCTAAGATAGTAGAATTTTTGGGTAAAAATTAAAAACGGTATAAATATATGTTATGTATTTGTTGATGCTCCTTTCCGTCACAGAGTCTAAATGAATGTAAAGGGAAATACCTTGAAGCCAAAGTAATTCATCCTTTGAAGAAACATCAAAAATTGACAAATGTATAACCAAGATTCAAATGCACTTGTGTCGCGCAAGTTCTACTAAGGTCACACAAGTATACTTGCGCGCCGCCCATTGGTCACACAGGTGACTTGTGCACCTTCTTTGAAAATTCTATCAGGGCCTTATCCAGCCTATAAATACCCCCTATGGGCCCCCCATTTTGAAGACGAAAAAGTCCATAACCTCATACTTGAGCTCCTCGCGCCCTAGTCTCTTCTCAAAGCTTCTGAACACTTCTAAGGTAATTTCTTACCTAGAACGGAAGATCTAAAGAGGGGGAGGAAGGCCTAAGTGTTGAAAATCATCAACACTTGTGTGCCTAGGTGGCCAGCCCTTAAGGGAAATGGCCATACTTGCGCACCACCTTACTCCTTCCACATAACTTGCGTGCCTCTCTTCTAGAAGTCTCCATGGTTAGTATTAAAGGCTTGAGCCAAGCCTCGCCCGAGTTCTACCCTAAGGATTGGCCAGCGCGCAAGTACCCATGTGTCGTGCAAGTATACTTGCGCGACCAAGACTTGCGCGCCCATGCAGTACTTGTGTGCCCACGCAGTACTTGCGCGCCCCTCTCTTTTTGGGTTCCCTTCCATCCCATTTCACCCCTCTTACACCTATCCACCTCTCCTCTTCAGGATTAAGCCTTCAGAACTCTCTCCAAATCCATTTATGGCATGATTTATTTGTTGGATTCTTTATCTGAAAGCAATTCTGTAGAACATCTCTCAAAACCTAGTGATTTACACATCTTTACATCACTAAAGTTAGAGAGTTCATTCATTCAACCTCATCCTTTAAGATGAGAGAATCTTTAACCTAGGCATCCTTTTCACGAGTAAGCCTCAGTCCAAATTCTCATTAATTTGGGCATCCTCCTTAGGAGTAAGCCCCAAGTACCCTAATCTGGGAATCCTCCTTAGGAGTAAGCCCCGGTCTTAATTTCTCTTAACCTGGGATTCCTTTTTAGGACTAAGCCCCAGCCTCCAAGTTCCCAAATATGGGCATCCTCCTCAGGAGTAATCCCCAAGATTAGAGTATCCAAATCTCCATAAAGTACATATACCTTTATGGACCATGTTCCTGGATTTCTTCCCTGAAGTAAATCTTAATCTTCATCTATTTTGGGAAGTCATACATACATAAGACCCACATCATTTCTTATGATTGCATCTTTCATGGCACAATTGTTTGGTTTTACCAATACCTCTTGTTTCTCACACCGAGCATGACTCACGTGATCTTAGAGTGTAAAAGTAATTATGACATCTTTCTTTGAGCCATTAATCATACATAAGCATCATACTCCCTTATTCGAACTACATGGGTTATGATTCATTTTCCAAAACAAAGGATACGTAGGTAGCCCATCTGCGAGTACGATCCCAACTCTAAAATAATCCATGTCCTTCTGAATGACAATAAACTTCAAGTGCCCCACTGAATGGCTTTAAAACCAGCATGGTTATCATAATGACCAAAATACTTTTATGTATTGAAGGATACCATTGACTAAGAATCTATAATAAATATAGATGATTCTCTATCAATGAAGAACCTCGAATAGATATAAAATATTCTCTAAATTTCCTATATATTTAATCATTGACTGCCAGATCTAAAGAAAAGATCATTTTATACTTGGTAATGTAATAAGGATTCACAAACATAACTTAAATCTATAAATAGAGTCTCGGAGTAGACAATAATTCCCCTCAAAAAGGTGTGATGAGTCCGACCTCCCATCCTCTCGACCAATGAAAATTCCTAAGCCTCATCAGTCCACAACTAATGAGCGTCTACCTTTGGAAAGTAGGTCCAAATGGATATGGAATCATTGGATGTTTCCGGCCCTATGAACAAACCCATTAGAAACCGATTGGAATTTTTGAACCTTCAATCAACGAGGTCATCCCTAATTCCAAAGGAAACAAAAAATGGTGAACTCGACGTAAATCCTTGACCAAGTTAAAATTATGTTTTACTTATTTTTTAGGCCCCTATTTAAACTCAATGAGAGGGCCAACAGAATAGTTAATAACATATGTTCTTATCCAAAAGATGTAGCAGTCGAATTTATCTTGATTATGTTTGTTACATCAAATAGGCACTCATTTCCAAGATCTTTTTCATTACAAGAATGGATTTTTTTAAGATCACATATGTGAATACCTCTGCTATGAAAACCTCTGCTATGAATGCATCGGGTGCTACTCCTACTGGATCATCATCCGCTCTGAGGAAGACATCACCTGCTCAGCCTCTTCAACGTTGGGTATCAAATGTGCTGGTTAAGGAGTACCGTCAAAATGGTACTATTCCAACTCTGGAGGACGCTCGACAAGCCCTCCAAGTCAATAATTCAACCTGGTCGTCTGGACAGCGAGGACCAATGATCAAGAAGCAGGTGATTCTAACCACCGTTTTCAACCATTTCGGGTTGTTATCCCCAGAACGCAATCACCATTCACTCCAATATTCTAGGGAGCTGAATGAGCAGGTCCCTTAGGACCTTAATTCAAGAAGAAATGAGTCCTTCCCAAGGGATCCCATCAACAATCGCCCCCAGACTCGTGCGGTAGTGCGCCCTCAACATGATGGGGGTGTTGTCTCCAGGCGTTTGGCTCAGTTTCCTCGAACCCGAGCAGGAAAGACGAACCACCAGAGGCAAAAACTGGTTAATAGTGAGCAGGTTCTCATCTATGCCATCTCCAGAGAATCCACCAACCTAACTTGGTGGAAAGCAACGAATGGACACACACACCTGTCCGTTTTAATTCCATTGTCTAGCAGACTCTTCTGGTAGCATCATGCAAATCCCTCCATGTAATTCCGATGGAGTACGTTAGACAGGAACATAAACCTATTTATAAATCATCGACTACTCAGCAGGCTCATCTAACTACATGTGATGGTGCCCGCCAACCCAATGTGTTGAAAACTTGTAAACAGGCACATACACCTGCTTACACTCATCAATCCTTCCAGCAGCCTCGTCTGTCAATGTTGAAGGAGGCTCATCAACCACATTCAGCGGAGTGCAATTAGTAGGCACATACACCTGCTAGTATTGATCAAGCCTACCAACAGTCTCGTTTGGTAGCATTCGGAGAAGTTAGTTGGAAAGCTCCAGTGAAAAACAGGAGGCAAACTCAACTCTCTAACCCCACACATGAGTACTGTCAGGATTCACTGATAGGAAAAGGAGGATAGGAGCAGGAACACACACCTAATCCAATCCTGGAATAGACGTATATCCCCATTCCGGCAGCTGAAGTCACCAAGCATATTCTATCAACAGTGAAAGAGTAGAAGCAAATCCCTGCTCATATTCTGGATGCCTACCAGGGTATTATAACAGCTTCAACAGCATCTCAGGGAAAGACACATAAATCTATCCCAAACAGTGGATTGAAAAATCAATAGTTCACTCCAGAACAGACACACACCTCTGTTCCAGTCCAAGAGGGTTGTGGGGCGTACTCCCCCATATCATACGGACAACCAAGTCAGGCACATACACCTGGTTTGAGTGAAGATAATCAGCCTAACCTAATCATTTCTCCTGAGCAGGCACATACACCTGCCAAATTGAGTAATAAGGCATCTAAGAAGAAGACCCGCGCAGCACAGTCAAGAAATCAAAGGCCCATCTATGATAAGGCCTTACTCGATGCCAGAGTTCTTGATGCACTCAGACAACTATCTGTTGCAACTCAAGATTCTTCTATCTCAGTTCCCAATAGTGGGAACATTAATTCTGAAGGTCTTCATCAGATACTTCCTCATGAAGGCTTGCTTCATGAAAATTCGGTTGATCTCAAAGTTTCATCTTCATATGAGAGCCACAAGAACCCTATGTGTGGTCAGAAGACCAAGGACCAAAATGTTTCATCTTTTTCTATAACCCACCATGGTGTTCCTCCCCATGATGATGAATTTAGCTGTGAAAGTCATATCCATAGTAGTAATTCGCATTGTCTGGAAAATTCTTCAAAAGACAATGTATTGACGATAAAGCCCTCTTATCTTGAGGAACTTGAAAATGTGAGGCCAGTAATTTCTAATGCTTTACCATTACCAGGTAAAACTCTTTCTCAATTAGCAGATAGCCTAGGGTGTAGGTCATTCTCCAAACCACCCCTGGGTCATTCATCTTCTAGTTTGATCAGTGATTTCTCAACCAATATTGTTGAATCCGATGAAGAAACAAGGAAGTACTAGCTCTGGTCTAATCAAGTAGAAGAATCTTCATTGAATGATAAAGAGGAATTACTGAATATGAGAAAACAACTGTCAAAAGGTGAAGTCCAGTTATGTTTTGGCCTTTGGCTGATTCTCATTATGACATTCCAGAGATGTTTACGGAAGGGTTAAAATGCCAAATTGACTTGGCATCTCTCTCAGTTTCTCGATATCTGAAGGCTGAAAATCAGCAGAGTGCCCTTCAGCGTTCATGCCTTGGTGAACTAAGAATATTGTGCCAGTTAATTGCCAATGCCTCATCTAGTATTCATATCAGAGGATGGGGTGTTCATGGATCACTACATTTCACTGTGCTCTCTAGTCAGAAAAGCCCACCGAAAATGGTTTCATGCACTGTTATTGCCCATGGATGGCCATAGTCAATGGTTTTTGTTTGTAATCAAAAACTTTCCCAAGAACAGGCTTCAACTAGTTCCTCTAAAAATCAATCATACAGAGAACAAGTTATTGAATTACTACGGTATAAAGAAAATGAGAATATTGAACAGGCCTCTCATTTGAATAAAGCACATCCCCAAGTGACAGAATTATCAGAAATCATCCAACGGTCTTTTGAGCCGAGTGATAAAAGTGGATGAAGGTTGATGCATCCAGCTAATTTCCGGACTAAGGTCTGCAAGATCAGGAGATATTTCAAGAAGGTCTCAGATATAGCATGTCAAGAACCACCCCAGCTTGCCAGACTAGGGACTCTTTTAACCCAACCCTTAGAATCAACAAATAGGATTCGAGGAGTTGAGTAGGAACAACCCCAGTCCACCAGACTGGGGACTTTTTCAAATCCTCAATCCTTCCCTCAGAGAAATTCAGTATTCTCTCGATTGGGGAAGAAGCCTCAAGAGTAACGAAGAGACAAATTATCAGGAGATTCCCTCCAAATTATGGTTCGTCAAGAAGTTCCTGAGGTATTGAATCAACAAAAGGCAATGTCTCATCAAAGACATGGAAGAAGACCATATTGCAAAAATGCCGATAAAAGGGATGCAATGCATTATGCATAAATTAATTTCATCAATATCATCGTTGCTAATCCACCAGATGAGGTTCACTCAGAGGGATCAGATGAAGAGGTTCCTACTCAAGAAGTTGTACGCACAGACACAAATGAAGAAGGTGTGCATACACAAAATCAAAGGATTACCGAGAATCTGGGTATTCCTTCAAGTAACCCACTTCCCCCTCTCCGAAAGGGATCCAAAAGGGGAAAGGAAAGAATCAGGTTACATACCCTTCCTCTAGAGAAGGCCAATCTCTCTCACTAGAGGAAATATTTGCACAAAGAGAGGAAGAAATGAAGGAATTAAGGAGGATGAATGCAGAACTACTTCAGGGTAGTCTTCCTCCTAAGCGTGCTGGAGTCAGTTAGTCAAAGGAATTCGTTGTGGCTACTGAGATGGATCAAGAATATCCTCCTCTGTCAGTACACCCTCACAGGTCTGATGTTATGGGTCAAGTGCAACAAAAATTAGCGGTGCTACCATCAGTTGCAACACCTGTCACCACATCTGTCTAAGCTCCAGTTATTGCACCGGCTCAGGTCCAAGCTCAACCAGATGTTTCTCAAAAGTTAATAACTATTATTGAGTCATTAACGGCTCGGTTGGAAGATATGGAGGGAAAGCGTGCTCAAATTCAACCAGAAAAGAGATCTTACCCTGAGTGGGTTGATGCAATTCCTCCCCCATCAAATTTTTCAAGTACCACATTCCCAATATTTAATGGTTCAGGAGACCTAGAGCAAAACTTAACACATTTTGTTTATCGTTGCGATCCTATGATGGGAACCCTTCAGCAACAAGAAGAAGTTAAGCTCAAGTGTTTTATACAGTCATTACAAGGACCTACTTTTGTTTGGTACACAAGGTTGCAATCCTGTTCAATTATCGGATGGGAGGATCTTTTCCAAAAATTCCTTCTTCGGTTCAGCTCAACGTTGCCAAAGAAAACAAACTGTAAGAAACCTGTAAGTAAAGGGAGAATGAAAGGGTCTCATATTTCATTGCTTGCTGGAAGGGATTAACATATTCCCTAAGCATAGCACTCCCTCAGGAGGAATTGTTGCCAATCTGTGTGGAAAATTTACGTGATGAGTTGCGCACACCGCTGATCCCTTTGAAATACACAGGAGGGTTTCGAGTCCTTACTTCAATTTCTTAACAGATTGAAGATTCTCTTATAAATACTAAGGATAAATATCATGTAATTCCATCAGTTCCAAGAAGGAGAATGCGTAAAGCAGAGACTGCTACAGTTATGCTTAAACAAGCGCCTGTATCTGCTTCTACATCAAAACCTTCATCTTCTCAAAGGGTTCCACCTCCTGAGCGTCAACAGCAGAGGTCATTTCATCAAGATGATCAAAGAGATCAAAGAAGAAAACAATTTTAGGATTTGAAAATAAATGTTTACTCTTTCCAAAATGAACAAGTTCCTGGTTACTTCATTTCGGCTCTGGAAAATAATCTGGTTCAATTGCCAAGGCCCAAAAGTCCGAACAAGGAAGAAGATAAAGACCATTCCAACTATTGCCCATTTCATCAAATGTTGGGGCATCCCATTCAGGAGTGTTTTGTTTTCAAGGACCTCCTACAAAAAATGGTTGACTTGGGACAAGTCAAACTGAAAGGTTCTTCAGCTCAGGTAGCATGTGTTACTGCTACAGATCCAGAGGATGAGGGCGAGTGGTAAGAATTCAAGAACAAAAATGCGCAAAAATATGATGATTGGATTTTCAGAAAAATGATCAACCGAACTCAGGATATTTTGTGAACACAATTGAAGAAACCAATTGTGCCTTCTTCCATGAATGTCGTACCAAACCCTCTTCATCAGAGGGAAAATCCTCAAAGAAACGGAATAATTCAAAGAAAGAAGAAGAATCAGAAGAAGATGAGTATGTGTCAAAACCTAAGTTGTCTTTGACTCTGGAAGATTTCATGCCATCTACTTCAAAGCCACGGGCACCACCCCATCAAACGGCATAGCCTAAATTGGCTAGTCAGGAAGGGTCTTCATCAGATGAAGAGTTGATCTTCGGTTCTGTTAATATGAACCAATTAACAGATCCATATGCCAGTCGCAGTTTTGATTTTAATGAGCCCAAGTTCCCTGTATCAAGTAGAGGAATCAGAGGAAGTTCCAGAGGCTCAGGATATAGGGGAAGACGTAGATCTTTCAGAGGCCACTATTCCAATTCTACCCCTGCTAGAACTGTGTATGCAGCAGAAACTCGTGGCAGAGCCCTTCAGCGAGCTCAACAAGAACAAGAAAGTTCTTCTACACAAGGCAGATTTAGTCCTGGCACAGTTATTCTGGAAGATCGGTTGGAGGTTCCACCTTATTCCTCTATGAAAGTAAATAGACCTAATCGGTATAATATTCCAAACCCAAGAGTATTACCAACTCCTATCCCGGTACAAGATGCATCAACTTCCAAAGCATCAACTTCTAAGGCACCTATGAAACTACATGTTCCTGTTGGTAAATGTAGACCTTTGGATCAAAAGTGTGATTTATTGAAACACTTGGCCCAAGTACCAGCCAATTTATCAATTCTGGATTCCTTGAATTTGTCAAAGGATCTTCGGGAGGAACTCATTGAGGCTTTGTCAAGTCCTCAAGAGTTTGAAACTGAAATTGATGCAGCTGAAGCCTACCATGTAGAGAATAATCCTGCAGAATGCCATGCAGTGATATCTTTCATAGATAAAGATGAATATGATGTCATGCATGTATATATTAGACCTTTGTATTTATCTGGAAAGTTCAATGGTGTATACATCTGAAGTGATTTCATTGATAATGGTTCAGGATTCCACCTCATGCCCATTTGTACACTTCGTTGATTGAGCCTCATGAAATCTGATTTATCTCCTACTACTATGATGTTACAAGGATATGATAAAAATGAACAAGAACCACTGGGCGATATTACCCTCAGAACTCAGTTTGGAGATCTTGTATCCAATTCAGATTTCATGGTTGTTGACCAAGACTCAGCCTTTAACATCTTGCTTGGAAGACCCTGGCTACATCAACATGTGGTTATCCCTTCATCATACCATCAATGTCTCAAATATTGTTTCGATGGTCAAGTTGGGACATTGTATGGTGATAAGGCCCTGTCTAGGACATGTGAATCTCAATAAATTGAGGTGTAATTCTACCACATGAATAGAAAGGAGGAATCCACAACAAAGGAGATTACCAAATTTAATGCTCTGTATGGTTTGGAAAAGATTCCAGTAAACCCATTAGCACATGTGAGTACAGATTATGTATTTCCTATCAGTAAAATTGACAAGATAGACCCAAATCAAAATACTCTTATGGAAACCTCCATAATGTCAATTATGGAAATCAAGCTAGACAGTATGGGAGAAAGTGGTGATTCACCAAGCAATGATGAAAGCTCAAATGGAGATGTCTTCATTTCATCTGCTGAAATTCAGCAAGTCTATACTTCTCTAATTGGATCAGAGCAAGTTATAGCAATGTCAGAGGTAAATGATGATGTTTATTCGCAATCCATCATCTCCTCTTTATTACCCAAAGAAGACCCTTCATCATCAATCGGGTCGGAAATGGAAGATTCTTCTTCAAGATGTGAAAATTTTGGTGTCTCTTCTGATCATGAAAATTATGCTTCATCATCTACTATGCAAGTAGAAACAGAAGAAATAACACATATTGAAGAAGAAGAGGAAGATCTCAGGGATGCTCCTACAGCATTTGAAGAGGGTATCTCTACTACCGTGGATGAACTCAGAGAAATAAATCTGGGTACAAAAGAAGATCCACGCCCCAATTTAATTAGTGCATCTATGACTCTTGAAGAGCAAGAGATGTATATTTCTTTTCTAAAGAAAAATCCAGATATATTTTCTTGGAACTATATAGATATGTCAGGGCTTGATCCTGATGTTTCCACTAATAGTTTGGGTTTTTCAGAAGAACATCGTGGATTCAAAAAAGCCGCTAGGAGAACACACCGAACCTATGCTTCCAAAATTGAAGCTGAAGTGGATAAGCTCATCAAAGCTAACTTCGTTAGAGAAGTTCAATATCCCAAGTGGTTGGATAATATTGTCCCAGTGAAAAAGAAGAATGGGAAAATTAATGTTTGCATTGATTTTAGAGATCTTAATCGGCATTATCCTAAGGATGATTTTCCAGTTCCGATTACAGAACTATTAATTGATGCAACAGCTGGCTATGAAGCACTTTCCTTCATGGATGGTATTCCGGGTATAATAAAACCTGAATGGCTCCAGAATATGAGGAATCTATAGCCTTCAGTGCCCCTCAGGGTGTGTTCTGCTATCGGGTAATTCCGTTTGGCCTAAAGAATACAGGCTCAACATATCAGCGTTCCATGCATCGTATCTTTAAACCCTTTTTAGGGAAGTTTGTTGAATGTTATGTGGATGATTTGGTGGTTAAATACAAAAAATGTTCTAATCACTTGGATGATTTGGAAATCATATTCCACAAACTTCAGCAACATAATTTGAATATGAACCCCTTAAAATGTGCTTCTGGGGTAACCTCAGGGAAATTTCTTGACTTTGTTGTACTCCATCATGGCATCGAAGTCGATCCTGAGAAGTCAAATTCAATCCTTGGTATATCACCTCCTCAACATTTGAAAGAATTGAAAGGACTTCAAGGGAACTTAGCCTATATTCGGTGTTTCATTGCCAATTTGGCCAGAAGAAGTTTACCCTTCACCAAATTGATGAAGAAGGGAGTCACTTACTAGTGGACTGAAGAATTTCAAGAAGAATTCGATATTCTCAAGAAGTATCTCTTGAGTCCACCGGTATTAATTCCACCTGTTGAAGGAAGACCACTTATCCTCTATGTTATAGCTCTAGAGCAATCATTGGGTGCCTTTCTTGCTCAGAAGAATGATGCTGGGAATGAAAACAGCCTTTACTATCTCGGTCGGACTATTCTTGAAGCAGAAACCCGATATTCAAGTATTGAGAAGTGGCGCCTAGCATTAATCTTTGCAGTTCAGAAGTTGATACACTACCTGCAACATCACGAGATCCAATTGGTATCTTGCAATAACCCGCTCAAATTCATCCTTAGTCGTCTAATGCTTACAGGATTTCTGGCAAGGTGGGCAGTTATCTTGCAGCAATTTGATATTCAATATGTGTCTCAAAAAGCAATAAAGGGCCAATCTCTGGCTGATTTCCTGGCTGAACACCCTTCATTGGAAGACACATCTTCAGATATTGAACTCCCTATTGAGGAAGTCTTATCTATTCAAGAAAGTCTTCAAACATGGGAAATGTACTTTGATGGTGCTTCCAGAAGTCCAACAGGGAGGAAAATGGAAGATCCTAAGTTCAACAAAGTTGGGTTAGGAGTTTTACTCGTTTCCCCGGAAAAGGAATTTCTACCTTAATCCTTCTCATTATTGGGAGTTGGTACAAATAATGAAGCAGAATATCAAGATCTTATTGCAGGATTGGAGTTGGCGCTTCAAGCACAAGTGAATCACTTAAAGGTGAAAGGTGATTCAGACCTGGTAACCAAACAAGTCAATGGGTATTATGCCATCAGAAAAGAAGAACTAATCCCTTTGTATGATTACGTTAGAGAGTTAATGGAAGAATTCCCTTTGGAACTGACATTTTATTATGTCCCAAGATCACAAAATGCCCAAGATGATGCACTGGCTAATATAGCCACAGCTCTGGCAGATCCAAATCGGGATGAGACAACCATCAGTATTTCCCACCGTCGTACAATTTCACCTTATGTTCAAATCAGAATAGAGGAAATTAATGAAATTAGTCCCATTCCTGAACCATATGGTCATACTACATGATGGATGACACCTATCAGGGAATACCTTCAAAATGGAACACTTCCACCTAATAGAGCCGGGAAAGAACAAATTCGGGGATGTGTGGTCAATTTTACTCTTTATGACAGCCCAGATCACTTAGAGAAAGTTCTCTATAAACGTGGTTTTGATGGAATTCTCTTCAGATGCATTGATGGTGAAGAGACAATGGTTTTCATAAAAGAAGTGCATGCAGGAGTCTGTGGTTCCCATCAGTCTGGACACAAAATATCTGATCAAATTCGAAGGCTTGGATACTTTTGGCCTTCAATGATACAAGATTGTATTGATTTCACAAAGAAGTGTCATTCATGCAAATTACATGCTAAATTCATTCATCAACCCCCAGAGTTGCTTCATACAGCTAAATACTCATGGCCATTTTCCACAAGGGGATTGGATGTGGTGGGACCTTATCCTTCAGCTACAGCCAAGCAGTTTAAGTATATTCTTACTGCTACTGACTTCTTTTCCAAATGGGAAGAGGCAATACCTCACAAAGAAGTTAGTTATAAAAGAATTTTTAGATTCATCAAGTCTAACATCATTACCATATTTGGTGTCCCTCATACCATATTGACAGACAATGGCACCAACTTCTGTTCATCCGAGTTGAAGAAGTTGTATCAAGAATACAACATTAAATCCAACCATTCATCTCGGTATCATGCAACGGCCAATGGCCAGATAGAATCCTTCAACAAGACTCTATAAAATATACTAAAAAATATGGTGGATAATGATTATAGGTCATGGACTAATAAACTCTTTCATGCTTTACGGGCTAATCGGACCACCACCTGCACTACAACGCAGTCAACTCCATATTCAATGGTATATGGAACGGAAGCAGTATTTCCCATTGAAGTTCAATTAACTTCGCTCAGAGTAGCCATTTTTGTTCATTAATCTACAGATGAACAATCTCAAAAGTGATTTAATGAATTGTAACGGTTAGATGAGAAAAGATTGTGCACCCTGCACCACTTGGAAGTCTACCAAAATCGAATTGCACGAGCTTTCAACAAAAAAGTTCATCTTCGTTAATTCGTTCAGGGAGAATTGGTATTAGTTCTCATAACTCCAATGATACTAGGAAATAAACCTGCCAAGATTGAGCCAAAATGGGAAGGACCTTATTCAATACATAAGGTCTACTCCAATGGAGCTTATTCTTTAATCTCAATGGATGGAGAACTCATCACTACTCCAACCAATGCCAGAATTCTAAAGAAATATTTTGTATGAACACAAATACATCAAGGTTCCATGTATATGACTTTAAACTATTGGAACTTACGTCCAACATGATGTTAAACTGTGATGTCCTAACTACATGACGCTAAACTGTACAGAAGTCCCTTACGTCCAGCAAGACGTTAAACTGCATAACCAACGGTCCATGCATACGACCTTAAACTATTTGCATCCTTATCGTCCAACATGATGCTAAACTGTATCATCCCTTTCGTCCAACATGACATTAAACTGTGACATCGTCCAACATGACGTTAAACTGTGAAAAAGTCCCTAATACATCCAACATGACGTTAAACTGTGTCCTCTTTTGTCCTCACTGCATGACATTAAACTTCACAATCCCCTTTTTCGTCCAACATGATGTTAAACTGTATTGTCCCCATCATCTTAGCTATAGGACAATAAACTGTACAGCACCCTTACGTCAAACATGACATTAAACTGTGTCCCTATATTTGTCCTACATGATGTTAAACTGTATTTTGTCCCTGCTACATGACACTAAACTGTGCAACACCAATAGTCCTAACTACAAAACTTTAAATTGCATAGTACCTTTATATGTCCTACATGACATTAAATTGTGCATCATTAAGGTTATTGTTATATCTTATTTCTCACACCAAGTATGACTCATGTGAGCTTAGAGAAAATTTCAACCATAACACCCTCTCTGGGCCGCTAACCACTCGTAAGTCCCAACACTATTTTTTAGGTCGTTGTCCCCAAGAACAACTTGATCACTAATTCATTATTTAATTGAACTATTCAGACTTTGATCCTTACCTTCCAGGATGGGTACGTAGGCAACCTCCCAAGGTTCAAGACCAAAACCAATTTCTTCACATCGGTTCACCTCCATCTTATATGATGTTGATTCGTGAAACCGCCCCCAGAATCAATATCTTTACATTGGTTCACCTTCATCCTTGCTATATGACGTTAAACTGTACAACACTTTTGTCGTGTATGACAATAAACTACAAAATTCTTTGATACCCTCACCTGAGAGGGAATCATTATTTACATTGATTTTCAATCATGTTATATTATACAGACTATGTGCATACATAGAAATACTTGAACCTTTTATCTTGGGTTAAACCATCATTGCACTAAAGTCCCCTTTCACCCTTCACATGTAAGAACCAAATTTGTACAGAGGGTATTTCTAGAACTACGTGGGCTTGATTCCCATCCTTATGGGATACGTAGGAACGTTCAAGTGTCCCTAGAATCCATCCCCAAGTATTTTGGGCCTAACCCCAAATTCCACTTTCAGTCCCTTGGCTGAAAAGTCCCTATGAAAATACACACTATGTATTTCTTGTAATGGTTCGAGTTCTATGACCCTAAACTAAGATCTCTTACACTTTCGTCCCACACGACGTTAAACTATATTTCAAGAACTATGTATGTCTTGATTCCCATCCTTATGGGATACTTAGTGAAGTCCAATATTTCAATTCAGGATCCAGCCACAACATGATTATGGTTAGCATTGATCTGTGTATCTCTGCATACATTGGAAAATACCCATCTTTATGTTTTATAATCCTAACCTTAAATATTTTCAGATCTTCATAACCTTTTTCTTGACTTCTAGTCACAAAAATGTCAAATTTATGAGAGTTCTTTTTCCTGACTATGCAGCACGTTCCCTTAGGCGGCCTTGAATAAACAGTCTACATAACATACTTGTTAGCCAAAAGATACTATTATTTGACTATGAATCCAATTCCCTTAGGCAAACCTGCATAATTCAACCCCCTAACGGGTTTGTTAAATAATGGTAACTTCATTCTTGGAAAGAAAACCTCTTTTGTCATTAGTTGTCTTAACGATAATATGTAAGGATCTGCAGAAAATAGCCATCCTTAACATATTCATCCCATGTAATTTTTTATGATTTGAAAGTATTCAAGTCTATGGTTTATATTTATCTTCCCTACGTTTGGGTCAGACCTTTGTAGGAGTGACATTCATCCAGTTCTTAGATGATCTTTCTTGAAAATATCTTCTCCATATTCAAGTACCTCTCTCCATACAGAAAAATCTATTCTTTGGAAAATTTGAATCTCCATAAACATCCACTGTCTTTTTAGTAGTAGAAAAGTAAATTTCTGAGAGTTCTTTTGCCTGACTATGCAGCACATGCCCTTAGGCGGCCTTGCATAAACAGTCTATATAACAGACTTGTCAGCCAAAAGATACTATTATTTGACTATGCATCTAATTCCCTTAGGCAGCCCTGCATAATTAAACCCCCTAACAGGTTTGTTAAATAATGGTAACTTCATTCTTGGGAACTACTTCTTCTAATTCCTTTTATCCCTTTTCGTATCATTCCTTAGATTCAAAATTTCTTAAGTCATAGTTTACATGTTTTCCTTCATACTTGAGTGTGGTAAAATGTTTTCAGATAAGTTTTCAAGGAATTGAGTCAATTTTAACCCATTTGGTCAAAGCTATTTGGACCTTAAACATTATCCTTTTTATGTCCAACGTGCATGAATTTAAACTTCCCACAACAGACAAGGGAACTCTGAACAAAAGTCAAGTTTCAGCTCAATAAACATACATTTTGTATGATTTAGGTAATATTGAGAAATTAAAAGATTCAAATTTTGTAGGGTTATTTATAATAATTCTAGTAAAAATCAAACTATGATTACTAGGCACATTGTCTTAGGTAAAAATCTAAAGTAGGTAGCGGGAAAATGCGTGCACAGATGATTGAAAATGAAAGCATTTCTTCATTTGATGCATAAGAATTAGAAGGAAATCCATAGACTGGAGTCTCTTCTCTTTTTCAGGAATTACAAAAGTCTTTCAACATAAATCATCATTTGATTTACAGCATCCCAAGCTTCATCAGCAGCCTCCTAGAATTCATTCATTCAACTGGATACAATAAGAGATGCAGTGATACCAGCTCTTCTTGGAACAATTGTAAAAGAATGTTCTTGAGTGCGGTTTGAGAAAATTTTCTGCTGATCAAACAGTGACTCTGTTTCTATCCAAGAGACTTGGAATATGGATACATGGATTTGAGAATGGAGAATTGGAAGTAAAGATCCATTTAGAGAGATTACTCTTTTCAGATATTGTTTCTAATGTCATCTTCTCTCCATCAACCAGTAGCGGAAAACATATCAGCCCATGGTTTTCCATTTTCATACCTTCAAGGAAATGGCACGAAAGAAAAATATGAAATTTCACACCATTGTTGTTGCTCTTAATGAACAACATAACCAAAATAGAGGAGTAACAGTGCAGCTTCATCTCAGTTAGATAGTTCTTTACATCTGGAACGTTGACTCCTTGCAGATGACCATGCCCATATAGATCCAGGTATATTCTCTATGGGAAATTAACATGATATTTCTTCAAGTACTTAGCCAAATCTGGGAGAGTGCTATCACAGATATCATAATAATCATGGCCAACAACATTCATCATGTCATCAAATCGCTTGCTAGCTAGTTCATCAGTCGTTCTGATTCTCTTGGGAGACATTTAATATACACAAAAGTTGAATAATTAACTCTTAAGTAAGTTGATTTTTAATAAATTTTGTGAAGAAAAGTGAAAAAATGGATAAGGAATTAAGGTGCGCAAGTCCCAAAATTGGCGTGTAAGTATCAGTGTGTCGCGTAAGTTTTGGCGTGAAGGTATCACCGTGCAAGTACAAATACCTTGACAGCAGCACGACAGTGAAGAAATAGCGTAAAATAGAGAAACTTGCACGGCGAAGGGAACTTGCACGGCGAGAGCTCAAAATTCTGAAATTCGGTGCTTTTCACGAGGAATGACCACGTATATATAGGCCAAGCCACACCCTTTCACGCCGACGCCTGCGCAGCTCACCACCTGCGCACAAAAATTTGCGCGCTCAACAGACCTTGCGCACCGCATGTTCCTTGGTTTTCTTCTTTTCCTCAAAGTCAAATCCTCATTTCTTTCGGATCCAACTCTGAGGGGGGACTTTTTTTATGCTCCTTTTCATCACAGATTCTAAAGGGATGTAAAGGGAAATACCTTGAACCCAAATTGATTCATCCTTTAAAGAAACATAAAAAATTGACAAAGGTATAACCAAGATTCAAATGCACTTGTGTCACGCAAGTTCCACTAAGGTCGTGCAAGTATACTTGCGCGCTGCCCATTGGTCGCGCAGGTGACTTGCGTGCCTCCTTTGAAAATTCACCCAGGGCCATCTCCATCCTATAAATACCCCCTGTGGGCCCCCCATTTCGAAGACGAATTATTCCAGAACCTCAGACTTGAGCTCCCGGCTCCCTAGTCTCTTCTCAAAGATTCCGAACACTTCTAAGGTAATTTCTTACCTAGAACAAAAGATCTAAAGAGGGGGAGGAAGGCCTAAGTGTTGAAATTCATCAACACTTGCGCGCCTAGGTGGCCAGCCCTTAAGTGAAATGGCCACACTTACACGCCACCTTACTCCTTCCACATAACTTGTGCGCCTCTCTTCTGGAAGTCTCCAGGGTTAGTATTAAAGTCTTGAGCCAAGCCTTGCCCAAGTTCTACCCTAAGGATTGGCCAGCGCGCAAGTACCCATGTGTCGCGCAAGTATACTTACACGACCAGGACTTTCATGCCCATGCAGTACTTGCGTTCCCATGCAGTACTTGCGCTCCTCTCTCTTTTTGGGTGCCCTTCCTTCCCATTTCACACCTCTTAAACCTATCCACCTCTCCTCTTCAGGATTAAGCCTTCAGAACTCTCTCAAAATCCATTTATGGCATGATTTATTTGTTGGCTTCCTTATCTGAAAGGAATTCTGTGGAACATCTCTCAAAACCTAGTGATTTACACATCTTTACATCACTAAAGTTAGAGAGTTCATTCATTCAACCTCATCCTTTAAGATGAAATAATCCTTAACCTGGGCCTCCTTTTCAGGAGTAAGCCCCAGTCCAAATTCTCATTAATTGGGAATCCTCCTTAGGAGTAAGCCCCAAGTCCCCTAATCTGGGCATCCTCCTTAGGATTAATCCCCGGTCTTAATTTCTCTTAACTTGGGCTTCCTTTTCAGAAGTAAGACCCAACCTCCAAGTTCCCAAATATGGGCATCCTCCTCAGAAGTAATCCCCAAGATTAGAGTATCCAAATCTCCATAAAGTACATATACCTTTATGGACCTTGTTCCTGGATTTATTCCCTGAAGTAAATCTTAATCTTCATCTATTTTGGGCAGTCATACATACATAAGCCCCACATCATTTCTTATGATTGCATCTTTCATGGCACAATTGTCTGGTTTTACCAATACCTCTTGCGTCTCACACCGAGCATGACTCATGTGAGCTTAGAGTGTAAAAGTAATTATGAAATATTTCTTTGAGCCATCAATTATACATAAACATCATACTCCCTTATTCAAACTACATGGGTTTTTATTCCTTTTCCAAAACAAAGGATATGTAGGTATCCCATCTGCGGGTACGATCCCAACTCTGAAATAATCCATGTCCTTCTGAATGACAATAAACTTCAAGTGCCCCACTGAGTGGCTTTAAAACCATCATTTTCATCATAATGACCAAGATACGTTTATGTATTGAAGGATACCATTGACTAATAATCTCTAATAAATACATATGATTCTCTATCAATGAAGAACCTCGAATACATATAAAAGATTCTCTAAATTTCCTACATATTTAATCATTCATTGTCAGATCTAAAGAAAATCTCATTTTATACTTGGTAATGTAATAAGGATTCATGAACATAACTTAAATCTATAAAGAGAGTCCCGGAGTAGACAATAATTCCCCTCAAAAAGGTGTAATGAGTCTGACCTCCCATCCTCTTGACCAATGCAAATTCCTAAGCCTCGTCAGTCCACAACTAATGAGTGCCTGCCTTTGGAAAGTAGGTCCAAATGGATATGGAATCATTGGATGTTTCCGGTTCTACGAACAAACCCGTTAGAAACCTATTGGAATGTTTGAACCTTCAATCAATGAGGTCATCCCCAATTTCAGAGGAAATGGTATTATAACATCATAATAACAAAACAGTGAATTAATATATGAAATAAAATGTATCTACAACCAAAAATATATTTCCCCTTTAAAATAATGTGTTTTTTATGTTATTTTATTAATTTTATAAATCCTTAATGAATCCTCAAAAGTCTATATTATATTTTATGGTTTTAAAACTAATTCTTTATAAACATTACTCACTTCCACATTGCCAAGGGAATTATAATAATGAGTTTGGTTTTTATCCTTATAAAATAATTAAAATAACTTCTCTTTGAAAAAAACTATTTTCAAAAACCATGGTAATTTCTATGGTTTTGATTACTTTATCATATAGAGTCCAAAACCTAAGTTTTAAAATTAATAAAGAACTCTTCTCTTTTTCTATATAAACGCACCTAACCTATCATTAATATTCTCTAAAAATCTTTATATCACAAAATTACTCTTAATTTTGCTCTTTATATCCCTCCCAAGGTTTCCATAATCTCTTAATAAGTTCCTCCCAAACTTCTAGAAGTTTCCTCTCAAGGTAAGGGATCCTCTCCTTCTCCTCTTTATTCAAGAACCTTTTTAAAAATTATGCCTTTTGATTTCCAATTGTTCATATTGGGATATGTTTTACCACATCCATATTAATTACCTTACGATTTCTAGGTTATTATATAACTCTTTCACTCTCATTAATCCCTCCCATGAATCATTATGTACCCTCGGTATGCTTCCGAAATTATCTTTCAAATTTTTCATGACAAATTTTTGTATTGTGAATACCTATCCCCATTTCCACTTAAGAGTATTCACCCAGATGTACCTATCCTTAATTTATTTGAGACTTACATGTATTTATATCACACTCATTAATCTTGGGATTAAAAGTGGTGAAATACATCCTTATGTTGTATAATCCATGTGGCACACTTATGCATGTACATTATATGAATATGACAGGTGGGCCCAAAATTATATAGCCCTCCAATTAATTGGATAATGTTTTAATCTCATGATATTCCTTGTATGGTCCATTTAAGGATATCATAAGCACGCTATTTTATTTTTTATTGGTGGTTATCCTTGAGTTTTGTTTATGATGTCATGTTTTATGTTTTTGTGACATTCCCATGTTTCCTTTATGATATTATGAAGTATCATGCATCATTGTTCAAGATTTTTATTCTCACCCCTCTTATGTTACCTTGATATACCTATTGGATCACATGTACTACTTTAACTTATACTATTTTTTTTTATTACCTTACTGGGCTTTATATTTGAACCCTTTCTTATGTATGTCCCCAGGTTAACCCATGCATTTTTAAAAGAATGATGGACTTTTATAATCATGTTAATAAAGTTTTCAATAATGTTTTTATACTTATGTTTCAAGTTTCTATGATATGTGGTTAATTTCAAAAATATAGTAGGCCTCATTATCTCCAAAGTTGTACTATGTTTTCTTTTATGTAATAAATCATGAAATAAAGTGTATTAAAGATATGGGTTGTATTAGTTGGTATCAGAGAAAAGTCTAGTTATTTTTGGTATTAGGATTAGAAAACTCTAATTATGAGTTCATATTGATTCCATTTGGAATCACTAATTATCCACCAATCTTCATGGACTTTATGAATAGAGTATTTAGTGATTACCTAGAAAAATATTTGGTAGTATTTATAGAATATATTCTTATTTACTCTAAAAACAAGTAGGAGCATGAGGAGAATTTAAATATTGTACTAATGACCTTGTGAAAGGAAATATTGTATACAAAGTATATTAAATGTGAGTTTTGGTTGGATTAAGTAAATTTCTTGTGTAATGTTATCACCAACAAGGGGATATCTATAGATCCATAAAAATAAAGGTAATATAAGGATGGACCAGACCAACGTCTATGATGTAAATCCGTAGTTTCCTTGGATTAGTAGGGTAATATCATCAATTTTTGAGAAACTTATCATGATTTTAAATCCTAGTAACCAAGGTTACTCTGAAGGGAGTAAAAAAATTACTAATGAATGTTAAGAAATCTTTAAAGAGTTGAATAAGAGGCTACTCACTGCACTTGTGCTCACATTATCCACTAGTGAGGAAGGATTTATTATCTACAGACATGCATCCAAAAATGGATTTGGTTGTGTACTCATGTAAGATAAAAAATTGATCGCATATTACTCATTCTAATTAAATATATTGAGTGAAACTATCCAACTCATGATCTATAATTGGGTGAAGTTATCTTCACATTGAAGATTCAAATACAATATCTCTACATAGAAAACCCCAAGTATATATTCACATAAAAGGAGATTAACATGTGAAAAAAATGTGGTTATATCTAATAAAGGGTTATGATTGTTAAATCTATTGTAATCCTAGGAAAAAACAAAGTAAAAAATTCCATAATTAAAAAGGATCCCACAACACTATCCATGATGAGGATTGCAAGGGATCCATTCCTCTTGGACATGAAAAGGATGGATATGGGAATAATAAAAGGATATTTATCCTACCTTACTCAAATAACTACCAAACCATCCATTATTGAGAGGATAAAAAAGTCTCATAAGGATGATAAGGTTTTACCAAAAAAGGTAGTGAATATTTAAGAGTTTAACTTTGCTAAATATGGAGTTATAAGGTTCAGAACTTGAATATGTGTCCCATAAAAAATAGAACTAAAGAGGGAAATTATCTATGATGTAAATATCTCATCATTATCTATTCATCCAATAATCAATAATATTTATATAAATTTGAAGAAAAATTTATGGTGGGATAACAAGAAGAGGGATATTTCAGATTTTGTATCTCGATGCTTAGTATGCCAAAAATTAAATGCATAATGATAGAAGTCTTAGGGTATGATGAAACCATTTCAAATACTAGTCTATAAATGGTAAAACATAACCATGGATTTCTTCATAGGACCCCCTAGGACACCTAAAGGAAATAATATCATATGGGTGGTAATTGATCACCTTACCAAGTTAGCACATTTCATTACTATCAAGGAATATTTCTCTCTTGACCAACTTTCCAGGATATACATAAGAGAAATGGTAAAACTGCATGGGGATCCACTGTCTATTATATATTATCGAGATACAAGGATTACCTCAAGTTTTTAGAGAATCCTTCAGTAATAATTGGATATATAAATGGTCTTAAACACTTATTATCAACCTTATATAGATAGTTAGTTTGAAATAACTATTCAAAATCTAGAGGATATGTTGAGATCATGTTCAATGGGTTTCCAAGGATGTTGGGATCAATACATTCCCCTAGTGGAGTTCTCATATAAAAAAATGCATATTCTAACATTCAAATGGCACATTATGAGGATTTGTATGGGAAGAGTTGTAACACTTAGACATGATAGGATGAAGTTAGAGAGTGGAATATAATGGGACCTGATCTCATCCAAGAGATGATAGATAAGTTTCAAACCATTCAGCAACATATGAAATCCTCAAAAAAATGATAGAAATGATATACATACAATCATTGGTGAGACTTGGAGTTTGAGTTCTGAAAAAAAAATTATTCCTTCATATATCGTTATAAAAATGATGAGGTTCAGGAAGAAGGGAAAGTTTAGTCCTAGATACATCAGTCACTTTGAGATCCTTGATCACATCAGAGTGGTGGCCTATCAAATAGAACTCACATGTAACTTATCTCAATTACAAGGCATGATCCATGTATCCCTATTAAGAAAGTACATACTAGACCCCTTACATGTATTTAATCTAGAGGTGATATCATTAGATAATGGTATTTTATATGAGGAACAACTGATAAATATTTTAGATCGTAGAGTCAGAGTTCTACAAAATAATACAACACAACTGGTCAAACTGTTGTGGTGAAACTACAAGTTTGAGGAAGCGACATGTAAACTAGAAGAGGTGATGAAATAGAAGCACTCTCATCTGTTTTAGTGTATAAAATGAAATTTTTGTGGGTAAAATTTCTGAAGGAGAGAATAATGTAACAACCTAAAACTTTATAAATGAAACTTTTTTTTGAATGAATAAATGAATTATTTAGTAATGTATCTATAGAAAAAACATGCACTACTTTGGAAAGTTATAAGTTATATCCCGTCGAAGTTAAAATATTTTAAAAAATCATAACAATTGATAATATAGTTGTTGTTTAATGACTATTAATATTATTATATTAAGTTTTATGATAAATTCCAAGTGACACAGAAGGAATGAGTGATGGACTCATCCAGTAGGATCATACCCTATGAATTTTATTTATCAGATCTTATGAGGGAGATAGAATTACTAGGTTTTTTCCTTGTCCAATCCCAAGATGAGATTCAAAAACTAAAGCATGTGTTAAACCATTTACAAGAGAAGTTGATCTCATCAATATCACAACCCAAACCATTTTCACTGAACTACCCCATGAAAATATCACCATCACACACCTTACATTTATGGAATTCACTGGTGTAATAAAGGGATTTGTATCTAGACCCTAAAAGTATGAATTTTTATATTTTTATTTTAATAAAACAATTATTATGTTTCTCACTTTTTAATATTATTTTTTAAAATAATTAAATAATAAGTTTAATAAAAATTTGATTTTGATATGATGAAACACAAATTTTATTTTTTAAAAATATATAGTTTCAATCAAGACACTGTTTTAAATGAATTCAAGGATTTTTTAAATAAATGATAATATAATTTTATGAAGAAAAATGTAATTTTTATAAGGGTTAGAAAATTGTTATTATCAAAAAACAATATTTTTTAATAAATGATGATTTTTTATTTAAAAGTGAAAAGTATCATATTTAGAGAATTATTTTGATAAAATTAATATTATTTTTTAAATCATAATGTTGAAATTACCCAATGGTTTTTCTCATAATTTTCTAAGATAAACAAATTTTCAGGTAGAAATTAAATACAGTATAAATATATGGTATCTATTATAACATCATAATGGCCTAAAAATGATGTAATATATGCCAAAAAAGGTATCCATGACCAAAAATATTTTCCACCTTTAAAATAATGTGTTTTTGAATTTATTTTATTTATTTTATAAAGCCTTAATTAATACTCCAAAATCTATATTATATTTTTAAGGTTTTAAAATCAATTATTTATAAACATGACCCACTTATTCATAACTAAGGAAATTATATTAATTATTTCGGTTATTAACCTTGTAAAATGGTTAAAACCACTCCTATTTTACAAAAATCATGTGAAAAACCGTGGTACGGTTTTTTGTTTTGATTACTTTATCATATAGAGACCAAAACCTATCATTCAAAGTTAATAAAGAACTATCCTCTCTTTTTCTATATAAACTGACCTAACCTTACATTCCTCTTCACTCAAAACCCTTTTTAAATTATAATAATATGAATTTTCATATCTATATCCCTCCCAATGTTCCCCCAAGCACTTAAAAAGGTCCTCCCAAGCTTTTAGAAGCATCCTCCCAATTTAAGGGATCCTCTCCTTCTCCTATTTATTCAAGTTATGATTTTTTATTTACAATAGTTCATAATGGGATATGTTTTTCCACATCCTATTACTTACCTTATGATTTCCAAGTGATGAGAGACTCATTTCTCCCTCATTAATCATTATATTCCCCTGTTATGCTGCCAAAATTATCATATGATTTTTCCATGATAAAATTTCTTATTGTGAATACCTATCCCCATTTCCACTCAAGGTTATTCACATAGATTTACCTATACTTCATTGATTGGGTACTTACATGCATGTAACTCACACTCTTTAATCATGGGATTAGAAGTGATTAAAAACATATGTATGTTATATGATCTATATGGCACACTTATGCATGTTAAAAATATGAATGTGATGGGTGGGCCCAGAATTATATAGCCCTACAATACATTAGTAAATGTTTTAATCTCATGAGATGTCATTTATGGTGAACAGTAGGTTATACTAATAACACTATGTTATATTTTCTTGGCATTTATCCTTGAATTTTGTTTGTGATGTCATGTTTTATATTGTTTCTACATTCCCATGTTGGCTTTATGTTATCATGTTTTATCATGCCTCATTGTTCAATATTATGATTGTCACCCCTCTTATGTTACCTTGATATACCTCTTGGATCACATATACTACTTTACCTTATGATATGATTTATTTATTCCATTACCGGTCTTTATAGATTACCCATTTATTATGTATGTCTTTAGGTTATCCCATGCAGTTTTAGAAGAACGATATAACTTTAGGAGCATGTTAAGGAAGTTTTCAATAATTTAATTTCACTTATATTGAAATTTGCTATGATATATACCTATTTTCCAAAATACACTAGGCCACATTATCTTCTAGGTTATACTAAGTGTTATTTTATATAATAAATCATGAAATAAAGTATATGAATGATATGGTTTGTCTTTTGGGAGGTATTTCCCTCTATAATAATGGGATTGGGAGATAAAATGAATCAAATGCAATAAAATCCATGAAATAATATAAAATGGAAACCAACACTACCCTAAAATGCATAAATATTGTAAGTAAACATAGATAAAAGTCTCTAAATAAATAATTAAAAGAAGAGCTAATGTAGAGACACAACAACTATCTCAAGTTCCAATCTAGTAATGTATATAACAGTCCATAAAATCCTCCTAGAAACCTAAAAATAGTTTATATATACATAGGGTGAGAATATAAGTATACTAAGTAGGATAACCAAATTCTCTTAATCACGTGTGAAAATATCATACTAATGAACATTGAGTAAATAGAAGAACTAATAGCACCTAAACTAGTAAACTAACCAAACCCCTCCTCACTAGATCTCACTCACTAAATAATGCAATCCAAGTATAATAACATAATAAGAATCATATTGATAAAGGGTACCTCACACCTCCTTCCCACTGATTTTCCACTCTCACACCCTAATGTCGTATATTTTGGAGCTCTTGTATCTTTTTAACATCACATCATATCTCATCACATCCTTATGGTAGACACCTAGGACATCACATCACATCACGTCACATATCACCCAAAGACACCTAGTCCATCACATCACATCTCGTATCAACACATATCACCTGAAGACACATGGTTCATCACATCACATATAGGCAATGTACTTTTGAGTTATGGACATCACATCTCATGCATGTCAACATCGCCTAAAAGAAAGAGTGGTAAAAATAAGGTATCCAACCATCCATCCTCACCACTAGGATGTTGGGAAAAACACCAAATATATAGGTGTTGGCACATGGTGTTCAATGTGGGTGGGGTGAATATAGAATATCGTAAGGAACATAAATGGTATACATATATTTATTTATTTATTTGTACACAATCCCAACCTATAGGATCAAAAAAAGAACTAAACAACTCAAAACATCACCACCCAACCTCGCAACACTGCCACTTTCACTACCACTACCAAATGCACAACACCACACCATAGGACATGATACACTTTTCATCTTCTTTATCAATTTTATCTAATCTTTTATTTCACATTACCAACCAATTCCATTTATAACAGCCAATTCATTCCATTATTTACATATCATTCATTTCATTATTTCAACCTCTAACTTCACATTTAACATTATCTATTTAAACCACACATCCCACTTTAATTAATTCATTAGGTAATTTCATCCCATTAACCAAACCAACCCATGCCATTTCAATTTTAATATTATCATTTAATTCCAATAATACTTGAGAAACTAGAACAAAACTCTGAAACAAAAAAACCCATAATCTTCATCAATCCAACTAGCCCCACATCACCACCATTTCATAGCCACATCCACTTCATTGTCACAGCCACCACATCACAATTATTTTTACACCATAACCACCCCATTGCACTGCCACACAACTCATCATATAACTACCCAACATCATAACTGAAATTCACCACCCCACATCATGGAAATTCCATAAAACATTATCCCCACACACCATAACCACATGTCACAAAACTTTTCACATAACATTTTTTAGATTTTCAAGGGGTTTTTCATCGATTTCAGTTCTTTATTTTAATCAAATTCTCACACAACCATGAATCTTCATGGGAAACCATTTTATTAACCAAATATAAGTGATTAATCAATTAAATTTAAAGTGATGTCCAAAAATAAACCAAATAAAGTTCTGTATAACATGTCAAATTAGTACCAAAAAAATCCCCCAGTTGCCACATTTTTTAGTGGGGAATTTATCTTGTACAATCACAATATCAACAATAATATCAAAGCTATAAAAAATGTCATTCAAACCCCAAACCCTTTAATTTAAATTAAACTGATTAATTATATTTATTAATATAGATGAAAACAATCTTCCCAATGGTAGAAAAAAACATAACCCATCACTCATGGTACACTAAGTGAAAAACAAAGGATCCCCTACCTCAAAAAGAGTTTTCAATTCATTGTGCATAGTTGAAGAAAGAGGAAGGCCACCACTGAACAATAATATAAAGGAGAGAACCCTTACCATACTAGAAAAAAATAATCACATCATTAACTTACCCAAACACCATAAAAATATTGGTTTCCCAAATAGAATCCCCTCTCAGATGAAGAAACGTGAAGAAAGTGGGACAAAACAAAGAGGGGAACTCTCCTAAACCACCTCGAATCAAACTCCAAAGTCCAAGTTTGAAATCCATTGAGAAGGGGTCAAAATGAATCCTTAGGACTCACTTGAGTCACCCAATAAATGAGAGAAACACTAGAAAAGTGATCAGGTTCAAGGGACTCTGGTAATTTATATCCATCCTAAAAAACACAAGACCATGGCGTAGCCCCCTAGACCATCCTACAGAACTGATAAAAACTAAAAGACTGCAGTTTAAAGGGGAGTGACCATGTCGTAGCCTTCTAGTTACAGCCATACCCATGATATGATTCTATTCACATGTCATAGATCCTATATAGGAAGAATTCTATGTTGTAGCCCTATCTCTATGGAGTATCTACCCCCCCAAAATAACAGAAGCTCAAAACTTCCACCTCAAGCCGCTACACCATTGTGGCCTCTCCATGGCCACAGAACACCAAATACTATGCCATAGTTTCACCCCCTCATAGAAATATGGTGTATCCTAATACTCCTACACAATATCCACTATCCCTTAAGGTTTATCCCTAGGCTCCACACCACAGGACTCCCTTCTACTAAAATCTCATCTCCAACCACTCCTTTTACCCTCCAAACTCCTCGGGACTTCCTTTGGACACCTCTAACACCAGATTTCCCACAAAGTAATGGTCTATAAGGTCGGTACCATTACATAAAATACCTATCAAACTATTTCCACCCGCAAAAATTAAAACCAACCCAGAAATAAAATGGATAGGAGGTTCGAACAACCATCCCATGAGATACCTCTCAAGGATCACATTACAACCAAAACACCATCACCAACCAAACACGCTGAAAATTTTCACCAAATAGTTTATATAACCACACTACCACACCACTTTACCATCTTCCAACCAAGCACAAGACCACACCATTTCACATCAACCACAAACCACCATACTTTTCACATATCCCAATAAAACAACTTCCACAACCACTAGAAAATGATACCTTGGGTGAAAAAATAAAATAGTTCATATAACTACACCACCACACCACTTTACCATCTTCCCCACTAAGTAAAACACCACATCATTTCACATCAACCACAAACCACCATACTTTTTGCACAGCCCAGGAAAACAACTGCCATAACCACTAGAAAATGAGACCCCTAGGCGCACAAATCAAGGAATTACATCTTTCATGTCGATATATTATCTGATTTGGGTGGTAATGACTCTCCCACATGGTTTTAATCATGTCAAAGTTTAATGTGTCTTGATTATGAATAAGGTTTTCCCTTCCTCGTATGCTTGATGTTTTAAAACACACATCACATTAATAAGGAAGAAGCATATCTCATAAACAAAAAAGATTCAAACATCACATCATCAAGAAAAACAAAATAAGGAAAAACTCAAAACAACTCAAGGTAATGGGAATGAATCTATATCTCTCACTCCCAATTACTCTCCCCTAAGAAATAATTCCTCCAAAACACATAAAAACAAAAAAATGGTTCATCCACACAACACCTTCTCTTGATGATCTAGGATCTCTATTGGTCACTCCATAAAAATAGTATCATCCTTGATATCCAAATCTCCCCAATTAATGACATGGGATTAATTATGAAGATACCAATGGAGATGAGAGATGTGGAAGGCATCATGGATCTATTCTATCCATATAAGAAGTTTCAACCAATAAGACACTTCATCGATGTGTACCATCACCTCAAAAGGATCAAAAAAATGGGGTGAGATCTTACTCCCACTTATAAACCTCCACTTCCCACATCAAGGGTAAACATTCAAGAACACATATTCTATAACATCAAACTCTAATGGAATATTATTATGATTTGCATAATCCTTTTATCGATCTGATGATGCTTTTATCCTCTTACAAACAACCTAAACCTTCTCCATCATGCTCTTCACCACATCAGGACTGAAAACTGATGAATCCCCAACCTCAACCTAGAAAAATGGAGAATGACACAACCTTATGTAAAAAATCCTAAAACAGGGCCATGTTGATGGATAAGTGATAGTTATTTATAATAAAACTAAACTACATTCAAGTTCCTTTGAACTATAAGATGCATGCCCACAATATATCCTCCAGTGTATGGATAATTTACTCTATCTGACCATCTATATTATAGTGGAAAAGAGTTTTAAGGAATAAATGAGTGCCAAAAGCATGCAAGAATAAAATACATATTCATGAGGTAAAACATGTGTCACAGTCTGAGATAATGGACCTCAAAACTCCATAAAACCACACCATATCATCCACATACCTCCTCACCAAAACATCCATGGTTTTTGACTCCCTAATAACTAGGAAGTAAGCTAATTTTTTCAACTAATACATGATTACCTATATAACATCACAACCTCTCTAATATTTGGGTAACCCTATGAATAAATCCATTAATATTTCATCACATTTCCACTTTGAAACATATAAAGGATACAACAAACCTCTATGAACATTATTCTCGTCATTTACCTACTTGAAAACTAAGCATCAAGTCACAAAATCTGCCATCGTACATTTCATCCTAGGTCACCAAAACTAAATCCTTAATCCATGGTACATATTATATACCCCTACTTTTACTGCCAAAGGTGATTCAAAAATATCATGAAGTAATCCCTCACACATTTCCACTGGAACAAAAATCATCCCCTAAAACATCATTTGGTTTAGACCATCCTCCAACCATCCCTCTAGAGAGTACCATGTCCAACGTGATTACACATCTCATCAGCCTCCGAGGCTCCCTACTAAAACTCATCCACCTTTTATATCAGATAATATTACACCATCATCTGAAACAAGAAACCTCCACCATCAACCACCCTTGAATCTAAGTACAAGACTTCCAACTCCTCTATCACCCTCCAAGAATCTCAAGACTCACAGACAATATCCTTTCATGACTTTCTGCTCAAATTTTTAGCCACAAAATTTCTTTTTATTGAGGTTTAAGAGATCTAAAAGTCATTGTCTAGAAGAAACTTCATCCAACTATGTTTTTTTAGATTAAGATCATGCTAATAAAAGATATACCTCAAGATCTTGTGATCCATAAAGACCATAAAGTTCTCTCCAATGAGGTAATTGCACCAAAACTTTAGTGAAAACATAACCATTTGTAGATCCATATCATGGGTGGAATAGTTATGTTTTTGGGGATGTAACTACCTACAACCATAAGAGATCACTACTTTCTACTTTGTCAAAATAAATCCAAATACCAGATGAGAAACATCATAAAACACCTCAAATATCACCCTATCCTATAGAAACTGGAGCATCGGATCACTGAAAAATTTCCCATTTAAGTATTCAAACACTTCCTAACACTGTTCAGTCTAGATAAAATCCTAGTCCTTCCAAGTTAAAGTTATTGGTGGAGATGAAATATATGATAAGTTAGATAAGAACATTTGGTAATATACTACGATACCAAGGAAGATACAAACCTCTGTTTCATTCTTGGTTGCTTCCCAAGAAACATCTACCTCGACCTTCAACAGGTCTACGACCACACCCTACTGGGACACCACATTAAAAAAAATTCACCTCTCATGTCCAAAACTAACACTTGGAAAACTTTCCATAAAGATAATGGCATTGAAAAATCTATAAGAAATATTTGAGATGATTGTCATGATCCTCCCCTGACTTCAAGTAGATCAATATATCATTGATGAACACGAATATGAATTGGTCCAAAAATTCATAGAACATGGGGTTAATGAGACCCATGAACACATTTGGTGAACTCATGGCACTAAAAATATTGACCAAGAACTCAAAGTTCCTATACCTACATATGAAGGCATTATTCAGGATATTGACCTCCTTCACCCTCAATTGATGATACCCAAACCACTAACTGATCTTAAAAACCCAACTAGATCCTCTCAACTAGTTGAAAAGATAATTGATCCTTAGAAGAGGGTATGAATTCTTGATCTTCATCTGATTCAACCTCTGTTGGTCTATACACAACCTTATACTAGCATATATCTTCTTGGAGAATAACATAGGAGTACCCCATGGTGACACATTGGTCAAGATTAAACCCTTTTTCATCTGATTATCTATATAAATCCTCAACTCCCACAACATAGAAGGTTTTATCTGATAAGGATCCATGAAAATCTAAGTATCACTGATCTTCAAGTTTATCCCAAACTCAACATCATGTCAAGGGGGTAGCATCAAAACCTCCTTGGAAAAAACATTCAAAAACTCCCTAAAAACATTGGGATCCTCCTACATATTAGAATATATTAATTCCAAATACAACTTAGCCATCTAAGAAACAATGGGATCCATACATCTAATTCCCAACTGAAAAATATTCTCACCAATAAAAACTTCATGTTGGTTTTTCACATTTGAGAACACAACTCTCCATCAGAAGTAGTTGATGGAAGTATGCATATAATAAAATCAGTCAATGATGAGAATTACATAATATGGTTGTATCTTTAAAAATAAAATATATCCACGTGACTAAGGTTTCCCCATAATCAACCCACACCCCTCACACACATCAAACAAGATATTCTAGACTTCTACTACCATAGTCAAAAATAGGGTCATGGGAAGCCTCTCTACATCTATCCTAGATAAAGGATTATAGTGGATGCAACAAAGGAGTGTGAAGCTCCTAAATCAAAAAAAATTACAAAAAATGGTAGATGATAAATTGATCATACCTAAAATGATCTTTGGTCCCTATGGAAATACAACCTCCACCGCATGAAATTGACCATTACCATCTCATATACCTATCTGTAGATGGACACCTCTATGTCCATGCTCAGATTAGGGTCCCTAAACATGAGGAATATCCTGAGGATGACACCTACCTACTCCATCCCCTCGTAGTGGAGCATAATTAAGTTACCCTTGATGCTAAAATGACCTAGAAGGAAACTACTACTGAGGTGGATGATGAACATGCCCACTTCTACTAAACTGAGGTTGAAGAACCATTGGCCACAAATTCTCACAATGGAAATGAACCCCATAGAAAAAATACACTAGCCCAAATCCCCTAATAAAAGCATTGAAACTAATGGCCCTGTAGGGTCAGAAGGGAAGTTGTTGGGATCGACTCCCCGTTGGTCGAAACCCCAAAGGCCCTAGCACCTGAGACCTACCATTGAAAATTTTGATCCTCAAGGAATCCTACTGGTATCCCTATCATTTAAAACCTAATCACAAGTGCATATTCTCAATCACCTCCACCTTCTTTTGAACCTAAAATAAATTGGTAGCATAGAGGGATTAATTGCATACTAAATAGAAGTACGGAGTGACTACTCGGGACACCGCGCTTGGGACTCCTTATCTATAAAAAGGTATAGGTAAAACAAAAAAGATCCTTGAACTTGATCCCAATATCCCGCACAAACAAACTTCCCTATTGAAGAGAAAACAGCTCTTTCCTCTTTACTTTTTTTATGGTCGATGCGAGGATCTTCACTCAGAACTCCTTCAGAAATTCAACCCATAAAACATCTACCTCCTTCCACCCAACAAGATATAGCATCCACTGATAATGTGAATCTCCTCACATATAAATAACTACCAAAAGGAACCAATACCCCACTGAGGCCCAGATTAAACTGAAGGTGATCTCAAGCTCTTCCAACCAACTCTCGGTCTTGCGATCGGAAACGCTTCCCTCGTACTTCTCCAAAGAATGCCGCTAAAAAGAGTGCAATGTTTTCTTCCACTAATCATCCTCCTAAACTAGATCAACCCTATGACAATAAACTGAATCATCATGTTAAACCTCCACTACCTAAACCACATTCATATGATAAATAGGCACCATAACTAAAAGGAAAACAAGGATTTTCTAAGCCCGATAGTATGGAATTTTATTAAGATTTAATAAATTTATTTTTACTTCCCAGAACCAAAACCACTAAATTAAAACAAGAAAACAATTCAATAATGATTCATATACCAATCCTAGGTATCTACCCTACAAGTGGCATCACTAAACTTGGTTGTTTGGTAGGATTAGAGTCCTTTCATTAGATCATGGGGGGCCTTAAAATCTTGTGTCCTAACTGGTCTTCCCTAGCCTATGTCACATGCCAAGATCAAATGAAATTGTTGCCTTATGAACCCATGATATCCTCATACTCCCTAACTCAAAAAATTATCCTATCATTCAGCCATCACCTTTGATACCACTCTGCCATGACCCCATCCCTCCAAACACTACAGGAAAATTTGAAGTTTGTGGAGGTTTTTTAGTAGTGGTTTTCAAAACCGCCACTAAATATTTCATCATTAGTTTTTTAGCGACGGTTTTTTAAAAACAATTCCTAAATATTTTTTAGAGTTTTAAAATTTTTAATTTATTTTTACCGGTTTCCTTTAAAAAACAACATCTAAAAATAAATCAAAAAATAATAAAAATTAAAAAACATATTTCAGTATCAAATGACCATAGCTTTTGATTCGGGTGTCCATTTTAGCTCCACAGTCAGTCAAAATGAAGCTTATGAAATGAGATACAATGAAATTATATAATAATTTGGTAATGATTAATAGAATAAAATTTATTATAGTTATAAAATAAGTTTAAAAGAAAACTTCGACTTCAAATAGTCATAACTTTTGATCCGGGTGTACGTTTGAGCTCTACCATATATTAAATGGAAGTCTGTGATGATATCTACATCATGTTGACCTAGGAGGACACTAGTAACTATTTTTTAGAGGTCAAAAAGGCTCACAAGTCCTCCAAAAAAAAATTTGTTTGGGTGCCATGATTTTTGAACATTTGATGTGATTTCAGCTTCGTTTAAGAGTGTCTTCATATTCTTGTTGGGACATCAATATTTAATTAAAAATTATATATAATTTCTTCTATGTGAATATATTTATATGTATTTATGCATATTAGTCTATATATATATATATATTGATATTGGTATGTATATTTATATGTATTTTGTTGGTTGGGGTGTGTATGTGTCTTAATGCCTGTATTTATATGCATTTATGAAAATTTTATTGTATTTTTATATTTTTATATGATATATATAACTGCATTTAAATAAATTTATATGTAATTATTTATAAATATATATTTTTTATTTTTTATTTTTTATTTTTTATTTTTTATTTATTATTATTTATTATTTATTATTTATTATTTATTATTAATTTACTTTTAATTTATTATTAATTTATTAATAATGTATTACTTATTTAGTATATATTTATTATTAACTTATTATTAAATCATTTTTTATTAATTAATTAACTAATTAATTAATGTTTATTATTTATTATTACATATTATTTATTATTTATTATTTATTATTTATTATTATTTATTACTTTTTATTTTTTTATTTTTATTTTTTTTATTTAATTTTCATTTGTTATTATTTATTTTATTATTATTTATTTATTTACTGCTTATTTATTTTTTATTTTTTTATTATTTATTATTTATTATTTATTTATTTATTCATTTTTCATAATCATAATAATTTATTATTTAATGCTTATTATTTGTTTATTATTTTTTATTTTTTATTTATTATTTATTATTTATTATTTATTATTTATTATTTATTATTTATTATTTATTATTTATTATTTATTATTTATTATTTGATATTTATTATTTGGTATTTATTATTTGATATTTATTATTTATTATTTATCATTTATTATTTATTATGTATTATTTATTATTTATTATTTATTATTTATTATTTATTATTTATTATTTATTATTTATTATTTATTATTTATTATTTATTATTTATTATTTATTATTTTTTATTTTTTATTTTTTATTTTTTATTTTTTATTTTTTATTTTTTATTTTTTATTTTTTATTTTTTATTTTTTATTTATTATTTATTATTTATTAACGATTTGTTTATTATTTATTATTTATTAATTTTTTATTTATTTGTTGTTATTATTTGTTTTTTATTATTTATTATTTATTATTTATTATTAATTATTATTCTTTAATATTATTATTTATGTATGCATATTTATATGTATTTATGTGTATATGTCAGTATATTAAATTTTTTTTACCGACCACAATAAGTGCTTGCTGGAGTGGTAAAGTCCTTACAGGATAACTAAGAGGTAAGGAGTTCAAATCTCACTCAATGAATATATATAAACTGAATTTATGTATGGCATACATAGCATACAAGGAATATGTATGGCATATGCATGTATGGTAGGATAAATAATGAAAAATAATAATAAATATATATATATAACAAAGAATAATAATAATAAATAATAAATATGAAAATTAAAAAAATTGAAAGAAAATTTAAAAAAATTACAAACCATCACAAAATCATTTTTTGACACTTTTTGAAATGCATCATGAAATTTTTCCCGACACACCTTTTTGTGATGGTTTTGAAAAATTACCACTATATACTATTTTTTCTATAGTGAAAGGTACCCCTCCTGTACTGGAAATTAAGGAAAAGAGTTAATTACCCCCTAAGTCCTGCCTCCAGTAGTCTTCGAGTTGGTGACTAGCACCAAGGGTATAAAAATTTCACAAATGGGAGGCAATACCCTCTATAATAATGGGATCGAGAGATTGGATAAGTCAACTATAAGAAACTCCATGAAATAATATAAAAAGGAAACTAAAATCATCCCACAATGCATGAATAATGTACATAAATACAAATAAAAATCTCCAAATAAATACCGAAAAGAAAATTTAAGGTAGGGACTTAGCAACTATCCCAAGTTCTAAGCTAGTAGTGTCCATCCTAGTCCACGAATTCCTCATAGAAACCTATAAATAGTTTGTATATACATAGGGAGGGCATAAAAATGAACTCATTAGGATAACCAAAGTCTCTCCTGGACATGTGAAAAGAGCATACTAAGCACCAGTGAGAAAACAGAAGAATAAACAGAACCTAAACAGGTCAACTAACCAAACCCCTCCTCACCCGGGCTTGCTCACCAATTAATACAACCCAAGTATAATAACATAATAAGAATCATATCGATAAAGGGTACCTTGCACCACTTTCCCACTAATTTTACACTCTCACACCCCAACATCATACAACCCGGCACTCCCATCTCTTTTGAACATTACATTATATCACATCACATCTCACCCATAGGCACCTAGGTCATTACAACTCACCCAAATACACCTGGTCTATCACATCACATCTCATATCAACACATATTTCCTCAAGACACATGGTCCATCATATCACATCTATACAGTGCACTTTTGACTTCTGACCATCATAGCCTATGTATGTCAAAATCACCTAGAAGAGATGGCAGGAAAGAACAAGTAGCCATCCATCCATCCTCACCACTAGGATATTGGGAAAACACCCCCCAAATATATGGGTGTTAGAACATGGTTCTCAATGTAGGTGGGTGCATTTAGAAAATCACATGGAATATACATGGTACATATATATTTATCCACACGCAATCCCAACCTATGGGTTCACAAAAAAAACACCAACTAACTCACAACATCGCCACCCAACCTCACAACACTGCCACTTTTTCTACCACTACTAAATTCACAACACCACATAACAAGCCACAATCCATTAGACACTTTTCATCTTATTTCTCAATTTTAGCTAATTTTCAAATTACAAATTACCAACCAATTTAATTTAGAATATTCAAATCATTCCATTATCACCATCCCATTCATATCATTATTTCAAATCATTATTTCACATTTAATATTATCAATTTAAACCACACATCCCACTTTAATTAATTCATTAATAAATTTCATCCCAATAACCAAACCATCCCATGCCATTTCAATTTTAGCATTATTATTTAATTCCAATACTACCCAAAAAAATTAGCACTACACATCGCAACACAACAAACCCATCATCCTCTTCAAGCCAACCATCTCTATATCCCCACCATTTCATATTCACATCCACTTCCTTATCACAACTGCCACGTCACAACCATTTTTTCACTATAACCACCCCATAGCATGGCTACATAACTCATCACATAACCTCCCCATGTCACAACTACACTTCACCACCCCACATCATGGCCACACCACAACACATCAATCCCACACACAATAACCACACGTCACAACACTTTTTACATCACATTCACATAACATTTTTCATATTTTCAAGTGATTTTTCATTCATTTCACTTCTTTATTTTAGGAGAATTCTCACACAACCATGAATCTTCTAGGGAAACCATTTTATTAACTAGATCTAAGTGGTTAGCCAATTACATTTAAATTAAGGTAAATAAACAAACCAAACAAGTTTCCACATAACATTTAAAATCAGGATAAACAAATCCCCCAATAGCCAAAATTTTCAATGGGCCATTTATCACATACAATCACAATATCAATAATAATATAAAAGTTGTAAAAACATGCAATTAAAACCTCTTCCCCCTCAATTTCAATTAAACTAGTTAGTTATCTTTATTAATTCATATTCAAACCATCTTATCAAAGTTAAAAAAATCATAATCTATCCTACAAGATACACTAGGTGAGAAACAAAGGATCTCCTACCTCAAACGGAGCTTTCCAATTCGTTGTGCAAGTTTGAAGTAAGAGGAAGGCCACCACCAACACCACAACGAGGTAGATCACCCTTAACAGACTAGAACATAACAACTACATCATTCCCTTATCCAAACACCATTAAAAAACATGTCCCTAGATAGAAACCCCTTCCAAATGAAGAAATAGTAATTAACTAGGAGAAAAAAAAGAGGGGAACTCACCTAAACCACCATGGATCAAACTTTAAAGTCTAGAGTTGAAAGACACTAAAAAAGGGTTCAAAAGGCCTTTTGTGATAAACTTGATTCACCCAAGAAATTAGGGAAAAACAAAAAATTTGATTGGGTTTGAGGGACTCTGGGAATTTATATTTATCCTGAAAAACACAAGACCATAGCACGGCTACCCCTAAAAAATAGAATCTCAAAACTTCTACCCTGAGCCGTTATGTTATAGTGGCCTATCCATGGCTGCAGAACGTCATAACCTATGACTCATCCACTAAAATCCTCACCACATCTGCTTAGACAAAACCACCTCTATTCTATAGCTACTCTCCATGCATTAGGGGGGTACCGTTTCAGAAAAACTAGCCAAACCACCCCCTCGGAGCACTACTGTGCAACTTGATCCTCCTACACTACGACAACTAGACCTTACCACGTAACCGTAGGATCCATACTATAAGACTCGCTCCATCTGAAATATTGGATCCAACCTCTCCTTTTACCCTCTAAAATCCTTAGGGCCTCCTCCAGACACCTCTATCATCTGTTTTCCTATAAAGTAATGGGTCAGAAGGTCCTGCCCATTATAACCACCTCCATGAAGTGATGTGTTTAATTTTTTATAAACACCTCACAATTTTGGTTATAATGATGGATTTAATGAATATATATGATATTCATGTAATAATAATGATTTTGTAAATATAATATATTACTTACCTTCTTACACATTTATCAATTGGAAAATGATAATGTCACTCATGCATACGTGTGGGTTATCACCTCCACAAATCAATGTGATTCGTTTTCTATGTTTCCATTTAATGATTGGTCATAAAATTTTATTTAATATATAAAAATGACAATTATTTCATGATTATTATTTTTATATGATGTAACAATGACCCTTTTTATCATGGTCAACCTACCGAAGTTGTTTTTGGATTATGAACTAAATTTCCTCAAAACATCCAACCTAAACTTGACTGATTTAGTAACTATATAATAAAAGATAATAAATGAAATAAAATAGATAATAATAAGGTAATATACCAGAACAAATTTCTTAAGTAAATAATTTATATGAGTTTATTATATAGTGGTTAAAGTGCGTACATGGTGAATCGGACTCGGGGTAATGGATTTTCATTAAAACCTCATCTAAAATATTTGAAAGTTTTATTTATAACAATTTATAATTCCTATACATGTTTCTTAAAATGTTTCAAGAATGTTATTATTATAATAAAATTATTTTATAAAGTCATTTTAAACTATCTATGACATTCCTTTTTTTAAATGGCATCGTTTTTATATTTTCTACATGGGTTATTTTTTAAAAAGTGTGAAAGGGGTATATTTTTAACATATATGGAATAAATGGAATTTCCTATCATCATGATTTCTATTATTTAAGATTATTCCTATAAAATTTTTCATATTTTTTAAATAATATTTTATTTCCCATTCTTCTAGGATTTTTTTCATTTTTAAGAGTTTTCAAAGGAAAGGGATATTTCTCCAAATTTTTACGTGTAGCTGAAAATACTTCTTTATATGTGTTAAAAATAATATTTTATGAGTTTTTATGATGGAAATTAAATATTTTATGAATTTTAAATATTTTATGTTCCTTGTACATTATTCATGATGATGGGTAAGCCCGATATAGCTCTTCAATTCATTAGGTAATGATTTTTTTTATCAAGGTAATATATGTGGGAATTAACCTAGTAGGCTATTCCATTTGTAATAGTGCATGTAAGAGTGATTATAAAAGTGATTTGATGCCTCAACTGAATCATCAGTTTCAGCTGATTCACCATATGATTTCAAGAATGCCTCCCCATACACAAGAGGTTACCAACTAGTGGTGAGGTCAAATAATAACAATGTGGAGGCTATTCCCTCATATCAAAGTCAAAAATAGTAGTAGAAACAAAGAAACCATGGTTATCCACAATAATCATAAAAGTGTGCAGTAAAATAACTAAACATAATGTTATATCAAAATGATTCTATTATATAAACATATAACTAGTCACCCACTGGTCCAATCGCATATAAAAATAAACATAAATAAAAAAACAAGGAGGATCTCCTATAAACCCAAGCCTCATCCTAATCCCACTATTCAAATACCCATCAAGTTACACAATCCCGATCCATTACATATCCCATACTTTAACCTGAAAAACAAATATAACATCTTCACATGAAACGAGATGCCTATGCAGTGCATGGGCATAAAATTATTAGGGTCTAACCAAGAACCCATAATATACATAGTCAAATGTGTGTATATTCATGAGTAAAATAAATTCATAAATAAACATACTCATCCAGTCATCACATGCTAACCAGGCCACCATGAAACATGGTAATATACACAGACTTGTTGGGTCATTGTTTTCTAACCAGGAAACCCCAACACCCAACCATACCAACCTCATCAAATTCTGAAAGGGAAGTCTCATTCTTCATCACATATCGAATCAGGATGCAAGGACATCTTCATCATCTATTGAATCAAGCCAATAAACAATAAATCCCTAGATCATACCATAAGTATATTGTACCCATGGTTCAGCTTAGGTAAATCCAAAATGTCGGCATACCTTTACTTCCATTGGTTTAGGGAACAAGGATAATCAGTCCCCTAGTTAGGCCACATGTCCATCACACCCCTACTTCTACCTTGAGTCAGGACATAATTTCCTAACACCCCATCCTCTATCTCAGGTTAGGCCACAAGGTTGACATACCCCTACCCTAAATCCAAGTCCTATCACCATCATTGTCTCACATCTCACTAGCATACACTCCCCCTCTAGAGATAGCCAAGCCATGATGATCCACTTTTCACTTTGATTCTAGATGAAAAACCTCCACATGTTGAGAATTCACACACAAAAAGGCATAGCATAGAAGGGATAAATTATAGAACATAAATCATATGAATCATGGGACAAACACACACACCATGTAAAAATTACAAGCATACCATATCATACAATGGTCCTCATGGATGTGTACACACACACATGTACAACATGTCACACAATCTCATACAAAGGCCCCAATGGTAAGGACTTACTACAGTGACACCACAACCTGAAGGCTCACCTAAATCCTAGTATCAGTAGGTGGGATCTAGGTCCTATCTAAAAACCCTTTTAATCCTAGTGTTACATCCTTAAATGATTATTAAAACCCAAATTAGGGTCTCATCTCAAGCCTCACTATGGAGACTACATAGCACTTGACCACAAGACTCTTATGCCTACCCAAAAGGCTCTAGGGAATACACCTAGAAAATTACCATAACCCATATAACATCCTGATGCCTCCCAATGTCTCTCACTACCATAACTAGAACCATCTCTCCTTGGATACATGGTCACAAAACACATCTGACCATTCCAAGTACTTCCAAGCACTTATCCTAGGTTTAGTGCACAATGTCACCCCCATCATCTGGCTTAAGGGTATCTCAGTAATCATACACTCTACCAAATACCATAAATAATGTACACACACATGAACACCCATTCATAAACATACATATGGTTTGTATGATAAGATTCACTGACCTAAAATGAAGTTATTATTTTCACTGATTACCATCGAGACTCTACCTATATCGACCATGCTTCTTCTGAGCCCATACCACCACTTGAGCTCCTTATTTGCATCATATGCTATTAATAATTAGTTATAAACCATTATATTTAATTATTTAATTATTTAATTTAATATAACATAGAATAATTGTCAAAAATTTCATTGAGCACTACTATTGTACCACAACCGTGACCAACCAGACGCAGATGATCTGTAGCACACCCTCAGCACCATCCCTAAAAAAAGACTTATCATTTGATATCCATAAAACCTTCAATTTTATCTAATTATGATAAAAACCTTAGATAATTTTAGGTAAATGGATTACCTCTAAAATAATGGTGGACTGAGTGCATATAGCATCTCAGGACATCCTCTATTCAAGTTGCACAATAGCCCCACCATCCTTGGTTGATTCCACCATGCTCTAGTGGAATCAACACCAAATCTCAAAATGAAAATGAGGTAATTAAGAGGGAAGTCAAGTGAGATTCAATAACAAAAAAATGAATATATTATCTTAAATTATCATATAAATTCACCCAGATTCACCCCCAATCAAATAGGATTAAAGGAGTTTCATGAGAGGGGAAATTCGATCAAGGAATGGTCTTTCTTGAGCCCCCTACCTGGCTAAATCCTAAGAACCAAAACATAGAAAAGGTTAAAAACATCCTCGATTAAAATAGGCTCATCCCAACACCAAAAACTCACTTGTGGATCTATCCGAATAGTTGGTGGTCCACTGTACATTTGATGATCCCAATAAGTCTCTTGAGACACTAGTCATCCCATAAAGTAGCTGGTGGTGGATCTCAAGCTAGTTGGTGGCTGCTGCAGCCACCATGCTAGCCCGACCCTTCTCTGGACTCTTCCTAAATACCTAGGGTCTCCCCTAATATTCAAACAACATTTGAAAACACAATTTTAGGACATACAAACCTTCAGTATTCTAACCCTAACCTTGGTTCTCAAAATAGACTATCCACCAAGCAGAAATTTCAAATTTACCCAGGAATTTCCAAATCATGAAAATGTGGGTTTTTACAAACTCCCCACCATAATGCCTCTAATATTTGAGAAGATATGATATTCCTCAAACCACATCTTCTGATTTTCCATGGTCATCAGTTCACTAAGAACTTATTGTATTCCATATTTGAATACTAATGTACTTTCATTGCACAAATCCAAACACCAAACTCACTTTTCACTAGAAGTTGATTTACCCACTCATTTTTAACACAATAACCAAGATGGAACTCATCATACCTATCTATCTTGAAACACATCATTTTATTATACTAGATTTTCCTAGAGCTCATGGTGCTCTCCACCATAAGGCTTCACTCACAGTGGTAAATTCCAAGATATGGTCCCCCCATAAGAATTATCTACTAAAAACGAACCTCTAATAGTCCACTCACCTTCCAAATTCATCCAAAAAATGATTCCTATGAAGTTTATATTCCATTGCATCTAATTATCATTAAAAACACCAACAAAACCTCCTCTAGTCAACCCCTTCCAAAACACTCGGCTTCATCTATCGATGTGCCACCAAGATACTTGATCCTAATGCCTCAACTCCCAGTGGAAACCCATGATCTCCAAACACATACACCAAAGTCAAAACCTGAGAATCAATGTAAAACCATGGTTGCATCATCAACCACTTTCTTCAACCATCATGCTCTCACCCTAAGAACTGGTACAACTTTAATATGACTTGGCCTCAAATCATACCGAACCACCCTGAGCCCAATGCCAACAAACTAACTCACCTGAAAACACATCCGAATTTAAAATATGGTATTTACTGAGGAACCAGTTCACATAAAATATACCACACTCTAACACCATGGTGTCACCTCAACCATTCATTAACTATTCTTTTACTACCTTTATGATCCTTTCAACATGAAGTTTTGTTACCCACAATCGATATGATGCTCCCTACTAGAGGAATATCATCATCATTGCCCACCAATTCCAAACACTAATATCCATGGCCTATAATCCACCCATCACCTCACATAATCAATGGGAATGGTCATCCCACCCATACCCAAGTTTCAAATTCAAACATTGATTACCACTTGTTCCAAGTTTACCATGAAATCCATTCTTAACATCATTAGAATTTAATCCAGAATAAGTTTTCCACCCACTAACCATACAATAGTGTGCTCTCCACCATACATCTTCTCTTACATTTCTCCGCAAGCATTGATCCCAACAAGTTTAAACATTGTGTGTGTACTTTAACTTTCAAGAAACTCTCTCCAAACCATGCCAATCATGGTACTCCATTCAAGATCAACTTTGATAGATCTTGAAACCGCATCTAATCCTCTAAAAATGTCTCCTATTACTTAAGGTACATTATGAATTATCACAGAGAAACATCAATACATCATTCCCACACACATATTGTGAACACATTGGTGACCTCACTCTGAGCACAACCCTGAACCGATCTACTATAGCACCATCATCACAGTGTTACTTAGGTTCATCCACAACTTAAACAATACTCCATGAAATCATACAATTATTTATCATTGATCTAAAACAAACTTGATCACCTCATGCATCCAACACTTACCTTCCCTAGTAGATCGATACTTTTCCAATAAATCCTCTCCAGTGATCACTCCCATCTATCCAAGGTAGAGTAACCAATAAAGAACCCTCTTATAATTCTTTACTCAAGATACTACTCATTATCACCCAAACCCAATAGTTGAATGCTCCCATGAAACCCTTTTGAAAGCCCTGATGCATACTCTAATTAGTTATGTCTCATCAAACTTAGGCGCATGTGACTAACCTATTAACCATGCTCACACACATGTGAGTTCAATCCAACCAGAAGAACCCTTATAAATACTCTTCAAAATCAGTATCTCTCTGATGCTAATATTCTTCATGAACCACCAGCTATATAGGGGTCAATTAAAAAACACTGAGCATCTACCCACACTTTAACCCTTCTAGGTTCGACCACCTAGGATCCTCACTTATCATCCAATGAGAACCGCATCCTGAAACCGATGGAACAAGCATCCACTAATCCTTTCCTCAAATCCTAAACTCTATTCCAAAAGTGACCATGCACTCCATAATGAAATCCCAATGCATATCACTCATTCATTTCTCCACAACCCACACTAGGTTTCCACATCCTCAAGGAAAACCATGCCCATCATCAATTCATTTCTCAAGTATCCAATGCCTATACCAAACCCATCAGGGTTCCATTATTGAGGCATAAAATTCATTCACTACCCCACTAATGGTCTCTAAACATCACTGGATGATGGAACTATATTCATCATCAGAGTTTGTACTACAAAAGGATCCACATGACTTTCCATCAGAAGAAAAAAACACACAAGGAGGTACATGTCATGTGTGTCCTACATTCCTAGTATGATGTATGAAGATTGGACTCTTTCCAATATTATAAGAGCCAAAACACAAAATCACATATCTAGTAACACATTATATTCAATAATAATCTAAATCACAATAGTGAAAAAGAAATAACAACAATATCATTTCCTCGATAAACAGGAATTCACACCAGAAAGGTGTTCATGAATCACTGTTCCAAGAACTATCATAAGTTATAACACATTCCTATACCTCCTAACTACTGACTCCCAAAATATTAAAATAAAACCATCCTATAATAACACTTTGCGACACCCCAACTAAAACACTGGGTTCAATCGATGTGACATATAACCTCAAGCATGCCTCCCTATATACCAGAGAATACCAACTAGTAGTGAGGGACTAGAATAATATTTGGTGGACTATTACGTCATATCAAAGTATAAAATAGTAGTGTAAATAAATAAATAATGGTAATAAAAAATAATCATCAAAGTGCATAGTAAAATAACTAAAAAAATCTATATCAAAATGATAATCTCATATAAAGATACAATCGGTCACCCACTATGATGAACAAATATATAGATACATAGAAGTAAAAAAATGAAATAATGCTCACCTAAAATAATGAGACTCATCTCAATCCTAGTCTTCACATATCCATTGAGCTACACAAGCTCGATCCACTACACATCCCATGCTCTAACCTAAAAAACAAACATAAGGTCCGCATGAACACTAAGATTCCTATGTAAGATGTAATTATTAACTCAGTAGGTTCTCTCCAAGAACACATAATATACACCATTATATGTGTGTGTATCTATGAGGAAAATAAATATATAAATAAAAATGCTCACCGAGTCTTCATGTGTTAACCAAGACACCATGAACCTTAGTGATATATACAAACATGTCATGTCATCGGGTGATAACTAGCCACCTTGACACCCAACAATATCTACCTTGGTTCCATGCTAGAAGGGAAGTCTCATATGTTATCACATATTGGATCAGGATGAAAGAACAACATCATCGTCTATCGGATCAGTCCCAAATAAAATCAAACCCCAAGTCATGCCACATGTCCATCGCACCCCTGTATTGGCCTTGGGTTAGTCCAAAATGATTTTATACCCCTTTTTATATTGGGTTAGGCCATAAGACCAATAAAACCTTATGTTAGTACACAAGGTCACCGCACCATGGGCTCTACCATGGGTCAAGCCACATGGTCATCGCACCCTATCCTCTATGTTGATTCAATATATAAGTCTTTCATACCCCTTCCCTATCTCCAAGTCTCATCATTTTCATTTTCACATGTCACACTATAATACACTCCCCCTCTGGGGATAACCAAGCTATGACAATCCATGTGTTACTTTGATTACAGATACAAACCCTCCATAGGCTAAACATTCACAAAAAATAGGTCATAGAATATAAGAGAATAATAATAAAAAATAAATCAGGGGTCTCATGGTCTACAGACATACACCATATGAAAATCAAAAGCATAACATATCACAAAATGGTCCTCACATCTACGCATGCGTGCACATGTACAGCATGCCAGACAATATCATAAAAAGGCCCTGATGGTAAGGGATTCCTATAGTGGAACCATATCCCAAATTCTAACCTCAATATTGGACTCGGCAGTTGGGTTCTATTCCCTATCCAATATCCCATTAGAATCCTAATGTCCGGTCCTTAACTGGTTCCCACAACCCAAGCTAGGGACTGATCTCACATCTCTCCGGGGAGACCTCATAGAACTTGGATACAAGCCTCTTATGCATACCCAAAATGATATAGGGTATACGCCTAGTATATTCTCATAATGCATGTCACATATTGAGGTCTTATAAGGTCTCTTGTTATCACAACTAGCACCATCATCCCTTGGTTCCATGGTCGTAGAATGTATTTGAATATACCAAGTGCTTCCAAGCACTTATCATTGGTCTAAGGCACAATTCCACCCCTATCATCTAGATTAGGGATCTATTGGTCCTCATCCACTCTAAAAAATCCCATGCATAATGTACAAATGCATGAACACACATTCATAAACATACATCTGATTTTGTATGATAAGGTCCATCTACCTCAAATGGAGTTATCATCCTCATCGATCACCACTAAGACTCTTTTGAGCTCATCCCATGCCTTATATAATCATATTCCTCCACTTGAGCTCCTTATTTTCATCACACAACATAAATAATTAATTATAAACCATTATGATTAATTATTTAATTTATTTTAATGTACCATAATTACTGAAAATCTCACTAAGCACCACTATATTATTGTAACCATATCCAACCAGTTGTTGATGGTTTTTAGCACACCTTCAACATCATCCCACATTAAATCCCTATCATTTTCCATATATAAAACTATTAATTTAATACAATTTTGACAAAATACTTAGATAATTTTAGTGAAGAAGATTACCTCCACCAAAACAATGATGGATGGAATGAAAAAAATAATCTTGGGGAATCCTTTATGCAAGCCACACAAAATACACACCATCCTTGGTCGATTCTACCATGCTCCAGTGGAATCTACACCAAATCCATAAATAATAACAAGTTAATTAAGAGGAAATAAAAGGTAGGTTCAAGAATGGAAGAAAGTAGATGATATTACCTTGAATAGTTATTGAAACACACTCAGATTCTCTCCCAATTGAATATAATTGAATGATATTCATGATAAGGGAAATTCATCTAAGTAGTGTCCTTTCTCTATCCACCTTCCCAAAAAATCTCAAGAACCCTAACACGGAAAAAGATGAAAAATTCCCTGATTAAAAAAGGCCCAACTGGACCCCACCGGTAAGCCGCTAGGTCTCACCAGCGATTTAGTTGACCATCATTTGTCCAATGTGCCTAATAGAGATCCTAGGCCACTATCCAGCCCATTGGCTAGCCATTGGCTACTACAGGCATTGGGCTAGCCTGACCATTCTTCGGCTTCTTCCCAAACACCTAGGGTCTCCCCCGATATGCAAAATACATCTAAAACACAATTTCAGGATTTCAAACCTTTGGTCTTCCAACCCAAGCCTCAGTTCTCAAAATGACTATTCACTAAATGGAAAGTTCAAATTTCCCCAGGAATTTCCAACCTGTGACGACGCAGGTCATTACAAGTGATAGTAATATGATTTATTTAGGTACCTACATGACTATTATAAGATTAAAAATGAGTTTTCATGGAATAATTTTGATTTCATAATGCAATCTAATGATCTTATGTTTAAAGTAAAGTTTATTTCCCTTTTAAGGGTGAAATGTATGCTTTTCAAGAAAATGTTTTCATGAGTACCCATCTTTTACAAGAAACCGTCATGATTATGATTTTATATTTTAGATTGGTTATGATATGTTTTATGAAAATATTTGGGAAGTGAATTTGATTTCTTAAGTAAATGATTATTTTGAGCTTGTGATTAATTATATAAAATTCAAACTTCTATGAGATTTTATGAATTTAAAAATGTAATAACAAGTTTCTTTATTTGTGTATCTCTTACTAAGATTTTTTTTCTCATACCACATTTTAAAAATTCTTTGACAGGGTATAATTATGATTAGTAACTATATTGAGGTCTTTATTTTCACTATGGGTATTCATTTTAAAATAATAAAATGTGCTCTGAATGAAATGGGAGTTTAAATTTAAGAATCCTGTTTTTGTGAGAGAAAAATATTAATATTAAGTGTAAGTGTCCAGTTTTTTTGTAAGGGTTTGATATGTAAGATTTTTTCCTAATACTATAAAACTCTAAAACTAAAAGATTATGGGAATGTAATAAAATTAAATCCTTTCTATTAAACTCATATTATGGGTTTATTAAGGCATGGATCTTTATAATCCTATACAAATGTAAGAAAACTTATGAATCCCATTTAGAAAATCTATCAACGATGTGGTTATTGTTACCCAATGAAGAATCATATCTTGTTCAAATGATTGAGACAAAGGAAAGAATCATCCTTGAGGACATTCTCGTTATAAGGGAATATGTTGATGTGTTTTCTGAATATTTTCATGGTCTTCCTTCTGACCAATAGGTTGAGTTCTTAATATAAATTATACCTAGCACTCTACCCATATCTAAGACTCCATATATAATATTCCCCATTCAATTAGAAGAAATGAAGAAGAAACTATAAGAGAGTATGGACAGGGGTTTCATATGCCCGAGTGATTTTCCATGGGGTGTGTTAGCCCTCTTTTTCAATAAGAAATATGGGTTAATGCATCTCTACATTGATTATCTTGAAATCAAAAAAATCATGATAAAGACTAATTATCTCCTTACATTGATTGATGACTTATTCGATCAACTGTGTGGGGACCAGGGATTCTATAAATTTTACCTTCATCTGGGATGTCATCAATTAAAGGTGAAAGAGGAGGATATTACCATGAATATTTTATGAATAAATTATCAACACTATGAGTTAGTAGTGATTCCATTAGGACTCACTGATTATCCTATAATATTCATGGACTTAATGAATATAGTTATTATAGATAACTACAAAAAATGTGTGTTAGTCATTATAGACAATATTCTTAGATACTCCAAAAGAAATAAGGAACATGATGAGAATTTTTTTACTGTGATAAATAATTTTAAAAGTAATAATTTTTATGCAAGGTATAGAAAATGTGAGATTTGGATATAGAAGGTAACATTATTGGGGAATGTTATCATAGGTAAGGGGATATCTATGGATCCTTAAAAGAAAAATGAAATTGAGGAATGGTCCATACCAACATCTATAATAGATATCCTTAGTTTCCTAAGATTATCTAGGTACTACTGGTGATTTGTGAGAAACTTCTCACAAATTTCAAACTCGCTAACTAAAATAACTCAGAAGAGAGTGAAGTTTTTATGAACTAATGAATGTGAATAGAGCTTCCAGAAATTGCAAATAAGGCTAACCACTGCACCTATACTCACACTACCCATAAGTGGTGAAGGTTTTGTGATCTAAAATGATTCTTTAAAGAATAAATTGGGTTTTTTACTCATGAAAAATGATAAAGTTATAGATTATGCCTCAATAAAATTGAAGGTGCGTGAGAAAAAAATTATTTGACGCGTGATCTGGAGTTGGTTGTAGTAATCATTTCATTGAAAATTTGGAGGCATTTCCACTATGGGGAGAAGTATGACATATATAAAGATTATAAGATATTGAAGTATATATTCACATAGAAGTAAATCAGTATACACCAATGAATATGGTTATATATGATCAAGGACTATGACTACTCAATCCACTTCCATCCCAAGAAGGTGAATATAGTAGAGGATGATTTAAGTAGAAAACATCCATTATCCTTACCCATTGTGAGGATTAAGAAGGATATAATCTTATTATACATACAAAGTATGGATATGGGAATCATAAAGGAAGGAACCACATTCTTAATTAATTAAATAATTTCTCAACTATCCATTATAGAGAAGAGTAAGGAATGTCAAAGGGATGATGTGAAGATACAGTAGAAGGTGAATGTAATAAGAAATGGTAAATCCTTAGAGTTCATCACTAATAAAGAAGGGGTTGTTATATTTAGGACATTACTATGCATACAATCAGATCTTTAGATACATAAGGATCTATTGAATGATTCTCATAACACAACATTATCTATCCACCCAAGAAATACCAAGATGTATAGAGATCTATGAGAGAAATAATAGTGAGATAGTATGAAGAATGATATTATTGAATATGCATCAAATTTACTGATATTTCAACAAGTTAAGGTAGAAAATAAAAATCCAAGTGGTTGATGTAACCATTACCCATACTTATATGTAAATGGGAGAACATCACCATGGTTTTTTTCACAGGTATTCTGAAGAAATCTAAAGAAAATAATTTCATATGGGTTGTGGTGGATCATCTTACAAATATTTTTCACTTCATAACCATTCAATAGGACATATCACTCAATCAAATTACAAAGTTATACATTATATAAGTAGTGAAGCATTATGGAACACCGCTATCGATTGTATCTGATCAATATTTTAGGTTCACCTAAAAGTTCTAGAAAATCCTTAAACACACCTTGAATATCAAACCCAAACTAATGTTCAATATTAAAAGACTATCTATACACTTTAGGATATGTTTATATCTTACTCTATAGAATTTAAAGGATTTTGGGATCAATATCTTCATCTAGTTGATTTCTCATATAATAATAAATTCCAATCAAGTATTCAAATGGATCTTTATGAAGCTCTATATGGGAATAAATGTATAACTATAACATGTTGGGAATAAGTTGGAGAACATAATCTATTGGGACCTGAACTAGTCAAATAAATGATAGAGAAAGTTAAATCCATTTAGAAACACATCAAAATGGCACATGGTTGAAAGAAGAGTTATGTTGATAATATTTAATAAGACCTGGAGTTTAAGGTTTGAGATAAAGTTTTCCTTTATATATCTCTATGAAATATATTCATGAGGTTTGGGAAGAAGTAAAATATAATTCATAGATACATTGGCCCCTTTGATATTATTGATTGCATTGGAACAATGGAATATCAACTTCCACTCCCACTAAACATGTCTCACGTTCATGATGTGTTCCACATATCCCTACTGAGAAAGTACATACTAGATCACTTACATGTACTAGATATATTGATGGATGGTATATTTGGAGAATGATATTTCTTATGAGGAGTAGTTGGTCAAGATCTTGGATCATAGAGACAAAATTCTACAAAATAATACAACTCACCTTGTTAAAGTACCTTAGTGGAACCATAAGTATGAAGAAGTGACATGGGAATCTTAATAAATTATGAAATAGAAGTACCCTCATATGTTTTCATCTTAGTGTGTGAAATTAATTTTCAAGGGTTAAATTTTTTAAGGGGAAAAGAATGTAATGACCCGTAATTTTATAAATGAAATTTCCCATTTGAATATATACACATGTCACGTCCTGTTGGGGTGGTAAGATATTGGGGGTGAGGGGCAGGTCGCAGGTTCAAGTCCCCAGTCTTTTGATTTACATGTAATTTTCTTCCTTGTGTGTGTGTCGCTTTCACAGTTGTACCCAATTTTTTTATATACACATGTCGCATTTAGTAATGTAGTATAATATAAAACACATGAATCAAATAATTAAAATAGAAAAAACTTTATTATATTAATTTGAACATTACATTTAGAGTATAAATATATTTATAAAAATTGAAAGTGTCACAATAGGATAATAAAAACATAAGAATAAAATAACTAGAAAAAGGAAATTTGGATCACCTTGGTATCCTATAACAATCACACTTGAAAAAAAACACTATAAAAAAGATAAAAAAAATATTAGTAATGTAGATGAAATTTTTTAAAATAAAAAATATATAACCTTAGGTTGTATTATAATGAATGAGGAAGGATGTAAATTGGAGGTATATATAGGAAGTAGAAAACCAATATGATCATTGGGATAGTGATATAACCATGCATTATGAATTGTAATATGACCATTAGGAACAATAACTGATAAAACACAATTTTATTGAATGTTTTATTGATAATAAATTAAATAATTTCCTAAAATTGTGTTAAATATGTTTATTTATAAAATATTTGGCATTAGATCATTCATTTGAAAATTTGATGAAAAATCCAGTTTTTCCCTTTAAAGTTAACTGTATTATTTCAGCCATACATATTTTTATGTATATTATTTGAACATAAAATTTTTTAATAGTGTTCCTAAATCAATGTGATACAACTTTCATTCATTACATCTGAGTTGGATCAGGCATTTTATTGGAGTAAATGGGTCATGAAATCAAAACTGGACTAGACTCTCTAGATTGGACACTACTTTATTATTTGGGCCATAAATTCTTCATTTATGATTATATTGGGCCAAAATTTGGAGACAATCTATAAAACAAAATTTAAAATAAATAATCATTCTGTGAGGATATCTATTTTACACGTTTTGGTGGTCAAAAATTCATTGAAATTTGGATTAAAATATTTTGACGAATTCCCCATTCATACTTAAAAAGTCTTGAAACCCTAGCCTCCCATCCACTCTATAAATTTGTGTTTTATCATTTTTAGGGGGTTGGATGTGCCTTATTGGATTTTAATAAGAGGATAAGTGGTGCCATTCCATTTAAATTCATCATTGGTTGAGGTAATCTATCAGGCTAGGATCTTATCCAAAATATTCTTCCTTTCCTCTTCTTTGTTGTAATGTTGTTGTTATTTCAATAAAATATTTATTTATCTCAAATTTATTCTATTATTTTAAATTTAATTATTATTTTATTTACTTACTTGGGTTTTAACTCAATAGTATAAACATTATTGTGGTATACCCTTTCTAAACCTTTATGAATGCAATTCATTTCTACCATGGCTACACCACCCATGGAAGAGTAGTTTTCTTAGTAATCGATCTACCTCTTACCTTATTCATTTATTTATTTTGAATAAATGAGATAATTTAATTCACTTAATATGATATATGAACTGATTTTTTAATTTAAAATAAAATAAGAAAATAATTTAACAATTAACACAAAATACGTGAGGTCGGTAATTGTGTGAATTGTGATATCGCAATCTTAATCGGTAAAATAGAACAACACAGGATAAATTTGTAGAGATAAAATTCAATAACATAACTCAATTAATCCTAATTTCCAAAATTTAAATATGAAATAATTTACCACTGACCATAATCTAGCCTTAGAACGACAATCAAAGCAGGGTGCTATGATTTCATGTTCTGAAGAAAGCCTAGGGTTTAATTATTCTCATCTTTGTGGTAGAGTTAATTCTCATAGGTTTCAAGGGTTAAAAAAATTGGGGATCATAATTAAGTGGATATTAATTTAAATTATAATGATTAATAAGTAAGTGAATAGGTATAGTTAGATCGATTACACATTTTAAAAATATTTTCTAAAAAAACATCTTCTCGTTGTATCTTATTAATCAAATTTCATTTCAAAAACAAAAATAAAATACAATATTCTTCCAAAATACATATTAAATATTTATAAATGTTAAAACCCCCCCAATACTTTTAAGTAATTTGTTTTTGTTATTTTATTTTATTTTCAAAATACCTTTAATTTTTTGTTTTAAAATACTTCTTCCATTGAGAGACAACATTAGTCAGCCACTCTATTGCACCTAAATAACCAAAAACCACACATCATCTGAGAGCGCTCAAGATAACGCCTTTAAAATTAGAACTATTTCTAGGGAGGAAATTAATTTTTTTAACCAATTAGAGGTATTTATTTTATTTTTATTTTATTCTCTTCTTCTATTCTTTCTTCCATCTTTACTCATTCTAAATTTTTCTACTTCTTCTTTTTTAGACCATCAACTCAAACTTATTATCTTTTTATTATTGTTCAATTTTATTCATTTCATTTTTATTTTATGTATGAAATGAACTAATACCAAGTATCTATTAGATATTAACCCTGAGATTGAACATAGCCTTAGGTCTCAAATCAGACAATATCATTCTACAGGAAGTTCCAACATTCAACTAGTTGGAGAATTCCTTTATTATTGGTTCATTAAAATTAGAAACACTTTATAATAAAACCTAAAAAAATAACCAAAGGATGAAAATAATAATAATGAACTTAATAGGACCATTTTATAATTGGTTTCACCAGATATTAACTATAAACCAAACTATATTGCATACCCAAATCTCGAATAGAACTTTAAAGTAAAATCTAGGTTAATTAACCTCCTTCCAAAATTTGATGGCCTCTCTGGTGAGGAACCAAACAAACATCTTAAAGAATTTAATGTGGTTTGATCAACTCTGAAACTAAGAAATTTATTTGAATGTAAAATAAAACTAAGATAATTCTCATTCTCACTTGATGGAACAACAAAAGATTAGATTTATTATTTACAAACTGATGATGTAACATGTTGGAATGATTTGAAACATCTTTTCTTGTAGAGATTTTTTCTAGCATCAAGGACCACTACCATTAAAAAAATATATCTTGGAAATCAAGTAATACCAATGGTATTCAATGTATGAGTACTAGGAGAAATTCAAGAAGTTGTGTACAAGCTGTCTGCATCACCAAATCAATGAGAAACTCCTCATACAATGCTTTTATAAATGAATCACACTTATAGAGAGGATTATGGTGGATGTCATGGTAGGAGTGGAATTGGTATAAAAACTCTAGTAGCTACACTTACATTGATCAACAAGATGGCACAAAACTCCCAACAATTTGGATATTGAGGTACACCACATGTTAGAGGAGTACGTCAGGTAATTCCATCTTCTCTTGAAAATAATTTAATTGATAATAGTTGGAAGAATTTACCATTATGGTGAGGTAGATTTATTTGGATAAAAAGATATCCCAACCCAATCCTACAAGGCCTTGTGGAATTTTCACTGAAACATGTCACTCAACTGACTGTTTTCCCCAATTAAAAGAGACAGAGGATTATGCATCCATATTCCCTAGTAGACCGTATCAGTAGGAACAACAACCACATCCCTATAAGAAGTATGATTACTTTCAACCAACATATAACCAAGGGTAGAAATATTAGTCGAATATGATTTGTGGCTCTGGACAACAACAATAAAGGCCCCCTTTTCAAAAAAAATACATCAGCCTCCGCCTTATCAATAGGGTTTCCAACAAACCCAAAGACGATTTCAAGCTCAAGAATCAATAATTCAACAACAAGGTAATTCTAAACCAAAGGTATATTCTAATAATAATGAAATTTTGAAAAAAAAAATATTCTTAATCAACATAATGAGCTAAATATTCAAGGTTTGGAGTTGAGGGAGTTGAAGACACAAATGTGCCAAATTGACACTGCCCACCATGAATTGGTAAGTAAGAACTCTGGAAATCTACCTTCCCAGCCTACTCCAAATCCCAAGGGGAATTTTAATTCCATCACATTGAGAAGTGTGAAGAAAAAAATTGATACATCTACACCTATCATTCCACGAGGATTCACCTCAAATCTGGAGAAGCCCCATTCAATACCAACTAATGAGAAACCCAAGGAGAAAGACAAAGGTAAGAAAAATATTAATTATGTTTCTCCTAAAACCCTTCCATTTACAAATAGAGTTGTACAAACTAAGAATATGGCTAAAGAGGTGATGAAAAAAAAGAGTTTTTGGATACATTAAAGCATGTTTAGATCAACATCCCTCTACTTAAAGCAATTAGGAAAATATCAATGTATTCCAAATTATTAAAAGAACTTTTTACCAATAAAAGTTGGATAAAGGGAAATGAGAGGATCAATTAGGAACTCATTTCACCATCCCATGCACCATAGAGGAGTTACACTTTTCTGATGCTTTATGTAATTTGGGAGCTTCAATAAATGCGATGTCTCACTCTATATTCTCTTCTTTAATGTTGGTGAGTTAAAGATGGTAAGAGTAGTGGTACAGTTAGTGAATAGAGCTACAAAATATCCAACAGGAGTCCATGAGGATGTACTTGTTTAGGTAAGAGACATGATCTTTCCAGTAGATTTATATGTTGTTAACATGGAAGATGGTCAGTTAAATTCTCATGATCCCATTATCATAGGTAGTCCCTTCCTCTAAACTGAAAAAACAATCATAAATGTCCATGAGGGTACACTTTTCATGGAATATGGAGATGAAGTTGTGATATTTAATGTTATGGACTTCATGAAGTACACATCATAAGACCATTCTACATTTTTTATCTCCCATTTTTAACCACCAAGTAAAAACCCCATGGATTCTTGTTGTCCTATTCTTAGATAGATTATGAGTATTGGTTATAGTTTTATGTCAAAGAGAACTTCCACACCTGTTTCTAATGAATAGACCTCTATTAGATTTGATTTTGATGTGGATTCATATTCTAATTTTTATCATGTTCACTCTGATTATGACATGGTTGTTGAGTACGATGATGTATTTTATGCATTATTCTCTGATTTTGATGATGTCTATTCTGATATTGATGTTCATTGTGCACATATTTTAGTTCCTTCAATGTCATTTTCCATACAACACCACCCTTCATTGGAACTCAATTAATTGACACCAAATCTCAAATACTCATACTTATTGATTGGGAAGAGATTACCAATTATCATTGCTAATAATATCCCTTTTTAACATAAAGAAAAACTTTTGAATATTTTGAGGGATAACATTAGGTCAATCAGGTGGAAAATAGCTAATATATATAGTATTATCCTTCATAAAACTATTTTTAATGATGGGGCTAAACTAGTTAGGTAGCCACAAAGGAAACTCAATCCAACACTTCTGGAAGTTATTAAAAATAAGTTGAAAATTGCTTGAGGAAGGTATCATTTATCCCATTTTAGACTCCTAGTGGGTGAATCCTATTCAGGTTGTGCTTAAGAAAAGTGGAGTTAATATTGTTAGAAAAGTTGGAGGAGTTAGTTTCAATAAGGGTACAAAATAATTGGTGTGTGTGTATTGATTATAGGAAACTAAATCAATCCTCTAGAAAAGACCATTTCTCCCTCCCATTTATTGATCAAATGATTGAGATAATAGTTAGGATGACACGTTATCTTTTCTTGGATGGATTTTCTAGATATTTTTAGGTTCCTATAACTTTGTGGGATTAGGAGAAGACAAAATTCACTTGTCCATTCGGTAAATTTTCCTACCAAAGGATGCCATTTGGACTTTTCAATTCCCCAAGTACCTTCTAGGGATTCATGGTGAGTATTAATTCATATTTCATTGAGACCTTCATGGATTTATTTATAGATGATTTTATAGTGTATGAATCTTCATTTAGTGAATGTATCTTTAGTTTAGGAAAGGTGTTGAACCACTGTACTGATAAGAATCTGGTTTTAAACTTTGAAAAATTTCATTTCATGGTATAGAATAGCATTGTATTTAGTCATGTAGTATAAAAACATGGAATATAGGTTGATATATATAAGGTAGATATTATTTAATCCTTTCCATATCCTTCACATGTGTGTGATGTTAAATCATTCCTAGGGTATGAAGGTTTTTATCGATGCTTTATTAGAGATTTATGTAAGATTTCTATACCCTTATCTCGATTGCTTTAAAAATATATTAACTTATTTATTAATGATTAATGAAGGGTATCATTTTATGAGATAAAGAAGCATTTGAACACTCCATCTATCATATATCCTCCATGATGGAAGCTTATTTTCGAGCTTATGTGTGACGCATCCAACTTCATGGTTGGAGTTGTCTTATCATAGAGGGTGAAAGGGTGTTCCCATGTGATTGCTTATGTGTTGAGGACTTTGGATTCAACCCAAGAAAATTATGCCACAATGTAAAAGGAGTTTTTTTCTGTTATATTTACTTTAGATAAATTCTTTTCATATTTATTGGGCTCTAAATTAGTTTTTTTCTGACCATGCAACTCTAAGGTACCTCTTGAAGAAGATAGATGAAAATCTCAGACTTCTCTGATGGATGCTACTTATTTAAGAATTTGATATTGAGATAAAGGAAAATAAGGGGTTAGAAAACATGGTGGTGTAACACATGAGTAGGATTACTCACACACTAGATACTAACACCTTGGAACAGGTACCACTTCGGGACACTTTCCCTGATGAGCATATCTATGTCATCTTAGGAATGCATCATTTGTATATAGATTTAGTAAACTAACTTATTTCCAATAAAATTCTTGAAAATTTAAAGAAAAATTAATTCCAAAAATTAAATATTGAGTCTAGGTTTTATGTGTGGAATGATCCCTACCTCTAGCACATGTGCACTAATCAAGTTATTAGGAGGTGTGTTTCTGATTATGAGTTTGAGTCTATTTTTCATTTCTTCCATAAACTTTCATATGGAGCACACTTTGGACCCCAATAGATAGATAGTAAAGTCTTAGAATCTATATTATATTGGCCTATATTATTCCATTATGATCATGTGTTTTGTAAGTCATGCTCACATTTCCAACACACTAGAAACATTTCGAGGAGACACGAGATACCCCAACAACCCATATTATTCTGTGATATTTTTTATGTATGGGGAATTGATTTTATGGATCCTTTTACAAGTTTTTTTTTAGATTTTGGTTTTTGTTTATTATGTTAGAAAATGGGTGGAGACCATGGCCACCAGAACTAATGATTCTCATGTTGTAATAGATTTTTCCAAAGAACAAATTTTTTGTAGGTTTGGAGTACCAAAAGATATCATCAGTGATCATGGGACACACTTTTGAAATCATAATTTGGATTCCCTCCTTTGAAAGTATGGGGTGGATCAAAAAACATAAACACCATACCACCCTCAAACAAATGGTCAGGCTGAGGTTTCAAATCTAGAGTTGAAACAAATTTTGGAGAAAACTGTGCAACTGAATAGGAAGGATTGGAGAAAGTGATTGTATGATTCATTATGGGATTATAGGACAGAATACAAGACTCCCATAAGTATGCACCCATTTTTTATTATTTTTGGGAAATACTTTCATCACCCCATGGAGGTCGAGCATCGGGAATATTGGGAAATAAATAAATGCAACATAGATTTGGCCCAAGCTAGAATTAAACGGAAGCTAAAAATTCAAGAGATTGAGGATATTAGATTGTCATAATATGATAACTAAAGGATCTACAAGAAAATTTAGAAAAATATCATTATATAATGATCCAAATAAGAGAGTTTCATGTAGGGTACAAAGTCCTAGTCTATAGTTCACAACTGAATCTGATGCCTGGTAATTTATGTTCTGGATGGTTAGTTCCCTATGTTGTATCTAATTTTTTTCATTATGGTGTAGTGCAGATCACATAAGAGGACATAGTAATGATATTTACGATCAATATGAAACATTTAAAAAATATATAGAGGGACTTTTCACCCATGCATTTGATTTCATCACACTGCATGAGCCCTTCATCACTTGAGAATATCGGGTTGTCCCTAACCCTTTCACTTTTATATTATTTGTCCTATTTTAAATTATGCATTTTATGTGCACATATCATATCATAGGTTCACATTTATGATAATAAAATATTTTAAGTGTGGGGGAGGGGACAAAATTTTTGGTTAGTTTCTTTAGGTTTTTTATTTGTGTGTTTTTGTGTGTGTGTTTTCTGTAATTTTAAAAAAAATAAAAAAAAACACTATGTAACATGATCATTTAGATATGAAAATATGGAAAATTTATTTTTTTCAAAATTAATTGGTGGAATGATAAGAATGAGAAAGATTTAGTTATTAAAGGTTGATTTTTTATAAAACTAGAATCCATTGATGGTATTATTGGTTATATTATTTTAAAAACTTTTAGATTTTGACATCGTTATTTGTGATATTTGTTCATGGTAAATTATTTCATTTATTTCTCTACACAAATTTTCACTCAACCATGAATTGTTAAATTTTTCCTACTTAATTTAAGGTATATCCAAGTTAGGTAAAAAATAATAATACATAAATGGTTGGTCCATATGTTTGTTAATCTTCTGATAAATTTCATTATTGTACCAAATTGACTTATGTGTGTGACTGATATTTAAAATTATTACACCCTTAAAAAATAAAAAAAATAAAGAACAAAAACTAATATATATATATATATATATATATATATATATCATATTAATAAATAGGGAAGTTATGAAATGTACAACACATGAGGATATCTAGGTCGGGAGATTAAGGTTTGACTTTTAGGAATGCTTAAGTGAGTGGATCCTGAAATTAGATTGTAAAGGAATATAGAACAATTTTAGTGAATTAAAATAGGTAAGAATAATTGTTTTACTTGGCCTAAATATACTGAATAAATGGTGGAGAAATGATCTTGAAATGGTAGGCACACACACGCGTGGGGAATTAATGGCATGGTAGACCCATAACTTATTTTTCTATTATTAGTGTCATTAATCTCACTAGATTTTGTTTTGATACAATTTATGAGACAATGAATTTTAAATTTATTGATATTGACTCTTGATGGTATTCTTACTTTGGCCATATTTCTACCGTGGATTGAGGAATATGAACATGCATATCTTGTCACAATATTTTTTAGAATACATGATACAAGGTTTTTTCCAAGAATGCAAAAGTTTAAGTGTGGGGGGTTTATAAAAACAATATTGTTGAATATTTTATTGATAATAAATGAAATTTCCTCACATTTTTTTAAATATTTTTTTTATAAATTATTTGGGATTAGATCATTCATTTGAAAATTTGATGAAAATTCTAGTTTTTTCCTTTAAATTAAACTGTAGTATTTAGACCATAAATATTTTTTTGTGTATTATCTTAACATTAAATTTTTTAGTAGTGTTATAAATCAATGTGAAAAAACTTTCATTTTGTACATCTGAGCTAGATCATTCATTTTATTGGAGTAAATGTTTCATGAATTCAAAGCTATATTGGACTCCCCAGATTGGACACCCCTTTGGTATTTGGGCCATAACTTCTTCATCTATGATTTTATTAGGCCCAAATTTTTATAGAATATCTAGAACCAAATTTATCAAAAATAATCCTTCTATAATAATATCTAGTTAACATGTTTTGGAGGTCAAGCAGTTGGTTCAATTTGGATTAAAATATTTTGACGAAATCCCCATTCACACTTGAAAAGTATTGAAACCCTGGCCTCCCCTCCACTCTATAAATTTGTGTTTTTCTCATTTATAATGGTTTGTATGTGCCTTAAAGGATTGGTAGAATATGATAAGTGGTGAATTTCAAATTCAATTCACCATTATAAGAGGGAATCTATCAAGATATGATCTCCTCCAAAATGATCTTCTTTTTCTCTTATTTTTTGTAATGTCAGTGTTCTTTCAATAAAATATCTATTTCTATCCCATTTTATTATATTATTTTTAATTTAATTATTATTTTATTTACTTATTTGGTCTGGAACTAGAGAGTATAAACTTTATTGGGGTATACCCTTTCTAAACCTTTACAAATGTAATTCATTTCTACGATGACTACACCGTCCATAGAAAAGTAGTTTTCTTAGTAATTGATCTACCTTATAACTTATTAATTTATTTATTTTCAATAAATGAGATAATTTAATTAACTTAATATGATCTATGAATTTATTTTTTTTAATTTAAAATAAACTAAACAAGAAATTTAACAATTAACACAAAATACCCAAGGTCGGGAACTGTGTAAATTATGAGATCACAATCTTAATCGGTAAAACATAATAGCAAGAGATCAATTTTTAGAGTTCAAATTCAATCCCATAACCCAATTAATCCTCATTAACAAAATTAATATATTCATTAATTTACCACTTACCATAAACTAGCCTTATAATGATAATAAAAGTAGGGTGTTATGATTTCATGTTCCAAATCTAGCCTAGGGTTTAATTCTTTTCATCTTTATGGTAGAGTTAATTATTATAGGGTTTGAGGGATAAACAATTAGAGGATGATAATTAAGTGGATATTAATTTAAATTATAATGATTAAAAATTATGTGAAGAGTTAAATTTAGATCTATTATGTCTTCTAAAAATATTTTCTAAAAAACATCTTCTCGTTGTGTCTTATTAATAAAATTTCATTTCAAAAACAAAAACAAAAAAATACAATCTTATTCCATAATACATATTAAAGATGTATAAACATTAAAAAATACCATCCTTTTAAGTATTGTGTTTATTTTATTTTATTTTATTTTCAAACTACCTTTAATATATTGTTTTAAATTACATCCTCCTTTGAGAGATGACATTGGTCATCCACTCTGCTACACCTAAATAACCAAAAACCACAAATCATTTTAGAGTGCCCATAGTAGCTTCTTCTAGTAGCCTAATAGTTAGAATATTAAACTGGGTAATGGGATAGTAAAAAGATATTTTAGTTCCTTATGAAAGAAAAATATGATAAATTATATCATGGGAAAATTAAATGAATGTGTTAAATGTGAAAAAATAAATTTTTGACATAAATAAAGTTTAATTATAATTTTGGTAAAGAATATATGTTTTATATTTGTTAAAATTTATTTAAAATTATGAAATAAAATTTATTTTAAGAAAATGGTTTTATAAAACACTAATTATTTTTATATAAATTATTATCTAATTTTATAAAGTCCCAAGTAAAATTTTATAGGGTTCAGAAAGTTGATTATGTTAGAAAAAAATTATGATTTTTTAATAAATAAGGATTTTAATTAAAAATTAAATTTATTATAATTAAAAAATTATTTTGATAAAATATATTTCATTTTATGGAATCATCACATCAAAATTATCCTAAGTTTATTTTTTGATATTTTTCTAAAAATGCTTAATTTTTGTGAATAGTAAAATACAATAAAATATGATATTTTACATGTAAATGATTTATCACATACTAGATGATGTATAAAACCATTATATTAGTATCATATGCACCAATTAATATATATATTCATAATAATCATCATCATTGGTAGTCTTGAGAAAAAATAATAAACTAATGAATATTATATTCAAAAACACACTTCTCTTATAAATACCATCCTTAATCACCCCATTTCTCCACACATTTTAATCCACTTAAATCACTAAAAATATAACCAAATATCTCCCCAACCTTCTTTCCATGTCTTATAGGTTCTTTTATTATCAAAATACCAATCTAATAAGTCTTAATATGTTATTTAAAGGATGGTATCCAAGGAAGAGGTAATTGTCTTAACTAGGTTCTTTCAAGTTTATTTATTCTTATTCCTCCTCTAAATATCTTAAATGCATAATGATATAATAACATAGGTATCATATGAATACTTAAATATTATTATATCAATGAAATATTAATTATCCTACTCTCTCCCTCTATTTAATTCTAAAATGAAATCATCACCCATATCATGGTCAGTTCACTACTTCCATGGATGATGTGTTTCATTTTCCATTACTACCTTACATGGATGGATTTAAAAATGTATTAAATGAATAAATAAATTATTTATAACATTATTAATATTATATAAAGATAAATTGGGTTTTATATTAATTTTAATAATATATAAGTGTCCATGGTAATTTTAACCATCCAAAACAGGTATACCATGATACATTTCTTAGTTTGAATCTATTTTTTATAACCCATAAAATTGTATAAATTTTATTCTAATTGAATGATAAATAATATATAACTCTAAAATTATATATATTATATAATTATTTTACAATACATGTGACTATGATCCAAATACTGAATCATTTTTGGAGAAGTTGACCAACAACCTCAAGTGGCTGATGTGATCAAAAGATTATTTAATAAATAAATTATATATAATTATAAATAAACCTTAAAATTTTAAATATAATTGAAAATGGTTCTGAATTAGGTATTTAATAAACTTAATTTGATTATTTGGTAATTTAGATGCATGTATTAGGCGATTCGAGACTTAAAGTAAGGGAACATATGAATCATCCACTTCTATTTGAGGTTATGATTTTTCTCTCTAAACCTCATTTTATATCTCTATTGTTCCCATGTATTTATTTTATATTATTTGTATATGTTCCACACATATATACCTATTTTAACTTACCTTTTTTGTTTGTTATACACAAAATTTTAAGGTTATCTTCTCAATTCCTTCTTTTAAGAAAACCTGATAAAAAAGGGAACTTTCTATTTCTTATTTCATATCATGTATCACTCCATAAAAAGTTTTTATATTATCAGTTATCTAAAAAATCATTATTTTATGGGAAAAAAAATTGGTTTCATTTTTTTCTTAAGTAAATCATAATGTTCTTACCTTCTTTGAATATTCTTTACCCTTTTCTTAAAACACTACTTATGAAGTTCCTTTATATACCTACTTCCTCCAAATATTTATTATAATTTTTCCTCTTTTTAAATCTATAAAAAATAACTCTGATTATTTATTCCTTATTATATTTGGAATCTCCATGATACATCATTTTGTTATTCTTTGAGACAAGATTATGTAACCCATATCCTTTTCATGGGTTTTTATTATGTTTATTTCTTATGTATGATTTTCTTATGTGGAACACATGTTCATGTACATATTATGATGTGATGGGTTAGTATATAATTATATATCCCCCCAATGCATTGGGTAATGTTTTCATCTCATGATATACCATGTATGGTGTATGGGAAGTTATCCTAGAACATTATATCGTATTGTCTTAGAAGTGATCCTTGACTTATGTTTTTGATGTCATGTTTTATGTTATTACCACATTATTATGATTTAAATACTTATTTTTAGAGTTAGTATCCAGAAACCAAATTTTATGTACTTTATGATTACCTATATTCAATGTTTTGAATATTAATAAACTACTTATCACATCATGATTGTTCTTCTATGTGACCTAGTATGTGATAATGTCCTAAGAGTAGCTATCACACTGAAAGGTCGTAGCAGTTCCCTACTATGATGAGAACCCAAAAGTGCTATGATAGTATTCATAAATATATTCTATATAGTTATATGGTATCATTTGGTGGTTTAAAATGATATGGGCTATTATGGGTGGAAACACATAGAACATTAAGGCACTTTCTCATGGTGTTCACCCTTGGTAATTTCTAATAGAGGAGATTACGTGAACATGATCCTCTGGTAGGAAATATGCATTCATTTATGTCATTGTATATTCATATCTACAAATTTGTGTATTGATACTTATACTTTAAGAGTATTATTAATAAATATTATTAGTTGAGTACTTTGATTTATTAATGAAAATCATGATAACATGTGTTCGCGGAGAAGTAGGATATGTTGGTTGTGTCACGGGTAATATTGCATTAATGAATAATATGAGAAAGGATTTTTCCCTTTTATTTATTAATGGAATTTGATATCTCAGGACCTTTTATGGGAATGAAATAGCCTAAATAAATCCATGGACATGGTCTTATGTGGGAAGATTTATTTCCATAAATTCAAAGGTACATCAATCACATAGTTTGATGACACCAACAAGCAACTTGATTGATTAGAGATATCATGATAAATGGATTATATAACATGTTAAGTGTCTTTATGAGGTTTTATGTTATTGAAACATTAACTTATTTTTTTATGGGTGTCTTGGCATGTTTCTAGATTCTAACCTTGGACTTTAGGAGGCTTTGTCTAATGCCACTTAGAGAGAGGCATATTGGGTCGCACACTAAGTGTATCCATAACCTCACTTAAATAGTAATATTATTTATTATTTATTATTTTGAATAAATATTTATCTCTTACATGACTTAATAATTATTCATGTTAGATTGATCTCATATATTCAGTCACTAGTTATTCGAGAGAATATTTTTTTAATAGAATAGTTAATGAATATTTATTTTTTATTTAGTAAATATAATATTTATTTATTTTTATGTGAATAAAATGTTGATATTTATTTATAAAATAAATATTCATTATTCAGGGCCCAATAAATATTGTGGAGGAATTTATGATAGATTTTATAGGCCTGGTGAGAAATAACATATTAAATATTATTTGAATAAATAATATTTAACTAATTTACTAGTTTTGATCATGTCAAGAAATAATATTATTATTATTATAGAATAAATGGGGTTCCATGGGGATTAAGGAAATAATAAGGGTTCATGTGGAATTATTATTTTCTAACCCTAGAAATATTTAAACCCAATTATATTATTTCCATCCTTAAAAGGGTTTTCATCTGATTTGTTGTGCACAATGACACTAGTAGAATTCTCTCAAACCCTAGATAGACCCTCTCTAAAAATGATCTCAAGAACAGAGAATGATCCTACTCCACCACGTCTCTTGATTCGATAGGGATCAAGTAGATTCCTTATTTTTAGAGATTCTAATGGCGATCAAAGAAGGATGATGAAAGCATTAAGATCTACTACACTAGCACCCAAAGATTCCTATGGTGACATATGAAGGTTCATAGAGCACATGTGGATCACCACTGAAGAGAATATACACTTTATTCCTATGATAAAATTATGGTACTATGTAAATACGTTGTTAGATTCATTAATGAAGAAATAATTCATCACAAGGTAATTCTTTTACTACTTAAATTAATTATAAATCATTATGTGATGATCCTACATTTGGTTATGGTGTTCTCATGTCAATTAATATTTTATTAAATTATAATGTTCATAGAGATTATCTTTGATATACATCTCGGATTAATCATCAATGGTGAAAAAAATATGATTTGAGCATGTCTCATATGGTGTTTTCATTGTTCCTTGAACCTTTAAGTGGTGTAAAAGGGATCACATGATTATTTATAATTATTTAAATATTTATGATTTATTTATTCATTTATCATTAGTTTTAAATTATTGTTTAATCGAATCATGAGATCTTATCTATTTTTTTCTTGTAAATATAATTGATAAATGGATTAATTTTTAAAGATGAACATTCGAAGAACTCATATGTAGGTGCTAAGGATTCCAACTGGATAGAACAATAGTACATACCCTATAGCTCGTTGATACATGAAGGGTACCCATATTTAATGCACCAGAATGACTCATGACTAAATTCATAGTGTGTGAATTTATTACATGTGGTGTGTATTTAATACACTACATGTTGGCCAGACCATCCTAGCACATGGTTAGCCAGACAACATGGCATGTAACTCTCATAAATTTTGTGTATTCCATTAATTAGATGGGACATGTATTCTCTTACTTGACCTACATGATGGTGATCATGTAACTTTGAGATCAAATGCAATGGTGCCCACATACACTTCATGTACTCCATTAATTTATATGGCATAACTGCACATTTAGTCCTTAAGCATGTGTTGCAGATAGATGGTGAAGAACTATACATGATGTATAGCAGGATTGTACACACCGTGTATATTACCAGATTATACATAATTTAAAATTTAATTTATTATACTACTTAAACCTTATAAACATGTGTTTAGTGTGTCATTTAGTTAACCCATACACACGATGTGATGGGTAATATATATATATATATTAAATATCTACTTGATTTCTGCATAATATTCAGAATTATATATCGTGTAAAAGTCACAATGTAACGATTACTCTGCACACAGTAAAAACATAAAACACTATGTAAATACATGTGTTCTGTGTGTCATTTAGTTGACTCATACTCTCCATGAAATTATATAATAATTTGTGTGTGGTATATGAAACATGAGTAAATAGTGTACATATATAATACACGCTAGGTAGCTCAAATGGGCACTCATTGTGTTTCCACCAAGGTACATGTTTTTTACATGGTTAATTTTAAATAAATTTATTTAATTTGTTTAAAATTATGATGGATGGGGATCTCAAGAATTTTTTGATGAGAATTGAGATAAAATAATTGGTTGATTTAAGAAGATAATTAATTGATTCGAGGATGATTTATCTTAAATAAGAATGATTTGGGTTGAATACTATTTTATTAAATGTGTAATTTGTTGCATATATATCGATAGTCATGAGAATATATAAAATATTTGTATATGATTGGATTTATTTAAATTTATTAATAAATTAAATTGATTTCATGTGCATCATCCCTCCTCTCATTATGTAAGGGTTTGTGTTCTCATGGTTTCCTTTTATGTAAAGCCCCATAACTAATCATTTAGTTCCCCTCAAAAGTGAGTAAAAGCTTATGTGATGGATGGATATCTCATGAAAATGGAGGTGGTTCAAGCATATATTTGAGTAAAAACCAATCCAAGTAATACAAGGGCGGATAGGTTGAAATATGAAACATGAACCAAGTCATGGTATAAGGTGTTTCTCCCCTAGGTCAACAATTAGTTTATCATCCACTAGATAAACTAACCATTATAAAATTATCATGATCATACCACTATTATTATTTTATTTCTATCATGTTTCATAGTTAATTTCATTATGTATGTTTTTTCGTGATCACATGAATTAATGAATTTAACAAGCATGCAAGATAGAACTAAACTAAATTAGATTGTGCGTAAATTTTATCTAATACATGGTTAATCACTTAAGTAAATTAACTTAATATTAACAAGAATGTAATAAAGATAAAATGGGAAATTTACACATAAAGATAAAATCCCTCAATTATATATAATAATTCTGTATAGTCTTCCACTACTTAAGTAAAAATCAAACCATAGTTCAAAGTGTTTGATCGGCCAAAGTCATGGAGCTTTCAATAATCGGGGAATTCTAACTTGATTTTTGGGCTGAATTAACTCAATTCGCATCAAGGATTAATTGATAAAGTAGGAATTGGTTTAACTAAGAGTAAAGGGTTGGGGAAATCCCAATTAATTATTTTAGGATTGGTAAGTCCACTCAATAGATCAAGGAATTGTGAGTTAATATAGTTAGAAAATTTTATGCCTACCTAAAACCCTTCAAATAACTTATCAGGCCAAAATCTAGGTTATGAAAAGGGGAATATGGGTCCTTTACACTAGAATTTCCAAGCAATGGGATGTTGAGAAACCAATGGTGAGGACTATTAGGTTTCGATAAATTAGTGGGAGATTAATAGATTTAATATTTATTATCTATTTTTATCAGATAAATTACTAAAATTATACTCTTCTTAATTATAGAAATGGAAATTAACATTAATTCAATCATATTAGTGTGATCCATACTTGATAAGGATATCATTATAACTAGAACTAATTTCCAATAATGGAAAAGGTTCTTATGTGTTATTTTATGCCATTAAAAGAAATTATATGTGCTTGAAACCCCCATTCCTAGTGTCTGGCCAAGAGCCTAGTAAGGAAGAATTATATCTCTATGATAAAAAATTTAGATGATTCCACATATGCCCAATATTTCATAATTTATTCTATTTCAAATGAGTTTCTAAATCAACATGAGGATATGTAAGTGTATATTATGATGTCTAACCATCGTGATATTTATCAATAGAAGGAGATACATGAGATATATGAGATCTCTAATGCATTTTTCATGTGATACTTGGATATTATACACATTTTGGGCTTTTTTAGCCAAGATTATTGGGCATGAAATTCCAAGATGAGCTATGCATAGATCTTATTCTATCCTCACCACCTAAATCCTTCTCCAATTTTACTATTAATTACAACATGAGCAATAGCGATAAGATCCTTTTGGGACTTCTTGCACTTATTCACTAAGTTGAAAAGGACATGGGGTGTGAAAAACCCCATAGTCCTTATAGTGAAAAAGAAAATAAAGAATAAGGAAAAGAGTACCAAGAATCACAATAAGTATAATGCTCCCAAGAACCATCCTTCTAAAAAGAATAATATTAAAATTTAAGAAAAGTTAAAAGATGCAATATGTTTTTCATGTGGTAAGCTGAGCCACTGGAAGAATAAATACATCTAGAGATAAGGGGAAGCTAAAGGTGTGTTCGTTATCGAGTGTAATCCTCATATATCTATACATTGGATATTATATATAGCGTTTGGTTCTCAACTATGTATCCAAATACATAAACCACATAGATTTTAAAATATTTATAGAGGATAGGTGGATCTTCGAGCATCCAATGGAGAAAAACTTGCGGCCTTGGATATAATAGACTACCACCTTTCATTTCCAACTATAATTATTTTTGGTTTTAAGGAATTGTTATTTTTTTCAAGTGTTACTAAAAACATCATCTTTTCTTCTTTCCATGACATGGAAGGATTTATTTTCAAATTTGAAAATAAAGAATTCTTATTTTAAAATTATATCATTTATTATGATATGGAAAAAATAAATAATGGTATTTATGTATTAAATTATGAAAACCAAATATTGGCCATTAATAATGAATCATGTCCACATAAGTCATATAACACCCAGTTGTGGCATCACCATGTGTTCATCATGATTGTACCTATTCTATGTTCTCAATGAAAATCTGGATTCATTTTTTTATTATTATTTGTTTTACTGTCCTTGTTTCAATATGCCAGTAATCCAGATTTAATTATTGACAAACAGTTAATAATATAGCATTTACTTAAGTTCAGTGCTATATTAAATGTGTTCTATTCCATATTCTATTATTCTTTTTTATATCACAAAAAGGGGGAGAAATTTGGATAAACACAATATTTTATTTTCATTGTTTCATATTATATACTTTAAATGTTTTTTTTTCTCTTTATTGTGGGAGAAATTATAGGAAGAAATTAAGTTAAATATAATATTGTATTTATCTTTGCAAAATTCAAAACTATATGTAATTAATTTTGAAAGTTAATTTCATTGGTTATTTTATGGGTTTTGTGATCATCAAAAAGGGGGAGATTCTTGAGAAAGTTTTATTTTCAAAAATACATAATGTTTTTATTTAAAGGGGGAGTTTGTTGAGAACAATACTCTATCTCTTTATGATAATTTTGATGCTCACAAATACCCTTAATTATTTTCTAATGATTTTATTTGTTAAGTATATTTCAAGAATTTATTATTCATTATATTTTTATTTCTGGACGAAATATTTAAGTTCTTGAACAATGAGGATTAATTACTAAAGTATTCGTATTAGCATGTTCTGGAAACACTATTCATGCTCCACATATTCGAGATCTGCTTAAGCATGTTCTTGAAACACTATTCATACCCTACGTAGAGAAACATAGCATAAGGATGAAATGCAGTGTATACATTATGAGTTATCAGAAAATTATGGAAGAGTAACCCTACCTTAGGAAGGAACCCTACGTTTGGGTTATTGAAAAGGTGTGGAAAAAGAACCGTATGTAAGTTTTAAACATTACGTTTGTTTCTCAAAAGTATGGTTCATCAACCTTACTTTTGTAAACAACCATACTTTCTTAGAAAAATATGGATCAAGTACCTTTCGTTTGAAAGCTTATAAAAGTATGGATATTTTATCATACGTTTGAAAGTTGAAGAGAAAAAGTATGAATGGTCAACCCTACATTTGTGATCAACCATATGTTTCCAACCCTACATTTATGATCAACCATATGTTAAAAACCTTACGTTTGAAGGCTACGTCATCAATCTTACGTTTATTATCTATGTTAGTTCAGAGGATGAATATTGTACAACTCAACCTTACGTTTGGTGTCGGAGAGTTTAAAGTCGATATTATTATGCAATGGTCAGCAATCTGTTTATTAGGCTGATTTTAATCCGGATTAAAAGATGATTTTAAAACGTGACTTTGACGAGTTCAGAGCCATTTAAGGATCGAATTAAAAGGATATTTTCTTGGTGAATTTCAAGGGAAGTTACGACTACTCTGTAAATTCAAATGTTTGAATTTTACAAGTCATAAGGTGAATTTTATGGATCTAAATTTACAGGAGAAGTGATCGATGTTATTATATTGATGTGATATTTTTTTTAAAAATATATATATGTGGGTTTTTTCAAACTGCATAAATTGATCATATTCATAAAAAGGAAGAAAAACAAAGACTATCAAAAAAACACAGATCTGCTGATTCAAAAGAATGACAAAGATCTGTTTATTGAAGAAGAAGAATCACGATATAATATTCACTCATTCTACATCAAAGATCATTTTTTAATCTTCTACTGTTAAAGTTTTGAATTATATTTCTATATCTACTGCAACAAGATCGACTCAGAACAACTCTTATTTGAAGATCATTATTTCTGAAGGCAATGATCCATCTACTGTCAATTGCATTCTGTTGTAATTGTGAAGAACAACTGGAAAGTATTTTTAAAAGTACAGATATCTTTCTTTTCTATTCTTGAGTGACCAGCTTCTTATACTAAACTGTGTAGGTTCTGTGAGTGAACCAGAAGGCTTTTCTGCCTTATATTGTAAAGGTTCCAACTGCCTATACTCAGTTGTGAAACGGTCTGTGGAAACGAGGACCAGATAGTGAAAATCACCAAGCTCATGGAGTAGAGCGTTGGTGTAGTGGACTAAGGGTATTCTGTTCCCTGAACCACTATATATCTTGTGTCTCTGCTATTTAAATTTCCACTACATTAATTCATCTGATTAAAGTTAAAGGGAATAACATGATCTCGTGAAGATTTTTGAAAAGACACAATTCACCCCCCCCCCCCCCTCTTGTGTATATTTAGTATAATCTGATCCAACAATTGGTATCAGAGGTTGAGATTTCTGATAAAGCCTTAAGAAGCTGAAAGTGATTATACACAGAGCAAGATGACTGATACAAGAGAGGCAATGTCTATGGTTAGAGCATCGTACTTAAATGGAGAAAACTATGGATACTGGAAGTTGCGAATGATTATCTATCTGAAAAACCTTGGATACAGAGTTTATTCTATGATTATAACTCTATATGAAATACCAGAAAAACCTAAAACATGGAGTGTAGCTACGGAAGCAGAATATGATATGAACTTGAAGGCAATGAATGCAATTATATGTGTTCTAGGAACTGATGAATTTAATATAGTATCTCAATGCCCGACAGCATATGAGATGTGGAAAACTATTGCTGTTTCTTATGAAAGAACTAACAATATCAGGGAAATGAGATATGATACTGCTAAGCTTAAATTTGATACATTCAGAATATTTGAAGGTGAAAGTATTACTCAAATGAATGGAAGATCGACAGAGATTGTCAATAACATAATCGCCTTGGGAGATCCCATTAAACAAGCTGATCAAGATTTAAAAGTACTGAGAGTACTTTCTACAAGATGGAATGGAATCTCTACTGTAATCAGACAGTCGACAACTATCAAAGACTTAACCATGATAGAACTGATTGGAACACTAATGATGTATGAAGCTGATATGAAAGATGAAGAAAATGAGCATAAAGTTTTTATCAAGAGATATGACACTGCCTTGAAAGTGTCATCACAGATCAAAAACAGAAAGATGAAGAAAAGTGTAAAAGTGAAATCAGAAAGTTCTGATTTATCAAACTCTGATGTGTAACTGGCTCAGCTAGCCAGAAAATTCACTAAATTCTATAGAAATGATAATGGCTTCAGAAAATCCTTCAAAAAGGATGACAAGGAAGTCAGATGTTATGAGTGCAAGAAAATGGGCCACATCAGACCTGACTGTCCTCAGCTAAAAGAAGACAAGAAAAAGAAATTCTTCAAAAGAAATGATTATGAGCATAAGGACAAGAAATAAATGAAAGCTACATGGAGTGTATCTGAAGACTTTAGTAGCACTTCTGAATCAGACTTAGAGAAGGAAGAAGCAAATCTGAAATCCAACATGTGTTTTATGGCAGAAACATATGAGGTACAATCTTACTACTCTTCTAACTCTAGTTCTGAATCTAGTTACTCTAATGAAAAACTTACACCCTACTGCAATATTCTTGAAGAAAAATATGATTCTCTATTTAATAATCATAATTCTTTAAAGAACAGTCATAAGGTTGTTTCTGATAAAAGAGATACAATTCTAAAACAACATAAAGAGTTAACTGAAAAGTTTAACTCAATTAACACTAACAATATAGATTATGAATCAAATATAAAAACACTACAAACTGAAGTGGAAACTTATAAAAATATAGACCTTGTTTTTACTAAAGGGGAAAATACTTTAAATGAAATTCTTGGGAAAAATGTCATTAAAAAGGAAATATTTGGAATTGGTAATAAAGGTGTACAAGAATTATTTTATTCCAAGTACAAAAAGATTAAATTGTAATTACTATGGAACAAGGGGACATATTTCTAAAAAAAATTCTTAAGATAACCTCAAATAAGTGGTATTAAGAAAGATTTTGTATCAAATAATTTATTTGACTCTTCTATAATTAGAAAATAAAATCAAGTTTGGATTCCCAGATCTTTGTTGGCTAACACCCCTGGACCCAACAGAATATGGGTACCAAAGAAAATTGTGTAAATGCCTTTGTAGGGAGAAGGTCACAAAAGAAAAAAGGACATATGGTATATGGATAGTGGATGCTAAAGTAATATGAGTGGAAACTCATCGAATTTCTCTACTCTCACTCAAAAAGATGGTGGACTTATCACTTTTGGTGACAATGCAAAAGGTAAAATCAATGGTATTGGACAGTTGGAGATCCAAAAACTGTCTCAATCAACAAAGTACTTTATGTACAAGGATTGAAACACAATCTGATAAGTATCTCTCAACTATGTGATGATAGCTATGCTGTTGATTTTTCTAACAATTATTATTTTGTTTTCAAAAATAAACTGCTTAAATTTAGAGCACCTAGAACTGACAATATGTATACCCTGGATTTAAATTCCTTGTGTAAACAACAAGTAAAATGCCTAAATGCTAAAATAAATGAATCCTAGATCTGGCATATAAGACTTGGACATTGTAATGTATATGTTTTACATAAATTATCTAAGAAACAATTATTTTCTGATTTCCCTAGTCTCGTATTTGAAAGTGATAGATTCTGTGATGCATGTCAACTTGGCAAGCAACACAAATCATCCTTAAAATCTGTTAACAAAATTGCTACATCTAAACCTCTAGAACTTATTCATATGGATTTGTTTGGACCTTCAAGAGTATCAATCTTGGCTAGTAAATTATATGTATATGTTTTAGTTGATGACTATTCTAGATTTACATGGATTTTCTTTTTAAATTTTAAAAATGAATCTTTTACTTTATTTGAAAGTTTTTGTAAAGCTCTTCAAAATGAAAAAGTTTTTAGAATAATTTCATTAAGAAGTGATCATGGTGGAGAATTTGAGAATCTGTAATTTAATTCTTTTTTCTCAAATATGGGTATTAAACACACCATCTCTGCACCAAGAACGCCTCAACAAAATGGAATTGTTGAAAGAAAAAATAGTACTATTCGGGAAATGGCTAAGACTATGCTAAATGAATACAGCCTTTCTACCTATTTTTGGGAGAAGCTATAAGCACAGCCTACTATATAATGAATAGAGTTTTAATTAGACCAATTTTGAAAAATAAACCCTATGAACTCTGGAATAATAGAAAACCTAAACTAAATTACTTTAAAGTTTTTGGATGCAAGGTTTACACCTTAAACACCAAAGACAATCTTGGTAATTTTGATCCAAAATCTGATGAACACATTTTCTTAGGATATTCTACTACTTCCAAAGCTTATAGAGTCTATAATAAGAAGTCAAGGATTATTGAAGAATTAGTTCATGTGAAATTTGATGAATTTGATCCCTTTGAGAAAAGGACAGATCAAATGGATAAATTTAACTCTAATGATAACATGAGACTTGAGAACTTGAAAAATGATTTTGAAAAGGATATAAATGAAATTCAATCCAGTTCAGAAGAACATGATACTGAAGAACCTATAAGTGTACTGCCTAGAAAAACTAGAACCCTAAAGAATCACCCTTTAGAAACTATAATAGGTGACTTAGACACAGAAATAAAAACTAGAAGAAATATAGGAAATCTTGTATAATTCTCTGCCTTTCTATCCTAATTAGAACCCAATTATATAGAAGAATATTTAGATGATGAAAGTTGGATTATAGCAATGAAATAAGAATTAAACCAGTTCAAAAGAAATGAATTTTGGGAATTATTTGAAAGACCACAAAATTATCCAGTGATAGGAACCAAATGGGTATTTAAAAATAAATAAGATTATCAAGGAATAATAACTAGAAATAAAGCAAGACTTGTAGCTAAAGGATATAATCAGGAAGAATGTATAGATTATGATGATACCTTTTCACCTGTAGCTAGATTAGAATCCATTGGAATCCTTTTAGCTTATGCATCTCATATGAACTTTAAATTATTTTAGATGGATGTTAAGTCTACCTTTTCAAATGGTTATTTAGTGGAGGAAGTTTATGTTGAGCAACCTCCTGGTTTTAAAAATTCACAAAAACCATATTCTATTTTTAAACTTACTAAAACTCTTTATGGCCTTAAATAAGCACCTAGAGCTTGGTATGAAATATTAAGCTCTTTTTTATTAAAAATGATTTTATTGTTGGAATGGTAGATCCAACACTTTTTATGAAAAATGTAAATTCTAATATTTTATTGGTTCAAATTTATGTTGATGATGTAATTTTTAGATCAACTAATAAATACCTTTGTCATGAGTTTTCAAATCTAATGCAAAAAGAATTTGAAATGAGTATGATGGGAGAATTAAATTTCTTTTTAGGACTTAAAATTTATCAAAAAGATTTTGGAAATGTTTTAAATCAAAGAAAATACATTACTGATTTACTGAAGAAATTTGGACTTGAAAACAGCAAGACTTATACAACTCCTATATGTACTAATATAAGACTTGATTTGGATGAAACTGGAAAATCAGTTGACAACAAGTTATATAGAGGTGTGATTGGTAGTTTATTATATATTAGTGCTAGAAGGCCAGATATAATGTATTCAGCATGTCTTTGTGCAAGATTTCAATCAAATCCTAAAGAATCCCATTTAACTGCTGTTAAAAGAATTTTTAGATATTTAAAAGGAACTGTTTTTCAATCTCTTCTTTATCCCAAAACATCTGATTTTAATTTAATTTCATATTCAGATGCTGAATTTGGAAGTTATAGATTAGATAGAAAAATAACTTCAGGAACTTGTCACTTTTTAGGGAAATCCTTAGTGTCATGGTCAAGTAAGAAACAACATTCAGTTTTCCTGTCAACAGCTGAGGCAGAATATGTTTCTGTTGGCAGTTGTTGTGCACAAGTGTTGTGGATGAAAAACACTCTTATGGACTTTGAACTAAATTTTAATAATATGCTTATTTTATGTGACAATACTAGTGCAATTAATATTTCAAAAAATCCTATTAATCATTCTAGGACTAAGCATATTGATATCAGACATCATTTTCTAAGAGATCATGTTCTTAAAAAGGATATATCTTTGGAATTTGTAAGTACTGAAATTCAATTAGCTGATATTTTTACTAAACCACTTCCCACTACAAGGTTTGATTTTATTAAGGGGGATCTAGGTTTATTTAATTTTAAATAAAGTTTTATTTTATTATGTTTTTTTTTTTATTTTAATAATGTTTTAAAATAAATTAGTTATTTTTTTTTCAAACAGAATAAGTTTTTTTTCGCACAATCAATTTTATTCGTTTTTAAAACCTAAGTAGTAATTATTGATGACACGAGAATCAAGGTCATCAGAAACATTTAGAATTCTGAATCATTTCATTTCTACCAAAAACTCTTTCACACTCACGATTCTTTACCGCTCTTTTTCCATTCGAACCTAAAACCCTTCGAAACCCTAATCCTCTTTCGAACCTTCAGAGATTTCTCACAGAAATGGCCAAAACCAAGAGAACCGATGAGGCTAAGACCAGCACCGTCAAGAAACAGTGCTCTGAAGGAAGAAAAATTTTGCAAGGAAAGGTCATCGACTTGGAATGGCTATATCAGACGAATCTTCTCTTAAAACAAGCTCTCGCTTTTCAAAATCTAGAGCAGACCTTCAATGGTGAGAAGTCTGAGTTTTTGTATGAAGTAGAACTACGATATTTCTTTAAGTCTGTACAATTTAGTCTGGGAGATGATGAGGATACTATGATAGCTAATATAGAATATTGAGATGTCTTGATATCCTCTATGGAGATTGGTCAGATTCTGAACTTCCCTCATGAGGGATTTTTTTATTTTGATTTTAGAAATATAGGAGATTTTGTGCATAAGTCTGAAGATATCATGTCTTTTCTTTTTGGTTCTACTCATATAAATAAGATGTTCATAAAGGACCTTGAGCCAGATCATAAAATTCTAGTAAAATTTGTGCAAACAGGGATTGCACTGAGGATGTCTGAGTTGGAGAAAATATTGTATCCAGATATGTATATAATTTTTCTGTTAATGAGTGATATAAGGCTTAAATTTCCTTGGTACATGATAAGGTATCTTCATTACTACTGTCAAAGTGAAGCTAGGATAAATTTTTATCCGTTTGGTAGATTCATCTCAAAAATTCTATTCAAAAAGGATATGTTGAGGCTAGTGGAAGCCAGAGTTAGATGCCATCACAATAACACCTTTGGTGCCTTCACAAGTCCAAACTGAAATTGAACCTCAAGTTGTAATTGATTCTAAAGTTACACTTCAACGGGAAAAAGAGGCAGAGCCTGGTGAGGAAGTGGCAAGTTCTCAAGAAAATCCAGAAGATATTATTTTAGAAAATACAATGGAATAACAGATTGCTGGTGTTCATGATGAGAATGTTTCTGAACTTCAAACTAAAGTAATTCATGAGGATTTTTCTATGTAAGAGTCTAGAAAAGACTCTGAGGAAAAATCTGTGGATCAACCAGCTCAGGAGAAGGAAAAAAGAAAAATCTAATGCAGATTTTCTGCCTTTAGTATTGTTGCATCACATTGAAACTGAGAATGAGAATCAAGCACAGGGTGCCTCTGATTCAGTAAATAAGGAAGTAGAAGAGTTGTACAAAAAGTTGTCTAATTTAGAATCTGAAAATGTTACTCTAAGGAGAGCCTTAGAAACAGAACAGTTGAAATTTCAAAGACTTAAGGGAAGTACAGTTTCATGACAAGAAGTTGAAAATTTTAAGCAACAAATGTTGAAAGAGGTATACAAGCTAAAATCAGAAATGGTAAAGAAGTCAGATCTGTTAGAGTTTAAAGAATTTTTGGAGACACAATTTGCATCTATCGGGACTAGTGATACTAGTGGATCATGTACTTCACTAGATTTAATCAGAAGGTTTCAGGCTATCACAGCTTCCATGAGCAATATGAATGACAGATTTCATGATCTTCAATGTAACAGTGCTCCTTTATCAGTCTTGTTAGATAATGAGAAATTTTTGGTTGATCAGTTTACCTCAAGTGAACCAAATATTAGACATGTGCTGACTCAGTTCATAGAAAATTTGCCCTTGTTTATGGAAAAGGAAGAAAGACTTCATGAGTTTTTTAGAGTAAATCTCATAGAAGACATTCATATGACTCAAGAGACTAGGGATCTTATTGTTAGGATTGGTGATGGAATGATGAAAAGGCTGAGGGAGAAGTTGACAAAAATCAAGTCTGTAGTTCAACAACGATAGACCCTATCTCATACCCTTACCAAACCTTAATTCATGTGTTCATCATGATTGTACCTATTCCATGTTCTCAATGAAAATCTGGATTCATTTTTTTTATTATTATTTGTTTTACTGTCCTTGTTACAATATTCCAGTAATCTAGATTTAATTATTGACAACCAGTTAATAATATATAATTTACTTAAGTTCAGTTCTACATTAAATGTGTTCTATTCCATATTCTATGATTCTTTTTTATATCACAAAAAGGGGGAGAAATTTGGATAAACACAATATTTTATTTTCATTGTTTCATATTATATACTTTAAATGTTTTTTTCTCTTTATTGTGGGAGAAATTATAGGAAGAAATTAATTTAAATATAATATTGTATTTATCTTTGCAAAAATTCAAAACTATATGTAATTAATTTTTCAAGTTAATTTTATTGGTTATTTTATGGGTTTTGTGATCATAAAAAAGGGGGAGATTGTTGAGCAAGTTTTGTTTTCAACAATACATAATGTTTTTATTTAAAGGGGGAGTTTGTTGAGAACAATACTCTATCTCTTTACGATAATTTTGATGCTCACAAATACCCTTAATTATTTTCTAATGATTTTATTTGTTAAGTATATTTCAAGAATTTATTATTCATTATATTTTTATTTCTGGACGAAATATTTAAGTTCTTGAACAATGAGGATTAATTACTAAAGTATTCGTATTAGCATGTTCTGGAAACACTATTCATGCTCCACATATTCGGGATCTGCTTAAGCATGTTCTCGAAACACTATTCATACCCTACGTGATGAAACATAGCGTAAGGATGAAATGCAGTGTATACATTATGAGTTATCAGAAAAGTATGGAAGAGGAACCCTACGTTAGGAAGGAACCCTAGGTTTGGGTTATTGAAAAAGTGTGGAAAAAGAACCGTACGTAAGTTTTAAACATTACATTTGTTTCTCAAAAGTATGGTTCATCAACCTTACTTTTGTAAACAACCATACATTCTTAGAAAAGTATAGATCAAGTACCTTTCCTTTTAAATCTTATAAAAGTATGGATCTTTTATCATACGTTTGAAAGTTGAAGAGAAAAAATATGAATGGTCAACCCTACATTTGTGATCAACCATACATTGCCAACCCTACGTTTGTGATCAATCATATGTTGACAACCTTATGTTTCAAGGATACGTCATCAATCTTACTTTTATTATCTACATTACGTTTAGAGGATGCATACTGTACAACTCAACCTTACGTTTTGCGTTGGAGAGTTTAAAGTCAATATTATTATGCAACGGTCAGCAAGCTGTTTATTAGGCTGATTTCAAACCGGATTAAAAGATGGTTTTAAAACGTGTCCTTTACGAGTTCAGATCCATTTAAGGATCTAATTAAAAGGATCTTTTCTTGGAAAATTTCAAGAGAAGTTATGACTACTTTGTAAATTCAAATGTTTGAATTTCACGAGTCAGAAGGTGACTTTTGTGGATCTAAATTTACAGGAGAAGTGCTCGACGTTATTATATAGATGTGATATTTTTTTAAAAAAAATATATATATATGTGGGTTTTTTCAAACTGCATCAATCGATCATATTTATAAAAATGAATAAAAACAGAGACTATCAAAAAACACAGATCTACTGATTCAAAAGAACAAAAAATATTTGTTTATTGAAGAAGAAGAATCACAATAGATATTCACTCGTTCTACATCAAAGATCATTTGTGAATCTGCTACTAATGAAGTTGTGAATTATATTTCTATATCTACTGTAACAGGATTGACTCAGAATGACTCTTATTTGAAGATCATTATTTCTAAAGGCGATAATCCATCTACTGTCAATTGTATTCTATTGCAATTGTGAAGAACAACTGGAAAGTATTTTAAAAAGTACAGATATCTTTCTTTTCTATTCTTGAGTGACCGGATTCTCATACTAAGCTATGTAGGTTCTGTGAGTGAACCAAAAGGCTTTGTTTTGCCTTAGATTGTAAAGGTGTCAACTGCCTGTACTCAGTTGTGAAATGGTCTGTGGAAATGAGGACCAGGTAGTGAAAATCACCGAGCTCGTGGAGTATAGCGTTGGTGGAGTGGACTAGGGGCCTTCTGTTCCCCGAACCACTATATATCTTGTGTCTCTGCTATTTAAATTTCCGCTGCATTAATTCATCTTATTAAATTTAAAGGGAAGAACACGATCTCATGAAGATTTTTGAAAAGACGCAATTCACCCCCCTCTTGTGTATATTTAGTATAATCTGATTCAATACTTAGTTCGTATGTAGGTGTTATAAGGGGTTTTGTTTCAATTCCCTAGTTACTTAAAGTGTAATTTTAATGTATAAATAAATTTTTTATTCCAACAATTTTGTTTTAAGAATATTTTTTCTTAATAAAATTGAGATGGAATTTGATAAATTGATTTTTCAAATAGAAATTATACTTTCTAGAAACGATATAAATATTTATAATAAAATAATATATTATTAATAATACTTATTTTAATGAAATTTTATGATAAAAATACTCTTATTTAAATATAAATGATAAAATAAGTTTATTTTTTTAAGTGTTGGAAATTTTACTATGCATTTTCAATCCGCTGTCATTTTTAATAAATAATGATTTTTATTTTTAAAAGTTAGAATCATCATATTTAGAAAATTATTCTGATAAATAAATATCATTTTTTAAATCAATATTTCAAAATTAGGTTAGGGTAAATTTTTGATAATTTTCTAAAATACTTTATTTATTTTTTTGAATAGTAAAAATACAGTTTGAGTTTTTCAATATGTTTAATGACTTCATAATTATGTCATAATTATGTAATAACTAATTAACCACAATACTTGGCCTAAAATATTTTATTTATTAATATAAATTATTTAAATATATTTTAACCAATTTCCAAAACTATAGTTTATTTTCCAAAGTCTAAAATGGAAAATTTAACATTAAAAACATTATTTTTGTGGAAACTTTAATTTTCCATAACAAAATGAGTAATATAAAATTATTGTCGACTCTTGTGAATTAAAATAACATAAAATATGACCCAAGTGTTCAAAACCATGGTTAAATACCATTGGAAAGCCCATGATTTTTCATTTTCTGCAACCTAGGTTTCTAAGGCCTATATTTAGAAATTAATAAAAAAAATCCTCTACTTTTGCTATAAATACTCACCCATTTGACCATTTCCTTTCACTCATAATACATACTCCATGAAGATCTGGAAGTTTTACCTTCCAAATAGTCCTCCCAAGGTTTCCTCAAGCCCCCAATATCTCAATCCTCATGTTTTAGGAACAACACTTCAAGGCAATGGAAATATCCTTCTTTTATCTTCATTTAAAGAACCTATTTTTGTATATATATCATAAATTTTATGGTTAATATCTATTATTTCATTTTTATTCATTCTATTACTTCCAAAAAATTATCAATGGGTGACCCTTGTACCCTCTCTTTTTTACCCTTTTCTAAAACCATGTTTTATACTTGTTACACTGTCAAATTTACTTCTCAAAATTTATCTCTTCTCCTCAAGAAATTCTCTTTTATTTTATTTTTTTGAAAACCCAAACCTCTTTATTTTCCAAGGGTATTGACCAAGATTTAAAAATTATTTATTTTATTCTTGTATTGAAATACATAAAACCCGCATTCCCCTTCCATGGTTTAAAAATGACATAATGATCATGTTCTTTAAGCACTTTTTAAAACGACGTGATTTTGATACAAAACCTATTTCTTTTATTCTCTACAGGCTATTTATGAGATATTTGATGATGATCTATGTGGGTATCATTAATTATGACATATTAATGGTGTACCCTGATAGAGCACCAATGCTTTGGGTAAATAATTTAATCTCTAAAAATGACATGTTTTACGATACCTTGGTGAATAACCTTAGTGATTTTTATAACACCTCGGTGACAAACCTTGGTGATATTATTATGAATGTCTCATTTAAATTTTGTATCCAATTTTCCATGTTATTATTCATGTTTTTTTTATTATTATATTCCCATTTTTCCTTTTCTTATGCCTTTATGATATTCTTCAAGTTTTTATTGATATTTCTCATAGTCACATGTAAATTGTTTCCCTTTGTTTCCCCTTACTAGACCTTATGATCACCCTTTACTTTGATGTATGTCCCCAAGTTATGAGATTTATTAAATGTATTTAGGATAAACCTATGATGAATTCTTTCAAGTGGATTAGAATAGTTTTTTAAGTTTTCATGTATTTTGTACCTTATTTCCAAGGAACTAAACTTTAAAAGATCCTATATTTGTACCATGTAAATAAAAAGTTGTGTAATAAAAAGCTGGAATACCATAGTTGGTATAAAAGGATAGTTTAGTTATTTGTGTAAATTAGGAATTAAAAATTTTAGGAAGACCTTAGGGACAAGTTAAAATATATGAAAGCATCCTGGTATTTCAGTGAAGTATTAAGTAAGTGGTTTCCAAGTAAATAAATCCTTATCTGGATACGAACATATGGATGTGGCTCTAGCACATATGTATTTAGGGGTAAAACCTGAAAACACTACTTTGATCTAGACTCGAATTGGTACCGGTGCATGAAAATGGGAATTTTTTCCCTCCTGGTTTGACACTCATGAGGGATATGTTTCGTTAATCTCAAGATTTTTATGAACCATTACGAAGGATTTATAGAAAATATAATTATTGTTAATGATTTACATAATTAATCATGATGTTTTAAGTCATAAAATTTCTTTATAATTATAATATTATTAAAATAAACACATTTCTCACTAATGTTTTCTTATTTTAGAAAATGGTGGGAAATAGGAGGAACCGCGTAAATGCTTAGTGCAATGGACCATGAACTGATGGCCCTCTAATGGAAACTGGAATATAAAACTTCATGAGAATGATGAATCAACTGAATTGAGTTATGATAAATAACTTGAATCAATCTAAGAGACTAGATTCAGTTCGAAGGGAAAAAAATTCTATTAATTCCTTTATGCGTCAACAACCACCTTCTTTCAGTGGATCTACCGACCCATTGATTACTAAACAATGAATAAGCTTTATAGAAAATATATTTGTTGTAATCCATTATTTAGAACAAGATAAAGTCATCCTAATTGTGTACCACTTAGAGGTAGAAGTTGATCAGTGGTAAAAACTGATTAAAACATGAATCTAAGAAGAGAGATTTGTGTTATGAAGTGGGAATAGTTTAGGGGAACCTTTTTCAAAAAAAAATTCCTCATTCGATGTGCACAAAAATAGAGAAGGAATTCCTAAAGCTGAAGTGAAAGGAAAATGAATCTCTAGGAAGCTACGAGATGAAATTTACAAGAATTTTCATTACACATATAGAATTTTCATGAATCCTAATGAAAAGGTTTATAGATTCTTCAATATAATAATACCTCATCTACAGAAAAATATATCCAATCAAGACTATGATAGTGATGAGGAGATAGTGTGGAGTGCTATGAAGGTTTGACTGGAGTTCGGAGAGACACAATGGTCCCATAGATTGAATAAAATGTAGAGATCGATGAAGCTAATATTATGGAAGAACTTTGATCGTAGATGAGGAGAAAAACAAGTGAAAATTCCCACATGCAACAAATGTGGAAAGAATCATTTGGGGAACTGCTTTCTTGGGAGTGGAAAATGTTACAAGTGTATAAGAGATTTCCATATTGCTCGAAACTATTGTAGTGAGGTGAAGCCACAACTTCTCAACACTAAAGAAAAAGTTAAGATATTGTGGGACCATCCTAAAGTCTAATGATATAAGTGTGTAAATCTTGGGCACTTTTACAACCATTTTCCAAATCAGAAGATAACAGAGGGAAATCACCATTAACCTCAGCATAGGCTGAAAGAGAAAGGAAGGGAATTTGATATCACGAAGGATGAAGTAGATGCTCAAAATTATGTGGTGTCATGTAATCTTGTTATTCTCTCAAAGATGGTAAGTAATTTGTTTGATTCTAGTTCTACACATTCATTTATTTCCTCTAATTTTGAAAATAATATAGAATCAATCCTTGAAATTCTAAAAGTAAAGTTATCATTCAAGAATCTTAGAGGGATTATCCAAGAATCAAAATTTTATAGAAACTATAGTATTCACTTTGGTGAGAATAATCTCATCACAAATCTAATAGTCATTCCCATGCTAGAATTCAACACTATACTAGGGATAGACTGGCTCTCAAAGTATAATGTTAAGATCAACTATAGAAGTAAATAAATATCAATATTATTGAATGGAAAACCTATAGTTATCTTAAAAGTAGAGATATCCCAACCAAATTTTTGTCTATAAGAACCTCTCATATTTCCCCATCATTCAGGAATACATTGACATGTTTCCTGAGAAGTTACCTAAACCTCCCCTAAAAAAGGTATTTTTATCCATTAAACTCATTCCTAGATCCAATCCAATATCAAAGACCCCATATATAATGGAAAATGTGGAGCTGGGGGAATTAAAGAAACAACTTCAAGTTCTTTTGGAGAAGGGGTTTATTCAACCAAGTGTGTATCCTTGAGGAGCGCATGTTCTATTTGTGAATAAGAAGGATGGATCAATGCGGTTATGAATTGATAATAGAGAACTTAACGGGATCACAGTAAAAAAAAGTACCCTCTTCCAAGGATTGATGATTTATTTGACCGGCTTCATGGGGCTCAATTCTTCTCCAATATTGATATTTGGTCTAGTTATCATCAATTGAGGATGAAGAAAGAATATATTCTAAAGTCTTCTTTCTGATCAATATGTGGTCGTTATGAGTTTGTCATTATTCCCTTCATCTTGACTAATTCTCCTTTTATATTTATGGATTTTATGAATAGATTCTTTAAGGACTACCTTGATAAATTTGTGGTAATTTTTATTGATTATATTATTATATATTCAAAAAGTTGTGATGAGCATGAGGATCATCTAAGGGTTATATTGCAAACTCTAAGGAAGGATAGTATATTTGGAAATTTTAGAAAATGTGAATTTTGGCTACAACAAGTTTCTTTCTTGGGGAATGTTGTAAACAATGAAGGAATCTCAGTAGACCCAGTGAAGACAAAGGTTGTGGAGGAGTGGCCTCATCCAATAATTGTAATTGATATTCATAGTTTCCTTGGTTTAGTAGGATATTATAGGAGGTTTGTGAAAAACTTTTCATGACTTTCTAATACACTAGCCAAGTTAGCTCAAAAGGGGGATAAGTTCATATAAAAAAAGGAGTGTAAAGAAATTTTCCAAGAGCTGAAGAATATATTGGTTACTACAATTGTGTTAACTCTACCCTCTTTCGGATAAGGATTCATTATTTTTTTTCAATTCATATCTGAAAGGTATTGGGTTCATCCTCATGAAAAATGACAAGGTAATTGTTTATCATCTCAACAATTGAAGCCTCATGAGTAGAATTATCCTACGCATGACCCAAAGCTAGTTTTAATTATTTTTGCTCTGAAAATATGTAGGTTTAATCTTTATGGGGAGAGATGTTATATATACACAGACCACCAAATTTTTAAGTGTATTTTCATGCAAAATTAATTGAACATGAAATATAGGAGATGGTTGGAGATTCTAAAATACTGATTATTCAATTCATTATCACCTGGAAAGAGAAAACAAACTCATTGATGCATCAAGTAAGAAAGACCTTGTTGTGATGGAAATGATGAGGATTCAAAGAGATCCTTTAATCAAAGGCCTAGTAAGACTGGACATGGGAATCGTAAAGGAAGGTACATCATCAACCCTATCCCAAATGATTTCTCAACCATCATTACTAGAGAAGGTCAAAAAAGCTCAAAAATAAGATCCTTTGTTACAGAATAAGATAGTGGCTGTGAAGAATGGGAAGTTTCCTGAGTTCAATATTGATCAATAAGGTGTACTAAAATTTCGTACAAGGCTATGTGTTCCATATATTCCAGAAATAAAGAAAGATCTGATGAATGAATCTCATAGCTCTACTTTCTCTATACATCCTGGAAGCATGAAAACTTATATGTACTTTCATGATATTTATTGGTGGGATAATATGAAAAGGGAGATTTTCGACTACATTATAAGGTGAATGGTGTGTCAAAAAGTGAAGATAGAGAGACAAATTTCTAAAGGGGTATTATAACCACTACTCATACCAATATGGAAGTGGTACAATATCACTATGTAATTTTTCACTAATATCCCAAAAACATCCAAAGGAAATAATGTGATATGGGTTATAGTGGATCATCTCACCAAAACTGCCCATTTTATCACTATTTAGGAAGATTTATCTCTTGACCAACTTGTAAAGATTTATGTAAAGGAAGTGTTGAGGTTTCATGGGATACCACTTTTTTCATTTATGATCATGATACAAGGTTCACATAAAAATTATGGAGAAGTGTTCATCATGCTTTGAATAATGAATTGAATTTCAGTACAGCCTATCACCCCCAAACCAGTGGCCAATATGAAAGGACTATTCAGACACTCTAGGATATTCTGAGAACATGTTTAATGAAATTTAATGGTGGATGGGATCAACATCTCCCATTAGTTGATTTTTCATACAACAACAGCTTTCATTCAAGTATTCAAATGGTACCCTATGATGATCTATATGGAAAGTGATGTAGAACTCCAACTTGTTGGGATAGAGTTGGTGAGATAAATCTTATTGGGCCTGATATTGTGCAAGAGATGATAGAAAAGTTTCATGTCATCCAATAACACATAAAGTCTACTCAGAGTCGGTTGAAGTGTTATGCTAACAACCATCAAATGGGCTTGGATTTTGATATTGGAAACAAATTTTTCCTTCAAATATCACCATGGAAGAGATTTATATAGTTTGGGAAGAAAGGGAAGCTTATCCCCAGGTACATTGGCCCATATGAAATCCTTGATTGCATAGGAGCAATGGCCGATCAGCTATAACTTCCACCAAATCTAGCTCAATTTTATGATGTATTCTGTATATATCTCTTGAGGAATTACATTCCTGACCCTTCACATGTACTGAATCCGGAGGTGGTACAACTGGAACATGAACTCTCATGTGAGGAGCATCCAGTGGAGATCCTGGATCGTAGAGACAAGGTACTGCACAAAAAAACTACCCACCCCATCAAAGTGTTGTGGAGGAACCATAAATATGAATAAGAAATTTGAGAACCAGAGGAAATAATGAGGGAAAAGTACCCACACCTACTCTTAACTTAGAGAACGAGTTGAAATTTTTGGGACAAAATTTCTCAAGGGGGGAATAACGTAACGGCCCATAATTTTTGAATGATATTTTTTCCCTGGGAAAATGTGTGTTATTTTATTTTTTACTCAAAAAAACTATATCTCTTTTTTAATGAAGTGAGTATAAGTTGAAATGAGACCATCAGGTTTCGACCGTTATATGATTGTTGATCAATTATGACCATTTTTTAATATGACCATTGGAAACTATACTCATAATAATAATTTTAACATTATAATTATTGTTTATAATTAGAAATGACAAAGAATAATTTATATATAAAGGAGAAATGATTGCCTCAACTAGTAGAGTCATGTCATACGAAGCCCATTTTTTAGAGTTTGGGAGTGATTTAGCATCTTTGGGGTAATCTCTTGACCAAACCTAATATGAGATTCAAAAAGTGAAGCTTGAACAAAATTACCTACAGGAGAAGTTCAAATTAGTGGAAATTGCCACTTGGGCGATGTTAGCTAAGCCGCCCCAAGAATCTATCACCATAGCACACCTTATCCTTAGGTCGTATGCGGGTGTTATAAGGGGTTATGTGTCTAGGCCTTATTTACCTAAATTCTAATTTCATTTTATAAATAAAATTTTTATTCCATCAATTCTGTTTTAAGAATATTTTTTCTTAATAAAATTGAGATGGAATTTGATAAATTGATTTTTCAAACATAAATTGTACTTTACAGAAAATATATAAATATTTATAATAAACTAATATATTATTAATAATACTTATTTTAATGAAATATTATGATAAAAAAACTCTTGTTTAAATATAAATGATAAAATTATTTTATTTTTTCAAGTGTCGGAAATTTTTCTATGCATTTTCAATCCACTGTTATTTTTAATAAATAATGATTTTTATATTTAAAAGTTATAATTATCATATTTATAGAATTATTATGATAAAATAAATATAATTTTTGAAATCAAAACATCAAAATTAGGTTATAGTGAATTTATGAGAATTTTCTAAAATAATTTATTTTTTGTGAATAGTAAAAATATAGTTTGAGTGTTTCGGTATGTTTAATGACTTAATAATTATTTCATAATGATTTAATAACAAATTAACCACAATAATAGGCCTAAAATATGTTATTTTATTAATATACAGTATTTTAATAGATTTTAATAAATTTTCAAACCTATAATTTACTTTCCAAAGTCTAAAATGGAAACATTAACATTAAAAACATTATTCTTGTGGAAACTTTACTTTTCCATGACAAAAGAAGTAATATAAAATTATGGTTGAATATTTTGGATTAAAATAACATAAAATATGACCCAAGTTTCCAAAATCATGTTCAAATACCATGGTAAATCCCATGGGTTTTCATTTTCCACAACCAAGGTTTCTAAGGCCTATATTTGGAAATTAATAAAAAAATCCTCCACTTTTGAAATAAATACCCACCCATTTCTCCATTTTATTTCACTAAAAATCTATAATCCATGAATATCTAGTAGTTTTAAATTCCAAGGATTCCTACTAAGGTGTTCTCAAGCCCCCAAGATCCCAATCATCAAGTTTTAGGAACAACTCTTCAAGGTAAGGGAAATATCCATATTTTCTCTTTGTTACAAGAACCTCTTTTTGTATGTGTATTTTTAATGTTATGTTCACTCTCTATTATTTAATTTTTATTCCTTAACTTTCTTCCAAATTATTTTTTATCAATGGGATACCCTTTTCCCCTCTCTTTTTTACCCTTTTCTAAAACCATGTTTTATACCTGTTACACTCTTAAATTTACTTCTCAAAAAATCTCGCTTCTCCTAAAGAAATGCTCTTTTATTTTTTTATTTTTTTTTTGAATACTCAAACCTATTTATTTTATAGGTTTATTAACTAATATGTAAAAATTATTTATTTTATTCTGTTATTGACATACATAAAATCCTCATTTTCTTTTCATGGTTTAAAAATAACATAATGATCGTGTTCTTTAAGTGCTTTTTAAAATGTCATTATTTTGATATGAAACCCATTTCTTTTATTCTTCATGGGTTATTTATGATATTTTTATTATGATATGTGTGTATCACATTAATTAATACATATAAACTGTAACGCCCCGACCCCAGCTACCCAGAATCGGTGCATTACTTCGTAACATTGGCATGATCACAAAAGATCAAGTCTCGAAAGACCGATTAGTTTAGTAGCCTTGGAAACACTAGATACATTCGTAAACGTTACATTACATCATAAAGTGAAAAACTACAATAACAAAGTCTCCATAGTCCACACTCATATCCTCTTCTGACTATCCCTGCAGGTCATTCATAAAATACTTCTTCACATCCTGGAAAATATTAAAACATTGAAAGGGGTGAGCTCAGATGCTCAGTAAGGATAACAGTATTGTGGAAGCTTTCATAAATAATCATAAACATTTAAGGAAATGTATAACTAAAACAAAAGCCTTTTTAAACTTGAACATCAACATAATATGGAAAACGTAAAATGAGATAATGCCATTTACTTCTTCACATGGATATTCTACTGGTCGAATAATCACATGCAATATCAATAACCACTTTCATAATGAGGGAATGTATAATTCCGGACATTCTGAAACATTTTGTCAAGGCCTCGGCCAAGACATCTAAAATGATTAAGGCCTCGGCCAAAACCATAAATCAAATTGGGAAAGGGCCTCGGCCAATTCCACGTCTAGTTGTCTCATGAGACCTACCGATGCATCGAGGAGCTATAGTGGGCTCCACCCGTCACTTATTAAGTCCAATACATTCCTCATATGAATAGGTTTAAACATATCATAAACCATAACATAATCGTATCACATAAAACATGCATAAAGGAAACATAACATTTCCACATTTCAATCACAAGATATCAATACAGCACATTGATATAATAAAAACGCTTTCAAAACCATTTTCAATACCAAAATAAAATAAAAGTATAACATGGTATTTATTTTTCATTAAAAAAGGTATGGCTTGAAGAGGAAGCCGAAACTCAAATAGTGGTCACGGCGGCGGAGAAGTCATTGTCGCCGCATACGTACAACCAAAACATTCCATTTTGTCGTTTAGTAAACGCTTCGTATAAAAAGATTCCTTTTGAATAAACGTAAAAGTCAAAGGGGTTTATACACCATATAAAATAAATTCGTGTATAAAACAAAGTATGCCTCAATGAAAAGAGATTAAGACGAAGTCCATAAAAGATCATTTTTAAAATGAAATAGATCTGTTATGTGTATTCACTATAGGTACACATAAATAAAGTAAAAAAATACAGAATAAGACATAATAATATCATGACATAATTTGAAAGTAGGAGATTAACCCAAAGAATGGAAATTGGGTTAAGAAGTTCCCTTACAAAGAGCATTTTTAAAATAAAATAGATCTATTATGTGTATTCACTACAAGTACACATAAATAATGTACAAATACAGGATATGACATAATAATATCATGACATAATTTGAAAGTAGGATATTAACCCAAAGAACGAAAATTGGGTTAAGAAGTTCCCTTACCTTGCGTCCGACTTGACTCAACCGTTCTTTAACCTCCTGAATAATAAACTAGAGTTAATATATACCTTATTAAGAACCATTTTAAATTTCATTATCCTTATTATATCACTTATTACAATGATATGAACATTATGTAATTATTTAAGTTAATAACGGTCGTTTTGTCGATCTTTGGTACTTGAGTCAACAATAAGCTTCTTATAATTACAAGTTGTTTATGTGGTGAAATATCCATTATATCCAGAATTATATTCATTATTTAGATGTCATATATATCTTATATATCCAGTATATACATTCATTTATAATATTACGTAACATTTAGAGGTAAGAAATGAAATGCACCGTTCATGGAGACGGTAAGCCGTACGTACGCATGAACGCTACTTTCAATTGAATTTCATATTTAATGGAACTAAATCATAATGATATAAATGTATAATATAATTCCAGTATAATATAGTGTATAATACCATTTACTCCATCCTTTATACATCCCACATATGGCATTAACGATTCAAATCACTTTGAGGGGGCGGTAGTCCGCACTTCCTAAAATGAAATTATCGCGTTTTACCCATAATGGAAGTCATAAAGTATGACATAAATGAGAAATACAGAAGCATAAGTAAAACATAAACAAATTATAAATCATATATAAAAATAGTGACATCTTAATGGCCACCTTTGAAGGTGTTATATGAGTGTTGAACAATCATCGTTTCGTGAGGCAGAAATTCGCCATCCACAGAAACCGTATGTTCTTTAACCATTAGATGTAGGTGTGTGTAAGTGTAGCTAGAATACTTCTTATAACAACATCCTAGTATATTGAGGATACTGGTGTTGTTACAAAAGAAATGAATAAAAAGAGTTTAGGGGGTTGGAGAAGAAAAATAAAACAAAACAACATTAGAAAATACATTACCTCAAAATCGGGTAACTCTTTTTGATTTGAGCCAAAGTCTTCCTTGGGAAGAGTTCTGCCCAAAGTGAGGATTCTAGGAGTAATAGGGGGAAGTTGGGAGAGTATTTGGGCAGAGTTTGGCCGAGCCAAATGTCTTGAAAGTGTAAATGAGGTGGGAGAGGTGGGGGCCTTTTATAAGTGGAGAGGAGGGGCACTTTTGGAAAGATTGAAATGTTACATTATTTCACAATGCTTTTCGGATTCTAAAGGTCCCACACTTATATAACTCGAGGCTAAGGTGATAAGGGTTCGAAATCTCCTCATCCAATTGGCTTTGGACAAGTGTAAGCCTTGGATTTTGCATTATCTTCCCATTTTATTTAAATCGTTAAATAATGAGGTCATCACTACATCATCATGATGTCATAAATAATTTAATTTATTTAATGTCTAAAAATTATAAAAAAACTACTATGATGTAGGAAATCTTTTTAGCTTTCCAATGAATATTTATAGTCAAAATTTGGACTTGTGTAACCCTACTTAAAAATTGTTTTAGTAAAACATTTTATGTTTGTGTCATTTTTTACTTTAACATTAAATAAAAGTTATTTATGTCATTTTCTAACTAAAGTGGATCCATGGGGTCCCCAAGTTGACCCATGGGTTGTCTTGGTCGGTCATGACTCATCCAATAGGAGTAGGACAAGTGTCATGCTCATCTCATATTATTATAACATTATTTGTACCTTAAACTACACTAATTACCTCTAATCGCGATTAAGAACTTAAAAGTTACTATTCACCAAAAAATTATTTTAATCTCATTGAACCACATTTTACTTCTTAATGACAACCATGTATGTCGGATTTTTGAAAATCAAATCACAGAAGTGGTAATATTTCATTTAAATGAAAAATCAGTTATTTAACTACCACTTAGTGGTTTCACTATTCATCAAAAATTGAAGTTTTTCAGAACAATGCCAAAATTTCACCCTAAGCTATAATTGATATTCCGAATTCAAAAATGATGCCTATTTTACAAAATTCCAAACATATTAGTTTCATTAATTAATTTTATAATTAATTCCCGCTGTCACAACAAATAGCGTGTTTTTAAGAAACAATTTATATCAAAAGATTGGCAATTGTTTATGTCCAATTTCAATGTTAAATTAATTCTAATGACCACCATTGGATAAAATGGTAAAAATATATTCTAATTATACTCTAAAACCACTCAATAGTATAATTTATCACTATGAATTATTTTGATTAAAAAAGTTGTTTTAAGTATTTTTCACTATTCATAAAAATATTGAAGTTCTCAGAAAATTACAAAAAATTCAACATAGGCTAATTTCAATATTAGGAATACAAAAATGAAGTCCATTTTGAAATATAAAATTTCTATAATTTTAAAAAGTGGTTATTACTATTCATAACGGCTACTTTGATTTTTTCACGATGTTTTAGAACTCGAAGTTGCGTACAATGCAAGCTATTGTATTATTGAATGAGAAGCGTATCGTGGAAGCTCGGGGTGTTACATTCTCCCCTCCTTCAATAAATTGCGTCCTCGCAATTTGAAATTTTTCTTGGAAAATAAAAGGTTGAAAAGAGAAAATACCTTTGAGGATAACCCACATCGGAAATAAGGTTAATAAATATATAACATTAAAAGAAAGCAAGATAAGTACAAAGGTCACCCGATATATCCCATTCTAGGATTCTATGAAAATATGGATATGGAAGAAAAACAAACCATCAAGGTCTGATGGAGAGTTATAGAAAACAGGATTAGGAGAAAGTTTAACCCTAAGAAAATCACAAACTTGTGATTGGTTAAACGGTCATTGAATCCCCAGTTGGAAAAGTTAACCGACAACATTTTTGTTTTAAGTTACCTTTTATAATGTTGAGGAATTTATTTATGAGATTTACTAAGAACGTAATGGAATATACATACTTGTTATGTATACTTTCATTCGTTAATAAATTTTTACCACAAACCCAACTTTTACTCCAAATGGTAACAGAACTCAAAAATATTCTATTTATCCTAATTGTATAAGGTTCAAAATGTTAACACATACCATTTAGATTAGTAAAACTATTTTGTAATAACCAGGGACTTCCTGTAGGCTAGTGGTAGGAAATAAAGGCTTGTCGCACTATGGTTGTGGGTTCGATTCCTGCAGCTTTGTCCGACGCGACGGGTTATTCCCCACCCTGCAGGTTGTCCTTTTTCCTAAAACTATAGTATTATAATATTCCAAAAATAATCTTCAGAAATTCTTTAACCTTAAACAATACTATCCATGGTTCAACTTAATCCATTCCAACCTTAATAGTTATCCAAAATACCTCCATCCAGACTTTCTCTAAAAGGTCTCTAAATTCCAAAATCAATTGTAACATCAGATTCCCCAAACAAAGAAAAGTTTCTCTTATTGTCACATACTAAAAATATGATTACCTTAATCATATTAAAACCTTACTGAAATCAACAAGTACTGCAGTACAATCCTTATATATATATCACATTATTCTAAAAACCAGAATATAATCCATGAGTCCAAAAGCACCAATACATTAGTTATTCTGCTTCAACTGTAGTAACAGCATAAGATTGTCCTTGATCCCTTGGCCTTTTCTGAGGTAAGTTTCCCTGATGCTTAGGACATTCATTTGCATAATGACCCATTTCTCTACAATTGTAGCATTCAACTTTGACAGCCTCTTTCTTTCCCTTGCAATCACGAGCCTGGTGACCCTTTTCTCCACATTTATAACAAACTCCCATTCCTTTTAGGCAAGTACCAGGGTGATTCTTCCCACAATTATCACATAATGGAAAATCCTTCTTTCCCTTTTTCCCATTATCTGTCTCTTGTTCCACCGTTCTCTTCTTCTCTTGCTTTACTTTGTTGTCATAAGACTTAGAGAATTCCTTTTCTGTCTTGATAGCACACGAGACAATATCTTCGTATGATGAGAAGGATTGTGATACCAAAGCTCGACGGAGAAATGGTTTTAACCCATCAAAGAAACGATCAATATTACTCCTTGGGTTACGTATATAATCTGCAGCATACCTTGCTAACCTTGTAAAGTTAGCCTCATACTTTGCGACATTCTCATCCTCCTTCTGCCTCAGACTCAGAAATTGCCTTTCCATATCTGCTCGATGGTCACGAGGAAAGTATTTTTCTAAGAAAAGCTCTTTGAACTCCCTCCATTCCATATTCGATACGTCATCATCTTCCTTTGTGTTTCGAATCAGCGACCACCACTGATCGGCATCTCCAGTGAGGCGGTAAACTGCCATGACAACCTTCTCCCTTTCACTACTCCCCAAGGCATGGAATATTTTCTCTAAGGAATTTATCCATTGCTCAGCTACTATAGGATTTATACTCCCATTGAAGGTTGGTGGTTGTTGCCTCATGAAGCGGTCTAACATTGATCCTCCACGTTGCGGATCAGGGTGCTCCATACGAGTAAGGTTATTATTCATAACCTGAGTGAGTTGTCCCAGTATGGTAATAAGTTGATCAGCACCAGTTGTATCTCCAGATACACAATAATTATCTTGATCAGGAGGGCAATCCCTACACGGAGTTCGTGCATTGATACGGTTTCCATTCCTTCTACTAGGCGCCATTTCTAAACAATGGCATAAACTAGATTAGTTTATGAATCAAAATACATAATTCCATACTTGTAAAACATTTTACATAAATTGAACTATTTATGGATATAATCCATAATCATAAAAAGAAATGTTTTCTTTGAGGAAGTATATACTCATAACCCTTCATAGTGGTTTGTAAATAAAATGAGAATTATCCTAAGCATATCCCCCGGGAGTGTCGTAACCAAGAGTGCAGCAAGGCCCGTTGTCGTGCACCAGTTCCCGTTCGAGTCTAGCTCAAAGCGGTGTTTTCGGGTTTTACCCCTAGGTACATCTGTGCCAGAGCCGCCTCTACCTGCTCGTATCCAGACAGGGATGTATTGCTCGGAAAAGTCATAACATCTCTATAATACCAAAATTCTAGGAAGTTCTTCTATACTAATCCTCAAAGTCTATCTTAGGTCTACGTGCTCTAATCAGAGTTTATCTAAATCTAGATTCCAAGGTTAGTACTAAACTGCCTCTGATACCAACTGTAACGCCCCGACCCCAGCTACCCAGAATCGGTGCATTACTTCGTAACATTGGCATGATCACAAAAGATCAAGTCTCGAAAGACCGATTAGTTTAGTAGCCTTGGAAACACTAGATACATTCGTAAACGTTACATTACATCATAAAGTGAAAAACTACAATAACAAAGTCTCCATAGTCCACACTCATATCCTCTTCTGACTATCCCTGCAGGTCATTCATAAAATACTTCTTCACATCCTGGAAAATATTAAAACATTGAAAGGGGTGAGCTCAGATGCTCAGTAAGGATAACAGTATTGCGGAAGCTTTCATAAATAATCATAAACATTTAAGGCAATGTATAACTAAAACAAAAGCCTTTTTAAACTTGAACATCAACATAATATGGAAAAAGTAAAATGAGATAATGCCATTTACTTCTTCACATGGATATTCTACTGGTCGAATAATCACATGCAATATCAATAACCACTTTCATAATGAGGGAATATATAATGCCGGACATTCTGAAACATTTTTTCAAGGCCTTGGCCAAGACATCTAAAATGATTAAGGCCTCAGCCAAAACCATAAATCAAATTGGGAAAGGGCCTTGGCCAATTCCACGTCTAGTTGTCTCATGAGACCTACCGATGCATCGAGGAGCTATAGCGGGCTCCACCCGTCACTTATTAAGTCCAATACATTCCTCATATGAATAGGTTTAAACATATCATAAACCATAACATAATCGTATCACATAAAACATGCATAAAGGAAACATAACATTTCCACATTTCAATCACAAGATATCAATACAACACATTGATATAATAAAAACACTTTCAAAACCATTTTCAATACCAAAATAAAATAAAAGTATAACATGGTATTTATTTTTCATTAAAAAAGGTATGGCTTGAAGAGGAAGCCGAAACTCAAATAGTGGTCACGGCGGAGGAGAAGTCATTGTCGCCGCATACGTACGACCAAAACATTCCATTTTGTCGTTTAGTAAACGCTTCGTATAAAAAGATTCCTTTTGAATAAACGTAAAAGTCAAAGGGGTTTATACACCATATAAAATAAATTCGTGTATAAAACAAAGTATGCCTCAATGAAAAGAGATTAAGACGAAGTCCATAAAAGATCATTTTTAAAATGAAATAGATCTGTTATGTGTATTCACTATAGGTACACATAAATAAAGTAAAAAAATACAGAATAAGACATAATAATATCATGACATAATTTGAAAGTAGGAGATTAACCCAAAGAATGGAAATTGGGTTAAGAAGTTCCCTTACAAAGAGCATTTTTAAAATAAAATAGATCTATTATGTGTATTCACTACAAGTACACATAAATAATGTACAAATACAGGATATGACATAATAATATCATGACATAATTTGAAAGTAGGATATTAACCCAAAGAACGAAAATTGGGTTAAGAAGTTCCCTTACCTTGCGTCCGACTTGACTCAACCGTTCTTTAACCTCCTGAATAATAAAATAGAGTTAATATATACCTTATTAAGAACCATTTTCAATTTCATTATCCTTATTATATCACTTATTACAATGATATGAACATTATGTAATTATTTAAGTTAATAACGGTCGTTTTGTCGATTTTTGGTACTTGAGTCAACAATAAGCTTCTTATAATTACAAGTTGTTTATGTGGTGAAATATCCATTATATCCAGAATTATATTCATGATTTAGATGTCATATATATCTTATATATCCAGTATATACATTCATTTATAATATTACGTAACATTTAGAGGTAAGAAATGAAATGCACCGTTCATGGAGACGGTAAGCCGTACGTACGCATGAACGCTACTTTCATTTGAATTTCATATTTAATGGAACTAAATCATAATGATATAAATGTATAATATAATTCCAGTATAATATAGTGTATAATACCATTTACTCCATCCTTTATACATCCCACATATGGCATTAACGATTCAAATCACTTTGAGGGGGCGGTAGTCCGCACTTCCTAAAATGAAATTATCGCGTTTTACCCATAATGTAAGTCATAAAGTATGACATAAATGAGAAATACAGAAGCATAAGTAAAACATAAACAAATTATAAATCATATATAAAAATAGTGACATCTTAATGGCCACCTTTGAAAGTGTTATATGAGTGTTGAACAATCATCGTTTCGTGAGGCAGAAATTCGCCATCCACAGAAACCGTATGTTCTTTAACCATTAGATGTAGGTGTGTGTAAGTGTAGCTCGAATCCTTCTTATAACAACATCCTAGTATATTGAGGATACTGGTGTTGTTACAAAAGAAATGAATAAAAAGAGTTTAGGGGGTTGGAGAAGAAAAATAAAACAAAACAACATTAGAAAATACATTACCTCAAAATCGGGTAACTCTTTTTGATTTGAGCCAAAGGCTTCCTTGGGAAGAGTTCTGCCCAAAGTGAGGATTCTAGGAGTAAGAGGGGGAAGTTGGGAGAGTATTTGGGCAGAGGTTGGCCGAGCCAAATGGCTTGAAAGTGTAAATGAGGTGGGAGAGGTGGGGGCCTTTTATAAGTGGAGAGGAGGGGCACTTTTGGAAAGATTGAAATGTTACATTATTTCACAATGCTTTTCGGATTCTAAAGGTCCCACACTTATATAACTCGAGAATAAGGTGATAAGGGTTCGAAATCTCCTCATCCAATTGGCTTTGGACAAGTGTAAGCCTTGGATTTTGCATTATCTTCCCATTTTATTTAAATCGTTAAATAATGAGGTCATCACTACATCATCATGATGTCATAAATAATTTAATTTATTTAATGTCTAAAAATTATAAAAAAACTACTATGATGTAGGAAATCTTTTTATCTTTCCAATGAATATTTATAGTCAAAATTTGGACTTGTGTAACCCTACTTAAAAATTGTTTTAGTAAAACATTTTATGTTTGTGTCATTTTTTACTTTAACATTAAATAAAAGTTATTTATGTCATTTTCTAACTAAAGTGGCTCCATGGGGTCCCCAAGTTGACCCATGGGTTGTCTTGGTCGGCCATGACTCATCCAATAGGAGTAGGACAAGTGTCATGCTCATCTCATATTATTATAACATTATTTGTACCTTAAACTACACTAATTACCTCTAATCGCGATTAAGAACTTAAAAGTTACTATTCACCAAAAAATTATTTTAATCTCATTGAACCACATTTTACTTCTTAATGACAACCATGTATGTCGGATTTTTGAAAATCAAATCACAGAAGTGGTAATATTTCATTTAAACGAAAAATCAGTTATTTAACTACCACTTAGTGGTTTCACTATTCATCAAAAATTGAAGTTTTTCAGAACAATGCCAAAATTTCACCCTAAGCTATAATTGATATTCCGAATTCAAAAATGATGCCTATTTTACAAAATTCCAAACATATTAGTTGCATTAATTAATTTTATAATTAATTCCCGCTGTCACAACAAATAGCGTGTTTTTAAGAAACAATTTATATCAAAAGATTGGCAATTGTTTATGTCCAATTTCAATGTTAAATTAATTCTAATTACCACCATTGGATAAAATGGTAAAAATATATTCTAATTATACTCTAAAACCACTCAATAGTATAATTTATCACTATGAATTATTTTGATTAAAAAAGTTGTTTTAAGTATTTTTCACTATTCATAAAAATATTGAAGTTCTCAGAAAATTACAAAAAATTCAACATAGGCTAATTTCAATATTAGGAATACAAAAATGAAGTCCATTTTGAAATATAAAATTTCTATAATTTTAAAAAGTGGTTATTACTATTCATAACGGCTACTTTGATTTTTTCGCGATGTTTTAGAACTCGAAGTTGCGTACAATGCAAGCTATTGTATTATTGAATGAGAAGCGTATCGTGGAAGCTCGGGGTGTTACATAAATTGTTCTCCCTAATATCACTTCAATGCATTGGTTAAATAATTTAATCTCTATAGGGAACATGTTTTACGATTCCTTGGTGAATAACCTTGGTGATTTTTATGACACCTCGGTGAAAACCCTTGGTGATATGCTTATGAATGTCTCATTTAAATTGTATAGACACATTTACATGTTATTATTCATGTTATTTTTATTATTATATTCCCCTTTTTCTTTTTCTCTTACCTTTATGATATTCTTCAAGTTTTTATTTATATTTCTCATGGTTACATGTAAAATATTTCCCTTACTTTCCCTTACTGAGCCTTATGCTCACCCTTTCCTTTGATGTATGTCCTCAGGTTATGATATGTAGTAAATTTACTTAGGATTAACCTATTATGAATTATTTCAAGTGTATTAGAAGAATATTTTTAGTTTTTATGTATTTTTTACCTTATTTCCAAGAAACTAAAATTTAAAATATCATTTATTTTTACCATGTAAATGAAAAGTTATGTAATAAAAATGTGGGATGCCATATAAATGATAGGTTCAAGATAATTTGTGATAGATCCAAGAGGTTTCATAGACTAATTCAAGGTACATACATTTACCAGATACTAAATATATTTATTATGGAACAATCCAAGAGAGGATTGGTTCTAGTGTCACATGGTATACATCTTTCTAAGAAAATGTTTCCTCAAACACAAGAGGAGAAAGGGATAATGAGTAGGATCCCATACACTTATGTGATGGGATAAATCATGTATGCCATATTATGTAATGGTATTGATGTTTCCTATTCCTTAAGAATGGTAGGTATACATCAAGATAATCTAGGTGGATAGCATTGGCCTGCAATTAAGGTTATACTTAAGTATCTGATAAGAACTAAGGATATATTCCAAGTATATTGAGGAGATAAGGGGATTTTCATTAGGGGTTATCCTGATTCTATTTTTCAAAAAAATCAGAATGATCTGAAGTCGTAGTCAGGATATATCTTTAGCCTCAATAGAGGAGTAGTGGGTTGGAAGAGTTCAAAGAACCCAATTGTCACTAATTCTACAGTGGATTCTGAGTATATAACGGCTTATAATGTATCCAAATAATTTGTTTGGATACAAAACTTTATCTTGTATCTTGATGTGGTACCTAGAAATAAAGACTTTATCACATTATATTGTGATAATACCACAACGGTGGATTTTTCAAAAGAGTCAAGGTCACATCAATCAATAAAGCACATACTTCAAAAGTATCACCTCTTGAGGGGTTTTTCTCAGAGGGTTAAAGTTGAAGTAAGAAAAGTTTTCATATAAGAAAATTTGGTGGAGCCCTTGACTGAATCTTTATCTCAGCAGAAGCATGAGAATCATGTGAGAGCTAGTAGATTCAATGTTGTTAGTAGTTGGCTCTAGTGCAAGTGGGAGTCTGTTAGAGTTTGTGCCCTAAAACCAACATCTATGTACTTTATGATTACATGTATTCATTGTTTTTAATATTAATAAACTATTTATCATATCATGATTATTTATCTATATTACATAGTATTTGATAATGTCCTAAGAGTAGTTGTTTCACTGAAATCTCATAGTAGTTCCCCGCTATAATGAGAATACAAAAGTGCTATGATGGTATTATTAAATATATATTCTATATCCAGATGGTATCATTTTATGGTATAAAAATGATGTGGTATATCGGTGGTAGAGACTCATATTACTTTGAGGCACTTCCTCGTGGTGTTCTCCCTTGGTAATTTCCGGTGCAAGAGATTATAAGAACATGACCCGATAGTAGGAAATTTGTATTTATATGTGTCATTGGATGTTCTTATATGTGGATGTGTGTATTGATCCTTAGACTTTAATATTATTATTAATAGATATTATTAGTCGCATAATTTGATGTATTGATGAAAACTATGATGACATATGTTCACAGTGAAGTAAGATACCCTGGGTATGTCATGAGTAATACCGCATTAATGAATAATGTGAGAAAGGATTTTTCCCTTCTATTCTTAACAAAAGTTGACATATTTGGCCCTTTTATGGGAATGAAATAGTCTAAATAAATATATGGTCATTTTTTTCTATGGGAAGATTGATTTCCATAAATTCAAATAAAGTGACATCAAGCACATATGTAGATGACACTGACATGAAACCTTCTTGACTAGAGATATCATGATAAAGAGATTATAATACACAATAAGCATCCATATGTGATTGTATGACATTTTAACATTAAATTATTTCTTTATGGGTGTCCTAGAATGTTGCTAGATGCTAACATTGGACTTTAGGTGGCTTCACTTAATGCCACTAAGAAAGAGGACTAGAGGGTCACACACTAATCATATTCATAACCTTAGTTAAATATTAATATTATTTATTATTTAACATGTTGAATAAATATTATTCTCATAAATTGTTTAATAATTATTCATTTTAGCTTGATATCATATATTCATTCATTATTTATTCTAGAGAATTTTTTGTGAGAATAATATTTAATAAATATTTATTTTCTTTTTAGTGAATATAATATTTATTTGTTAGTTAGTTAATAATGTAGTGATATTTATTTATAAAATAAATATTCATTATTCAATGTTGGATAAATATTATAGAGTAATGTAGGACTGAGTTTATATGCCTGATAAGAAATAATATATAAAATATTATTTGAATAAATAATATTTAATTAATTCATTGGTTTTTCATATGTAAAGAAATAATAATAATTTTATTATTATTATAAAGATGAGGTTTTTAGGGGATTAAGGTAATAATAAGAGTGCATAAGCAATTATTATATTATAACCCTAGAAATATTTAAACTCAATTATATTATTTTCAACCATAAAAGGGTTGTCATTTGATTTTTTGTACACAATGACATCCAAAAAATAAATCCTCCTCCACCACCTCTCTTGATTCTAGAGAAATCGAGGAGAATCCTTCTTTGAAGTGATTATCATGATGATCAAAAACGAATGATACAAGAATTATATCTACCGTACTAGCACCCGAAGATTCCAATAGTGACGTTCGAAGATTCATAGAGTAAGTGTGGATCACCACTGGAGGAAATATATAGTTGATTCTTATGACATAACATAAGTATGATGTAGAGAAATTTTCAGATCGATTAATGAAGAAAAAATTCATCGTAAGGTAATTCTTTAACTACTTAAATTAATTATAAATCATTATGTGATTATTCTTCATTCAGTTATGGTGTTCTCATGCCAATTATTCTTTGATTCAATTTTGTTGGTCATAACAATCATCATCGATATACATGTTAAATTAATCATTGATTACAATGAAAAATTGAGTTGGGCATGTCTCATCTAGTGTTTATACTATACTTGGAACCTTCACTTATGATATCTTCTTATTTATGTTATACTTCCATGTGATTATATATGATCCTACCCTTTTATGATGTCATGTTTAACCTCTTGACACTTATGTTACACTTAATTTTTATTCCCTTACTATGATTTATATCTCACCCTTTTCCCTTTATGTATTTCCTTAGGGTATCTTATGTTGTTATAGAAGATCAATGGGACTTAGGAGCACATTATAGAAATTTAAATAAATGTGTTGGGGTTTATCTTTAGTTTGATGCTTTTTGTATCTAATATTTCAAATACACTAAGCCTCTATATTCCTGGGTTGTGTTTTATGGATTTTTATATTAAAATAATGTGATAATATGTGTGTGTGACTCAGGTTTCTATGCTTGTGATCAATTCTCTCTCTTGGATTTTCCACATACATTATCATATCCAAACACCCATTTTTGGAGTTCTCTTATCAATGTAGTATCACTAGGTGGGTGAGGGGGTGAATTAGTGATCACTTTATTTTATGAATTATTCATATGAACTCAGGATATGAAATTTGTTAGAGCTATGATCCACTCAAAGATATCTATCAACCTCACTTTTTATGTAATAATATAAAGTTAGAGATCAGCACATGATATTTATAAGGTTTGGTACAAATACCTACCACTTTCCAAGTTGTTTATCCCCCCCCCAACATGGATTCTTTTATTAACTTCTTTAAGTAATACAAAGGCACAGGAAGCAACTGGTTCTACACCCTAGTAATCATTCCTCTAGATAACCTAATTTTTATACCCCAATAATAAACTCTTCTACCACAATTGGTTATACCCCCAAACTATCCTTCTCATATCCACTTTCTTCCTAGGTAGTTATACACCCTAGCAACAATCCTTTTTAGCAACCAGTTTTACATCCTAGCTATAAGATCTCCCTTCTTCTTTTCTGATCCACTATAGAAATATCTTATTCTTAAAATGTTCTTTCTCCAAAAGAAAGCTACATTACCTTCTCCTGTGTACAATCTTCAAGATCTTAACAAATATCTTAAGAGTTTTTTTGTATCAAAAATTATTCTTGATCTTAAAAATTCTTGGATAACTCAATCTCACCACACAAAACTTTGTTCGGAAATTTAACTTAGCAAAAGTCCATCTAATTGAGCTTCGTCGAGTATTCCCTCTGTCTGATAGGTCATAATATCCATCTGGTGTGTCTTTATCTAATAATCCTCAAATCAATGTGATTAAATCCAATGAAACTTGGTCTGATAAGACCCATTCCAATGTTCTTTAGTCATTCAATTCACTTCCTTCAACTAGGTAGAAACTCAGTAGGAAACTCACTCTCAGCTTCTTATTCAACCAATGATACTTGGTTTAATACTTCTTCTCCTGATTAAACTCGATATTATGTTCTTCTAATTAAATCTCTTTCGTATGTGAATGGATTTCCACACTCATACTATTTCACCCCTTTATATAGGTGTGTTTCTTAGGTAAATAGGTGTTAACTCAAAAGTATTATCCCACTCAACAAAACTCAAATTTTAGATCTCCCTCTCAATTGAATTTCACAGGATGCTTCTCAATTATTATAGAATCTTCTTGAGAATTCCTAGAACATTAGAGGTGTTGACATAATTCCTCAAACTTCCTTAACTTATAATTAAAGTAACTTCTTCAATTTTACTTAACCTTGGAAAGATAACAATTTTCTAATGAATATATTAGCATCATCATTGTTAGGGACTTTAAAAAATTTATGTAAGGATCCTAAGATCTTCATTTGGTATGTATATATGATGTACTTTTGAATAAATACTCTCAGATGGTTTTTCTTCAGTATTCTCCATCTAATGACCTCACAAGACAAATCTCTGTTTGATATGTCTTTGCCTGGTTCCACTCTGTTAGTGACCATTTGTCCATTGGGAACAACATATATTTATCCTCTATAACTCAACTTCATCTCAAAATTTTTATACCCTTTTATACCTATAGTGCCTCTATCCAGTGAAATTGTAATTATCCATCTTTTGGATCTTTCTAGTGTCTGTCTGATGGACCTTCATTCAATACAACCTCATTTATCCATTCAGTGATCTACATCAGTTATATCTATCTAATAACATTAACATGATATCCTATAATCAATACATCTTTCAAATCTAATCTGTAAATAAAACATCTTCAAATTCATATAATTAGTCTTTTTACTTTGTAAATCAAGCTTTGTAACAAACTACCCAACTGTTGAAACTCCATTGATTCATCAGATCACTTTGTCTAATTTCTTTCTGCTTGGTATGAGTTTTTTCATGTTAATCCAGTAATATTCATACCGCTCTCCAACTGATGCACTGCATGGGTTTCCTTTATCTAATCATTCTTCATGTGATCATGATAACTTCAACAATCAAACTTTGGATAGATGCAACTTCCATAGGTCAATCTCCATACCATTTCATCTTCAATCATTGTAACTTAGACTACATAAAGCTCTGTTAGTTCACATTGAGTTTGTAAGTTTGATAACATTGTTCAACTTTGTACAGCCTTCACCTCAATCTTTCTCTAGAAACCAACTTCTTACCATTTTTACAAACTCATACAGACTCAGTAATGCTAACTTCTTACAACTCTTTGTCCGGTAACATCATCCTTCTTTCATCTAGTAACATTGTGTTGTGTCAAATTTTTTACTTCTTTCCCTTTATACAAATGTGTAAAAACTCAGATTGAATCATAATTATTTTCATGATATTAGTAACTTGAAGATCGACATAGCATCATCTGAATTAAGGAAGGTTTCCTAATATAGTTAATTAAAATTTCTTACACTCTATAAGAAAAGTTTCTTACATGAATCTAGAAAAATATCTTTTCTCAAACTTCTCTAATATTCACAAACACATATTGATATATTGACAAAAAAATCAATCAAACTCACTTTGGAAGAACAATCTCCCTTTTTGTGTTTTTTGTCAATATGTGTTCTAAATACTTTCTCCCCATATGATGTTTTCATTTTCTTGCTCCACCTATGTTATTTATCCCCCTTATTGAAAATCATATATAAAGGGTAAAATATCATATCAGATCATCTTCGTTTATCTCAGAAACTTGAAAACTTTTCTAAAGTTAAAAATAGTATCACGTGAGAGTCTTAACAAAGAGCCTTTAACTAAACAACTCAAAGTCTAAATGGGTAAAACCAATGTAGAAAAGAGTGTATATAAAGGTGATAAATGTTTTCCATTACACATATATCATGTAATACTTTAATCATGCTCATTCTAACATCTTTATATCAAAATTAATTTGAGTAAGTCTGTTAAGATAGATCATACACCCATCTTAACAAACATATCAAAATAGTTCAAGTTTGTAATCACAACTTCCCAAACATCTCAACTTTCTTAAAATAATTACTTATTATTTAATAAAAGTAAAATACTCATACCTCATCTTCATATTTTCTCCCCTTTAAGGATATCCCTTCATTCCTCACCATGGTTGGAAAATGTTCCATGATGGGTGATGTTTCTTGCAGTAAGACTTTTACAACACAAAGCTAGTTTTTCTACAACATCCCCTTAAATTATCTATATGTTAGTATAAATAAGCGAGTATATTGGGAATAATGAGGGACATAAATATTCCTTATAAGTAAAAATCAGACTAAGAGTGTTTTATCAGTCTAGACTTATTCTTATTATTCTTCTTAGATTTATCATGGGATGTATTTTCTTCCTTACGATCATCCTTCACATATTTTGTAATGGATTTATTTTTATCAATATAATGTTCAAATAAAGATGTCATCTTATCTTCAGATTTTATAACTTCTTTGGTACCTTGATTTTGTAATATCGTCTTTATTCTTTCATCTTAGGATGGTAATATAGTCATACAACTTTTAGTAACATGCCCATATTTCTCACATCTCTTGCATTTTTTTTGAATCTTCAAACCACCATCTGTTGGAAACTTATTAGAAATGTAGTTCTCATCTTTTGAATCATGTTTCTTCAATTTTTCTTCATTGGAATTTTTTGCTTCGTCCATATTTTTAGAAATTTCCTTTTAATCTAGTTAAAAAATTAAGCACTATTTCTTACTTTTCTCAACATTCTTGAGATCCTTTCCTTTCTCAACTTTATTAAACTTCTCAAATGTCTTTCTTGAGGCATTAATATTCTTCACCTCCTGAACTTTCTTTTCTAACTCAAAAAAATTTCTATAAAAAAAAATTCTTCTCAACTCATTATAGATTCCCCATGATTCATACCCTTTTCCTAGTAGATACATATTGTACTAGTATAAATATGATTTGTGCCTAAATACTCCGCAACATTAGAAGTAAGTTAGGAATATTGACATTTGATACCAATACTTTATTGATGAATTCCACTCTTTTATAGTGGAGGATTATTTCTCATAAATATTAAATTTTGAACCTACATTGTTAGTATAAGAATATTTACATTGATATTGTTTGGGAATAGAAACAACATGGTTCTATGAACCAAGATTTTCACCATCTTAAGAAGATTCACCTTTAACCCCAACTACTTTGTTAAAGACATGTTTGAACTTTCTTAACTCTCTTTTTTCTATAAGAAACATTGATTTTGTTTATGATAACTCTTCTTCTTTTTCAGTTAAAATTTATTTAAGAACATTCAATAACTTTTAAAATTCATCCTACTCCATCCTGTTCTGGTTACATTCTTCAAAAATTGTTGTTGCTACCATGTTCATATTCTCCTCTCTGAATGATGTTCCTTCATAATCTTTTAGCTTTCTTTCGAGCTTAGTCACTTTCATTTTCCGAGCTCTAATCTCGTCAAGGTTTATTAACTCCATTTTGATTTTATCACCATTCTCAAAAGTTATTTTTTTTAACTTCTTTATTCAACTTTTTCCTTTCCTTCTTGAGTTGAGTAATTATCTTAATATCTTCTTCCAAATTTTCTTTTAGAATCCACTCAAATTATGTTCTTTTTCTCCATCATCATTATTGTCTGCTGAAGCAATTCATTTTATAACATAAGCTTAAAAGTTGAAATGACAATCTGATTCATTACTAGATAAAGAGTCATCCTTCTCTCCTCTGCACAACAAAATTTTATTTTTCTTGTTAAGAAACTTTTTATTATGTTTCTTTCACTTCTTTTTTTGAGACTTCTCGTTTTCTTCTTCTAATTCAGAATCATTAATATTCTTAGGAAAATTTCTATTAAAATGACCTTTATCATTATAATTCAAGAATTTAAGATATTTCTTTCATTTTACTTTCCAATTTCTTTTTCTGTATCCTTTGGAAAGAGGATAAATGATTGTTTTGAATTCCTCTTCATTTCCCTCACAATCTGAATCACTTGATTCTTCTTCTATTTCTTTACCTCTATACTACCCTTTTAACAAGCTTTAAAAACTATCACTTCCTTATCCTTCTTCTTAAAAATTGTTTTTTTTTATCATTTTATATTCCATAAGAATATTCTGAAGTTAATCCAAATATAAATCTTCTCAATCATCTAGAACTAATACTTTGGAATCAAATCTATCTAGAAAATTTCTCATCAGTTTTTTAACAATGGTAGAATATTCTAGCTTCTCACTAAAACCTCTAATATTGCTGACAATCTCATTGACTCTTGTAAAGTACTCATCAATACTTTCTTCATTATCCATATTAATATCTTCAAAATTTCTCCTCTAGAATTGTATCTTATATTTCTTTACTTTTTAATTTCCTTCATAGCTTCTTCTCAACTTATCCCACATTTTCTTAGTCATTGTAAACCCCATAATATTTTTATAAACATTATTTGAGAGATCCATCAACATAGAATTGTAATATTTTCCATTAACTTCCAAATTTCTCTAATCAATATCTATCATAGAAACCTCATTAATTGGAGAAAATATCATGGTTTCAGCATCTCTAACTTCAAGTCCAAGAGATATAAGATAAGGTAACATCATATTCTTCCAACTATGATATTTTCTTCCATAAAATACAAGAACACACCTATTGTTCACTAAATTTATATTTTCCATCCTTAGTAAACAATTAGATCTTTAAAAGGGAACCTCTATGATACCAATTGAAGTTCCCTAATTAGTATAGGATCACTGAGAGGTGAAGTGAATAAGTGATCGCTTTCTTTTATGAATTTTTCTAATAAACTCAACCTATGAAACTTGTTAGAGTTTTGATCCACTCAAAGATATCTCTCAACCTCACTTTGTATACAATAATATAATGTAAGAGATCAGAACACAATATTTACAAGGTTTGGTACAAAGACCTACTACTTTTCATGTTGGTTATCCTAACATGGTTTCTTTTACTAACTTATTTTAGGAATTCAAAGGCATAGGTAGCAACTTATTTTACACCCCATTAATCATTCCTCCAACTAACCCTATTTTTACACCCTAGTAATAAAATCTTCAACTATAGTTGGTTATACCCCCTAAATTTCCTCATATCCACTTCCTTCTCAACTGGTTATGCACCCCTGCCACAAGCCTTTTCAAGAACTAGTTCTAGATCCTAGCTAAAATCTCTTCCTTTTTCTTTTATGATCCACTGTAGAAAGATATTATTATTTAGATGTTCTTTCTATACAAGTTGTATTACCTTCTCCTGTGTGCAATATTCAAAATCTTCAACAACTCTCTTAATATTTTTTTAGTCTTGAAACTTCTTCCTAGTCTTGGAATGACGTGGATAACTCAATATCACTTTACAAAAAAAAATTGGAAATTTACCTTGGAAATTTTTCATCTAATCTAGCTTCGTCTGGTATGTCCTCCATATGATAAGTCACAATTTTCATCTGGTATGTCTCTGTCTAGTACTCCTCAAATCAATGTGATTTAAACCAGTAAAACATGGTCTGATAAAACTTAATATGATTCTCCTTCTTCATCCAGTGCACTTACTTTAACTAAGTAGAACTTGGTTTAGAACTCATGTTTGTCTTCTTATTCAACCAGTGATACTCGGTCTAATACTTCCTTCTTCACCCAATGAAACTTGATTCGATGTTCTTCTGATCGAATCTCCCACTCAAGTGAATAGTGTTCCACACCTGTATTGTTTCACCCCTTTGTATAGTTTTTCTTATCAAGTGAATAGTTAGAAACTCAAAATTATTTTCTTGCTCAATGAAAATCAAATTTTAGATCTCCTGCTCAATTGAATTTCACAGGATGCTTCTCAACTCTTTTTCAATATTCTTGAGACTTCTTGGAAAATTAGAGATATCAAAAAACTTCCTCAAACTTCATTAACTCTATGTTAATTAACTTCTTGAAACTTCCTTGAACTTGGAAAGATAACAATCATTGAAAGTGTTGGGATCAATTTGGAAAGAAGTTGTTTTTGGAATCAGGAAGAAGTTTTTCCTAAAAGTATTATATTTTGTTTTCAAAGAAAATAAACCAATTTACATCGTAAGTTTTGGTGATCAGTAGATAAGAACATAAGGATGCATCATAATCATAGATTCAAACTCACTTTTCATAAGAAAGTTTCTTTGTTTTGATACTGGAGATGTTTTTCAAGTGAAGTTGTTCATCAGTCTCACCTTGGGTCTGAAATGAAAGTTCGAATTAGAATGAGATGATACATTGGAGTCTAAATGGATCTAATGTAAATATGAAATTTATTTTCTGATTTTTAATTCTCAAATATATTAAGTTTTCTAAAAAAAATTGTGATGAGAGCCTTATGAAAGAAAGAGGGAGAAAAGGTGCTGCTAATCAGTTTGAGATTTGGTTAGAAACAAAGAATATGCTAGAAGGATTATAAGTTAAAATAATTTCCAATGTAAGTCAGACAATGCTATGTCAAACCTAATTGTTCTAAAATTCAAGAATAATTTATGATTACAAGTAGGAGTTTCTGGAAGAATAAATTCTTTGAAGTCAAAGTTTTCACATCTCAGTTTGTCAGTGCGAGATCACTGGATGCAGAATTGTTTAAAGGCTGGAAAGTTTTGTTTAAAACATGAGAATATGAAGATTCTGGTTTTTAGTCAGACCAATAAGTTGCAAGAAAAAAATATTTAGAGAAAGAATTTATTGAATACTGAAAGTTTGTTTGTACCATAATCAGGAAAAGAAATAATTCACTACTGACATTGTACATCAGATGTGATATGTCACTGATCAATCGGACATAGGAGAGTTTGTTGGGACCTATGTGTGTAAGAAAGTTAGATAATGATCAACCAGATGAAGATAAATAATGTAGTCAACCATTTTCATAAAATATATATAGGTTTTATTCAATTGGTTCAAGAGGAAAGGAATCCATATTTCTTTAACAAGTGGGTCAAGATAGAAAGAAAAACTATTATTTATTTTATAAGTGGGTCAAGAGTCATCAGACAATATGTTGTTCTGACTCATCGAACTAGAGGTGACACTGATCCATCAAATTTAAATAGAGATTGATCCATCAGATATGATTTGACATGGATAACTTCATCAGACACAGGATTACTAGTCTGAGGAAAAAGGAAAAAAGTTGAAATGTTGACAATGTATTGTCAAGTAAGTTTAAATCTGGTGCTGAAGTATTATCGAGGAAGTTCTGGAAACTTTTGAATTTTTGAATATGTTTATGACACAATGGTTTCTATGTTTTAATTTTAAAAGTATCCATCGTAATGATAAGTATTTAGTATTGATGTATTAGAAAATTTCTCTAGAAAATTAGAGTGACCATATGTCTTTATCTTAATGAAGAAATCAGAATGAAAATTGGAATCAAACTGAATAATGGTTAGAATGTCTAAAGTATGATAAATCTTATAGAAGATTCAAGAAGTTTCGTGAAGAATATAGAAGAGTATAGAAGTACTGAAGAAGTAAAAGATGGAGCTGAAATTAAGGGAAATTCAAGTTTTAGAAAATTTTGTTAAATGGAAAAACTTTTCAGATTCCTGCCTAAACCACTTTTGGGGCACCTATAAAAGGACTAGAGTACATTATACTTTTTTATGGGTCAGAACATTGTTTATGTGAGAATTAAGAGAGAGAATTTTTGAAGTTTTAGAGAGAATAGTTTTCCATATAGAGCATTCCTAAGGAATTTTTTCAAATATTAGAAGGGGGGAGATCGTATTCAGTGGTTATCAGATCAGAGTGGGTCATCGAACTAGGAAATCGGACTAAGATTTTAGCAATGAGGTAGAAGTAGTTCAGAACTATTTCAGTAATTTTCTAGAAGACTTATATTCCCATACTAAGCAATCGTACTGAGGAATCAGACTGAGACATCAGATTGAGTTTCATTATGAAGTCTAGAGAAGTTCTTACCTACTATTGGGCAGTAAAGTGAAGAATTTTTTTGAAGGTTATCAAAAGTTAAAGTTAATAAGGTGTCACAATAACATGTTTGGAACTAACTGATGAAAGTTTTATTACTTTTTAATCAAACTTGTATTACATAATTTTTTCTATAATAAGCACATGCACTGTTGTGTTGATCATAGTTCAACACAAGTATAAGGGTATATACTACTTGTTTTTATCCACACAAAAGGATTATTTTCTATTGGATTATGTGGTATTTTATTGTTTCCAAACCATTCCAAGGACGTAGCTACTCTTGTTTAGTAGTGAACCATGTAAATACTTTTGTTTCTGTGGATGTGTGATTGATTTGTTTTTCGAAAACTGATAATTATTTAATTGGAGGTGAATGTTTTTTCAAAAGAAATGAATAATAAATGAAAAGATATCACTGATTCATCCCCTACCCTTCTCAGTGGTATATTGATCCTAGTTGGGAAATATCAAGTGGTATCAGAGAAAAGGTTCCCTTAGTTTACTATTTGATGAAGTTTTTAAAAGAGAAGTTGTGATGGAAATTTTGAATTTCTCAAATAGTAAAATGATTCTAGTCTTTGATGGGAATAACTATCACATTAAGAAATAAGGAATGTTTCCTTATCTTATGTCTCTTGGGTATAATGTTCTGGAATTAGCTACATATAGATTTCCTCCTATTGATGAAAATTTTCCTCTCACATTTGTGGATAAGAATAATCTTGAGAATGATGGAAGAGCTAAGAATGTATTACTCTCATCACTTTTTTAAAGTGAATTCCTAAGAGTGAAGGTTGTTTCAACTACCAATGTTAACTGGGATAAGATGAAGAATAGTTATGAAGTCAACACAAAATTAAATAATGTGAAGTTACAAATCTAGAGATTGAAGTATGAAGATCTCAATATGGGAGAGTATGAATCAGTTGGTGACTAGGGTGAATGACTTTTTCATCACTATTAGATGACTTGGTCAAAAGTTATAAGATTCTACTATTTTTTAAAAGATCTTGAGAATTCTTCTTGATAGGTTTGATTCCAAAGATTCCTCATTGGAAGATAGAGATCTATAAACATTATCTTTGGATGATTTGTATAGTACTCTCATCACTTATAAAATGAGAAGGGAGAAAGTTATGAAAGGAAAGAAAAAAGTTGATAGAGAAATGTCTTTCAAGGCTTCTAAGAAATAAAATCCTAAGAATATTCTTAAAGAAGAAGAATTTATAGATTCTGATTCTTAAAATGAGGTATGTCAAAATCCTTATTAATTTTTATCCTTGTTTTTTAAAAATGTGAAAATATGTATAGGAAAGTATAAAGGGAAACTTCACTTAAAATGATTTGAATATGGATCTGTTGGGAACTTTGCTGCAAATTTCCCTAGAGGAAAGAATGAAAATAATAGCGATGAAGATAATAGAAGGCAGAGAAGTTCATGGAAGAAATTGGGTGATAAGGTTGAATCTTATTCCAAAGTGAAAGGTAAAAAATTCTCCAAATCCAAAAGGGGAAGTATTTTATCTAAAGATGATGAAGAATAAGATAGTGAAGCTACATCCAAAAAGTCTACTGAGAATGCTGGAGAGAATACTTTAATTGCAATAGTTAATAATGAAGAGTTCAGAAGCAGTAGTTCTAAAGAAGAAAAACTTGATTATAATTTCATCTAAAAGAATATTTGAAAGAATGTCTGAGAAAGATTGGGATTCTTGAGAAAGAAATTAAGAAATTAAAAATTTGAATTTCTTTAAAAAAATCAAGAATGGTTTCCTGATGAGAAATTTAACCTGCTGGAAGAGATTTATGACTTGAATAAATCTATTGAGAAAAAAAAAAGAATCAGAATAAACATTTGAAACTTAATCTGAGAGCAAAAGAAGAAGAATTTTAACTTTTTCAACAAAAATTTTCTAAATTCGAGTAGAGGGTTACAAGTTTCAGTAACTCTATCTCTGAAGTTGGTGAAAGTTTTATAAAGGGTGAATCTGAGAAGGATCAAAAGTTACCTTAAAAGGTAAGAAGAAAGTTGAAATTTTTTATGAGAAGAAGAAATTTGGGAAAGTTATGTATGTGGCCAAAATCAATAATGTGGATAAGTCAAAATTTTCTAAAAATGATGAGTCTAAAAAAGTCCCTAAAACTTCTGGTTCCGATAAGGATTAAAATAAAACCAAGCTGAAGAAGAAGGTTCTAATTGAGAATAGAAAGTTTGGGACTAAACAAAGTTTTGATTTTAAAGAAAATAAGGTTGTTGAGAAACATTCTCACAAATCCGAATAATATGGAAGTTATAGAGGTAAATATTATTTCTATAGGTACTGCTGCTATTATGGTGGATTCAGGAATACAGAAAATATATGTTGGTTTAATCAATAACATTACAACTATTCCATAAATTATAGAAGGAAAAGTTTGAGGGGGAGTCAATCCTCTCAAAGGAATAATTCTGGGAAGGGTGTTTTGAAGAAACCTGAGAAGGATGGTGTGAAAGTTGAAAATAGATTTCAACCTTTGGAAACTATTTGTGAAATATGTGAATAACTTTGAAATCTTGAAAAAGTATGTATTATTTTGTTACCGACATAATAAAAGGTTTTATAAAAATTCTTAGAAGACATATGTGAAGAAAGATAAAGGGAAAGAAAAAGATCTTGTTGTAGAAACCACTCTCAAAGCTACAAAAGGAGAATGAAATTAGATCTTGTATAGTGGGTGTTCTTCTCATATGACAGGAGATTTAACATAATTTATGAATGTTAAAGTCTTTAAAGAAGGAATAGTTAAATTTGGCAATGATTAATTCCTCAAAAAAATCAAAGGTGTTAGATCTGCTATTATTGAGGAAGAAAGGTTAAAGTCCTTGTTTTTTTATGGGAAGAAACACAACTTTATAAGTGTTTCACAACTTTTTGATAAATGAAACAAAGTTATTTTTAGAAAATATGGGTTTATTGTGAAAAGAGAAGAATATGGAAAGATAGTTACAATAGGCCAACATATATAAGGAAACTTGTTCCAAGTTGGTGAGGTTCAAAACGCTTATTACTTAAGTATGATAGAATAGAATCATTTTTGGAATAAAAGGCTAGGACATGTGTCTCAGATAAACATGAGAAAGTTATCAAAGAGAGATTGTGTCCATAGAATTCCTGATATGTCAAGAGGAAGAGATTGGTATTGCACAATTATTTAAAAAGGAAATATTACAAAATATATTCATAAGAAAGTTGAAATTTGTTCAAAAAGACCCCTGGAACTTATTCATTTATATATCTATGGGCCAATGATCAAAAAATCAACTCAAAGAGATAATTACTTCATTACTTTCATTAATGAAGTCTGGTTGAAATGGGATGAACTATGTTACTTGAACGTGGTCTCTCTCATTAATTTTGGAGGAAAGCTATGAGCACTGCTATTTATATTCAAAAATTATGTTTCTATAGGCCAAGTTCATATATTACACCATATGAATTTTTTTATGAAAAAAATTCAAGTTTGAAACACTTAAGAGTTTTCAGGAGACCATGCATCATAAAGAAGAAATGTGGAAACCTTGGAAAGTTTGAGAAGAGAGGTGAAGATGGAATTTTTCTTGGCTATGCTTCAGAAATAGGAGGATATAGATGTTTCAAAAAAGAGAAAAGAAGATTATTTTACTCTGTAGATGTAAAATTCATTGAAAAATCTGAGGAATATGCTAAAAAAACTCATGCAGATAAGGAAGATGAACATGATGAAATAATTTTTATAAAGAGTTATGATAAGGATGCAAACAATTTTAATCCTACTCAAGAAGAAGAATTGGACTCAGTTGTTTTTAGTGATGAGGAAGAATCTTGAAAATATAATCCCAGGCTAAGGAAGCAAGTGGAAGCTCAAAACATAATTGGTGATCAACATCAAAATGTTCAAACAATAAGAACATCAAAAGCTAGTACACATACTTCTTTATATTCAAAAGTTGAGCTGAAATATGTGAATAAAGCTTTTGAGCATTCGGAATGGGTTTAGGATATGAATGAAGAGTTGGATCAAATCAATAATAATGATACTTGGGAACTCATACATAGGCCAAATGATAAAAAATTTATTGGTACAAAGTGGGTGTCCCGGAACAATTTGAATGAAGATAGTGATTTGATAAGAAACAAAGAAAGGTTAGTGTGAAAAAGTTACTCACAGATTGAAAGAATTGATTTTCATGAGACTTTTTCTCCAGTGGCAAGGTTATAAATAATTATAATCTTTTTTGTTATTGTTTCACAATGATGTTACAAAAAAATCAGATGGATGTGAAATCATCATTTTTGAATGGTGATCTTGATGAGGAAGTTTATATTTAATAGCCATGTAGCTTTGTTATTGGGAAGGATGAAAGTTATGTGTGTAAATTGAAGAAAGCCTTGTATGGGATAAAATAAGATCTGAGGTAATGGTATTCCAAATTGGATACCTATTTATGAAATATGAGTTTTAAGAAAGGGTTGATAGTAATCTATACATAAAATAAAGTCAGGAATTTCCCTCCATTGTAATTATTTATGTTGATGACATTATATTTGTTAGGAATGATGAAAGAACTTGTGAAATATTTTATGAAGAGATGAAAAAGTTGTTTGAGATGTCCATGTTGGGTAAAATGAAATACTTTCTTGGGTTACAAATCTCACAAAAGAAGAAACACGTATTTCTTTCCCAAGAAAAATATGTTAAGGAACTTCTTAATAAGTTTGGTATGGAAAAATCAAAATTAGTTTCCACACCAATTTTAGTGGGTACCAAGTTGACTAAATATAGAGAAGTCAAGGAAGTTGACTCTAAAGAGTTTCGAAAGTTGATTGAAAGTTTTTTGTATTTGACTGCTTCAAGACCAGACAATGTTTATGTCGTTACCTTATGTGTAAGATTTAAGAGTGATCCAAAATAATCACATCTATTGGCTGGAAAAATAATTCTCAAGTATATCAAAGGCATAACAAATTTCATAATCATGTATGATATCTCAGAAAGTATTAACTTGTTTGGGTATTTGGATGCTGATTGCACAGGAAATGTTGATGATAAAAGATCCATATTTGGTGGAGTTTTCTTTTTTGGAAAATTTTGTGTTTGTTGGAATACAAAGAAACAAAATTCAGTAACTCTTAGCATGGATGAATCTGAGTATGTTGCTTCCACCCATGCTACTACCCAACTTATGTGGATAGAGACTCAATTGGAAGACTTACTTGTTGAATTGAAGTTACCCTTCCTCTTGGGTTGTGATAATAAAAGTTCCATCAACCTTACAAGAAATTTGGTACAAAATTATCATTCAAACCATATTGATATCAAATATCACTTCATCAAAGAGAATTTTGAAAAGAATGAACTCAAGTTGGAGTATGTTCCTACATCGGAACAAGTTGCTGACATTTTTACAAAACCTTTTCTAAAGGAATAATTTCTAAAACTGAGGTTGAACATGGGTGTCCAACATATTTATCTTGAAGTTTGAGGTATGTGTTTCTTTTCCTTCTCTCATATATTCTTTGGATAGTGTTTTCAAGGGGGATAATTGTTTCATAAATCTATTCATTGATATTTTCTAAACTTTTTAAGGAAGCGTGTATGTAGGGGGGGTTGTGGGTAAGTTGTGAAATCAGCATGTAAGTGTGTGAACTATTTTGATAGTTGGTTGGAGTGGTTGTATGAAAATTTTGTTTACAGGTAAGTAGAATAATTGAAGAAAGATGTGAAGAAAAGATGAAGAGGTTTCATGAGTCACTACTTCTTGACAGTATGGTTTTGATGTCCATGATTCTTGTTTTCAACAATGAGTTAGCTCACATAGGCTTAGAATTCATTGATAAGTAATCCATAACTTGAGTTTACAAAGTTCAATGATTTATAAACCTTGGTTAACAATAAAATCCAAAGGGGGGATTTTTTGGACCAAGTTGGCAAGAAGTTTTTTTTGTAGTATGGAAGAAGTTTGTGCTGAAAGTATTTTCGTTTGTTGTCAAAGAAAAGAAATAAATTCACTTTGTAATTTTTGGTGATCAGATGATAAGAACTTAAGGATGCATTGTAATCAGAGAATTGAACCCACTTTTCATAATAATTTTTTTTTGTTTTGATGTTGGAGATGTTTTATAAGTGAAGTTGTTCACCAGACTCACCTTGGGTCTAAAATGAAAGTTTGAATTGGTATGAGAAGATGAATCAGAATCTAAATGGATCCAATGTAAATCTGACGATGCTTTGTTGATTTTTAATTCTCAAATATGATAAGTTATCTGAGAAAATTTTGATGCAAACCTTATGAAGGAAAGATTGAGAACAAGTGATGGTAATCGATTGGAGATTTGGTTGGAAAGAAAGAATATTCTAGAAGGATGGGAAGTTATAATACTTTCCAATGTAACTCAGATGATTCTATGTCAATCCTAATTATTCTCAAAGTCATGAAGACGTCATGATTACAAGGAGTTTTTGTAAGAATAAAGTGTTTGAATTCAAAGTTTTCTAGTCTCAGTTTGTCGGTGCGAGATCGCCGGACGCAGAATTAGTTGAAGGCTGGGAAATTTTGTTTGAAATGTGAGAAGACAAAGATGTAGGTTTTTAGTCAGACCAATAAGTCACAAGGAACAAATCTTCAGAGAAATAATTTAGTGAATAATGAAAAAAAATTTGTACCATAATTAGGAAAAGAAAGAAGTCGTTGCTGGCACCGTACATCAGACGCGGTATGGCACCGATCAATCAAAGGCAAGAGAGTTTGTTGGGACCGATGCATGTAAGAAAGTTAGAGACTGATCAACTGGATGAAGATCAACAATATAGTCAACCATTTTCATAAAACATATGTTTTTTTTCTTCAATTGGGTCAAGAGAAAAATAATTCATATTTTTTTAACAAGTGGGTCAAGAGAGAAAGAAGAACTATTATTTGTTTTACAAGTGGGTCTAGAGTCACCAGAAAATATGTTGTTCTGAATCATCAGATTGGAGGTGACATTGATCCATTGGAATGAGAAAGATATTGATCTATCAAATGGGATCTAACATTGATAACTTCATCATACACAGGATCACTAGTTTGAGGGAAAAGAAGAAAAGTTTAAATGTTGACAAAGTGTTTTCAAGGGAGTTTGAAACTGGTATTGAAGTGTTGTCAAGGAAGTGAAGGAATATTTTGAAGTCGCGGCTATGTTTATGGCACAATGGTTTCAATGTTTTAAGTTTACAAGTGGTCATCATAATGAGAAGTCTTCAATTATGATGTATTAGCAAGTGGGTCAACAAAATCAAAGTGATCGTGTGTCTTCATTGTAATGAAGAAATCGGAATGACAATTGGAATCAGACTAAATAATGGTTAGAAAGTCTGAAGTAGGCTGAATCTTAAAGAAGATTCAAGAAGTTTCGATAAGAATCGAGAAGAGTAGAGAATCACTGAAGAATTCAAAGATAGAGCTGAAATGAAGGGGAAATTCAAGTTTCAGAAAATTTGGTTAAGCTGGAAAACTTTTCAGATTCCCACCTAAATCACTTTTAGTGAACCTATAAAAGGAGGAGAGTACATTGTACTTTCTAACATATCAGAAAACTATTCACATACGGATGAAGAGAGAGAAGTTATGAAGTTTTTGAGAGGAGGTTTCTGGACAGAGCATTACTGAGGAAGTTTTCCAGATAGAAGAAGAATAAGGAAGATCGTATTCAGTGGTTATCAGATAGGACTGGGTCATCAGACCAAGAAATCGGACTGAGATTTCTAGATTGAGGTAGAAGTAGTTTGGAATTATTTTAGTAGTTTTCTGGCGGACTTATATTTCTGAACTGAGGAATCGGACTGATACATCATACTGAGTGTCATTATGAAGTTTAGAGAAGTTCTTACCTGCTTCTAGGTAGGAAAGTGAAGAATCTTTTTGGAGGTTATCAAAAGTTAAAGTTGATAAGGTAGCACAGTAACATGTTTGGAACTAACTGGTGAAAGTTTCATTTCTCGTTACACAAACCTGTATTACATCATTTGTGCTATAATAATCACATGCATTGTTATATTGATCATAGTGCTACACAAGTGTAAAGTTATATCTTACTTGTTTGTATCCACACAAAAAGGATTGTTTTCTATTGGATTGTGTGGTATTGGATTATTTTCAAACCATGTCAAAGACATGGCTACTCTTATTGAGTAGTAAACCTTGTAAATACTTGTGTTCCTGTGTATGTGTGATTAATTTGTTTTCAGAAAAAATGAAAATTCTTTAACAAGAGGTGAAGGTTATTTCAAAAGAAATGAAACTTAAAAGAAAAGGCATCACTGGTTCACCCCTCCCCCTCTAAGTGTTACATTGATCCTAGTTGGGCAATCTTAGAAAGAATAACTTAGATCTTCAATTGGTATGTATGTCCGATGTAATTTGCAAGAACTCCTATGTCCAATGGTACATCTTTAGCATTCTTTGCTCAATGGTCTCACAAGTCAATTATTTGTCTAATATGTCTTTGTCTGGCTCCACTTTGTTAGGGACCCTCTATCCATTTGGATCAACATAACTCTATCCTCTACAACTCAACTTCATCTCAAACTTTGTACGCCCTTTTTTACCTGGAGCGCCTCTATCCAATGGCATCAGAATTCTCCATATGTTGGATCTTTCTAGTGTCTGTCTGATAGACCTTCATTCAATACAACCTCATTTCTCCATCTAGTGATCTGCACTAGTTATCTCCACCCGATAGCATTGATATTCTATCCTCTATCTAATATATATTTCAACTCTTCCTTGTACATACTACATCTTAAGCTCCATACAACCTATCTCTGTACTTTGTAACTCAACCTTTGTAACAAACTGTTCGGCCATTAGAACTTCATTGATTCATCAGCTCACTTTATCCAGTTTCCTTCTGTCTGGTATGACTTTGTTCATGTTTGTCTGGTAAACTTCATACAGCTCTTTGACCGATGCACAACACGAGTTTCCTTCGTCTGATGATTCTTCATCCGAACATGGCAACGTCAGCGATCAAACTTTGGATAGTTATAACTTCCATGGGTCGATCTCCGTACAATTGCATCTTTGAACTTGGTAACTTGGACTACATACATCTCCATCAGTTCACATTGAGTCTGTCCATTTGATAACATTGTTCAACTACTTACAGTTTGCACCTCAAGCTTTCTTCAGAAGCCAACTTCTTACCTTTTGTACAAACTCGTACAAACTCAGCAACACCAACTTCTTATAACTCTTCATCTGGTAACACCATCCATGTTTCGTCTGGTAACATTGCGTTGCATTAACTTTTGTACTTCTTTCCCTTTGTACAAATGCATACAAACTCAGCTTGGATCATGAGTATATTCATGATGTTGGGAACTTGAAGATCGACATAGCATCATCTGACTTGAGGAAAGATTCCTAACATAATTAGGTAAACTTTCTTACACTTCATAAAGAAAGTTTCTTACATGACTCCATTAACATCTCTTCTCTCAAACCTCTCTAAGATTCTTAAGCAACTTTGTCGTCTTGTAACATTGTGTTGCATCAACTTTTGTACTTCTTTCCCTTTGTACAAATGCGTACAAACTCAGCTTGGATCATGAGTGTATTCATGATGTTGGGAACTTGAAGATCGACATAGCATCATCTGACTTAAGGAAAAATTTCTAATATAGTTAAGTAAACTTTCTTACACTTCATAAAGAAAGTTTCTTACATGACTCCAGTAACATCTCTTCTCTCAAACCTCTCCTAGATTCTTAAGCAACTTTCTATACAAACACATTGATATATTGACAACAAATGCAACTAAACTCACTTTGGAACAACAGATTTGAACTCTTGAAAAACACCAACCACAACATCCCTCATGATCTAGATTTAAAAATTTAATGTCACTTGAATTTCACTCCACTGAAATCAAACTCCTTCCCAATACCACCGACACTCGATAACATGGGGCATTACAAATTCATGCACTATGACTACCCTATGCCATCACCTACAATATGTTGAAAAATCATTCTTCAATTGAATCATAGCATACAAGATGGGCAAAGTCATAAATACGATATGATACAATCGTACAGATTTACGATTTTAATTATGTTATATTATACGACATAGAAAATTATATTATATGATTGAATAATCAACCAACCAAGATTGCTTGTGTCATTTCATACAATACGATATCCTTATTTTATACCATATGAAAATCGTGTTCTTCAAAAAAATTAGATTTTTTCATTTCTCAAATTAAATGAGTTAGGGTTGTATAAAAAGTGATTCGAACACTTGATTGTTGAACCTTAATTGTTGAACCCTTCAATGGTTAATGCAAACATAGTTATCCCTTAAACGCATCTTCACATGATGTGTGCTCCGATAAAATGATATCCAAATGAAAGTATCACATGGCAGCTTTAAATACATAATCATATGGTGCGATTATAAAAAAATCATATGATACAATAGTTAAAACTCTTTAACTAACATGAATTTTAGGGCATAACCCCAACAATCTCCTTACACTAAAGCCTCACATATTTTTTGCATAGCGCACAATATGTCACATAATATGTGACAAGTTGTGAAACAATACCTAAACTCCTTTGGATAAAATCATGCAAGCTCTAATATCACTAATGGGGTTTGTAGCCATCTCATATACCTTCAGTGCAATAGAATAATCTCAAGCCAAGATTGATGAAGAGAGATTTTGTAAATAAATCAAATGAAATCATTAAGAACGTAAACTTATAAACTTTGTCGATCCTTTCTTAGTGTTTGATGAAGATCATTGAATACCAATCCAAAGACACATGTCTCTTCAGGCAAACCACCATTTATGGAGTCGCAAATTAAATGCATAACAACTCTCCTTTTCTTATAGTCAACTAGAACCACTTAATGAAAGTTATAACTCTTAATGCAAGCATAGTTATACCCCCCCCCCCAAGACATCACCACATAAGGTGTAGTCTGATTAAATGATAGTCAAATGGCAACATCGAATCATTTGGTTATAGTAGCTTGATATGCATAATCATACACTACAACTATAATCATATTATATAATATATTATATAGTTGAAACTCTTTAAGCAATGTGACTTAGAGGAAATAACCACTATTAATACAACTAGGAAATAACCACTGTTAATACAACTAGGGGTGTGTGGGTTTCGCCTAACAAAACAATAAGTGGACTTCAAATTGGTTAAAATCTATTGAACAACATCGGATTAATTTTAATAGGATCATCCATTCTGATCATTTTCAATATATGGGAAAAGATGATTTCTAACTACTTTGGAATGATAGATATACCACTATATTACTAGACATGTATGTTTAGATTGATCATTTAAAAATGTTCAAAACATGGTTTTCATTATAATGATGTTGAAGGCATATAGAACAAACTAGACTTCTCAAAAATCATCATTTTTTTTAGACAAAGATACAGCCACTAGGTTGCGTCCCGTGGGGCCTATAATAAAACATAATAATAAATTATCAAATAACATTACAAAAATTTACATTAAGATTTAGAATAATTTAGTCAGTTAAAAATTTACATTTAAGATTTTTTGATCATAAAACATTTACTAAATTAATAGCTGACTAGCTTTTGTATTCACTAACCCTTTTTCTTTGTATTTGATGAACTTGAAAAAAAAAAGTCGCCTAAATATCCATTACAAGAGTGAAACTGCAATAAACTGCACACGGATTCATTGAATCCAATTTCGTAAACAGCCAAAGGCCTCCATTGAAGTACAAACTCACTCTAAATGGCTTAAACAGGTTGTAGAACGTAAAGGTAGTGAAACGAAAGAATAAAGCGATATGGCATAGAATTAGAGGCTAATAATATACAAATAATGGCACTGAAATGGACGCTAATATACAATTTCACCAGGAGGGTCGGACGGGCATGCCACGATTGCACTCAAAAAAACCAAAAAATAAGCTCGATGTTTATGTTACTGACCAAGAATCGGAGATGGCAGTGATCAATGAAGAGGACCGTGACGAATTTAAAAAACCTACCGCTCGATCGACATCAAGCAGCGGCTTGATCTGTCTCTCCACTTCGCTGGACTGGGAATCGAGCTCCTGAGAAATCATAAAGATCGCCGACCTGCAAGCCTCCTCGTCCCTGAATGCCAGGGTCCATCTGCCGTCCACCAGAGCCTTTGTTTTTGCCCTCCCATGGTGAGAAGATTTCCCAGGGTCCAGAGAGGGTAAAGTCGATGGGCGGACCCTTAGATGCAGCCATCTCGAGTGCTTCTCGTCAATTTTGGGCTGAACACAACAGCCCAGTAAATAACATGTCAAACAAACGTTTTGTGTGCATCTAAAGAAGTTATGGGATACGTACGTTACAGCCCGCTAATGGAGCGGCAACACGGATGACTCCATAATGTTCCTTCAAAGGTAGCTCCTCGGCAAGAATCACCCACCCGGATGTTCCTATCGACAGCGCTAGAAAGCGGAAATGACGCTCTTTACCCCTCTCAAATGCAATTCTGCAAGGCACAGCTTCAACTGCATGTAAAGTCAAGATCATTTTTAATAAAAAAAAGGGAGAAACCAATCATTACACTTGTATCAATGAAGATTTGGCTCACCGCTCCCATTAACCAACACCACATGAAAAGCTATTTTACAAATTTAAGGATACAGTAAAAAGAACAGTAAACATGCTTTGAATTTTCCAACATTTTGTTAATTAATAATAGATAGAACACGTAAGGGGAAATCAATCTTTTTAAATTTATAAAAAAAAAAAAAAAAAAAAAAAACCTACCGAGTTTTAATTCAGTGCCTGCCTTTGGACCTAAAATATCAAGGCCGGCCGCTTTTGCTCTGGAGTCGGCAGGGGTGTCTATTGGAGGACATATAGGAGGTTGTTCTGGCAAAAAAGCTGTACCAAGGGTGAAGATCTGGATCTGTAGTAGTAATACAAAAACCTAAAAAAAATAAACAAAAAAAAAGTAAAGGATGACAATATTAGCAACTGATAAAGGCTTGAACATGGAGGTGATGCTGGCACAAAGTAAAATGAAACTTCAATTATTAGCAACTCAAATGTTTCCATAATATATAAAGGGAAGTTAACCAATAAATCTATTTTTTATGATTCATTTATCAAGAACTCCAACGAGTTCAAAAAAATGAAACTTTTGAACCACCTAGTAAAAAAGTCTAAATAAAATGGATTTATCAATAATTTTTTTCTGTAATAATAATTACTTCAATTATTTGAAGATACAGATCATAAGAAAAATACCCATACACCCACAAGAACCAATTGGGTCAGGCCACCATCCCCCAAAGGGCCAACCTTCGCCCTTTTAGATCCTCTCAGAAGCCAATATTACAAATCTCAACAGTTACAATCACCCAAAACTCACTGCTACAAGACCACTACAGTACACCGCTACAGTGTCTTGCCAAAGACGAAGTTATAGTACACCTGCTACGGTGCCCCCCACTACAGTACCTGCACAGTAACTCGGTAGATTGCCACAACCAAGAATCGAGCCCCGGACCTTTGGGATACAAGATAAAAGCTGATAGGGAGCAGAGTGAGACAGAGAAAGAGAAGAAAACATAGAGTTTCTATTAGAAAACAGCCGCTGCGTACAAAAATAACAGAAGGAGATGAAGGAGAAATGGGGAAGGAGAAGAGGATCTCCAGAAGACGCAGCTTCCGAGAGCCCTAGGCCGAATCCTCCATCCAAACAAGCTAAATTCCACCAAAATACATCCGTATCCCCCCAGGCAGCAAACTCACCCATATTTAATACCCTTTCCCAACGCTTAACAACCCAACCACCCCAACCACTCCCCATTACACAATACTATACTGCCCCTGAAAGGTTATTAATTCCCCAACAGACACAAACAGAACAACGCGGACAGCCCTTTATTACTCACCCAACACAGCCAACCCCTACCTTCCTATCATTCCCGTCATCTTGAAATTTTACCTTGTCCTCAAGGTGGTTATCTGATAGGTCAACTGCGTGGTACATCCGCCATAATCTGGGCCGTAAAGTCGTCACATAAAACTCAGTTGAAAAGCAGTTTTGCTGAGTTCCTGGAGACATTCTGACCAGGCCTGAAATTCCCAGTGATCAGCAACTCTCAACCATGCATCACAATGTTGAGGAGGCCCTTCTGGTCCAAACATGATGTTCTTGGAAACCAACAATTCAGATAGTTCACACATAACTGTTGTCATGCTTACATCCTGTGGCTCTTGCAAGATCACGGGATACTGAACAATCTTCTGAAAATGCCTTTCCAAGCCAGTATCTCCATTCACTGGCAGATTCACTAGAAACTTACTTTAATTGGAAACTCAGTCCAAGAACTTCTCTCTCTATTCCGCATTTCCACGCTAGGACTCGAACCAGAATCTACCGCGTTAAGCCGAGCCTATTTGGAAACCATCTGCTCTACTGTCGTACTTCCATAACACCCAAGCAGCTCCTCCTTCAATTGTGTCCATGTCTGTTTTCTATCACTTGGTCCGACCTGCCTTTCTTCCACACTCATTGCCGAATTCATCTCCATCAGAGGAGGCGATGGAAACCAACCTGGACAGGGTGGACCAGCAACTTAGGAGTACCAACACAACGCTCGCGTTGATAGAGACCTGCTACCAATTAGTTTGGGGGTATTATTGTCTTTGTAAGGGGTACTTTGTTAGAGTTTGTTATGGGGAATATTCTTAGTTAGTGGGGTGAGTTTGTTAGAGTTTGTTATGGGGGAATATTCTTAGTTTGTTAGGGAGGAAGATTATAAATAAGGGGTGGAGGGTTAAGGTGAGGGGATCCTGGAGTTTATGGTTTAGTGGGCTGCTTTGAGCAGATCGGCCTTTTGGCTTGGGCGGGAGCCTCTTCCGATCTCCTTCTTTCTCATTTCTGCTGTAATTTCCTCCTATTTGCTGTATTTCTGCTCCCTTTTTATATAAATACAAAGTAGCTGGAGCTTGGTTCCTATCAATTGGTCCGGCCTGCCTCTTTCCTCCGCACAGCTGGATACCTGTTGCTGCCTCCTGACTCCTCAAAGGAGGCGCACTACAGGTTTCATCACATCCAGCAGCAGCGCACACCGCTGTGCTGGGAATTTACACGGAAATGAAGATCCAGGCCTGCTCGCCTCTCCTTCAGGGGCGCGCGCAACTGTTCTCCCGCTGCTGGAGCACCCCCGCCATTTATTCCTCTGCCGGTATTGCAGCGCCACATCCACTGCTGGTTCCACTTAAACGTCCGCTGCTGGAGTTACTGGAGCCACTGTCGTGACTCCCTTGGACTTGCGATCCTCTGCTGCTGGTCGCACGAGCAGTTCCGCAACGAGGTACTGGTTCCGGGCCTCGTACAGTACCGAATCGGAGCCTCGCCTCTGCTGTTCGTTTTTGAGGAGTCGCGCCAGAGGTCCATGCGGGTTTCTTCACCTGCAGCGTCCACGGACACAACAACGGCAGCCGCAGTGCACTGTTTTTCTTTATCTGCTCCCTCAGACGCTCGAGCTGCTGCTGCGGCGGCATAAGCACCTCTCGTTTCTTTCTCTGCCGCCGAAACAGACGCGTGACACCGTTTGTCTAGTGCAGGCGCACTACTGTTCTCCCGCGGGCTTTCATCCAATACGACGAGGCGTTCTGCCTCGCTCAGTCGACGCCTCCCCCAGCCGGTTCGTCTTCATCGTGAGGCACGCTCCGCACCGGTCCGCTCTTTTGCCCTGCACTACCGCCGTCTTCTGCACCAGTTGACGCACGCACCAAAGGCGCGCACCGTCCGCTCCGTCGTGTCCACCGACCACTGCTCTAGCAGTGCGGCAAATTTTACCAGGTCGCGCGGACCGCACGGGCTTCTGCGAGCAGCCGCTCCGATGACCGGCCACGTTTGTTTTTCAGATATATCAGGCGGCCCGGTTTTCTAACTCGGAAGAAAAACGCTGGAACAAAGGGAAACACAAAAAAAAGTGTGCCTGACTCTAAAAAAAAAAAAACGTGCAGCCTGTTTTCAGACGCAGCCCTTGGACAACCGACGCCGCTATGGACCAACGCCTCGAAGCAATCGGCCAACAACTCAGGAGCGCCTCGCTTCGGTTATTGCAGGGGCAAGCAGAATTTCGAGCCAATCTCAAACTTCTGGAGCAGCGTCTTGAGACTCTACTGCCACAAGAGGAGGCGACTCTACCTTATCACATAACCACGCTGCCTGCTGCACATACTGCAAGGTCTGGCGCTCTGACTGCAAACCCGAGCCAACCTGAAGGGACAATTTCGTGCATGAGTTTCATCAAAGCCGACATGCCGCATATGATGCCCAAATTGGAAGATCCCCCTCTGCACCAACACCAATGTGATCCGGAGCAGCAACGGAGGGCACCCGCGCTGCCTTTGCTGCAGCAGCCAGAGCACATTACACCTAAGCAAGGGCACATTACACCCGTTCCAGTTCTGCCGGATGGGTGGCCAATTAAGTGTACCGGTCAGTCCACAATGATCATGGGGGCAACACTTTGCGCTGCGGCAACTCTGCATGACACCACTGATGACACTCCCACCAGCCAGTTTGTAATTCCCTTCCTGAATATTGAGGAGTTGGATACTTCGAAGTTCGTAATGATGAAGCACGAGCCGCAGCGGATTGAGTCGGCTCATACATGGGCTCTTGTTATTGTTCCACCGGTTGTACGGGGCTTGCCCACGATGTCGGAATGGGGTTTTACCTTCATCTCTCCATCCCTGATCCGTGACAACGGCCGACGTGTTTGGGAGATTGCGTGGCGAACACCTGCGGCACAGGCACCTTATACCGGACTGCAGCGGAGGATATGGAAGATTGCCTGGCACCATTGCCTGCCTAGCACCCCTTGTCCTCCGTTCCTTACAGCACGGATGATATGGCAGATCGCCTGGCATGCCTACACGATCCACCACCTTGAGGACAAGGTGGTTTTTCGGGACGGTGGCAGTGATAACGACCTGCTACCAATTAGTTTGGGGGTATTATTGTCTTTGTAAGGGGTAGTTTGTTAGAGTTTGTTATGGGGAAATATTCTTAGTTTGTTAGGGAGGAAGATTATAAATAAGGGGTGGAGGGTTAAGGTGAGGGGATCCTGGAGTTTATGGTTTAGTGGGGTGCTTTGAGCAGATCGGCCTTTTGGCTTGGGCGGGAGCCTCTCCCGATCTCCTTCTTTCTCATTTCTGCTGTAATTTCCTCCTATTTGTTGTATTTCTGCTCCCTTTTTATATAAATACAAAGTAGCTGGAGCTTGGTTCCTATCAGTGGACCAGCAACTTAGAAGTACCAACACAACGCTCGCGTTGATCCGGCGGGAGGGGGAGCAACTAGAATTCCGAGAAACTCTCACATGTTTGGAGCGATGCCTTGATAAGCTGATGCCGCAGCAAGGGGCGACCCTGTCTCCTCAGATGATGGCTCTACCAAAGGCGCAACCTGCACCCTCTGGCGCGATACAGGGGCACGACGTAGAGGATGCTGCAAAACCAGCTAGCCACGCGCCACAGGTGCGACTTGGAGGGGCGAATATTATGAGAACTGGCCATAGGTTTGGAAATCGGCCTTCTGGCTTTGGACGGGATCTCTCCCGAGTGCCTTCTTCAGTCGCTTCTTCCTCCTATGTTGTATTTCTCTGGCTTGGAGGGAGGGACCCATGCATGAAATACATCGAAGAAGCGTTGCCGACTCCGACGTCTGAAAAGGAAGATTTCACACTAAACCAACAGTGGCGGGATCAGAAACAACAGATGTGGGAACGTGAGCTAAGGGAGCAAGCTGGATTCGAGAAACACGCCACTAACAAGGTGCACAGCATGGAGAAGGTGCCGCAACAGGAGGGGGAGCGAGTTATGTTGGCGATGAGGATGGCTGAGACGCATGCAGAGGAAGATGATGGGCCGACTTGGCTACAAATGCATCGGGCATGCATCCTAACGGAAGCGGCTACAAGGAGACGAACATGGGGCGTTCGATCTGGACGTCGGACGTCAATGGCCTGGACAAGTTCCGGGTATTCACCAGTATAGTGCTGCGGCGGGTGGTGTTGCCGCTTTCTCCAATGACGGGCACGGGCGTTGGCCAATCGACGGAGCAGAGGGGCGAAGAAGCAGTTATGCATCGGCCGACGCAGGGGCGGAACAAGGTTTTAACACAAATTACCAGTAATGTGCAGAACATGCCTACACAAAAAAGGGGACTCTACTTGCTCTGGCAAAATGGCGACTCAGTTAAGTCTTGTGCTACAGAGGCTGGGCAGTGCGATGAAGCAGCATCGTCCAGATTGGCATCGACGGTAAAAGCTTGGACAATGAAAAAAGAAGATTAGGCCGCACTCGGGGAATTCAGGGAGCAGACCAGTACGCTGCAATTTTTTTCTAGAAGTTGCATGGAGATTTGTTGGGTCATACAAAAGTATACGATGCATATGGGAGATCGCTTGGCATGCCTGTGAGATCCACCACCTTGAGAACAAGGTGATTTTTCAGAACGGTGACAGTAATAGAAACCAAAGGGGTAATAGTGTCGTTATAAGAAGGGAATAATATTATGTTAGAAGGTTAGTATTGTTGGGGGTAATAGTGTCATTGTTGGCGAAATATTAGTTTGTTAGGAGGGGGGAGATTTTAGGCCCACGTGGGAAGGGTGGAGATTTGTTATAAAGGGAAGCACAGGAGTGGGTGGGGAGGAGGGAGGAATATTGTGGGAATCAGTGATAAGCTTGGAAATCGACCTTCTGGCTTGGGCGGGATCTCTCTTGAGTGTCTTCTTTACTCTCTTCCCCTCTGCTGTAATTCTGTGGTTCATTGTACATTTCATTACAAGTCATCCCCTGTTTTCTATCAAAGTCCTGCCTTAATCATTTTCGGTGAGTATCCAATTCTGGAACGTGCCATCCATACACCGTTCTGCCATTGATACCTTCCACTCCTCTCGAATGCCATAGATCGTGAAGTCTTTTTCAACACTGATGATCCAGGTCAATGGATCCTCTTTGGAAAACTTCGGCAACTCCACGTGTTTAGTCTGTCCGTGATACACTTCCCACTCTACGCCACGGACTCCCCTACCGTCTTCCACAACCACCGGCCTTGGTTCCTTCGCTTCACCTTCAGTTCAGAAACTACTCTCACTTTCCTCCTCAACAACGGATTTACCTCTATCGTCTCCCCATCCCGCTCGTTCCAACTGACTTGTCACGAACCGAGACATAGACGGCGTCTTCTCCCGAGTCAGAATTTCTAGACGTCGCATTGCTTCTTCCTGTCGTTGTTGCCCTGCCTCTTAATGTCGGAGTCCTATCTGCAACTCGGCAATAGCCAATTCAACTCCTGCTACTCTTCTTTCCATTCGCGTGGGCTTACGTTCCAGTTTTTCCCTGGTGTGACTTCTTTAGTCCTCTCCACACAACGTCAGCCTCAACCGAAACTTCCAGAATCTCACTCGATCAAGATACTCTTCTGCTGCGTCCGCCTCAGCTGTTGTGAGTCGCGGTCCACCACCGCGCTTCACCTCTGCTGCCGCATCTATTGCATCCACGTCTGTGCCGTGTTCCACCGTCCTCTTTTTTTCTACTTCTGTGTTCAATGCTGTACGCAATTTTTTTCCACTGCTGCGAAGGCTATAGCTGCTGCGTCATCTTCGTCCAGTAATGTTGAACCAGAAACTGCAGCAGCCATTCGTTCCTTGAATTTCTCTATCTCCGGTAGAGATTCTCACTCAGTGAGAGCACCAAATGATAGGGTGCAAAATGAGAGAGAAGAAAACAGAGAGTTTCGGTTGGAAAACAGCCGCTACGTACAAGAATTACAGACGGAGATGAAGGAGAAATGGGGAAGAAGAGGAGGATCACCCAAAGACGCAGCTTCCGAGAGCCCTAGGCTGCAGCCTCCATCAGGCCAAGCTGAATTCCACCAAAATACATCCACATACCCCCAGGCAGCAAACTCACCCATATTTAATACCCTTTCCCAACGATTAACAACCCAGCCACCCCCCCATTACATATTAATATACTGCCCTTGAGAGATTATCAATTCCCCAACAACAGCCCCACACAAATAGAACCATGCGGACAGCTCTTTATTACTCACCCAACACAGCCCGACCCCTAACTTCCTATCAAAAGCCGTAACCACTGGGTTACAAGCTTGCCTGCAATTTTCTGTAATGATAATAATTATTGTTGGTGAATTCTCCCTACCTCAATGTGAGGTGGAGACATTCTTTTATAGATGAGTAAAACTAATTACACGAAGGGTAAGTCCGATGTGGGACTCAGAAATACCCATTAAACTTAAATGGGGTCCAACACTCCCCATCAAGCTGGACATGCCCAGATTAGATTGAGTCCCACAAAGAAAAAAGATGACAAGACACAAAAACCATCTCATACTCCCCCTCAAGCTGGGCCATGGAGGCTGTGAATACCCAGCCTGGTAGTGAGAGAGTCAAGGCGAGCTCCTGGGAGGCCTTTGGTGAAGAGATCGGCAAGCTGATCTGCCGTCGGAATATGGCCAAAGCTGATATGGTTCTACTCCAGATGGTGGCGAAGAAAATGGCAGTCCACCTCGATATGCTTCGTCCGTTCATGGAAGATGGGATTCGAGGCAATCTTTGTGGCTGCCTGATCATCACACCAAATATGAGCAGGGGTTTATGCCGGGAAGCCGAGCTCATGGAGGAGATGACGAAGCCAGAGGATCTCAGTGGTGACTGTGGTCATGGCGCGGTATTCGGCCTCTGCACTCGATCTGGAGACGACGGTCTGCTTTTTGCTGCGCCAGGAGATGAGGTTACCGGCGAAGAACATGGCGAATCCCGAAGTAGACTTGCGGGTAGCGAGGCAACCTGCATAGTCCGCATCACAGAAGGCCTCAACATCCAAATGAGCATGATGTGAGTACTGAAGGCCACGTGCAGGGTCTTTCTTGATGTATTTGACAATGCGGAGGACAGCATCCCACTGAGATCTGGTGGGATGCTCCATGAACTGGCTGACTTTGCCAACGGCGCAGGCAATGTCGGGTCGCGTCATGGTGAGGTAGTTAAGTTTACCCACCAGACGTCGATAGCTCTCGGGATGAGGAAATGGTTCCGAGTCGGTATGGAGAGAGCGTTCCCCAGGCTCAAGTGGAGTGTCCACTGCAGTGGCTGTGCTCAAACCTGCATCCTGCAAGATATCAAGAGCATACTTGCGCTGGCAGAGAGAGATAGTGTTCTCAGAACGGGAGACCTTGATGCCAATGAAGTAGGTGAGGGGACCAAGATCTTTGGTGTGAAAGTGGTGGTGAAGGTGCGCCTTGAGGTTGGCGATTCCTGTGGAGTCGCTCCCTATGATGATGATATCATCAACATATACCACGAGCAAGATACAGCCGTGCGTCGTCGTACGGAAGAAGACTGTGTGATCTTTCATACTGCGAGAGAGGCCAAAGGCCGTGACGACAGTGCTGAAGCGGCCAAACCAAGCTCGAGGAGACAGCTTGAGGCCATAGAGGGATCGACGGAGGCGGCAGACATGGGAGTCGGCACCAGAGGCACAAAAGTCAGGGGGCTGCTGCAGGTAGACTTCGTCAAGAAAGTCATGGAGAAAGGCATTCTTGACATCCAGTTGATGAAGCGGCCAGTGATGATGAGCAGCCAGAGATATGGATAGGCGGACAGAGGCCATCTTGGCGACCGGAGAGAAGGTCTCAAAGTAATCGATGCCATATGTCTGAGCAAATCCCTTCGCCGCAAGCCGGGCTTTGAGGCGGCAAAGAGAGCTGTCGGGATTGAGACGGATCGTATAAATCCATTTGCAGCCGACCGCCTGTTTGCCCGCCGGGAGGGGAACTAGATCCCATGTATGGTTGTCATCCAGAGCTTGCAATTCATCCCACATTGTTGCTAGCCATCCGGGGTGAGATTTGGCCTCACCAACTGTTCGAGAAATCGATACTGTCTCCAGAGCTGACAGACCCCTGTATGAAGATACAAAGAGAGGAGTAGTCTGACAGGAGCGAGTACCTTTCCGGAGCGCAATCGGCAAGTCCTCGGGTGTTGTGACAGGAGCATCGGACGAAGTGGGAACAACGTTGTCCTCGGCCAGGATGGGGGGTACAGTCGATGAACGATGAGAGTAGGTCTATCCAAAGAGATGACCAGTAAGAGGAGACACCAGAGGCGAGTGAATCATGAGAGGAAGACAGTCATCGATGGTAGTGTCTGGATGAGGAGAGGGTGGAGTGAAAGGGGAGCTCTCGACAAACGATACGTCGGCAGAGGTGATATAGCAGCGTAAGTCTGGAGAGAAAGCACCGGTAGCCACGCTGAATGCGGGAATATCCGAAAAAAATACACCGGAGGGATTTGGGAGAAAGTTTAGAGAGATTGGGGCGAGTGTCCCGGACATAGCAGAGACATCTGAAGACGCGGAATGGAAGGGAGTGAGGATGAAGAGAGGGGAACAAAGTATGAAAAAGAGTCTCCCCCTGAAGGATGGAGAAAGGAAGACGATTGAGAAGGTAAGTAGCAGTGAGGATGGCATCCCCTCAGAAGAGAAGAGGCACCTTGCGGTGGAAGAGGGCACGAGCAGTTTCCAGAATATGCTGGTGTTTTCGCTCGGCCACTCCATTTTGTTGAGGATGACATCCCCTCAGAAAAGAAGAGGCACCTTGCGGTGGAAGAGGAGGGCACGAGCAGTTTCCAAAATATGCCGGTGTTTTCGCTCGGCCACTCCATTTTGTTGAGGGGTATCAGGACAGGAGGTCTGATGGATGATGTCGTGTGCCCGCACAAACTGCTGAAAGGGAGTGGATAAGTATTCCCGCCCATTGTCAGAACGTAGACATTTTACAGAGATAGAAAACTGTGTCTGGATCTCATGGTAAAAGGTCTGAAAGGTGGAGAGAACTTATGTCCGATCTCGAAAAAGGTAAAGTCATGTCATACGGGAAAAATCATCAATGAAAGAGATGTAATATTTATACCAAGATTGACTTGAGGTGGCACAGGGACCCCATACATCGGAATGAACCAAATCAAAGGGTTTGGCGGCCCTTGTGTCAACTTGAGGAAAATATGATGTGCGGTGGTGTTTCGCAAAGCTACATGACTCACAATGAAAAGATAAACGCGAACTAATATCTGGATAGAGCTGATGAAGAGCGGAGGCGGAGGCGTGGCCCAACCGAGAATGGAGGTCTACGGTACGAGCAGGGACAGACGTGCAGGCGATGGATTTCGGGCCATTGAACATGTACACCCCATCTCGAAGCTGGCCTCTACCAAGTTCCTGGTTCGTCGTCTGCTCCTGAAACAAAACAGAAGACGAGGTAAAGATAGCATTACAATTGAGATCATTGGTCAGCTTGCTGATGGAAAGCAGGTTAAACGGACTGCGTGGTACATGAGCCACCGAGGATAGGTGAAGGGAGGAGGTGGGGGAGCATGTACCAAAGCTGGCAATGGGGAGAGTGGAACCATCAGCAACAGTGATGGCTGAGTAACCAATATAGGGACGGTAGTTGGAGAGTATACCTGCATCCCCGGTAAGATGGTCGGACGCACCTGAGTCAAGCATCCAGGCAGGGGAACGATGACTGACAAAAGCAGTGGGACCACCGGAGTGGGCAAGAGATGCTGATGAAGAGCCCGGCATGGAGGTGGTCCTATGATCGTGAATCGGCTGGATCTCAGCCATGGAGAGATCCAAGAACGACGGAAGAGCAGCAGCAGGCGACGATGCATCTCAGATCGCAGTCTGGCCCTGTCGTGGGTGCGAATCAGGACGGCCATGAAGGACCCAGCAACAGTCAACCAGGTGGCCGAGCTTGCCACAGTGCTGACAGAGGGGGCAAGGTCGGCCGTCTCCACGGCCGCGTCCACGAGTGCCGGTAGGGCAGCCACCGCCACGACCCAGGAGAGTAGTGTGATCAGGGCTGGGGACGAGTGGGGCAAGGGCCCGATGAGCTTTCCCCAAGCGATGATAGACCTGTGGGATATCCAGCGTAGAAGGGCTGGCAAGCATCTCGGTGGTCGTCGTGGCATAGTCCGGGGCGAGGCCATTCAGGAGATTGAAAATGCAGAGCTGGTCCCGTTGAGTCTGCGCTTCCGTCGGAGTCTGAGGAACGGGCCAGAGCTCTTGCAGTTCGTCCCGGAGACCTTTCCATTCCAAGAAATAGGCCGGAAAGGTCCGATCCAGCTGTCGGGTGTGGGATAGACACTGTAGAATGTCGGAGACCCGAGCCAAGTTGTTGGTCTCGGAATACATGACAGTCAACGAATCCCATAGTTCTTTGACAATGTTGGCAGTCCGGGTAACATCTTTCACCGATCGGTCCATGGAGTTGACCGGTAATGCGGATATTTTGCTATCCGCAAGTTGCCAAGAGTCGAATTTGGTGTCAGTCATGGCAGGTGGAGGATTCTCAAGATGAGAATGAAGGCCCATGCCGCGCAGGGACATCAAGACCGTCTTCCGCCAGACAGAGAAATTTGTGGCATCTTGCCGGTCATCTACAAGCCGGGAGGAGGCGGTGATCAGGGAAGGCAGAACCGAGGAAGCATCCATGGTGGGCGACGAGAGGCGCGGGTGGCGCGGGTGGCGCGGTCGTCGGGAACAGCCAGAAGGGCGGGCGGGAGCGGGAACCGCCGGGAAGTGTCGGGGAAGGCGCGGCTGGCGCTGGGTCGCCGGGACGAGTGCGCAAGGAGGGCGGGGCTGGCGCGGAAGGCTGCGGGCGAGGTCGTCGGTCAAGCGCGCAGGAGGGGCGCCGAGGAGCCGCCTAAGGGAGATAGGGCCGTCGGGAGGAGACGTCGGGCCGCCAGGAAGGGGAGACGCCGGGAGCCGCGCCGGAAGTCGGGAGCCGCGCCGGGAGCTGGGAGTCGCGCCGGGAGCAGGGGCGAGGGGGCCGCTGGGCGAGGGCGCCGGGGCGAGGGCGCCGCTGGGCGAGGGCGCCGCTGGGCAAGGGCGCCGGGGCGAGGTCGCCGCTGGGCGAGGGCGCCGGAAGGGGAGCCGCGCCGGGAGAGTGGGCCGCCGGGAGGGGAGCCGCACAGGAGAGATGGCCGCCGGGAGGGGAGCCGCGCAGAAGAGATGGCCGCTGGGAAGGGCAAGGCCTGAGGGGAGAGAGGCGGGGCCGGACAGAACCGGGAATCTGCTGGGAGGGAGGGTCGGGATTAAGATCCCTCTGATACCATGTTATTAGTGAATTTCCCTTACCTCAATGTGAGGTGGAGACATTCTTTTATAGATGAGTAAAACTAATTACAAGGAGGGTAAGTCCGAATGGAAACAGTGATTCCGTTATATGATGGAAAATGGATTCCATCCGAAATTGCATAGAAATTAGGATATGGAAACGGAAACAGAATTTTTGGATAAAAATATCCATTGGAATTTTTTTGATTTCCAACCGCATCCTTCCATCACCATCCTCATCATCGCCCTCGTCACCCCTATATCTCCATCATGTTCCTCATCACCCCACCCCCATCTTCATCATCACCCCACTGCCCACCCTGTCGCCGTTATCATCACTCCCCTGCCAAACCAATCGCCCCCGGCATCACCTCCCCCTATCGAACCAGTCATCGCGAAGGTGTGCAACGGGTGAAGGTAAGCAATGAGGTTGCGGACAGGCTGTTCCAGGTGCTTTCGTCATTTTCTACAATAATTTTTATAAAATATTTTATTAATATGGATTCCTGTACTTTTTCCATCCATACCAAACGTGATACGGAATGTCAATTCCCTTTCCAATTCTGGTTCGTTTCCTTTTCCTTAGAAAATGGTTGCACTGTACCAAATGGGTTAAAACATGGTTTGAGGCCTTCTTACAGGACCCAGAGGCTTTGAAACAATTCCAGGGCTCCAACTACATCCGCTACAGTATCCACTACAGTAACGGAAAAATTAATTCCTCCCAGGATTCGAACCCAGGTTTTTTGTCCACCAGCACCCTCCTAACCAAACCACTTGGCTGGGAATAATAATAAAAAAAGAGGAAAAAACAAAGAACAAATTTTGAATCCCATGGAAGAAGCAATGGTTGAACTTAAAACCTGCAGCAAACATACTATGTGTGCACGCTATAGCTGTGTGATAATGCGGTATCCTATTTTTTTATAAAGCCATATGCCCTTGGGAATTTAATAGAAGAAAAAGATTGAATGAGACCTTGACAACCTCAGACAGTCTTTCACCAGCAACAAAGGATGATTCCGGCATAGTTTCTGCAAGTTAAAATTTTAATAAATAGGTTCTGGTATGCTCAATCATAAAAAACACCTGTCAATTTAAATGCTCAGAAAACTGAAAGTTATCATCTCACCTCCAAAAGAAGATTTCTGCGCTGGAAATAGCATGCACTTGGGCTCTTTCACAGGTGCAGAAGCCTCAATTGCTGCAAACAGATGTTTTAAATATCAAATGCAACAACAGAAATTATATTGAAACATAATAATCAAGACTAGAAAAGTAGAACAAATACCCCGCTTGCACTTTTTCCATTCATTACAAAGGACTGATACAAGCAGATCCTGCCAGACTCCTCTAACCTCATGGAGAAGACATATTATGCAGTTTTTGTATGAATCCTGCTCACAAAGAATCAGCAATTTATTGACAGAAAAAGCAAAAAAAATCCATGTCACATGGAACGAGCAATGTGGGCAAAATTGTCCAAATCAGAGGTTCCAACAGCAGGTTGCATGATTGGGGTTTTTGCTTATTTGTTTTTAGTTATGCTAAAAGAAAGAAAATTGAAAAAGGAAATCCATATGGAAGAGGAAGAGAGGACAGACAGAGATGGAGAGGAATAAATTAAAAGTTCAACAGGCAAAAATATATGAACCAAAACCATTAAAATCTCAAAATTGAATAAACCCACAAAGAAAGAAAAATCACCAATCATGTATTGTAGGTCATACTACTCATCAAATGAATAAAGCCTCTGAATTAAGAAAATTTTAACCACATTCCAGATGGCTCTAATCTGTCCCAAGTTCCCACACTCCCTGTTTTCTGTAAAACTATAAATGCTTTAATCAAGTAAAACAAAAGAAATCCAGGGACTGAACCGTATACTTCTTCATCAATTAAAGTGTTCCAAAATGAAACATTCAAATAATCCTACAGATGAAACTCAGAAGTAAAGAAATCATATTTTCGATCACTAAAAATTGAGAGAGATCAAAATGAATAAATATGAGAGATCCACCATAGAAATGAAAATAAGAATTGAACGAACATGAGAAAAATATAATAAAAAAAAGGCCCCAAATTCTTTTTACCAAGACTAAATTATACAGAGGCATATAACATCAAATAGAGGAGCGGGAGCAGAAACCAACATTGATCAGCTTAAGATGACGGTTGTTAAACTCAGCCACACTATAAGGGAGCAACTGCCGCAGGAGCCAACCACCAACCCAGAGAGTCTCCGCAGAAATATTTGACCGACAGAAAAGACAAGCCAGTGCGTCAAGTACCTATAAGACAAAGATGTCCATTATGATGAACATGCCGCCCAACATGGGAGTGGAAGATGGAATCAGCCTGCAATGTCTACAAACACATCCATATAATTCCACGAATCAATGTTTTTCCTCTTAGTTTTAGGGAAAAAAAGGCCCATTTCAGGATGGATTCCAAGTGATCGTTTGAACAAAAAGAGAGTGAATAAAAAGGGCAGAATTATAATCATAGTAGTTGCAATTATTTGGAATAGAATAATGCATTCACCCGGATCATAATACAAAAAAAAAACGAACCTTTTGCATGATGGTGTTTCAAACCTTTTTCCACAATGATAAATTCACAAAATGAGTGGATCCAAAGCTAACTGATATGCCTTATAAAAAATTTAAGGCCAACCTTTTCATGGTGTTTCAGATCATTTTCCACATTGATAAATTCAGAAAATGAAAGGATCCAAAGCTAAGTGTAGAAGGATAAAAAGAGGTAAAACCGAACCCCTAAGGTACTCTCTAAAGGAGCCCTTGAGGTTCTTTTATAATGAATGGTAAAGACTACATCGGACCATAAAGAAAAAACAAAGCAATCAACAGACTGCAAAACACTCCCCCTCAAGCTGGACATACCCAACTTAATTACAAAACAAGATGAAATAGAAATAGAAAAGCGACGATCATAGCTCCCCTTCAAGATCGCAGCTCCCCCTCAGGATGATGGATGAAAGAAGATGTCGCGAGCGCAGCAGAGGAACCACCTAGACCGAGCCAGTTGACGGAGCGCCAGAAATGCCGCACTAGTGGGGCTGGTTGATGAAACGCCGAGAAATCGACAATGGCACAGGGAAAGCCGCACTTGCGGGGCCGGTGACGGGAGGCGGGGATTCCGCAAAATTGTTGCAGGATCTGGTGGCGCCAAAGGGCCCGATTCCTAGGCGGTCAAAGTGTTGCACCAAGGTGGAGGAGGCGCAAGGGTGTGCCGGCGGACAGGGAGGCGGCTGCCGGGAGTCGTCAGGAGATGTCGGCGACGGGAGGTGAGGATTCCGCAGGAGGTGCCGGCGATGGGAAGCGAGGCTGCCTGGCAGAGGAGCAGCCACGGCTGACGGGAGGTGACTGGCAGGAGGGGGGGGGGGACTGGCTTGTTCAGATCTGGAGGAGCCTGTGGCGGATAGTCGGAGCTGGGAGAGGGACAGGAGCTGCCGGGCGAGAGCCTGGACGAGGACGTCAGGGAGCAGCGTGAAGGGCGGTCCGTCGGGCGAAGCCGCCAAGGAGCACCGTGAAGGGCGGGCCGTCGAGCGATCGCGCCTGGATGAGGGCGTCGGGAGTCACACGCAGAGAGGGGTCGGGATTGGGACGTCGGCACATCGGATGAGGCGAGGCGGAGGAGGCGCCGCGTAGGGCAGAGCCGAGGTGGTCGCGTAGGGCGGACCCGCAGGGGGGGAGATCTGCCGAAGATGGAGGGAGGCGAGGTCGGGGTGAACCGGGAATCCGCAGAGGCCAGCCAGGGGCGGCGGATGTTTTAGGGCTCGATGACCTTTGGCAGAGCCGCCGCCCCCCACCGGAGAAATTATCAGGAACCCTAAACGGAATAAAAAAAAGAGATGGGAGGGAGGGATTGGGTTTTATCAAACCTCCTCTGATACCATGTAGAAGGATAAAAAGAGGTAAAACCGAACCCCCAAGGTACTCTCTAAAGGAGCCCTTAAGGTTCTTTTATAATGAATGATAAAGACCACATCGGACTGATCCGATGTGGGATACAGACTCCAACACTAAGTAATTTTCCTTGTAAAAAATTTAAAAAAAATTGGCACAAGAGAACATAATACCCAAAAAAACCATTTTTGAAAGTGTAATAATTAATGGTCTTTTTCCCCGTTCACAATTCAACAGACATTGCAAACACTCCCCCTCAAGCTAGACATACCCAACTTGATTACAAAACAAGACAAAACAAAGAAAAGATAAATCACCATGACTACTGCTCCAACACTCAAGAAGGTGATGGATGAGTTGCTGAAAAAAGATTGGTTGTCAAGCCGCACAAGCGGTGCCGGTGGGATAGTCGCACTAGCGATGTCAGTCGACAGAGCGCCGGGAAAACCGCCCAGGCGGGCCGGTCGTCAGAGGTGCCGGGAATACCGCACAGGCGGACCGATCATCAGAGGCGCTGGGAAAGCCGCACAGGCGAGCCGGTCGATGGAGGTGCCGAGAGTACCACAGAGGGAGGGAAACCGAAGAAGCTGAAGGAGGAGGATGAAACCGACGGGGAGGGTTGCCTCGCAGAGGAGCAGCTGAATCGGGACTTGATTAATGGTCTTTTTCCCCGTTCACAATTCAACAGACATTGCAAACACTCCCCCTCAAGCTAGACATACCCAACTTGATTACAAAACAAGACAAAACAAAGAAAAGATAAATCACCATGACTGCTGCTCCAACACTCAAGAAGGTGATGGATGAGTTGCTGAAAAAAGAGTGGTTGTCAAGCCGCACAAGCGGTGCCGGTGGGATAGTCGCACTGGCGATGCCAGTCGACAGGGCGCCGGGAAAACCGCCCAGGCGGGCCGGTCGTCAGAGGTGCCGGGAATACCGCACAGGCGGACCGATCATCAGAGGCGCTGGGAAAGCCGCACAGACGAGCCGGTCGACGGAGGTGCCGAGAGTACCACAGAGGGAGGGAAACCGAAGAAGCTGAAGGAGGCGGATGAAACTGACAGGGAGGGTTGCCTCGCAGAGGAGCAGCTGGATCGGGACTTGATTAATGGTCTTTTTCCCCGTTCACAATTCAACAGACATTGCAAACACTCCCCCTCAAACTAGACATACCCAACTTGATTACAAAACAAGACAAAATAAAGAAAAGATAAATCACCATGACTGCTGCTCCAACACTCAAGAAGGTGATGGATGAGTTGCTGAAAAAAGATTGGTTGCCAAGCCGCACAAGCGGTGCCGGTGGGATAGTCGCACTGGCGATGCCAGTCGACAGAGTGCCGGAAAAACCGCCCAGGCGGGCCGGTCGTCAGAGGTGCCGGGAATACCGCACAGGCGGACCGATCATCAGAGGCGCTGGGAAAGCCGCACAGACGAGCCGATCGACGGAGGTGCCGAGAGTACCACAGAGGGAGGGAAACCGAAGAAGCTGAAGGAGGCGGATGAAACCGACGGGGAGGGTTGCCTCGCAGAGGAGCAGCTGGATCGGGACTCCTTGATGCAGGGAGGGCCGCAGCACCAAGAGCCAACACTGCATGATCCGTCGCGCAGGAAGGTAGCGAGGAGGTGACGCACAGATCCGGCCAAAGCGGGGAGGCTGCTCTGACGCAAGGAGGTGCCTGCCAGCGAGAGAGAATGACACCGGTGATGGGAGGGCTGGTGACGGGGAGGAGTGCGCTGGAGCTGGGGGAGTTGCAGGAAAGGGAAGGCTGGAAGAGGCGTTTGGTGCGGGGGGGTCCACTGGGAGAGAGGAACTGAGGCGCCGCTGAGGAAGGTCGTCGGCCTGGGGGCCGGCGACGGGAGGCGGTGGATCCGATGGGAATGGGGGGTCGGCGCACCTGGAGGAGGTCGTCGCACCGGGAGGGCGACGCGCAGGAAGGTTCCACCAGGTGGGAGCCGCGCAAGGAGTTGCGGAGAGAGGCTGGGCCGAGCGGAGCCAGGAAGCCGCAGGGAGGAGGCCGGCGTGGAGGCGGGGCTTCCGCATGAAGGCGCCGGCGAGGGATGCACAGGGGGCACCCAGTCTTGGGGTCGGCATCCGTCGTCGAGCGCACCAGGGAGGGAGGCGGGGCTAGGAAACCACGAAGGCAGGCCGGGAGTCCGCACAGGGAGGCGCCCTGAAGATGGCAGGGGGCGGCACTGATGGTGGCCAAAGAGCCGAGGGCCGACGCTCCCCACCGGGGGGAATTGCTGGAAACCCTAGATGGGAACAGAAAAATGGGAGGGAGGGCTCGGGTTAGAGAACACCCTTTGATACCACGTAGAATGATAAAAGAGGTGAGTCCAAAACCCAAAGCTTCTCTCTAAGGGAGCCTTTGAGGTTATTTTATAAAGAATAATAAAGACCACAAGTCCGATGTGGGATGCAGACTCCAACACATTCAATTGATTTAAAAACTGGCATGATAAGAAAACATAAGAAGCTCAATGTCTTTTCCTGTTCAAATTAAAAAAGAAACAGAAGGCAAAGAAGTAAACAGTATCAAACTATTGCAGAAATCCAATCTTCACATAAAATCAACTATGAAGACTAAAGAGACGAAGGCCCAAAAACAAGTAGGAAAAAACAACTTCTCACAAGTTCCAAATACAGAAAATGGCATTGCATTCCTCAGGAACAGACATGACATGATCAGGTTATCCTGTGTAGTGCTGTAGTGTTCTTTTATCGACCTTGGTATTGATGCATCTCTTTCTACTGCATTTTTTACCTTTCACTGGTTAAATTTCCTAAGAGTGCACAATTTACGTTTCCTTGTTCCATACAAACTATTCATTTACCGTGTTCCTGTTTGTACAAATGGAAGACACTTGCCATCCCCCCAGCAGCAGCCATCTAGCATGCTCATGTCTAAAGGATATAAACACAGCAGAAGTGCATCTTAAAACTTAAATAACTAACTAAAGGGCGAGAACATGCAAATGAAAAAGATCACAGATTTAGAAAACAAACAATATCAGGCCGAGTTTGGTTTTAGACATAGTTATTAATGGCATGTGTCATGGCTAGTGTCAGGCAGTGGTGCGCCCGCCATGGCTTCGCCATGGCCCATCTAAGATGTTGCGATGTGGCGCGCGCCGTGTTGCGCTAGGGCGTGCAGTGGCGCAACGTGCGCCACTCCGCCTTTTTGATAATTTTTAGCATTTTTTTAACCTGTCAACACATACGTCCCAATTGAAAATACCGCTTTTGAGATCAAATGACGACCTCCCCTTCCGACATTGAGCAACACTCTACTCTTCCCGAGAGCTAAGTGACTCAGCCGGTGTCGGACCACATCGACCATCGCAACCTAGCTGAGCTCCCTCAACCGCCACGACCCAGCCGACCACGACCCAACTAAGCTCCCTTAATCACCGCGACTCAGATACGCGGTGTCATCTAGGGCAGGCACACCTTCTGTGTGAACCAGTAACATTTTTTTTGTTTTTAATTCAATTTTATTTATGTTGTCCGCCCCTTATTTTTTTTCGAGTCACCCCTATTGTTATTTTTACTGCTATGTTTTCTTCCTTTTTTATGTTTGGTTTTTTTATTTTTTAGTTTATTGTTTTTTCGAGATATACAGTTTTTAATATCTAACTGTTTGTTTTATATATTTCAGAAATTGTGATTTATTTCAAAGCAAGGCATGACAAGACTCGGTTTGGTTTTTTGAGATATATGGTTTTTAATATATTTCAGGAATTGAGATATATGGTTTTTTGAGATATATGGTTTTTAATATTTAATTGTTTGTATCATTGTTGACTTCATTTGTTTTTTGATATATGGAATATGAATTATTGACATAAATCTTTTATATTTATGTATATGTTATATAAATATATGCATGCATCTCTTTTGTGGGCCGCAAGTTAATATTGCCACGCGCCGTGCGCTTTTGCGCCGGGGGCCCTTGTCGCTATTGTGCGCCATGCACCGTAAATAACTATGGTTTTAGAAGATGTTTTTCATTTTAATTTTTCAAAAAAAAGGTATTAGAAAATGTACTGAATTATGCAAATGGAAAACAATTTTTAGAGAATGAAAATAAGAGAATCTTGGAAAACAAAAAAACAAATTATATTCAGGTTTCCTAGAAAATGAAAATGCAAGAAAAAGGCAAATCATATAATTCCTTATTTTGTTTTTCGCTTTTGTTAAGAGTTTAAAATATTTAAATATTTAGAAATGGGTTGATTGGGTCAATGGTTTTAAATGTATTTATGTTCCAGCTTGTATCTTTATTTTCTACATCTATAAATAATAACCCGACCTCACTTACATGGTATCAAAGCCTAGTAAACCCTAAGTTTCTATTCTACCGTTCTTCACTGTCTACTCCATCTCCCCAGTGCCCAGGCGCACCTGGGCACCCAGCTCCAGACTTGCTGCTGCCAGACGTGTATCCCAACTGCGCCTACTCCTCCAGAGGCGCGCTGCCCAGACTTGCCAGACCCAGCCAGCTGCCACCCCAGGAGTGCTCCCGCCAGCTTTCGCAGATCCTGTCAGATCTGTCAAACAGAGAGACCTGCCCCAGGCTTATTCCAGTGCCTATCATTCACACTCCTCCGCTGATCATAGTAGTCAATCTCGGATCGCGGCGCGACGCGGAGAGGTCCTATGGCGGGATTGTGGCGACGCGGATCGCATCGCGGCCGCTTTTTTATCCAATCGTGAGCCAATTAATAAAATTTAAATTTATATAATTTTATACATATATATGCTGAAAAATTAAAATATGACAAATAAAATATAAAAAAAATACATATGCAATAATAAAAGAAATAGAAATAAAAAAAGGGGTGCAAAATGTAAAATTGTAACTGACACAAAAAATAAAAACCAAAAAACAAAACAAAAAAGGGGCGCAAACAGCGGAAGAAACAAACAAATAACATAAAATAAAATAGAAAAAAAAGAGTCAGAGGGGTCGGTGGGCAGCGGGGGGGTCGGCAGCGGCATCGAGTCAGTACGACGGGGAGGGGGGTCGTCGGAGACGTCGAGGGGTCGGTGCTGCAGCAGCGGTGCAGTCGAGGGGTCGGTGCGCAGCGGGAGGTCGTCAGCGTCATCGAGGAGTAAGTGCGATGAGGAGGGGGGTCGTCGGCGTCGTCGAGGGGTCAGTGCAGCGGCGGCGGTGCAGTGGAGGGGTCAGTGTATAGCGGGGGGTTGCCATCGGCATCGAGGAGTCAGTGCGACGGGGAGGGGGGTCGTCGGCGTCATCGAGGGGTCGGTGTAGCGGTGGCAGTGCAAGCCAGATAAAAAATACCTCTTTTTTTTCACGTAAATACGAGCTGCGTCCGCGACCAGCAATATCACGCGCGGTCCACGGCAGCGCGATTACGGCGCGACCGGCGGGATCGCGTACTACGCCGCAACTCAGCATCCAGGGGCGGCAGTGCACCGCTCCACACCACACCGCTGCGATCGCGGCCGCTCCGGCGCTATTTGACAAGTATGCCGCTGATGCTCGTCCACAACTGCTGCACCCGGCCATGCAACACATCAAGCGCTCCTACACAATACGTGTGCTGGCACCAGGAGGCCCAGGCAAATGTCCTCCAGATCTGCTCCAAATCTGGCAGTAACGGGCAGCGGCGCGGCTCTTTGTGCCATGCCAGTCTCTCTCTTCTCTCTATGCACTGCGCTGGCCCTAGCCAGGCACGACCCCCACCCAGCCGTCCGCCGCAGCCCCCCAGCCCAGATCTCCTTCGGCCACCCAGGCCTATGTCAGGCCTCTTTGCTACAGCCCAGATTTTCACCGGGCTGCCCGGACCTCCATTGGGCTTCTCCGTCACTGCCCAGATCACTGTCCGGGCCCCTTCGATGCTGCACAAACCTCCATTGGGCTGCCCGAATTTCCATCGGGCCTCTTAGTTTCAGCGTCTTTATATTTTTAGTAATTTGAATTATTACAGCAAGCTGGGTAGAAGAGTATTAGGTTTTACTTGCATTTATTATGTATCCAAGCTAGGTAAACCTAGCTTGAGGGGGAGGGTTTAAAATATTTAGTTACTTAGATATGAATCAACTGGGTCAATGCTTTGACTGAATCAATGGTCAATGCCTTGAATTGTACTTATGTTCCAGCCTGTATCTTTATTTTCTTCATCTATAAATAATAACAACCCAACCTCACTTAGAGGCACAGATTCTGGGTCTTCTCCTACTACAGTTTTCATTTACCAAAAAATGTATTAGAAAATGTACTGAATAATGTAAATGGAAAAAAAATAGAAAATGAAAATAAGAGTATTTTGGGAAACAATAAACAATTTCAATTCGTGTTTCCTAGAAAAAGAAAAATGCAAGAAAAATGCAAATCACGTAATTTCTTGTTTTTTTATCATCTCAAATATTTTTTAACACGTTTTTGAATACATCATAGGGAAATGAAAACATGAAACATTTTCTAAAACTACAGTGCAAAGTTCCCAAAAAACTTGAGCATACCTGAAATCTATGTACACGAGGGCTGATTCCAGCTTCTAAGCAAGAACACACTACACCATACTGCTCCTGCAAGAAACCATGATTAAAAAAAATAAGCAATCAACCTCTTCAATTCAAAATCTAAAAAAAAAAAAAATAGCATAATAACACAATAACAGCATATCTAAAACTCATTAATTCAAAGCAACATGCAGGCGGTGTTGGCGAAAGCATCCATTTAGTCGTCTAATTTGTTGAAAGTTTTATAGATGCCAAGCAAGTTGCTCCATGGTCATAAAGCACATCCAGATAGTCATGAAAGATAATAATTTCTATCTAATTTTATTAAGGTTGCCTGCAAGTTATAAAGAAAGGCCCCGATTGGTCATCACATCAAATTT